>OY730484.1:40224407-41687919 GCA_963422695.1 Xylophagus ater
GCCTGCACAAAAATGTATTTATCCAATCCTTTTCTATGAAGACATAAACCGTATTTTTACATTTTTAATTTTCTGCCATTTTTTAATTAGAAAAATGGTAATTTGATACAAAATGATTTCTAATGACAGCCTTGTCCCTCGCCATTATTAAGGAAATATTCCAGACCCGAAACTTTTCAGTAACTTAAGGAGAATTTGTGAAATTTTATTTAAATTTCTTCCAAAAGTCTAACTGAAATGTTTGAAATATCGCGGATTAGGGTTAATATATAGTTTATTTCTTTTACCCCAGTGTCACTTTGTAGTTTCCATTTCTTCGATATATTTTCATATAATATATTAGAATACAATCAATTCTTTTATTTCAAATAATTTATTTATTTGTGAATTGTGTAAAAGAAACCTTTTGATCTTTCTAGTTCTTACACTTGGTAATGTCTTTATTATTTGTGCCAACATCTGGAAAGCTTATTATATTTTCCCACCTGACATTATTATTGTGAAGGATAAATCAAATAAACAGAATTTGATATGTTTGGAACTGGAATATGCATTTTTAAGAGCCTTCCTGAGAATATTAAATCAGTGGCGACTTAACAAGTCCTTGTTGTATAATTGATACAATTACTATAGTTCAAATGAAAAATAATAACATCTGAATCCAATTTGAATAGAAAGTAATTACAATCAAATGATTACAAGACAAAACGGAGACAATACTTTCGAAGTTGTTCAATACAGTTTTTGCAGGGGCCGAAATTTTATAAACTTTTATGATAAGTTTATATTTGAATTCAATTTTTATTTCTGAGCTTTGTTAAGTTTTTTAATCATCGATTTTTTACGTCTTATGTTTTACGTCGTCCATTTTACACGCATTATTAATAGGAAATGTTCAATAGTTATTGGTTAATTATTATTCCAAACTTTTAAATCATGGAAAACGTCTTTATAGATATTAAAGCATTTAGAGACAGTATTATGGGATAGATGTGAAAAGTACAATAAAATTGTGGTGCATCTGTTAATATAAGTCGGAGGAATACATAACGAAAAATTCCGAAAATGTAAATAATGTTGGTAAATTTACAAAAATTCCAATCAACTGAAATTATAGAACTTTAATTTTGAATATTTTTTAAAATGAGTTCAAACTTCACAATGATTTTCGTATAATATTTGAAGTCCTTCTTGTTCCAATTCGATGAATTTTCATTCCACAAACGAAATTTTTTAGAAACTCCAATCTTCCTGAAACATTTTGAGGTCGTTTTTCTTACTAGTACTTGATCTTGCCTCCATTGCAAATTTTGATCAAATTAGAAATATTCTTCAGAAAAAGAGGTACAAATCCGTAGAAGATGTTTACCTCTGCAAGTTCTGTATTACTCTGTGCCGGTGGTCGTACAAAATCTCTTATATTTAGCACGAATACGTGGTACAAGTGTAGTTTCTCCCAAAGGTTGTTAATTATTCGGATTTGTGTGTGTACAAAGTAACTTAATATGACTTATAATTTCCATCCAAAAGTTCAACTGATACTATTATATCATCACAATGCCCACAAGGATTAATATAGTTTCTGATTGGTTATGTCATTTTGTAGTTTCTTTTTCTATGAGAAAAGAAGAGCTTTTCCAACTCATATGCAGTACGATAATTATTTTATTCTAATTAAATTATTGATATGTGAATTATGCGTTTGTCATTTTTTTAATTGTTAAGAACTAATTTTCATGTATTGATTTCTGAAATCTTTTGATCCTTTTAATTTCACCATTTGTTAATGTCTTCATTATGGCTATGAATATAGATTACCATTTTTTCCATAATTCAATACCATTAAGTATTCAAAAGCAAAATTGATTTCTATAGTCTTTCAATTAAGTTGCAAATTGGTGGTTACATAGCTTTAATTAGAGAGTTATAATATTCTTTCAGTTTGTTTTGAATGTGGGTCAATTTTTGCGTGATAGGTTATGTTGGTTTACGTGTAAGAAGGGAAGGCCACCACAGGTAACTTTTGAAATAAACTATTAAAGAATAATAGATCCAAATAAGGCAATTTGAAATATGCTTCAGAAGGAAGTAAAGGATTTTACGGTCACACCGAATTTGCAATGCTTCATATAAAAAACTTACTAGTTGTGTCGTAGTATTAAGATGCCATTTCTGCGAAAATGTGATTCCTTGGTTCGTTCCGAGGAAATAAAGGATAAATTCTTAATATCCATCTAAGATGAAAGTAAGTGTTTCCCTAGGGTTCCTGTGGACAGAAACTGCCGATAACACCTCAAACCCTCCCAGTTGTGCAACTAAAGAAGAACCCTTTTTTGGAGTAATTCTTGCTCTTGCTTTTGACTCAAAAGTTGTTATATACGTGCTACCACAATGAAGATATTTCCTTTGAAACTCCATATTTCCTTTTCCAAGAAATACATTTTCAATTTCATAATCAGTTTTTATTCATTTTATTTCTCTATAGAGGATTCTAATGCAAATAACTGCAACAATAATTTGTATACTACCTCATTGAAAAGGGTACAACTGATGGTCAGATATTTAAAGGAACTTAAATTGGTTTTGCAGATTTTCGGGAATCGTCGATAACAAGTATAAACTATTGGTTCAAATTACTTCTTTTAATCTCAACATTCTAAAATTCTGACAATAATAATAAGAAGGCACTTGAATAAATTCTTACTTAGCTTTAAGATTTATGCTGATAATATTTTTGTGACAGTTAATAGAAATCCATGCAGATAGTTCCTCCTTCTAATTTGGTAGCCAAACTTCCTATTCATATAGCCCAACTCAATTGAAACCAGAAAGGAAAGTATGAAAGGAATATGCAGCTTTCATTATCTGAAAAGCACCAATTTTGAAAGAAATTTCTTAAATATTGGAAGAGAAACCTTTCCAAGTGTTTCGATACATAAAGGTTATACCTCTACAAAGGTTATATAAGGGTCGCCTATAGTTATTTGGACTGCTAAGAGTTCTGCACGTCTGTAAGGTTTCGATTGATTGTTCCATTCAGTTTCGTCGTTGAGAGAACATAATTAGGAATCTATTATTATTGTAATAAGTAAATTAATTGTTAAGGATTGAGGGAAACGGGATTTGTAATTGATTCTTAAATGAAAGTTATTCGAATTTTATAGAAGATTTACAACCGGAACTGATATCCCACTCAAAGTCTATGTTAGATGTTATTTTCTAATGAAGATGGAACTGTCTTCATTGTATTGGTTTAACGAAATTCTCAATTTAAACCAAACAAAAAGCTCTAATTTCTAATTGGAAGACCTGATTTTAAAATTTCGCCGAATACGGACCCCTTTCGGTGGTCTCCGGTATTGTCTAATATGTTCAGATATACACTTTGGTAGAAAGCATCACACAAAAGCATTCCGTGTGACATCACAACCAAAAATATACTTAAATCAACATATTTTAACTATATCCATTTTCCTCTCGAGGAGGCATTGAAAAGCGGTACATCTAAGGAATTAGAAAATTAAATATTTACACTCTTTTCTTTTAAATTTTTTTATTCTGAACATTTTATTACTATAATAATAACTACAGTACTTGCTTCAATAAACTGCTACTGTGCCTTTAGAACTGTGCCAAGAATATATTTGTAAAATTGAATCAGAAGTTCATGTATGTTAGAGATCCTACTTTTCTTCTAGTGAATAAAGTTTGTATTCATGTACTCAAATTCAATTAAAACCAGAAAGGAAAGTATAAAATGAGTACGCGCCTTTCAGTATCTGAAAAATCACTGAATTTAACAGAAATTTTATTAAATATTGAAAGAAGAACCTGTGCAAATGTTTCAAGACATAAAGGTGATATGTTCCCAGCGGTTATATAAGGCTCCCTCATAGTTATTTGCAGTGCTAAAAGTATTGCACGTCTGTAGCGCCTTGGCTGATTATACCATTCTGTTTCGTAGATAAGATTTCGAAATTTAGCGGCCTAGGAGAGTTGAGATTTAGAAATTTGCCACATAATATTTTCTTTCTAAATAATTACCTCATTAACAATATTTTGACCAAAAATACAATAAATCGCCAACTGAAAGATTGCAATGAACACAACACATACTGGCAATAAGTCTAATGTTGAATTAAGTTTCACCTTTTAAATTAAATAATATTATTATTTCCTTTATTTTTATTGACGGACAGTTGTGCTAGATTTTATTTATGCTTTCATGTAAACTAACGTTCAGAGGCCTTCTCTATCAAAGGACATTAAACATAACAGCAAAACAAAGTTTAAGCTTCCTACCTTAGAAGTCAGGAAAAGAGAAATTCCTATTAATCCGAAACTGTACAAAAAATGCACTAAACTACCCAAAGAAAATGCATCTTCGCTTAAACTAATGCAACTGAAAATCAAAATTTGTTAAAAGTTTAACATTAATTCAGACGTTCCTTTACTTGGAAATTTGGATATATTTATCAACAATTTGGGTCAAATTTTTGTAGTTTTCGTCATCTCTTTTATTGGTGTCCGCCTCAGTTTCCAAAATGGACGAATTTTCCTTGTCTGCATTATTTGATTCATCCTTGTCTTCAACTGTAGATAACTTTGAAAGCTTATCATTTAAACTGGAAATGAGTGCTGTACACATCGACATAATTCCACAAAACATCTGAGACCGAAATATGAATTGATTACTTTTAATTCGAAATTAGAAGGTCTTACTTACCGTATCATAGCTAATCATCACAATTGAGGTTATGATACATGCCGAAACTTGATAAACGTAAATTATATACAATTGTGGAAATTTGGTTGCATCAAATGGGAACCATGAATCCATTGGAAAAGTTTTTTCCGATGATTTCAATAACGGAACAAAGGTAACTTGACATGCGCCAAGTTGCATTATTATATGTCCACCAATAAAAACTTTTCCATACACTTACATACTTTGATATATCTTTTCCTTATTTTCGAACTCCAATGCAACTTTTTCTAATTCATGAACACAATTTTCAATCTTTTTTTGATCAAAAATAACAGAGAAAAATTTAAAAGATAATCCACAAGACCCCATTGCATACATTAAACTCAGCATTGAGGCCCCAAATCCTTTCGAGGAATACATAACGATAAATTCCGAAAATGAAAATAATATTAAAGAACTCCCTAAAATTCCAATCATCTGAAATTATAGAAATTTAATTTTAAATAATTTTGAAAATAAGTTCAAACTTCACAATGATTTTCGTATAATATTTGAAGTCCTTCTTATTCCAATTCGATGAATTTTCATTCCACAAACGAAATTTTTTATAAACTCCAATCGATTCCTGAAACAATTTCAGGTCCTTTTGGTTATTACCACTTAATATATTCTTCATTTTTAGAAATGTTATACTTTTTAAATTAAAATGGAACAAATCCGTACACGATGTTTAGTCCTGCAAGTTTCGTTTTACTCTAACCAGTTTCGAATAGTTATAAGTTTGCAAAAATGTATTCGAATTCAATTTCATAAAAAGCAAATAAAAAAAATTTAACCCTTGTCAACTCTTAAAAATTTTCTATAGTGCTGTATATTTATTGGCCCAACGCTGGACCCATTCCTTATATAGGGCCTGGAGAATTCAAGTTCTTCTATAGAAGTGTATTTACTTTCCTAATTAAATTAGATTTTTAAAATATTTATTAGCTAATTAGGTTTATATCTGGATTTATTACGTAGGTTCGCTTCTATTTTGAGCACTGAAATTGCATTATACATTGGAGTAAATGCAAGCATCTTTAATTGTGGGTTATGGAATTTCCCTAAAATTATACAAAACTCAGCTGTGGAGTTCTGTAAGGCGACAGCGGTTATGTAAAACATCTAAACATTATTCGAAAGTGACAAATTGCCTAACCGAATTCCACTACAGAAAGTTAATACGTTCAAAGAAACTACATTAATAAGAAAATATAATAAATTTTAAGTTTCATCGAACAATTCGACTATTCTTATGATGGCATGAAGTTATAAAAGCCCCATGGGACAGTTAAGGGTTAATATACAATATGTGTTGTATAATTTCTTTTTTGTGACATAACGTGATATTAGAAATCAAACCTATACGAAATATTATCAATTCTCTAGTTTTGATTCAATTATTCATTCGTTAATTCTGGGTTTTGGTATCTTATAATTTTTAAGAACTATATATCCTGAAGAAAAATATCGATTCCTAAGTAAATTATAGTTTGTTAAATGTCCTCCATTCGTCTCTAAACAGGTGAAAACCTTGCAGTTTTTTCGCACTAAATATATTTATCTATTTAAATGCCGTCAAACTTAACATAAAATATTCCAAACGAAACCAAAAGAATAAGAAACGTTTGACATAGATTATATTTTGAAGACGTTTTTTTTAAAGAACTTTTAATTATATATTTGCAACTATAATTGGTATATTTATTTCCAATACTTACTTAGTTTAAGACGAATTAACATTTTCACATCAAAAAATCAATATAGGATACAAGTCTCACTAATTGGCCCCATGTCTGCCAGTAGAAGAAACTTTATATAAGGATATTTGAAGTATTGAGAAACGTTCAAAGCTTTTACGTTCTAGAAATAATTTCGTGACTCAAACGTACAAAGAGAGAGAGGTACGGAGATGTAACAGAATTTTTTATCAACTTTCTGTGTAAAATTTAAATATTGAAATGTATCCCTTTATCCAGATATAACACAATTATTGCGGTAAGTTTACAATCCTTTTTCTTAATTCTGAAATCACTGAATCATAGGAATTAATTCCTGATCTTGCTCCTAGCATTGGCTTGGTAATATATAATAGAAGTCCGTGTAGACTTGACTTTTAATTCTGGTGACTAAACTTTATATTCGTGTACTCAAATTCAATTGAAACTAAAAAGAAAAATATAAAAAAGTACGCTCCTTTCAGTATCTGTAAAATCACAGGTTTTAAAAGAATTTATTATATATGGAAAGAAAAACCTGTGCAAATGTTTCATGACATAGGTGATATTTTCCCGGCCATTATGTAAGGCTCCCGGATAGTTATTTGGAGTGCTAAAAGTATTGCACGTCTGCAAGGTTTCGATTGATTGTACCATTCACTCTCGTAGATGAAATCCTAAATAGGAGCCTATTTAATTTGATGAATAAATACTCCCTTAAAGATCTACATGTTATTTTCAAATGAAGACGGCCCTTAATCCATTCTATAATAAGTACATCAAACGTTCAGAACCTTATTAAGCTAAGTACCATTAAAAACTTTTCATTTTTCTCAATGCAAACCAATTTGGTAAATGTGAAGCCTCGGACTACCCAGACTTATAATTAGTTAATTACGTTCTGATCATGAATCAAAGAATACAAGAATTACGCAGTGCTCATGTCGGCCATTTCGAGTATTTATTTTCATAGTTTTATGACATCACATTAAACCCGATTTAATTCATATATAATAGTGATTTTTCACACAAACAATGTATTTCGGGCCACGAATGACGTACGTGCACAGATTATATAGACCTCAGTCCAAGTACTAAATTTCACATTTCAACCAAACAAAACACTCTAATACAGTGTTTCCCAACCTTTTTTGTGCCATGCCCCACCTTAGCCACCTTTTTTGTGCCATGCCCCACCTTAGCCTTTCTAAAATTCTTATGCCCTCCCATATGTAACATACAAAATTTTTAATATTAAAAAATTGAATTGTTCACTTAAGAAACTAAAAAGTATAACTTCCCAAACTTCGCAATCTTCGAACCTTGACAGCGCAGTTGAGCACAGCTCAACCTTCTGTGCGACATCACTGGTAAAAATATACATAAATCATCAGATTAAGTTTGTCCATTTTTCTCCTCTAGGAGCCATTGAAAAGCGGTACATGTAAGGAATAAGAAAATTTTCTTTTCTTCTAAACTTTTTTATTTTGAACATTTCATAACTTTTATAATAACAACAGTGCCTGCTTGAATAAACTGCTAATGTGTCTTTAGAATTGTGCTAAGAATATTTTTCTAATATTTAAAATACGTGCACGTAGCTACTTCTTGTAATTATGATGACTATTTCGTGTGCTCAAATTCAGTCAAAACCGGAAAGGAAAGTGTAAAATGAATACGCGCCTTTCATAATCTGAAAAATCACTGAATTTGAAAGAATATTTATTAAATATTAAAAGAAGAACCTGTGCAAATGTTTCAAGACATAAAGGTGATATATTTCCGGCGGTTATATAAGGCTCCCTCATAGTTATTTGCAGTGCTAAAAGTATTGCACGCCTGTACGGCCTCGGCTGATTATACCATTCTGTATCGTAGATGAGATTTCGAAATTTGTCGGCCTAGTAAATTGAGAATTAGAGACTTATTTTAGCATTGGCCGGTTTTACATTAGTCTTACATGCGCCTAAGTCTGGTCTTCCATGCGGCTTTCTTCACTGTGAACTTGTACACGTTACATCAATATGTTTCTGTCATGTGGGGGTATTATTCTACTTGATTTGAGCAGAGAATCAGTGGGATGTGTTTATGTGTGCATGTCTTCAATTTTGCACTCAAGCTAGATCTGGCGGATTTCCCCGGCACTCGCCTTCTGACGTATTAATTTTTGAAGAATGCGCTCATTTGAAGACCAATGTAAAACCAGCTATTTTTTTACTAAATACCTCATTCACAATATTTTGACCAAAGACACAATAAATCGCCAACTGAAAGATTACAATGAAGACAACGCATACTGGCATTAAGTCGGATGTTGAACTAAGTTTCACCTTTTAAATTAAAACTGATTAATATTATTATTATTTCCTTTACTTTCATTGACGGACTGTTGTGATAGATTTTACTTATACTTTCAAATAAAGTGCCATTTTGTAACCTTCCGTATCAAAAGTTTTGACATACAAGTATATATCACTAACAGTCCACAAATAGAAGATTAAACTTCGTACATTAGAGCTTATACATAGAGAGATGCCTATTACTCCAAAACTGTACAAAAAATGGACTAAACTACCCAAGGAATATGCGTCATCGATTACACCAATGCAACTGAAAATCAAAGTTTGTTAAAATTTTAACAGCATTTCAGAATTTATTTTACTTGGAAATTTGAATATATTTATCAACAATTTGGGTCAAATTTTTGTAGTTTTCCTCATCCTTTTTATTCGTATCCATCTTCGTCTCCATAGAGGACGAATTTTCCTTTTCTGCATTATTTGATTCATCCTTGTCTTCAATTGTAGATAACTTTGAAAGCTCATCATTTAAACTGGAAATGAGTGCTGTACACATCGACATAATTCCACAAAACATCTGTTCCCAAAATATGAACTGATTAGCTTGAATTCGGAATTAGAAGTCTTACTTACTGTATCATAGCTCATCATCACAGCTGCAGTTATGATGAATTCCGAAACTTGATAAACGTAAATTACATAAAATTGTGGAAATTTGGTTGCATCAAATGGGAACCATGAATCGATTGGGAAAGTTCTTTCCGATGAATTTAATAATGGAAAAAAATTAGCTTGGAAAATGCCAAGTTGCAATATTATATGTCCACCAAAAAAAATTCTTCGATACACTTTCATACTTTGATATATCTTTTCCTTATTTTCGAATCTCGATGCAAGTATTTCCAATGCACGAACACATTTTTCAATCTTTCTTTGATCGAAAATAACAGAGAAAAATTTAAAAGATAATCCAAAAGTCCCGATTAGATACATTAAACTCATCATAGAGGCCCCAAATCCTTCCGAGGAATATATAACAAAAAATTCCGAAAATGAAAATAATATTAATAAGTTTACAAAAATTCCAAACATCTGAAATTATAGAACTTTAATTTTGAATAATTTTGAAAATGAGTTCAAACTTTACAATGATTTTCGTATAATATTTGAAGTCCTTCTTATTCCAATTCGATGAATTTTCATTCCACAAACGAAGTTTTTTATAAACTCGAATCGATTCCTGAAACAATTTCACATCCTTTTCGTTCTTAGCTGCTTTTAAGATCTTCATTTTGCAAACTTCGACTTTTAAAGGTATTTGCTACTTCTTTAACGTCTGTTGGACTTGCTATCTTTCTGCAAACTAAATTCTAATTTCTTCTCTAATAAGTCGTACAGTATCGTTTTGCACTGTCTTAGAATATAATTTCGAAGTTTTACTTTATTATACCTATATCAGTGAGGAAAAGTAAATATTTCTTCAATTTCTGTTTACGTACTCTATTTGGACTTATTATTTAAAGAATATAAATATCAGATTGGGAACCGCTTTCCTTAAGTTACCAAACGTTTTTCTGCTTGTCGTATATGAAATCTTCATATTTCATTGCATGCTTAAGTATAGAAAAATCCAGATTTCACGGTCAGAAACTCCTTTATTTCATATCCTTCATATTCCGGAGACATCTATTAGAATTGATATTTCTGACACTTAAATTGTTGGTTACAAGTTTCTTTTGTGAAACATGTACGTGGCCATAAATCCATATTTGTATTAATTATTAATATGTGAACTTACATCTTTTCTTTATCCAATGTGAATTTGCAATTAAAACTATTTTTACTGCAAGAAAAAGTATATCCTTGGAAATAAGCCCAATAGGATTTCTTGCATTTTATGAGTTTTATACTCATGAAATTCGTACAGTTCATAAATTATGTGGTCCAATCCAGCCTACCCCCAATATTTTGATTGTAAAACGGCTTCTCAGAACTATTGGTTACGTGTGAATCAGTATATTGACCATCCAGATATTAAGCCTCACAATGTTCTTCCGAGAGGAATGTCCACATCCAAAAGCAGCTGGTACAAATCCAAGTAAAATCAGTTAACGAAACTAATTCAACGTTGAAGCACTATCCTGCACTGACTTTCTACGTTGAATGGATTTATTTTCTGTATGAGGTGAACGATTTAAGGCAGCCTGTCTTTATACAGAATTGGAGTTTCTTTAAAATCGTTAAAAAATTAGAAGTGAAAATGTTTGAGCCAAAATGATTATCAGAGTAATTCTCTTACTTAGAATATCTATTCTATCAATATTACTTTATAGTGGCACCCCAATAGCTGACTTCTGAAGAGTATCACTTTCAGTGACAATAGCCTGTCGTTTGACACCGAATTCTCTCCAAAACTTGGTTTTTCTTGGTTTTCTGGTCCAAAAATGCATTTTTTTGAAAAGTGATAACGGATTTCGATTCACAAATAAAC
This sequence comes from Xylophagus ater, assembly GCA_963422695.1. Classification (NCBI taxonomy): domain Eukaryota; kingdom Metazoa; phylum Arthropoda; class Insecta; order Diptera; family Xylophagidae; genus Xylophagus; species Xylophagus ater. The sequence goes on from OY730484.1 coordinate 40,235,664, forward strand.
TCCCCGTCGAATGAGGTATAATTGGTTGGTATCGGAGACATCCTTTTTTAGGGGATTAAAAAACATTTTGCTTTCAATTTTAGAAAAGTCAGAGGACCTGTTTGGGTCTGGACATTCCATCATTGTGAATTATTACATCTGGATGGTCAACGTATCCTTTGCATTTGGCTAGTCTTCGCAGTCAAAACATTGAATAAGCTGGATTGGACCAAGAAATTTATAAACTCTACAAATTTAATGAGTATAAAACTCATAAAATGCAATAAATCCTATTGGGCTTTTTCCAAGGATATACGTTTTATTGCAGTAAAAATAGTTTTAATTACAAATTCACATTAGATAAAGAAAACATGTAAGTTCACATATTAATAATTAATACAAATTTAGATTTATGGCCACGTACATGTTCTACAAAAGAAACTTGTAACTAACAATTTAAGTGTCAGAAATATCAATTCTAATAGATGTCTCCAGAATATGAAGGATACGAAATAAAGGAGTTTCTGACCATGAAATCTGGATTTTCTATACTTAAGAATACAATGAAATCTAAAGATTTCGTTTACTTTAGACAAAATGCAACTTAATTCAAATATTTGTTCCTTAAGATCCTGGAGTTGTTTAAAATCAATTTTCACCAAACTCACTACGGGAGGAATGACTCAATTTCCAGAGTGTTACGCGAGGTAAATTTTAATGTTCAAGTTTTTGACTTTTTCCTCGGCAAGTACAGGCTGAAAAGTCTCTTATATAATATTCTTAGCTGCCTTTTTCAGCAAACTTTTATGTGACCGCCAATGTCATGGTCAATTATGTAAAATTTTACTTTTATTTGTGTTGGTTAAGGTGTGGGGGTATTTTTTTTTTTTATACACTTTCTTTGTATACCAATAGGGAGGATATTGGTATACCAAGAAAGTTCCCAACACCAAAGGTTATAGTATCACTTTATACTACATTCGATGCCTCGTTTATTCGTTGCCATATGAATGATAATATTCGATGCTTGCTTTAAGCTAATATCTGAAGTGTTGTTAACTTAATGAGGTTCAGGCCGTTTTGTGTACTTTCTGTAGAATGGTCTTTATATTGACCTTTAATTGCATATAAGTCCAGAGTTTCAGGTACTAAGACTTCTTTAAAATTCGAATAAATTTTATTTAAGAATCAATTACAAATCCCATTTCCATAATTTCTTAACAATTAATTCATTTATCCTAATATTCATCAAATTCTTATTTTCAAATGGATTTTTCCAAAAGCATGATCCCATGATTCAGTTTTTTTCCTATCGGACACCATCGAATAAAGTCGTTAATACCATTTATAACAGATATTAATTAATAAATTCTAATTGAAATTTTAATACTCATCGATGATAGTTTAAAGTACAAAACATATGAAGTAAGTGATTACTAAACAAATAATTGCTGCATAAATAAATTCTTAATTAGGTATTCTAAAGGAAATATCAATATATTGCTTTACAAAACCAATTAAATAGGAAGAAGACGTATGTGATTTCCCAAGTGTAGGCGAATGCATTCCAGGGAATGTTTCATACATATACATATAGCAATATTTTGCCTAAGGTCTTGTTTACATTAGAGATTTATTCATTGAATTTCTGTCCGACAATCAAGTGTCCACATTTTTGGGATTTCTTCAAGTAATGGTTTTTATACGAAAATACAATTTATGGCAAGTATCAAAGAATTAAATTTGGTGGATGTAAACAAGGCCTTTTTGAATTTCATTTATCTTTCGGACTGGTTTAAAATAGATATATATATACATATATATAATTAGTGCGAAAAAATGCAAGGTTTTCAGCTGACAGGAAGGCGAAATGAAACAGAAATGAACTATGATTATTCAGAAATCAATATTTTTCTTCAAGACAGTTACTTCCTACCAATTACTATAAAATAGGAAAACCCAGAATTAGTAGGTAAATAATTTATTTGAAATAAAAGAATTGAGACATATTGGTTGAACATCCAGTTATGTCACAGAAAAAGAAATTATACAATGTATTTATATTAACCCTTAAGAGTCCCATTGTGGGCTTTTCTAACTTCATAGAATAATAGAAACAGTTCAACTTTTCCAAGCAATGTGAAATTTAATCTGTTTTCTTTCTATTAGACTTTCTTTGAAAGTATTCACTTTGTGCAGTGGAAAAAACGTGACAAACGCCAGGTTATTCACACTGAAAGGGATACTTTTGACAATTCAGCTATTGGGCTGGCATTATGAAATAATAGTTACGAGATAGATATTCTAAGTAACAGCCTTACTTTTATAATCATTTTTGATAATCATTCTTCCTTAAAGAATCCCACTTCGGAATTTTGAACGAATTTAAAAGGAATTCCATAGAATTGCGTATGAAGTTAAGCTATCCCAGATTTGTTGCTGAATGAAACAAAATTGGTTAACAGGTATCTTAAAAATGTAATTTAATTAAGTCTCCTAACACACGTTTATTCAAGAACTTCTTCAGGCATAAAATAAGGAATGGGTACGGAAACGAATAATTTTCTTCGATGCGACATGTGGCAATAAATCTATACTATAAATATTTTCCAGGTGGACAAGGGTTAAATTTTCTTTATTCTCTTCATGAAATCGAATTCTAATAAATTTTGCAAAATTCATACAAAGTTGCAGTAAGTAAAAACTAGTTAGAGTAAATCAGAACTTACAGGAATAAACATCTTGTACGGATTTGTTCCTTCTTAGTTTAAAAAATTTAACATTTCGGATCAATATATAAACGAAAATTAAGATTTTAATTATTTTAACTGAAATTTATAAAAATGAAGACTTTCTTAAGTGTTAATAATGAAAAGGATGTGAAATTTTTTCAACAATCGATTTGGGTTTATCAAAAATTTCGTCTATGGAAGGAAAATTCCTCGAATTTGGATAAAATGGATTTGAAACATTTCCTCAAAATAATTGTAAAGTTTGAACTCACTTTCAAAATTATTGAAAATTAAAGTTCTATAATTTCAGATGATTGGACTTTTAGGGAGTTCACTACCATTATTTGCCTTCTCGGAATTTTTTGTTATATATTTTTCGAAAGGACTTGAAGCCTCCACATTAAGTATGTTATATTGTTTGGGGTCTTGTGCAAGTACGTTTAAATTCTTCTGTTTAATTTTGGATCAATGCAAAATTGAAAAGTGTATTCATGAATTAGAAAAACTTGCATCGAGATTTGAAAATAAAGAAAAGATCTATCAAAGTATGAAAATGTATCGAAGAATTTTTTTTGGTGGACTTGTAATAATTTATTTGGCCTTTATTCAAATGATTTTTTCCCCATTATTGAAATCATCACAAAAAACTTTTCCAATTGATTCATGGTTCCCATTCGATTCACGCAAATTTCCGCAATTTTTTATTATCTACGTTTCACAAGTTTGTGAACTTCTAGTTTTTTCAACTACAATGATGTGCTATGATACGGTATTGCCTAATATTGTTCATATCAATGAAGAGGTAGAATCAATTTCTTTTTGGGTTTTAGATGTTTTGTGGAATTATGTCGATGTGTACCGCACTTATTTCCGGTTTAAATGATCAACTTTTAGAGGTATCTACAATTGATGACAAGGATGACTCAAATAAAGCAAAAACCAAAAACTCATCTGCGTCCTTTTTGCTAAATGAGATCGATAACAATAAAGAGGATGACGAGAACTACATAAATTTGACCCAAATTGTTGATAAATATATCCAAATTTCCAAGTAAGAAGAATTTTTAAAGTAATTTTTTAAATTTCTAAAAAAATTTCGTTTTCAGTTGCATTGGTTTAATCGATGAGACATTTTCATTTCCTTGTTTATTTCATTTTTCGTATAGTTTTGCTACAATGGCAATATCTCTTTTTCTCACTTCTAAGGTAAGAAATTTGACCCTCGGTTAGAGGATTGGTTGTGGATTCAACATACTAGGTATTGTGGAGTATCATAACGAGTACTAGTAAAATCTGTTATTGCGAATCAAATCATATGAGAACAGAATCTTAGATGATTCGTACATAAAAATTATAGCGAAATAAATATTCAGAAAATTTCAGTAGCTTACAAAATTTTTTAACAATGTAACATTTTGCTAAATGACCAACAATCCCCCAGTAATTTGTTGAATCCCAATCAATTAAGAGGGCATTAAAATACACAACAAGAGAACAAATTTATTATTTCTAAATTTTAATCCGAAAGGTGGATATTATTGCAGTAACAGAATTATTGCCAATTGTCGTTTGCTTAATTGTACTTTTTCAGTTGGCAATTTATTGTGTTTTTGGTCAAAATATTGTCAATGAGGTAATTACTTGGAGAGAAAAGATTATATGGCAAATTCCTAAATCTCATTTTTTCTAGGCCGACAAATTTCGAAATCTTATCTACGAAACAGAATGGTATAATCAGCCGAGGCCGTACAGACGTGCAATACTTTTAGCACTCCAAATAACTATGCGGGAGCCTTATATCACCGCCGGGAAGATATTACCTTTATGTCTTGAAACATTTGCACAGGTTCAGCTGTCAATACTTAATAAGTTTGTTTCAAAATCAGTTACTTTTCAGATACTGAAAGGAGCGTACTCATTTTATACTTTCCTTTCCGGTTTTAATTGAATTTGACTAAACGAAATAGTGAGGAAATGTAGAAGAAGGAACTACGCGGACTTCTTTTAAAGATATTAGAAAATTTTTATTAGCACAGCTTTAAAATCACAATACGGATTCATTCAAGTTATATTCAAGTACACAGTGCCTATTATTATTGTTAATGTTTTCAGATCAAAATATATGTTTTAAAGAATTGCATTTTTCATTAATAATAATAAATAATATAATATAATAAATGTATGTAACGAATGTAATCGTTTTCGGATTTAATGAAACTAGCTGAATTCCCCGTGGTTGCTCGGGATTACCGGATTCTACATGCCCCTTGATGATTAGAGTTTTTTGATGTTTTTATACCATCGAGTTTAGGACGTATTCTATCTTTTCTGTTGGTGTGGCCAAAATATACGTTCCAAGTTTCATGAATATTTCCCGATTATTGAAAGAATTATTGACGCTTTTATGTCTTGGCCACCATCGAATTGAGACCTTTCAGATGACTACAGGGGAATCAAATTATTTTGCAAATAACTTTCGGTATACCTCAAAATTTCACAACTTTTCAAAACTTCCCAAGTTCTTATCATACAGATTAGATCGTCTTTCACTCGCCCATAAATCATTAGTAAAATATGCTTTTTTTATGTTTCTAGCTTCTAACGCTAATTATAACAGTTCTATACATACTTTTGGAATAATTAGAAGATGGATGAATGCTAAATTTCTCCTTAATAGAACCTAGCTTAAGCATATTGTGTATTATCCTTCTATAATCAAATGAGTTCTGTGTTCACATGCAATACCACCCTTGAATTCGTTCATCCAAATTCATTTTATGCATTGTCTCAAAAACCTATCCTTTTAAACATGAAATGTGTCAAATCAGGAAATTTCCTTTTGACAAATGAACTTTACAAGAAAATATGCTTTATTAAAACTTTAGATAATATAGGATGCAGCTGAGAAATTGATTGTTAGCAATATTGAATATGTACGGGGGTTATTTGTCTATGCTGATATTAGTACACCTATATACATAAAGAACCCATATCCCAGAAAGGGATATTGGTTTCCTCAAACTAGGTATACTACAGTATAGTAAATGTATATCGATTTACATTTTAGATCGATTCCAATATTAGTATCATACAACTTCTCCATGAATTTCTAACCATAAAACTGTTCCCAAGCAAGAATATTTGACACACATAGATCTTAAATACCACTTCGTGACTGTATACTATCCTAAAAAGCGTATTTACGTAAAATGTGCTGCTTGGATTGTAAAAGGACTAAAAACTTTCTTATCGATTTCATTACTATTTGCAATGATAATCGATTGTTAGTATGTGCTGATTCATTTTAATTCAGTAAAATCTGAGTGAATATTTTGCAATGAGAATCGAACCAGGAACCTCGTGATTCAAAAGCTAGCCCATTGCCTTACTGTTGTGCTAAAGACGCCATCGAGTATAGGTCATAATATAGATATGACCTCTTATCACGTTAAAAAAAATGCATTTTGTCCATTAGGACATATGGTAGAGTAAATACAATGGATGAATATTAATGATTATAGTTCTCTACCGAAAAAATCACATATTGAAAAGCTGCATCATAAGTATATTTTTTATTATTTAAATACTGCTCCACCCTGTAATTGGGAACTTTTTTATTAATGGATTTACATACGGCATTTGTTGATTACTATTTTGGAAGCTAGGAACTGAAGAGAAATTAGACGCGATCCACTGACCTCTTATCCAATACCTCGTTTCAAAATGAAAGATACAAGAAATTCGGCACAAAATACGGAGAAAAATAAATACATTTTTCATCAGAAGAAAAGAATTAACATATAAATTAAGTATATTCCTTATTTAAAATATTTTGTAGCAAGCGAGAGCATAAATATTCTTATGCACTTGTTGCTAAGAGAAGAATGAGATAAACACAAACACTATTTTTAAAAAAATATTTTTACTGTTTAACAAAAGGCACATGGTCCCCAATGATGGTATAAAGTCAATGCAGGATAGTGTTTCAACGGTGAATTAGTTTGGTTAACCGATTTTACTTCAGTTTGTCCAAGCACCTTTTTAACCTGGACTTTCCTATCGGAAGAACATTGTGTTAACATCCGTATGTTAACGTTACTGTTTTATATCAGTTTATCTACCTTATAATTCACTGATATGCTTCTACTTTATGTTTGGCGACCAACTCACCAACGGGCCCCACGTAGAATTACACCCGGTATTTCTCGAACCTAACACACTTGCTGGAGCAGTTTTCTATACCACATTGCGCGCGACTATACCCTTCGACGATTATGAACGACTGACTCGCAAGCGCAAAAGAATATTATCAACTAACCAGTTTCTGTGGTACCTGATCATCAAGTGTCTCCTACCTCGACGGTGAGCTGCCTTAAAACAGAAGCGTCTACATTTACTACAGTCGGGGCTTTCGACTGTTCTTAAGTTTTAACAATTGTGAATTTTTACATCTGGATGGTCAACGTATCTTTTTTATTTGAGTAGTCTGGGAAATGATGAAGTCGATTCACTCGTCTGGAATAGATCTGAGAAGCCGTTTTACAATTAAAATATTGGGGGTAGGCTGGATTGGACCACATAATTTATGAACTGTACGAATTTCATGAGTATAAAACTCATAAAATGCAATAAATCCTATTGGGCTTATTTTCAAGAATATACGTTTTCTTGCAGTAAAAATAGTTTTAATTACAAATTCACATTGGATAAAGAAAAGATGTAAGTTCACATATTAATAATTAATACAAGTATAGATTTATGGCCACGTACATGTTCTACAAAAGAAACTTGTAACCAACAATTTAAGTGTCAGAAATATCAATTCTAATAGGTGTCTCCAGAATATGAAGGATATCAAATAAAGGAGTTTCTGACCATGAAATCTGGATTTTGCTATACCTAATAATGCAATGAAACATGAAGATTTCGTATGCGACAACCAGAAACAATGTTTGGTAACTTAAAGAAAGCGGTTCCCGATGTGATATTTATACTCTTTAAATAGTAAATCCAAATAGAGTACGTAAACAGAAATTGAAGAAACATTTATTTTCCTCACTGATATAAGTATAATAAAGTAAAACTTTGGAATTATATTCTAAGACAGTGCAAAACGATACTGTACGACTTATTAGCGAAGAAATTAGAATTTAGTTTGCAGAAAGATAGCAAGTCCAACAGACGTTAAAGAAGTAGCAAATACCTTTAAAAGTCGAAAGTTCGAAAATGAAAATCTTAAAAACAGCTAAGAACGAAAAGGATGTGAAATTGTTTGAACAATCGAATCGAGTTTATAAACAATTTCGTTTGTGGAATCAAAATTCATCGAATTGGAATAAGAAGGACTTCAAATATTATACGAAAATCATTGTAAAGTTTGAACTCATTTTCAAAAATATTCATAATTAAAGTTCTATAATTTCAGATGTTTGGAATTTTTGTAAATTTACTAATATTATTTTCATTTTCGGAATTTATCGTTATCTATTCCTCGAAAGGATTTGAGGCCTCTATGATGAGTTTAATGTATCTAATCGGGACTTTTGGATTATCTTTTAAATGGTTCTCTGCTATTTTCGATCAAGTAAAGATTGAAAAGTGTGTTCATGAATTAGAAAAACTTGGATCGGGCTTCGAAAATAAGGAAAAGATACATCAAAGTATAAAAGTGTATCGAAGAGTTTTTATTGGTGGACATATAATGGCACAACTTGGCCTATTCCAAATTAACTTTGTTCCGTTATTAAAATCATCGGAAAAAACATTTCCACTTGATTCATGGTTCCCATTTGATGCAACCAAATTTCCACAATTTTATGTAATTTATGTTTATCAAGTTTCGGCAGCTATCATAGCTTCAATTGTTATGATGAGCTATGATGCAGTAAGTAAGACTTCTATAATTCTAAATTCAACCTAATCAATTCATATTTCGGCATCAGATGTTTTGTGGAATTATGTCGATGTGTACAGCACTCATTGCCAGTTTAAATGATGAGCTTTCAAAGTTATCTACAATTGAAGACAAGGTTGAATCAAAAAATGCCGAAAAGGATAATCCGTCCATTTTGGAGACTAAAGTGGATGCCAATAAAAGAGATGAGGAAAACTATAAAAATTTGACCCAAATTATTGATAAATATATCCAAATTTCCAAGTAAAAGGTATTCTGAAATGCTTTTAAATTTTTAACAAACTTTGATTTTCAGTTGCATTGGTTTAATCGAGGACGCATTTTCTTTGCCTAGTTTATTGCATTTTTTGTACAGTTTCGGATTAATAGGAATTTCCCTTTTCCTGACTTCTAAGGTAGGAAGCTTAAACTTTGTTTTGCTGTTATGTTTAAAGTCCTTTGTTACAGAAGGACTCTGAATGTTAGTTTACATGAAAGCATAAATAAAATTAATCAAAACAGTCCGTCAATGAAATAAAGAAATAATAATAATAATAATAATATTAATCAGTTTTAATTTAAAAGGTGAAACTTAATTCAACATCCGAATTATTGCCAGTATGCATTGTCTTCATTGCAATCTTTCAGTTGGCGATTTATTGTGTTTTTGGTCAAAATATTGTTAATGAGGTAATAACTTAGAAAGGAAATCTTATATGGCAAATTTCTAATTCTCAACTCTCCTAGGCCGAAAAATTTCGAAGTCTCATCTACGATACAGAATGGTATAACCAACCGAGGCCGTATAGACGTGCAATACTTTTAGCACTCCAAATAACTATGAGGGATCCTTATATAACCGCCGGGAAGATATCACCTTTGTGTCTTGAAACATTTGCACAGGTTTTTCTTTCAATATTTAATAAATATCTTTCAAAATCAGTAATTTTTCAGATTATAAAAGGCGCGTACTCATTTTATACTTTCCTTTCCGGTTTTAATTGAATTTGAGTGCTTAAATACAAGAAGAAAAGAAGGATCTCTACAAGAACTTCTTATTCAATTTTACAAATATATTCCTGGCACAGTTCTAAAGGCACAATTGCAGTTTATTCAAGCAGGCTCTGTTATTATTGTTAAAGTTATAAAATATTCACAACAAAAAGGCTTTTAGAAAAATAATGTAAATATTTAATTTTCTAATTCCTTAGATGTGCTGCTTTTCAATGCTTGAGGAGAAAGTTAATAGAGTTAGTTTGTTGATTTTTGTATATTTTTACTAGTGACGTCGTACAGAAGGCCTACGTGTTCTATCAAGGTTCGAAAGCTGCATATCTCTACTTCACACAGTTTTCTCCGTTTGGGTTATTTGATGAGTTATGAATGATATATTGTGTTGCTTACTTTAAGTGTATATCTGAAAAATAGATCTAAAAGGTCGCAGTTCAAGAACATCCTAAAAACTTAATCTGAATCCTATCCGAACTTATAGGACAATATCCGTCAAAAGGGCCACAAGATTAATGGCAGGCGCCAAGCGTATTCGGCGATATTTTAAAATAAGGTCTCCCAATAAGATACTAGAGCGTTTTGTTTGCTTGAAATTGGAAACTTCATTAAACCATTTAATAAGGCATCTAATCTTTCGAGTTATTTGTATAAAGTCGGAGTATTGGCTTTTATATGAAGAACCATTATAAAATATTAATTGTAGTCTCTTGTAAGTCCTACTAATGAAATGTTTATTTAAAATAATTCAGTATTGTTTGAGGTCTTATTTAACTTTAGGAAAATTGGGGAAATCAAAAAAAACCTAATCTTCCCGAAAAGGGTGGAAGTTTTACGCCAGTAATATTTGCAGAATTCCTTCTAACCGGCGGTAAATACCAGAATTCACATAATCTGGATTTATAACTTCTAGTTTCTGGACTATCAAATTTATTGTGTAATTGGGTATTAAAGTCATTACTTTTAACAAATTTCATGTCAAAAGCAAGAGGAAGAATTATTCGAAAAAAGGGTTTTCTTTAGTTGCACAACTGAAAGGATTTGAGTTGTTATCGGCAGTTTTGTGTTTTAAGGAACCCTAACGAAACACTTACTTTCATCTCAGATGGAAATTAAGATTTATCCTTTGTTTCCTCGGAACGAACCAATGAATCAAATTCTCACAGAAATGGCATCTTAATACTACGACACACCTAGTAAGTTTTTTATGTGAAGCATTGCAAATTCCGTGTTACTGTAACATTTAAAAAAGATTTTACTTCCTTCTGAAGCTGCAATAGTTGCAGCATATTTCACATTGCCTTATTTGGATCAATAATTCTTTAACAGTTTGGTTTCAAAAGTTATGTTACACCTGTGGTGGCCTTCCCTTCTTACACGTAAACCAACATAACCTATCACGCAAAAATTGATCCACATTCAAAGTAAACGGAAAGAATACAAGTATTATACCTCTCTAATTAAGGCTATGTAACCACCAATTTGCAACTTAATTGAAAGACTATAGAAATCAATTTTGCTTTTGAATACTTAATGAAATACTTATTGAATTATGAAAAAATGGTAATCTATATTCATAGCCATAATGAAGACATTAACAAATGGTGAAATTAAAAGGATCAAAAGATTTCAGAAATCAATACAGGAAAATTAGTTCTTAACAATTAAAACAAGCTATAGTGCATAAACCACTATGGGAACTTCTATACGATTCTATACAGTTCTAAAAAAAATTTCTTTTTTTTTTTCTATCTCGATTCCAGTAACTATATACTTCGTATAGAAGTTAAAAATAACAAATGCATAATTCACATATAAATAATTTAATTAATTACTGCATGAGTTGGAAAAGCTCTTCTTTTCTCATAGAAAAAGATACTACAAAATGACCTAACCAATCAGAACCTATAAAAACTCTTGTGGACATTTCCAATGTGATGATATAATAGTATCAGTTCGACTTTTGGATGGAAATAATAAATCATATTAAGTTACTTTGTACACACATAAATCCGAACAATTTGCAACCTTTGGGAGAAACTACACTTGTACCACGTATTCGTGCTAAATATAAGAGATTTTGTACGAGCACCGGCACAGAGTAATACAGAACTTGCTGAGTTAAACATCTTGTACGGATTTGTGCCTTCTTTTATCTGAAGAATATTTCTAATTTGATCGAAATTTGCAATGGAGGTAAAATCAAGTACAAATAAGAAAAAGGACCTCAAATTGTTTCAGGAATCGATTCGAGTTTATAAAAAATTTCGTTTGTGGAATGAAAATTCATCGAATTGGAATAAGAAGGACTTCAAATATTATACGAAAATCATTGTAAAGTTTGAACTTATTTTCAAAATTATTTAAAATTAAATTTCTATAATTTCAGATGTTTGGAATTTTTGTAAACTTATACCCATTATTTTCATTTTCGGAATTTTTCGTTATCTATTCCTCGAAAGGATTTGTCACCTCTATGATGAGTTTACTGTATTTAATAGGGACTTGTGCATTATCTTTTAAATGGTTTTGTGTTATATTCGATCAAAAAAAGATTCGAAAGTGTGTTCATGAATTAGAAAAACTTGCATCGGGCTTCGAAGATAAGGAAAAGATATATCAAAGTATGAAAGTGTATCGAAGAATTTTTATTGGTGGACATATAATGATGCAACTTGGCGTATTCCAAGTTAACTTTGTTCCGTTATTAAAATCATCGGCAAAAACTTTTCCAATCGATTCGTGGTTTCCATTTGATGCAACCAAATTTCCACAATTTTATGTAATTTACGTTTACGAAGCTTCGGTATTAATACTAACTTCAGCTGTGATGATCAGTTTTGATACAGTAAGTAAGATTTCTAATTCTGAATTCAAGCTAATCAGTTCATATTTCGGCATCAGATGTTTTGTGGAATTATGTCGATGAGTACTGCACTCATTGCCAGTTTAAATGATGAGCTTTCAAAGTTATCTACAATTGAAGACAAGAACGAATCAAATAATGCGGAAAAGAAAAATTCGTCTGGGTTGTTTGTGGAGACTAAGGCGGATACCCATAAAAAGGATGAGGAAAACTACAAAAATTTGACGCAAATTATTGATAAATATATTCAAATTTCGAAGTAAAAAAATTCTGAATTAATGTTAAATTTTTAACAAACTTTGGTTTTCAGTTGTATTGGTTTAATCGAAGACGCATTTGCTTTGGCTAGTTTAGTGCACTTTTTGTACAGTTTTGGAGTAATAGGAATCTCTCTATGTATAAGTTCTAATGTACGAAATTTAATTTTCTATTTGCGGACTGTTAGTGATGTGTATTCCAAAGCTTTTGATAAGGAAGGCAACGAAATGGGAGTTTATATGAAAGTATAAGTAAAATCTAGCACAACAGTCCGTCAATGAAAATAAAGGAAATAATAATAATAACAATATTAATCAGTTTTAATTTAAAAGGTGAAACTTACTTCAACATCCGACTTATTTCCAATATGCGCTATCTTCATTGGAATCTTTCAGTTGGCGATTTATTGTGTTTTTGGTTAAAATATTGTTAATGAGGTAATTACTTAGAAAGAAAATTGTATATGGCAAATTCCTAATTCTCAACTCTCCTAGGCCGATGTATTTCAAAATCTCATCTACGATACAGAATGGTATAATCAGCCGAGGCTGTACAGACGTGCAATACTTTTAGCACTCCAAATAACTATGAGGGATCCTTATATAACTGCCGGGAAGATATCACCTTTATGTCTTGAAACATTTGCACAGGTTCTTCTTTCAATATTTAATAAACATTCTTTTAAAATCAGTGATTTTTCAGATACTGAAGAGCGCCTATTCATTTTACACTTTCCTTTCTGGTTTTAATTGAATTTGAGGACTTAAATACAAACTTTATTCACTAGAAGAAAAGAAGGATCTCTACAAGAGCTTCTTATTAAATATTAAAAATATTCTTGGCACAGTTCTAAGGGCACAATAGCAGGTTATTCAATCAGGCACTGTTGTTATTATTATAGTAATAAAATGTTCAGAATAAAGAAGTTTAAAAGAGTAAATATTTAATTTCCTTATTGCTTATGTGTACCACTTTCCTCGAAAGGAAAATGGACATAGTTAAAATATGTTGGTTTATGTATATTTTTGGTTGTGATGTCATACATATTGTGTGTTACTTACTTCAAATGTATATCTGAACATATAAGACAATATCTGGGACCACCGAAAGCGGTCCATATTCGACGAAATGGGATATCAGTTCCGGTTACTAAATCTTCTATAAAATTCGAATAACTTTCATTTAAGAATCAATTACAAATCCCGTTTCCCTCAATGCTTAACAATTAATTTACTTATTACAATAATAATAGATTCCTAATTAGGATCTCTCAACAACGAAACAGAATGGAATAAGTAATCGAAACCTTATAGATGTGCAGAACTCTTAGCAGTCCAAATAACTATAGGCGACCCTTATATAACCTTTGTAGAGGTATAACCTTTATGTATCGAAACACTTGGAAAGGTTTTTCTTCCAATATTTAAGAAATTTCCTTCAAAATTGGTGCTTTTCAGATAATGAAAGCTGCATATTCCTTTCATACTTTCAATTCTGGTTTCAATTGAGTTTGTCTATATGAATACAAAGTTTGGCTACCAAATTAGAAGGAGGAACTATCTGCATGGATTTCTGTTACCTGTCACAAAAATATCACCAGCACAAATCTTAAAGCGCAATAAGAATTTATTCAAGTGCCTTCTTATTATTATTGTCAGAATTTTAGAATGTTGAGATTAAAAGAAGTAATTTGAACCAATAGTTTATACTTGTTATCGACGATTCCCGAAAATCTCCAAAACCAATTTAAGTTCCTTTAAATATCTGACCATCAGTTGTACCCTTTTCAATGAGGTAGTATACAAATTATTGTTGCAGTTATTTGCATTAGAATCCTCTATAGAGAAATAAAATGAATAAAAACTAATTATGAAAATGAAAATGTATTTCTTGGAAAAGGAAATATCGAGTTTCAAAGGAAATATCTTCATTGTGGTAGCACGAATATAACAACTTTTGTGTCAATATTAAGAGGAAGAACTGATCGAAAAAAGGGTTATTCTTTAGTTGCACAACTGGAAGGGTTTGAGTTCTTATCGGCAGTTTTGTGTCCACAGGAATCCTAGCGAAAGTCTTACTTTTATCACCTTATGTCTTGGGTGGATATTAAAAATTTCTCTCTTTTATTATAATTCTTAATTGTTTGGTTTCAAAAGTTATGTTACACCTGTGGTGGCCTTCCCTTCTTACACGTAAACCAACATAACGTATCACGCAAAAATTGACCCACATTCAAAGCAAACTGAAAGAATATTATAACTCTCTAATTAATGCTATTGTAACCACCAATTTGCAACTTAATTGAAAGACTATAAAAATCTATGTTGCTTTTGAATACATAATGGTATTGAATTATGGAAAAAATGGCAATCTATATTCATAGCCATAATGAAGACATTAACAAATGGTGAAATTAAAAGGATCAAAAGATTTCAGGAATCAATACAGGAAAATTAGTTCTTAACAATTAAAAAAATGTCAAACGCAGAATTCACATATAAATAATTTAAGTAGATAAAAATAATTATCGTACTGCATATGAGTTGGAAAAGCTCTTCTTTTCTCATAGAAAAAGAAACTACAAAATGACCTAACCAATCAGAAACTATATTAATCCTTGTGGACATTTCCAATGTGATGATATAATAGTATCAGTTGGACTTTTGGATGGAAATTATAAATCATATTAAGTTACTTTGTACACACACAAATCCGAATAATTAACAACCTTTGGGAGAAACTACACTTGTACCACGTATTCGTGCTAAATATAAGAGATTTTGTACGAGCACCGGCACAGAGTAATACAGAACATGCAGAGTTAAACATCTTGTACGGATTTGTGCCTTCTTTTATCTGAAGAATATTTCTAATTTGATCGAAATTTGCAATGGAGGTAAAATCAAGTACAAATAAGAAAAAGGACCTCAAATTGTTTCAGGAATCGATTGGAATTTATAAAAAACTTCGTTTGTGGAATCAAAATTCAGCGAATTTGGATAAGAAGGACTTCAAATATTATACCAAAATCATTGTAAAGTTTGAACTCATTTTCAAAATTATTTAAAATTAAAGTTCTATAATTTCAGATGTTTGGAATTTATATAAATTTGCTAACATTATTTGCATATTCGGAGTTTTTTGTTATACATTCCTCGAAAGGATTTGGGGCCTCTATGATGAGTTTAATGTTTGTAATGGGGTCTTGTGCATTGTCTTTCAAATTTTTCTCTGTTATTTTCGATCAAAAAAGTATTGAAAAGTGTGTTCAGGAATTGGAGAAACTTACATCGGGCTTCGAAGATAAGGAAAAGATATATCAAAGTGTGAAAATGTATCGAAGAATTTTTTTTGGTGGGCATATAATCGTACAACTTGCGATGTTTCAAATTAACTTTTTTCCGTTATTAAAATCATCGGAAAAAACTTTTCCACTTGATTCATGGTTCCCATTTGATGCAACCAAATTTCCACAATTTTATGTAATTTATTTTCATCAAGTTTCGGTATTCACGATATTTTCAATTGTGATGATGAGCTATGATGCAGTAAGTAACATTTCTAATTCTGAATTCAAGCTAATCAGTTCATATTTCGGCATCAGATGTTTTGTGGAATTATGTCGATGTGTACTGCACTCATTTCCAGTTTAAATGATGAGCTTTCAAAGTTATCTACAATTGAAGACAAGGATGAATCAAATAATGCAGAAAAGAAAAATTCGTCTGGGTTGTTTGTGGAGACTAAGGCGGATACCCATAAAAAGGATGTGGAAAACTACAAAAATTTGACCCAAATTATTGATAAATATATTGAAATTTCTAAGTAAAAGAATTTCTGAAATACTGTTAAAATTTTAATAAGCTTTAATTTTCAGTTGCATTGGTTTAATCGAAGACGCATTTTCTTTGGGTAGTTTAGTGCATTTTCTGTACAGTTTTGGAATAATAGGAATGTCTCTATGTATAAGTTCTAATGTACGAAATTTAATCTTTTGTTTGCGGACTGTTAAGGCCAATCTCCACACAGCCGACATCCTATTCTGACGGGAAAAATCAAAAAATTTGAAAGAGATGGAATCAACACACAATTTAGAAAAATTGGTACTGTGCGACGGTATCGTGTTTGGTTATTGTGAGAGTATGCAGCCACAGATGAATAGCCATAAATCAGATAAAGATGTTCATCTGTTTTTGAGGGGAATCATTTGTAGATCGAAAATCAGTTGGGGAAATCAGAAATACAGAAGCCGGCAAAATTTGAAGGATGATTGTTTCTCCCTTTCTGTTTAACCAAACTTTGTATAAGTCTATCCCATACTTTCATCAGAATAGGATGTCGGCTGTGTCGAGATTAGCCTTTAGTGACATATATTTCAAAGCTTTTGTTACAGAAGGCCTCTGAAGGTTTCTTTATATAAAAGTTTAAATGAAATCTAGCACAACAGTCCGTCAATGAATTAAAATAAAAAATAATATTAACAATATTAATCAGTTTTAATTTAAAAGGTGAAATTTAGTTCAGCATCCGACTTAATGCCAGTGTGCGTTGTCTTCATTGTAATTTTTCAGTTGGCGATTTATTGTGTTTTTGGTCAAAATATTGTTAATGAGGTAATTACTTAGAAAGAAAATATTAAATGACAAATTTCTAAATCTCAACTCTCCTAGGCCAACAAATTTCGGAATCTCATCTACGATACAGAATGGTATAATCAGCCGAGGCCGTACAGACGTGCAATACTTTTAGCACTCCAAATAACTATGAGGGAGCCTTATATAACCGCTGGGAAGATATCACCTTTATGTCTTGAAACATTTGCACAGGTTTTTCTTTCAATATTTAATAAATATCTTTCAAAATCAGTGATTTTTCAGATACTGAAGAGCGCCTATTCATTTTATACTTTCCTTTCTGGTTTTAATTGAATTTGAGGACTTAAATACAAACTTTATCCGCCAAAGGGAAAGAAGGAACTCTACATGAAATTCTTAATTAATTCACAAATATGTTGTTAGCACAGTTCTAAAGGCACAATAGCAGTTTATTCAATCAGGCACTGTTGTTATTATAAAAGTTATAAACTGTTCAGAATAAAAAAATTCAAAAGAAAATAATGTAAATATTTAATTTTCTTATTCCTTAGATGTATCGCTTTGCAATGCTTCCTAGAGAAGAAGAATGGACAAAGTTTGTCTGATGATTTGTGTATATTTTTACCAGTGATGTCGCACAGAAGGCAGAGATGTACCTAGGTATCCTATCAACGTTCGAAGTTTGCGAAAGTTGGGAAGCTATACTTTCTCCAAGGTTTAATGTGTTAGAAATGATATTGTGTGTTGCTTGCTTTAAGTATACATCTGAACTTATAAAATAATATCGAGGATCATCGAAAGAGCCACAAGTTCAGAGGCGCTAGTAATATTTGGCGACATATTTAAATCAAGACTTCCAATTATATGTTAGAGTGTTTTGTTTGATTGAAATTTGAAATTTAATACTTGGACTTATTTATATGATGTCATATTATCCATTTTTACTTAAAGAACTATTATAAGCCAGATTTCAACTCCTTGGTTCATAAAGCCAATTCGATCTTGGGATTAATCTAAAACGTGGTTCAAAAACTGCCAATTTTATGTCGCTTTTGTTAGATCATTATTGGTATATGGCGGTCAGGTGCGGACACCGCATCACAAAGCTTATGTCAACGGGCTGAAATTCGTTCAACGTAGATTTTGACTATTCGTGTTACACAACCTTCGCTGGAATAATCCTGTTTTGTTGCCACCTTAGCATGGTGAGCTAAAATTGTTAGGTTTCGATTCCTTAGAAAGCGGTGGGACTGATGTGGTCTTTGTTCATGAAACTTTTAATGGTGCCGAATTTTTCAATTGTCGAATTACTTGCAAAATTCAGCATTATAATAACTAAGTAATTGACTAATTAAAATTCTGAGTGGTCTGGTCTCGTTTTTATTGGGGTTTTGCTTAATAAGGTTCTGACCGTTTGGTATACTTATTATAGAATGGATTATAGGTATATATAGAACTTTTATGAAGTATTAGCTTAGAGTTCCAGTTACTAAGACTCCTTTAAAATTCGAATAACTTTTATTTAAGAACCATTTACAGATCCCCTTTCCTTAATTTCTTAACAATTAATTTATTTATCCCAATATTTATCAAATTCAATTAAATTAGATCACAATTATTGTTCCATGATTAAAATTGTATGAAAATTCATATTTTCATATGGATTTTTCCAACATCCTGATCAATGATTCAGTTTTTTTCCTCTCGGACACCATGGAATAAAGTCGTTAAACACCATTAAAGATTAATCAATAAATTCGAACTGAAACGTGAATACCCATCGATGATAGTTTAAAGTACAAAACATACGAAGTAAGTAATTGCTAAACAAATAATTGCTGCATAAATAATTTCCTAATGGTGATTTCCCAATAGTATATAATTCATTGGAATCCGAGACATCTTTTTTTGTAGGGCATAAAAAAACAGGGGCTAATCAAACGACGCATTTCCTCAACCTAGTCCTCGGTGGCCCCAAGTTCTTTCCAACAAATGTGGTTTTCTCCTCCAAAAATGAATATTTTCGAAAGGTGATAACTGATTTTGATTCACAATTAAATTCCCCATCGAATGAGATATAATTCGTTGGGATCCAAGACATCTTCTTTTTGTTTGGGCATACAATTCATTTCCTCTTTCAATTTAAGAAACGCCAGATTCCACTTCCTTTTGTTTTCCAAATGAAATTAACAAAGTGGGTGCCCAGATAAATGAGGATTACTTAATAATTTTGTATTATTATTGGATTGGTTGGTGGACAATAAAAAAATGTCATTCTTCTGTCTAAAATTGTCCATTTTTTTTTTACTTTCATAACTAACAAGGACAAGGATATTGAATGAGCCAGTAAGTAGGCTTATTTGTTCCTGATTTTTGACCCGTTCGAACCAAATTTTCATACAAAATAGAAATTTTCAAGTAATTTGTATGAACCGTTTCGTCCGACGAGTTTTCAATACTAGATTAGAATTACTTCTAATTTGAATAATTCAAATTTTTTAATTCCCATTTGTGCACAATATAATAAAGTATTAAAATTAATTAACAAATAAAATTCACTGCAATTGAAAGTTTTTCAAAATGAAAAAAAAGCCGTTGGGAAAAAACATCAATTTCATAGAAAGGAAATTCGATCTCAAGGAGATATAAGCCTACTTACTGGCGCATTACTTACTCAAAACGTAGGAAGCTTACACACACACATACTAGTTCCATACACAAATTTATCAACTGCTTTCTTCTTCCTTTTCAATTTACCATCGATACGGCTCCAATCTCAATTCCCCCCGTTTAAAACCTATTTAATGGAATTTAAACCAAGGAAAAGTAAAAAGTTTAATAAAAAGTAATTAATAAATTTAAGAAGAAAACATTTTAATTCAAAATTCATTTTTACTGCCCACCTAACCAATACAATAATAATACAACATCAGTAGTTAATCCTCATTTAACTGCGCACTCAAGTTTGTTGATTTCATTTGAAAAAAAAGCTCACCAACACTATAATAAATATTCATATTAATATGAAAAAAAAAAAATGTAGGAGAAAAAATTTGTACATAAATTTACTTGCTGCTGATTTTTTTCTATGCGCCTGATATTTTGTTCCATTTTTGTTAAACAGAAAAACAACAACAAATTGCTTGTACCCATTCGCCCTTCTTTGCTCAACACGAAGGGAGTCAGACATTTTGAATTTTTGGCAGAAAAAGATGTTTCTTTGATGTTTTTCGCAATTTGTGATTTAATTTGGTGTTTCGGATAATTAATTAATAATGGAGAGACGATTGAGTAAGGATATTTGAATTAATTTCTAATGTTTCTTTTTTATTTTAGGAAAATCAGATGACGCCTTAACCCTTTAAAAAACTTTGTGTTAAGACGTATTGGATATTTTGTCTTAGAGCTTTGTTCTGGAATTTTGTTTTTTATTTTGGAAAGTCAACAAAATGTCTTAAAAAGCGACAATTTTCTTTTACGACCAACACGACACATTCATTTTTCATCTGGAATTTGAAAAACATGATGGCGTCTACGACAAAACTCGCGTTCTATTTTGGGTATTTCAAATGTTTTCCGCTGCTTTATTTCGATAAAAAGATGATTTTTTTTTTAAAGGAAAGGTAAATTTTTTATTCAAAGTATTGTCCATCGTTATTTACATATTTTCCATCTTTCAGCCTCATTTATGTCTCAACAGTACCGACAGAGATTGCTTTGTACGAATCCTAGTTTTTTTTAGTGTATTTCCTTAAAAGATAGTGACTCCCCGATATCGCAATTAGCGTGCGCAACTTATTCCTGTTCCAAATAGTAATTTATGAAAGATATTGTCATGGTTTTTGGGGCTTCTAAAACGGTGGACATTCGCGCTATATCTTGTGAATATTATTTGAATTATTATGTCTTCAGTTCCACTAAATTTGATACTATTGGGATTTACATATATCTAAAGGAGGTCAATTTCGGACAGTTAATAATTCTTCGAGAAGTAATCAATTGAGAATCTAGAAACACAAATTCTCTCTAATGGGACTACTTTTTTTGGCAGTTTGCGTCCTACTGGAGTTCAGTAATCGTTTGTGTATGCAGTAGATTTGGTACATTTATCTACTAAATAACCAAATGAAAGGAGTTAATCGCGATAATTGCTATTTCTCTATCAACAAAAATGCTTGTAAAAGTCATTATGGACACAAAATTCTTCTTTCGCTTATTTCAATGGATTGGATAATTGATTTTCGATAATTAAACAATATTTTGAGGACACGTGTAGAACATGGCATGACAATTACCAGGATTTTTTCGATAGAATTGGCACAATTTGGTACATTTTATCCTAATTCAAATTAAAACTATTTCATTTTTTTCTTTTTTCCTTTATCTTTCAGGATATTAAGTAATATTTGGAAAATGCTGCCATTTCTGGAGAAGAGAAGACACGTAGACCAAAAACGATGGATTTATGAGGTATTATTTTTATATGGCAGTGCCATATACATTGTCACTGATATCTTAGGGTGTGGCCCGCCGCACACTTGAGCTAAGCTATGCGAGGGACTCGCTAACCCTGCTTCACACTTGAACTAAACTGCGCTACGATATTATTGGCAAATACATGCCATCAGTTCTATTTAAGCCGTCGTCATAGAGATACAACAATGTGTGAGTACAGTATCGATGAATTATTAATAGACCTAGATTTCGAATCAGGTTTGTCTCAAGAGCAATTTGAACATATCATTTTATTGAGTTTTGTTAAAAGGAAAGGGAAAAGAAACGTTTGGTGTTCTCCATTTCCGATAAAATGTGCCAAATGTAGCGAATTTCATATTCTTTTGCTCGATTTAACTGATCCCGAATTCTTTAAATACTTGCGGTTAAGAAGGGAGCAATTTGAGGAAGTTCATGACGTAATTAAAAAAGATATAGAAGGTCGAAACACTGTATAATGCCGAAAGTACGTATAAGTTAGGGTCAGCGATACCAGTGAAGCTCATTCGTCTAGTTGAGGCCTGAACTACGCGAGCGAGCTTTTAGTTCGTGTCGGTCCTCATGACCAGGCGGTGTAGTTTCAAAGCTTCGTTGAAGAGTGTGCGAGACGAACAATTCAAATGCTGAATTTTTCACTTTAAGCGAGAAACTTAGCGCTTACGTAGTTTTTAGCTCGCTTAGATCCAAAGGAAAAAACGAATTGTGGGTAACTTACACATCCGTCCGTCTTGAGGAGCTCGGTCAAAGCAGGTATCGGGGGGAAAGGATTTAGAAGAAATTATTTCAAAAAGACAAAAAAGAATGTGAATTTTGTCGCGGAGATCTTCAATCACTTGTCCTGTCAATCATTATCTGATTTTCATGAGTTTCCTAATTTTTATAGAAGACAAAAAGCCCCAAAAAAAAGTGTTAAAAGCGTCGGAAAATTAATTTCTCTTTCAATTGAAGAAACGTCATTTTTTTTCTTAAACGAAGAAAAGCAACAACAAAAAACCAGCCAGCAAGCAAATTTTTTTTTTTTTTTTACAATCCCTTTGTTTTTTTTCATACGAATTGCAAAAAATAATTTGTGAGTTTTTTTTTTATTTTCTTGTTGGTTTTAATATGGACGAACAATGCGTTGGGGAAAAATTAGGATTTTTATTGTTACAGTTTGGTGGACAAAAAGAATGGTGGAATATTTTGAAAAGGAACAGTTTGTTTCTTTGTTTATTTAAAACGGTTTGTTTTTTTTTTGTCTTCATTTTTTAAATGTGTTTATTGTTTTGTTTCATATTTTAAGAAGGAAAGAGAGAGTGCAAGTGAACAGCAGCTGCTCGAAACGGACATTTTCATATAAAAAAAAAAAAATACTTGAAAATTGTCGGATCCTTCATTTTGTATAGAAATTTTTGGTTAGAACAATTTTCAATGATTTATTAAAATTATTTCTATCATAAATAATTCAATATTTTCGATTCAGAAATGTCCGTTATTAATTTTGGGATAAGAAAATAATTCAGGAAATGAAATATTATTATTAAAAAGTGTGAAAAAATTGAATTAATGTGCAAAAAAAAAAAGAAAATGGACGATTTTACACAGAAAAATGTCATTTTTTACTGCCCACCTAACCAATACAATAACAATACAACATCAGTAGTTAATCCTCATTCACACGCGCATCCAATTTTGTTGATTTCGTTTGAAAAAAAAGCTCACCTATACTATAATAAATATTCCTATTCAAATGAAAAGGAAAAAAAAGTGGTTAAAAGGGGAAACATTTTGCTTGCTGCTGATTTTTTTCTATGCGCCAGGTTTTTTTTGTTAAACGGAACAACAACAACAAATTGTTTGTACACATTCGCGTTCCTTTGTTCAACAAGGAGTCAGATATTTTGAATTTTTGGCAGAAAAAGATGTTTCTTTGATGTTTTTCGCAATTTGTGATTGAATTTGGTCTTTCGGATAATTAATTAATGGTGGAGAGATAATGGATTAAGGATATTTGAATTAATTTCTAATGTTTCTTTTTTATTTTAGGAAAATCAGATGACGCCTTAACTTTTTGAACAACTTTGTGTCGAGTCGTATTTGATATTTTGTTTTGGAGCTGTGTTCTGGAATTGTTTTTTTTTTTAATGAAAAATCAAGAAAATGTCCTAAGAAGAGACAATTATTTTATTTTACGACCAACACGACACATTCATTTTTCATCTGGAATTTGGAAAAAGCTTTTAAAGTGTGCAAATGATGAAAATTATGGCCAAGAAAACTGGCGTCCGCGACAAAACTCGCGTTCTTTTTTGAATAATTGAATTATTTTCCGGTGTTTTATTTTATTTGTGCTTTTTTTTTTTTTTTTTTTGACAAGGAAATAGAAAAATCTGACATTTTGATAGAAAAATAGTTTTTTTTTCCTTGTTGATAGAATAAAATACGTCAATAACGAAGCACCGCTTTATATTTTAGTACTTGAAGTGTTCAAATGGAAAGGCGGCCCTAATAGAGGCTTCAATTTAAATAAATACAAGTGTATACTCAAAAGTGTATAATATTTCAAGTGAAAAGCTACTAATATTAAAATGGACCACGTCCAAATAAAAATATTTATCCAGATTGTAATTTGTTCTATTGAAGAGAAAAACTAATTCAGGTAAAGATCGAAAAATATCGATTTGCTCATGTCGTCCCAATCCGCTCACAAGATGATATGAATATAGTTCGCAAAACTGTTGCCGGGCGATCCACAAATGGACATTCCATAAAACACAAGTCGGTGGATTTTTTTATAAGAATTTATCGTTGGAGGATTTGAAAATAGTAGGATAAGATCTAGATAAGTTTTTTGGAAATAATTTATAATATTTTTATTCAGTTTCAGCTCTCTGTGACCCATAATTACTAGCGGAAGCGGAGTTTATATAAATCTTTAATATGGAGTAGCATCGCTAATTAGATTGTCACAAACGTCAGATTTCCTTCAAGCACACATGCACACTGGACATTTGGATTCAGCTCTCGTATAAAAAACGTCTCGTCTCGTCTCATAAATGAAAGAAAACCGCGTCGAAACTGCTAGTCCCTAACTAGCCTCGAAGTTGTGTTCCGTTGAATAAAATATGTCTCATTGGACTAGGAATTTGATTACCAACGTAATGGAAAATGAGGTATTTAATTTTTTTTTTGTTTTTGACAAATTTAATTAATTTCTTTTCTCTTTTTCAGGATATTAACGTATGTGGACAATGCTGCAATCTATGGCAGAAAAAGCGTGATGAAGCAGACGAAGAAAGAATAGATTAATTAGATAAATTGATACTAAAATAGATTAATAAGCAATTTTTAATTATTTAATAGCTAAAAAAATGTGTAAAACCTACAAAAAAAGTGTTATTAAAAAAATGTCGGTGTAAGTGTGTAAATTTTTATTTTTGATACCCTTTTGCCTTCAATGATAAATGCAGGTGCATTTCTGGTCGCCTTAATAAAGAACGTCAATTACGAATAATGTTTGATTGTGTCAACGTGTTTAATGTTTACCCACACATACAGAAAATTTTGTGAAATTTTTTCAGAAAATTTGTCCTGCTATCATTCCTGGGCTCCTGTTACTTTTAAAAAAACCAATTTTTCAAAATAGGTCCTGTAAGTATGCAATTTAATCCAGAAATTTTTTTAGTCCGGACTAAATTCGCCTACTTATAGGGGTTACAATTTTCCGGACTAAATTGCATACTTACAGGACCTAGTTTGAAAAATTGGTTTTTTAAAAAGTAACAGGAGCCCAGCCGCCACAGCAAGGCAAATTTTCTGAAAAAATTTAAAAAAAAATTTTGTATGTGTGGGCAATATTAAAAACGCACACAATCAAAAGTATGCTACTATTTCCCCTTACGAAAAATGCAATATTTTTGCTTGCTATGATTTCTGATTGCCTGGTATTTCAGGTCGGAAATAATTCAAGATTTTATTGCGATTTTTGTTAGCTTTTGTCAATTTATAAATTTATTAGGATTAAATTTTACTCTTTGATTTATTTATTTGGTGGCCCTGATAAGAGCCGTTTCTTTTTCTATTTGTGGCCCTAATAAGGACCGTTTTTTGTTTTAATTTATTCATTAAACTAAAGATTGTTCCAGTCTTCGAAGAGTGTCGCATTCTGAGTCCTTGATGTTATTTTTGAGCGTACACAAGATCCATAGCTGTCCACAGTTTGAGTTTACTTGTAGAAGCATTTGTTCAGCATAAATAGCTATGAAGCTGCCTCACGAATCAGATTTTTGAATGTGATGCGTGTTTCTTCTTGTCCAGTAAACTTTGGTATTGTTAGCAGAATCTGGTGACCTAAAACGGCAGAAAATAGAAGCTGATTCACTTTATAAACTCAAAACCAAATGACACTGATCTGAGAGCATATTCAATATGTCTCTAATTAGAAGGCTGTAAAGCGATTTCACTTCGTTTTAAATGACAATTTAGAAATAAAGAACGTGTCGTCGTTTGCAAATCCTTTAGGTAATCTGCCTTAATTTGCATTAAAAGATATTGTCGACTAATTTAAATTTTGCATTTGAAATAGACTCGTCTTGCCACTCACCTAAAAGCGTATGCCAAACATGTTAATGGAGTTTTGCTGTTTTAGGTCCGTCCGCTTTGTTGGGAATACAACAATTCTTTTGCAAATACGACTTAAGAATAAGTGGCGAGAAAAAGTGGCAAATAAAATCAATAGCAAGCTCATTTCGAAGAGTCCAGGACACAAAATCTAAAAGAAATAAATTGAAATATTATTTAATATCACTTTCTACTTCACCAGAAGAAGAGTTGCTTTACTTGGAACTTTGTGTCAGCCAGTCAGCCAGTGTAATAAGACGTACATGCTAAGTTTGGCAATTGTGCGAATCCTTCGAAGTAGAAACTGATGATCAATCACATATTTGGTATATTTCACAGAGTAGAGATCATAGAAACTTAATTAAATGTGGTAATTTTGACAGTCTTCCTTAATTTTCTTGAATTCGGCGGAATTCAGAAAGGATAAATTTTCACATTCAAATCGAATCATTCAAAATGTTCCGAGTTTTTTTCCTAAAAATACACTTCGTAAGAACACTTTTTTCACATTAGCTAGAGCTCACTACCAGTTTGTGATCTGGGATAAACAGAACAGAAAAGCAACACTACAATATATCTGGATTACAGACAAAAGCTTGCTTTGCCTCGTTTGCATTTAGTTTTCATATAAATTTTGGCATGTCAAGACGACTGTGGAATGATTTGTGCACCATAAAACTGCAGCAAGGATTTTCTTTCTCCCAAATGCAAACACGTCTATTTATTATACAGCTTAGAGGAAGTACACATATGAAGAAATCAAATGAATGAATTTCCTCAAAAGTAATAATTCTATTATCTTGGGAATCCATTTGTTGCCGCCGCCGCCTGAAAGATGGAAAATATATAAAAATGAACAATATTTTGAATAACAAATATAATTTACCTTTCCTTTTAGAAAAACAATGCATCTTGTTATCAAAATAAAAACAGCGGAAAATAATTCAAATACCCAAAATAAGGAACGCGAATTTTGTCGTAGACACGTCCTCATGCTTTTTTCAATCATAATTTCCGCCCTTTCAACACCTCCCTTAAAGTCTTTTGTAAATTCCAGATGAAAAATGGATGTGTCACGTTGGCCGTAAGAGAAGACAACAATTGTTTCTTCTTAGGGCCATTTTCTGGAGATCTGGTGGTGTAATTTCCCGGACCTGGACAACAACTATCTTAACATTTGTTATTTATTTATTATTTTCTTTAATTTTTCTTATTTTTATTTTATTAGTAATGATTTAATGCATGCCCACTGTGCGCTCCGCTCCGCTTCGTAACTCCTTTTAAGGGTTTATATACTGTCTCTGACTTTGATTGCAAATATGCGAAAATAACTTTGTTTTTGGGTCCGGGATTGTACAACAGACCCCATTTTTCTTGATTATCCAAAAAAAAAAAAGAAAAAAAAAATACCAGAACACAGCAAGACAAAGGAATTCAAATTTTCCTGAAAGAAAAAAAAAACATTAGAAATTAATTCAAAACACTAAAAAAAGAACGCGAATTTTCAATTACATATCATTAATTGATTTTCTTGATTTTTTAATAACAAAAAAGCACTAAAAATTTTTACAAAAAGGACGCCGAACAATTATTTTCCTATCAAAAAATTAAAAATGTCTGACTCTGGCTTCTTCTTTTCTTGCTTTGTGGAACAAAGAAAAGGAAACACAAGCACTCTGTTGTTGTTTTTTCGTTTAACAAAAATGGCGTATAGAAAAAAATCAACAGCAAGCATATTCCATCTAGAAAAAATTTTTACAAAACATACACGTTTAACAAAATTTTTTTTTTTTTTTCTTCATATTAATAGGAATATTTATTATGGTGTTGGTGAGCTTTTTTTTCAAATGAAATCAACAAACTTGAGTGCGCAGTTAAATGAGGATTAACTACTGATGTTGTATTATTATTGTATTAGTTGGGTGGGGGAACAAAGAAAACTGAAATTCTTCTCTGTAAAATTGTTTTTTTTAACACACACAAAGAAAAAAACGGTTCTTTTTCAAAATGTTCAATTATTTTTGTTCACACGAAACGAATGCAATAACAATAAAATCTCCATTTTTTCCCCAACGCCTGAAGTTTTGGTTGGGTTTTTGTTTTTGTTTTTTCCCTTAACAAGAAGACGTTTCTTAAATTGCCTTTTAGCAATTTCTTGGGGAGTTTTTCTTTTATCTTGTGTAAAATTAGCAAAATATTCAGGAAAACCAGATAATTATCGACAGGACAGGATTGATTGAAGATCTCCGCGTCGACAAAATTCACAAATTCTATTTTGCCTGTTTGAAATTAAAATTTCTTTTGGAAAATTATGCCTTCTTAACCACCCTTTCCTCCGATACGTGCTCCGACGACCTCCTCAAAAGACGGATTTGATGGAGAGACAATTGATTTGGGATCTTCTCACCAAAACTAGTTTTCTATTTTGGATATATGAATTAATTTCTAATGTTTTTTTTCTTTTTTAGCGAACTCAGATGATGCCGCCTTAACCCTTTGATCTTCTTTGTGTCAAATCGTATTGGACATTGGTATTGTCTTAGGGCTGTGTTCTGAGCAAAGTGTAACTAATAATAAAGTCGGGAAAGCTAGCGAAGTAGCCAGAATAAGCAAAAACACGTGAAAGACTGAGATTGTTTGTTTTTTATTTTGGAAAATCAAGAAAATGTGCCCCAAGAAGAGGCAATTGTCTTCTCTTACGACCAACAGGACATATTCATTTTTCATCTGGAATTTGGAAAAAGCCTTTAAAAGTGTGCAAATGGTGAAAGTTATGACTGAGAAACGATTAAGAAAAACATGAGGAGACGTCCGCGACAAAACTCGCGTTCTATTTTAAATATTTGAATTATTTTCTGCTGTTTTATTTTACTTGTGCCTTTTTTTTTCCTTTGACAGGGAAAGAGAAGAATCTGACATTTTTAATTTTGATAGGAAAATAGTTTTTCCTTATTGATAGAATAAAATACATCATAATTTATATTAATAAGGAAGCACCCCGCCTAATATTTTAGTACTTGAAGTGAAGTGTCCAAAGGCCCTAAAAGAGGCTACAATTTAAATAAATACAAGTACTCAAAAGTGCCTAATATTTCAAATGGAAAGTTACTAGTATTAAAATGGACAACGTCCAAATAAAAATATTTATCCAGATAGTAATCCGTTCTACTGAAGAGAAAAACTAATTCAGTTAAAGATCGAAAAATATCGATTTGCTCATGTCGTCCCAATCCGCTCACAAGATGATATGAATATAGTTCGCAAAACTGTTGCCAGGCGACCCACAAATGGGCAGTCCATAAAATACAAGTCGGTGAATTTTGTATAAGAATTTATCGTTGGAGGATTTGAAGATAGTAGGATAAGATCTAGATAAGTTTTGTTGGAAATAATTTATACTATTTTAATTCCTTTTCAGCTCTCTGTGATCCATAATTACTAGCGGAAGCGGAGTTTATATAAGCCTTTAATACGGAGTAACATCGCTAATTAGATTGTCACAAATGCCAGATTTCCTTCAAGCACACATGCACACGGGACATTTGGATTCAGCTCTCTATAATAATCGTCTTGTCTAGTTTCATAAATGAAAGAAAACCGCGTCGAGACTGTGCTAGTCCCTAACTAGCCTTGAAGCTGTCTTCCGCTGAATGAAATGTAATAAGTAAGTCTAATTGGACTAGGAATTTATTTACCAAAGTAAAGAAAAATGAGGTATTTAATTTTTTTTGTTGCTTTTAACAAACTTAATTAATTTCTTTCTTTTCTCTTTTTCTTTCAGGATATCAACACGTATGTGGACAATGCTGCAATCGATGGCAGAAGAAGCGAGACGCAAACGAAAAAAGAATAGATTAATTAAGTAGATCGATCCAGATAGAAACTAAGATAGATTAATAAATAATTTTAATTAGTTAATAGCTAAAAAAAAATGGAAAACCTACAAAGGAAGTATTATTAAAAAGATGTACGTGGAACTGTGTGAACTTTTATTTGATATCATTTCCCAATTTTCCCATCAATCATTATTATACACAGGTGGATTTCTGGTCAGCATAATTTGGAAAGGTAAGCTATTGCGCTATACTTTGTGTTTTCCATTATCTTGGTCGTATTCATTTAGGCTGTTGCTCAATTCTACCCCTTTAGTAAATCAGGAGTTTTCTTCTCTTTCCAAAAATGCAAAAACTTTTCGGAAAATCCTACAAATAAAAGACCGAGGAACGAACAAAAATCGGTTTTTTGTGTTTTTCTCTTAGAAAAGTGAATCTTTTTGAAAAAGGATAATAGATTCTGATTCAGAATTAAATTCCCCGTCGAATGAGGTATAATTCATCCAGATCTGAGATATATATTTTTTTTGGGCATAAAAAATCAGAGGCTAACCATCAGGAATTTCTTAAAAAAATCGGTTTTTTGTGTTTTTCTCTTAGAAAAGTGAATCTTTTTGAAAAAGGATATAAGATTCTGATTCAGAATTAAATTCCCCGTCGAATGAGGTATAATTCATCCAGATCTGAGATATATATTTTTTTTGGGCATAAAAAATCAGAGGCTAACCATCAGGAATTTCTTCAAAAATCGGTTTTTTGTGTTTTTCTCTTAGAAAAGTGAATCTTTTTGAAAAAGGATATAAGATTCTGATTCAGAATTAAATTCCCCGTCGAATGAGGTATAATTCATCCAGATCTGAGATATATTTTTTTTTTGGGCATAAAAAATCAGAGGCTAACCATCAGGAATTTCTTCAAAAATCGGTTTTTTGTGTTTTTCTCTTAGAAAAGTGAATCTTTTTGAAAAAGGATATAAGATTCTGATTCAGAATTAAATTCCCCGTCGAATGAGGTATAATTCATCCAGATCTGAGATATATTTTTTTTTTGGGCATAAAAAATCAGAGGCTAACTAACCATCAGGAATTTCCTCAAAAATCGGTTTTTTGTGTTTTTCTCTTAGAAAAGTGAATCTTTTTGAAAAAGGATAATAGATTCTGATTCAGAATTAAATTCCCCGTCGAATGAGGTATAATTCATCCAGATCTGAGATATATATTTTTTTTGGGCATAAAAAATCAGAGGCTAACCATCAGGAATTTCTTCAAAAATCGGTTTTTTGTGTTTTTCTCTTAGAAAAGTGAATCTTTTTGAAAAAGGATAATAGATTCTGATTCAGAATTAAATTCCCCGTCGAATGAGGTATAATTCATCCAGATCTGAGATGCATTTTTTTTTTTGGGCATAAAAAATCAGAGGCTAACCATCAGGAATTTCTTCAAAAATCGGTTTTTTGTGCTTTTCTCTTAGAAAAGTGAATCTTTTTGAAAAAGGATAATAGGTTCTGATTCAGAATTAAATTCCCCGTCGAATGAGGTATAATTCATCCAGATCTGAGATATATTTTTTTTTTGGGCATAAAAAATCAGAGGCTAACCATCAGGAATTTCCTCAAAAATCGGTTTTTTGTGTTTTTCTCTTAGAAAAGTGAATCTTTTTGAAAAAGGATAATAGATTCTGATTCAGAATTAAATTCCCCGTCGAATGAGGTATAATTCATCCAGATCTGAGATATATTTTTTTTTTGGGCATAAAAAATCAGAGGCTAACCATCAGGAATTTCTTCAAAAATCGGTTTTTTGTGTTTTTCTCTTAGAAAAGTGAATCTTTTTGAAAAAGGATAATAGATTCTGATTCAGAATTAAATTCCCCGTCGAATGAGGTATAATTCATCCAGATCTGAGATATATTTTTTTTTTGGGCATAAAAAATCAGAGGCTAACCATCAGGAATTTCTTCAAAAATCGGTTTTTTGTGTTTTTCTCTTAGAAAAGTGAATCTTTTTGAAAAAGGATAATAGATTCTGATTCAGAATTAAATTCCCCGTCGAATGAGGTATAATTCATCCAGATCTGAGATATATTTTTTTTTTGGGCATAAAAAATCAGAGGCTAACCATCAGGAATTTCTTCAAAAATCGGTTTTTTGTGTTTTTCTCTTAGAAAAGTGAATCTTTTTGAAAAAGGATAATAGATTCTGATTCAGAATTAAATTCCCCGTCGAATGAGGTATAATTCATCCAGATCTGAGATATATTTTTTTTTTGGGCATAAAAAATCAGAGGCTAACCATCAGGAATTTCTTCAAAAATCGGTTTTTTGTGTTTTTCTCTTAGAAAAGTGAATCTTTTTGAAAAAGGATAATAGATTCTGATTCAGAATTAAATTCCCCGTCGAATGAGGTATAATTCATCCAGATCTGAGATATATTTTTTTTTTGGGCATAAAAAATCAGAGGCTAACCATCAGGAATTTCTTCAAAAATCGGTTTTTTGTGTTTTTCTCTTAGAAAAGTGAATCTTTTTGAAAAAGGATAATAGATTCTGATTCAGAATTAAATTCCCCGTCGAATGAGGTATAATTCATCCAGATCTGAGATATATTTTTTTTTTGGGCATAAAAAATCAGAGGCTAACCATCAGGAATTTCTTCAAAAATCGGTTTTTTGTGTTTTTCTCTTAGAAAAGTGAATCTTTTTGAAAAAGGATAATAGATTCTGATTCAGAATTAAATTCCCCGTCGAATGAGGTATAATTCATCCAGATCTGAGATATATTTTTTTTTTGGGCATAAAAAATCAGAGGCTAACCATCAGGAATTTCTTCAAAAATCGGTTTTTTGTGTTTTTCTCTTAGAAAAGTGAATCTTTTTGAAAAAGGATAATAGGTTCTGATTCAGAATTAAATTCCCCGTCGAATGAGGTATAATTCATCCAGATCTGAGATATATTTTTTTTTTGGGCATAAAAAATCAGAGGCCAACCATCAGGAATTTCTTCAAAAATCGGTTTTTTGTGTTTTTCTCTTAGAAAAGTGAATCTTTTTGAAAAAGGATAATAGGTTCTGATTCAGAATTAAATTCCCCGTCGAATGAGGTATAATTCATCCAGATCTGAGATATATTTTTTTTTTGGGCATAAAAAATCAGAGGCTAACCATCAGGAATTTCTTCAAAAATCGGTTTTTTGTGTTTTTCTCTTAGAAAAGTGAATCTTTTTGAAAAAGGATAATAGATTCTGATTCAGAATTAAATTCCCCGTCGAATGAGGTATAATTCATCCAGATCTGAGATATATTTTTTTTTGGGCATAAAAAATCAGAGGCTAACCATCAGGAATTTCTTCAAAAATCGGTTTTTTGTGTTTTTCTCTTAGAAAAGTGAATCTTTTTGAAAAAGGATAATAGGTTCTGATTCAGAATTAAATTCCCCGTCGAATGAGGTATAATTCATCCAGATCTGAGATATATTTTTTTTTTGGGCATAAAAAATCAGAGGCTAACCATCAGGAATTTCTTCAAAAATCGGTTTTTTGTGTTTTTCTCTTAGAAAAGTGAATCTTTTTGAAAAAGGATAATAGATTCTGATTCAGAATTAAATTCCCCGTCGAATGAGGTATAATTCATCCAGATCTGAGATATATTTTTTTTTGGGCATAAAAAATCAGAGGCTAACCATCAGGAATTTCTTCAAAAATCGGTTTTTTGTGTTTTTCTCTTAGAAAAGTGAATCTTTTTGAAAAAGGATAATAGGTTCTGATTCAGAATTAAATTCCCCGTCGAATGAGGTATAATTCATCCAGATCTGAGATATATTTTTTTTTTGGGCATAAAAAATCAGAGGCTAACCATCAGGAATTTCTTCAAAAATCGGTTTTTTGTGTTTTTCTCTTAGAAAAGTGAATCTTTTTGAAAAAGGATAATAGGTTCTGATTCAGAATTAAATTCTCCGTCGAATGAGGTATAATTCATCCAGATCTGAGATATATTTTTTTTTTGGGCATAAAAAATCAGAGGCTAACCATCAGGAATTTCTTCAAAAATCGGTTTTTTGTGTTTTTCTCTTAGAAAAGTGAATCTTTTTGAAAAAGGATAATAGATTCTGATTCAGAATTAAATTCCCCGTCGAATGAGGTATAATTCATCCAGATCTGAGATATATTTTTTTTTTGGGCATAAAAAATCAGAGGCTAACCATCAGGAATTTCTTCAAAAATCGGTTTTTTGTGTTTTTCTCTTAGAAAAGTGAATCTTTTTGAAAAAGGATAATAGGTTCTGATTCAGAATTAAATTCTCCGTCGAATGAGGTATAATTCATCCAGATCTGAGATATATTTTTTTTTTGGGCATAAAAAATCAGAGGCTAATCATCAGGAATTTCTTCAAAAATCGGTTTTTTGTGTTTTTCTCTTAGAAAAGTGAATCTTTTTGAAAAAGGATAATAGATTCTGATTCAGAATTAAATTCCCCGTCGAATGAGGTATAATTCATCCAGATCTGAGATATATTTTTTTTTTGGGCATAAAAAATCAGAGGCTAACCATCAGGAATTTCTTCAAAAATCGGTTTTTTGTGTTTTTCTCTTAGAAAAGTGAATCTTTTTGAAAAAGGATAATAGGTTCTGATTCAGAATTAAATTCCCCGTCGAATGAGGTATAATTCATCCAGATCTGAGATGCATTTTTTTTTTTGGGCATAAAAAATCAGAGGCTAACCATCAGGAATTTCTTCAAAAATCGGTTTTTTGTGCTTTTCTCTTAGAAAAGTGAATCTTTTTGAAAAAGGATAATAGGTTCTGATTCAGAATTAAATTCCCCGTCGAATGAGGTATAATTCATCCAGATCTGAGATATATTTTTTTTTTGGGCATAAAAAATCAGAGGCTAACCATCAGGAATTTCTTCAAAAATCGGTTTTTTGTGTTTTTCTCTTAGAAAAGTGAATCTTTTTGAAAAAGGATAATAGGTTCTGATTCAGAATTAAATTCCCCGTCGAATGAGGTATAATTCATCCAGATCTGAGATATATTTTTTTTTTGGGCATAAAAAATCAGAGGCTAACCATCAGGAATTTCTTCAAAAATCGGTTTTTTGTGTTTTTCTCTTAGAAAAGTGAATCTTTTTGAAAAAGGATAATAGGTTCTGATTCAGAATTAAATTCCCCGTCGAATGAGGTATAATTCATCCAGATCTGAGATATATTTTTTTTTTGGGCATAAAAAATCAGAGGCTAACCATCAGGAATTTCTTCAAAAATCGGTTTTTTGTGTTTTTCTCTTAGAAAAGTGAATCTTTTTGAAAAAGGATAATAGATTCTGATTCAGAATTAAATTCCCCGTCGAATGAGGTATAATTCATCCAGATCTGAGATGCATTTTTTTTTTTGGGCATAAAAAATCAGAGGCTAACCATCAGGAATTTCTTCAAAAATCGGTTTTTTGTGCTTTTCTCTTAGAAAAGTGAATCTTTTTGAAAAAGGATAATAGGTTCTGATTCAGAATTAAATTCCCCGTCGAATGAGGTATAATTCATCCAGATCTGAGATATATTTTTTTTTGGGCATAAAAAATCAGAGGCTAACCATCAGGAATTTCTTCAAAAATCGGTTTTTTGTGTTTTTCTCTTAGAAAAGTGAATCTTTTTGAAAAAGGATAATAGGTTCTGATTCAGAATTAAATTCCCCGTCGAATGAGGTATAATTCATCCAGATCTGAGATATATTTTTTTTTTGGGCATAAAAAATCAGAGGCTAACCATCAGGAATTTCTTCAAAAATCGGTTTTTTGTGTTTTTCTCTTAGAAAAGTGAATCTTTTTGAAAAAGGATAATAGGTTCTGATTCAGAATTAAATTCCCCGTCGAATGAGGTATAATTCATCCAGATCTGAGATATATTTTTTTTTTGGGCATAAAAAATCAGAGGCTAACCATCAGGAATTTCTTCAAAAATCGGTTTTTTGTGTTTTTCTCTTAGAAAAGTGAATCTTTTTGAAAAAGGATAATAGATTCTGATTCAGAATTAAATTCCCCGTCGAATGAGGTATAATTCATCCAGATCTGAGATATATTTTTTTTTGGGCATAAAAAATCAGAGGCTAACCATCAGGAATTTCTTCAAAAATCGGTTTTTTGTGTTTTTCTCTTAGAAAAGTGAATCTTTTTGAAAAAGGATAATAGGTTCTGATTCAGAATTAAATTCCCCGTCGAATGAGGTATAATTCATCCAGATCTGAGATATATTTTTTTTTTGGGCATAAAAAATCAGAGGCTAACCATCAGGAATTTCTTCAAAAATCGGTTTTTTGTGTTTTTCTCTTAGAAAAGTGAATCTTTTTGAAAAAGGATAATAGGTTCTGATTCAGAATTAAATTCTCCGTCGAATGAGGTATAATTCATCCAGATCTGAGATATATTTTTTTTTTGGGCATAAAAAATCAGAGGCTAACCATCAGGAATTTCTTCAAAAATCGGTTTTTTGTGTTTTTCTCTTAGAAAAGTGAATCTTTTTGAAAAAGGATAATAGATTCTGATTCAGAATTAAATTCCCCGTCGAATGAGGTATAATTCATCCAGATCTGAGATATATTTTTTTTTTGGGCATAAAAAATCAGAGGCTAACCATCAGGAATTTCTTCAAAAATCGGTTTTTTGTGTTTTTCTCTTAGAAAAGTGAATCTTTTTGAAAAAGGATAATAGGTTCTGATTCAGAATTAAATTCTCCGTCGAATGAGGTATAATTCATCCAGATCTGAGATATATTTTTTTTTTGGGCATAAAAAATCAGAGGCTAATCATCAGGAATTTCTTCAAAAATCGGTTTTTTGTGTTTTTCTCTTAGAAAAGTGAATCTTTTTGAAAAAGGATAATAGATTCTGATTCAGAATTAAATTCCCCGTCGAATGAGGTATAATTCATCCAGATCTGAGATATATTTTTTTTTTGGGCATAAAAAATCAGAGGCTAACCATCAGGAATTTCTTCAAAAATCGGTTTTTTGTGTTTTTCTCTTAGAAAAGTGAATCTTTTTGAAAAAGGATAATAGGTTCTGATTCAGAATTAAATTCCCCGTCGAATGAGGTATAATTCATCCAGATCTGAGATGCATTTTTTTTTTTGGGCATAAAAAATCAGAGGCTAACCATCAGGAATTTCTTCAAAAATCGGTTTTTTGTGCTTTTCTCTTAGAAAAGTGAATCTTTTTGAAAAAGGATAATAGGTTCTGATTCAGAATTAAATTCCCCGTCGAATGAGGTATAATTCATCCAGATCTGAGATATATTTTTTTTTTGGGCATAAAAAATCAGAGGCTAACCATCAGGAATTTCTTCAAAAATCGGTTTTTTGTGTTTTTCTCTTAGAAAAGTGAATCTTTTTGAAAAAGGATAATAGGTTCTGATTCAGAATTAAATTCCCCGTCGAATGAGGTATAATTCATCCAGATCTGAGATATATTTTTTTTTTGGGCATAAAAAATCAGAGGCTAACCATCAGGAATTTCTTCAAAAATCGGTTTTTTGTGTTTTTCTCTTAGAAAAGTGAATCTTTTTGAAAAAGGATAATAGGTTCTGATTCAGAATTAAATTCCCCGTCGAATGAGGTATAATTCATCCAGATCTGAGATATATTTTTTTTTTGGGCATAAAAAATCAGAGGCTAACCATCAGGAATTTCTTCAAAAATCGGTTTTTTGTGTTTTTCTCTTAGAAAAGTGAATCTTTTTGAAAAAGGATAATAGATTCTGATTCAGAATTAAATTCCCCGTCGAATGAGGTATAATTCATCCAGATCTGAGATGCATTTTTTTTTTTGGGCATAAAAAATCAGAGGCTAACCATCAGGAATTTCTTCAAAAATCGGTTTTTTGTGCTTTTCTCTTAGAAAAGTGAATCTTTTTGAAAAAGGATAATAGGTTCTGATTCAGAATTAAATTCCCCGTCGAATGAGGTATAATTCATCCAGATCTGAGATATATTTTTTTTTGGGCATAAAAAATCAGAGGCTAACCATCAGGAATTTCTTCAAAAATCGGTTTTTTGTGTTTTTCTCTTAGAAAAGTGAATCTTTTTGAAAAAGGATAATAGGTTCTGATTCAGAATTAAATTCCCCGTCGAATGAGGTATAATTCATCCAGATCTGAGATATATTTTTTTTTTGGGCATAAAAAATCAGAGGCTAACCATCAGGAATTTCTTCAAAAATCGGTTTTTTGTGTTTTTCTCTTAGAAAAGTGAATCTTTTTGAAAAAGGATAATAGATTCTGATTCAGAATCAAATTCCCCGTCGAATGAGGTATAATTCATCCAGATCTGAGATATATTTTTTTTTTGGGCATAAAAAATCAGAGGCTAACCATCAGGAATTTCTTCAAAAATCGGTTTTTTGTGTTTTTCTCTTAGAAAAGTGAATCTTTTTGAAAAAGGATAATAGATTCTGATTCAGAATTAAATTCCCCGTCGAATGAGGTATAATTCATCCAGATCTGAGATATATTTTTTTTTTGGGCATAAAAAATCAGAGGCTAGCCATCAGGAATTTCTTCAAAAATCGGTTTTTTGTGTTTTTCTCTTAGAAAAGTGAATCTTTTTGAAAAAGGATAATAGATTCTGATTCAGAATTAAATTCCCCGTCGAATGAGGTATAATTCATCCAGATCTGAGATATATTTTTTTTTTGGGCATAAAAAATCAGAGGCTAACCATCAGGAATTTCTTCAAAAATCGGTTTTTTGTGTTTTTCTCTTAGAAAAGTGAATCTTTTTGAAAAAGGATAATAGGTTCTGATTCAGAATTAAATTCCCCGTCGAATGAGGTATAATTCATCCAGATCTGAGATGCATTTTTTTTTTTGGGCATAAAAAATCAGAGGCTAACCATCAGGAATTTCTTCAAAAATCGGTTTTTTGTGCTTTTCTCTTAGAAAAGTGAATCTTTTTGAAAAAGGATAATAGGTTCTGATTCAGAATTAAATTCCCCGTCGAATGAGGTATAATTCATCCAGATCTGAGATATATTTTTTTTTTGGGCATAAAAAATCAGAGGCTAACCATCAGGAATTTCTTCAAAAATCGGTTTTTTGTGTTTTTCTCTTAGAAAAGTGAATCTTTTTGAAAAAGGATAATAGGTTCTGATTCAGAATTAAATTCCCCGTCGAATGAGGTATAATTCATCCAGATCTGAGATATATTTTTTTTTTGGGCATAAAAAATCAGAGGCTAACCATCAGGAATTTCTTCAAAAATCGGTTTTTTGTGTTTTTCTCTTAGAAAAGTGAATCTTTTTGAAAAAGGATAATAGGTTCTGATTCAGAATTAAATTCCCCGTCGAATGAGGTATAATTCATCCAGATCTGAGATATATTTTTTTTTTGGGCATAAAAAATCAGAGGCTAACCATCAGGAATTTCTTCAAAAATCGGTTTTTTGTGTTTTTCTCTTAGAAAAGTGAATCTTTTTGAAAAAGGATAATAGATTCTGATTCAGAATTAAATTCCCCGTCGAATGAGGTATAATTCATCCAGATCTGAGATGCATTTTTTTTTTTGGGCATAAAAAATCAGAGGCTAACCATCAGGAATTTCTTCAAAAATCGGTTTTTTGTGCTTTTCTCTTAGAAAAGTGAATCTTTTTGAAAAAGGATAATAGGTTCTGATTCAGAATTAAATTCCCCGTCGAATGAGGTATAATTCATCCAGATCTGAGATATATTTTTTTTTTGGGCATAAAAAATCAGAGGCTAACCATCAGGAATTTCTTCAAAAATCGGTTTTTTGTGTTTTTCTCTTAGAAAAGTGAATCTTTTTGAAAAAGGATAATAGGTTCTGA
Organism: Xylophagus ater; assembly: GCA_963422695.1. Lineage (NCBI taxonomy): Eukaryota > Metazoa > Arthropoda > Insecta > Diptera > Xylophagidae > Xylophagus > Xylophagus ater. The sequence goes on from OY730484.1 coordinate 40,275,734, forward strand.
TTCAGAATTAAATTCCCCGTCGAATGAGGTATAATTCATCCAGATCTGAGATATATTTTTTTTTTGGGCATAAAAAATCAGAGGCTAACCATCAGGAATTTCTTCAAAAATCGGTTTTTTGTGTTTTTCTCTTAGAAAAGTGAATCTTTTTGAAAAAGGATAATAGATTCTGATTCAGAATCAAATTCCCCGTCGAATGAGGTATAATTCATCCAGATCTGAGATATATTTTTTTTTTTGGGCATAAAAAATCAGAGGCTAACCATCAGGAATTTCTTCAAAAATCGGTTTTTTGTGTTTTTCTCTTAGAAAAGTGAATCTTTTTAAAAAAAGATAATAGATTATGATTCAGAATTAAATTCCCCGTCGAATGAGGTATAATTCATCCAGATCTGAGATATATTTTTTTTTTGGGCATAAAAAATCAGAGGCTAACCATCAGGAATTTCTTCAAAAATCGGTTTTTTGTGTTTTTCTCTTAGAAAAGTGAATCTTTTTGAAAAAGGATAATAGATTCTGATTCAGAATTAAATTCCCCGTCGAATGAGGTATAATTCATCCAGATCTGAGATATATTTTTTTTTTGGGCATAAAAAATCAGAGGCTAGCCATCAGGAATTTCTTCAAAAATCGGTTTTTTGTGTTTTTCTCTTAGAAAAGTGAATCTTTTTGAAAAAGGATAATAGATTCTGATTCAGAATTAAATTCCCCGTCGAATGAGGTATAATTCATTCAGATCTGAGATATATTTTTTTTTTGGGCATAAAAAATCAGAGGCTAACCATCAGGAATTTCTTCAAAAATCGGTTTTTTGTGTTTTTCTCTTAGAAAAGTGAATCTTTTTGAAAAAGGATAATAGATTCTGATTCAGAATTAAATTCCCCGTCGAATGAGGTATAATTCATCCAGATCTGAGATATATTTTTTTTTTGGGCATAAAAAATCAGAGGCTAACCATCAGGAATTTCTTCAAAAATCGGTTTTTTGTGTTTTTCTCTTAGAAAAGTGAATCTTTTTGAAAAAGGATAATAGATTCTGATTCAGAATTAAATTCCCCGTCGAATGAGGTATAATTCATCCAGATCTGAGATATATTTTTTTTTTGGGCATAAAAAATCAGAGGCTAGCCATCAGGAATTTCTTCAAAAATCGGTTTTTTGTGTTTTTCTCTTAGAAAAGTGAATCTTTTTGAAAAAGGATAATAGATTCTGATTCAGAATTAAATTCCCCGTCGAATGAGGTATAATTCATCCAGATCTGAGATATATTTTTTTTTTGGGCATAAAAAATCAGAGGCTAACCATCAGGAATTTCTTCAAAAATCGGTTTTTTGTGTTTTTCTCTTAGAAAAGTGAATCTTTTTGAAAAAGGATAATAGGTTCTGATTCAGAATTAAATTCCCCGTCGAATGAGGTATAATTCATCCAGATCTGAGATATATTTTTTTTTTGGGCATAAAAAATCAGAGGCTAACCATCAGGAATTTCTTCAAAAATCGGTTTTTTGTGTTTTTCTCTTAGAAAAGTGAATCTTTTTGAAAAAGGATAATAGATTCTGATTCAGAATTAAATTCCCCGTCGAATGAGGTATAATTCATCCAGATCTGAGATATATTTTTTTTTTGGGCATAAAAAATCAGAGGCTAACCATCAGGAATTTCTTCAAAAATCGGTTTTTTGTGTTTTTCTCTTAGAAAAGTGAATCTTTTTGAAAAAGGATAATAGATTCTGATTCAGAATTAAATTCCCCGTCGAATGAGGTATAATTCGTCCAGATCTGAGACATATTTTTTTTTTAGGGCATAAAAAAACAGAGGCCAACCATCAGCGATTTCTTCAAAAATTGGTTTTTCGTATTTTTCTCTTCCAGGAAATAATCTTTTAAAAAAAGGATATCAGATTCTGATTCAGAATTAAATTCCCCGTCGAATGAGGTATAATTCATCCAGATCTGAGATATATTTTTTTTTTGGGCATAAAAAATCAGAGGCTAACCATCAGGAATTTCTTCAAAAATCGGTTTTTTGTGTTTTTCTCTTAGAAAAGTGAATCTTTTTGAAAAAGGATAATAGATTCTGATTCAGAATTAAATTCCCCGTCGAATGAGGTATAATTCATCCAGATCTGAGATATATTTTTTTTTTGGGCATAAAAAATCAGAGGCTAACCATCAGGAATTTCTTCAAAAATCGGTTTTTTGTGTTTTTCTCTTAGAAAAGTGAATCTTTTTGAAAAAGGATAATAGATTCTGATTCAGAATTAAATTCCCCGTCGAATGAGGTATAATTCATCCAGATCTGAGATATATTTTTTTTTTGGGCATAAAAAATCAGAGGCTAACCATCAGGAATTTCTTCAAAAATCGGTTTTTTGTGTTTTTCTCTTAGAAAAGTGAATCTTTTTGAAAAAGGATATAAGATTCTGATTCAGAATTAAATTCCCCGTCGAATGAGGTATAATTCATCCAGATCTGAGATATATTTTTTTTTTGGGCATAAAAAATCAGAGGCTAACCATCAGGAATTTCCTCAAAAATCGGTTTTTTGTGTTTTTCTCTTAGAAAAGTGAATCTTTTTGAAAAAGGATAATAGATTCTGATTCAGAATTAAATTCCCCGTCGAATGAGGTATAATTCATCCAGATCTGAGATATATTTTTTTTTTGGGCATAAAAAATCAGAGGCTAACCATCAGGAATTTCTTCAAAAATCGGTTTTTTGTGTTTTTCTCTTAGAAAAGTGAATCTTTTTGAAAAAGGATAATAGATTCTGATTCAGAATTAAATTCCCCGTCGAATGAGGTATAATTCGTCCAGATCTGAGACATATTTTTTTTTTAGGGCATAAAAAAACAGAGGCCAACCATCAGCGATTTCTTCAAAAATTGGTTTTTCGTATTTTTCTCTTCCAGGAAATAATCTTTTAAAAAAAGGATATCAGATTCTGATTCAGAATTAAATTCCCCGTCGAATGAGGTATAATTCATCCAGATCTGAGATATATTTTTTTTTTGGGCATAAAAAATCAGAGGCTAACCATCAGGAATTTCTTCAAAAATCGGTTTTTTGTGTTTTTCTCTTAGAAAAGTGAATCTTTTTGAAAAAGGATAATAGATTCTGATTCAGAATTAAATTCCCCGTCGAATGAGGTACAATTCATCCAGATCTGAGATATATTTTTTTTTTGGGCATAAAAAATCAGAGGCTAACCATCAGGAATTTCTTCAAAAATCGGTTTTTTGTGTTTTTCTCTTAGAAAAGTGAATCTTTTTGAAAAAGGATAATAGATTCTGATTCAGAATTAAATTCCCCGTCGAATGAGCTATAATTCATCCAGATCTGAGATATATTTTTTTTTTGGGCATAAAAAATCAGAGGCTAACCATCAGGAATTTCCTCAAAAATCGGTTTTTTGTGTTTTTCTCTTAGAAAAGTGAATCTTTTTGAAAAAGGATAATAGATTCTGATTCAGAATTAAATTCCCCGTCGAATGAGGTATAATTCATCCAGATCTGAGATATATTTTTTTGGGCATAAAAAATCAGAGGCTAACCATCAGGAATTTCTTCAAAAATCGGTTTTTTGTGTTTTTCTCTTAGAAAAGTGAATCTTTTTGAAAAAGGATATCAGATTCTGATTCAGAATTAAATTCCCCGTCGAATGAGGTATAATTCATCCAGATCTGAGATATATTTTTTTTTTGGGCATAAAAAATCAGAGGCTAACCATCAGGAATTTCTTCAAAAATCGGTTTTTTGTGTTTTTCTCTTAGAAAAGTGAATCTTTTTGAAAAAGGATAATAGATTCTGATTCAGAATTAAATTCCCCGTCGAATGAGGTATAATTCATCCAGATCTGAGATATATTTTTTTTTTGGGCATAAAAAATCAGAGGCTAACCATCAGGAATTTCTTCAAAAATCGGTTTTTTGTGTTTTTCTCTTAGAAAAGTGAATCTTTTTGAAAAAGGATAATAGATTCTGATTCAGAATTAAATTCCCCGTCGAATGAGGTATAATTCATCCAGATCTGAGATATATTTTTTTTTTGGGCATAAAAATTCAGAGGCTAACCATCAGGAATTTCTTCAAAAATCGGTTTTTTGTGTTTTTCTCTTAGAAAAGTGAATCTTTTTGAAAAAGGATAATAGATTCTGATTCAGAATTAAATTCCCCGTCGAATGAGGTATAATTCATCCAGATCTGAGATATATTTTTTTTTTGGGCATAAAAAATCAGAGGCTAACCATCAGGAATTTCTTCAAAAATCGGTTTTTTGTGTTTTTCTCTTAGAAAAGTGAATCTTTTTGAAAAAGGATAATAGATTCTGATTCAGAATTAAATTCCCCGTCGAATGAGGTATAATTCATCCAGATCTGAGATATATTTTTTTTTTGGGCATAAAAAATCAGAGGCTAACCATCAGGAATTTCTTCAAAAATCGGTTTTTTGTGTTTTTCTCTTAGAAAAGTGAATCTTTTTGAAAAAGGATATAAGATTCTGATTCAGAATTAAATTCCCCGTCGAATGAGGTATAATTCATCCAGAGAGATATATTTTTTTTTTGGGCATAAAAAATCAGAGGCTAACCATCAGGAATTTCTTCAAAAATCGGTTTTTTGTGTTTTTCTCTTAGAAAAGTGAATCTTTTTGAAAAAGGATAATAGATTCTGATTCAGAATTAAATTCCCCGTCGAATGAGGTATAATTCGTCCAGATCTGAGACATATTTTTTTTTTAGGGCATAAAAAAACAGAGGCCAACCATCAGCGATTTCTTCAAAAATTGGTTTTTCGTATTTTTCTCTTCCAGGAAATAATCTTTTAAAAAAAGGATATCAGATTCTGATTCAGAATTAAATTCCCCGTCGAATGAGGTATAATTCATCCAGATCTGAGATATATTTTTTTTTTGGGCATAAAAAATCAGAGGCTAACCATCAGGAATTTCTTCAAAAATCGGTTTTTTGTGTTTTTCTCTTAGAAAAGTGAATCTTTTTGAAAAAGGATAATAGATTCTGATTCAGAATTAAATTCCCCGTCGAATGAGGTACAATTCATCCAGATCTGAGATATATTTTTTTTTTGGGCATAAAAAATCAGAGGCTAACCATCAGGAATTTCTTCAAAAATCGGTTTTTTGTGTTTTTCTCTTAGAAAAGTGAATCTTTTTGAAAAAGGATAATAGATTCTGATTCAGAATTAAATTCCCCGTCGAATGAGCTATAATTCATCCAGATCTGAGATATATTTTTTTTTTGGGCATAAAAAATCAGAGGCTAACCATCAGGAATTTCCTCAAAAATCGGTTTTTTGTGTTTTTCTCTTAGAAAAGTGAATCTTTTTGAAAAAGGATAATAGATTCTGATTCAGAATTAAATTCCCCGTCGAATGAGGTATAATTCGTCCAGATCTGAGACATATTTTTTTTTTAGGGCATAAAAAAACAGAGGCCAACCATCAGCGATTTCTTCAAAAATTGGTTTTTCGTATTTTTCTCTTCCAGGAAATAATCTTTTAAAAAAAGGATATCAGATTCTGATTCAGAATTAAATTCCCCGTCGAATGAGGTATAATTCATCCAGATCTGAGATATATTTTTTTTTTGGGCATAAAAAATCAGAGGCTAACCATCAGGAATTTCTTCAAAAATCGGTTTTTTGTGTTTTTCTCTTAGAAAAGTGAATCTTTTTGAAAAAGGATATAAGATTCTGATTCAGAATTAAATTCCCCGTCGAATGAGGTATAATTCATCCAGATCTGAGATATATTTTTTTTTTGGGCATAAAAAATCAGAGGCTAACCATCAGGAATTTCTTCAAAAATCGGTTTTTTGTGTTTTTCTCTTAGAAAAGTGAATCTTTTTGAAAAAGGATAATAGATTCTGATTCAGAATTAAATTCCCCGTCGAATGAGGTATAATTCATCCAGATCTGAGATATATTTTTTTTTTGGGCATAAAAAATCAGAGGCTAACCATCAGGAATTTCTTCAAAAATCGGTTTTTTGTGTTTTTCTCTTAGAAAAGTGAATCTTTTTGAAAAAGGATAATAGATTCTGATTCAGAATTAAATTCCCCGTCGAATGAGGTACAATTCATCCAGATCTGAGATATATTTTTTTTTGGGGCATAAAAAATCAGAGGCTAACCATCAGGAATTTCTTCAAAAATCGGTTTTTTGTGTTTTTCTCTTAGAAAAGTGAATCTTTTTGAAAAAGGATAATAGATTCTGATTCAGAATTAAATTCCCCGTCGAATGAGCTATAATTCATCCAGATCTGAGATATATTTTTTTTTTGGGCATAAAAAATCAGAGGCTAACCATCAGGAATTTCTTCAAAAATCGGTTTTTTGTGTTTTTCTCTTAGAAAAGTGAATCTTTTTGAAAAAGGATAATAGATTCTGATTCAGAATTAAATTCCCCGTCGAATGAGCTATAATTCATCCAGATCTGAGATATATTTTTTTTTTGGGCATAAAAAATCAGAGGCTAACCATCAGGAATTTCTTCAAAAATCGGTTTTTTGTGTTTTTCTCTTAGAAAAGTGAATCTTTTTGAAAAAGGATAATAGATTCTGATTCAGAATTAAATTCCCCGTCGAATGAGGTATAATTCATCCAGATCTGAGATATATTTTTTTTTTGGGCATAAAAAATCAGAGGCTAACCATCAGGAATTTCTTCAAAAATCGGTTTTTTGTGTTTTTCTCTTAGAAAAGTGAATCTTTTTGAAAAAGGATAATAGATTCTGATTCAGAATTAAATTCCCCGTCGAATGAGGTACAATTCATCCAGATCTGAGATATATTTTTTTTTTGGGCATAAAAAATCAGAGGCTAACCATCAGGAATTTCTTCAAAAATCGGTTTTTTGTGTTTTTCTCTTAGAAAAGTGAATCTTTTTGAAAAAGGATAATAGATTCTGATTCAGAATTAAATTCCCCGTCGAATGAGCTATAATTCATCCAGATCTGAGATATATTTTTTTTTTGGGCATAAAAAATCAGAGGCTAACCATCAGGAATTTCTTCAAAAATCGGTTTTTTGTGTTTTTCTCTTAGAAAAGTGAATCTTTTTGAAAAAGGATAATAGATTCTGATTCAGAATTAAATTCCCCGTCGAATGAGGTATAATTCATCCAGATCTGAGATATATTTTTTTTTTGGGCATAAAAAATCAGAGGCTAACCATCAGGAATTTCTTCAAAAATCGGTTTTTTGTGTTTTTCTCTTAGAAAAGTGAATCTTTTTGAAAAAGGATAATAGATTCTGATTCAGAATTAAATTCCCCGTCGAATGAGCTATAATTCATCCAGATCTGAGATATATTTTTTTTTTGGGCATAAAAAATCAGAGGCTAACCATCAGGAATTTCTTCAAAAATCGGTTTTTTGTGTTTTTCTCTTAGAAAAGTGAATCTTTTTGAAAAAGGATATAAGATTCTGATTCAGAATTAAATTCCCCGTCGAATGAGGTATAATTCATCCAGATCTGAGATATATTTTTTTTTTGGGCATAAAAAATCAGAGGCTAACCATCAGGAATTTCCTCAAAAATTGGTTTTTTGTGTTTTTCTCTTACAAAAGTGAATCTTTTTGAAAAAGGATAATAGATTCTGATTCAGAATTAAATTCCCCGTCGAATGAGGTATAATTCATCCAGATCTGAGATATATATTTTTTTTGGGCATAAAAAATCAGAGGCTAACCATCAGGAATTTCTTCAAAAATCGGTTTTTTGTGTTTTTCTCTTAGAAAAGTGAATCTTTTTGAAAAAGGATAATAGATTCTGATTCAGAATTAAATTCCCCGTCGAATGAGGTATAATTCATCCAGATCTGAGATATATTTTTTTTTTGGGCATAAAAAATCAGAGGCTAACCATCAGGAATTTCTTCAAAAATCGGTTTTTTGTGTTTTTCTCTTAGAAAAGTGAATCTTTTTGAAAAAGGATAATAGATTCTGATTCAGAATTAAATTCCCCGTCGAATGAGGTACAATTCATCCAGATCTGAGATATATTTTTTTTTTGGGCATAAAAAATCAGAGGCTAACCATCAGGAATTTCTTCAAAAATCGGTTTTTTGTGTTTTTCTCTTAGAAAAGTGAATCTTTTTGAAAAAGGATAATAGATTCTGATTCAGAATTAAATTCCCCGTCGAATGAGCTATAATTCATCCAGATCTGAGATATATTTTTTTTTTGGGCATAAAAAATCAGAGGCTAACCATCAGGAATTTCTTCAAAAATCGGTTTTTTGTGTTTTTCTCTTAGAAAAGTGAATCTTTTTGAAAAAGGATAATAGATTCTGATTCAGAATTAAATTCCCCGTCGAATGAGGTATAATTCATCCAGATCTGAGATATATATTTTTTTTGGGCATAAAAAATCAGAGGCTAACCATCAGGAATTTCTTCAAAAATCGGTTTTTTGTGTTTTTCTCTTAGAAAAGTGAATCTTTTTGAAAAAGGATAATAGATTCTGATTCAGAATTAAATTCCCCGTCGAATGAGGTATAATTCGTCCAGATCTGAGACATATTTTTTTTTTAGGGCATAAAAAAACAGAGGCCAACCATCAGGAATTTCTTCAAAAATCGGTTTTTTGTGTTTTTCTCTTAGAAAAGTGAATCTTTTTGAAAAAGGATAATAGATTCTGATTCAGAATTAAATTCCCCGTCGAATGAGGTATAATTCATCCAGATCTGAGATATATTTTTTTTTTGGGCATAAAAAATCAGAGGCTAACCATCAGGAATTTCTTCAAAAATCGGTTTTTTGTGTTTTTCTCTTAGAAAAGTGAATCTTTTTGAAAAAGGATAATAGATTCTGATTCAGAATTAAATTCCCCGTCGAATGAGGTATAATTCGTCCAGATCTGAGACATATTTTTTTTTTAGGGCATAAAAAAACAGAGGCCAACCATCAGCGATTTCTTCAAAAATTGGTTTTTTGTGTTTTTCTCTTAGAAAAGTGAATCTTTTTGAAAAAGGATAATAGATTCTGATTCAGAATTAAATTCCCCGTCGAATGAGGTACAATTCATCCAGATCTGAGATATATTTTTTTTTTGGGCATAAAAAATCAGAGGCTAACCATCAGGAATTTCTTCAAAAATCGGTTTTTTGTGTTTTTCTCTTAGAAAAGTGAATCTTTTTGAAAAAGGATAATAGATTCTGATTCAGAATTAAATTCCCCGTCGAATGAGGTATAATTCATCCAGATCTGAGATATATATTTTTTTTGGGCATAAAAAATCAGAGGCTAACCATCAGGAATTTCTTCAAAAATCGGTTTTTTGTGTTTTTCTCTTAGAAAAGTGAATCTTTTTGAAAAAGGATAATAGATTCTGATTCAGAATTAAATTCCCCGTCGAATGAGGTATAATTCATCCAGATCTGAGATATATTTTTTTTTTGGGCATAAAAAATCAGAGGCTAACCATCAGGAATTTCTTCAAAAATCGGTTTTTTGTGTTTTTCTCTTAGAAAAGTGAATCTTTTTGAAAAAGGATAATAGATTCTGATTCAGAATTAAATTCCCCGTCGAATGAGGTACAATTCATCCAGATCTGAGATATATTTTTTTTTTGGGCATAAAAAATCAGAGGCTAACCATCAGGAATTTCTTCAAAAATCGGTTTTTGTGTTTTTCTCTTAGAAAAGTGAATCTTTTTGAAAAAGGATAATAGATTCTGATTCAGAATTAAATTCCCCGTCGAATGAGGTATAATTCATCCAGATCTGAGATATATATTTTTTTTGGGCATAAAAAATCAGAGGCTAACCATCAGGAATTTCTTCAAAAATCGGTTTTTTGTGTTTTTCTCTTAGAAAAGTGAATCTTTTTGAAAAAGGATAATAGATTCTGATTCAGAATTAAATTCCCCGTCGAATGAGGTATAATTCATCCAGATCTGAGATATATTTTTTTTTTGGGCATAAAAAATCAGAGGCTAACCATCAGGAATTTCTTCAAAAATCGGTTTTTTGTGTTTTTCTCTTAGAAAAGTGAATCTTTTTGAAAAAGGATAATAGATTCTGATTCAGAATTAAATTCCCCGTCGAATGAGGTACAATTCATCCAGATCTGAGATATATTTTTTTTTTGGGCATAAAAAATCAGAGGCTAACCATCAGGAATTTCTTCAAAAATCGGTTTTTGTGTTTTTCTCTTAGAAAAGTGAATCTTTTTGAAAAAGGATAATAGATTCTGATTCAGAATTAAATTCCCCGTCGAATGAGGTATAATTCATCCAGATCTGAGATATATTTTTTTTTTGGGCATAAAAAATCAGAGGCTAACCATCAGGAATTTCTTCAAAAATCGGTTTTTTGTGTTTTTCTCTTAGAAAAGTGAATCTTTTTGAAAAAGGATAATAGATTCTGATTCAGAATTAAATTCCCCGTCGAATGAGGTATAATTCGTCCAGATCTGAGACATATTTTTTTTTTAGGGCATAAAAAAACAGAGGCCAACCATCAGCGATTTCTTCAAAAATTGGTTTTTCGTATTTTTCTCTTCCAGGAAATAATCTTTTAAAAAAAGGATATCAGATTCTGATTCAGAATTAAATTCCCCGTCGAATGAGGTACAATTCATCCAGATCTGAGATATATTTTTTTTTTGGGCATAAAAAATCAGAGGCTAACCATCAGGAATTTCTTCAAAAATCGGTTTTTGTGTTTTTCTCTTAGAAAAGTGAATCTTTTTGAAAAAGGATAATAGATTCTGATTCAGAATTAAATTCCCCGTCGAATGAGGTATAATTCATCCAGATCTGAGATATATTTTTTTTTTGGGCATAAAAAATCAGAGGCTAACCATCAGGAATTTCTTCAAAAATCGGTTTTTTGTGTTTTTCTCTTAGAAAAGTGAATCTTTTTGAAAAAGGATAATAGATTCTGATTCAGAATTAAATTCCCCGTCGAATGAGGTATAATTCGTCCAGATCTGAGACATATTTTTTTTTTAGGGCATAAAAAAACAGAGGCCAACCATCAGCGATTTCTTCAAAAATTGGTTTTTCGTATTTTTCTCTTCCAGGAAATAATCTTTTAAAAAAAGGATATCAGATTCTGATTCAGAATTAAATTCCCCGTCGAATGAGGTATAATTCATCCAGATCTGAGATATATATTTTTTTTGGGCATAAAAAATCAGAGGCTAACCATCAGGAATTTCTTCAAAAATCGGTTTTTTGTGTTTTTCTCTTAGAAAAGTGAATCTTTTTGAAAAAGGATAATAGGTTCTGATTCAGAATTAAATTCCCCGTCGAATGAGGTATAATTCATCCAGATCTGAGATATATTTTTTTTTTGGGCATAAAAAATCAGAGGCTAACCATCAGGAATTTCTTCAAAAATCGGTTTTTTGTGTTTTTCTCTTAGAAAAGTGAATCTTTTTGAAAAAGGATAATAGATTCTGATTCAGAATTAAATTCCCCGTCGAATGAGGTATAATTCATCCAGATCTGAGATATATTTTTTTTTTGGGCATAAAAAATCAGAGGCTAACCATCAGGAATTTCTTCAAAAATCGGTTTTTTGTGTTTTTCTCTTAGAAAAGTGAATCTTTTTGAAAAAGGATAATAGATTCTGATTCAGAATTAAATTCCCCGTCGAATGAGGTATAATTCATCCAGATCTGAGATATATTTTTTTTTTGGGCATAAAAAATCAGAGGCTAACCATCAGGAATTTCTTCAAAAATCGGTTTTTTGTGTTTTTCTCTTAGAAAAGTGAATCTTTTTGAAAAAGGATAATAGATTCTGATTCAGAATTAAATTCCCCGTCGAATGAGGTATAATTCGTCCAGATCTGAGACATATTTTTTTTTTAGGGCATAAAAAAACAGAGGCCAACCATCAGCGATTTCTTCAAAAATTGGTTTTTCGTATTTTTCTCTTCCAGGAAATAATCTTTTAAAAAAAGGATATCAGATTCTGATTCAGAATTAAATTCCCCGTCGAATGAGGTATAATTCATCCAGATCTGAGATATATTTTTTTTTTGGGCATAAAAATTCAGAGGCTAACCATCAGGAATTTCTTCAAAAATCGGTTTTTTGTGTTTTTCTCTTAGAAAAGTGAATCTTTTTGAAAAAGGATAATAGATTCTGATTCAGAATTAAATTCCCCGTCGAATGAGGTATAATTCATCCAGATCTGAGATATATTTTTTTTTTGGGCATAAAAAATCAGAGGCTAACCATCAGGAATTTCTTCAAAAATCGGTTTTTTGTGTTTTTCTCTTAGAAAAGTGAATCTTTTTGAAAAAGGATAATAGATTCTGATTCAGAATTAAATTCCCCGTCGAATGAGGTACAATTCATCCAGATCTGAGATATATTTTTTTTTTGGGCATAAAAAATCAGAGGCTAACCATCAGGAATTTCTTCAAAAATCGGTTTTTTGTGTTTTTCTCTTAGAAAAGTGAATCTTTTTGAAAAAGGATAATAGATTCTGATTCAGAATTAAATTCCCCGTCGAATGAGGTATAATTCATCCAGATCTGAGATATATATTTTTTTTGGGCATAAAAAATCAGAGGCTAACCATCAGGAATTTCTTCAAAAATCGGTTTTTTGTGTTTTTCTCTTAGAAAAGTGAATCTTTTTGAAAAAGGATAATAGATTCTGATTCAGAATTAAATTCCCCGTCGAATGAGGTATAATTCATCCAGATCTGAGATATATTTTTTTTTTGGGCATAAAAAATCAGAGGCTAACCATCAGGAATTTCTTCAAAAATCGGTTTTTTGTGTTTTTCTCTTAGAAAAGTGAATCTTTTTGAAAAAGGATAATAGATTCTGATTCAGAATTAAATTCCCCGTCGAATGAGGTACAATTCATCCAGATCTGAGATATATTTTTTTTTTGGGCATAAAAAATCAGAGGCTAACCATCAGGAATTTCTTCAAAAATCGGTTTTTGTGTTTTTCTCTTAGAAAAGTGAATCTTTTTGAAAAAGGATAATAGATTCTGATTCAGAATTAAATTCCCCGTCGAATGAGGTATAATTCATCCAGATCTGAGATATATTTTTTTTTTGGGCATAAAAAATCAGAGGCTAACCATCAGGAATTTCTTCAAAAATCGGTTTTTTGTGTTTTTCTCTTAGAAAAGTGAATCTTTTTGAAAAAGGATAATAGATTCTGATTCAGAATTAAATTCCCCGTCGAATGAGGTATAATTCATCCAGATCTGAGATATATTTTTTTTTTGGGCATAAAAAATCAGAGGCTAACCATCAGGAATTTCTTCAAAAATCGGTTTTTTGTGTTTTTCTCTTAGAAAAGTGAATCTTTTTGAAAAAGGATAATAGATTCTGATTCAGAATTAAATTCCCCGTCGAATGAGGTATAATTCGTCCAGATCTGAGACATATTTTTTTTTTAGGGCATAAAAAAACAGAGGCCAACCATCAGCGATTTCTTCAAAAATTGGTTTTTCGTATTTTTCTCTTCCAGGAAATAATCTTTTAAAAAAAGGATATCAGATTCTGATTCAGAATTAAATTCCCCGTCGAATGAGGTATAATTCGTCCAGATCTGAGACATATTTTTTTTAGGGCATAAAAAAACAGAGGCTAACCATCAGTGATTTTCACAATTTTCTAAAAATTTTGATCTTAAACTATATATTTCGTCAAGCAGATCGCAAGCCTCGTTTGCATTTAGTTTACATGTGATATTTGGCAAGTGAAGACTGCGGAATAAATGTATGAAGGTGCTGAAATGGTCATCTTCCTCTGTTACAACTTAAAGGGGAGTCGAAAAAAACGATCCTTTATTTGTACATAAATATTTTATTTATTAAGTTTTATTGGGTTTTCTTTTGTTTTATATTAATAATATTATTATTATTTGATTTCGCTCGCTTGATCCTGCTCTTAGTTCTTAAACTTCTAACGCAGCCTCACGTTAGGGAATTTATGGCTTGGTCCAGTTTACGAAACTAAGGTAAGGTCAGCTCGCGTGTATATTCTCGACTGACTCTGGCTCCATCTTCAGTTCGTCCTTTTTATAGTAAATTTTAGGTATTTAAATGCGGGCGTTAGTTCCCACCAAAAATTCTATAAACCGAAAAGAAATTCCTCTTTCAATAGTTCTTAGAACTGAAGGATAATTGCCTAGTTTGCTTTTATTACCTAATGCATTTTGTTAGACGAAAATGCATAGCGATGACTCAGGAAACACTTATGTAAATCCTTTTAACGATAGGAAAACACTTAAGAAGAAAATGTCTTTGACGAGGTCAAGAAAAGGATTGAAATACGTATTTAGGACCCGCCAAAGAAATTCCTTTCGGCAATTACAACCATAATTGCGTCGATGGTGTAAAAACATGTTCATCCGCTTTGGTTGGTAATAAAAAGGCAGTCAGGATATGATATAAGAAATGCCGCCGGCAGAGAAATATGTAATAAAAGAATATTGGAATAGGTCGTGATAATGAGTTGCATTTATTAGCTTCATGTGTATACATATATATATATATTTATACATGACGCTCAACTCATTATAACACCATACCCCTTATTTGCGAAAGTTGATATTTTTGAAATGAAACTTTCGGTTGTAGGAACGAATTGAAAGATGATTGAGTCGTACATTTTTTTTTTTTTTACTTCTAATTATTTATATAAAAGTAATTTTTATTTTTTTTTTCTAAATAATTTGTTTCATGAAAAATACTTAAATATCGTAAAAATACATTTTGTGTTTTTATATATTTGAATTAGTTAATTTAAAAAATTTGATAAATATATGAATGTTTGTAATACATTTTTTTTTTTTTTGTACATTTTGTGTTTATATATGTATTTATGAATGTTAAAATTATGGACCCCTTTTTTGTTTTTAGTAATTTCTCTCAATATTATTATTATATTTTGTGCAATTTTTCTTATTAGTAAGATCGGTTGATTTTTTTTTCCTGGGTATCCATTGCGTGTTCATTTTCATGTCTAGATTTCTACTCTAGTAGAATTTTATCGGGAAGTGTATATGATAAATAGGTAGGTATATGATCTTTACTGAGAATGTAGAAATTGGGTGGAATTTCGTCAATTTAACATTAATTTGGATAGCTTGAAGAAGAGTTTTTGTTGCATACTATATCAATAGTTTTAATCGAAAAAAGGTTTGAGGTTGTTGTTATGAATTCTTTTTTGTTTATTTCCAACTCGTATTGTAGAGTTTTCTGTGGAATTTATTTCTGTTATTTCGTATGGACCTATCCATAGTGCTGAGAACTTATTTTTCTTTACTTGATTTTTTAGTAATACCTTGTCGCCTATAACAAATGTTTTTGTTTTGCTGCCTACGTCATAATAATTTTTTGATCTGTTTTTATTCTGAATAAGATTTTCTCGTGCGATTTTGTAACTATTTTGAAGGCGAGCCTTAAGTTCGTTGGCGTAGTTGTCATAATTATAGCTAATTTCGGGTTCTCTTTTTAATGAGGATGGTATCGCTGGTGGAAAACCGTATAATAGTTCGTGTGGAGTATAATTGGTACTTGAATGAGTAGAAGAGTTATACACGAACATTGCGTAAGGTATCCAAGTGTCCCAAGTGAGTGGATCCTTGTTGACGTAATGACGTAAATATTCAGTTAAGGTTCTGTGACTTCTCTCTAATGCACCATTCGTTTGCGGGTGGTATGGGGTAGTTTGTATTTTGTGTATTTTTAACAATTTACATACTTCTGAAAACATTGAGCTTAAAAAGTTAGATCCTTGATCAGTTAGAATTATATCGGGGATACCGTGTTTGCAAATAATTTCTTCTGTAAAGTGTTGTGCGATTGTTGCTGCTTCGGCATCTTTTATTGCAATGGCCTCAGAATACTTTGTTAGATCATCTTGGAATGTTAACATATATTTATTGCCTTTATAGCTCACAGGTAGTGGACCTACTATGTCTAGAAATATTTTTTCAAAAGGTTTTGAACTTGTAGTAGTAATTTTCATCGGTATTTTTTGGTTTTTTCGAACTTTATTAAGTTGACAAGTAGGGCATTGCCTTATAAATTTCTTTATATCATTAGCCATACCGTTCCATTTATAACTACGTTTTATTCGTTTCAAAGTTCGGTTTTCTCCTTGATGGCCACCTAAGGGTGAGTTGTGATATTCCTTCATGACTTTATTTATTTCTTCAGGATCTGTGAGCGTTAAAATTTGGTTTAAATAGAAAATAGGTTGAATCGGAGAATTTTGAAATATTTGAGAACAAATAGATTTGGTTAGGAAGTAGTGAGCATTGTTTAATATCTGAATAGAAATATTAATTTCTTTTTCTTGTGTTTTTTCACATGATTTTTTGAAATTGGAGAAAATTTCCTCGAGACCTTTTTGGTCTTGTTGCATAGGTACTTTGCCTATAGTGTAGTTGATTTTGTCTGCTTTGAACTGTTTTATATCCCCTTGTCTCATATCTTTAATTTCTTTAAATTTTTCTTCTAGTTTCTTGTTATTTCCGAAATAAACGAAATATTTATTTTTTATGTTTCTTACTTCCAATAGGCAATTTTTGTTTTCCATGATGATTTTATTTTCCTTTTTATTTGCAGCTTTACTTCTAGTTATTACTTGAATTTCTTTAGTATTTTCATTTTCCTGAGACATATTATTTATTTCCTTAATTCCTTCTATAATTACTTGATATGCGAATTGTAATTGATCAGCCGTTTGAACAAGTCCCATTCTATATTGCCGTAGTTGACACAATATATGTTGTACTGACACAGACTTTTTTTCTTCTTTGTCGATAACAGCAAGACAACATTCGATTAAACAGAATGTTCCTGATCGACCGATGCCGGCCCTGCAATGTATTACAGGTGGTCCGACTTCAGTGTTAAATGTGCCTGAGTTTTTAATTTCCTTAAGAAAGTTCAAAAGTTCGGTTGGGGAATTTGGAATTCCGAAATCCGGCCAATTTTTATAGTGGAAATGTGTAATTTTTCTGCTTTCTTTTGATTCAACATCTGTAAGTTTAAAAGTTCGTTTTGCAAAATTTGCATATTCTTCATACTTAATATATTCAACAGTGAGACCAACATCTGTTAAATACAATAAATGTTTCCTTTCAAAATTCGTCGGCCAATATATATGACTTTCAATGTTTTTAAGTAATTCGTTTAACATTATTATTGTTCTACTGTCTTGTTCCCAGATCATTGACCAGAAATGACTTATGGTTTCCTTAAGAGGTTCTTGAGTTAAAATGTATTTTCGTTCTACTTTATTTATTTTGATTAGGTTAGCATTGATATAATCGGTTTTCGAGCGATGAATTTTTATTCGAGAATGATCATAAGGGATTATATCCGAATATCGATTGAAGGGTTGATTATTGCTTTTTTGAGATTCGTTCGACGAGAGTGAATTCTCTTTCGCTTCTTTTTTACATTTTTTGTTAATCTTTGAAAATATTGTATTCCATTCGTTTCTAGATTCGATTTCGTCATATTCTTCTTTGATGTCATTTGTGTTACTTTGACCAAGTTTTTCGATTTTTATTCTGCTTAAGGCATCTGCGTTTGAATTTGCTTTACCCGGTTTATACACAATTTTGTATTCATATTCTTCGAGTTTTATTCTCCATCTCATTAAACGAGAGGTTGGGTCTTTCAGACTCATAAGCCACGTAAGCGGTTTATGGTCAGTAATAATGGTAAATTTTCTGCCATAAAGGTAAGGTCTAAATTGTGCAACTGCAAATATAATTCCTAACAGTTCTTTTTCGATAGTTGAATATCGCGTTTCTGCATTATTGAGTGTTCTACTTGCATAGCAGATAGGTTTATCTTCGCCTATTTTGCCTTGGGATAGTACTGCTCCAATCGCAAAATCGCTGGCATCAGATGTTACTAAAAATTCCTTATCATATTGTGGATATTGTAATAAAGGGGCTGTAATTAGTCTTTGTTTTAATTTTGTAAAAGATTCGTCACAAAAGGCATCCCATTTAAAGTTTTCACCTTTTTTTAATAATTTGGTCAAAGGTTTTGCCAATTTGGAAAATTCTGGAATAAATCGTCTATAGTATCCCACGAATCCGAGGAAAGCTTTAATATCTTTTTCTTTTCTTGGTACTGGGTAATTTTTGACAACTTCTATCTTATTAGGGTCCGGTGATACGCCGTTTTCTCCTACTGAATGTCCTAGATACTGAATTTGTTTGCTAGCGAAGTGGCATTTTTCAGGTTGTAATTTAAGGTTATTTGACCGCAATCGTTGTAATATTCTTATTAGTTTTTCATTGTGATCTTTTAAATTATACCCGTGCACTACAATATCATCCATATAAACAAAGCATTCGATTCCCTGAAGACCAATAAGTACCGTATTCATTAATCTCTGAAAGGTAGCTGGGGCGCGTTTTAGACCGAACGGCATCCTATTATAATGATAATGTCCGTATGCGGTGCTAAACGCCGTTTTTTCTTTATCGTCTTCACACATTGGTATTTGATGGAATCCATTTGCCAAATCTAAGGTACTAAAATATTTAGCTCTACCCAACTGATCGAGTATATCAGTAATATTTGGTAATGGGAATGCATCTCCAACAGTGATATCATTTAGACGACGAAAGTCAACAACTAACCTCCATCTTTTATTTCCAGATGAATCAGTCTTCTTTGGTACAAGTAGTAGAGGAGAATTCCACGGACTATTACTTGGTGAAATTATACCTTCATCTATTAGTTTGTCGATTTGTTTGTTGATTTCTGGACGATGAGCTTGCGGTAGTCTATATGGTTTTACATTCACTACCGGTTTGTCAGATAAAATCGGAATTGTATGAGTAATTGCATTTGTGCATGTTAAATAATCTCCTTCTAAATAAAAAACATCATTAAATTCTCGGCAGATATCGAAAATGGATTTAGCTTCTTCTTTATTACAATGGCTTAGATTTATTTCGTTCTCCAATCGATTTAAACGATTTTGTATAGGGTCGTGCTCTGTATTTAGGAGTAAGATGTCGTATTTGTCTAAAGGTTCGACATGTAGTTTCAGCTCATGGATATTCAAGTATTCGTCGTTTTTATTCGAATTTAATATTGGTACTTTTGCATAACCGTTTTGGTCAGCCCTCACTATTACATTTCCCAAATATACACCCTGTTTTAATGTTTGATTTAAAAAAAATACTTCGCCTTTAATTTCAGTTTTTATGACCGCTATGACCTGACAACGTGCAGGAATTTTAATTTTCCTATTTGCACACATAGCTCTCATTACAGATGATTTAGATACGTCTTCGGTTTCGATTACTGAATCATGTTTTGTTTTTTCTCCGATTTTTTCGGGTTTTGAAAAAAATTTTGTAGCATTTTGGGGTTTAGAAATTCTGTCAAAAGATTGTACAGGTTGTTTCGGAAGTACGGAAAGGGATAGAAATTGGTTTGAATAGTCGATATGACATTCAAATTTGTCAAGGAAGTCGTGGCCTAAAATACCATCGTAGCTTAATAATAAGTTATCTCTTATTATTTGAAAAGAATGTTCGAATACTTGGTTCGATATATTTATGTTGGATTTGGCTGTACCGATTGTCGAGATTGTTTTACCGGCTACTGAAGATATTTTTATAGTTTGCGATTGATTTATTATAGTTTCACCCGATGTAGAAGATGCTTTATGAAGTGAAACTTCGGCACCTGTATCGATAAGAAAAATGCTTTTTCCTGATTTAGATAAGTCATTTTTTAATGTTACTGTCAAGTCTTTTCTAGTAACGTTCAGTTTTATTTTGATTTGTTGTGGGTTTATTCGTGGTGTATGTCGACTTCTATTGTTATTATGATTGAGGCGGGACGCGAATTGATTGGGGTTTCGATCCCGCCCATGGGAGATTTCCGATTTATTTTGGGCTTTAATATTGTTACTATTCTGGCTTTGTTCTGTGGTTGCGAAATTTACTCGCCTCTCCACAGGGCTTCGATTTCGCGATTGATAGTTTTGATCGTTTGTAACATGGTTGTTGTTTCTTGGACTATTGTAATTCGCGTTGTTGTTTCTAACGTTGTTATTGTGATAATTTACATTATTGTTTCCAGAATTGTACTTGGTGTTAAACTGGGAGTTTTGATATGTTTGTGTCATGGGAATTCTCTGAGAGGAAGTGTTTAGTGGACCTTGTTGCCGCGAACTGTTGCTGAACATTCTTGTTCTACATTCCGAAATATGGTGATTAGGTCTTTTGCAATAAGAGCAGAAGACACTTCGAAATTCATTTTTTATATGTGAGTTTCTTCTTTTATTTGCGAAACATTGCTCTTCAGCATGACTTTCACTATTACATTTGGAACATTGTTTGGGGCTACTCTTATTTTCTATCCTATCAGATTGGTCGATAGCATAGTCTATGGCTTCTTCCAAAGAATTTTTTGATTGACACTTTGTTAATATTTTAATGTGTTCATTTGATAGCCCTTCTTCAAAAGCTCTTTGAACTAATTTTTTGTTTTCTGAGATTAACAGATTTTGTAAGGTTGTGTTTGTTTGGGAGTTTATTGTTACTTCGTTTAACAAGGATAGAAGTTTTTTTGTCCTAAATGAATATTCGTAAATATCCTCTTTCTGTTTTTGCTTTAATGCAATTGCCTCGTTTTGCAGAGACAACCGAGATCGCTTTTCTGAAAACTGATCTTGAAGCAGTTTTTTTAATTCCTCCCAATTTTCTATTAAGTTATATTTAATTATTTCGTACGCTTTTCCCGTTAATTTTGTTTTAATTAACGTTAAAAGGCATACTTTTTCCGTTTCTGTAAAAGGAGTAGCTGTAAATAATTGGCAACACATCAAGAATCGATGCAAATCTATAGGGTTACCATCGAACTCAGGGATAAGGGTTGCAGCGTCCCTTATGTTTAGCCCTGGGTTTGGAGTAATGGGGTTATTATTGGTCATTTTGCTCTTACTTCTAGTGAACGGCCCTATGACGGAAATATAAATATTATTGTCGACAGAAAGGAAATACAAGGAACACAAAAATTCAACCGATCACACGTATTTATATAAAATTTTATATTATTATTATTTTTTTTTCACTTTTGCACTTTAAAAAAAAAATATATAGGGTCTTACAAAAATATTTTATATACTTATTTATGTGTATTCTTAAGAATCTATCATACACTTTATTTTCTAAAGATATTTTCAAAAAAAAAAATACAATATTTGACTTACTACTTTTCTATTTATTTTCTTCTTTGATTATTCTGGTCTTCGCTATTTTAGTTTTGTTGATGCTGCTATTAGCGCGTTGATTTGATGCTGCTTATGTTGCGTTACTTTTGTTTGTTGTTTTTCTTTTTGTATGGGCACGCTCCTCCCTAAATGTGTTGGCCAGGAATTTGTTCCTCTGACTTTATATATAGTACTTCGTACACTTTTTACACTCCCACGTATTTGTTTCACTTTTTTCACGGAGGGTTTTTTTTTGTATTATTCCTCGCGGGTGGCCGGTCAAAACCTGGCGCCACGATTGCGCGATTTTTTTTTTTTTTATTATTTTTTTTTTTGGGGTAACACGCTTAACAAACCTGCCGTATCAATTTCACGATTATATTTTTCACCCTTTTTTATATTTTCCACGATTTCGATTTTTTTTTTTTTTTAAATTAATTTGTTATATTTTTGGTGTGACCGGTCTTACAAACCTGTCGTCACATCCCACCGCTGCCACCAAATTTATGTTACAACTTAAAGGGGAGTCGAAAAAAACGATCCTTTATTTGTACATAAATATTTTATTTATTAAGTTTTATTGGGTTTTCTTTTGTTTTATATTAATAATATTATTATTATTTGATTTCGCTCGCTTGATCCTGCTCTTAGTTCTTAAACTTCTAACGCAGCCTCACGTTAGGGAATTTATGGCTTGGTCCAGTTTACGAAACTAAGGTAAGGTCAGCTCGCGTGTATATTCTCGACTGACTCTGGCTCCATCTTCAGTTCGTCCTTTTTATAGTAAATTTTAGGTATTTAAATGCGGGCGTTAGTTCCCACCAAAAATTCTATAAACCGAAAAGAAATTCCTCTTTCAATAGTTCTTAGAACTGAAGGATAATTGCCTAGTTTGCTTTTATTACCTAATGCATTTTGTTAGACGAAAATGCATAGCGATGACTCAGGAAACACTTATGTAAATCCTTTTAACGATAGGAAAACACTTAAGAAGAAAATGTCTTTGACGAGGTCAAGAAAAGGATTGAAATACGTATTTAGGACCCGCCAAAGAAATTCCTTTCGGCAATTACAACCATAATTGCGTCGATGGTGTAAAAACATGTTCATCCGCTTTGGTTGGTAATAAAAAGGCAGTCAGGATATGATATAAGAAATGCCGCCGGCAGAGAAATATGTAATAAAAGAATATTGGAATAGGTCGTGATAATGAGTTGCATTTATTAGCTTCATGTGTATACATATATATATATATTTATACATGACGCTCAACTCATTATAACACCTCTCAAATGTAAGAATTCTATGTATTAAAACCTTCTTGTTAACGTGAAATGGGCTTACCTTAGCGCTGAATATGATTTTGTGTGAAAATTGAGTCATATTTTTCCACTTCCGTTAAGTTATCTAGTTGTTGAAAATTACTACTCTAGTCTCTTCTCATACCCTAGCTAGAGATGTAGGCGATTGGCACAAAATCATCTAGCTCGATGTGGTACTAGATTTGGAATAGATTTTCTAGTGTGGCTATCATCTAGAATTGCCCAATCTGAGCTGTGTTTATTGCGAATCTAGGGCGAATTTGGCTTAGGAAATACATATGAAGAAATAAAATGAAAGATTTGTTTTAAAGTAAGCGATTCTATTTTCTTGAAATTCATTTGTTGCCGCCTGAAATATGGAAAATATGTAACTAATGATGCACACAATACTTTGAATGAAATACAATTTACCTTTCCTTTTAAAAAAAAAAAAAACAGGCGTTTTTGTTATCAAAATAAAACAGCGGAAAACAACTCCAATATCCAAACTAGAACGCGAGTTTTGTCGCGGCCATAATTTTCACCATTTGCACATTTTAAAGGCTTTTTGAAATTCCATATAAAAAATGAATGTGTCACGTTGGTCGTAAGGGAAGACAATTGTTTTTTTTTAGGACATTTTCTTGATTTTCCATAAAAAAAAAACAATTTCAGAACAAAGCTACAAGACAAAATATCCAATACGACTCGACACAAAGTTGTTCAAAAAGTTAAGGCGTCATCTGATTTTCCTAAAAGAAAAGAAACATTAGAAATTAATTCAAATATCCCTAATCCATCATCTCTCCATCATTAATTATTATCTGAAAGACCAAATTCAACCACAAATTGCGAAAAACATCAAAAAAACCATTTTCTGCCAAACATTCAAAATGTCTGACCCCCTTCGTGTTGAATAAAGAAACGCGAATGTGCACAAGCAATTTGTTGTTGTTGTTCCGTTTAACAAAAAAACCAGGCGCATAGAAAAAAATCAGCAGCAAGCAAATTTTTCCCCTTTTAACCACTTTTTTTTTTGATAGGAATATAGGTGAGTTTGTTTTCCAAATGAAATCAACAAACTTGAGTGCGCAGTTAAATGAGGATTACCTAACAAAAATTTATTATTATAGTATTAGTTAGATGTAAAAATGAATTTTGAATTAAAATGTTTTCTTCTTAAATTTATTAATTACTTTTTCTTAAACTCCTTTCTTTTCTATTGTTTTAACTTCATTAAATAGGTTTTAAACGGGGAAAGTGAGATTGGTACCGTATCGATTGTAAATTGAAAAGTAAGAAGAAAGAAGTTGCTAAGTTTATGGATGGAACTAGTATGTGTGTGAGCTTCCAACGTTTTGAGAAAGGAATGCGCCAATAAGTAGGCTTATATCTCCTTGAATTTTCTTTGTATGAAATTGATGTTTCTTTCCATTGGCTTTTTTTTAAATTTTTCAAAACTTTCAATTGCAGTGAATTTTATTTCTTAATTAATTTTTCATACTTTATTATATTGTGCACAAATGGGAATTAAAAAATTTGAATTATTCAAATTAGAAGTAATTCTAATCTAGTATTGAAAACTCGTCGGACGAAACGGTTCATACAAATTACTTGAAAATTTCCATTTTGTATGAAAATTTCCATTTTGTATGAAAATTTGGTTCGAACGGGTCAAAATTCAGGAACAAATAAGCCTACTTACTGGCTCATTCAATATCCTTGTCCTGTTAGTTATGAAAGTAAAAAAAAAATGGACAATTTTAGACAGAAGAATGCCATTTTTTTATTGTCCACCAACCAATCCAATAATAATACAAAATTATTAAGTAATCCTCATTTATCTGGGCACCCACTTTGTTAATTTCATTAGGAAAACAAAAGGAAGTGGAATCTGGCGTTTCTTAAATTGAAAGAGGAAATGAATTGCATGCGCTAAAAAAAAAGAAGATGTCTTGGATCCCAACGAATTATATCTCATTCGATAGGGAATTTGATTCTGAATCAAAATCCGTTATCACCTTTCGAAAAGGCTCATTTTTGGAGGAGAAAACCACATTCGTTGTAAAGAACTTGGGGCCACCGAGGACTAGGTTGAGGAAATGCGTCGTTTGATTAGCCTTAGTTTTTTTATGCCCTACAAAAAAAGATGTCTCGGATTCCAATGAATTACACTATTGGGAAATTGGTGTCCGAAAGGAAAAAACTGATTCCTCGATCAGGATTTTGGAAAAATCCATTTGAAAATATGAATTTTCATAGAATTTTAATCATGGAAGAATAAATGTGACCTAATTTAATTGAATTTGATGAATAGATATAACATAGTTGATTATCGATTATTATTATTTTAATGAATAAATTAATTGTTAAGAAATTAAGGAAAAGGGATCTGCAAATGGTTCTTAAATAAAAGTTATTAAAATTTCAAAGGAGTCGTAGTAATTGGAACTCTAAACTCATACTTCATAAAAGGTCTATATGAAGACGCACCTTAATCATTCTATAATCAGTATACCAAAAGTTTAGACAATTTTTAAGTTAACTCCCAATAAAAACCTGGCATTTTTCTCAATGCAAACCAATAGAAGACCAAGCAAACCTTTAATTAGTCAATTACTTAGTTATTATAATCTCCAATTTGGCAACTAATTTAACAGTTGAAAAATTCGGCACCATTAAAAATTTGATGAACAAAGACCACATCAGTCCCACCGCTTTCTAAGGAATCGAAGCCTAATAATTTTAGCTCACCATGTTAAGGTGGCAACTAAACAGGATTATTCCAGCGAAGGTTGCACAATACAAAACATAAAAATCTGCGTTGAACGGATTTCAACCCGTTGACATTAGTTTTGTGTTGCGGTGATTGCATCTGATCCTATATAAGGGCCTTAATTTAATCCCGAAATCGAATTGGCAAGCAAGACACAGTATCATTACTAACACATCAAATAAGCGAAACATCAAACATTGGGAAAAGTATAGCTTCCCAACTTTCACAAACTTCGAATCTTGACAGGATACCTAGGCGCATCTCTGCCTTCCGTGCGACATCACTGGTAAAAATATACACAAATCATCAGATTGACTTTGTCCATTTTTCTTCTCTACAAGAAATTGAAAAGCGGTACATCTAAGGAATAAAAAAATTAAATCGTTACACTATTTTCTTTGGAACTTTTTTATTTTGAACATTTCATAACTTTAACAATAACAACAGTGCCTGCTGGAATAAACTGCATTTGTGCCTTTAGAATTCTGCTAAGAACATATTTGTGAATTAATTAAGAATTTTATGTAGAGATCCTTCTCTCCCTCTGGCGGATAAAGTTTGTATTCAAGCCCTAAAAATCAATTAAAACCGGAAAGGAAAGTATAAAATGAGTATGCTCCCTTCAGTATCTGAAAAATCACTGATTTTGAAAGAAACTTATTAAATATTGACAGAAAAACCTGTGCAAATGTTTCAAGACATAAAGGTGATATCTTCCCAGCGGTTATATAAGGCTCCCTCATAGTTATTTGGAGTGCTAAAAGTATTGCACGTCTGTAGGGCCTCGGCTGATTATACCATTCTGTATCGTAGATGAGATTTCGAAATCTATCGGCCTAGGAAAAATGAGAATTAGAAATTTGCCATTTAATATTTTCTTTCTAAGTAATTACCTCATTAACAATATTTTGACCAAATACGCAATAAATCGACAACTGAAAAATTACAATAAAGACAACGCATATTGGCATTAAGTCGGATGCTGAATTAAATTTCACCTTTTAAATTAAAACTGATTAATATTGTAAATATAAATTTTTACTTTATTTCATTGACGGACTGTTGTGCTAGATTTCATTTAAACTTTCATATAAAGAAACCTTCAGAGGCCTTCTGTAACAAAAGCTTTGGAATATATGTCACTAAAGGCCAATCTCCACACAGCCGACATCCCATTCTGATGAAAGTATGGGATAGACTTATACAAAGTTTGGTTAAACAGAAAGGGAGAAACAATCATCCTACTGATTTTGTCGGCTTCTGCATTTCTCATTTCCCCATCTGATTCCTCAAAAGCAGAAGAACTTGTTTATCTGATTTATGGCTGTTCATCTTCGTTTGCATACTCTCACAATAACCACACACGATACCGTCGCACACTACCAATTTTTCTAAATTGTGTGGGGAGAATCTGATGTTTTTATTCGATCAATCCTAGCAAAAGTCCATCTGTTTCAAATTTTTTGATTTTTCCCGTCAGAATAGGATGTCGGCTGTGTGGAGATTGGCCTTAACAGTCCGCAACCAGAAGATTAAATTTCGTACATTAGAACTTATACATAGAGACATTCCTATTATTCCAAAACTGTACAGAAAATGCACTAAACTACCCAAAGAAAATGCATCTTCGATTAAACCAATGCAACTGAAAATCAAAGCTTATTAAAAAATTAAGAGTATTTCAGAATTTCCTTTACTTGGAAATTTTGATATATTTATCAATAATTTCGGTCAAATTTTTGTAGTTTTCCTCATCCTTTTTATGCGTATGCGCCTTAATCTCCAAAATCGACGAATTTTCCTTTTCTGCATTATTTGATTCATCCTTGTCTTCAATTGTAGATAACTTTGAAAGCTCATCATTTAAACTGGAAATCAATGCTGTACACATCGACATAATTCCACAAAACATCTGATGCCGAAGTATAAATTGATTAGGTTGAATTCAGAATTAGAAATGTTACTTACTGTATCATAGCTAATCACCACAATTGAAAATATCGTGAATGCCGAAACTTGATGAACGTAAATTACATAAAATTGTGGAAATTTGGTTGCGTCAAATGGGAACCATGAATCGATTGGAAAAGTTTTTTCCGATGACTTTAATAACGGAACAAAGTTAATTTGAAATATCAAAAGTTGCATCATTATTTGTCCACCAATAAAAATTCTTCGATACACTTTCATACTTTGATATATCTTTTCCTTATTTTTGAATACCGATGCAAGTTTTTTTAATTCATGAACACACTTTTCAATCTTCATTTGATCAAAAATAACAGAGAAAAATTTAAAAGATGATCCAAAAGTCCCGATTACAAACATTAAACTCATCATAGAGGCCCCAAATCCTTTCGAGGAATACATAACGATAAATTCCGAAAATGTAAATAATATTAGTAAATTTATAAAAATTACAAATAACTGAAATTATAGAACTTTAATTTTGAATAATTTTGAAAGTGAGTTCAAACCTTACAATGACTTTCGTATAATATTTGAGGTCCTTCTTATTCCAATTCGATGAATTTTCATTCCACAAACGAAATTTTTTATAAACTCCAATCGATTCCTGAAACAATTTGAGGTCCTTTTCGTTCTTAACTGTTTTTAAGGTCCTCATTTTGCAAACTTCGACTTTAAAGGTATTTTACTACTTTTTAACGTCTGCTGGACTTGCTATCTTTCTGCAAACTAAATTCTAATTTGTTCGCTAATAAATCGTACACTATCGTTTTGCACTGTCTTCGAATCCAATTCCGAAGTTTTACTTTATTATACTTACATCAGTAAGGAAAATAAATGTTTCTTCAATTCCTGTTTACGAACTCTATTTGGATTTACTATTTAAAGAATATAAATATCGCATCGGAAACCGCTTTCTTTAAGTTACCAAACGTTTTTTCTGCTTGTCGTATACGAAATCTTCATATTTCATTGCATTCTTAGGTATAGAAAAATCCAGATTTCATGGTCAGAAACTCCTTTATTTCATATCCTTCATATTCTGGAGACATCTATTAGAATTGATATTTCTGACACTTTAATTGTTGGTTACAAGTTTCTTTTGTAGAACATGTACGTGGCCATAAATCTATATTTGTATTAATTATTAATATGTGAACTTACATCTTTTCTTTATCCAATGTGAATTTGTAATTAAAACTATTTTTACTGCAAGAAAAAGTATATCCTTGGAAATAAGCCCAATTGGATTTATTGCATTTTATGACTTTTGTACTCGTGAAATTTGTACAGTTCATAGATTTCGTTGTTCAAGCCTAACCAGTGTTTCGACCATAAAACGACTTCTCAGAACTGTTGGTTACGTGCGAATCGGTATGTTGATCATCCAGATATAATAATTCACAATGTTCGTCCGAGAGGAATGTCCAGATCCAATAGGTCCTCTGAAAAATCCAAGTAAAATCGGTTAATGAAACTAATTCAACGTTGAAGCACTATCCTCCGCTGACTTTATTACGTGGAATGGACTCATTTTCTGTATGAAGTTACATTATTAGTTACATTATTTTAAAATTCTCTTAATCAATAATTACTTAAAGAAAACCCCAAAACCCCAAAAATTCTAAATTTGATTTAAGACCTCTGACGCCTACCAGAAGCTATATATAGTAAATCTAAGAAATGAGCTTCTTCCCAATTTCACGTAAATAAATGTATTTGCAAACTTTTAAAAAGTAATCCACAAATGGCGTATATAAATCCATTACTAATAAAGTTCCCAAGTACAGGGTGCAGGTGTATTTAAAAGGAAAAATTAATTCAATGATTTTTATCTGCGAACAAATATACTCACAATTCTTTGCGGTCCAGCGTTTCGATATGTGATATTTTCGGTACAGGACTATAACTATTAATACTCATTCCTTGTATTTACTCTATATCCTAATGGATAAAATGTTTATTTTCTACGTGATAAGAAGTCATACCCATTATACGACGGCGGCGTTAGCACAGCAGTGAGGCACTGGGCTAATCTTTTTAATCCTGAGCTTCCTGATTCTGTTCTCGTTGTTAAATACTCACTCAGATTTTACCGAATTAAAATGAATCAGTACATACTAACAATCGATTATCATTGCAAATAGTGATGAATTCGCTAAGAAAGTTTTTAGCCCTTTTATAATTCAAGCAGCAAATTTTACGTAAAGACGCTTCTTAGGATAGCATACAGTCGCGAAGTAGTATTTAAGATCTATATGCTTCACGAATATTCTGCTTGGGAACAGTTTTATGGTTAGAAATTCTTGGAGAAGTTGTATGAAAGTAATATTGGAATCGATATAAAATGTAAATCGATATACATTTACTGTACTGTAGAATACCTAGTTTGAGGAAACGCATCTTTCCAGGATATGGGTTCTTTATGCATATAGGTGTACTAATATCAGCATAGACAAACAACCCCCGTACATATTCAATATTGCTAACAATCAATTTCTCAACTGCATCCTATATTATCTAAAGTTTTAATAAAGCATATTTTCTTGTAAAGTTCATTTGTCAAAAGGAAATTTCCTTATTTGACACATTTCATGTTAAAAAGGATGGGTTTTTGAGAGAATGTATAAGGTGAATTTGGATGAACGAATTCAAGGGTGGTATTGCATGTGAACGTAGGACTCATTTGATTATAGAAGGATAATGCACAATATGCTTTAGCTAGGTTCTATTAAGGAGAAATTTAGCATTCATTCATCTTCTAATTATTCCAAAAGTATGTATAGAACTGTTATAATTAGCGTTAGAAGTTAGAAATATAAAAAATAATATTTTACTAATGATTTATGAGCGAGTGAAAGACGATCTAATCTGTATGATAAGAACTTGGAAACTTTTGAAAAGTTGTGAAACTTTGAGATATACGTACAGTTAAGGCCAATCTCCACACAGCCGACATCCTATTCTGATTAAAGTATGCAAAATTTAGTTAAACAGAAAGGGAGAAACAATCATCCTACGAATTTTGTCGGCGTCTGCAGTTCAAATTTCCCCATCTGATTCATCATCTGCCAGATGATTCCCCTCAAACGCAGATAAACTTGTTCATCTGATTTATGGGTTTTCATCTGCATTTGCATACTCTCACAATAATAATACACGATATCGGCGCACACTACCAAATTTTCTTATAGGAAGTTTTTCTATGACGAAATGATTTTGATGAAATACGCAAGTTAAATTTTTAACTTCTATACGAAGTATATAAAAAATTAAAAAATTTGTTTTGCAAATCTCCACGTTTTATAAGATTCTAAATGGTTTGCAATCATTTTTATCCAATGTCTGTCTGTCTGTATATCACAACAAATGTTGTGATTAACTAAGGACCACGTTCGCTCTGAATTTCTATATTCATATAGCTTTCTTTTAGAAAGGCTTTCGGAAGGTAAGGTGATTTGAACATACGTATAGAAGTATCGTCGTTTTGCATTATAGCTTGTTTTTAGATGTGATAGGAATTTAAGCCTTATGTTAAAGTCTGAAAACACAATTTGGTACTACATTTTCCTATAAAATTGAAGGGAATGTTTTTAATTTTCCCATAATATTATAAATTGTGTGGGGAGAGACCCTGATGTTTTTATTCGATCAATCCTAGCGAAAATTGCAAAAGTCCATCTCTTTCTACTTTTCTGCTTTTTCTCGTCAGAATAGGATGTCGGCTGTGTGGAGATTCGCCTTTATTTGCAAAATAATTTGATTCCCCTGTAGTCATCTGAAAAAGATAGAGTAGGTCTCAATTCGATGGCGGACAAGACATAAAAGCGTCAATAATTCTTTCAATAATCGGGAAATATTCATGAAACTTGGAACGTATATTTTGGCCACACCAACAGAAAAGATAGAATACGTCCTAAACTCGATGGTATAAAAACATCAAAAAACTCTAATCATCAAGGGGCATGTAGAATCTGGTAATCCCGAGCAACCACGGGGAATTCAGCTAGTTTCATTAAATCCGAAAACGATTACATTCGTTACATATATTTATTATATTATATTATTTATTATTATTAATAAAAATGCATAGGAACTTCTTTAAAACATATATTTTGATCTGAAAACTTTAACAATAATAATAGGCATTGTGTACTTGTACATAACTTGAATAAATCCGTATTGTGATTTTAAAACTGTGCTAATAAAATTATTCTAATATTTCTAAAAGAGTCCACGTAGTTCCTTCTTCTAACTTTTGTCACTATTTCGTTTAGTCAAATTCAATTAAAACCGGAAAGGAAAGTATAAAATGAGTACGCTCCTTTCAGTATCTGAAAAATCACTGATTTTAAAAGAATGTCTATTAAATATTAACGGAAGAACCTGTGCAAATGTTTCAAGACATAAAGGTGATATCTTCCCGGCGGTTATATAAGGTTCCCGCATAGTTATTTGGAGTGCTAAAAGTATTGCACGTCTGTACGGCCTCGGCTGATTATACCATTCTGTTTCGTAGATGAGATTTCGAAATTTGTCGGCCTAGGAAAAATGAGAATTAGGAATTTGCCATATAATCTTTTCTTTCCAAGTAATTACCTCATTGACAACATTTTGACCAAAAACACAATAAATTGCCAACTGAAAAAGTACAATTAAGCAAGCGAAAATTGGCAATAATTCTGTTACTGCAGTGATATCCATCTTTCGAATTAAAATTTAGAAATAACGAATTTGTTCTCTTGTTGTGTATTTTAATGCCCTCTTAATTGACTGGGATTCAACAAATTACTCAGGGATTGTTGGTCATTTAGCAAAATGTTACATTGTTAAAAAATTTTGTAAGCTACTGAAATTTTCTGAATATTTATTTCGCTATAATTTTTATGTACGAATCATCTAAGATTCTGTTCTCATATGATTTGATTCGCAATAACAGATTTTACTAGTAATCGTTATGATACTCCACAATACCTAGTATGTTGAATCCACAACCAATCCTCTAACCGAGGGTCAAATTTCTTACCTTAGAAGTGAGAAAAAGAGAAATAGCAATTGTAGCAAAACTATACGAAAAATGAAATAAACAAGGAAATGAAAATGTCTCGTCGATTAAACCAATGCAACTGAAAACGAAAATTTTTTAGAAATTTAAAAAATTACTTTAAAAATTCTTCTTACTTGGAAATTTGGATGTATTTATCAACAATTTGGGTCAACTTTATGTAGTTCTCCTCATCCTCTTTATTGTTATCCATCTCAGTTAGCAAAAAGGACGCAGATGAGTTTTTGGTTTTTACTTTATTTGATTCTTCCTTGTCTTCAATTGTAGACAACTTTGAAAGGTCATCATTTAAACTAGAAATAAGTGCTGTACCCATCGATATAATTCCGCAAAACATCTAAAACCCAAAAACAAAATTGATTCTACCTCTTCATTCATATGAACAATATTAGGCAATACCGTATCATAGCTCATCATTATAGTTGAAGAAACTAAAAGTACACAAACTTGAGAAACGTAAATAATAAAAAAATGCATAAATTTGCATGGATCGAATGGGAACCATGAATCAATTGGAAAAGTTTTTTGTGATAATTTCGATAACGGGAAAAAAATCATTTGAATTAAGGCCAAATAAATTATTACAAGTCCACAAAAGAAAATCCTTCGATACATTTTCATACTTTCATAGATCTTTTCTTTATTTTCAAACCTCGATGCAAGTTTTTCTAATTCATGAACACACTTTTCAATTTTGCATTGATCCAAAATTAAACAGAAGAATTTAAACGTACTTGCACAAGACCCCAAACAATATAACATACTTAATGTGGAGGCTTCAAGTCCTTTCGAAAAATATATAACAAAAAATTCCGAAAAAGCAAATAATGGGAGTGAACTCCCTAAAAGTCCAATCATCTGAAATTATAGAACTTTAATTTTAAATAATTTTGAAAGTGAGTTCAAACTTTACAATAGTCTTAACGAAATGTTTCAAGTCCATTTTGCCCAAATTCGAGGAATTTTGATTCCACAGACGAAATTTTTGATAAACCCAAATCGATTGTTGAAATAATTTCACATCCTTTTCATTATTAACACTTAATAAAGTCTTCATTTTTATAAATTTCAGTTAAAATAGTTAAGATCTTAATTGTCCTTTATATATTGATCCAAAATGTTAAAATTTTTACAACTAAGAAGGAACAAATCCGTACAAGATGTTTATTCCTGCAAGTTCTGATTTACTCTAACTAGTTTATACTTACTGCAACTTTGAGAGAGTTTTGCAAAATTTATTAGAATTCGATTACATAAAGAGAATAAGAGAAATTTAACCCTTGTCCACTTGGAAAATATTTATAGTATAGATTTATTGTCGCATGTCGCATCGAAGACAGGTATTCCTTTTCCGACCAATTCCTTGTTTTATGCCTGAAGAAGTTCTTGAATAAACGTGTGTTAGGAGACTTAATTAAATTACATTTTTAAGATACCTGTTAACCAATTTTGTTTCATTCAGCACCAAATCTGGGGTAGCTTAACTTCATACGCAATTATATGGAATTTCTTTTAAATTCGTTCAAAACTCCGAAGTGGGATTCTTTAAGGAAGAATGATTATCAAAAATGATTATAAAAGTATGGCTGTTATTTGGAATATCTATCTCGTAACTATTATTTCATAATGCCAGCCCAATAGCTGAATTGTCAAAAGTATCCCTTTCAGTGTGAATAACCTGGCGTTTGTCACGTTTTTTCCACTGCACAAAGTGAATACTTTCAAAGAAAGTCTAATAGAAAGAAAACAGATTAAATTTCACTTTGCATGGAAAAGTTGAACTGTTTCTATTATTCTATGAAGTTAGAAAAGCCCACAATGGGACTCTTAAGGGTTAATATAAATACATTGTATAATTTCTTTTTCTGTGACATAACTGGATGTTCAACCAATATGTCTCAATTCTTTTATTTCAAATAAATTATTTACCTACTAATTCTGGGTTTTCCTATTTTATAGTAATTGGTAGGAAGTAACTGTCTTGAAGAAAAATATTGATTTCTGAATAATCATAGTTCATTTTTGTTTCATTTCGCCTTCCTGTCAGCTGTAAACCTTGCATTTTTTCGCACTAATTATATATATGTATATATATATCTATTTTAAACCAGTCCGAAAGATAAATGAAATTCAAAAAGGCCTTGTTTACATCTGATATTTATCCACCAAATTTAATTCGCTGATACTTGGCATAAATTGTATTTTCGTATAAAAACAATTACTTGAAGAAATCACAAAAGCTTTGACACCTGATTGTCGGACAGAAATTCAATGAATAAATCTCTAATGTAAACAAGACCTTAGGCAAAATATTGCTATATGTATATGTATGAAACATTCCCTGGAATGCATTTGCCTACACTTGGGAAATCACATACGTCTTCTTCCTATTTAATTGGTTTTGTAAAGCAATATATTGATATTTCCTTTAGAATACCTAATTAAGAATTTATTTATGCAGCAATTATTTGTTTAGTAATCACTTACTTCATATGTTTTGTACTTTAAACTATCATCGATGAGTATTAAAATTTCAGTTAGAATTTATTGATTAATATCTGTGATAAATGGTATTAACGACTTTATTCGATGGTGTCCGATAGGAAAAAAACTGAATCATGGGATCATGCTTTTGGAAAAATCCATTTGAAAATAAGAATTTGATGAATATTAGGATAAATGAATTAATTGTTAAGAAATTATGGAAATGGGATTTGTAATTGATTCTTAAATAAAATTTATTCGAATTTTAAAGAAGTCTTAGTACCTGAAACTCTGGACTTATATGCAATTAAAGGTCAATATAAAGACCATTCTACAGAAAGTACACAAAACGGCCTGAACCTCATTAAGTTAACAACACTTCAGATATTAGCTTAAAGCAAGCATCGAATATTATCATTCATATGGCAACGAATAAACGAGGCATCGAATGTAGTATAAAGTGATACTATAACCTTTGGTGTTGGGAACTTTCTTGGTATACCAATATCCTCCCTATTGGTATACAAAGAAAGTGTGTAAAAAAAAAAATACCCCCACACCTTAACCAACACAAATAAAAGTAAAATTTTACATAATTGACCATGACATTGGCGGTCACATAAAAGTTTGCTGAAAAAGGCAGCTAAGAATATTATATAAGAGACTTTTCAGCTTGTACTTGCCGAGGAAAAAGTCAAAAACTTGAACATTAAAATTTACCTCGCGTAACA
The DNA here is from genome assembly GCA_963422695.1 of Xylophagus ater. Taxonomy (NCBI): domain Eukaryota; kingdom Metazoa; phylum Arthropoda; class Insecta; order Diptera; family Xylophagidae; genus Xylophagus; species Xylophagus ater. The sequence goes on from OY730484.1 coordinate 40,311,260, forward strand.
CTCTGGAAATTGAGTCATTCCTCCCGTAGTGAGTTTGGTGAAAATTGATTTTAAACAACTCCAGGATCTTAAGGAACAAATATTTGAATTAAGTTGCATTTTGTCTAAAGTAATCGAAATCTTTAGATATCATTGTATTCTTAAGTATAGAAAATCCAGATTTCATGGTCAGAAACTCCTTTATTTCGTATCCTTCATACTCTGGAGACATCTATTAGAATTGATATTTCTGACACTTAAATTGTTGGTTACAAGTTTCTTTTGTAGAACATGTACGTGGCCATAAATCTATATTTGTATTAATTATTAATATGTGAACTTACATCATTTCTTTATCCAATGTGAATTTGTAATTAAAACTATTTTTACTGCAAGAAAACGTATATCCTTGGAAATAAGCCCAATAGGATTTATTGCATTTTATGAGTTTTATACACGTGAAATTTGTACAGTTCATAACTTTTGTGGTCCAATCCAGCCTACCCCCAATGTTTTGATTGTAAAACGGCTTCTCAGATCTATTGCAGACGAGTGAATCGACTTCATCACATCCCCGACTACTCAAATAAAAAGGATACGTTGACCATCCAGATGTAAAAATTCACAATTGTTAAAAAATAAGAACAGTCGAAAGCCCCGACTGTAGTAAATATAGACGCTTCTGCTTTAAGGCAGCTCACCATCGAGGTAGGAGACACTTGGTGATCAGGTAACACAGGAACTGGATAGTTGATATTATCCTTCGCGCTTGCGAGTCAGGCGTTTGTAATCGTCGAAGCGTATAGTCCCGCGCAATGTGGTATAAAACACTGTTCTAGCAAGTGTGTTAGTTTCGAGAAAGACCGAGTGTAATTCTACGTGGGGCCCGTTGATGAGTTGGTCGCCAAACATAAAGTAGAAGCATATTAGTAAATTATAAGGTAGATAAATTGATATAAAACAGTGACGTTAACATACGGATGTTAACACAATGTTCCTCCGATAGGAATGTCCAGATTAAAAAGGTGCTTGGAGAAACTCAATTAAAATCGGTTACCGAAACTAATTCACCGTTGAAACACTATCCTGCACTGACTTTATACTATCATTGGGGACCGTGTTCCTTTTGTTAAACATTAGAAATATTTTTTTAAAAATCGTGTTTATGTTTATGTCATTCTTCTCTTAGCAAGAAGTGCATGAGAATATTTATGCTCTCGCTTGCTACAAATATTTTAAATAAAGAAGGTGGTCAAACAGAATATACTTAATTTATAGGTTATTTCTTTTCTTCTGATGAAAAATGTATTTATTTTTTCTCCGTATTTTGCGCCGAACTTTTTGTTTCTTTCATTTTGAAACGAGATATTGGATAAGAGGTCAGTGGATCGCGTCTAATTTCTCTTCAGTTCCTAGCTTGCAAAATAGTACAAATGCCGTATGTAAATCCATTAATAAAAAAGTTCCAAACTACAGGGTGGAGCTGTATTTAAATACTAAAAAATATACTTACGATGCAGCTTTTCAATATGTGATTTTTTCGGTAGAGAACTATAACCTTTAATACTCATCCATTTTATTTACTCTTCCATATGTCCTAATGGACAAAATGCGTATTTTTTACGTGATAAGAGGTCATATCTATATTATGACCTATACTCGATGGCGCCTTTAGCACAGCTGTAAGGCACTGGGCTAGTCTTTTGAATCATGAGGTTCCTGGTTCGATTCTCATTGCAAAATATTCACTCAGAGTTTACTTAATTAAAATGAATCAGCACATACTAACAATCGATTATCATTGCAAATAGTGATGAAATCGATAAGAAAGTTCTTAGCCCTTTTACAATCCAAACAGCACATTTGACGTATATAAGACTTAAAGACAATTTTTAGCATAGTATACAGTCGCGAAGTGGTATTAAAGATCTATGTGTGTCACATATTCTTGCTTGGGAACAGTTTTATGGTTAGAAATTCATGGAGAATTTGTATGATACTAATATTGGAATCGATCTAAAATGTAAATCGATATACATTTATTGTACTGTAGTATACTTAGTTTGGGGAAACCAATATCCCTTTCCGGAATATGGGTTCTTTATGCATATAGGTGTACTAATATCAGCATAGACAAACAACCCCCGTACATATTCAATATTGCTAACAATCAATTTCTCAACTGCATCCTATATTATCTAAAGTTTTAATAAAGCATATTTTCTTGTAAAGTTCATTTGTCAAAAGGAAATTTCCTTATTTGACACATTTCATGTTAAAAAGGATGGGTTTTTGAGAGAATGCATAAGGTGAATTTGGATGAACGAATTCAAGGGTGGTATTGCATGTGAACATAGGACTCATTTGATTATAGAAGGATAATGCACAATATGCTTTAGCTAGGTTCTATTAAGGAGAAATTTAGCATTCATCCATCTTCTAATTATTCCAAAAGTATGTATAGAACTGTTATAATTAGCGTTAGAAGTTAGAAATATAAAAAATAATATTTTACTAATGATTTATGAGCGAGTGAAAGACGATCTAATCTGTATGATAAGAACTTGAAAAGTTTTGAAAAGTTGTGAAATTTTGAGATATACGTAAAGTTATTTGCAAAATGATTTCATTCCCTTGTAGTCATCTGGAAAAGATAGAAATGGACTCAACTCGGCGGAGGCCAAGACATAAAAGCGTCAATAATTCGTTGAATGATCGGCAAATATTCATGAAACTTGGAACGTATTGCACTATATTTCACGAGTTAGAATATTTGATGATTCATGAAATCATCAAATATTCTATGAAACAAGAAAAAAATAACTAGCCCAAAATCACGAAACACAAAAAAAATCACAAACAAACGATATTTTCGAGAAACGTTAAGAAAAAGATTTTTCAACACGTTTCGATGAAAACTGAGAAGCTTCTCGTCAAATAATTTCAACACATTTTGATGAAACTTCTCGAATTTAGACCGATAGGTATATAAGGAGAAACATCGTCGAGACAGAAACAGTTGAAGTCTAAGCTTCGTCCGAGATTTGAAACGTGATTATTTGTGGAAAACGATTACAAGGGCGATTTGAATCTAAAAGTAAAAATAGTGACTGTATATTTTTATAAACTGTGATAAATTAATTCTATTAATTAATTATTGAAGGACAAATATTTTTAAGACTAATTGTTAAAGCAGAAATAATTATAAATAAAGTTATACACTAAATTCACATAAATAAAAAGTGTTATCATTTTCATAACATCGAACCGAACGGGTAGCACGTCACAGTATATTCTGGGTACGCCAACTGCAAAGATAGAATAGGTCCTAAACTCGGTGGGGAATGGCTTTTGCCAAAATATAAAAACGTCAAAAAACTGTAATCATCAAGGGACATGTGGAATCCGGAGACCCCGAGCAACGCCGGGGAATTCAGCTAGTTTCATTAGATAGACTATTAGATTCGTTACATATATTTATTATATTATATTATTTATTATTATTAATAAAAAATGCATATGAACTTCTTTAAAACATATATTTTGATCTGAAAACTTTAACAATAATAATAGGCATTGTGTACTTGTACATAACTTGAATAAATCCGTATTGTGATTTTAAAACTGTGCTAATAAAATTATTCTAATATTTCTAAAAGAGTCCACGTAGTTCCTTCTTCTAACTTTTGTCACTATTTCGTTTAGTCAAATTCAATTAAAACCGGAAAGGAAAGTATAAAATGAGTACGCGCCTTTCAGTATCTGAAAAATCATTAATTTTGAAAGACATTTTGTAAAATATTGACAGAAGAACCTGTGCAAATGTTTCAAGACATAAAGGTGATATCTTGCCGGCGGTTATATAAGGCTCCCTCATAGTTATTTGAAGTGCTAAAAGTATTGCACGTCTGTACGCCCTCGGTTGATTATACCAATCGGTTTCGTAGATGAGATTTCGAAATTTGTCGGCCTAAGAGAGTTGAGAATTAGGAATTTGTCATATAACATTTTCTTTCTAAGTGATTACCTCATTGACAATATTTTGACCAAAAATACAATAAATTGCCAGCTGAAAAAGCACAATTAAGCAAACGAAAATTGGCAATAATTCTGTGATAGCAGTAATGTCCAACTTTTGGATTAAAATTTAGAAATAGTGAATTTGTTCTCTTCTTGTGTATTTTAATGCCCTCTTAATTGACTGGGATTCAACAAATTATTCGGGGATTGTTGGTCATTTAGCAAAATATTACATTGTTAAAAAATTTGCAAGCTACTGAAATTTTCAGCTATAATTTTTTTGTACGAATCGTCTAGGATTCTGTTCTTATATGATTTGATTCGCAATAACAGATCTTACTAGTACTCGTTATGATACTCCACAATACCTAGTATGTTGAATCCACAACCAATCCTCTAACCGAGGGCCAAGTTTCTTACCTTAGAAGTGAGAAAAAGAGAAATAGCAATTGTAGCAAAACTATACGAAAAATGAAATAAACAAGGAAATGAAAATGTCTCGTCGATTAAACCAATGCAACTGAAAACGAAAATTTTTTAGAAATTTAAAAAATTATTTTAAAAATTCTTCTTACTTGGAAATTTGGATATATTTATCAACAATTTGGGTCAACTTTATGTAGTTCTCCTCATCCTCTTTATTGTTATCCATCTCAGTTAGCAAAAAGGACGCAGATGAGTTTTTGGTTTTTACTTTATTTGATTCTTCCTTGTCTTCAATTGTAGATAACTTTGAAAGTTGATCATTTAAACTGGAAATGAGTGCAGTACACATCGACATAATTCCACAAAACATCTAAAACACAAAAATAAATTGATTCCACCTCTTCAATGATATGAACAAAATTAGGCAATACCGTATCATAGCTCATCATTATAGTAGCAAGAACTAAAAGTACACAAACTTGAGAAACGTAAATAATAAAAAATTGCGGAAATTTCTGTGCATCGAATGGGAACCATGAATCCATTGGAAAAGTTTTTTGTGATGATTTCAATAATGGGGAAAAAACAATTTGAATAAAGGCCAAATAAATTATTACAAGTCCACCAAAAAAAATTCTTCGATACATTTTCATACTTTGATAGATCTTTTTCTTATTTTCAAATCTCGATGCAAGTTTTTCTAATTCATGAACACACTTTTCAATTTTGCATTGATCCAAAATTAAACAGAAGAATTTAAACGTACTTGCACAAGACCCCAAACAATATAACATACTTAATGTGGAGGCTTCAAGTCCTTTCGAAAAATATATAACAAAATATTCCGAAAAAGCAAATAATGGTAGTGAACTCCCTAAAAGTCCAATCACCTGAAATTATAGAACTTTAATTTTGAATAATTTTGAAAGCGAGTTCAAATTTTACAATTATCTTGAGGAAATGTTTCAAGTTCATTTTATCCAAATTCGAGGGATTTTCTTTCCACAGATGAAATTTTTGATAAACCCAAATCGATTGTCTAAATAATTTCACGTCCTTTTCATTATTAACACTTAAGAAAGTCTTCATTTTTATAAATTTCAGTTAAAATAGTTAAGATCTTAATTGTCCTTTATATATTGATCCAAAATGTTAAAATTTTTACAACTAAGAAGGAACAAATCCGTACAAGATGTTTATTCCTGTAAGTTCTGATTTACTCTAACTAGTTTATACTTACTGCAACTTTGAGAGAGTTTTGCAAAATTTATTAGAATTCGATTACATAAAGAGAATAAGAGAAATTTAACCCTTGTCCACTTGGAAAATATTTATAGTATAGATTTATTGTCGCATGTCGCATCGAAGACAGGTATTCCTTTTCCGACCAATTCCTTATTTTATGCCTGAAGAAGTTCTTGAATAAATGTGTGTTAGGTGACTTAATTAAATTACATTTTTAAGATATCTGTTAACCAATTTTGTTTCATTCAGCAACAAATCTCGGGTAGCGTAACTTCATACGCAATTATATGGAATTCCTTTCAAATTCGTTCAAAATCAGAAGTGGAAATTTTTAAGGAAGAATGATTATCAAAAATGATTATAAAAGTAAGGCTGTTACTTGGAATATCTATCCCATAACCATTACTTTATAATGCCAGGCCATTAGCTGACTTCTGAAAAGTATTCCTTTCTGTTACAATAGCCTGTCGTTGGTTAGGTGTATTCAGGAAACCACTGCAGCAAGTGAATACTTTCAAAGAAACTCTAATAATAAGAAAATAGATTCAATTTCACTTTGCTTACAAAAGATGGACTGTTTTTATATTATTCCATGTAGTTAGAAAGGCCCACAAGGGTGGTTAATAAGGGTTAATATATATATTGTATAATTTCTTTTTCTGTGACATAACTGGCTGTCGTAATTCAAACCAATACGTGTCAATTCTTTTATTTTAAATAAATTATTTACCTACTAATTCTAGGTTTTGCTATTTTATAGAAATTGATAGGAAATAAATGTCCTGAAGAAAAGTATTGATTTCTGAATAATTATAGTTCATTTTTCTTATTAACACTTATTTAATGTCCTCGGTTTGTCTCCCTGTCAGCTGAAAACCTTGCATTTTTTCGCACTAATTTTCTACATGTATATATACGTATTTTAAACCAGTCCGAAAGATAAATGAAATTGAAAGAGGCCTTGTTTACAACTGATATTTATCCACCAAATTTAATTCCCTGACACTTGCCATAAATAGTATTTTCGTATAAAAACCACTACATGAATAAATCACAAAAGCTTTGACACCTGATTGTCGGACAGAAATTCAACGAATAAATCTCTAATATAAACAAGACCTTAGGAAAAGTATTGCTATATGTATATATATGAAACATTTCCTGGATTGCATTCGCCTACACTTTGGAAATCCCCATAAGTCCATTTCCTATTTAATTGGTTTTGTAAGGCAACATATTGATATTTATATTTCCTTTAGAAATCCTAATTAAGAATTTATTTATGCAGCAATTATTTGTTTAGCAATTACTTACTTCATATGTTTTGTACTTTAAACTATCATCGATGGGTATTCAAGTTTCAGTTCGAATTTATTGATTAAGATCTTTGATAAATGGCGTTAATGACTTTATTTCATGGTTTCCGATAGGTAAAAAACTGAATCATTGATAAGGCTTTTAGAAAAATCTATTTGAAAATATGACCTAATTTAATTTAATTTGATGAATAGATATATTTGATTGAATCTCGACTATTATTATTGTGATAAATAAATTAATTGTTAAGTTATTAGAGTAGTGAAATTTGTAATTGATTCTTCACTAAAAATTATTTGAATTTTAAAGGAGCCTTAGTACCTAGGACTCGAAACTGATACTTCATTAAAGGTCTATATGAAGACGGACTTTAATCTAGTCTAGAGTAAGTACACCAAACGATCAGAACCTTATTATGATAATATTTCAGATACATATATGCTTAAAGCAAGCATCGCATATTATCATTCATGAGGCAACGAATAAACGAATCATCGAATGTAGTATAAAGTGATATTATCATCATTAGTGTTGGGAAAGGAGGGAAAGGGAGGATATTGGTATACAAAGAAAGTTATTTAAAAAATGCCCCCATACCTTAACCAACACCACGACATTAGCGGTCACATAAAAGTTTGTTTAAAAAGGCAGCTAATAATTATATAAGAGCTTTTTAGCTTGTACTTGCTGAGGAAAAAGTCAACAAGTCGTACATTCAAATTTACCTCACGTAACATTCTGGAAATTGGTTCATTTCTCCCGTAGTGATTTAGGTGAAAATTGATTTTAAACAACTCCAGGGATCTTAAAGACCAAGTGATTAAATAAGATGCAGTCTGCCTAAAAATAGAGGAAGCATCGACGGTACCATTAGAAATTTGATGAACAAAGATGACGTCAGCCACTTGACGCCACTTTTCTACAAAATGTAAGTTTACTAATTTTAGACTGTCATTGTAAGGAGGCAACAAAAAATGGTCATCTCAGGGAAGGTGTTGCAATGCGAAATATAAAAATCTACGTTGAACGGATTCCAGCCTGTTGGTATGAACTATATGATGCGATGACCACACCTGACTGGCATATTCCAATACGGGTGTAACAAAAGCGACATAAAGGGCTCCAGTGACTTTGATTCAAAAAAACAATTTGGATCACCGCTTTATATATCCCCAAGGTCGAATTGGCTCTATGAATTTGCCAAATGTTGCTTAAAAGTCAAAATGTACTTTATAAGGGTCCTTTATATAAAAGCGGATACTCAGACTTCGTATATGATTTCAAGGATTAAGTGCATATTTAAATGGTTTAATCCCAAGTTCAAGTTGCAACCAAACAAAAGATTCTAATATCCTATTGTGAGTCTTAAATTTAAAATATCGGCAAATATGGCTGGCGCTCTGATATTGTGTGTCTTTTGACAGTCCTCAATATTGTCTTATAAATTCAGATTTATGCTTTAAGCAAACAACACATAACATCATTCACTACGAAACGTTGAATATATTAGAAAATATCGCTTCTCAACCATCGAACCTTGACAGCACACCTAGGCACATCTCTACCTTCTAGTAAAAATACACAAAAATGATCAGATTAACTCTGTGCATATTCGCCTCTAGGAGGCATTGAAAAGCGGCATATCTAAGGAATTAGAAAATTAGAAATTTACACAATTTTCTTTTAACTTTTTTATTCTGAACATTTTTTAACTATAATATTGTAATAATAACAGGGTCTGCTTGAATAATCGGCTACTGTGCCTTTAGAACTGTGAGAAGAACATATTTTTAAAATTTAATAAGAAGTTCATGTAGAGATCCTTCTTTCCTTCTGCTGACTAAAGTTTGTACTCGTTTACTTAAATTTAATTAAAACCAGAAAGGAAAGTATAAAATGAGTACGCGCCTTTCAGTATCTGAAAAATCATTGATATTGAAATATTTTATTAAATATTCAAAGAAAAACTTGTGCAAATGTTTCGAGACATAAAGGTAATATCTTCCCGGCGGTTATATAAGGCTCCCTCATAGTTATTTGAAGTGCTAAAAGTATTGCGCGCCTGTACGGCCTCGGCTGATTATACCATTCAGTTTCATAGATGAGACTTCGAAATTTGTCGGCCTAGAAAAAATAAGAATTAGGAATTTGCCATATAACATTTTCTTTCTAAGTGATTACCTCATTGACAATATTTTGACCAAAAATACAATAAATCGCCAACTGAAAAAGCACAATTAAGCAAACGAAAATTGGCAATAATTCTGTGATAGCAGTAATGTCCAACTGTCGGATTAAAATTTAGAAATAGTGAATTTGTTCTCTTCCTGTGTATTTTAATGCCCTCTTAATTGACTGGGATTTAACAAATTATTCGGGGATTGTTGGTCATTTAGCAAAATATTACATTGTTTAAAAATTTATAAGCTACTGAAATTTTTTGCTATAATTTTTTTTGTACGAATCGTCTAGGATTCTGTTCTTATATGATTTGATGCCCAATAACAGATTTTACTAGTACTCGTTATGATACTCCACAATACCTAGTATGTTGAATCCACAACCAATCCTCTAACCGAGGGCCAAATTCCTTACCTTAGAAGTGAGAAAAAGAGAAATAGCAATTGTAGCAAAACTATACGAAAAATGAAATAAACCAGCAAATGAAAATGTCTCGTCGATTAAACCAATGCAACTGAAAACCAAAGATTGTTAAAAATTTAACATTAATTCAGAATTTCTATTACTTGGAAATTTGGATATATTTATCAACGATTTGGGTCAAATTTCTATAGTTTTCCTCATCCTTTTCATTGGAATTCATTTTGGTTTCCCAAAAAGATGCAGATGAGTTCTGGTTTTTTGCATTACTTGATTCGTCCTTGTTTTCAATTGTAGACAGCTTTGAAAGTTGATCATTTAAACTGGAAATGAGTGCAGTACACATCGACATAATTCCACAAAACATCTAAAACCCAAAAATAAATTGATTCTACCTCTCCATTGATATGAACAATATTAGGCAATACCGTATCATAGCTCATCATTATAGTTGAAGAAACTAAAAGTACACAAACTTGTGAAAGATAAATAATAAAAAATTGCGGAAATTTGCGTGGATCGAATGGGAACCATGAATCCATTGGAAAAGTTTTTTGTGATAATTTCGATAACGGGGAAAAAATCATTTGAATTAAGGCCAAATAAATTATTACAAGTCCACAAAAGAAAATCCTTCGATACATTTTCATACTTTCATAGATCTTTTCTTTATTTTCAAATCTCGATGCAAGTTTTTCTAATTCATGAATACACTTTTGAATTTTGCATTGATCCAAAATTAAACAGAAGAATTTAAACGTACTTGCACAAGACCCCAAACAATATAACATACTTAATGTGGAGGCTTCAAGTCCTTTCGAAAAATATATAACAAAAAATTCCGAAAAAGCAAATAATGGTAATGAACTCCCTAAAAGTCCAATCAACTGAAATTATAGAACTTTAATTTTAAATAATTTTGATAGTGAGTTCAAACTTTACAATAGTCTTAATGAAATGTTTCAAGTCCATTTTGTCCAAATTCGCGGTATTTTGATTCCACAGACGAAGCTTTCCATAAACCCAAATCGATTGTTGAAACAATTTCACATCCTTTTCATTATTAACACTTAAGAAAGTCTTCATTTTTATAAATTTCAGTTAAAATATTTAAAATCCTAATTTTCCTTTATATATTGATCCAAAATGTTAAATTTTTTAAACTAAGAAGGAACAAATCCGTACAAGATGTTTATTCCTGCAAGTTCTGATTTACTCTAACTATTTCTTACTGACTACAACTTTGTATGAGCTTCGCAAAATTCATTACAATTCGATTACATAAAGAGAATAAGAAAAACTTAACCCTTGTCCACTCGGAAAATATTGTACTTATAATATAGATTTCTTACCACATGTCGTATCGAAGAAAATTATTCGCTTCCCTGCCCATTCCTTATTTTATGCCTGAAGAAGTTCTTGAATAAACGTGTGTTAGGAGACTTAATGAAATTAAACTTTTAAGATATCTATTAACCAATATTGTTTCATTCAGCACCAAATCTGGGGTAGCTTAACTTCACACGCAATTATATGTAAATTCTTTCAAATTCGTTCAAAATGCCAGCCCAATAGCCGACTTCTGAAAAGTATCCGTTTCAGTGAGAATAACCTGTCGTTTGCCAGGTTTATTCAGGATACCACTGCAGAAAGTGAATACTTTCAAAGAAACTCTAATAATAAGAAAATAGATTCAATTTCACTTTGCTTATAAAAGTTCGACTGTTTTTATATTATTCCATGAAGTTAGAAAAGCCCACAAGGGTGGTTAATAAGGGTTAATATATATATTGTATAATTTCTTTTTCTGTGACATAACTGGCTGTCGTAATTCAAACCAATACGTGTCAATTCTTTTATTTTAAATAAATTATTTACCTACTAATTCTAGGTTTTGCTATTTTATAGAAATTGGTAGGAAATAAATGACCTGAAGAAAAGTATTGATTTCTGAATAATTATAGTTCATTTTTCTTATTAACACTTATTTAATGTCGCCGGTTTGTCTCCCTGTCAGCTGAAAACCTTGGAGTTTTTCGCACTAATTATATATATATCCATTTTAAATCATTTGCAAAGTTAAATGAAATTGAAAGAGGCCTTATTTACATATGATATTTATCCACCAAATTTAATTCTCTGACCCTTGCCATAAATAGTATTTTTGTATAAAAAGCCTCACATATGATAAAGAAAACCCAAAAGCGTTGACACTTGATTGTCGGACAGAAATTCAACGAACAAATCTCTAATTTAAACAAGACCTTAGGAAAAGTATTGCTATATGTATATATATGAAGCATTCCCTGTATTGCATTCGCCTACACTTGGGAAATCACCATAAGTCTCTTTCCTATTTAATTGGTTTTGTAAAGCAATTTATTGATATTTATATTTCCTTTAGAAATCCTAATTAGGAATTTATTTATGCAGCAATCATTTGTTTAGCAATTACTTACTTCATATGTTTTGTACTTTAAACTATTATTGATGGGTATTAAAATTTCAGTTAGAATTTATTGATTTAATCTTTGACAAATGGCGTTAATGACTTTATTCCATGGTGTCCGAAAGGAAAAAAACTGAATTATTGATCATGCTCTTGGAAAAATCCGTTTAAAAATATGAATTTTCATAGGATTTTAATTATGGAAGAATAAATATGATCTAATTTTATTTAATTTGATGAATATTGGGATAAATAAATTGATTGTTAGGTAATTAGAGAAATGGGATTTGTAATTGATTCTTCAATAAAAGTTATTCGAATTTCAAAGGAGTCGTAGTAACTGGATCTCTAAACTGATACTCCATTAAAGGTCTATATGAAGACGGGCCTTAATCAATTCTATAATAAGTAGACCAAACGGTTAGAACCTTATTAAGCAAAGCCTTAATAAAAACTTTACATTTTTCCCAATGCAAACCAAGTCAAGACTACTCAGATTTTTAATTAGTCAATTACTTAGTTACTATAATGCCCAATTTTAGAAGCAATTTAACGGTTGAAAAATTCGATGCCATTAACAATTTGATGAACAAAGCTAACATCAATCATTTCGCGCCGCTTTCTAAGGGACCCAAACCAAATAATTTCACTCCATCATAGTAAGGAGGTAATAAAAAAGTTTTATTCCAGAGAAGGTTGCGTAACATGAAACTTAGAAATCTACGTTAAACGAATTTCAACCTGTTGACATTAACTTGGTTGTGAGGCGACCCCACAACAAAAGTGGCATAAAGGGCTTTAGTGACATGTGGGTTAGAAAACTATTTGGATAACTTTCTTACACATATTAAAAGATCGAATTGGCTCTAAGAACCAAGTAGTCGAAATGTCGCTTAAAAGTCAAAATGCACTTTATAAGGGTGCTTTATATAAAAGCGAATATTCTGACTTCATATTATATGATTCCAGGGATTAAATGCATTTTTAAATGGTTTAATCCCAATTTCAAGTTTCAACTAAACAAAATACTAATATATAATTGATAGTCTTGATTTTAAAATACCGTCAAATATGGCTGGCACCTCTGAACTTGTGGCTCTTTCGATGGTCCTCTATATTATTTTATAAGTTCAGATGTATACTTAAAGCAAGCGACACACAATATAGGAAAAAGTATAGCTTCCCAACAGTCGAACCTTGACAACACACCTAGGCACACATCTGCCCTCTGTGCGACATCACTGGTAAAAATATACAAAAATCATCAGATTAACTTGGCCCATTTTTCTCCTCTAGGAGGCATTGAAAAGCGGTGCATCTAAGGAATCAGAAAATTAAATATTTGCACTATTTTCTTTTAAACTTTTTTATTCTGAACATATTATAACTTTAACAATAACAACAGTGCCTCCTTGAATATATTGCAATTGTGCCTTTAGAACTGTGCTAAGAAAATTTTTATAAAATTGAACAAGAAGTTCATGTAGAAATCCTTCCTTTCTTCTAGTGACTAAAGTTTATATTCATGCCCTCAAATTCAATTGAAACCGGACAGGAAAGTATAAAATGAAAACGACGCTTTTAATATCTGAAAAGTCATGGATTTTAAAAGAGATTTATTAAATTTTTAAAGAAAAACTTGTGCAAATGTTTCGAGACATAAAGGTAATATCTTCCCGGCGGTTATATTAGGCTCCCTCATAGTTATTTGCAGTGCTAAAAGTATGGCACGCCTGTACGGCCTCGGCTGACTATACCATTCAGTTTCGTAGATGAGGTGCCGAAATTTATCAGCCTAAGAATAATGGGAATTAAAACATTTAATTTAATGGTTTTTTTCTCTAATTACTTCATTAACAATATTTTGACCAAAAACACAATAAAACGCCAATTGGAATACAGTAAGAAACCCAGTCCAAATTGGCAAAGTTTCTGTTATTGAAGTAATTTCTCCCTTTTGATTAAAAATAAATTAATTCTAAAACTTCATATTTATTTTCGATTCTAGGCCGATTCCACTCGGGCAATTCCACTCGGACAATTCCACTCGCACAATTCCACTCGACACAATTCCACTTGGGCTATTCCACTCGGCCAATTCCACTCGCACAATTCCACTCGGTAGAATTCGACTAGGGAGCAATTTAATTCAATCTATTTAACTGGCGCGAGTTAAATAGATTGAATTAAATTGCTCTCTAGTTGAATTGTTATGTTATTATTCTTATATGTAAAAGAAATTAAATTGTTGTCTAGTCAAATTTTTTCGAGTGGAATTATTCCGAGTGGAATTGTGCCGAGTGGAATTGTGCCCGAGTGGAATTGTGCGAGTGGAATTGTGCGAGTGGAATCGGCCGGTCACCTTATTTTCACTCAACCCTCTATTATCGAAATGACATAGTACAAACTCTTCAATTTAGAGATCTGCAAACGCTTTTGGGTTTGTTAGTCTATGACTGCCAGTTCGCTAATAGAGAGTTAAATTCCTTACTTTTGAAGTTAAAAGCATAGATAAACCTAATACAGAAAAAGTGTACAGAAAATTAAGTAAACTTCCGAAAGAAAATGCATCCTCGATTAAACCAATGCAACTGAAAATCAAGAATTTTCAAAAACTAGAAAGTGTTTTAAGGAACTTCTTCTATACTTTGTAATTCGAATATATTCTTCAATAATTCGGATCAAATTTTTATAGTTTTCGTCGTTCTTTTTATTGGTAACCTCCAAAGATGACCGAGAAAAATTAATTTGATTTTCATTTTCCGATTGATCCATGTCCTCAATTACGGATAATTTTGAAAGCTGATCATTTAAAGCGGAAATAACTGCGGTACACATCGACATAATTCCACAGAACATCTGAAACCAAATTGTAAACCGATTAAGCCTAAATTTTAACTAGTAAGTCGCGCTTACGGTATCATAACTTATCGTTATAGTTGTAAGAAAAAATAATGAAAAAATTTTGTGAACATAAATTATATAAAATTGTGGAAAATTTGTTGGATCAAATGGAAGCCATGAGTTAGCCGGAAAATTATTTTCGGATAATTTTAATAAAGGACCAGCTGCATAACAAAATGCACCGAAATAAATGAATCCAAGTCCAACAGTAAAAATCGTTCGATACATTTTCATACTTCGATAGATTTTTTCCTTATTATCGAATCCCGATGCAATTTTTTCTAATTCAAGAACACACATTTTAATCTTGCGTTGATCGAAAATTACACAAAACATTTTCAGAGAACATCCGGAACTGCCAATACAATACATTAAACCGTCCATACTCGATGCAAGTCCTTTTGAAGAGTACAGAATGAAAACTTCCAAAATCGAGAATATCGGCAATAAGCTTCCGAAAAGTCCAATCAACTGAAATTATAGAACTTTAATTTTGAATAATTTTGAAAGATATTTCAAACTTTACAATCGTCTTGAGGAAATGTTTCAAGTCCAACTTATCCAAATTCGATGAATTTTCATTCCACAGACGAAGCTTTTGATAAAGCCAAATCGATTGTTGAAACAGTTTCACATCCTTTTCATTACTAACACTTAAGAAAGCCTTCATTTTTATAAATTTCAGTTAAGAATTAAAATCTTAATTTTCCTTTATATATTGATCCAAAATGTTAAACTTTTTACACTAAGAAGGAACAAATCCGTACGAGATGCTTATTCCTGCAAGTTCGGATTTATTCTAACTAGTTTTTACTTACTGCAAATTTGAATGAGTTTCGCAAAATTTATTAGAATTCGATTTCATGAAGAGAATAAAGAAAAACTTAACCCTTGTCCACTTGGAAAATATTTACAGTATAGATTTATTATCACATGTCGCATCGGAGATATCTATTTGCTTTCCGACCCATTCCCTATTTTATGCCTGAAGAAGTTCTTGAATAAACGTGTGTTAGGAGACTTAATGAAATTAAATTTTTAAGATATCTATTAACCAATTTTGTCAGGTTTATTCAGGATACCACTGCAGAAAGGGAATACTTTCAAAGAAACTCTAATAATAAGAAAATAGATTCAATTTCACTTTGCTTATAAAAGTTCGACTGTTTTTATATTATTCCATGAAGTTAGAAAAGCCCACAAGGGTGGTTAATAAGGGTTAATATATATATTGTATAATTTCTTTTTCTGTGACATAACTGGCTGTCGTAATTCAAACCAATACGTGTCAATTCTTTTATTCGAAATAACTTATTTATATCCTAATTCTAGGTTTTGCTATTTTATAGAAATTGGTAGGAAATAAATGACCTGAAGAAAAGTATTGATTTCTGAATAATTATAGTTCATTTTTCTTATTAACACTTATTTAATGTCGCCGGTTTGTCTACCTGTCAGCTGAAAACCTTGCATTTTTTCGCACTAATTATATATATATCCATTTTAAACCATTTGCAAAGTTAAATGAAATTAAGAGAGGCCTTGTTTACATCTGATATTTATCCACCAAATTTCATTCTCTGAAAGTTGCCATGAATGGTATTTTTAAAATAAAAATACTCACACGAAGAAATCCCAAAAGCGTTGACAGTTGATTTTCGGACAGAAATTCAACGAATAACTCTCAAATGTAAACAAGACCTTAGGCAAAGTATTGCTATATGTATATGTATGAAAAATTTGCTGTATTGCATTCGCCTACACTTGGGAAATCACCATAAGTCTCTTTTCTATTTAATTGGTTTTGTAAGGCAACATATTGATATTTATATTTCCTTTAGAAATCCTAATTAGGAATTTATTTATGCAGCAATTATTTGTTTAGCAATTACTTACTTCATATGTTTTGTACTTTAAACTATCATCGATGGGTATTCAAGTTTCAGTTCGAATTTATTGATTAAAATCTCTGATAAATGGCATAAATATCTTTATTCCATGGTTCCAAAGGAAAAAAACTGAATCATTGATAAGGCTTTTAGAAAAATCCATTTGAAAATATGAATTTTCATAGGATTTTAATTAATGTGACCTAATCTAATTTAATTTGATGAATAGATAGATATATTTGATTGAATATCGATTATTATTATTATGATAAATGAATGCATTATTAAGTATTTAAGGAAATGGGAGTTATAATTGATTCCGTATAAAAGGTTTACGAATTTTTTAGAAATTTTAATGAACTCCAAAAGTTTAAGTAAAGGATAAAAGACGGGCCTTTAAAGTTGTATTCCATGAAAATTTTATATATGGTTTTAAAATTTTGACAGACCCTGTAAGTAAGTACATATAACAAACGTTTAGACCAGTGATTAAGCTAAGGCCCAATAACATCTTTATATTTTTCTCAATGCAAACTTATTTATTAGTTACGGAAAAGCTTCAGGTCACTGAGACCTTTAGTTAGTCAATCACTTAGTAGTGACTATAATGACCAATTTAACAGTCAATGCAATAGTTGAGAAACTAGAAACTATAGATTATACAAGATCCGTGCATATAACACTCTGACTTGGCAAATAATTATAATTCCAAGGATTAAATGCAAGACCTTAACACTTACTTAAATGGTTTAATTCAAATTTTGAAAATCCCATTAAATCGAACTTATAAATGAGTCAAAATAATTGTTTTACCGTCGCGGTATTTTAATGGGCAGTAAAATGTATGCCAAGATTTCAAATCACTAAGGTTTTAAGCCCAGTACAAGGTTTATGATGAAAAATAGATAAAAAAAAAAGGAAATCTTACCATTAAAAAACAAGTGATCCGATAACAAAATCAGGGAAAATTCATTCTTCAACTTCAACTTGAAATCGAGGCTGTTTTCATTGTATTTATGTAATTATTGTTTAACAATATTAATAACTAATTAATTAACTTTATGAAAAAAAAAAATAATTAATTAAAAAAGAAAAATTGATGGTCAAAATCTACGCACGATCGCTCATAAGTTGCATTCTTTTTGGATGCATCAATTTTATTATTTCATTTTTTTTAATGATTTTGAAATTCCTTGAATTTTTAATAATAAAAATAAATTTCTAAAAAGTTTCTCATTTAAACAGTCAGAAAACACAACACAGGTGAATGTTGAATCTGTCGCACAAACCTGGTTGTATCTTTTAAACCTCATTCATAACCTACAATAATGTTAACCATAAACGAAGTATCAGTAATTATAAAGCACCAATCAAAACAAATTAGTTACAAAAACGAAGCGAACACGTTGCCATAAGTGGAAAAGAGCACGCAGGCAATTTTCAAAGGCAAAATGTATTATGAAGAGGGAGAATGAATTTTTTTTTGGGAAAAAAACTTCGCGTTGAGCACATGCCATGACGTCATTCACTCTTATGACTTTTTCAATCACTCTTAAACCCCTTACACACCATACGATTTGGTTGTACAACCGACTGACCGACTAGATTGGGTGTTGCATCCACACCATGCCCATTTATCGGGTCGACAAGCATAGACACCATACGATTTGGTCGGTCGGTCGGTCAGTTGGACAACCAAATCTCATGGTGTGGTGTGTGATATGTGTGCATTTGTATATAAATTTCGGCATGTACTTCTTTGTTTACAATTAGAAATTGTAACTTTCTTTCACCCTTACGTACAATATGTAGCAGCTCATATCTATGTCAGTAGTTGATAGAAAATTGTTTGAAAATTTACAGCGGAAATTGGAAAAATGTCGTTACAGCAGGGATAAGAAGTTGGGCTATTTTATAATTAGTCAGACTTCGCCGAGAACGATAATGAAATATATTCAAGGGGTTCCTGATTGTCTTATTTCTTTTGGAAAAACCACAGACGAAAATTCTGAATTCATTTTTTAATAACAAAATTTCATAAAAATAGCATAATTTCTTTTAATTTTTTTTTTCGCTGCCATTGTTAATAGGATACAATATTTTTTGTTGAATTCCCATCAAGTCTATTAAAATGAATGGCGCTCATATTTCTGTCTGTAAGTTGCTGTTTTTTTTCGTCTTCTTCTTTTAATAATAATAATATTTAATATTAATAAATAAATTCACTTCATTATTATTATTTTTCATTTCCGGCGAAAATGTTCTCGAAATAAATTCAAAAACGTACGCCAGCTATATTAATTTAATATGTTGTGTGCATCTCCATCCATCTGGTTTCTTTTCTTTTTGGGATGAAATCGTCCCAATGTTCATGCAATTCAAAATCCCAGAAAATATTTTCTGTTGCAGTTTTCTGTCTGCCATATTATTATTATTAAGCAAAAAATTTCAAATTAACAAAGGCCAAGTGGAAGGTCATTCGGAAGTCTATTATACTTTTATTTGATGACAGTATCACATCGCGGTCCCGCATCATTCGTTATCATGTGTTATATTATTATTATGAAGAGTGCTTTTTTATATTTGAAGTTCATGGTTAGCAACGTTAGTTATACCCAAAATGGTAGAAAAGTCTTGCTATTAACTCAATCTGAGGTCTATGTGAGACCTAACGGCAGCCACGGTAACCTAGAAAAGTTTCTTTGATAGACCATGAATAGTTTTGCATTTTTCAGAAACAAATTTCTGAGCCAATTTTTATGAAATTTTGTCAGTTGTTAAATACGTTTGTTTGTAACATTTTGTATAGTTTAAAATGAAACGGTATTTATACAGTTTTGACATAATCTTAAATTAACTAGTAAGACAGGTGAGATGCGCTAACAGCAGCCCTATTTTCAAACACTTGATCCAAATACAAGTCCGTTTGTCGCAGTTCAATTATTTGTGCAGTACTTTACTCTGAGTAAGGAGGGGTTAGTTAATTTAGACCCAACTATGGTGCTGATTTAATTACAAGGACTAACCTGTTCGAGGAAGAGACCTAAACTCTCAATTAAATTTTTAGAAGGATTTTAAAAAATTATTCTAAGTTAAGTCAGGTTATTCAAAATAAGAATTTAAAAATTTATTTAATCGGGCAGTTAAAGCCTACATGCTGTAGACCTGTAACTATGCGGACGCCTTCAGTACAATTCAATATAATATACAATACAATATTCCAGCGATGCCCATCTTTGAAACATACCATACTATTTTCGTAGCTCACGTTGATTGAAGATCATCACTGGTCGAAGTACAGAGCCAGACTGATACGCACCTTTAGAGAAGTTATGTTTTTTCTTCCTCTAGTTCCTCGAGAGTGGAGCAAAATTTGAACATTAATTACTTACAATATCGTCTAATCATTATTTGAAACTGAGAGGTGTCACTGCACATTTGTCACTTATGTTATGTAACTTATGTTATCTACCTCTACTTAACCAATTTGAATGAAATTAGGTAACATTCTAAACTCGTTTCAAACTTATTTTCAAACAATACCAAATTTCTTCTAAAATATTTCTATATACGACCACCATTGAAATGCTTAGAAGCATTAATGCTAAATAAATGCTAAATCACAGCATACAAAATTGTAATAGCGCTTGTAATACTGAAATATATGAGAAATTGTGACTTGAAAAGTATTATATGAATGACGAAAAATGTTTGCAGAAAACCAAATAACAGACTTCATTTGCTGTACGATACTAAATAAAATTCACATCCGCGAAAAAATATAAATCAAATAAAAAATCAAGCAAAAAAAAGCACCGCGAATTTTTTCGCGTCTGAAATTTTTTCTGTTTGTTTTTTTTTTTTTTATGGGGAGCAAGTTTTTATGTGATGTTGGGTTTTGTGTTTGTCGCCAATTTTGTTTTGGTTTTTGTAGCCGTCGTGTACTTGAACCCAAAAATAACTGACCTATCACAAATCCATGAATGAACTCATAGTAAAGCTTTTTCTGTGTCTGTTTTTTTTTTTTGGATGGCTGGGCTGGGATTTTTTGTTGTTGGATGATGTGGGGCCCACAAAAGCACAATATAAGAAAATATATGCGATTTTCTGTGTGTATATCGAATCTCATTATGCGTTCTGTTAAGATACTATTCCATTTTTTTTGATTTTGGCTTATATTTGGATACAGAGATTTTTTTCTGACGAATTTTGTAATAGTTAAAGCCCCATTTCGAACTGTGAAGCTAATGATGATTTTGATGGTATTAGAAATTGTTCAATTTCCAGGAAGAAGTCACCATAATATTGCACTATAGAAATACCAGAAATATCCAATTTCTTTATAAAAGAAGGAAATTGGACATTTCTGGAAAACACTACACTTTATTTATTACTTTTTCTGGATAAAAGAAAAGCCCAGAAAACACCGTACCACAAAACAATAAATAAATCAAATGTCATAAAACATAAACAAGATAACGTCAAAACAATTTCGACGTTTTCTCAGAAATATTCACAATTGTAGATTATTCGAGAAATATCCCCATCTAGTATACAAAAGCCAAAATCTAGACTTTTCGAGCACTTTGCCGAGATACTCTAATTTGGTATAAAAGCAGCGGTAGAGTCGAGTCTAAAAATCAATCTTAATCAGACAGTTGAAATCTAAACTTCATCCGAGATTAAAAACCGAGATTTGAAACGTGATTATTTGTGGAAAGCGATTACAAGGGCGATTTGTGATCAATTATTAAAATAGTGATTGTGTATTTAAAATAAACTGTGATAAATTAATTCTAATAATTAAATTATTGAAAGACAAATATTTTTAAGACTAATTGTAACGCAGAAATAACTATTAATAAACTTTATACACTAAATTAACATAAATAAAAAGTGTTATCATTTTAATAACATCGAACCGAACGGGTAGCACGTCACAATATTCATTAATTTTGAGTATCTTCCAATATTTTCACTTTAAGTTCCGGTTAATCCAAAACCTTCAGGAGTGTTCTATTAATCATTCTTTGAATTTAAAATTCCAGAATTTTCATCTCTAATCTTAACATATATGGTAAAAATCAGCACCATTAAAGCACAAGAAAAAAGAACAACAAGAGTTATTGGACTTTTTTAATATCACAAACAAAAAACTTGACCAGCATTAACATTGTTCGTTTCTTGGTTTTGTGTAGTTTCTTTTCGTGACGGGTAACGAACTGCAAAAGAAAAAAATCTGATCCATTAACAATGCAACAAGTATAAGAACCACAAAAAAAAATATGATGTCAATGTCCTTTTTTTGCGCGAAGTAAAACATGATAAAAAGCGATTTTCAGGATGTTAGCAAAATAAAAAAAAGAATGATAAACACAAAAGTTTGACCTCATATGTCATGATATTTGTTTGGTCATCTAAACATAAAAGTCACGTACGTATATGTATATCTAAAAATTCTAGGAAATCCCTCGTTTAGCGTGCTGGACATTCAAAAAAACCCTGTATGTCAAGATATTTTGTCTACAAAATGTGTCAAGAATTTTATTTATTACTATTTTTTTTTTGTTTTTAGCTTTTTGAACTTGTGTCATCCTAAGGATTATTGACCAGAGCCATTTAAAATAATGCGATTTCGTTGTACACATCTGATGGAATGCAATATCAGCGGCGCGCTGATAACCATATATTGGTTGTTCCTTTTTTAAGTTGATTTTAATCCAAAATTAAATATTCATGAAAAAATGCATTTCCAATCGAGTTCAGTTCAATAACTTTATATTTACACTTTTTAATGAAAATCGGTATATAGCCGAATTTTTGAGACCCTATGATGAAATTCAGACAGAAAAACAGCCAAAACTTTGTTTCCTCTATCTCAAATCTGCTCTAATTCGCAGGTAAGCTGTGACTTAATAGCATACATCTTTGCTGCAAATTTGATTCAAATCCGTATATTGGTTTTTAAAATTACACCAAAAATACTTTAGAGGCTTATTTTTTCCTACTACTATTTCTTTCTCCACTATCCTTGGACAGATTTTACTAAAATTAAATATATTATCGCCTACTTATGTAGTCAACCCATATAAATAATTTAAACAAAATTGCTTCACAAATTTTCCGATTAAATTTGAAAAACCAAAAAAAAACCACAAAACTTTCTGGTCGCTCTGGTTTTTTCTCAATAACTTCGCTACCCCTCTGTCAATTTTACAAAAATGCAATACCAAATCGAATTACGGAATAAACAATTCACATTATAAATTTCATCAAAATCGGACAACACAGTTTTGAGTTATCTTGTACACGGACGGACGAATATGCATAAATCGAAACCATTCTCTGATGGTTATTTCTAAGCATTACAAATATAGTGATAAAACTAATATATAGTCCGGTAGTATCTACCATAGTATATAAAAAGGTCAATCTCTTCGCGTTCCACAAGATAACATAAAAGAAGCCACAACAAACCTCAGTCAGAAAGGAGAATGACCCAATATAAAAACTGGTGGCTGATGCAATTTTGGTTGTCGTTCAATATCCAATATCCTGTCGTTTTTAAATGGAAAATACCTCTTTTTCCTTTTTGTGTCTGTCTTCAAAAAGATGATACCAAGAAAAAGAAAATAATAATCATCAAAGCTATCTTTATAAAAATGTCGTCGCCATGCCAAGTTTTTACTTAAAAAGAATATTCCTGTATCTTTTTTTCTTGTAAGGAATTTTGTTCTGGTTAGCAGATTTTTTTTTAACTGAGAGATTTTACTAGCACTTTAATTGATTTTATTCTATCCTAATGTTGTTAATATCTATAAAGGAAATTGCTTTTTTTTGTTGGACTTAATTTTAAATGATTCACTCAATAAAATACTTATGACTTAAGATGTTCAAATTTCCTTGATTTTATACTTCTACAAAATTCAATTAGTTTTCAAGATGAGCTTTTAAATATTTTATTTCCATGGTTTTTCTACAACATTGGTTTGGGACTTAAAACTGACTAAATTTTAGAGAAGTTAATATCGAAATAAAAGCACCCAAGCAACATTTTCTCATAATATTTAACATCAAAATCGCTATTAAAAACCTTAATAGCCAGTTATATGCTGTGATTTAGCAATTATCTAGCAATATTGTTTTGAAACATTTCCAATCTTACTTGGGACAGATTTTGAGTCTATTTAAGGGTTTATATATTTTCATTTGTTCAATCTTTTCGTTATTTTTCTCAATTTGAGTTTAGGATACCTCATTTGCAGGTATCCTGCAACATGTAAATCATATTCGAGATTAAAACATCCAACATTTTTCTTATTAATTA
The DNA here is from genome assembly GCA_963422695.1 of Xylophagus ater. Classification (NCBI taxonomy): domain Eukaryota; kingdom Metazoa; phylum Arthropoda; class Insecta; order Diptera; family Xylophagidae; genus Xylophagus; species Xylophagus ater. Next base: position 40,335,417 of record OY730484.1, read on the forward strand.
GGACGATGACCTACACAATTGGGGCTAAATACGAAATTAGGATCAGAGCCTGCTTGAGATATTACATTAGGCGCTGCCAAGCGATTTAATCTTCGTGTAGGTTGATCTAAAGTAAAAAATTCATCGCAACACCAGCAAATTCTAGAGCTAGGAAGTGCCTAAATTACAATAAAACGTGAGTTAGATAAGACATTGCCAGTTGCGAAAGATATGAGTATAGATATGAGTGGCAGTCTTACGTGCAGAACCTGTGCAGAAGATGATGAAACACATTTTCATTGGTGCAACGAGTGGAAAAGTATGATTAGAACAAAAACAAGCAATAGTTGTTGACTCATTTGATCTGTTGTTCTCCAGAAAAGAACATGAATCACAAATAGACATATGAAGTCCATCATGAAGTCGAAGTCCTTTTGAAACTAAGTTTTTAATATTGTAAAGTAAAGAACAATTTTTTATTATAGATTTTCTTAAAGGAAACCCTAAGAATTTTTCTCATTTTCGGATGTAAATCAAATGTAATTCCGATAATACCAATACTTCGGTGTCTCCATAAATGAATCACGTTCATATAAAATAGCCTTCTATTATACTTTATATGAAATCTTAGGACATTAGCCGCATTTCCAGCTATATATATTAACCTTCATATTTGTTCCCCGGTTTTCTTTTAAAAACAATAAATTTTTATGATGATAAACATGTTCATAAAACCGCACCGCAAACCAAAAAGACAGAAGAAAAACCCTCGAAATCATTTTATTTCATCAAAACATTGTTGTGAATCGTCGGTTTAATTTCAAAGAGCCTGCGTTTCACTAGAAAAAGTGTCATCAAATTAAGATTCACGTTTGTCCACCAAAAAAAAAGTCCAAGAAAATAATTCGTAGAAGAAATATTATTATTAAATTTTTTTATTAAGAATATATCCAATAATCTTGAAATACATCCATGGATAAGTTTATCCGAATTATTTTATGTCCAATTTTAGAAAATGACTAACACCCCAATAATAATGTGCAACCCATGGTTATGATAAATTAAATATCATCAGGCAAATAAAATAATAAAGATCACTGATCTTGTTCGAGAGTGAGAGTCAAGAGCTGTTTTTCATCGACATGATTTATGACGGTCACATCGTATTTTATTATATTTTATTACCATAGAAAATGTCCAAACGTAAATCAACCTAAATGAAAAAAAAAACCGATTTTCTTAATTCCATAAAAAAAAGTTGTTGCCTAATTTGTGGATCTACAAAAATTAACGCCACTGTTTTCTTTTCTTCGCAAAAATTAAGTTCTTAATGTTAAGAATTTGCCAACAAAAAAGAAAAAAAATTATATTGTTTTAATTCTTGGTGGTCTTGAATTGGATGAAGGTAGAAGATTCTCAATTTTTATGATATTCTTAAAAGATTTATCTTATTATCCTTGATGTGCAGAAGTCGATAGTGACGTAAAAGATGTATTATTTACACATCTAAAGAAAAAATTGTGTGATTGACGAAGTTTGATTGACGTTTAAATTAGGACACCGTCCACCTAAGTACTGGCACAGAAGCACACTAAACATGGCCAGATTGGGCACATATCTCCAGTCCAGCAAGATATGCCATCGCATAGCATAGTTTGCAGACTACAAATGAGACCAAATCAGAATCAAAGTTAACAACTATGTTTAGTGTATTCTATGATACCAGCTCTAAACGACGTAAGCTACAAAGTCAATACATATTTTGTTTGTTTGTCATTATCCTAGCAGAATCTCTAAACTTCCTACTTCTGTTTGTTCTTCTAATTTTCATCTTGTTTTCTGAATTTATCATTGCCCTTATCTCTGTTCTGCTACTCTGTAGGATAGTCTCACTAGTGCCAGGAAACGTACCAGGTGGGAATTAAATCACATTCAGGGTGAGGACATAAACTAGGTACATTAAGTAGTAATAAAGTACGATACGTGGTAAATGCATATCTTTTCAGTTTAGATCGGTTCCGATATTTTTCTCATAGCATTTGCGCCCATCATTTTTTACATGAATTTCAAATCATTCAAAGACTAGCAACTTTGTAGTGAGAATCATTTCTTAGATAGTATCTACTGGTAATTTTCTTATCTCCAATAAATGTTGGGAGAACTTCTTAGCGACTATACCGAGAATGATACCAAAGATATCAGTGCCTTACCACTTGGCTATCGAAGTTGTCTACCTAGTATATCGACGTCGTTCGTCAAAGCCTTTTCGATATCATCCGTCCTAGGGCCTTGGCAATCATCATTTTCACAGCATAGAATCGATTAAAGATGTCTCAAAATCGAGCAATTTTGATAATCGAAAAATGTTAAACAAGATCAAACTCATAATTAACCTTCAATAACCATCAACTATGTATTCACCACCATTAAATTGGTTCTGGTCACTGTTTACATACATTTCCCGTTGCATGATAGTTTTCAACCTGGGTCGTGTGTTATTTATCCCATAAACATAAAATGAAAAACACGCAATTCTTTTCCCAAAAATTTCCATAATTTCGAGGAAATTATTTTAATTAAATTTCGGTTTTTTTGGTTATTATTAAATCAAATAGTGTATACGAGAGGAATTAGCTTAACTGTGCATAAAATACTACACGGTCAATGTAACAACATATCACGTCATCATCAGTTTCATGTAAATAGGGAAGGTTCATGACCGCGACATGCTCGTATGTATCCATTACTCCATATGTAAAAAGATAGTTGAGTGCAATACACACAGATTATATTCTATTCAATATAAGGGAAGAGGAGGCATGATCACCAAAAAAACAATAACCAAACGATCTGGGGCTATATTTTGTAGGAAACTTCTAAAGATCTCTCCTCTTTGCGTTTTTACATTACGCGATAATAATAATTATATATGGTATTGATGATCATGCGATTGATGATGATCGTGCTGCGATTGTAGTAGTTGTGTTGTGATCACTTCAGTATATTTTCATATAACATATATGGTTTTGGTTGATATCATTTACCACGAAATATATTTCACCGAGGAAATGATTCATTGTGACTTTAAAGTGATTAACGGTTTCTGCATTTTCTGACAGTCGAGAAAACAAACAAACAATCTCGCGTTTGTTATTATTGCTGTCTTTGACCTGGCGAACGTAAGATCACTTTAAAAAAAAGCTTCCAAAATAAAAAAAATACACCAACAACCAAAGTTGTACGATCGATGCCAATGGACGAATATAAGGCAAATGATCGTGATGTTTGCAACTAATGAGATTAATATGACATGGCTTTTCCAAGGTTTTTTTTTTCGGAAAAGTGCATTGTTCGATTGTTGTATATATGATTTCACAGTTTTTTCTTTGGTCGTCTTCCCGATGATCTTTGCATTCAAGAAGGAAAAGAAAAAAACTGTGATCTTCTCCTTTAATTACACCACATTCTTAATATATATATTAGTATAGGAGAAAAGAGGGGAACAGGAATTTCTTGAGACATATATTTCAATATATCTTCATTAAAGTTGATTTTGAGAAAATGTATAATTTAGTAGTAAAGTTCAAAAGCATCGAGAAATTGACAATTTAAATGTATTTTGGTTTTCTAAAGAATTATGCGTTGTGGGTGGAAAGTTATGACAAATAATTATTTCATTTTTTTAAAAAAATTATAATAATAAATTAATTTGTTGACAATGAATTTTTAACAGTAAATGATTTATCAAATTTTCTGAGAAAATTTTTGAACTTGCATTCGCGGGATCAATGCCCATAAATTTCTGTTAAGAAAAATGCATTTTCTTAATTAATTTGACAAAATATACCCTTCTAAGGGGTTTGGTTTATTTTCATGGTACCTAATCCAAAGATCATGTTTTATGTTTTCCATAATTTGTGAAAATGTAATTTATGGATTAAAATAAGTTACAGAGACTAACGAAAAGGATGACCGTCCAAACAAAGATCAGTTCAGATTGTTCGAGTAAAAAGAATCAGCGATCAATGGAGAATCAATTTAGAATCACAAAAGATACAACAAAAAAACGATAGAAGTGAATTAAATATGATGATCTATGATCATCGAGAGATCAATTTATAGATAATGACAAGATATTGTGCGATATTGTATGATAACCGGTCGGCGATAGTCGCTAATTCTGTGATCACCGGTTCGAATCTCAGTCGAATTTAATTAGTTTGAATTTATGACTTCAGTCGCCCGTTCTTGTTTCACAAAGAGACGTTAAGTACTCGATTTCGCCGGTTTGGTGTGTAACTATCAATTAAATATTCTTGATGAAATGGATTTTTCACTTGTCTTTACCTTTCTACACCTTCTGGAAAAAAGTTAGGTTTTCGCACAAATGTATGTACTTTATCTAAAAATATTCGTTTTGTTGGGAAAGTAAAAATGGATGCAATGTGCCTAAATGCATCCTTGACCATCCATCTAAAGTTATTATGATCGAAGGTAAGATTTAATACTCAAAAAAGGAATGAAACTCAAAACGACGATCAATCTAAAGATCTATTTATAGTTGAAGACAAATTACAAATGAATTGATGATTACGATTGTTTTATATAATATTTACAAAGATCATCTGAAATCATTTTGTCTTCCTAAAAAAAATTATCTTAATTTTGATTTACGTGGGATTTAATTATGTATGTCGCCAAAAACTCATTCAGGCTCTCCGCAGTTGTTGTAACATAGCTTAGCTGGACTCGCTCAACCATTTGTACACTTGAACTAAGCTACGCGGCGATGTTTTTGGTAAATTCATTCCATCAGTTCTATATTTAAGCCGCCAGACAGGTATAATATGGGAGTACAGCATCGATGAATTATTACTAGACGTTTTCCACTTGACACTTAGTGTTGACAAGATACTACCATAAAATAAAGAGATATACTACACTTTTCCAAGCATCAATTCTACACTGTATAATTCCGAAAGTACAGTTCTGTAAAGTTCTGTACAGTTCCGGAAGTATATGTAAGTGTCAGCGATGCCAGCGAAGCTTGTTCGCGTAGTTGAGGTCTGAACTAAGTGAACGAGCTTAGATCGTGTCGCTGCCATGTGCGACGACCAATGCAAATGCTGAATTTTTTACTATCAGCGAGAAACTTAGTCCACATACCTTAATTCACTTTGCTCAAGTGTGCGGCGAGCCTAAGCTGTATCTGATCTTGTCTAATATTTTGATGTTGTCACCGATCTACGTCTTCATTTGAACAACGCATCGCGTATATTATTTAGTTTGGCGGCTACTTTAATAAAAATGTACGTTTTGCTTGACCGTGTGTGGCAAATTTTAATTGTAAGCAAAAAGTAACAATAGGTTCGAATCTTGAATAACAAAACAATTATCTATTAATTAACATTAAATCATGATAATTTTAAAATTGGTTTTTATTTCAGGTATTTTTTTTTCCTCCAAAAATGACGATAACTTAATTGTCATTTAATTTGTTTTTCTTTTCTTTTACTTGAACTGTAAATCTCCAAAAAAAACACAAAATCCTCCAACAAGAAAACAACAAATAACGAAAAAACTACAATTTAAGTTCATTTGACTTGCGCTCTGTTAAATCCCATTTCATGATGTCAATAGCCTAACATTAATCTTTTTGGTTTTTTTCCTTCATTTTTTGGTGGTTAACTGCACCTTCGCCGTTAAATACACATTTGGAAAATTTTTCGGGAATGTTTTTTTTTTTTTTTTGGCGTTATACGATCGTTGGTCTAACAAATTACTTAAAAAAAAAAAAACTGTTAAGAAATTATAAGCTTCAAGAAAAGAAAATGAAAAAAACGCCAAACTTTATGTACTTTCTTTACGCTGTTTTACTTTTGTTTTGAAAAATTTGTATACCCTATGGTAGATGCTAATCAGAGGGTCACTAGATTTGTAGCAACCAAAAATAATCAGCGGAGAAAGATTTCAAGGCCTATAGATGTGTAGAGAATCAAAAATTACATACTATACTTGTATATCAATTTTTGCATGCCAGTCTGTGCACCCGTGTACAAGATAACACTTCAGATATTACAAGCAATGCAAGATATCATTCAATATCACATCGAATAAACGATGTATCGAATGAGTATACTATCAAAGATATAAATGAGCACAAAGTCATACAAAACTCCAAAACAGTTCCCACCCAACTTGAGCAACATGAGGAAACTACACTAGGTTTAATGGCAAGAGCTTCTAAAAGTTCATTGCACGATATCCAATGTAGCTCATTCATGCCACCCATGTCAGATGAAAACCGTCCAGAACCCTACACATCCCTACTGTAGGCAAAGAAAAATAAATACATGAAGAACCGAGTCCGGTATTGAACCCGGGACTCATCAGCTTCTAGAAACGAGGTCTTTACCAACTCGACCATTCAACACTGTGTTTATCGATCTGTTCATTTGCCTTTTCTAAATTCTAAACATTATTCAAACAATACAACTGTTATTCGAAATATAACAACTATTCCATAATCTTTCAATTGCTATGCCAATCATTTTTGTATTAAACAACTATTATGAAACTAATACTCCTACACTACACTCATCTGTGTCTTTGATGCTATCATCATCATCATTAACAACTTAAAAATGAGTTATCCGATTTTGATGAAATTTACAATGTGTATTGGTTATTCTTTAATGCGACTTGATATTCTATATCAACAAAATCGGTTCATGAGGACCGAAGTTATAAAACAAAAATCAGGATGATCACAAGTATTCGTTTACGTCTTTCGGATTTAATTGGAAATATTGTGAAGCAATATCGTTCAATCTATGTATTTATATTAGTTGACTACATAAATAGACAAGATCATTTTAAATTTCAGCAAAATCGGTCTAAAGATAGTGAAGAAAGAAATAGTTTTAAGAAAAACTAAGCCTAAAGTTTTTTGCGACGTGCTTGTATATCAATTTGTATAAAATTTGGAGAATATATTTATGCTGCTCGGGGCTAAGTTACTTGCGAATTAGAGCGAATTTAAAGAAAAGGAAAACCATGAGATACTTCTAAGTTTGCTTGTTTCTTTTAACTACGAGTCCAATTTCTACCATAGGTCATTAAAAAGTCGGCTATATACCGATTTTATGTTACTTAATGTTTTAAAGTAATTTTTAATGTTAACTTTATGTTGTTTTTTTTTTGTGATCTTGGTGTTGAGACAATTTTTTTTTTTGGTCCGGCGGGAGTTAACGAACTCATTTGCATTATAATTATAACATAACAAAAAAAAAATGAAATTAATTACATGAATGTACACACATTGTATGACACTCTGTAGAAATCTAGTATTTATATAAAATTTATTAATATTTCACGGTAAGAAATTAGACAATGATTCAAATGTAGAAGAAAAATCCAAAAAAAACCAACAAAAAACTAGTTACTTTATAGAAGAAACAAGAAAACTTAGTAGCCAACACTTAACACTTAAAACTGAAGACACAGAAATTACTGTCATTAAAGATTAATAAGAAGTTATCTTAATCACCGGAAGAGATCAACTACCTCATTAACGACTACCTTAGTTTTTTTTTTTTTTTATTGGTAATGTTTCTAATGTAAATAAAAGTTTTCTATCGAAATAAGATTATTTACGCTTGTGAAGTTGTGTTGTACCTTAAGAAGACGTATTAACGAAATGAAATTAAGAATTTAAAAGAAGTTATGAACAATTAAATGCCCTTTTTTCGGTGGTACTTAATTGTGGTACCTATTAAAAAAAAAAACTTAATGTTTCTGTGATAATTTGAAATGTAATTATTGTATATTTACTAATTGATTATTTTGAATTTGATAGTTTTAATGGAAATTACGAAATAGGAGAGAAGATAAGTTTATCTATTTAACTGTTCTCCTGTTCAACCTTTCCATACACCCAAAGAAACAGCTTACGAATCTGATAACATCAATTTTATGGATGTTCTTTCTTTCTAGGTAGTTAGGTAAAGTAGGGGTACTGCGTACAACACCATGCACCTTATGGGCCCATTGAGATCCCTACGAGACCATGAGTTACCCTATTGGGAAACCTATTCCTCTTCAAAGCATTTGATTTTCCTGCAAAATTTCATTAGACTGATCAGTCGCTTGAAACATTTTTTTTCCCCTAAATTCCCGAAGAAATGATCACCCAAAAAGTTGTTACGAGCTCGAGAGAGAGCTGAACATTCACAAAAATATGTTTGATGTCTTCAGTGACTCCTATATCTCCACAGTACCGACAGAGGTCTGTTTGCACCAATCGCAATTCTAGGTTTGATTAAATTTTAAATTTTAATATATCCAAGTTTCATCAAGGCTTTTGTGTGCTAAATATTGAATGTGGAATTGTTATCTAAATTCCGATAGCGGTTTCTTTATAAATTCCAATTTTTTGGAGGTCCTAGAACCTAATTTTAGTAGCAAGAATCAGTCGACTTCCAAAATGTTTTGTTTTAGTGTTAGGTATTTTCCAGTTAGAGCCGTAAATTCCTTGTTCTTTCAAAACCTGGAAATGTATTGATTTCTTTTAGATATAGTAAAATTCTTTGAGTTATGGCATGTCAAAATTAATTAGACGAAATATTGTATTTTGAGCAACATCGAATTAGTTCAATACCTAATTATATAACTTAACTTTGTACCAAATTTGAGTAAAATTGGAAGAAGGGAATAACCAAGAAAATACAAAAAATGAGATATTGTGAAATTTTTTATATGAGGACCCATCAATACAGCAGGAAAAAGTATCAAGTATGAAGCTCTATACCCCTTTTGTGGCCAATGGTGTTTCTTAACAATTGGAAGAAGGGAATAAGTACAGGAAATATTCCCTTTTTGCTGAAGGCTACACTGAGTTTGAGTTTGCTTGACTTATTCCCTTCTTCCAATTGATGATTCAATTGTAAAGCCGATTTATAATAACATCCTGGTTTTGTTCTTTCATTATAAGCCCACAAACGGTTAGGACTCAATCATATTTTGGCCGAAAATAAATCACTTTCGATTTAGCACTTCTAATGAAAATTTAGTCAATTCTTCCTTTTAGTTCAGGATGTACATGTAAGGTGATTCCTGAATTATTATTTTTTGGATTTCTCCAAATGTAAGTACCTACGATCAAAAATTTAATCAGCTCATTGCCTTATCTCAGTTTATCTTTGAATTAAATTTGAATAAAATTGAGTGAGCCGTTCTTGAGTTATCGTGCTTACAAAAAACTGACTCCAAACACATATAAATGGATCTTGTGGAAAATAGTCAGCATTTTATCTTAGAAATTGTTTAAACTACGAATAAAAAAACGTCCCTAATTTGGTTGAAATTTGAAGTATTTGATGCAGTGTTTTGGATAGCCAAAAAAACGTCTCTAATTCGGCCAATAGTTGAGGAATTTTCATGAAAATTGGAGTGTACATTTTAGAGAGGCCAATATTAATTATAGGATATGTCTTTATCCGGTGAAGTTGCTGGAAATAAGGATGGAAAACGTATTTTAGTCATTTAATAGTGTATGTAATTTTGTATTTTAAGAATAACACCATCAAAGCTGCGAGTATCAATCAGTTAAATATCATTTTTCTTTGCTTGGAACTTTTGTTTCCATAAAAATTCTTTATAAAAACCATATTTCTTTTCTTCTTGTTTTGGAAATTTCGGAATAAGCTTCTTAACCCTTTAACCTCTTTTCCAAAAATAGATAAACGTGATTAATCTTTAAAGATCAATCTCGACCCGTTTTTTTTTGTGGTTCTTCTTAAAGATATTTATTTCTATAAATGAAAAGTAAAAAAATTATTCAATCAAAATAATGTTTTGAGATATATTAGGCCCAGGAACGGGTACGTAAATGTTTTTATATGGAAAAAAACTACATAAAGAAATTAGATTTTATTCATTTTCAATTTCATAATCAAAATTCAGTTCAAATCGAATACCTAAGGCCCTTAACCTAAAAAAAAGAAGAAAAGAAAAAAAAAACACCTATAAATCGGTTCAAATTTCGTGAGATCCCATTTCTTGAATCGAAGAATATCTAAATAACTATGAAAACACTCTGATTTATGTTGTTTTAATGTGTTATTTGAAGAAACCTAAGTAGAACACGGTATTGTCGTCGTCGTCGTCTTTCGACCATGGAAATTCAATATATAATATCTCACCTGATGGGTGTGTGTAGGTGTGACCTAAAAACCTGTGTTTAATCTTATGATAACAAAAAATTCTAAATTTAAATTTGGTTTTGATGTCAACATCCCTTCAAATCGTCTAAGACGAGACAATGTTCATATTATATCCAAAAAGATTATTCCTTCGAAAAAAGAAAAAACAGGTTACCTAAGATACCATTTCGTTGCACCAAGAAAAAGAAAATGTTTCTTTTTTTCATATTTATCGTCTCGCCAGCGTGGGTGACATTTTTTTTTTTTTCAAATAAAGAGGGCCAACATTTTTATAACTTTTGTTTCATATGTCACATATGTCCATATCTAGATTTATGAAGGTCTTTCTGGGTTTTTATGAGGACGTTTTGTGTTATATAAATTTCTTACAAGAAAACATGTTCCCAAACAAGATTATCCATTTTGTATGCAAATTATAAAGATTTTATGGTGAGAGATTAATATAAAATCAAAAAGAAAACGTAGTATATAGAAATTTAAAATCGGTATATAGCCGTATATTTTGGTACGATTAGATCAATTGCTTTTAGTTCACACATAAATAACAGAGTGGATCTTTATTGGTCTGTATTTCTATATGGACCATGAGATTGATTCGAAGTGGTTTAATCAGCGCTGGTAGCTCACAAAACTATAGTCCCATAAATTATGATAGTTCCGAGAGAAAAACTAATGAAAACTAATAAACATTTCAATTCTTTTTCTAGATAAGTTTATTTCCTGTCTTTTGAATTTACTCAAATTTATATATAACCTAGATCATAGTAGCATAAATCTACCTTCCAAATTTTATTCAAATCGATGCGGCAGTTTCCGAGTTGCCCTTAAAGAGTTGAACAAACAAATGACAAAACTTTGAATATGCCCATGTCGATTTTCTTATAGAAGTATTTCTATCTAAACTATCGTTGAACCGGTTTGACTGAAATTTAACATAGTGTCGTGTAAATTTGTAATCAACGTATGTAATTTACACGCACCTGTACTGCTCACGTACTATTTGAAAGCGTTGGACTCCTACGATCACTGTCACTGCTCAAGGTTTCTCTTTAAGTTTATAATAAGCGATCGTCCATCCAATGTCTTTATTGTTATAATTTAATTACTGTAATAATTGAAATACTAAATCGATAGCCAAAATTTCAATAAAATCAGTTTACTGGTTTTTTTAGTTATCAAAGGACGAACTGATGACATTAAAAATTCGAAAACTTTTGATTCTTTATACATTTTAGTCCACATAGGTTCTGCGCTTTCTACGCAGAGTGAGAAAAATATTAACCTGGTGAGAGGAACGAAAACGGTGAGCGAAAACTGTCCACATCGGATATCACTCTTATCGTTGAACACATTTACATTTTCTCTAGTTTGTCAGTTAATTCGCAAATACGAATACTAATCTTCTTCTCAATTGAAAAAACAAATCATGTCCTTCTTTTTCAAAAGAGGAGAAGAATTGAATTTCAATTCTACTCTTTTTCTCTATCGTATCCTGCTTCCAACGAGCTCAGCTATATGGCCACTTCCATTTAATTACACGCGTATATTTATCGTTGCTCTCATCTTCGAAAGCGCGCGCAGAGTAAGCGTAGAGCCTATGTGGCCGCACACTTATGCCGGTTGAGACGGTTTTCTTATAATTATAACATATCAAATCATGAAGGTAGGTAGGTGATATACTACCATAGGATATACAAAATGAGGATGCCACAAAACATGCAACAAGAAGCAGTCACACGCGTATAATTTGTAGGCGTATAACATGCGACTGAAAATTTCACACGCATTAATTTCTTACCAATATTAGATATGTTCGAAACGTACTAAAAAAAAAAGCCGTTTAATTAATTACTTAAGTTGTTACTTAAGTAGTATTTTTTACTATTTTTGGATGTATTTTTTTCTTCTTCAACATTTTTGAAGGTAATTTCATGAACGTTATTTTGGTATTTCCGCAAAGTTTTATTGACTTTTTAGCGGCGGCGGCGTTTCAGAAAAAGGTAAAAACTTGAAAAAAATTTCATGTAATTTAAATTGCGTAAACAATTTAAATGTTTTTAATGAGAATAAAATAAGTTAAAAAAAGGATTCTGGCAAAACTTGACGGTGGTAGGTTTAGTTTCTTTTTTTGGTGAGTAATCAATCAATTCAGAATTATTAGAGAACAAAAAAAAAAAACACAAAAATCGTCGATTAAATTACAAACGAATTATAAAAGTGTTATCATTTCAAATGATTCTCTGGAAACGGGTTAAATAAACTTTGGTAACCTTTTTTTTCGCGTTCACCTTGAAATTAATAACAAAATATTAGGGTACAGTCGAGAAATAAGGAATTTACCAAACTCTGGTACTGGTAAATACTAGAACTAAAGACACGTACAGCACTGGTAATAAGGAAACTCAGTATTACACCATTTAATGTAGGCATTCCTCGAGAACTTATTGCCAGCTACATATTCTCATACGAATAATATGACACATAAAATGGTGTACAGTTCTATCATATATGCAGGAAGGTCCGATCCATATTTTCAAAGACCTACCTCAAGTTTTTGGGGAAGCCAACACACGATGGTGCAACCTTAGCGGGCACGAAGTGTCAAAAAGTTTGTGGCCGATAATGAATCAGAGAAAGTCGAGTCTCATAATAGACTGGAACAGGAATCATTTAAGGACAATAATTGGGATAGTGACGGGACACTGTCTGTTGAGGAAGCATGCTAAAAGACTGGGCTTGACGCAAACCGCGACCTCTGTCGATATTGTGGAGACATAGGAGTGGCTGAGGACATCAAGCACATTCTGTGCGAGTGCTCAGCTCTCTCTCGAGCTCGTTACAACTTTTTGGGTAATCATTTCTTCGAGAATTTAGGGATGCTTCAGGCGACTGACATGGGAAGTCTAATGAAGTTTTGTAGGAAAATTAAATGCTTTGAAGATGAATAGGTTTTCTAACAGGGTAACTTCTGGTCTCAACAATGGGCCCTTAAGGGCCTGGTGTTGTACGTAGTACCCCTACTCTACCTACCTACCTACCTCAAGTTTCATGGACACTCTTCCAAAAGTTTCAAGAAATTTTAGTTATATATAGCAAGTTCTATGATTCTTTGTGTTCTTCTAATTTCTTCCTATCAATTTTTTAATCGATTGTAAATTTTAATCCAATTCAATCAAATCCAAAAATTTTGCGATCAAACTTGAGCCGATCTTATTTCAAATCGATTCGCGTTTATATGTATTGGAAACGTGTTTCAAATCTATTTGAAATACGCATGTAACGAAAGTAATAGTTAAATTCTAGCTAAATTTTGTCTTCTACAGTTTTCAATTCTTAATTTTTTCGATACCAGAACCCAATTTGATTGGTGCCTTATGACTAATACGTTTCCAAGTTCTATAGTGTATTTAATTCTATTTTGAATATACTATGACTAATTAGTAGTCACAAAATACTATGATGTCTATTATTATGACTTCTGTGAAAATTCGTATTCAGAGAGGATATTCATAAACACATCTCCAAAATGTAATTAAGGGAAGATATCTTTGTGACCCGTCATAACTTATGATCGGATAAAAACATGAATATATGTCACAAAAGAAATTGTGATAATTATACATTGTTTTATGACCATGTATAGAAGGTTTGACAATAAGTTTTTGGAAGATTAGATATGTCACGTAACTCATGGAATCCAAATCAAGCCTTTTATCTGTCATAATTAAAGGATGATTTGATTAGGATTTAACCGGAACTGTTAAGTCCTGAAGTGGGTGATTTTAGGCGGAATTTATGTAAATTTAAACGAGTTTCCATGCTAGTCCATTTAAAAAGAAATTAAAAAAGTTTGTGAATGGAAAACTTATCTTTGCTGTGTATAGGCTTTCTTGGTTCGATAGGTTAGAACCGCCAATACTCTTTTCATTACCTTATGTAATTTATTAATATAACTAAAATATTTTCTTTTTATTGGATTGATTATTAATCAACCTTGTGATTTGGGCCCATAAAAGGAAAACAACATAGTTTAATTAATTTTTTTTGTATAACTAAAAACTAATAATAATAAAAAAATTACAAATTTGGTAAAAATACATTAATTAAGATTAAGTTTTATTATTATTTGATTTGAATTTCTTAAATTCAGATTTAACAAATTCAAATTTCATGCTGATTTCAATCAAAGAAGGAAGAAAAATAATTTACATTAAAATTTTATAAATTAATAGTTTTTATGCAAAAATTTCAGAAATTCTAAGCCTAAGAAGGAAATCCATGGAATTTGGTTGTTTTTTTTTTATATAAGAATTAAATATTTACAAATTAAATTTGGGATGGGCAGCTTAATGAAAATGCGTTCAGAAATTCTCCAACTTATAGTTTGGATACGACCATAAACAAACGTACAAGCGTTCCTAAGATCTTTATGCTACTATGGATGCCTTTCAATATAAAGTTTCATAAAATGGTAAAAATGTAATCTCCTGATAATCGCGAGTTGTACTAAAGTTGTTGCCGTTTATGTGGCTGGCTCTAAAATGGATGGTTCTTTGATTAAGTTTGAACGAAAAATCCTTGCGATACAATTTTTGACATTCTCAATGCCTAATGAAACAGAGTGTGTTGAAACAAAGGATTCCGATCGGTTCTCTCAGTCACATAAATACAAATTCTAATTGTCAAATCTATCAGTCTATGAGGCTAAAATTAACTTTCGCTCAAAGATACATCCAGAATGAGCCGTCACATTTTTCTTCACAGTTCACAGTAGTATAAAACAATTAAATTAATATAGGCAATAAGGGAAATAGTTGAAGCAGTCATAAACATGATGAGAACTCAAAACTTCTGAAATGTTAGCCATTTGAGTTCTAAACTACTAGGACTAAAGATTACACTGTTATTTATATTATGACCATAGTAGTTCTATCAAAATATTCAAAACTAAATTATTATCTAACCTTCAATGTGATTGAACAAGGATTTTAATACATGGATTCTTTCTTAAAGGAACTGTTACTAAACTTATAATTACGGTGTGCACGAATAGTTAGCCGGCCATAACTACATCTAGGAGATATCTAGAGAACATTTTGTGGACTTTACGAAATATCTCATAGATATCTGTCAAATCGTACTTAAATATCTTTAACCAACGAATTTTATAACTTCCACCGTCTGTGGGGATTGAAATTGACCCCTAGAGAAAACTTATCGTAAAACAAGAACAACATTCATGGTTTCTAGGTAGGGGTCAAAATGATCCCAGTGAACGGACCATGTTAGTTTTCCATAGCCATTTTGTACTCTTTTGGTAAACATGAAATTTTTTGCTATTAAATATGGCCCTATATTCATATGAAGTTATTTTTATGGTGGTAAAATCATTGGAGAGAGCATTTCTAGAAGAAGAGCATTCTGTAACAGTTTTCCCACCTTTTTTTGAGTTTTTCGAGCTCTGGGGTCAGCTAGACCCCTAAGGATGGACGGAAGGTTAAGACATCTTTGAGATGTAACTGTGCTATTTGGGGAAATGGACTAGAGTGGGTATTACGCGATGTTTACTTCAATAATTTAGGCAAAATGAATCCCATCTGTAAACGAAAGAGATAAGCTCGACAAAGTCTCGAACTTTAATTTTAAGAAATACATATTTTAATTAGATTTATTTCAATGTGAAGTTTGTTTTTTTTATCGAAAATCCAATCGATTTGGGATTTTGATAAAACACTTTTGTTGTTCGGAATTTTTGAGAAGGGTCTACAATTATATACAATTGATATATTATACAAGTATAGATCCCAACACGTTTCTTAGGTCTCGATCGACCACTTATCTTTTACTATATAAAAATCGGAATTGGATTTATAAAAATAAAAAAAGAATAAAATTACATACTATATACTTTTGAAAGGATTCCTTTCGTTTATTTCTTGTACGCTAGGCTGCCTGGGTTTTATTTCTGTTGTTGTTTGCTGTCGTTGAACCATTTTTTTTTTCTTACACTCTAATACCACTTCTGTGTTATTTAATTCATCTGGCATTGAAGAAATCCAATTTTTTCTTCCATCATCTTATTATTATATAGTTTACTTACTTTTGAAAATAAATACAACAATTGATGTCCAATAATCACGTAGTATTATTTAAGTTTACCTTTCGTGAAGTTGAAAGATGAAGAAAAAAATAAAACATGTGAATACCTTGGCATAGAATGTTGGCTATTACTTGGCACTGATTACCTTTATCAATCTTATTCTTGGACGTCGTCGTTTCTCTTCATCTAAATGGAATTTTAATAATGAAATCACAGTGCGACTAATGCATTTTTTTTTTTTGCTTTCCAACTATAGTAAATAAGATTCTATTTCTTTTGAGAATGTTTTTGAATTCAAGAAAATCAAGAAGAAGTTCGCGTTTTAGAGGAATTAATCATTATCATTAAAATTTTATGTTTTGTAAGATTAATTGGAAAGGAGTAAAAAAAAATCAAGAATTTATGTATTTATGACAGTGGAAAATTTATTATAGTAAATTGAAGTTAAAAAAATTACTATACCAAAAAAAAAAAGAAGAATAAATCAATTCGAATCGAGAAATTGAAAGAAATATTACTATTTTACGAAGAGTTGAGAAGCGATTTATGAACTTTCGAACCTTTTGGTTTATTACTTTTTACTTAAAGGGTTATTATTCGGTGATTACACGGTTATAAAGAGTGTCCCAAAATTTGCGCAAGAAGTAATTCTGATAGAAAACACAGGTCTATAATTAAGGATTGTAAATTATTTTATTGATTCATAAAACATACAGTATAGGGTTTTATATGGAATAGCATATCGCGTAAATGACCTCCACGGCTTTGCTGGCATACATACGCACTCTTTCGTTCAAATTTTCCATGACCGTTTTGCACAAATGTGACTGAATTTCGTTGATACAGTGCTCAATTTCCTCCTTCAAAGCATGGGTGGTCGTGAGCTTGTTGACATAAACCTTGGACTTCAAAAAACAACAAAGAAAAAAGTTCAACGGCGTTAGAAATGCCTGATGTGCGCAGCCAATTCTGATCAACAAACCAGGAAATTAGATGACCAGGAAATAACTCATTATTTTTAAAATATTGCTCATCAATGAAAACGCGTTGTTCTTTCAGGTATAGCGATCCATTTTTAATAACCCTCAACTATCAGCTGTCACGCAAACTTTTCTTTTTACCGCACAAATGGAGCAAAATTTAACTCTTACGTGAATTTTAGGACACCCTTTACATATTTTTCTAGATTAATCTCTATGGTAGTATTATTGAGGTTTCATGTCTTGCATAGATCTTAGCAACGGCTGTACAATTGTATTCGGTAGTATAGCCGTCGTATAAACGTCGCTAAGATCCTGTATAAGCAGCAAAAAACCATTGAAATTACTATGCTTATTCGATATTTTTCGATCTAAATCTAATTACATGATTCTCTCTCTTGCTTTTTCTTAATCGAATCGAATATTCGATTTATATAGAATTGCTCGATTAATTTTGAACGATTTAGGTAGGTAGGTAGGTAGAGTAGGGGTATAGCGTACAACACCAGGCACCTTATAGGCCCATTGTGATCCCTACGAGACCAAGAGTTACCCTATTGGGAAACCTATTCCTCTTCAAAGCGTTTGATTTACCAGCAAAATTTCATTAGTCAGTCGCTTGAATCATCCCTAAATTCCCGAAGAAATGGTTACCCAAAAACTTGTTACAAGCTTGAGAGAGAGCTCGTAACGATTCGATTTAATTTTAATCGAATTGTTTTTATAAATACATTACTATTGACCGAAATTGAGTCCAAAAACACCGATTTTAACGATTCTCGATATCGAAATAGTTTTTTATGATTAATTTTAGATCGATATAACCTTTAAATAGGGTTTCTGTACTCGATTCGACTCGACTCGGACTCGTCGAGTATTTAGGTAGTTACTCGGATTCGGGATTCGGGACTCGACTCTAATGCTACAAAAATATAAAACGTTCTGGCTTATTGATTTGGCTTTAAATTTAGATCCGGACTCGACTTGGACTCGACGAAATGGTCAAATTTGGAACTCATACTCGCCGGGTCTTAAAAACCCGAGTTTCCAGAAACCCTACCTTTAGATACATCAATTGCGTTGTACATTTTGCGCAGTATAGTATTGTCAGCACAATTTTTAATTATAAATCGTATAAAAATCATTGTTTATCTTGTTTTAATCATAAAAAATTCCAAATTGATTTATATTAATTTCTAAATTCAATTCAATTAGTTATTGTTGACATTTTCTATTAAGTTTCTGAAACTAATCTACATATACGAGTATATGTATATAAAATAAGTAATAATCCAATTTAATACATATTAATTTTATATCATTTAGAAAGAAGAAAAAAAAATTAGTCTTATCAAAACTCAAATTTGTCATTTATTTTAATGTATAGAAAAAATTCTTAGAAATTTAAATTTTCATCATGTTCCCGCATTAATCACACTCAATCAAAATAGTCTGATCATAATAAATATATTATACAATAAGAGAAGCAGTTTACATTATAATGATTTAATTAAACTAAACTCATACACCGAGTCATATGTGTTACTTGTATTATCAGTTCGAAAACAACCAACAATAATAACAAAATTAAATAATAATAATTAAACTATGATTATGCATTTGTAATGTTAAATGTTGAAAGTTATACTAAGCCTCTAAAGGGAAAAAATAAAATCAAAATTTGCATTAAAAGTCATGCATCTAAGTTGCAATATGCGTTATTACAATTTAGCATCCCAAAAAAAAAAAAATTAAATAATAATAATAATAATAATATTAATAATAATAAAAAGCTTTCACTCCGTCTCTCTAGCTAGCTTGTAAATATTGATATTGTTATTTAACATTATTTGTCATTGCATTTCCTTTTGTTAGTTAAAAAAAAATTCACATTTACTTAAGTATTGATCTAAGGCTTTACTTAACTTAAGTGACTTAAGTTTAAGTCGCGCATGCGCGTCATTTTAACATTATTTATTGTATATATTTTTTTTAAATTAAGGTTATATACTATTTGAAATTTGACATAACCTTTAATTAATATATAGATTTGCACTTTCTCTATACCAGTGGTTTTTTTTATAGGAGAAATTATATTTAATATAAAATGTATTGTGATTGATTAAAGCATGGATTACATAGTGCGAGCTAGCGTGCGAGTTGGTTTAGATAGTAGCTGCAGGACAGTTACAGGACAGCTGCAGGACAGCTACTCTCATTGCGTAAATGTATGTAATGAGCTACTGTCAATGCTTGTAGGACAGCAGCCGGCGTGCGAGCTACTACAATATTTTTTGTAGCTACTGTCTACTCTACACCAACTCTCACACTAGCTCGCACTGTGTAATCCAGGCTTTAGGTTCGTTTAATTTCAGAATGAAAGCTTAAGCTAAATATATGCAAATCAAGGTATGTATTGTATTTTATAAAATCAGAAGAAGTTTAAGCTTTGACGCTGAATTTAGATGAGATACTTGCATCATATACCACATTCAATTCTCTGTGTGCTTTCAACTCTGTTCATGAGAAAAGTATTATGATTCACATTCTTGATAAGAGAATTGTTTTTGTTGAAAATTCAACTTCGAATACAAGAAATGAACGAATCAAATATATCCCATCTAAACTCACTTTAAGGGTTTATATTAGTGTTGAATTACAACATTAAAAAAAACAGTTGACGCGTTTAGTTTAAGACAATATTTGAGTGACATTCCTCCGATTACTTTAAAAAGATTATTACAAATATATTACAATACTTTTGTCTGCTAAGAAAAAACTTGTCATCATAGCTTTGCTTAAGTTTCACTTAATTCTTGATTGTTCGATTAATTTTACAGCTTAAGCTCAACTTAAAAAAATAAACCGGTCTTAAATTTATCACTGCGAAATTGGGTCCAATATAATTTATACATTTTAAACTTAAGTGGATCGCGTAAGCCACTTTAAGTAGTATAGTTCCAAAATTGAGGTATACAGAAACTGATATTCTGTTATAATTAAATCGGTTCTTAGAAAGTATTATATCAACGTAATTAATCATTTTTAACTTAAATTAATTAAAAGATGTCTAACTGACAGTTGTTTTTTCTTTCCCCAAGTGTCATAATAATTATAAATTATGTGTTACTAAAAAAAAAAATTAACAGTGCATAAAAATAATGAAAAAAAGTCAATAAAAACCAGCTGGGTTCGTTCATATTATTGGTCAGTAGCGTCGCACAATAAACTGCGAATATGAATTCACACACGTTGTTTACTTTCTTATACTCTACCGAAATATAATATTGAATATGTAATTCACATGTTTACATCGATGTACCCGAATTGACTATTTTTGGAATAAGTTTGTTTTTTGTTTATATTGCTTAAAGCAAGCATCACAGAATATTAGACAATAAGTCTGTTTTATTTGCCATACCCTACCCTGGAGCAGGGTAAGTGGCAAATAAAACGAGCAGGAGTAAGAGAAAGCTTTAATTCGAATGTTTGTAGCGCTGCTTAGCAACCATATTGTAATGATATGAGAAGCTTTTAGCTAATACACTTTTTATGGTAGAAAACTGAACTAATTCGGATGTAATAGTTACACCTGCTCTGAAAGTAGTGTAGGATTTGCACTTTTGTTGTTTTTGTTTTCAATATAAAAATTTGTTATACCCCAGAGCTAGTGGCAAATAAAACAGACCTAATATTAGACATTATGTAGTACCATGCACGACATGAAGATGGATATAAAGAATAAAACAATACGGGGAATTAATACTCAAATGCATACATACGTCAAATATAACGTTAAGATTAAAATTAAGATTAAGTTAAAGGGTTTTCTTCTACTGCGACCTTTGAGATCTATTGTACCCAATTATTCTTTAACGCAGTAGTTCCCGTTCTAGAGCACCTCCTCATTACAAGAAATTTTAGTATCCGAAGAGGGTCATGAGATTGTATCTCTCTTTTAAGAAGAAGCAGTATGCCTACAGATATTTCATGCTTCTACGAAGTAATACTGCGCACTCAGAAAGAATATGCATTGGGGTATATTTGTCCCGCCCGTAGAATCTGCGCTTATTATTTATGGCCATAACATTAAGAATTGAATAAGCGTTTCTTTTTTTTGCTGAGCAAAAAAAATCAAAAGCTTGAATCTTAACATCTATCTCACTCAACAGTCTGGAAAACGTTTGAGTTTTGAACGAACTCCCACGGATCACAAAGAACAAATGTTAGAATTTCAAAGTCCACTATTAGTTCAGAATTCTTTTACTAAAGATGATACTGTAATTACAGGTGAGCACTCTCAAATCTCAATTTAAGTACAAAATAGAATTGCCATTGTATTCGAGATTTTCTATCACACATATATACTAAGGTGTATATGTGACATTAGACACACAATAGATGTACATTAGATGTATGAAGTTTCAAAAATTGATCACGAAAAGTTTTTGGATATAAGAAAGTACCCTAATTTGCAACATATTAAACTTGACAGATGACATTAGTTTTTATCTTAATTTTTTCTTAGAAATTTCTTCTCTTTTTTTTTCGTTTCATTTAAGTTTAATGATCTTCGCGCGAATGTCTACAATGTGTACAAGAACAAAAAAAAGCAAAAACCAAAACGCAAAAAGCTTTATGATAAACAAAATTTTCCCAAGAAACCTAAAAAAAAAGCTTCCACAGAAAATTACAAAATTTCAATTTCATTTTTTTTTTGTTGATTAAAACAAAAATATTATCATTTCACTAGAATTTATATAGTCTTTCATTTAGTACCGCGAAAATTGATAAAAATAAATTAGCCCACAAAACACCAGAAAATTCTCATACATAAATTGGATACGATATCCACGCGACAAAACGATCCCGGTTGCGTATTTTCTTGAGTAAAACATTATTTTCTTTTATCATTCTCGAGAAATTATAGCGGGTGTAGAGTAATTTGTATGTCCTATGGTATTAGGTACTATCCGAGGGTTAGTTTCCTCACGAAAATTGGTAACCTATAGAAATAATCATGGCAGAAGAGTTTCAGGGCTATAGATGTGTGGAGAATCAAAAATTATATCGATTTATGCATATCCATCCGTCCGTCCATTCGTGTGGAAGATAGCTCAAAAACTCGTTACCCAATTTTGATGAAATTTGCAATGCACATTGAGTATTCCTTAATTCAATTTAGTATTGGATTTCAACAAAATCGATCAAGGGTGAGCGAAATTATTAAGCAAAAATCAAGGTGATCAGAAAGTTTTGTCTTTCTTTTTTATAGATTCTCGGCTTTATTTGGAAAATTTGTGAACCAATTTTGATGAAATTAGTATCTACATACGTTGATTACATAATTATTCGATATTGTGCTAAATTTCAATAAAATCAGTCCTAGGATAGTCGAAAAGAAATAGTCATAAGAGAAAAGAAGCCTGTTTTTGATGGATTTCAATTTCTGCCGTAGGCCATTAAAAAATCGGGTATAGCCCGATTTTCAATTACTATTTTTTATTTATTTTGCAAAAAAAATTAATATAGATAAATTCGTTTCTGTGGAAATCAAAAAAAAAACTAAAAAAGATGCGCGGATATTTTTTTTTTCTTTTTTTGTGAGAATTGGGCGGCTAGAACGGAAATACCGCGAGATTTCACTAATATGTGATCAAACATTTTTTTTTCGGAAACAATTATCTAAGAAATATTTTCTGGCATAATCGAGAATGATTTGGTTTAAATTTTGCGGGCGGTCAAGTTTTTTTGGGGTTAAAGAAAAAAAAGAAAAGAAAAAGAATTCCTGGAAATTTGTTTTTTTTTTCGTGGTTTTGGAAATTTTTTGATTTTGATAGTATTTTTGGAAGAAATTTCAAAAATTCGGCGTGGGATCAGATAATAGTTAATCTTAAATAGCGATGTTATAATTTAAGAATTATGAATCTTTTTTAAAATATTACATCATGGGGAACTTCATCTCTTTCGGATTATATACTACGGAAATGTCAAGGAGACGAAAAGTCCAAGGCTATTCTGATGAAATAAGATCAGTGATCGAAATGTATCCAAGAACTGGGACTCAATAAGTGACTATACAATTAGTATGAATACTACTCGGAAGCTAATCTTAGGTAAGGGAAAAATTTTGCAATATTATTAAAGAATGTCTCAATAGGAGTTGGAGATTTATTCTGATGTAATAAATGTTTATGACTGAAGCTGGATCAAAAGAAGTCAGCTCTCAAAATCGATTGAAATAAGTTGTGCACGCTAATTGGAATATTAAGACGTCATTGCCTTATAAGACTAAGATTGCTCCAAAGCGATCTCTAGTGGCACTGCGGAGGCATAGGTACGCCTGAAGTACATCAATGTTCAGTCCTCTTTCAAAAGCTCGTAACAACATTGACCTGGACAGCTGCTTCTTGGATTGCTACAATCGATCGATATGGATAGTTCAATAGAATTTTGTGAGAAAACCGAATACCTGGAAGAGGAATAGGATACCCATTCTACCACGTAAATTCTTCGTTCCATAGGGATCAATCACAATGGGCCCATAAGGTGCTTGGTGTTGTAAGCAAACTCTACCGTACCTAACCTAACTTGTTTGATAAACATCATTTTTATAATGATCTATGTAATTCGAATATAGCCTCAAAGGGAAGTCTAATACATCATCTTTAAGTCCGATACAGAATATTTTCGATTCCTTCCGTACCCTTTCGATTCGGGGCCCGGACAGATACCGGTACATTGTGTCTACTTTTCCATTTTTCCATAGATATTGGCATATTCATAACTTTTGGAAAGCGGAGCTGACCGAAATCAAACGAACTTTTAAATTCTTAATTTTCAAGAATTTCTTAGTGTTACAATTTTGTAGCTGATTAAGATTTCAAACGAGTATGCTTATGTGACAAATTTCTTGGCAAATTATTATACAACCTTTAGAAAAAAATGAACTTTTCATGTTATCAATATAATTTTCAATCGTCACTAGTGACGATAACGTATCACATCGCACGTGTCAAAAATGAAATGTTTATCACGTAAAAGAAAATAAAATACGATTTCCCCACTGAGTAAAGTGACAGTGACCTTTTTCAGTGATGACTTTTAAACCTGACCTAAAAAAAAAAAACTTTCTTAACTGATTATTTAAAAAGTGATAAGTAATTAATTAATTTCAATAAAAGTTATTATTTTTTTCAATTAAATTCAATTCAGTTTCAATTAAATTTTTTAAATTAATATTAATTTTTTATTTTTGTTTTTATTTTTGTTGGGAATTCTCCTAGAAATAATCTCCGCGAAGAAAATAAAACAACGACAAAAATAGGATCCTGTGGGAGAGAATTTTGTTCTTGTTGAATTTTTAATATATATTTTTTTTTACTGGGATTTAATATTTAAAAAAGAAACAAATTTTGTTTGATCTTTTAAGATATAAAATCCCGAAAAAATTATACTTTATTAATATATTTATTTATTTTTTTTTTTTGGTCAAAAATGAGTTCATTTACTTCTTCAGTTTTTTCGCGAAAATGCACACGCGAAATTCCTTGACCTGTCAAAATAAAAAGAATATATAAAAAAAACAAAACAAGAACTTGTTTTAATATGTCAAAACATTGTTGGGAATTTTAACATGGATAAAAATACTGATTTACCAAAATATGTATTTATTTTGGTCCTGTACAGTATTTTTGTGGCGTCTTGTGGTTCCTAGATGATATTCTTGTACAGGAGGTGTCTCACAATCATTAGTAATTTTTTTCATTTACCCAATAATCAACTAACATTTGTTATTATACCCTTTGTCAACACTATAATGTCTTTTGGGTCTATTATTATATTTCCAAGAGTTCCGGATTTAAATAGTACGCCATTTATGTTTCATTAGGTTGGTAACACTAAAATATTTTTGACAGCTGTCATATAAACATATTGAAATTTTTCGTTATGGAAAGATACACAAGGAAACACCATTGCTGTCTCTATTTCAGACCGAGACTACAATTGACATCGAATAAAAATGCCACAAAATTTCAATTGTACATTTTTTGAGGAGCATTCTTTAATTCATAAT
Source organism: Xylophagus ater (assembly GCA_963422695.1). Lineage (NCBI taxonomy): Eukaryota > Metazoa > Arthropoda > Insecta > Diptera > Xylophagidae > Xylophagus > Xylophagus ater. The sequence continues at coordinate 40,360,776 of OY730484.1, forward strand.
TAAATTCTCCGTCAAATAAGGTATGAGTTATCCTTGTAGGACCAAGATATACCCGAGATACACGCAGACCTTCGCGAATTTTCGGAATTCCTGCCCCAAAAATGATAATTTCTAAAAGATAATAATGATCTTATCTTTGTAATTAAAATACCCAGACCCAGTATACCTGAACCGGCGCTATTATTGGTGCACTCACATAATTAAAGTATGGACCACATTTTCCTATAGAAATTTACCACTTTTGAGACGGAGACTAGGATTTACTACGCATTCGACCTTCACCAGCAGATAGAGTAAATTCTCGGAATTATAAATATTACCATATGTATGACATAATCGAAATTAGTCATTGATAATGAAATGGGATGAGAATCATAATCGTAAACGTAAGAAATAAGAACAAATGTTTCCTACATGGCGTTGCTAGTGGATAAGATTGAGCTATAAATTTGATTTTAGAGTGGCGATATCGAACCAAATAGGATTAAGTATAATTGAAAATAGTCAACATGAAATATTCAAATTTAGGGATTATAAAGAAACATCCTTTGGACACAAATATACCCTGGAATCTTCTATAGATTTAGAAATCATTAATGTGCAGGGAAGTTTATCCAACTGTTAAGTTAAATTTAGCCCTGTAACTGCAAGCGAGTTTTTGATTTTAGAGTATGAAATCGCAGGCTAGTTTTATTTGTTATCCAGATGAGTGATATATGTATCTTGAAGGATGGTTCCATACATATCCCAACATTGCAATCCTCGCAAGAAAGCGATTACTGTCTATTTCCTCACTTTTTGTCTATTTTCACTTATATTGGCACAACATATGAGCCATTTTCTACAAGATTCCTTTTTGATAAGATTTGGAGGAATACGTTGGATGTCTATTGACATTTCCGTGAATTTGTCGATTTGTGGTTGGTACATACTTTTCAATCATCTTTTCAATAATTTCCATTCTATATTCTAAAAAAAGGTATTTTACAGTGTTTTCTATAAGTTCTTCTCGTTCCGCTTACTCTAAACGATTCAAACCAAAGTTTCAGGCATAATGACTTGTCGCTTAAGATTTAGTAATGGTTTTAACGCCAAGTTTTATGTTGTTGCCCGATGTCTACTAATAAATCTCTATGAGCCTGATTAAAATAATACTCAATAGAGGTTAAAACTCAATTAAATGGGAAATCCCTTTTCATTTTATCTAAAAATGAGGATGGACGCAATAATAGCCTTGATCAGCTAAATTTTACAAATTATTTAGAACTCGATATCCAGATTGCCCACGGTTAGAGGGTTAATAAAGTCTTGTGAACCGCATGATTTTCAATAAAATACTAAATTTTATCTTAAGTAATTTGCAATTTTATTATCAATTATTTGTAATAATACTTTTATTATTAATGATTAATGAATGCGTTTCATTTTTAAACCGCCTCCAACTCGAACCAATAAAATCTTATTTCATTTCATTTGCAATTTTCTTATTTTTATTTATAGTCGAAAAAAAAAGAAAGCAATTTAAAAAGATAAAAATGGGTGCTTCAAAGTCTTTAAAACTCTTAAAAATGTCAAGTACAATTATTTATTATATATATTTTATTTATTTTATATATTATAGTAAAAACGAAATACAATGACATAGATTTAATGGGGTCACAAATTAACAAGTAGAAATAATAGTATTTATTATTTTTGTATTTTTTCATCTTAAAAATTTGGATGAAAAATTTACGATTTTTGAATTATATTTTTACTATATGCGTACGTAATCGTATCTTATCGAAATGTAAGGTGTTCATATATAGTGTCTTCTAATAGGGACATAACAATTTTGTATCTTTATATGAAGGCACCCTTAAACATTAATAATGACCTGTCAATGTCAAAACGTAGATTAAAGTCAACATTTTTATCAAGTTCACGAACGAGCAACGCTTGGAAATTATTAAAAATTACTACCGAAATTCCGAGTCGGTCGCCGCAATTTTAAGAGCGAAAAATCATCCTCAGCGATGGGCTTAGTTTTGGCTAAACGGATTTGTCAACAAGCAAAATATGCGTTATTGGACAGCAACAAACCCACATGTGCTTCAAGAGAAGATATATGAATCGATTGTAGTCCATCATTATTGGAATATAATAATTATAGCAGAATTCTGTAGCATTTTATCCAGAGAAAATCTATATTTCTCATATATCAATGGGGACTATGGCAATTCTCTAATTGTCAGGTATGGTTTTCCTACCAAACAACCCAAATTAACAGATTGGAGTCTGTTCGACGTAGGTTCGTATGATTTGCATCATAATATTACGTATAACCTTTCGTGCAATGACCCCTTTCTACTGCTATCATACCATAGATAAAAAATGATAGGTTTACAGTCCTTAGAAAGGCGGCGCCTAGTAGCGGATGCGGTTTTCGTGAGTCAAACCCTAATAGGTGCTATCGACTTCCCGTTTTTGCTGGGCACAATGCAACTTAATATAAATACATAGTCCTTGAGGTCCGTGGAAATATTTAGAATTTGTCATCATAAAACTGAGTACGGTAGAAACAAACCAGTTTCTCGAATCCTAAGATCGGCCAATGATAACGCCAAGGTGTTTGATTTTTGCTTGAACGAAAGGCATTTGAAAGGTCTTCTATACAATGACTGTTGTTTAAAAGTCAGTCAGTCAATCAAGACTTGTTCAGTTTAATGTCTTTTATTGGTTAAAGTGGTTTAATAAGAGGAATCCAGTCCCTCGGACGTAGTAAGAAGAAAGCACAATGATTGAGTCTAGGCATAAGTGCTAAACTATTATAGTTACACACAATGGTATAATTTCTATATCCTATCGGAAAACCAGTGGATTCTAAAATCATAACTCAAAGATTTTATGAGATTGCCAAATATTTTTAAATATCATAGAAAACTGAAAAAACTCAATCAAATTTTGCAATTAGCTAAAAATGGATGGATTGGATCCGTTTTGCGAGGAAAGCTATCGAATTTCGTTCGATAGGATCAGAGACATTTTTCGGAGTCTCAAAAAGTCATCTGAGTACGATCAGTAAATCGGAAATTAAACAGAAACTCCTATTTTGAGACATATGCTGTGTCATAGTAGGTCGATATTATATCATTTTCTCGGAAAAAATTAGCCAGAAGTTAAGCGTTCACTTGCAAAGAAATTTCTGCAATGTCTTATGTGAATACAGACAAAAATATATGCAAATTAATTGGGAAAATAACCTTTGTAAAGGGCCTTTCATTAAGGACATAACATAACGATTGTAATGTGTGCTGTGTGGCTTGTAGCGCCGTCTTGTTGAAACCACATATCGTCGATATCAATTTCATCAAATTCTGGCCAAAAATAATTCTCCAACATGGCACCGTAACATGGCGATCGTTCGCATCAACGAAAAAATTCGGCCCAATCACGCCTCTGGCATGTAAACCATGTGTCTCTTGAAGCACATGTGGGTTTGTTGCTGTCCAATAACGCATATTTTGCTTGCTAACGAAGCCATTCAGCCAGAAATGAGCCCATCGCTGAGGATGATTTTTCGCTCTTGAAGTTGCGGCGACCGACTCGGAATTTCGGTAGTAATTTTTAATAATTTCCAAGCGTTGCTCGTTCCTGAACTTTACCATGATGAAAATGTTGACTTTAATCTACGTTTTGACATTGACAGTTCATTATTAATGTTTAAGGGTGCGTTTATATAAAGATACAAAATTGTTATGTCCCTATTAAAAGACACTATATATCCCTTGTGAAGGTAGTATTGCAGAATTTTTTGCCAATTGGGTCCATCTTATCCTACTATGTAGTTGATCTTGGAAATCTGAGTAATTTAATTGGGCCACTACTCACTAAGTTACTCATAAATTGGAAAAATCTGAGAAGCACCTGGAAACATGGCCGATCATCTTCTTTGTAAGATTTGTTCTTAGACCACAAACACATAAGCACATTTTGTTATTGTATAAACCCACCTTAATATGTCATATTCCTTATAATTTTCGTATAAGATGCCAAATCTAAAAACAAGTAAAATTTCTTTTAAGAAATTATTTTTTTTATTTTCTATATTGATAAATCGGTTCCAGATGCCACCGGAGGCCACTTTTTCGTTTAAATTAGAACTTTTATGAGTTTTTTTCTTTCTTTTTTTAAGCTTTTAAGAAAAATTTTAAAATGGAAAAAAAAGAAACTTTTCTTCTTCAGAGAAAAGTGCATCGTACTGAAAATTCGATTAACGCTTAAAATTTACCGCTTAATTTTAAACCGGGGAAAAATGTAATTCATATTTTTAAATATATTTTTAAATTTTTTATTTCGCGTTTTTCAGTTTTTTTTTTTTGCAGCCTGTTTTCGCTTATATTAGGGCAATGCACTTTTTCGCAAAAAATTCGTTACAGAAAACCTGAAAAATTTTCTTGCATTTTCCTATGAAAATTTATTATTTTTTTTTGGTTTTATTTTGCGATGCCAAAATATTATTGAAATAGGTTTTGGTTATATTTGGATCCCGCGAGATGAGTTATGCGCGTTGATGATAAAAATAAAAATATATGTATATGGCAAACATATGAAATATTTGCAGCTTAATTTCCTTATAAGCGTAAGAGCGAAAAATAGTGTTCCAGCTGAAAAAGAAGCATTTTCAGTTCCATCCTTTTCGAATGCAAAAACTAATCAATCCATCCTCTACATTTGTACCAAATTTCAACAAAAAAAGTTATTCCCATATATGTACATCGAAGAAAATTTAGCACACGCGAATACAAACTGGAGATTACGGACTGTTATTGTTCTTTCAAAAGAACTGTGTTTTTTATCTCCTTTTTTACAGTCTATATGAAATATGCTCTCTGAATTTATATTCGCCCTAGATTAAGATTTAGATTAGGTTTTGGGTGTTCCTCTACTGAGACCTTTAAAATCTATTGTACCCCTCTTCTTTAGTGCAGGAGTTAGGTTAACTTCCTATTCTAGACCACCTCCTCCAGGCCTATTTCTCTAAGGAGTTTTAGTGTCCGGATCAAAATATTATATCTCAATTGGAGAGAACCAGTATGCCCCCAAGTGTTTCAATCCTACTGTGGAGTAGTGATTTTCTATCAGAACGGAATAAGTTCTCGTATTTAAAGCTAAAAATCAAAACTGAGGAATTTCACTATCTCACTATTTATATTTTGTTCAAACTGCTCTTTCAAACCATCATGTGATGAAAGAACAAATTCAATTTTTGAAACAATGAAACAGATACTGTTTTTAGCGAATGCCTGTGATAAAATCACAAGGTTGCAATTTTTGACATCATCTCTATTAGAAACATCATCGCGAAAATAGTCAATTCGAATTCAGGAGATCTCAAAATATGGTTTTGAAATTGGGCTAGCTTTGACAGGTTCATGACAGATTACTTATTGACGTCAGGTGATTGTGTCAATCTAGTTCGAATGTATCTGATCTGTCATAACTTTTAGATGTTTGTGAACAGCTAGTTAAATGCGTCTGATGTGTCGCAACTTCCAGATTTTTATGTTAAACCATAGATTAGTAAACCTAGATGTCCAAGCCAAATAAGCAGCATGATGTTCAGAATTATTGTTGTAGGTGAACTTAAAGAAGAATGGATAAAAAGAGGTTTAATGTGAAAGAAAGAGAAGAATCTATATTGTGTCGCGATATCACGGTACAAAAAGAATCAGTTAAATGCACAGTCGTTGGAAGTCTTTATTATTAGTATATGGTTAAACTAGTTCGATGAGCTCGATCTGTCATACCGTTTTTGTTTGAAACTATTTAAATGGACCTGATCTGTCGCAACATTTAGCTTCAAAAGACGCTAAAAAAGTAAAAAATTTCGTGAAGTAATAAAATAATATTAAAATTTTCGAATTACGATTAAAAAGAATTAAAAGTTCCTGAACAGAAAAGCTCCCAGCTGGGATAATATGTGCGGCTATAAATAATCCCGAAATGGATTTTTCTTGTGTGTGTGTTTTTTTTTCTCGAGATATTCTGTTCTTTCTCCGAGATATTTTGTATATTAAAAGTTATTGTTGGGATTTGATGATATATGCATGTGAATTCCCACAATAAGATCTGTTTTGAATTTTGGAACATACAAGATAAATTTCTTCTTGAACATTTCCAAGTGATCTTTAAAAATAGATCGATCGTATTTTTTGTGTCTAAACGACGTCATTTTTTGTGCAATCGAAGTGAAAAATATTTTATTGCAAAAAAAGAAAACGAGTACATATATTAATAAGTATGTATTTTATCCTAATTGGGTTTCTTTTTTCGCAAGTAAACAACAAATGCAGAAAAAATAGGTTCTTTTTTATGACTTTCTTATACTTATATAGAAGGCGAAATATATATATTATATTATTTTATTATTATTATCAAAATGAAGAGGAAGAAGAAGGTCAGTCACTTACTATATAAACTATACTAACTGAAACGGCGACGTCGGACGACATTAAATTATTTATGATAGAAAAACACTGTGAAATTGAAATCCATTAATGTAACTTAATTTCATGTTTTATGACTTTTGAAATAAACAATGTTGCTGAAATTGCATTTATGTTTATACACAAGCAGAAAAAAAAAAGAATATGTAATAATAAATTTTGATGATGTATATTCATAAGAAACAGAATATTAATATTATTAGCTGTTTTTCTTTTGGATTTTTATCATGAAAACAATTTTATGATATTAAAATGCCCTAAAAATAGTTTTAAAGGATATGTAGAAAATGTATGTCATTCGTCGGTGTCGGCGAAAATAATGTCACGAAAAATTTGAATCGATAAAAAACCTAAGATCTGATTGGAGTACAATACTAGGCACCTTATGGGCCAATTGTGATATCTATGAGACTATCAGAACAACCTGACAGGATGGAACGTATTAAACGTATTAAAGTACAAATATCGACCGATAAATGCAACTCTAACTTCTTAAAAAAGTAGCTCACCAGAATATGTTGTTGCGAGCTCGAAAGAGGGCTGAACATTCATAAAAGATATATGTGTGATGTCTTGACAATAATAGCAGAGATCGCTTTGTACCAATCTTACTCATTTAGAGTGTTTCTTTGGAAGACCGTGATCTGATAGTATTCCAATTAACGTACGTAACTTATTCTTGTTCTCATCAATTATAAGAGTGGACCTATTTTGATCCAATTTTAGCCATAAATTTCTTGACACTGTCCCCTTATTGCACCAGCAATTGTTTTGCTTCTTTGAAAATTGTATGTCTAATTCGTGCTTTAGCACGGAGAGAGTATACTAAAATGATGAAGAATAAGTTTCGACGATGATTTATCCCATTCCAAGGTAGAACATTGAACCTATTTAATTCTTAAATATTTGTAAGAGTCGTTAAGTCGTTAGATAAGGAACTTTCTTGTATGAGAGTTTCAAAGTTATGTATGAAAATAATAATAACATTTGAATGGTTTAAAGATGCAATTAATAATTGCCACTTCTTCAGTTAACAAAACCATAAAAAATTAATAAGGCAAAATAAAACCAAAATTTGACCAAAGTTGTTTAGGACTTATGTAACTTAGAGGTATCGTAATTTTTGACGAAAAAAAAGATTACATGTTTCAAATTAGTTTTTTCTATTCATATACGTCATCAGTGCCCCAAATAATGAGACATAACTGACGATACGCAATGCGGTACTTGTATTCTTTGATTCGTGGATTACATTGCTTATAGGTTTGTTAATTTGTCAAAAAACGTATTTTGAACTACATGATCCCTTAATTGTTCTATCGGTTTGTTTGAATATTGTTTTCAGACTTCAACATAGAATGAGGAACTTTTTGTTTTTGGTGAAAAATCATCGATTTCAATGAAATTTAGGGAATGAATTGCTTATTTTAGAGGTTAAAGTAAGTAATTAGCTTTGATTGTTTAGAATATAACTAATAGAGTTCAGTTTTTTAGAAAGTACTAGCATATCAAATGTATGTGAATGCTGAACGTAAAAAGATAAAAGTTTCTGAGGCAAAATTAAACTAGAAAAACTAATGCAATTGCTAGTAAATATAAGTTTCGAATTCAAATCCCAAAGTTTCGGTGATATTCACATTTTTGTTATTGCTTTCTGTTATGTACAGGAATATATTCCGATTAGATTTTGGATAGGTTATGCTAGGTTCTGTTAGTACAAATTTGAAGTGAAATTTTACATAATTCATAAGATGAGATTAGATTTTATGATATTATGACCGAAAATACGATAGGATAATATGCTAAAAGACTATTACATCAAAACAAAAAAAGAAGTTACTCAAAGCAATCGAATTGTCATAAAAATTCTTCAAATTTTTAAAATACCAAAACCTAATACCAATTTTTTTTTATCTATTCTTTCTTTTCTAATATTATAAATAGACTACGTATATGTACCCCTGGGATAGACCTCATTAAATTATCATTTTTATAACACATAAAACTAAGAAACCCCTCTGTGAGATCCCATATTTTAATAGAAAAAAAAAACTAGTTCAACACATCATAATTGCTTAATTCTTAAATGTTTCTAGAAGTGGTTTTAAACCAATACTTCTTTTTAGATACTATCCGATTCCGTAATAGTTATAGTCAGAGCAGTTAGCTATCGATTAATTATTTAGAAGTGACTTTAAATACTTCCATATGGAGATTGTCTCGAGTTCTTCTTTTAAAAACAGTCCATAAAAAAAACATATTACTTCAAACCCAATTTGATGTAACCACTTGTGTAATTATTAGACCAGAAATAAAATCATTAATTATCGGAAAAATTTCTTGAAAAAAAAACAAAAAATTCAATCAATCACTTAACAAAAATTCAAATTTAAAAATTCTTATTGTAACTTCTATACCGCGCGTTACAGAAAAGATGGCGCAATTATAAATAATATATTCCATGTCATATCTATGGATGCTTCAAGCGACTGACATGGGTAGCCTAATGAAATTTTGTAGAAAAATCAAATGCTTCGAAGAGGAATAGTTACCCCGAACGGGTAACTCTTGGTCTCATAGGAATCACAATGGGCCCATAAGGTGCTTGGTGTTGTACGTAATACCCCTACTCTACCTAACCTAACCTACTTCCTGTTATATACACGAAAAATGAGGAACAAATCAGTCAAAGTAGCAAAGACTGCATAGAAGAAAACCGGCAAAACAAGTAATCAGAGTTTTTATTTCAAAAACATCTAATATACGCCTAATGTCACATATACAGCCGTTTTGTTTTCTGGTTGAAAATATAAAATACAATGACAGTGCTATCTTTTGTAACAAGTACCATATAGACAAACTTACGAAAATGTATTAATCTTCAAGAATCGTATGCTGTAATTATAATCTGCATACCCAAGTAACATTTTCAGTATCTACTAAGTCATAAATACTACGCTCCTAGAGGCAGAAATGTGTCAGCAACCAAAACTACTAGGTGGGCAGTTTTGCTTGAATTTGATATTCATTTCGTTATGTTGGAACAAATCGATTAGTACAATCCGTATGGAAATTTGTTCATTTTTTTGGCTTTTCTTATGCTTGGCTCTGTCCTGTTATAATATCGAGTAAAGTTGCTAAATTAATTTGGGAGTCATTTTTTGTATTTGCCAAAAAAATAGTCTCCTGATTTTGTGGATGTCATGACTCGACTTCAAACATTCTCTCTTCAAATATAGGTCTTTCCATATGATTACAAAATTCTGCAAATATTTAGGAAGAATAATAAAATTTGATAAGAGTAGAAAATGAGCAAGATCAAAAATTCTGGGTCATGAATTGTTTTCTTCTTAAGTTTTGAACATTATAAAAAGGAATTCTTTTTCTTTCTTTCTTCCATTAGGTATAGAAGTTCTTAAAATCTGGTTTTCCCTATAAAGATACAAGAAAAAATTGAGAATTTTCGGAAAATGTTTCGAAAATAATTCATCAATATTTTTTTCTGGTTTTTAGAAATGAAAGAAAATTTCATCTCATTTTTTTATGACACCACGAATAAAAATTTTATCAAAATTAAATAAGCTGATTTTGCATTGCATAGACGCAAAGATTTAGTTTATTTCGATTTTGTTTAGTCTATAAATCTTATGTAAGCAAAAAAACAAAATAATTTTGTTTTGAATCAAAAGCAATTTTTAAATAACATCTTCTTTTGATTAAAATATTTGTAGGTGACGAAAATATGAGCAGTATAAACAAATCCGGAGAACTTTTCTCGATTATTAAATAATGTCATCCAGAATGTCTACAATTATTTTGAATTTCAATTCTATAATTCTTGCCTTCCAGTCATTCAAATGAGTATAGTGTCAATGTTTGTATTATACGAAGACTTAGATCAGAATCAGGCCAAGAAGATCAGACTTAAGGCCAAATATTGATCTAATATAAAAAAAAAAACTGAATGGATAAGTACATGATTTAACTTTGATTGATTTCATAAATATCGTCTACCTACTACTGGATAACTGGTTACGCGTGTTTCATTTCCCTTCTGTGCTTGTTTGTACGACGCAATCTAAAACGATCTCTAAGAGATTGTTGTTACAAGTCATCTTACCTGGCGGTCTATCGATACTTCTTATTTTGGGTAACACGTCATGTCCATTGATTCATAGTATTATCGTCGTTAGTCCACCTCTTGATTTTCCCATTCTTCACTATATTCATAAACTGCTGAGAGTCTACATTAAATTAGTGTTGATGTAAACATTTCCCCTGCGTTAGGGTTCGAGCACTAAATAATATGCTTTTAAAATTTTTATCATATATTCAAACCTTAAGAGTATAAACTGCTGATATTTTCCATAAGAAATTCGTTAAGATAACAGATGGAGTATAAAATTACAAATATAAATCGAAAACATTAATTTTTTATGGAAATATGGTATTTAAACTCCGTTTATCCCTTTTGAAAACTAATTATTTTTGGCAGAGAAATCGATGAAAGCCGATTTGGAAAGGAAAATCTGAAGCAGGAGGGCTAATGTCGGATATTAAGGGATAACTTAAAAAATTATCCAAAATCCTACCTCAAAGAGTTTATAGCAAGCTCTCGGTAGCATATTCGTGTATGGCCTATTCTTTACTTCTTATCATGCTAAAAAATCATTAATAATTCTCAAGAAGTTTTACACTTTATTACAAATTCAAAAATAATTAGGCAATTAATCTTTAAAACAATTTGCTTTGATAATTGATAACATTTAGTTTTCTTTTGCCGGTTTTGTTTTTCTGGTTTGTTTTTTGCTTCCTCACTATGTGAGAAAACTTTCTTGACTGTGAAGCATGAAAATGGAGTCTTTAACAACATTCGCAATTAAAATCGCACACATAAAGTCGCAAAAGTTTTAATTCCTCTAGCTTTCTTTTGTAATATAAGAAAAATGTGCATTAATTTTAAAATCATGATCGTGCGATTTGCTCACAATAATCTTTCATGAAAGATCACATTTCATTTAATGATCACGAAAGAAAATTGTAGACCGTGGAAATTTTATACTTTTGTTTTTAATACAGAAAAAAAAAAACAATTACATATAAAAAGTACCACCCACAGTTTTAACACAAATTACATAAATTTTGCTACCACTTTAGAAAAAAAATTAGAAAGAGAAACATAATAATTAATTAATAATAAATTAATTAAAAATGATGTTTTATTTTTTCTTGTCTTAAAAATTATCTAAGATTTGAATCTTTCATGGAAGAACATTTTAATTAAATCGAAAAATTTAATTAAGACCTTTTAAGACCTTTTTTTTTTGTTTCTTGCGATAGTAATATTAACCTTTATCGTACGGAATTATTGATGATATAAAACAAAACTCTAATCTTGTAAACAGATGTCAAATGTACACGGAGAATATAGTGAGACCCGAAACCATAAAATATTAGCCAATATAAAAATATTGGTTGCTCCAAAAAGTCACTGTGTTTTTTATTCGAGTGTAAATAAAAGATAAAGTTTTCAGAGGAAGATTTCTTAAACAATATATTAGTTCGGCTGATGTTTGCCGGTCCTTTTATGCTGTCATTGCAGAACTTCGAGGTATTGTGAGAGAAAAACAAAGACAAGTTGTTTCATAGGATTCTTTTGAATTCGAATTTCCATCACTAAAAGAATTTTGCAAAAACCAAAATACATGGCACTCTGATGATGCAATGATGTGTCTCTATACAATGGATATAACAAAAATTCCCAGCCAAGCTCTCTGAATATTTTACGACTGACTAAACTTGTGTGTGGTTTAAAGATTTGGTTCGGTGAAGAGACCAACCTTTTAACCAACCTTTGAGAAGGGGGTACAATGGACCAGTAAGGCCTACGTGATAAGGCCCTCCAATACAATACAATACAATACAAATTACCTATTCACAAATTTTAGATGCTTTATTTCTCAGTTTAATAGTTCTTAATGCTCGATTTGAATTTCTCGCAAACGTCCATCGGATTCTATCAATACTTTTTTAAAAATTTTTGGCCCATCCAATAGAATACTCCAATTCCAGAGTCTAATTTTTATTATTTTCTATGTATAACAACATTCGTAAATTAGTAACAGAATGAAAAACTATAAAGTCATATCCCATTACTGTCACCAATTATTTCTTCTTGATTTAACATCGAAATTTTCATATATATTTTTTTTTAGGTTAATATTCTTTAATAAAGTTACTTAATGTCAAGATGAATTTTAAACTAAAGAATAACAAGAACCCAAATGAATAAACTAGATATATACGTGATCGAGCACAAATTTCGAAAATTTTTTAAAATCTCTCTCTCTTAAGTCCGTGTTTTGTTTAGTCATATACTACTTTAGTTCTAGGGTGCTTAACTACATATATACATATGTATATCGAAATTTTTTTTTTGGATTTAGTAGATGTAAATTTTATTGGTACATCATATAGAAAACAATAATAAAATCAAAACAGAGACAGATTTCTAAAGAAGGGCACCTTGGAGACTTTAGAAATATAATAAGAAACCAAAAAGGAGAAGAAAAAAAAGATACATGAAATTTAATAAACCCATTCGAAAGAAGAACTCTAAAACGAAAATCTGAAGGAGTATATAATAAACAACTTCAAGAATCAGATAATATTCAGAATTTACCAATTTCTAGGTTCATATTTGATATTCAGACTAAGAAAAAAGGTTTAACTTATATAGACAGGGTTGGTTTTCTGAAGGGGACCTTAAGTTTTATTTAACCTATGTAATTATAGAATTTCAAAATTTTCCTGAATTCAACTCTTTATTTCTTGTAGGCCGTGATAATAAGATATTAGCAACTAAGAAGATACAATCTAATACATGCTACTTACGAATATATATTTAGAAAGCTCGAAGTAGGCAAAAATATTGTAAAATTCCAGAATTCCATCAATGGGCACCACACTATAAGTGTATTATAGATTAGATTAGATTATATCAGATTTCAGGATGTTCTTGTATTGCGACCTTTGAGATCTATTGTATCCCCTTTTCTTTAGTGCAGTAATAAAGTTGAATTCCCATTTTAGAGCATCTACTTCAGGCCTATTTATCTAAAGGATTTTAAGTATCCGAAGTGGGTCAAGGACTTGTATCTCAATTGTGGAGAAACAGTATGGTCCCAGATTAATGTATCCTACTGAACTATATAATTAAAATGAAAAACAATATAAAGCCATTTTTAATTAAGACAATTTTACAATTCATTTATAGAATCTAGGCCGGTCTGTACTACCCGGCCCTGGTGTTATCATTATATTAAATCAAACAGAACGAACTATATATAATAAAGATGAAGATGGAAAAATACAAACCAAGTAATCATAAAAAAAAGGTGAAAGATGTTTTCAAGTAACCACAGGGATTCTATAGATTCTTAAATGGAAAATAAAATAGAGAATAAAAATCTTTTTTTTTTTTAAAATAAGATACCCCCGAGAATCACTCAGATTGATGGAAGATGAACTGCATAATGAAAACACTACAAAAAATAAGACGAAAACAAGAATAAATCTTAAAGAAAATACCTTATTGTAGATTCAGGCTAAACTGATGAACAGTTGAATCATTCACTATTGGACTTATTTTTCCTTTTTTCTTTTTTTGTAGACCAACAACAAGATAGTAATACTGGTTGACTACGAATAAAATGCTAAGTCACGTTCCATCTTCACTAGAAAATTCTAAAGAAACAAGAAGTAGAACCATAACACAAACATTCATTCTAGAGAAGGAAAAATTCAGTCAAAATAACTAATAATAATGATTCAAGACGACTTCTTATGGATGGCGACATGGTCATGACAATCTTTGACTATACAGATTTTTCTTGAATATGATTTTTTTTTACTTAGGATTAATTGGTTCTCGTAATCAAAGAGAAATATTCGTGTCAAGGAATTTTGTATATAATCTCGATTTTTGGTTTAATAAAAATGTATGACAATTTCGATTGACACATATGGTTGATCAAATCATATGTTATGTTATGTTATTCAAATGTGAAAACTTTTTACGATCACTATTTTCTATTGACATTTAAATAATCTGTGAAAATCTGCGGGAAATCTTTGCTTAGATCAAAAAATAAAAACTAACAAAACAAAAAAAAAATGTGTTTAGAATAATGATCATTTTGTTGCAAAAGATCTTAGCCATTAAAGATCAATTCCCACAAATATAATTTACAAAAAATATAATTATGAAACTAGTTCAAATTATGGCATAAAAAATTTCACATAAATTGCCGTCAATTTTATCGTAAAACTAAGTAATTACTTCTGTCCAATTAAAAAAAGAAATTAGTTTTGTAATGATCTTCAGTCGATAATGATTTTATTCTTTATTAAACGTTTCTAAAATATTCCAGGAAATATTAAGTGAATATATTGAAATGCCTTCAGTCGTCAGCAATCTGTATAAAAGCACTTGACGTATGTACCGGGTCCGACAATTGAAAACGTCCGTCTAATTCAAAACGCTGTCAAATGTAAACTGCACATCTTGCAATACTGAAATTTGACATGAATATTGCTTGACATATTGTCTGTCAGTAGTAAAAATGATTTGTTGGTAAAAAGACGTGTTCTTATTTTTTGTACAATGGACCTTAAACGAAATTGAATTGTTGTGCTTCATTTGATTGGAAAGTTAAATATAGAAATTCACCGTGTTCACAAGATCTGAATCTGTTGGATTATTCGATTTAGGGAATTTGATAAGCAGCGGCTTAGAAAAAACCACACAACCTTGGCCGGTTTAGAAAAGGGAATGGAACCGTCTAAGCCAAGACATCGTGCGAGCATCGTGTGCATCATTTAAAATGAGATTGTAACTGGTGGTTAAGGCAAAAGGCGGTTACGTACCATTCGAATAATTGTAAAAAAGTAACTATGTATTATAAACTATCATTTCCATACATTTTAATAAAACCGACCAATAAACAAAAAAATTACAGCGTGTTTATAATTTGACACTTCAATTGCCGGACCCGGTATATATAAAGAGCTTATCTAACCTTTTCTGATTATGATATAACTGACCCTTTGGCTTGGGGATCTTCTTAGAAATATGAGCAAGCTATATTAAACTATTTAAATTTAAATTAGCGATCTTTTTTATAAAATCTTCAAGTGATCGCCAATCGTTTAACGCAAATTTCCTTTAGAAGTATACCACATTTAGAATTTTAAACGTTACTTAGTTTATAACTAAATGATCCTCAAGTGATTTCAAATTTAAATCGTTTAATCCCCATTCCAATTATATCCAAAATAACAACCGATCTTCAAGTGATCTTCTTCGGGCAGGAACATCGATACCTTAGAAATGTTCACATCAAATTTAAACATTTATAAGGATTCTAAGTGATCTTCAATAATAACTCGTATAACAAGTGATCTTTCATTATATTGTATAACTTATATTTTATCTGATCTCAATTTTTAATTCCGGGTCTGACTAAGCTAAAGAAGAAGAATGCTTTTATGTAACTTTTAAATGGTTTTCATTAAAAGAAAACACTAGATATAAGAAATCACGTACAAAATGTCATCTGTTGACCACATTAAAAAGATCAGTTCACCCGAAAAAAACAGACAAATCTGTCGTCAAACAAAACAAAAAAAAACCAAAAAACTCATCTTATAAACCATTTTAAATGAGCCAGAAAACAAAAACAACACTAATAACTCCCCCGAAAAGTATTCTTTTAAATTTGTTATGACTTTAAGATGCGCACGCACACCTTTTCTTTGCAGTTTATGATTATTACAATCAACTTAAAATTAACTACAGATGTCACAGCTATGTCACAGTTGAATTATTTTTAGTATAATTGTTACAAACAAAGTATTATTACTGAAAATAATAAGAAAGAATTTTCAATAAAAAATAAATTCGTTTTAAATGAAAAAGAAATTTTTTTACATAAGAAAAATGTCAGTGTTTTTGGGAAAATTAACTTCTGGAACTTCTTTGGATAAAAAAAAGCAATCCTAATTTTTACATTGCAAAGAAGGGCAAGTGAAGTCTCCATCACCAATTTTATAAATCTTTAAAATAATACATTCTATTTTCGTCCGATAAAATGGGAATAAAGATTTGTGATAGAAAAAAACGGGGCCTTCAGATTATGATGAATCTACAAAGTTTTGAAGTTTTCTGGATTAAAAAAAAAAAAATACAATTATTAAAAAGTCTGCTTAATGGACAGGAACATCCTTGAGAGCACCAGAATCCTTCTGTGTCATCGCACGACATAGAATACGAGGAATTTGAATGAAGGAAGAGGCAACAGATAGAACCAAACACTGAGAAATAGAACCAGGACTAAGGCTGGCCAAATATCCCCTCGGGGAACACAACTCCAAGAGATTCAAAGTCGTTATTGGTACTTATAAGAAGAATATTAGAGTACTGATAATAGACAATCCAACAACGAACCAAAATCACTGAACTTTATTTCCGGCAAAAACCAGAAGAAAATCCAGATTTTAATCACAATTTGATAAAGACCAATGAAGCCCATTTTCAATTAAATGATTCCGTAAACAAGTGGAACTGCAAGATATGGGCTACGGAAAAGAGCAGTTCATCGACGACAATTACACGCACTTAAGTGTACTGTTTGGTGCGGTGTATTGTCTAGGAGGATCATTGACCCATATTTCTTCGAAAATGGAGCCGGTGTTGTAGTTTCCATCAACAGTACTCAATATCAGACGATGTTGGAAAATTGTTTAAGGCCATTTGTGAGAAACCATCCAACTATAAAAGGCATTTCATCAAATATTCAAACCTTAAAAAAATAAACTATTGATTTGGATAACAAATGGAGTATAAAATCATAGAAAACATATATCCAATGCATAAATATAAATTGTAAACGTTTACTTGATGGAACCATTGGATTTGTATAATTCGCAGAAATATTGTGAGGTTCCCCAAGGTCTTCCCGGCAAGGATATGCTTCTAGAACATGTTTCTTATTGTCAGTCAAATCATTCATGAGAAACAATGACTTTACTTTAGAACCCACCTAAATATTAGGATAACTTAACAAAATATCAAAAGTTCCACCTCAAATGACATTTATACTGGCATATGTATTTTCGTTTATTATAAATCTAACTATATGAAAAATACTTGATCCTTTTTTCCTAATGAAATGGGAAAAGGTATTCTTCCAGTATATCCATTGGCAGTGTATTTTTCTTTTACGATTTCAATGGACTAAAAAAATTTTTCATTATTTTTACAGTCGCGGACATTCTTAATATTGTTAATAAAACTTATTATTATTGCAGCAGTGGCGTTTCTTATCTTCGCTCTTCATACTGCGTGTAAGTAAAAATAAAATAAATTCATTACGAACATTATTTTCATCAAGTAAATTATTTTTGGCACTTTTTTTGTCAGCATTTAATTTAATTTCATCCGTTTGAATTTATTTTCGTTTAATTTTTATTAATTTATAAAAATGAAGAAATAAATTATTAAAATGACCAAAAATAAAATTTCCCAAAAAAAAAATAAAAGAAAAAAATTCCGCTGACCTACATTGGAAAAATATTTTGCTGTTGCATATTAAGTGCTCCGAAGATGCCCGTCTCTCCGAATTTAATAACACGCGCATTTATCATGTCCGGGGATTATTTCAAGTGCATCGCATTGGTCTATTTTATAAAACTTAAGAAAATAAGAAAATCGTCTTTTAAAAAAAAGAAAAGATTTATTGTGAATAATTTGTTCAGAATAATAAGTTTTTTCCTTATTTAATGTTATTTTAAATTCGTTTTATTGTTGAAAAAGATTAGATTTTAAAAAGTCTTGGAACTGAAAATTGTAAACAAGTAAATTTGGATTTCAAAATTTGTCAAAATTTACAAAAATATTTATTTGAATTTTAAATAAATTACATTTAAATTGAAAAAAAAACGAAAGAAGTGCGCTGCTGAAGAACCGGGACCTGGATTTGAACCAGGGTCTCATCAGTCTTGTGAGGCGAGGTCGAAGTCTTAACCAACTAGACCATTCTACACTATCTCTGTTGGTCTGTTTATTTGCCTTTTCCTCTAACATTCTCAAATCATTGCAACACTTTTGTCTTAACCTCTCAATTGTTTACCAAATTCAGTTGTATTCTATTTTTAACTCTTACAGATTCTACATCTAAAAATATAGTATAAATTGCTAGAAACTAAAGAAATATACCTAAATTAAGTGAAAACCAAAATATTTTATATAAAACTTGGAAAAATTTAGTTTCAATTCACTAAATTTCGAGCTGAATTACAAAATTTCGTTTCAATTTTATTTGAAAACATAAAATTGCTAAATTACAAAATATTGTCTTTGAATTGACAAAAGAAAAATTTTGCTGAATTGAAAAGAACTATATTTAAACAACAAAAGTTTATGCTGAATTCTAAAAATTTGTAAGCTCCAACAGATTTAAATTAAAAATTCTATCTGGAAAAATAAAAACTGAAAATTGCAAAAAATTTTCAAAAAATTAAATTGGAAGTAAAATAGTTTTCAAACATGAAAGAATTTCATCTAAAAAGTTAGCTGAATTGATGAAAACTGCATACAGTGTGAATAGGTCAAGTTGGTTGAGACCACGTTTCTAGAAACTGATGAGACTCTGGTTCAAATCCAGGTCTCGGTTCTTCATAATTTATTTTCCTTTCCCTACAATATCAGATGTGGGGTATTATTCACGAAGGCTTCCTAAAGTTAGTGAATATGTACAATTATTTGTAGTTGGCTTTATTGTGTGGTTAACCGGTGTATGTTAACTTTATTGTGTGCTTACAGGGTGTGTATCCGTGAGATCAGCCAGGGGCGATTGCATTGTCAGGATGGCCGAGGTGTAGGAGTATATGTGTTCTGGTTTAGTTTAATAAAATAGTTAATGGTCGCATTTAATTAAGCTGTGCTGAATTGCTGAATTTTATACTGCAATTATAAAAACAAAATTCATTTGAATTGAATAAAAGGGCATAATTAAAATGTAGGAGAAAAATTGTAAAATTGACTAAATTCTGTTGAAATTGTATTGAGCTCCTTTTAAAGATATTCAGCTAAAATAATAAAAGAGAAAATCTTTACCAAAACTTTGTGTCTATTTCCTAATATGCTATTTATTGCATAATAATAAATTTTTGTCATGGTTTTATCTCAAGGAAAAACAGCAAATTTATTTGTTTACGCTTGTATAAAACAGAATTTCAAGAATTCCTGAACGAGGACACAAGAAATTCGTGTACGCAAAAATTGCATCACATGTGATTCTTTTTTTTTGTAATTTAAATGGACCTGAATCTCAATGTCTCAATATTTTTTGTAATGTGTGAACGAAATTTAATTAATTAACATGATTTTACAGAACAAAAAATGAAATAAATTTATAAAACAGCGTAAATCAAAAGAAATTTTGGTTGTCTTTTAAATAAATTAGTAGGCGTTCAGAGATGACTTGTAAGAAATTTATTATTCGTGTTTTACATGGATTATAGTATGTACTCATTTCTTCATTGGCATAGAGTGTAAAAAAGTATAGGATCTTAGAAGTTTTATCGTATAAACCCATATCTATTAGATCGGCCCCAATATTTCTCTTCATATAACTTGGGGCCACAAAATTTATATGAATTACACAATATGGAACATCCTGGTGGGCAACATTTTTCTAGTAATTTCATTCGCTATAAGAATCCCTTGCTCTATTTATCCATTAAAAGCTGAACAAACAAGGCTGGGACATGGATTAGCTACCTCTTGATATCGATGTTGATTCTGTGAGTATACTCATTAAGGAAACAAATGTTTTCGAATTTTTTTTGTTTCCCATGAATACAGCGGACGCTAAATTGCACGCCGACACACAACGTGCTGCCAGTGGCAGGCTGGGCAGGGTGTTATCTTGCCGAATGAGAAATGGGTTCCGTATAATTATGGGTCCAGTGACTTGCGTGACCAACTCTCTACTAGATTAATGACGATTTCGAAATTTTTAATAGTTTGCGCCAAATATTCCTTATATTTTGAGAATATATAAATTTCATTATTTATAATAGTTAGCGTAATGAGTTCACGTCAATCGAATTACCATATTTTTCATATACCTCAAAGTTTTACAACTTTTCAAAACTTTCCAAGTTCTTATCATACAGATTTGATCGTCTTCTACTCGCTCATAAATCATTAGTAAAATATGTTTTTTCTATGTTTCTAGCTTCGAACGTTAATTATATCAATTCTATACTTTTGGAATAGAACCTAGTCAAAGCATATTGTGCATTTTTCTTCTATAATAATATAAGTCACATGTTCACATGCAATACCACCCTTGAATTCGTTCATCCAAATTCATCTTATGCATTCTCTCAGAAAATCGTCCTTTTAAACGTGAATGTCAAATCAGGAAATTTCCTTTTGACAAAAGAACTTTTCAACAAAGTACGTGTAGATTTTAGTTTAATACAATTTTAGATAATACAGGATGCAGTTGAGAAATACATTATTAGCTATGTTGAATATGTTCCGGGGTATTTAATTACGTTGGCATAAAGAACCCATATCGCGGAAAGAGCAACAGTTCAGAGAAGCCGTTTTACGGTCAAAACATTGGGGGTAAGCTGGATTGGACCACAAAATTTATGAACTGTACAAATTTAATGAGTATAAAAGTCATGAAATGCAATAAATCCTATTTGCCTTATTTCCAAGGATATACTTTTTCTTGCAGTAAAAATAGTTTTAATTACAAATTCATATTAGATAAAGAAAAGATGTAAGTTCACATATTAATAATTAATACAAATATAGATTTATGGCCACGTACATGTTTCACAAAAGAAACTTGTAACCAACAATTTAACTGTCAGAAACATCAATTCTAAATAGGTGTCTCCAGAATATGAAGGATATGAAATAAAGGAGTTTCTGACCATGAACTTTGGATTTTGCTATACCTAAGAATACAATGAAATGTGAAGATTTCGAATACGACAAGCAGAAAAAACGATTGGTAACTTAAAGAAAGCGGTTCCCGATGTGATATTTATATTCTTTAAATAGTAAATCCAGACAACGTGCGTACATGGAAATTGAAGACATATTTACTTTTCCTGACTGATATAAGTATAAGAAAGTGAAACTTCGAAATTATATTGGAAGACAGTGCAAAACGATAGTGTACGATTTATTAGCGAACAAATTAGAATTTAGTTTGCAGAAAGATAGCAAGTCCAACAGACGTTAAAAAAGTAGGAAATACCTTTAAAAGTCGAAGTTTGCAAAATGAAGATCTTAAAAACGGCTAAAAACGAAATCGATGTGAAATTGTTTCAGGAATCGATTCGAGTTTATACAAAACTCCGTTTGTGGAATCAAAATTCATCGAACTGGGATAAGAAGGACTTCAAATATTATACAAAAATCATTGTGAAGTTTGAACTCATTTTCGAAAATATTCAAAATTAAAGTTCTATAATTTCAGATGTTTGTAATCTTTACGAACTTATTGCCACTATTTTCATTTTCGGAATTTATGGTTATGTATTCCTCGAAAGGATTTGTGGCCTCTATGATGAGTTTAATGTATGTAATCGGGAGTTGTGCCTTATTTTTTAAATTTTTCTTTGTTATTTTCGATCAAAAGAAGATTGAAAAATGTGTTCATGAATTAGAAAAGATTGCATCGGGATTCGAAAATAAGGAAAAGATATATCAAAGTATGAAAGTGTATGGAAGAGTTTTTTTTGGTGGACATATAATAATACAAATTGTCATACTTCAAGTTAATTTTGTTCCGTTGTTGAAATCATCGGAAAAAACTTTTCCAATCGATTCGTGGTTCCCATTTGATGCAACCAAATTTCCACAATTTTATGTAATTTACTTTTATCAAGTTTCGGAATTTATCATAACTGCAGCTGTGATGATGAGCTATGATACAGTAAGTTAGACTTCTAATTCCGAATTAAAACTAATCGATTCATATTTTGGGAACAGATGTTTTGTGGAATTATGTCGATGTGTACTGCACTCATTTCCAGTTTAAATGATGAGCTTTCAAAGTTATCTACAATTGAAGACACGGATGAATCAAATAATGCAGAAATCTCGTCTGTGTCCTTTTTGGAGAGTGAGATGGGTACCAATAAAAAGGATGAGGCAAATTACAAGAATTTGAACCAAATTATTGATAAATATGTTCAAATTTCCAAGTAAAATAAATTCTGAAATGCTGTTAAATTTTTAACAAACTTTCTTTTCAGTTGCATTCGTTTAATCGAAGACGCATACTCCTTGGGTAGTTTAGTGCATTTTCTGTACAGTTTTATAGCAATAGGAATCTCTCTATGTATAAGTTCTAATGTACGAAATTTAATCTTCTGTTTGCGGACTGTTAGTGATATATATATATTGTAACGCTTTAGTTACAGAAGGTCTCTGAACGTTACTTTATATGAAAGTATAAGTAAAATCTAGCATAACAGTCCGTCAATGAAAATAATCGAAATAATAATAATAATAATATTAATCAGTTATAATTTAATAGGTGAAACTTTCTTCAACATCAGAATTATTGCCATTATGCGTTGTCATCTTTGTAATCTTTCAGTTGGCGATTTATTGTATTTTTGGTCAAAATATTGTTAATGAGGTATTTAGTAAAACAATGCTAAAATAAGTTTCCAATTCTCAACTTCCTAGGCCGACAAATTTCGAAATCTCATCTATGAAACGGAATGGTATAATCAGCCAAGGCCATACAGGCGGGCAATACTTTTAGCCCTGCAAATAACTATGAGGGAGCCTTATATAACCGCCGGGAAGATATCACCTTTATGTCTCGAAACATTTGCACAGGTTCTTCGTTCAATATTTAATAAGTTTCTTTCAAAATCAGTTATTTTTCAGATACTGAAGAGCGCCTACTCATTTTACACTTTCCTTTCCGGTTTTAATTGATTTTTACGACTTGAATACAAACTTTATTCATCAGAAGGAAAGAAGGATCTCTACATGAACTTATTCAAATTCACAAATACTATATGTTCTTAGCACAGTTCTAAAGACACATTAGCAGTTTATTCAAGCAGGCACTGTTGTTATTATAAAAGTTATGAAATGTTGAAAATAAAAAAGGTTAAAAGAAAAGAGTGTAAATATTTAATTTTTTTATTCCTTAGCTGTACCGCTTTTCAATGCCTCCTAGAGGAGAAAAATTGACACTGTAAATCTGAGGATTTGTGTATATTTTTACCAGTGATGTCGCACATAAAGTCGAGCTGTGCTCAAGTGTGCTGTCAAGGTTCGAAGATTGCGAAGGTTGGGAAGTTATACTTTTTACTATATTTGACGTTTCGCTTATTTGGTGTGTTATAAATGATATTGTGTGCTGCTTGCCTTAAATATACATCTGAACTTATACGACAATTTGGAACTCAAAAAAACCTAATCTCCTCGAAAAGTGTGGAAGTTTAGCGCCAACGATATTTGCAGATTTCTTTCTAACCGGCAGAAAATGCCAGACTTCACGTAATCTTGACTCATAGCTTCTACTTTCGGGACTATAAAATTGATTGTGTAATTGGGTATTATAGTCATTAAGTAATTGACTAATTAAAAGTGTGATTGGTCTGATATTTTTAATTTACCAAATTGGTTTGCATTGAGAAAAATATAAAGTTTTCATTGGTACTTAGTTAACCATTCTAACCGTTTAGTATATTTACTATAGAATGAGGTAAAGTCCGTTTTCCTATAGACCTTTAATGGAGTATCAGTTTAGAGTTCCAGTGACAGTTACTATGAAATTCGTATAACTTTTACTTAAGAATCAAGTAAACATCCCATTTCCCTAATTACTTAACAGTTAATTTATTTGTCACAGTAATAATAGTCAATTTTCAATCAAATATATCGATTCATGAAATTAAATTAAATTATGTCACATTTGTTTTTCCATATTAAAATTCTTTGAAAATTCATATTTCCGTATGGATTTTCCGAAAGCCTGCTATTAGAATATAATCGAATATACGAATCGTACAATCAATCGAAACCTTGCAGACGTGCCCTACTTTAGCACTCGAAATAGCAATGAGGGAGCTTTATAGAAGATATCACCGTTATGCCCCGCAACATTAGCGCAGATTTTTCTTCCAATATTTAAGAAATTTCTTTCAAAATAAGTGCTTTTCAGATAATAAACGATGCAAATTCATTTGACACTTTCCTTCCCGGCTTTAACTGAATTGAAGTACATGAAACTAAAAATTTAGTCACCAGAATTAGAAGAAGGAACTACATGGACTATTGTTAATTATTAGACAAATGTTATTAGCACAATTCTAAAACCGCAATAAGAATTCATTTACTTGATTGAAAATAAAATCTGTAGTAAAAGAAAATTTCCATAAACCTTTTATTATAATTTTCATGCATATCTAATATTTTTACCCTTTTTCTATTTCAAGAGTCCTCGCCCCGTGTATCCTCCACTTTGATATACATTATTTGTATTCTTTGAATAAAGTCAAATTATAAAACTTCTTATAGTTTCCATTGATGACGGACCACGGCAGGCAGAGGAACACATAGTTCGACAGTGCACAAGAATGCTGGAATTCTTGACCATTTTTAATTATTAGAAAAATGTCATTAGCACAATTCTAAAATCGCAATAGGAATTCTTTTACTCGATTATAATTTCAGTCTCTATTATTATTAGCAAAAGTTTGTTCAAAATAAAATATGTAGTAAAACAAAATTTCCATAAACCTTTTATTACAAGTATAATTTTCATACATATCTAATATTTTTACACTTTCTCCATTCCAAGAGTCCGCTCCCCGTGTATCCTCCAGTTTGATATACATTTTTTGTATTCTTTAAATAAAGTCAAATTATGAAACTTCTCATAGTTTCCATTGATGACTGACTACGGCAGGCAGAGGAAGAAATAGTTTAGCAGGGTACACAGGAATACTGTAATTCTATAGGCAAACCCAAACTAAAACAAACATCCGATCAGCAACATATTGGCAGAGAAATTTTAAAATCCTAAGGTTCATCCCAACCTGATAGAGGAATCGATGTGTAATTAAATTACTGCTGAAAAAAAGCAATGTTTCCAATTGCCTCCCACAAAGTACTCGTATTAATATTTAATAAATATTTTTTGTGTTTTCCTTTTGTTCGAATTGTCAAGAAGGAGTGTTCTGTTTGGATCTACCATCGCCTGAATATACACCTCGGCATATATCAATGTTGCCAGTAAATATTTCATGTCTTTGAAGTTACCCATTTCTTTAAATTGCAATTTGATGAAAGAAAGTATCAAGGTTTCAGCTGTTGGCACTCATAATGAAAATATTAATAAGTATTAAAAACAGCAATCAATAATTCGCTTCAAGAAAGTTTCTGTTTGACAAATGTAAAATACGAAAAGGAAGAACGCATAGTAATTATTTGTTCAAAACTAAAAAATTGATGACTTTTAAATATGAATTAGAATATAAAGATATGTCACAGAAACAGAAACTATGAAATGAGTCTACGCAAAGACAAAACGATATATTAGCCCTTAGAAGTCTCGCTGTGGGCTTTTCTGATATCATAGCAAAATCATATTAACCGGAATCATAAATAGACTTTCTTTCCACATACAGAAACTCTGATATTTTGTTACCTTTGAATGAAACGACACTTGTATCACCTATTGATGCCAAATATGCGTGTGCAAAAAATCCATAACGAATAAAAAATTCTATAAGTTGGCAAGGGTTAAACTTTTCCATTCTTTTCTATGAAATTGAATTCTAATAAATTTTACAGAACTTATACGAAGAAAATTGATAGAGTAATACAGAACTTGCAGGACTAAACATCGTGTACGGATTTGTTCCATTTTAATTTAAAAAGTTTAATATTTCGGATTATTTTCAAATTCACTAATAAAAATGAAGGATTCGTTAAGTGGTAATAACCAAAAGGACCTGAAATTGTTTCAGGAATCGATTCGAGTTTATAAAAAATTTCGTTTGTGGAATGAAAATTCGTCGAATTGGGATAAGAAGGACTTCAAATATTATACCAAAATCATTGTGAAGTTTGATATCATTTTCAAAAATATTCAAAATTAAAGTTCTATAATTTCAGATGTTTGGAATTTTTATAAACTTATACCCATTATTTGAATTTTCGGAATTTTTCGTTATCTATTCCTCGAAAGGACTTGTCGCCTCTATGCTGAGTTTGTTGTATCTATTTGGGACTTGTGCGTTTTCTTTTAAGTTCTTCTCTGTTATTTTCGATCAAAGAAAGATTGAAAAGTGCGTTCATGAATTAGAGAAACTTGCATCGGGATTTGAAAACAAGTTAAAGATAATTCAAAGTATGAAAATGTATCGAAGAATTTTTATTGGTGGACATATAATGATGCAACTTGGCGTTATTCAAGTTAATTTTGTTCCGTTATTGAAATCGTCAGAAAACACTTTTCCAATCGATTCGTGGTTCCCATTTGATGCAACCAAATTTCCACAATTTTATGTAATTTACGTTTACCAAGCTTCGGTATTAATTATAGGTTCAATTGTGATGATAAGTTTTGATACAGTAAGGAACATTTCTAATTCTGAATTCCACCTAATTAATTTATATTTCGGCATCAGATGTTTTGTGGAATTATGTTGATGTGTACTGCACTCATTTCCAGTTTAAATGATGAGCTTTCAAAGTTATCTAGAATTGAAGACAAGGATGAATCAAATAATGCAGAAAAGAAAAATTCGACTAGGTTGTTTTTGGAGACTAATAAAAAGGATGAGGAAAACTACAAAATTTTCATTCAAATTCTTGACAAATATGTCCAAATTTCCAAGTAAAAAAATTCTGAATTAATGTTAAATTTTTAACAAATTTTGATTTTCAGTTGCATTGGTTTAATCGACGAGACATTTTCATTTGCTTGTTTATTTCATTTTCTATACAGTTTTGGAGCAATAGGAATTGCTCTATGTCTAAATTCTAATGTACGAAATTTAATCTTCTGTTTGCGAACTGTTAGTGATATGTCTACCAAAGCTTTTGATAAGGAAGGCAACAAAATGGTAGTTTATATGAAAGTATAAGTAAAATCTAGCACAACAGTCCGTCAATGAAAATAAAGTAAATAATAATGATAATAATATTAATCAGTTTTAATTTAAAAGGTGAAACTTACTTCAACATCCGACTTATTTCCAATATGCGCTATCTTGATTGTAATCTTTCAATTGGCGATTTATTGTGTTTTTGGTCAAAATATTGTGAATGAGGTAATTTCATAGAAATAATATATTATAAAAACAATTTCTAACTCGCAATTCTCCCAGGCCGGCAAATTTCGAAATCTCATCTATGAAATGGAATGGTATAATCAGCCGAGGCCGTACAGACGTGCAATACTTTTAGCACTCCAAATAACCATGCGGGAGCCTTATATAACCGCCGGGAAGATATCACCTTTATGTCTTGAAACATTTGCACAGGTTCTTTCTTTGATATTTAATAAGTTTCTTTCAAAATCAGTGATTTTTCAGATTATGAAAGGTGCATATTCATTTTATACTTTCCTTTCTGGTTTCAATTAAATTTGGCTAAACTAAATTATCACCAAAATTAGAAGAAGGAACTACGGGGACTCCTTTAAAATGTTAGAAAATGTTGTTAACACAGTTACAAAATCACAATACAGATTTATTCAAGTTATATTCAAGAACACATTGCCTATTATTATTGTTAAAGTTTTCAGATTAAAATATAGTAATTGGTTTAAAAATTATGCTATAAATTTTTTATTACTAAGAAAATTCTAACACCTTCATGTTTGTCCATTTCAAGAGTCCCATTTGCGTAGGTATATATCAAATTTGGTATTTTAAATTAATATTAATTTATTTCCGTCATGTCAATTGGAACTCATAACCGTTTACATAATTAATTAACAGCGATTTCATTTTTGTCGAATATAATAATAAGTGAGCATCGGATAAAACCCTTAGCAAATGTACAAAAGAAAATATATACCAATTTTAGATATTATGTGCGCATCAAATTAAATTGGTCTGATTTGGCTAATACGAAAATATACAGCAAAAACGATAAAATAGGGCCGATTCCATTTTCATTATAGACTAAAATGGTTCAGTCGTGCCGGTTCGGTAGGCACACTTGCGTGCTAGTAGAGACATTGTCCCAGCACTCCTGGAAAGTGAGAGGTTTCCAATTTTTTGACCGGTTGAACTTAAAATAAGGTTTTACTTTTTTTCGTGTGTTGCACATTAATCTAGAATTTAGTTTTGGGGAGAAATTCGCTTTAACTTAACGTGATTTGGTGGCACTTTTACGCCAAAAAATGACAAAACTTTGTAAATTCGATTGAAAATTACCGGCTGCGCCAATTTCGACAAAATTTATACAATACATGAATTTCAACTTACATTCGGTTAGTTCTTTATCGACATTTAAGCATGGTAACACTGTTGCAAAAAGTTTCTGGTCATATAATTTTTATACTCATTTTCCTTAAATATTGTAGAATAATATTCAAGGAAAAGGATTTTTTTATTCTCTTAGTTTTAGTTGCGACTTAATATGATGTAAACAAAAGGTGTTAGTTCTCATAATAATAACTAGCAGGTACCCGAGTATTTGCTGGCGTTATTCCTAGAATTCCGTCAATTTGACGGAATTTCTGATGTTCTTCTATTTTGGCTGCCGGAAACCCCCTCTCAGTGAAGACACACGCCATCTTTTCAGTTGGCCTATCTAGAATATATATTCCAACTTTCATGAGAATCAGCCTATTATTGACCGAATTATTGATGCTTTTCTATATATTGGCCCCTCGCAAGCACCATTAATATTGTTAAAGTTTTCAAATAGAAGGAACTCTTCTACGGTTTAAAATTTTACACAATATGATTAAATCACATAACTTAAACGCAGGTACATTCATACTTACACATTAACACATGGTAGAATTTACTCTGACAAGATGGTCTTGCTCCAGTACAAACTTGGCTCTGATGATCGAGAAAATTGCTTTAACCGGATACATGTAAGTGATATTCGTGTTGCTGCAATTGATTATTCTTGTTGAGTCCATAGCAATATATTAGTAGAAATATTAATTTTCTGTCATGGGCGGACAGAGGAGAATATAAAAACTGTCATTAAATACAATATATGGAAAATAACAAAACCGCAAATTTTACATGCTTAACTGAGATAAAACCAAGTTAGATTATTCTATTTCATTGGTTGAGCGTTGAGTCGATACCTCCGAAACCTGGAAAACTTGGCCTTGATTCGTTTGAAGTAAAGGAGCGGGAAGATAAAATTGTGACGATTTCTGCTGCCTAGTTTTGTATGGAAACAAGGGAAACCAAATTTCCAGTTAATTCATCTCTTTGGTTGACCCTTGTGTATTTCATTGCAAATATTGTACTTTTCAAGCCTTGACACACTGGATGCGTTTTATCAAATTGCTCTGCCACGGATCAAACCAGAATATGGAAAAACAAAAGCAACCAAGCTTAGATATTAGTGGTATATATTCAAACCACGTGATAATTAATCTTCGAACGCAAAAAAAATCATAATTTATAACCAAATTGTACAGAAAATAGTTGAAGGTAGAAAAAAACAATTTAAGAAAATGCAAATATATTTAAATTTATGAATCAATTTGAAAGATTTTTCAATTTATACTTTTCATATATTCAAATAAAAACTGTCATAATAATCAGGAGGAAAACATTCAAGTATCAAACACACCAAAGAGAGCGATCTGGATTTTTAATCTTGGTTGAAGTCCGTTTGTGAATTTACCCTCCTATCTTAAGATCGTTATTTACAAATATTAAATTCTGTTATTAGATTTGAACAAAGTTAAATAATTTTATGAAGTAATCGATATATATGCATTTTTCATAGATTATTAAAAATTCACCTAAATGTATATTTATTCTGTTGAAAGGCAATTTTAATGCAAATATTAGTTTTATTTACGATTTATTATAAAGTCAACAAAAGATGTCAATTCCCATGTAAATAATTAATCTTAAAAATTGAAGAAAAGTAGAGATTTATGTCAACATACATATTTTGCAGTAGAACTCGTAACCAACAATTTAAATGTCAAAAATATCAATTCTAGTAGGTATTTCCAATATGTACAAAATACGAGGGAAAGAATATTTCTTCATAAATTCAGAATTTCTTTATACTTAAGATATTGGGCACCAAATTTCATTTACTCTAACCAAATGTAAAATATTGATATGTGGTGACACCAGAGAAAAGTTTGGTAATTTCGAAAAAGAGGGTTCCCTATGTGGTAAGAATTATTCGTTCAAATAACTCCAAGAAACTTCCAATTTCCATGATTGATGTAAGTATAAGAAAGTAGAAATGGAGCGGCTATTTAACGATTTTAGTTTAAATTACAAAATTAAACTTTAGTCCACCGAAAGACAGCAAGTTCAGCAGACGTTTAAAAAACTGGAAACATATTTAAAATATAAGTTTGGAAAATGAATATCTTACAAACTGCTAAGAACGAGAAGAATGTGAAATTATTTCAACAATCGATTCGAGTTTATAAAAAATTTCGTTTGTGGAATGAAAATTCATCGAATTGGAATAAGAAGGACTTCAAATACTATACCAAAATCATTGTGAAGTTTGAAATCATTTTACAAAATATTCAAAATTAAAGTTCTATAATTTCAGTTCTTTGTAATTTTTATAAATTTACTACCGTCACTTACAATTTCGGAATTTTATGTTTTATATTCTTCGAAAGGACTTGGGACCGCTATGCTGAGTTTGTTGTATCTAATTGGGTCTTGTGGATTATCTTTTAAATGGTTCTGTGTTATTTTTGATCAAAGGAAGATTGAAAAATGTGTTTA
This sequence comes from Xylophagus ater, assembly GCA_963422695.1. NCBI lineage: Eukaryota > Metazoa > Arthropoda > Insecta > Diptera > Xylophagidae > Xylophagus > Xylophagus ater. The sequence goes on from OY730484.1 coordinate 40,392,308, forward strand.
TGAATTAGAAAAACTTGCATCGGGATTTGAAAATAAAGAAAAGATATATCAAAGTATGAAAGTGTATCGAAGAATTTTTATTGGTGGACATATAATATTGCAACTTGGAATATTTCAAGCTAACTTTGTTCCGTTATTGAAAGCATCAGAAAAAACTTTTCCAATCGATTCATGGTTCCCATTTGATGATACCAAATTTCCACAATTTCTTGTAATTTACGTTTACGAAGCTTCTGTATTAATACTAACTTCAATTGTGATGATTAGCTATGATACAGTAAGTAAGACTTCTAATTCCGAATTAAAAGTAATCGATTCATATTTCGGTCTCAGATGTTTTGTGGAATTATGTCGATGTGTACAGCACTCATTTCCAGTTTAAATGATGAGCTTTCAAAGTTATCTACAATTGAAGACAAGGATGAATCAACAAAAGCAGAAAACCAAAATTCGTCCGCGTGTTTTTTGGAGACTAAGGCGGATACCAATAAAAAAGATGAGGAAAACTACAAAAATTTGAACCAAATTATTGATAAATATATTCAAATTTCCAAGTAAAAGAAATTCTGAAATGCTGTTAAATATTGCTAAACTTTGATTTTCAGATGCATAGGTTTAATCGAAACCACATTTTCTTTGGCTAGTTTAGTGCATTTCCTGTACAGTTTTGGAGCAATAGGAATGTGTCTATGTATAAGTTCTAATGTACGAAATTTAATCTTCTGTTTGCGGACTGTTAGTGATATGTCTGCCAAAGCTTTCAATGGGAAAGTTATCAAAATGGTAGTTTATTTGAAACTATAAATAAAATCTACCACAACAGTCCGTCAATGAAAATAAGGAAGGTAATAATAATAATAATAATAATAATAATCAGTTTGAATTTAAAAGGTTAAAATTACTTCAACATCCAAATTATTGCCAACATGTGGTTTCTTCATTATAACTTTTCAGTTGGCGATTTATTGTGTTTTTGGTCAAAACATTGTGAATGAGGTTTTTAGTAAAACAATGCTAAAATTAGTTTCTAATTCTCAACTTCGTAGGCCGACAAATTTCGACATCTCATCTACGAAACTGAATGGTATAATCAGCCAAGGCCGTACAGACGTGCAATACTTTTAGCACTCCAAATAACTATGAGGGAGCCTTACATAACCGCCGGGAAGATATCACCTTTATGCCTTGAAACATTTGCACAGGTTCCTTTTTCAATATTTAATAACATTTCTTGCAAAGTCAGTAATTTTTAGATAATGAAAGGCGCGTACTCATTTTACACTTTCCTTTCTGGTTTCAACTGAATTTGAGCACACGGAACAAGAAGTTAAGTCAACACATTTAGAAGAAGGAACTATATGGACTTATTTTAAATATTAGAAAAATGTTATTAACACAGTCACAAAATCACAATACAGATTCATTCAAGTTATATTCAAGCATACAGTGCCTACTATTATTGTTAAAGTTTTCACATCAAAATATAGTAATTGGTTTTAAAAGTATGCTATAAATCTTTTATTAATAAGAAAATTCCAACACCTACACGTATGTCCATTTCAAGAGTCCCATTTACGTAGTTTTATATTAAATTTTATATTTTTAAATTAACATTAACTTATTTCCGTCGTTTGCATTGGAACTCATAAACCCTATAACATTTTGTCGGGTGGAGTTTTTCGTTTCGAATATAAATATACATCAGTAGTATGATTATAAATATGATGTGAGAACCAAACCAGCACAGTTTGATTTGGCCAATACTAAAATATACCTCAATAACGATAAAATCGGAACGGGTCAGCTTTCGTCTGAGACTAAAATGGTTCAGTCGTACCGGTTCGGTACGCGCATATACTAACTAGTTGAGACATTTTACAAGCATTCCTGGAAACTTAGAAGTTTCCAATTTTGTGACCGGTTGAATTTAAAATGAGGTTTTACTTTTTTTCGTATGTTTCACATTAATCTAGAATTTAGCAGCTTTTGGACGAAATTAGCTTTACGTTAACATGACTTGGTAACAGTTTTTCGTCAAAAAACGACAAAAAATTGTAAGTGCGATTGAAAATTACCGGCTGCGCCAATTTCGACAAAATTGATACAACATATGAATTTGAACTTAACTTACATTCGGTTAGTTTTTAATCGATACGTTAGCATGGTAACGCTGTTGCGAACACTTTTTGCACATATTATTTTTATAATCGTTTTCCTTAATTATTGTATAATAATATTGAAGGAAAGGGATTTTCTTATTATATTGGTTTCAGTTACGATTTAATATGACGTAAACAACAGATGCTGGTTCGCATATTAATAATTCATCTTAAATATGCAATAAAAGTAGAGATTTATGCCAATACACATGTTTTACAACAGAATTCAAAACTAACAATTTAAATGTCAGAAGTATCAATTTTAATAGGTACTTCTAGAATACAATGAAATATAAACAAAGGAATATTTGGCCATGAAGTCTACTATAGATTTTCTAATACCCAAGTTGCAATTTTCACCCTCTACGATGGAAGGTAAAATGTTCATATATGGCAATACCAAAAAAATGTTTTCTGTTTTCAAAGGGCAAGCCTTCCGATGTAAAAAAAACTTGTTTCTGGAAAGAACTCTGGAAAGAAAAGGAACGATTTTAATACATTTTTAATTTTCCTGATTGATATAAGTATGAAAAAGTCGAAGTTCGAAATAACAAACCGAGTGCACCACGTACGTGGATATTCCACCATTTTGAATTTAACGATTTTTATTTAAACTGCAAAATTATAATTTAGTTCGCAGAAAGACAGCAACTCCAGTAGACGTTAAACAAGTGCAAATACATTTAAAGTACAAATTCAGAGAATGAACGACTTATCAAGTGTTAATAATAAAAACGATCTGAAATTCCTTGAACAATCCATTTGGTTTTTTCAAAAATTTTATTTGTGGAATAAAAATTCAACGAATTGGAATAAAAAGGACGTCAAATATTTCATTAAAGTTTTTGTAAAGTTCGAATTCTTTTTACACTTATTCAAAATTATAATTTTATAATTTCAGTTCATCGGACTTTTTGGAAATATACTACCATTACTTGCCATTTCGGATTTTTTTGTTATATATTTTTCAAAAGGACTTGAAGCTTCTATGCAGAGTTTAATGTATTGTTTTGGGATGTGGGCAAGTTATTTAAAAATGTTAAGTGCAATTTTCGATCAGGAAAAGATCAAAAAGTGTGTACGCGAATTAGAAAAACTTGCATCAGGATTTGAAAAAAATGAAAAGATATATCAAAATATGAAAGTGTATAGGAAAATTATATTTGCTGGACTTGTAATTGGTCATTTGGGCATGTTTCAAGTTAATTTTGCTCCATTATTGAAATCATCTGGAAAAACTTTTCCAGTCGATTCATGGTTCCCATTTGATGCAACCAAATTTCCACAATTTTATATAATTTACATTTACCAAGCTTCTGCGCTTATGTTTCTTGGAACTACAATGCTGATTTATGATACAGTAACAATTAAACACGTTCATATTGCTGAAGATAAAAATCATTCTCTTTTTCATTTTAGATGTTTTGTGGAATTATGTCGATGTGTACAGCACTAATTTCCAGTTTAAATGATCAACTTTCCGAGTTATCTACAATTGAAGACAAAGAAGAATCAAATAATGCAGAAAGCCAAAATTCGTCTAGGTCCTTTTTGGAAACTAAGATGGATACTAATAAAAGGGATGAGGAAAATTACAAAAATTTGACCCAAATTATTGACAAATATATCCAAATTTCCAAGTAAAAGAAATTCTAAAATACTGTTTAGTTTTTAACAAACTTTGATTTTCAGTTGCATTGGTTTAATCGACGATACATTTACTTTGGCTAGTTTAGTACACTTTGTGTACAGTTTTGCTGAAATAGGTCTTTCTCTTTACCTGACTTCTAAGGTAGGAAAGTTTAGACCTCTGTTCGTGGACTGGTAGTAGTTTTAGCATTTTATAGTAGAGTGTTATTCTGATAATGGGCAAATGCCCAAAGTGTAAACAGAAACAAATTTATGAGGTATGAGTAAAATGTTTTATTGGCAAATAAAGTAAATAAAATATATGGCGAAATAAACATTCACTAATTTCGACTCGCTCAAAATTTTCTTTACAATGCAGTAAATTCACAAAAGTGTTATAATTAAGTTATATTGTATTTGCTGCGGCCAACATTCGCAAGTAGTTTGAATCCCAGTCAATTAACAGAGGTTTAAAATACATAGATTTTTAATAAGAACTTTTTTTTCATTTTAAGTTAATTTTGGGTGAAAGTTCTGGATGTCTTTATTGAAATATGTTTTAGAGAAAAAAATTTCGGCATAATTGTAGCTTTATCTCACGAATAGTTTGCTCGATATTGCTTTTGAGTTCTGCAGTTGTTCTTGAGTTATTCTTAAAGAGCTTTTCTTTCGTATAGACTCACAAAAAGGCTCCAACGGTGTTAAATCGCAAGATATTGGTGGCCAATTGACATCACAATACATGAATTTAGATTGATATTGAATATGGTTTTCAGTAAATCAATTTTTTCTTGAGCTGTGTGGCAGGATGCGCTGTCTTATTTTTTAAACGACCGGAACGAGCACGTATCGTTGTTACTACGAAATGTATGGTACCGAACTTGTGGACTCAAATTTTTCCACTAAATTCTTAACTGCAGGCTCCGAAGGACAATTATAACGACCGAAAATGGCCACGATTTTACGAAATATTCTTTTATAAATACCAATTTTTATAGTAGATTTGAATTGGTTTTATGTGATTTTCGAGCGAAATGCATTATAATGAAATGTAGACCTTCTAACTGCAATTATGTCAAAAAACTGAATGAACCACTTTTATCATAATCAAATACATACCTATTGTAAAAAATGTTCTTATTGAAAAATCCTTTGCAATAAGAGAACCAATTCACTAATGCTAAATTTTAATTCAAAAGTTGGATATTACGTCAATAATGGAACTATTGCCCATTGTGGTTTGCTCAATTACAATCTTTCAGTTGGCGATTTATTGTGCTTTTGGTCAAAATATTGTGAATGAGGTATTTAGTAAGGCAATGCTAAAATAAGTCTCTAATTCTCAACTTCCAAGGCCGACAAATTTCGAAATCTCATCTATGAAACAAAATGGTATGATCTGCCGAGGCCGTATAGACGTGCAATACTTTTAGCACTCCAAATAACTATGAAGGAGCCTTATATAACCGCCGGGAAGATATCACCTTTACGTCTTGAAACATTTGCACAGGTTCTTCTTTCAATATTTGATAAATATCTTTCAAAATTAGTGATTTTTCAGATTATGAAAGGCGCGTATTCATTTTACACTTTCCTTTCCGGTTTTGACTGAATTTGAGCAAACGAAATAAAAAGCTTAGTCACCATAATTACAAGAAGTAACTACGTGCACTTCTTTTAAATATTAGAAAAATATTCTTAGCACAATTCTAAAGACACATTAGCGGTTTATTAAAGCAGTCACTGTTGTTATTATAAAAGTTTTGAAATGTTCAAAATAAAAAAGTTTAAAAGGAAATAGTGTAAATATTTAGTTTTTTTATTCCTTAGATGTACCGCTTTTCAATGCCTCCTAGAGGAGAAAAACGGACAGAGTTAATCTGATGATTTTTGTATATTTTTAGCAATGATGTCGCACAGTAGGTCGAGCTGTGCCAAAGTGTGCTGTCAAGGTTCGAAGGTTGCAAAGGTTGGGAAGTTATACTTTTTCCTATATTTGACGTTTCGCTTATTTGATCTGTTTATGAATGATATTGTGTGTTGCTTGCTTTAAGTAAATATCTGAATTTATAAGACAATATTGAGGACCATCGAAGGTGTCATACTTTAAGATCAGTGGCGGTCACCGCAAGATAAAGCTTATGTCAACGGGCTGAAATTCGTTCAACGCAAATTTTTAGGTTTTGTGTTTCGCAACCTCCGCTGGAATAACACTTTTTTGTTACCTCCTTAGAATGATTGTGGAAAATTATTAGGAGTGGATTCCTTACAAAGTGGCGCGAGATGACTAATGTGGTTTTTCTTCTTTAAATTTTATTTGGTGCAGTACTTTTTAACTGTCAAATTACATGTGAAAATGGGCGGTTATAGTCACAATGTAACTAACTAATTTTAAATCCGAGTAGTCCAAGGCTTCACATTTACCAAATTGGTTTGCATTGAGAAAAATGAAATTTTTTATTTGGACTAAGGTTAATAAGGTTCGGATCGTTTAGTATACTTATAGAATGGATTAAGGTCAGTCTTAATTTGAAAATAAGATATAGACCTTAAATGGAGTGTGATTTCCAGTTGCTATGACTATGACTATGACAACTACAAATCCCATTTCCCTAATGACTTAACAATTAATTTATCTATCACAATGAAAATAATTGATATTCAATCAAATATACCTATTCATCAAATTAAATTAAATTAGGTCATATTTATTGTTCCATAATTAAAATTCTATCAAAATTTATAATTTCAAATGGATTTTTCCATGAGCGTGACCGAAAATTCAGCTTTTTTCCTATCGGACACTATGGAATAAACTCATTAACGCCATTTATCTAAGATTTTAATCAATAAACTCTAACTGAAATTTTAATACACATCGATTATAGTTTAAAGTACAAAACATATGAAGTAAGTAATTGCTAAACCAATAATTACTTCATAAATAAATTCCTAATTAGGATTTCTGAAGGAAATATAAATACCAATAAATTGTTTTACAAAACCAATTAAATAGGAAAGAGACTTATGGTGATTTCTCAAGTGTAGGCGAATACAATCCAGGGAATGCTTCATATATATACATATAGCAATACTTGAACTAAAGTCTTGTTTATATTGGAGATTTATTCGTTGAATTTCTGTCCGACAATCATGTGTCAACGCTTTTGGGAATTCTTCACGTACTGGTTTTTATACGTAAATACAATTTATGCCAAGTATGAAGGAATTAATTTTGGTGGATAAATATCAGATGTAAACAAGGCCTCTTTCAATTTCATTTATCTTTCGGACTGGTTTAAAATAGATATATATACATATATATAATTAGTGCGAAAAAATGCAAGGTTTTCAGCTGACAGGGAGGCGAAATGAAACGAACATGAACTATGATTATTCAGAAATCAATACTTTTCTGCAACACAGTTACTTCCTACCAATTACTATAAAATAGGAAAACCCAGAATTAGTAGGTAAATAATTTATTTGAAATAAAAGAATTCAGACATATTGGTTGGACATCCAGTTATGCCATAGAAAAAGAAATTACACAATATATATAGATTAACCCTTATTAACCACCCTTGTGGGCTTTTCTTACTTCATGCAATACTATAAAAACAGTCCATCTTTTGTAAGCAAAGTGAAATTGAATCTATTTTCTTATTATTAGAGTTTCTTTGAAAGTATTCCCTTTCTGCAGTGGTATCCTGAATAAACCTGACAAACGACAGATTATTGTCACTGAAAAGGATACTTTTAAGAAGTGGTAACTTAAAAAAGCGGTTCCCGATGTGATAATTATTTTTCTTTAAATAAATCCGTTTTACAATCAAAACATTGGGGGTAAGCTGGATTGGACCACAAAATTTATGAGTTGTACAAATTTCACGAGTACAAAAGTCATAAAATGCAATAAATCCTATTGGCTTTATTTCCAAGGATATACGTTTTCTTGCAGTAAAAATAGTTTTAATTACAAATTCACATTGGATAAAAAAAAGATGTAAGTTCACATATTAATAATTAATACAAATATAGATTTATGGCCACGTACATGTTCTACAAAAGAAACTTGTAACCAACAATTAAAGTGTCAGAAATATCAATTCTAATAGATGTCTCCAGAATATGAAGGATATGAAATAAAGGAGTTTCTGGCCATGAAATCTGGATTTTGCTATACCTAATAATGCAATGAAATGTGAAGATTTCGTATACGACAAGCAGAAAAAACGTTTGATAACTTAAAGAAAGTAGTTCCCGATGTGATATTTATATTCTTTAAATAGTAAATCCAGACAGGGTGCGTACATGGAAATTGAAGAAACATTTATTTTCCTGACTGATATAAGTATAAGAAAGTGAAACTTCGAAATTATATTGGAAGACAGTGCAAAACGATAGTGTACGATTTATTAGCGAACAAATTAGAATTTAGTTTGCAGAAAGATAGCAAGTCCAACAGACGTTAAAAAAGTAGCAAATACCTTTAAAGTTGAAGTTTGGAAAATGAAGATCTTAAAAACAACTAAGAACGGAAAGGATGTAAAATTGTTTCAGGAATCGATTCGAGTTTATAAAAAACTTCGTTTATGGAAAGAAAATTCATCGAATTTGGATAAGAAGGACTTCAAATATTATACTAGAGTCATTGTAAAGTTCCAAGACACTGTCAAAATTATTTAAAATTAAAGTTCTATAATTTTAGTTGTTTGGAATTTTTGTAAATTCACTAGTATTATTTACATCTTCGGAATTTATCGATATGTATTCCTCGAAAGGATTTGGAGCCTCTACTATGATGAGTTTAATGTATTTAATCGGATCTTGTGCATTATGTTTTAAATGGTTCTCTGTTATTTTCGATCAGAACAAGATTGAAAAGTGTGTTCATGAATTAGAAAAACTTGCATCGGTATTCAAAAATAAGGAAAAGATATATCAAAGTATGAAAGTGTATCGAAGAATTTTTATTGGTGGACATATAATAATACAACTTGGAACGTTTCAAGTTAATTTTTTTCCGTTATTGAAATCATCGGAAAAAATTTTTCCACTCGATTCATTGTTCCCATTTGATGCAACCAAATTTCCACAATTTTATGTAATTTACGTTTATCAAGTTTCCGTATTAATGATAAGTACAGGGGTCATGATGAGTTATGATACAGTAAGTACGACGTCTAATTCCGACCTAAAAGTAATAAATTTATATTTCGGCATCAGATGTTTTGTGGAATTATGTCGATGTGTACAGCACTCATTTCCAGTTTAAATGATGAGCTTTCAAAGTTATCTAAAATTGAAGACAAGGATGAATCAAATAATGCAGAAAACCAAAATTCGTCTGGGTTGTTTTTGGAGACTAAGAGTGATACCGATAGGAAGGATGAGGAAAAATACAGAATTTTGACCCAAGTTGTTGATAAATATATCCAAATTTCCAAGTAAAAGAAATTCTGAAATACTGTTAAAATTTTAATAAGCTTTGATTTTCAGTTGCATTGGTTTAATCGAAGACGCGTTTTCTATGGCTAGCTTAGTACATTTTTTGTACAGTTTTGGATTAATAGGAATATCTTTTTTCCTGACTTCTAAGGTAGGAAGCTTAAACTTTGTTTTTCTGATATATTTAAAATCTTTTGATAGAGAAGGTCTCTGAACGTTAGTTTATATGAAAGCATAAGTAAAATCTGGTACAGCAGTTCGTCAATGAAATAAAGGAAATAATAATAATAATATTAATGAGTTTTAATTTAAAAGGTGGAACTTACTTCAACATCCGACTTATTGCCAATATGCGTTATCATCCTTGGAATTTTTCAGCTGGCGATTTATTGTGTTTTTGGTCAAAATATTGTGAATGAGGTATTTACTAAGAGAATGCTAAAACAAGTTTCTAATTTACAATTCTTGTAGGCCGACAAATTTCGAAATCTCATCTATGAAACAGAATGGTACAATCAATCGAAACGTTACAGACGTGCAATACTTTTAGCACTGCAAATAACTATGAGGGAGCCTTATATAACCGCCGGGAAAATATCACCTTTATGCCTTGAAACATTTGCACAGGTTCTTCTGTCAATACTTAATAAATGTTTTTCAAAATCAGTGATTTTTCAGATACTGAAGAGCGCGTACTCATTTTACACTTTCCTTTCCGGTTTTAATTGAATTGGAGCATGCGAATACAAGCTTTATTTATCAGAAGGAAAGAAGGATCTCTACATGAACTTCTTATTCAATTTCACAAATATGTTCTTAGCACAGTTCTAAAGGCACAAATGCAGTTTATTCAAGCAGGCGCAGCTGTTATTAAGTTGTTATAAATTTATAAAATGTTCAGAATAAAAAATATAGTCTGAAAGTCTGATTCGTTTGAGAGTTTTCATTTACCAAATTGGTTTCGATTGAGAAAATTGTAAAGTTTATATTGGGACTTAGCTAACACTGGTTTTTCTTTCAAGATTTAATAAATATCTTCGGTGACTTTTCTGATACTGAAAGGAGCGTACTCAATTTATACTTTTCTTTCTAGTTTTAATTGAATTTGAACACGAGTATAAAGTTTAGTCACCAAAATTAAAAGAAGACTCTACACGGACTTCTATTAAATATTACAAATCTAATTCTTGAAGCATGATTAAGAATTATTCAAGTTTTCTTCAAGTACACAATAGGGGCTTCACGATTCGTTGTATATGGTCGTGAATTTTGCTCTGTATTCTGTATTTATGGAACTTTGAGATGTCGTAATTCGAATTCCTATGATTCAGTGATTTCAGAATTAAGAACAAGAATTGCAAACTTACCGCAATAATTCCGTTATATCGGGATAAAGGGGTACATTTCGATATTCAAATTTTTCCTCTCAAAACTAGGATATGTTGAGGTTTTCTAATATACTTTTTGTTCGGATAAAAGGATGCGCATGAAATAGATGTTTGGAATCGTGTTCAAATTTCTTAGAAATTTAATTATACCCTTTTGCTCCTACACCAAAGAATTACTCCAAAAATCTTGATGGAAACGATAGCATACATAATAGTTTCCTTGTATTATCGATGATCAATCAGATTTGAACACGAGACTTTCCGATTAGGATTCCAGTGAAAGTCCATTAAAAAAATTCAGTTACATCCGAACGCCACTCTCTCTTTGTACGTTTGTGTCACGAAATTATTCCTTTTCAAAGCTTTAATTTAATATTCTTTTTAGGCAAAATACTTCGAACGTATCTCAATACTTCAAATATCCTTATATAAAGTGTTTTCTACTGTTAGACGTGGGGCAGATATAGGGCCAATTAGTGATACTTGTATCATATATTGATTTTTTTATGTGAGAATGTTAATTTGTCTTAAACTTATTAAATATTGGAAATAACTATACCAATTATAGTTGCAAATATATAATTAATAGTTCTGTACAAAAACGTCTTCAAAATATAATACATGTCAAAAATTTCCTATTCTGTTTGTTTCGTATATCGTTTGGAATATTTTATGTTAGGTAATATTGTTTGACAACATTTAAATAGATAAATATATTTAGTGCGAAAAAACTACAAGGTTTCCACCTGTTTACAGACGAATCGAGGACATTTAACAAACTATAATTTACTCAGGAATCGATATCTTTCTTCAGGGTATATACTTCTTAACAATTATAAAATACCAAAACCCATAATTAACGTATGAATAATTCAATCAAAGCAAGAAAATTCATACTATTTCGTATAGGTATGAATTCTAATACAATATCATGTTATGTCACAGTAAAAGAACTTGTTGAACATATATTGTAGATTAACACCCTTTTCCCATTTCAAAAGTCCCGTCTCTGTATATCCTCGAATATGATATACATTTTTCGTATTCTTTGTATAAAGTCTTATTATGGAACTTCTTATTGTTTCCATTGATGACTGACTGCGGCAGGCAGAGGAACATATAATTTAGCAGTGTACACAGGAATGCCATAATTCTATAGGTAAATTAAAACAGACATCCCAGCAACAACATATTGGCGCAGAAATTTAAAAATGCTAGTGTTCATTCCAACCTTATAGAGGAATCGATGTGTAATTAAAATACTGCTGAAAAAAGCAATGTTTCCAATTGCCTATGACAAAGTATTAATATTTAATAAATATTTTTTTTGTGTTTTCCTTTTATTCGAATTGTCAAGAAGGAGTGTCCTGTTTGGATCACCTGAATATGCACCCTGGCATATATCAATGTTGCCTGTAAATATTTCATGACTTTGAATTTACCTATTTCTTTAAATTGCAATTTTATGAAAGAAAGTATCAAGGTTTCAGCTGTTGAAACTCATAACGAAAATATTAATAAGTGTTAAAAACAGCAATCAATAATTCGCTTCAAGAAAGTTTCTGTTAGACAAATGTAAAATACGAAAAGGAAGAACACATAGTAATTTAAAACTAAAAAATTGATGACTTTTAAATATGAATTAGAATATAAATATATGTCACAGAAACAGAAACTATGGAATGAGTCTACGCAACAAGGAAACTATATTAGACCATTGTGAGTTTTTCAAAAAGCATATTAGCCAGACTTTTGGAAACAACATTTTTTCTATATACAGAAATTCTAATATTTTGCAACGTTTGAGGAAAACTCCACTTATACTAGGTATTCATGCCAAATATAAGAGATTTTGTACTAGCGCTGGAGCTACATGTGCAAAAAAGTCCATAAAGAATTAAAAATTTCTTTTAAAATCAGTAATTTTTCAGATACTGAAAGGCGCGTATTCATTCTATACTTTCCTTTCCGGGTTCAACTGAATTTGAACGCACGAAATAAAAAGTTTAGTCAGCACAATTAAAAGAAGGAACTACGTGGACTTCTTTTAAATATTAGAAAAATGTTATTAGCACAGCTATAAAAGCACAAATCGGATTCATTCAGGTATACAATGCCTATTATTATTATTGTTAAAATTTTTAAATATTCAGAATAAAATATATACTTTTAAAATGTTATTATTGAATTATTATTTTTTTTTAAATTAGTCGCTATTTCCTTACATTATAAAATAAATTGAACGGAAATTTCTCATAGAATTGGAATTCTATAATTCAGACGAATTAATTAAAAATATTTAAAAGAAAAATATTTTGTTTCGTTAATGGCCCAACCTACCAGGAACCATTTTTAATGTACCTATCTAAAATCTTATATATTCATGAGTTATGCACAAATGAACTAAAAAGCAAAAATTGCCTTCAAATTATTTCAATAATTATCTTAATTAATATTATTACGATTGTACAAATTGCAGTATAATTATTGCTTAAATTATTCTCAATAAAATGACAAAAGAACATTATGAATTTATTAATAAAAAATCATCCGACTATGAAATATTGGAAATTAATTTTGATGATCAAACATTTAACAATTTTATAATTATAGAAATGCTCGTCTATAAACCTTGTGCCGAAATAGACTAGTTTTATTGTTATTAACTGACCGATTTTGATGAAAATTTGAACCTAAACTCAATACAAAAATTTGGTCCCAAAATAATGTCGTTTATAATATTTGCGATACTGTAATTGAAAAATAACCTAAAAAAAAAAATTACTTGACACAACTTTTTAAAAGAATCAAAAGCTTTACTTTACATGAGGAAGTGTAAAAATTCAAAAAAAATCAAATGATTCCACCGATAGCCTCTTCTATACTAAATTGGTGCTTGTAAAACCCTAGAAAAGTTTCCCTCTCAAGTGTTAACTTAAAAAAAATATTTCTAAAAGCTCATTAGTTTCGCTTCCCATGCTGATTAAGGACCACGTTACCAATGTTAAATTTATTCGATATCGTTGTAAAATTTATTCGATAACGTTGAAAAATTTATTCGATATTGTTGTAAAATAAAATTATAAAGAAAAAAAGCAGTTCCGATTAAATGGCCAGTGTCCGTTAAGCGTGTACAGTGTGGTGAGAGCAATAATATTAATAACAGAAAAAATCTTTCCCCTTCCCGGGCTTACACAGAGGTTCTACTAATTTTTATCTGTATTAAATTAGACAACGTTCAATGAATTTCTTCTGTTTTTAGTTTGAATTTGGAATTTCTGTGCCCTGTTCGGCTTTCGATTCCATTGAGTAATGGTGTAACTACAAAAAAGCTTTAATTCTTAGGGGTATGTAGAGGCAAAAATTCTGTCAACATTTTTATTAAAAAATTCTATTACAACTCAACTTAATATAGCTCAGAGATAAAAATTCAATTCAATTCAAGTTTATCAAAAAAGTTTAATAAAAATTTCGGTCCTTGGGAAAATGGCTAATCCATCCAAAAAAAATTCGCAATAGAAATATAATTTTTTATAGGTAATTCAAAAAATCCACCATTAGGGATGCCGATCACAAATCGATATTTTATAGAACCCAGCTCAAAAATGAAGTTTCTATGGAAAAGCCTACCTGAAGTGTTTTAATCTGAGCTTCTTTCTTTGTTGGTTAATAAAAGGGCAGAATGCAACGATAATATCGCAAAAATAAATATGTTGCGTTTCATTTTTTAGCAATTAAGCAATTGTGTCTAGATCATGAACTTTTCAACCGATCCTCGTATTTTTGTTACTATACTTATTTCTTTCCTTCTAATGAAAAACATACATTTTCTTCGCCTATTTTGTACTGAATTTCTTGTTTCTTTCATTTCCAAATGATATATTGCATAAGAGGTCACTGGGATCGTGCCTAATTTCTGTTCAGTTCCTAGTTTGTATACTGTATCTCTTATAATGAAGTACAACGTCTAACAATAGACGATGGATAATTTTAACTTCGCCGAATACCCATTTTTATACGTTTTTCGCACCACACAGACAATTTGTAAAAACCAAATTTTGTCGGCTCCCGGCTTCGTAGCGATAGTATGCGAAATAAATGTTTACTCCAATCCCGTAAACAATGTGTTATAATAATATGGAAAAAATTCATAAAAATCAAACTCTTTGAATCAATCTTTTTCCACCGTTCTTTAGGTGGATCAATCTTTGACTGTCCGATCCAGTAGATCGATATTTTTGTGTGAAAATCGCCACCCCTATCCTGGATGAATAAATTTTATAAAGTTTGATAAATCAAATTCTACTAATTATTCATTTAAACTAAATTCTTAAATGACTCAACGCGCGCCTTTTTTTGATTCATCAGAACTAATTAAGTAAACACTTAAAACACGACATTATTTTCTAATAAATTAAATTCCTAAACAATGTTTTTTTGTTTTTGTTTTCAAGTACTTTTTTATTTTAACATAAAATTAACATTTGTAAAAATCGTGTTCCATTAAATTTGGCACACGAATTAATTATAAAGTTTTGTTAATTTTTAATTCAATTCTTTTTTAGAATAAATTTTAATTTTTATTATAATTTACATATTTAATATGGAATTTTCTAAATTTAATTTTCTTTTTTAGAATTTGGTCATGAAAAATGAAATGAATTTTCTTTGAATGAAAATTCTGATATTCATTTTTGATGAATCATTTTCATTTAGTATTGATATTTAGCATAATTCAAATACAGATATGGAAAACCTTTGACCTAAAATGGGAAATTATTGAAATGCGATGAAATGTGGAAGCAAATATTTCTTCCCTTATACAAAACGAAAGGATAATATTCGGAAATTTTGCTCAGTAGACACTTTTATCGATATAAGGACTTTCTAAGCATTTTTTTTTATAATCATTTTATATTAAATTTTAACATTTAAATGGAATTATTTACTAGTTTTGACTTTTCCTACAATCAGAGATATATTAAAATTGTTTGGACATCGTAATTTCTGATAATAGAATGGAGTTAGAGACAACGTTTGACAAAATAGAATAAAATAAATTAAACTCGAATGACACTAATAGTAGAGGCAGACATAGGGTATTCATACCTTAGTATCGATACTACAGTATAGCCTTGTACCATGGTATAAAAAGGGGTTGGCACATATCAAACATAGTATTTGTTTGACATTTGAAATTCTGCCATTTCAGCGTGAATATGGGAATTTCTTTTCGCTCCTCTTAAATCCTCTATATGATTCCTACAAACATCTATAAATTTTGAGGTTTCATCCACCGATAAAATTTTGCGTTTTTTTTTTACTTTTTCCATTTTTTTAAAATAAAATTTTCAAAAAAAAAGTGTAAAACATATGTCAATGGCTCAGCTTACCTACAAAATTCCATTCGCTATTTTCCGCTTCAATAAAAAGGCGCGACAGTCACTTAAGAATAGATTACAGTGGCCGAAAAAATGAAGTAAAAAAGGTAATACCACGTACTTTTTCGAATTTAAATACCAGATTTATGCTACGTAGTTGAAATGGTTTTCAGCTAGTATTCGACGACACACGTATGGTATATCACATGGTATCTTTAAACTATGGTTTGAATACCCTATGTGTGCCTCTAGTATAAAACAGTCGATGGTAT
The DNA here is from genome assembly GCA_963422695.1 of Xylophagus ater. Taxonomy (NCBI): domain Eukaryota; kingdom Metazoa; phylum Arthropoda; class Insecta; order Diptera; family Xylophagidae; genus Xylophagus; species Xylophagus ater. Next base: position 40,408,588 of record OY730484.1, read on the forward strand.
ACAAGAATAGCCAAATATGCGAAGTAGTCTAGTCGGCCGATCATTTAGTTGAATTCGAAATTGGCCAGTTCATTTCCAAGACGACTAAATCTGCGAATTCATCACAAGTGAAAAAAAGATACATTACTCTTTTTTTTTTGGACACATTCAGAAATTCAATTTAGACCGATTAGAGTGCTCCTCTTCACGGAAATGTTTAGTAAAAGGTGAAAGATATATTCGGCACTGAACAGAAGCCAGAGTATATCTTACCATATATCTTATGTTAAGAATTTTTTAAGACCGTAAAGCACTTGCTATAAAGTTTAATATAATTTACTCGATTCTTCACATCGTCTCTTTTGCTTATATGTTTGATAGAACTCGACTCAATCATATTATATCAACAATTAGCAATCTTTGCCAAATTTTAATTAATAGCTTACATATCTTGACTTAATATTAAAAAGAGATTCTTTACATTTTTCGGAATATCTTTGAACATTTCATAAAATAGTTATTACTTCAGGCTAAGCAGAATTATCGTAACCAAGCGCAATTCTAGGAATAAACGTTTAGATCAAATTGTCAGTCCTTATAGCGGATAAGTATAAAAAGATGTTACAGGATTATTAAAACCAGCTAGTTAAGACTGAATTGTTCTTCATAAAATATGTACTAATTTTTTTCTGAGTGTACTTTTTTTTTATATCCTTTTTCAACGATTCTATAAACCGGGAAATTGTGAGAAAAATTGTTTTTTATTTTACTTTACAAAAAAAAAGCAGTAGAATAGACAAAATCGGGAAAAACAAATTAAATATTTATGAAAATTGAAATCTAGTGAAAAGAAATTTGAAGAGGATTTTCATGTTGTTTTTAAATGCTTTTTAAAAATCATCCAGAAAATAATTTTCTTTTTTTTCTTTCCTAAATCGGTTTAACTCGTTCGAAGAAAATAAATATTTTGTTTATTTGGTTTTCATATCGATTTAGATTTCGCAAAAAAAATAATAAACAAAAAGGTAAGATTTCTTTTAAAAGAAAAGATTTTGCCTAGAATAGTTGGCCGCAAATAGAATGGTAAAAGGTATATACCTAAAAAGAGTATCTTTTCCACGATGGCAGCATAACGAAATGCACTATCAACAAAGTAAAAACAAAAAAAAAAGGGAATAATAAAAGTCTTTTATATTCCAATTGTGACTATTTTTAATGTCGGAGATCTGTAATTCAGTGGCGTAACTAATGTATTATTTTATATGGATCCAGCTCAGAATTGTCGTATTTGGGCTTCTGAAAATCCAAGAGCAACATCTCGTGTCACTGTTTGCTTTGCTTTATGATATGGCGACAATATTGAATAGTAATTGACAGAGCCACAATTCTGTAGAAACGTGATCGAATATTTTGTCAAAAGAATGCATGTCTACAAAGGTGTAGTCGTGGTGGACACTTACCAGATATTGTTTTTCATCTTTAAATTGTAGAGTCTCTACAACAAGTAAGTTCATACTGGCAAATTTTTCGATATTTTGTAATACCACTGGTTTATTGTTTACTTTATGTATATCTCTTGTTTGAACCCATACGACAAACAAGATTATATCGGATTGGATATTTATTGACCATTATTGAACTTTAATAATACTATTTAATAGCAAAATATACAACTTTAATGGTTATTTTCTTCTAGTTCTTTATTTTTTTATGGTTTTTTATGCTACTATTGAAATTATTATCAACCGAAAATTAGTTGAATTTCACTTTGTAATATCCAGATACAGATTTCACCACCATCACCTATCATCATCATCATCATCATCAACAGCAAACATTATCATCATCGACCTTCATTTCTTCAAATTTAAAACGTCTTCTCAAAGAAGAAGTATCAATGTTGACTGGTTTTATTGTTGTTGGCGATTGCACATATTAGGTGCGTTTTTTTCACAAGTTAGTTCAGACAAGAGCAACAACAATATACACCCTCTTTTACTTGGACCAGAAAATTTCTGATCCATTTTATTTTTGGTCAATAGATGGCTCTGTTTTGTGTTTTACGTTACTTGAATGTTGTCGCCATGATGATTATGATAGTTTTGTTTGAATATGTGAAAAGTACTAAACAATTTATTTATTAATAGTAGGGATTTTTGTGTTCAACGTTTAATTACTATGTGGTTTGAATATATGCTACTAATATCTAAGTTTTTTGTTACTCTTACTCTTTATCGTTTTTTTTCATATCTTGCTCTAATCCGAAGCAAAGCAATGTGGAAAAAACGCACCTATTGTTATGTAGTACTATTATGCTTCTTCCACCTTCTCAAAAACAACAAAAGAACTGGTTTATGTAGTGTTTTTTTTTGAAGATTTCTACCGTACATAATTAATTTTTTGAGGAATACCAGTAGCCAAACAATTTTGATTTGGTTTTAATATGTTCTTTGGACTGATTTTTTTTTCCATATAAATTCAAGATGTTTGAGAAGAAACCAGTTTAATATTTATTATGTTGGAGACAAAGTTGATTTCGATTTTTTTCCTTCTTTTATGTTGTTAATGTTGAGCGCTGATTTTTATCTACCTTTCGTTCAATTCTATTTCTATTTAGTATTATTTGCAAACATATACATATGGAAGCGAGTACCAATGTTTTTATCCACACTTAATCTTTATATACAGGGTGTGTCTATGAATGTTAAAACATTTATTTAAATGAATTTAATAGACTGCTACCAACACTCAAGTAATATTGAATTACTTAAAAGAATTAATGCCGAAAATAATTGCTAAATAACAGCACATTAATAGCTACCAAGCAGTAATATCCTTTTTAATGTTGAAAAAATATGATAGAAAATTTTGCATAGAAGTTAATATAAAGAAACAATCATGAATTTTGGCCATCAATGCTTCAGTGGTAAGATAATAAAGGAAGACTATTACTTCGTTTACATGAACTACTTGAAGTCGACTTCAATTTAAAAATCGCACATATAAACCCGGATCGAATTGAATTCCACTTGAAACGATCTGATCACAGACATTTTTCTGATCTCCTTGAAATTTAGATGTGTATAAACCCAGATCGGCTTGAAAATTTCAATTTGGAGTTTGAACAATGTCAATGTTAAACTGACTTGAAATCAACTTCAAGTCAATCTTTCAATTTGATAAGGCTAAAAAATCACGTATCGAGTTTCAAGTCGATCTCAAGTCAATTTTGAAGTTATCATGTAGCATCCTTAAAAGTTAATTCAGCCGGATCAACAGTATTGAACATTTGGAGACAAATGTTTTATGTGAAGATCAAATTGAATGAGAGATAATAATAATAATAATATCTAGATTCCTATGGTCTACTACATCACTGATGAACACTAGATGAAAATGTAAAATGTCTATATTGAAAAGTCAATGAGTTTGAATGCAAAAATGGCTACAAGAGTTTCCAAAATTAAATCTGAAATGAAAAACAAAATCGCCATTCATGGAAAACGTTGAGTATATCCTAATGGAAATGTCAAAAAATTTGCATCACATCAATCTGAGTCCAGTATCCTTTACAAAATGGCAACAAGATCCCATAAAAAACTCAAATAAAATCCACAAGTATTTCAGCAGTAACAAATACGGCAAATACCTGTGATAGGCATTAAAAAATGAAAATCGGTTAGTGATCATCCTGTACAATAATTGACTATAAAAATGGATTTCTGTAACATTTTTGTTTTTTCAAAACATAATCAAAGGCATAAAATACAATGGATGCAACATAAAAAAGAAATTTTCTCTACATAATCGCATAAATTTATTCTTTATCTTCATTTACATATGAATCTCTGATCTTTCTTAAAGTAAAAATACGGGATGGTCCAACAAGAATTTGGGTCTGAGTATGCAAATGCAGATATTTCGCGAGGATACTCATTTCTTTTCGAAATTTCCAATTTGGCTGTTGAACGATCAGTCAAGATTCCTTCGAATCTAGGCAAAATTTTCACCTATTCATCCTATACGATAATGTCCTGGTATTTTTACGAAACATGAATCGAAACATCATTCGAATTTTATGATCAATCTTTGAACTTTGTCATTCGATGTCATGTTCGCGCTCGTGAAGCGATTCCAATGATGAATAGTGACAATATGGAAAGTGTCATATTTTAGGCATCTATTGTGGACAAAATAGGATAATACGTCGAAATTCATAAATCATACCTACTTGTTTGCTCACCCTTTATTTAGATACTTGTATACGAGTATAAAAGCCAAGCAACTTTTATACTATGGAACGCATAAACATAAATATGTTTCATTTAATCGATTTTTATTTTATTTTCTGATCAATTTTTTTTTGTTTTGTTATTTTGACCATCGATTTGTGGCTAAAAGCATAAAGAAACGATAAAAACAACAAAACACCTTTAGAGTATATCATTAGGTCTGCGAATGAGTTTTAACGATATTTTTGGTAAAAGTACACGTTTATTTAGAAACTCTACAATATTTCGGAAGCTACAACTATCGCCCGTCTTTCAGGTAATTTACTGATTTTCTGTCTGAAGAAATCCAGATCTTTGAAGCAATCAAATCATAGACCCATTTTTTTTTTTCATAAGAATGGAAGTACTACTCATAAAGGGCTAATTGCATGGACCGGAATAAATGGCATTCTGAAGAAACTATGTCTAGTGAATACGGCAGGTGGGATAACACCACTTCCCAGTCCTGTCTTTCTAACTAGTTTTCAATCGATTAAGTAACATTTGGTCTGGGATTGTCATGTTGAAAAATGAATTTGTTTTCTCCATTCTGCTTGTTTCCTTCCTCTACACCTCGATTCAAACGCATTACTTAATATCGGTAGATAACGCTAGTAATAGTTTCAGGCAGCTCAAATAGATCACACCTTTCTGCTCCTACCAAATTCAGAGCATAACTTTATCTGACTGAATATTTCGTTTAGACTTTGACGGGACTTGTTGACCAGACTTTACTTTTAATTTTCTGAGTTTAGAATTTTGGAAATAGACCCTTTTTTCATATCCAGTAACAATTCGATGCAAAAAACTCTTTCTTTGCTGTCTTTGAAGCGCAGTAAAGTAAAGCTTCCGGCAAATGCTGTTCATTTAGAACGTAACCTTCCATTTCAAATCGAATAAAAAACTATGTTCTTTACACTTTAACTAAGCTTGTCATAAGACCTTTCAAATGCATGTAATGCCGTAGTATGATTTATAGTACGTCATCTAATGGGAAATCGTAAAAACTCATTCGCACACCTAATACTTGAATCGTAACTTGTAATTTTGAAGTATAAGACCTTACGTATATTATTGCAATTAACAGATCATCATCAATCGAAAACATATATCAATTGAATCAATAATTATGCTGAAAGATTATTCGATGTTTTGCTTTTTTATATCTTTTTTTAAAATTATCACTTCTAGATTACTGATGATGGCTTTGGCGGCTTTAATGCAAGGAAAGGAGAAAAAAGAAACATTCGATTTATATGTAATAATTTTCTGTAAATCTTATTAATTTCTCACGATTCGTTTTTTTTTTTTTCTAACTTCAATTTTACAACGATTTTATAATCATTTGATTATCATTGTGATTATTTCAGGTGAACTTTTGTTTTCCTTGATATTAAATACGTGTCTTGTTTGCGTCTTAAATAGATCACGAAGTAATAAATGCAAAAAAAGAACAAAAACATATTACTCACAATTTCCTATATTTAAATCGATTTTTCACGATGTAATTTAAATCAATATCATTATTTTAAAATATAAAATTTAATTTCTTATTGATTAGAATTTATTAGAACAAACATAACAATGTGTAATATATTATACAAGTACTTTCAGAAAGTTACAATGAGCCATTTTTGGTTGATATTCACTGTAGGACATTTAGAAACTTAAACAGATTATAATGAAATCTATTTGATATGGCCTTATGTTGCGAACATAGTAGAGTTATTGCCCGAAATGCATTCCAATATAGATATAGAGTATGAATCCCCTTAATGTGCTCACAACCTGAACAAGACCAAAAGTCTATAAAAGAGAAGACCAAGCTATATATCTAATATTAAAATAAACAACCAACTGTGTCATCCGTACAAATAATTCTACATCCTCTAAATTATTCTTCCATCCTCAGTCATTCACAAAGTTGGCTGCATCCTTTTTATGAGAAGCGTTTCTCTTATCAAATACAACTGGAACCTAATTATATACATTCCGTGTTAGGACTATCGAAAAAAGGAAGTTAATCAACAAGAAGGAAGAATAAACAAGTGTAAACAGAAAAATTGTAAAGTTGTTAGCTAGTTTTGACCTACAACAGCACGTTGGCTTAGGCATTTTTACTAATCTGTGGTCAGATTATAGGAATTGAATTCTCCAAGGTTTTGATTCTGACACGAATCCATTTCTATTGCAGACACTTTAAAAGAAATGTTGTTGATGTTTATTGGATAAAAGAAAACGCTTATTCTTAATTTTTTTGGGACTGGTTTGGCAAATGATACTATTTAATTTTTAGTTTAAAGTTTTACAAAGTGTCATATTCCGAACATGTATGATTTGAAGGATTCTAAGCAAAACAACATTGTTTCATTAGTATTGTAAATATGTGTGCCACGAAATACTAAGAGTCATAATTCTTCATTGTTAATACGAGTGTATATTAATACCAATGATAAACTTCGATCTATACAGGGAACAGTGAATATCTCTACGATATAATCACCTCTGTTCTGAGATACAGCATTAGGCGAGTAAACGTAACGTATTCGATTCGATTCACAACGCGATCAGCGTCATCAAAAATGGCTAATGAGCGAATTTGAAAGATTCTTCCATTGGTATTCGTGTGTAACCCTTAGCCAAGTTAGGATGCTCTTTAATTGTGTCGATTAGTATGTTGAATTGGGCAATATTTGTAGAATTTTTATTTCCATTCCTAATTTAAAGAATACAATTCACTATTTTATATTTAAAAATACATTTTCCAAACTTTTTACTACCATCTTCAATCATCAGGTTTGATAGCACTTGCACCAAACGCAACGAAACTAAAGTCAGTAGTCTGTCCTTAAAAATTACATCCCGACGAATCATAGAACAACAAATATTGAATAGAATCGAATACGTTGGAACCAAATGAAACGTTGCGAAAATGCGAATATCGAGAACCGATCGAGTAGATATCGAATAAACTAATGTAATGCCGAATCTGAGAACAGGGGTGAATGTCTAGTAAACATTTTGTATATTGGAGTTCTAATTATTATTACTTATGTTAAACTAAAGTCTGTATATTAGAATAGATAAATCAATTTTTAAGTCAAATTTTAAATGTTAAGAGTTATGATTTTATGACCGAAAAATACGAGGCAATAATCTAAGAGGAACATAAATTTAAAAAAGTTGCATTTATTTACGAGTAAAAAGAATATTCTAACAGATCTTATGTTACTACTCGCTGGTCTTTAATCATTTCTCATTTCATCTTTATTTACATAACACAAAATCTTTCTTGGCCCCACAAAAACCAACTCTCCTCTGTTAACAAACATTAATATCTGTTTAATAAATTTATTTCTTAGAAATTTCTTCAAAAGAAACAAAAACATTACATAAATTACAATTACATAATTTTATTACAAAACAGAATAAATCCACCACGAAAAAAAAGTACGCTTTAAATCGAAATTACTGTCACATTTTTCATGATTTATTTTTCCATCCAAAAATATGGGGACCCTATGGTAGTGGTGGTCCGCCCCTCAATAGATCTTCTTTTTAATAAATTTGTCGTAATCATTTTGATTGAAAATGACAAATCCATATTTTCCTTTTTAACGTAAAAAAATATTAATTTGATTATCAAATTGCGTTTTTTTCTCTTGATTAGTTTAACTTCAAGTATTTTGGTTGTCTTTTTTTACATTGGGGCACGCATGACGACCAGAAAAATAATACGTAATAGAAAAATATTCTAGGAATTTTGTCTAATATTAAAATATCATGCAATTGACATTGCTATTTCGAAGAAATCGACCCCAAATAATATAAGAAAATTCTCAATTTAAAATTGAATTAATTTTCTATGAAATCCTACTTCTGACACCCGTTTTTTTCGTAGTGCTTTTTTCCTGAGAAAAAACGAGAATGATTCATTACGAATTAGATAAGGTGCTTATAAAGTTTGGTATGTTTCAGGATGATGAGGAGTTGTTCTCTTCGATGAAAAGTTTTTAAATCCGATTCAGTAGGGTGTAAATAGTAAATTTAAGACACCAAAAAACTCTGTTTTGTTTAAATAGTACCTAAAAAAATTCCGGAATAGTCTTGTATTATAATTATTCATATTTATCAGATAAATATATGTTGTATTTATGATTCGGATCCAGAAATACATAAATTGATAACTGCTTTACAGGCAAATTACGTCAATTTAAACTCATTTGTTTGAGGAAATGAAACTGGGTAATATTATCATATTTTTTTTTTTCTTTAAAATTAATTCCTTTTGAAATTTTAATCACCTTCTATTTTTATATAAATAATTAATAAATGATTAATTTTTATTAACTTGAAAATAGAAATACCAGAAAAACCAGACATTTAAAGCGAATGAAATGGTTCTAATACGATTTGAATATTTTTTTGATAATTTAAAGATTATTATTTAAAAAAAAAAAAGAGCTACTGTTTTGGAACCAGTTTTTAAGCGATTATTTTATATGGTTTTAATTATATAAACACGTCCATTCTATTCGGCTATTGGTCACGTATAATGGTTATATCGAAGGCATCGATCTATTTACGTCCTAATTAGGAAGGTGTTCCTTTTTCACTAGTGTTAGAATCAATTATAACTTAATGGACCTTCACGTTTTGGTGTCCTGAGTAAAAAAAGGATCTTTCAGCTTGGAGGTCTATATGTCTATATGAATTTTGTAAGTGCGGTGCAGTCCAAACCGCTGGGTTGATAACTATAAAGCAATTTATGTATTCGACTCTAACTTAGAACTGACTAGTTTTTGAGCCACATTTAAATATGGCAACTTTGTCTAAGAATACTTTTTGCCCAAATATATCTTATTTTTGGACTTGTTATACCCAAACCAAAACTCCGAGTTCAATTTTAATGAAATTTTGCAGAGTGTTTGTCTTAAGGGGCAACGAAATTTATTCATTTTATTCCTTTGATAGACAATCTTACCAGAACATATTGGGTGAAGAAAAATCAATGGATTCTTCACTGTTTAATATTTGCAAGATGGCTTATTAAAGATAGTTAATCTGGATTTTATTGAAGGTGACTGTAGAGAGGAAATGAAAGATAAACGACGATAAAATGTTTCATGAGCAAAAATACAAAATGCCATTCGATATACGCTTATAAATCATTTCTATATAAATCCACTAATTTGTTTACAAAATCAACAACTGATATGATAAACTCTTATCAAAGTAATCTTATTCGATTAATTAAAGAATTATTTAAATATTGACAAAAAACATAAATATAGTATAACGTTTCCGCATATTTTGTTTCTTTTTCTTTTGAACGATAAATAAGAATAAAATCCGAACAATTCTTATATTGAGAATTTTTAAATGACACAAAAATGAAACTTATACACCCAAAGCTTCTTTTACAAGCCGTTTTTCTTTTACACTAATTTGAAACATTTATTTGATCTAACACGATTTTAAAGTCAATGGCCACATCCAGCAGTCGTAAGCGCTTAAATCTAACAATACGACTGGATGCAATTCTAACTTTAAACGCCTGGTGAAATTTTAGCATAATTTTGCTAACTCAAACATACGCTGTTTGAGGTTGTTGTTCACGCTAAAATATGATTTGTGTAAAGGATAAACTGGGAGATATTTTTGATAATTGGCTGCATCCAGTAGTCCTCAGCGCTTTTTCAAAATTCTTAACCGAAAGCAGTTAGAATTTTTTGTACTCCTGGATGCGTTAGCTTGAATCAAGCGAATGGTAGCTATCTGTGCTAAACGCCGAATTAGTTTTATTTGAATAAATTTTAATATATATTTTTCTTTATTCAAGCAAGAATTTTCACTAAGCGCTTAGGATGTAGCCACTGTCTTATGTACGTGACCATGAGCACAGTCTAGTACAAATTGCAGTCTTTTATACCAATGTATCAAACAAATTCACGTTTTTAGAACACTTAAAAAATCAATTGTTCATCTTATCAGCTATACATAGTGCTATCAATAATATATTTGAACATTTCAGAGCTTATGCAGTAAAAAAAGATGTTTTTATCTTCAAATTTATAGTTGTGAGCATTTTCTACAAGGTTTTTAACCTAAATACTATTATTTATTTCATCATACACGGTTTTTAGATAACACGGAACATATCCCCAATTTTACTACAGGAAACTCATCTCTTTTTCCACGTTTTTTTCCGCACACGAATTTCAAAGAAACATATCTACCGTTTAAAAGAAGAGTTGGGTGTATATAAAATATCATTGTCGCATCGTGATATGTGAACCTTGAATACAACACGGTTTTCTGCTTATGTTTTGATTTGTTGGTGTTTTTTTTCTCTTTAAATACAAAAAACATATATCGTCGTTTTTTTTTTTTAATATCAGGTGTGATAAAGTGAAGGTGTTGTCCACATATGATATCGTTTTGCTGTTATGAATTTGTCCAAAAAAAAAACACCCAAAACATATGAGCAGATGTTTGAAATTGTTAAAAATCAAAATAAATATTTATTAAATATATAAAAGGCGAGTCATTTACTTAACACCTTTTTCACACAATTTACTTGAAATAATCGTAAAAATAATAAACATGTAGAAGAAAAAAAGTTATCAAATAACAAATAATAAAAAAAAATTTTCTGATAAAAATATTTTAAGAAATTAAAAAAATCAAAGAATTTTTTAATATCACAAAACTGTTGAATCATCAAAAACTTCATTCGTTTCAATATATAGAGAAAGATTCTATACAGTACAGTATTGCAGTTATCCAGTGAACTCGGAGATATAGTATATCTATCGACTAGAAGATGTCTCTGTTAAATTTCCTTTTGTCATGTACTCATTAAGCTTCTCGAGAGACATGATAGTAATAGGTTTCGAATTAGAAATACCTAAATAACAACTGGACAACAACCAGTATTATATTATATTGTATTGGAAGGGCCCAGACAGTTGCGGGCCTTAGCATGTAGGCCTTACTAGCACATTGCACCTTCTCGAAAAATTTACTGGAGTGTCTAGATCATTTAATAAAGATCAGTACCATGGTTAGGTCCCAATTAACTAAATCCTCCTTATTCAGATTGCACGCACCCACTGTTACAAATCTCGTTCTAGAAATGACCGGACAATGACACAAAAAATGTTCTGTTGACTAATTTTCTTCCAGACATGTTTCACATATCGGACTCTCGACTTCTCCCATTTTCCACGTGTGTTCGTTTAAAAAGCAAAGTACCTTTACCAGTTGCTGTCCATACTATTTAAGTACTTGGCATACACTACTATAGTAGCATTTTTTCGTTTTTATGTCGTATCTATAGATCTTAGCGACGCTTATACGACCATATACAATCTTATAAGCCTCGCTAAGATTTATATATGACATAAATAAAGATCAAAAATGTTGCTAGGGTATTCAAATAGGAAGCTACTAATGTTATAGTATCACTATCAGAAATAGCTGCAAATTTTGAAAGCAGAATGGAACATACTGGACAATGATCGTATTGTAAAGAAAATTTCTGATATTAATTGGCCTTATTAAATAGTCCAAGATTACATTGTATTTGGCTATTTTAAGGAATGTCTGTATATGAATAAAAAATACAGAATGAATACTCTCAATTCAAGTGGAAAATGAAACCTCAATATGACTCAATATTGTCACTTAATTTGTTCGCCAATTTATTCAATTTACGAATAATTTTCGAGAATTATATATCTTTGGCAAAACAGGGAACAATTATGACTGTCATAGCAAAGATTTTATAGTCATACCACGAGTATAAGTAATTACTATAGGATCTTTGGTCATAGCTTCTCGTAACTATTCCTTGAATAAGAGTGTGTCATTTGTATCCCCCCAGTTTGAAGGTTTAAATCTTGGCTTTTGTTTTTCTTCTTCTACTACTAAATTGAATAACAGTTTCACACATTTCCTTTGACCAATTACTTGGAAAATTCTAAAATAATAGATCAATTTTGTGCCGGTAAAAGTTTCGGCAAAAGAAATTATAAAAAAAAAATTCTTTAAAAATAATTATTATTAAATTATAAACGCTAATATTTGAATCATTATCATCAATTATTACCAATTTTGATGAAATTAAATCGAAAGAACCTAATAATTATATTTTATGAAGAATTCCGGATAAAATCCGTCCATCGTGGCGGTCTTTTTTTCGCTATTACTTTTTTGGTCACACAGTTAAATTTTGCCATAAGAAAAAAGAAAAGAAAAAGATACTTGAAAAAGAATATTCAATAAACACCTTTTAAAGGGTTTTTCAATAAGAACTTTTTTTTGTAAAAGTTGTATTTAGTTATAATGAAGAATAATATAAGAGTACTGACAGGAATACTACACCTTGAAAAACTAGAACTTGAACTAGATTGCACCAGCAGATTCTGCGAGAGGACGAAGAGACCCGACTGTGAAGCACCACTCCGTAGGAGGGGGAAACATCTGGGAGTATACTACTTCTTCCCAATTGAAATACAATCTCTTGACTCACTCCGAATACGAAAATTCCTAAGAGAAATAGGCCTGGGGGAGGTGCTCTAGAATGGGAAATAAACCTAAGTACTGGGAAGTTAACCAAACTAATGTACTAAAGAAGAGGAGGTACAATAGATCTTAAAGATCGCAGTACGGAACACCGTAAAAACTTAATTTTAATCTTACTTATAGTGACAGTTGTGTCGTTCAGGAATACTAAGGAGACACCTTGAAAAACTAGGACTTGAACTAGATAGCACCTGCAGATTCTGCGAGAGGACGAAGAGACCCAATGCATATTCTCTCCTACTGTTAAGCTCCACTCCGTAGGAGGAGGAAAGATCTGGGAGCATACTACTTCTTCCCAATTGAGATACAATCTCTTGACTCACTCTGAATACGAAAATTCCTAAGAGAAATAGGCCTGGGGTAGGTGCTCTGGTAAGTTATGAATTTTCTTTTATTATTGAATTTTCATATCAATTTCTTGAAAATTAAAGTTCAATAACCGAAATCAATCGATATGTTTATTGGTTTCTGATGATGTTTCTTCTTTTTTTTGGTTAAGTTCACATGGATTGAAATCATGAGGAGGCGCGAAATTATAATAAAGTCTGTTTTTCTTCTTTCTTTTTTTTGAAGATGATAAGCAGATAAAATTAATCATCTGATATGCCAGGTAAGAAATGAGTGAAAAAAAAGATTAAAATATGCTTTAAGAAGAAAAAAAAACAACATAGAAACAAGTTTTAAAGCTGGACCAATAAAATTCTAATTCCCACGATTTTGGTCATTAAATCATCAAAAAAGAAAACAAGATACAAGAACAAAAAAAAAACTAACCAGAAGCCAATGAAACAAGAATTGTAGGTATTTTTTAATATCGAACTGAAAGTATTTTGTTGGGTCTCGAAAATTTTCAACAAATTTTTAAGGTGATACAAGCGACGTCATGCGAAACTAGCAAAATTAAGTAAAGAGAGATAGGAGCATAGGAGACATAAGAATTCTCATAAAAGGAAGTTATTTTTAGACATTCTTAGTGGTCGAAGGCAAAGATCCTTGACAAGATCTATTAGTTTGAAAAGAAACAAACTCAATCTTCATGTCCCGAAACTCATTTGGCCGATTGTCCCCTTGTCGTAAAAAAAAATCACTAAACGCTTCTTTGGAATGATGCAGTGACAAATTTTGCAATATTTTATGCATGTACATTTCTATATGCACGAAGATACTGGCGCCTCTCTGGATTGAGGTCCATCGGACAATTTTCCTTTCACCCTTTTAGAAAATTAAGTTAGCAACATTTTAAGGCTAATAAAATTAATATGGCAACTACATCCTAGAATCAGCCTAAAATTTCAATGATCTCTAATTTATACTAGAATTCTTCATAGACTGTAATAGAGTCACAAATTAAAGCTCGTATTCTTAACGCACTGGAACTACTATTCATTAATCTCATGAACTATTTATCTGAATTTAACTGGAATGCACGGAGGAGATACAATGAACTATACGTGCTAAGGTCTGCAACTCTTCTGGCTTCCTCGTTACAATACCATATAATAAATGGGATGCATGCAAAACACCATAACTATATCATCATATACGTCTGTGTTTGATAATTTAATGAAGATTTAGCTTACTCATGATAAGAACTACATTCTAGTTAAATATCATTAATAAAGGCCTGAAGAAGGAAGGAAACAAGTCCGAAACGTTGGAAAAATTAATAAAAAAATTTTAGTTTACTTTGCTGCAGGACTGTTAATCCTTCAATTCTTTCATAATTCATTAATTTTTAATTTTTCGGCCTACGATAAAATTCACTGGATTCGGTCCAATATATTTTATTTAATTTGATCCGATTTATTGTTTCGATGTGTCATGAAACTCATTTTCAACTTCTAATATAACAACTATGTGTGCCCTCTAGTCATGGCGTTATCTATCCGAAATTGATTAAATCTCGAATGTTCGTCAAACTCAGTTTCATAAACTTTGTAATAAAGGCATGAAAGTAGAAATATAAAGAAATCTATAAATAAAATTTTTTTATATCAAAGAGTACAAATAGAGACCAAAAACTAGAGTTTCGCAAGAAAATCTGAAATGCGGTGGAACGACTAAACTTAGCAAATTTGTATATTTACAATATCATCACGATGTCTGATTTATCATAAGTTCCATATAGCTACTGTGGCTTATATTAAAAATCTGTTGAAATGTTGAAATGTAATAAAGCAAGTTTTAGGCAGAGATGCAAACCGGTTCGCTTGAATCGAACCAAAACTACTAAACCATCGAAATTTACTGATCCAAAACTAAAACCAAAACCAAACCACTTTTAAAATGATTCGGTCGAATCAGACCAAAACCAAAGCCAGTTTAAACTTAATAGTCGAAGCGAACCATAAACAGATGTTCTTCTCTTGGTTCTTGTGGTTTGGTTCAACAGAAAAAATTTGTCCTATAGTTTACATTTTTATATAAATAGTAGTAAGTGCAATGAATGCAGTATTCTTATGACTAATTATCAACTAGAAAATTTATTGCGGCATCTTAAAAGAGGGCATTCAAAATCCTACGACATTAATTGACTCGAGGCGAAGAAAACAAATGTGCCAAGCAAATCTACATTGGATTCCTTTGTTTCTGTCACAACAACTAAGAAAAAAGACATACTTTTTCTGGACCCGAACCAAAACCAAACCAAAACCAAAAAATTATGCAATCTTTAACCAGAAATAACATTTATGGTTTTTTTTTTTTAAGGAGGTGAGTGCCGAAAGGCACCCCGTACTTAGGCCTTGCGGCCCATTGAAAATCTGGACATATGTCCCGAGATCGCACAAGTTTTCCAAGAAAACCTATGGGGAAAAAGACTAATTACCTGTATCCTGTTTACAGAGTGACAGGTTGTCCCGACTCTGGAAACAGTTCTGTCTTCTTCAGATAATTGATTAAGGATTCCACCTTCAGATTCCGGGCATCCGACAAAGTCAAGAATGGTTTTCCGAAGATCTCGCAGGCCCGTTTGGGGCATCACATAAACAAATAACGAAATTTATGGTTAACACGTTCGCGGACGTGAATGCTATAGCATTCATTTTTTCACTGTGATGCCAAATGAGATGAGCTTTTTACTGTCCGCGAACGTGTTAAACCAAAACCGAACCACTTGTAAACCATTTTTGGTGTGCATCTCTGAGTTTTAGTTGCTTCTTAAAGACAAGACAAAAAAAAAGAAAAAAAATAAGAAGGTGAAACAACCTAATCAACCTAACCAACCTAGCCTATGATGTCAGATGAGAGAAGCATGCATAAACATGTTTCAGAAAACATAATCAAACATGTTTTTATATCATGAAAAAGGTGTTCATAAAACATATTCTTTTTTAATAAAAAGGTTCTCACTAGGTTTCTTTAATATTCAAAAAGATTATCGTCATTTTTATTCTCATAAATTAATTTATCTCATTTTATAAACCGGATTATCTAATCGGCTTGCAATAACAGAAAAAGAAACAACAAAAACGCTTTAATAAATAAAGACATGTCCAATTAATTTGAAAGTTCGCCCTCAAAAATTAAAAAAGAAGAAGAAGAAGAAGTTGAGGCCAAAAAAAAAAACGTTTGATAAGAAATCAATTAAATTAAATCGATTTTGATTATTAATCAGTATTAAGCATTTTTTTTTCAAGACATGAATTATAATATTTATAATACCGGAATTATTGCGAACCGCTTTTTAATTTTCCCACGAAGGTCAATATGTAATTGAATCGATATTTATTTACTCATTTTTTTTTTGTAATATTGATTTATACGATCGTTTTATCTGTAATTTATTACGTCAACGCGTATTTACCTGAACGGATTATTAATTACAAAAGATTTTAGATAGTTCCGGATTTTGTTGGAATTATGTTTTAAAAAAAAAAGATATAAGAATTATTTTAGATACGAAAATTTAATCAAAATCAGTCCACGCAAGATGACTCCTGCGATGTACTATTAGGTCTGTTTTATTTACCACTTGCTCTGAGGTAGAGCAAATTTTTACATTGAAAACAAAAACAACAAAAGAGCAAATCCAACACTACTTTCAGACCAAGAAATTAGTTAAGTTTTCTACCATAAAAAGTGTATTAGCTAAAAGTTTCTCATTTCATTACAATATGGTTGCTAAGCAGCGCTATACAAACATTTGTATTAAAGCTTTCTCCTACTCCTGCTCGTTTTATTTGCCACTTACCCTGATCCGGGGTAGGGTATGGCAAATAAAACAATAAGACATATTATCTCATCAGATTCATTAAACTTCAAAACGTTAAGTCTCTAACAAATTTATCAGTCACTTGCCGAGTGATTCGGTATGAACAACATTTATGAAAATTATTCAATAAGTGGCATGACTGTGGGAATAATATTGTCAGCTGGAAACTACAAGAGCTCAGATTTAGATCCAGAATTTGGCTAATATGCACTTCCAAGTTTTATTCCGAGAGTAAAGTCGCTTGCCGAATGAAATGAATAATAGTTGGGTTTCTTAAAGAAAAGAGTACCATATTTAAGTAATTGACATCTAGAAACGTTAAATTAAATTAGCAATGGTGGGAGCTGGATTAATGATTTCAGTCGTTAACTCTATTCTTGAAGTATGAATCTCCTTTTGTTCAAAGTTCGCAGAAAATGTTTAGGTTTCTAAGCGGAACTACAATTTTCCCGGAATTTATGGTTCTCATTCAGCACGTTTATGTGCGAACCAAACAAGTTCGGTCTAATTTGGTCCATCCCAAAATATAGTCCAATGATCATGCAATCGGACCGGTTCGGCCGGCCATCATTTATGTGTGTAATAAAATGGTTCAAGCGTACCGGTTCGTTATCCGCATAAACGTACTGATTTTCTTAAGGGAGACAGGCCTGAGTCAGATGTGATTAAGATTCGTTGATTTCCTAAGTTGAAGTAGTTAATTGAATTTTCTTCGCCTGAATGTTGCTTAGTAAAACCTTCAAGTTCAAGGACTAAAGATGTTATCGCGTATTATAAACCTTATGCGAGATTGATAAACGAATCTAATGTACTAATTTCTACTAATTCTACCAAATGGAAAACAAATATTTGTGCGTACAACAAGAATTTCCAGTTTAAGATTAATAAAAACTGATTTTATTCGTTTAATTATATTCCATCCGGTTTTTCTTGTGATATTTCCCAACTTTTCCCGAACTTTCATATACTATATAATTAATTTTAATCACTTTCTGTTTTCTGAATATTTTTAATTTTCTTAATTACACAAAAAAGCAAAAAAAAAAAAACATTTTCAGATCATTTAACCGAAAAATCAAACTAATAACAATAATTTTCTTTACTAAAAATATGACAAAAACTTCTTTTAGAGGCTATTAAAGCTTTTAGGTCGTCTATATTTTTATTTCTTCTGGTGGTGTTGTTTTGATGTTGGATAATGAACCATATTTTATTTTAATTAAGTGATTTGAACTGAAATTTAGTCTTCAAGAAAAAAAACGAAACATGTTAGAACTTGGTTCACAACAGCAGAAAAATAAAAAA
Organism: Xylophagus ater; assembly: GCA_963422695.1. NCBI lineage: Eukaryota > Metazoa > Arthropoda > Insecta > Diptera > Xylophagidae > Xylophagus > Xylophagus ater. The sequence goes on from OY730484.1 coordinate 40,426,945, forward strand.
TAATTTAAATTTTATCAATTTCGCGAAATCGTGAAATATTACGCGTTAAGAATATATAAATATGTGTTCTTTTCTTTTTTAATACAAATACAAAACTTTAGTCTAAAACATCTACTGGAACTCTTTAATACGTGTGTTGTTCTGATGAAATAAATTCTGAAATGAATCGATAGATCCGCGAGCGACGGAAATGAGTATTACAATAATTTAGTTGTATTCTACATTGTTGAAGATGACGAAATTTTAACACTCATTAACCTCATAGAATGCCTAATGCCCTAGACATACTACACGATTTAATCCAGTCGATTATTTTTAATCCAGATCATGCGACACATTCTGTTTTTCTGGATTAAAATTCATTCTCAATTATCCTTTGACATTTCTCAAAGCTTTCTATAAAATCTTTTTTTGGTTAGGAAATTTTGGAAGTAAAAAAAAAAATTATTTATAAATATGCGAACATCTAAAATGTAAAAGAAAAAATTTAAAAATATTATATTTGAAAAAAAAAAAGAATCTTTTCCTTCAAAATACAAAAAATTAGAACCGCCAAATTCAAATCTGTGATTTTGTACTGTGTTTTCTTCTTATTTGTGCTTTTTCAAGGTTTATATCTATAAATATGAACGGTATTACCAGATTTAAAAGCGAAAGCTTTAAAGCTTTTCACACTCAAGGAGCGAAAAGTTCTCAATTATTCAATAATTTAGATTAAAATTCTCGGTTAACTATCCTCAATAATTGAGAAAATCTATTCCATTATCGAATTTTAACCGAGAATTGTGAGATAATTGAGATTATCTCTGCTCATATGTCTTTAGTATAAGATGGTAAAATATTAAGCAGTCTTTAAACAAGAAAACATATCTACTGGCGGACTGTCGTCAATTTTGGCTAAGTGTCATCAAACTTTGAAGTCGATGGACATGCAGTTGTCGAAAAATCAAAACAACTTTGAATATTTGAAAGTGTGGTCAACAACAGGTTTGAGGAGCTTTCCCATCGCTAAGGGCCTGCTTTACACAAACGATAGTTGGCATTCGAAAAACTTAAGACTAAGCAAATTGTTTTACTGTACTTTAGGCTGTTGAATCAATGTCTAAGCATTAATTTGTTAACACATATAAAAAACGTGAGTTAGCCCGATTTCAAGTTTATAATTCTTAGAGATAGCCTGCCCCCTAATAGTGTAAATTTATTCTGGAAATTTTTTTCAAATCGGAATATCAATTTGATCAAAAGAAACTCTACAGCCCCTATTTCATTCAGAAAAATGCACTATTTGGTGCTATTTACATGCTGGTAGCATCATTGGTCCTGTATTTCTTTTAAAAAATATTTTTCATTAATTTTTTGTGTTATTTTTATATATTTCAAATTTCTATCGGGCTTTAACGCAAACACCTTTCAATTAAAGTTTTGTATACAAGATGTCTATTATGACAGGATCAACTGATCTCGATGGAGAGTTCTCAACTGAAATTGGACCTTTTTTGCTAGATATTTTTATTGAACAAAGGCAAAGTATAAGTAATTATAAACTACCCAAAGCTAGCGAATAAACAATTACACCAATCAGAACAAGGCAGTAGAATAAAAACAAAATAAAATTTACGTCACGACAATAAGTGCAAAAGAGCACGGACAGTTTTCAAAGACAAAATGTATTAGAAAAAGGGAGATGGAATTTTTTTTTATAAACTTGCCACAAACTCTTAAAACTCTTATTTTTTCTAGCATTTGTGCATTTGTTTGTTTGTTTACGATTTGAAATTATAAAATTAAATCATATTCCTTTTTCACACATAACGCGAAAATGTTGCTCCCTTAATCTAGTAAATTTCCAGTCTAACATGGTAAAAATATCAAAACGGAAGAGATAGGAAATTGGAATACTCATACATCGCTAAAACCGAGCTTAGATTAGACTGATAATATTGGAAAGAATGCCTATTGGCACTCTCGGCACTTAGATCACGAATTGGGTCCATTGTGCACATTCTGGAATGAGTCCTTAGATTGTGGGATTGGCCAGCCTCCTGGAACCTACAATAAAATTGGATATCCGACTGACGTAGATCCCATTGATGGCATTTGGTTCGATAAACCGGTCGCCGAAAGTTTTGAGTCTGCGGTTTTGAATGGCGGGACAGTGACAGAGAAAGTGCTCCGCTGTGTCTTCCTCTGCATCGCAAGAATCGCAAGAAGAGTCATCTATCAGAGTCATGGACGATAAGTGAGCTTTGGCTTAAGCCCTTAGTTACGAAAAATTATTCAAATTGATTTTGAAATTTCATCTGATTCTTGAAAGGGTTGTTGTCTTTTTTTTTTAATATTATTTTTATCGTTATTTTAAAATAAATATTAAAAATCGATAAACAGGATTTCCCAATGATTGTGACTGTTTTTTTTTTAATGTTCTTTTAAATTGAATAATAAAAATTGTTTAATAATCTTTTATTTTTTTTTAATGATTTATAAAAATTTTGCAACATTTTGAGATTTTAAATTGCGTGGGGATAATAAAAATTAAAAATAATATTAAAATTTATTATTAAAAAAAAATGTGTTAAAAATGTTCCGGTTTAAATTATTGACTTTAAATGTTATCGATTTTTCAATTACAATGTTGTATTCGCGAAGTTTTATTGTTTTTTTTAAAACTTAGCATTTATCGATAAATTTGCAATAATAAAGAAGCAAAAAAAAAAAAAAATCCAAGAGGACTTTCTGAATTGAATTCAATCGGGAATATTTATGGCGGACCTTCCAGTTTCATCAGAACACAGATCGAATAATGAAATACGTTTTTTTTCAAGAAAAAATCGTTGTTTGTAGTTTTGTAGTTTCTGATCATATCATTTTATATGACCCTGAATTGTTTTATAGGACTTGGTCTTTAAGTTCATTGCCGATGGAATTCAGGTGTTCCTCGTTATACGCGATCTGATTTGACGTACTATAATGTTATTTGAAAAAATCTTATTACATAAATCCTAAGCTTACTAAATTCAAGACGCGATTAGACTTCACAATATGAATGAACCGAATCTGAAAGATTTACTTCGATATCATACCGTTAAGCATACTAAAGTTAAAGTTTTCCGTACTGAAGAATGATTTATGCGGGAAACAGAACGACGGATCCATAACGGATTCACGGTTTTCGGTTTTCAGATTGTATTAAAAGTAGTCCGTAGGAAGAGTTGTCACGGCTCCCTAAAAAACCAAAGAAATAGAGGGAGAGGGATGAAGCTCTTGTTCCCCAAATTAAAACATTGATCGCTAGAAGCCAATTTTTGAAGTTTTGTTTTAGGTTCAGGTTTTCAAATAGTTGATAGGGTTGGACAAAACTGATTTAATGATTTGTAATTTGGTAAAAGCACGCAAAAACTTTGTTTGGATAGTTTAGAAACTCAATTCCTTAAAAAAAACAAGAGCTCTATTTTTATTTCAGTACTTAAATCTTCGCATCAAACTAAATACACCTATTTCCCTTTTCACGTTGAGCTTTGAAGGATTATTAAAACTTTCCTAATATCCTGGTTTGTGGTTTGATCACACCAGCTTAAAGAAGGAAGGGGTACACTTTGAACTCTGTAAGAGTTTTCCAGGTATTCCAGATTGCTATTTAATTCATAATGGTACTCAAGGCATAAGCAACCTTTAGAGAAAGACCCAAAGTTCTTTGGTACAGGATGAACAAAAATTGTGTCTGTTAATCGACGAAAATAAAATCCAATAAAAATATATGATTAAGATTCTTATTTATGTTTACTTTTAAATTTACGCATCCTACGTGGCACGTGTTCGCACTAAATAAAATACGTAAACTACGCTTTAGTATAAATATAATTTCGTATAAAAAAAATATCTAATAAAACGCTTACTAATAAAAAAAAGAAATCAGTTTTATCGAAAAATTTCCTTAATAAAATTTTACACAAATCTTAAATTATGTTTAATCAAGGATAAAAGAAAAATATATAAAAAGGATATAATTTCTTCCTTCCCGAATAAAAAAAATAAAACCATAAATCTATTCAACTATAACCAAAAAAAAAACGAGGAAACATGAGAACCTTTTAAATTAAACTAAAATATCAAAATTCGACCACAAATAAAATGCCTGTATTTTATATCAAAATTTTTTTATTACGATAATAAAAATTACTAAAAATAATAAAAGCATAAATTCTAAGAAGAAGAAATATATCCCAAAGATTGCCGTATATTTGTTAAAATACTCAAATAAACTTTCGTCAAAATATCTAACCAAAAACGCAGAACTTAAATGAAACACATAGTAATCAAAAATCGGCCTATCGTCGACTTTTCCATGCCCTATAACAGAAATAGGACAGAAAAAAAGCCAAAACTCAGTTTTTCTGCATAACTTTGTTTTATCTCTTTCAAATTTGTTCTAATTCACAGATTACTTGGGCCCTAATAGCATAAACTGTCATAAACTGTAATAAGTATTAAGGCCAATCACTACACAGCCGACATCATACTTCTGATGCAAGTATAGGATAACACTACCCAAAGATTGGTTCAACAGAAAGGGAGAAAACAATCATCTTACAAATTTTGTCGGCTTCTGCATTTCTGATTTCCCCAACTGATCTTCGATCTGCAAATGATTCCCCTCGAAAACAGATGAACATGTTTATCTGATTTATATGGCACTTCATTTGCAGGTGGTGCATACTCTTACAATAATCACACACGATACCATCGCACGTTACCAATTTTTCTAAATTGTGTCGGGAGACTCTGATGTTTTTATTCGATTAGTCGTAGCGAAAATTGCAAAAAGTTCATCTCTTTCTAGTTTTCTGATTTTTCTCGTCGGAACAGGATGTCAGAATAGGCTGTGTGAAGATTGGCTTTTAGATAACTTCACGTCAATACCTTAACCATATAGTAGAGAGGGACAGATGATATTAAAGGTACATAACAATTTTTAGAAGGATGAAACATGACTAAGGTATCATCAAACACAACTAAAAGAGAACTTTGTCATTCACACTTATATTTAATATATCTGAAAATTCTGCAATATGCCAATTATACCACTTCTCCCCTAATTCTTTTAATACGGCAATATATGTTAGTTAAAATAAACAGGCAGACATACAGATATTTTAACTATGTATAGAAACGAATATAGTGTAAACTAGTCAGTGGCTACGTTTACACCGAGACTTAAAAAGAGACTTAAGTCCTTAGGTCGACCTAAATATGACGGTGTAAATACGCCCAAAGCAACTTAGGTTAGGTCACTTAAATTGCAGACTTACCTTAAATTTAAATCGACTTAAGAACTTTTGACAGATAACAGCTGATTTCTTGATATCCAAGATCTATAAATGTTCACATATGACGTTGTTTTAGACTTATGTCTAGTACGGTGTAAACACGCCTGATCCAAACCTAATTTTTAGTTAGGTGACCTAAAAATTTGTCGGTGTAAACGTAGCCAATAGATGACCAATCACTGGGTCCATTTTCAATTAGTAATTGGTCTTTTGCCATTAGTTAATTATAGCAAAAAGTTCAGAAAAAAATAATAAAATATAACTAACCTTAATATCTGTTTCTGAGAAAGCACTGCAGATTTCCTTTTTTCCGAAGGTGAGTTGTTGAGTCGTCCTTATCGAATACATTCAGGTGTAAATTTCAAGTTCTATAAAATAATTAAAAAAGAAATAGTTTTATTTTCTTAAATAAATAACAAAATTCCTGTTTTTTTTATATTAGCTCTGCAATTGAGCTGTTACGATTTGTGTGGATTTATTTCGAAAATCCTAAACTCAGAAAACCAAAAGTAAAGCCTAGTCAACCAGTCTCGTCAACGCCAACACCTAACATTTATTCTGATAAGGTTATGTTCTGCATTCGGATCAGAAAGGCGCGACCTATTATAAGTCGCTGAAATCACCTCAAATTATTACTGGCGTTATCTACCGACGACAACTTATGCTTTTGAACCAAGCTGTAGAGAAAGGAAGCGAGCAGATTAGACAAAACAAATTCACTTTTCAACATGACAATTCTAGACCAAATGTTGCTCAACCGGTTAAAAACTACTTAGAAGGAGAGGACTGTGAAGTGGTTTTACCCCATCCTCCACATTCAGCAGACATAGCTCCTTCAGATTACTATTTATTCCGGTCCGTGCAATCGCCCCTTTCTGAGTAGTACTTCCATTCTTATCGAAATACCAAAAAATGGGTCCATGATTGAATTACTTCAAAGACCCGGATTTCATCAGACAGAGAATCCGTAAATTCCCTAAAAATGGGACGAAGGTCGTAATTTCAAATGGAGCACACTTTGAATGAAATCAAAATATTATATAGTCATTAAATAAACATGTATTTTTACCAAAAAAAAATCGTAATAACCCATTCGCAGACCTAATATTATTCAATTAAAATAATAAACAAAATTAATTAAATCATATTCCTGACGACATTAATCTTAAACAAACATATTTTTTTTTTTCAATTTATATCTAAAAGAAATTCCTTAAACATTGTTACGACGATATTTTTATATCTTGATTACTAAAAATAGGATAACAGTGTCTAGGATTCGAACGAAGAAACTCGTATCTTTCTAGACTATTATCCTAGTTTTGAGATAATCAAGATATAAATATAGTCTTATATTCCATCCCTCTAAATGTAATATTTCCAATATATGTTGATTAGTTTTTATCCCTACGGTTTTTGGGGGAAAATACATTCTAGGATATAAATAAATCCTTTGATTGGTTCTTAATCAAAGTGAATTTATGGGTAGTCACTTGTCAATTGTACAAAACATAAATTCTATTCGAAATCGTATATATGTATTTGGAATATTAAAAGTAATTAATTTATTTATTAGAGAAGGATTTTAGATGTATAAGAATAATCTAAAAAGAGGTAACTCATTTTGTCACAAAAAGGATACTTATTTCTTTAACGAATTGTTGAAATCTTAAAAAGAAGGAATTGCTATAAAAAAAAGGTACATAATCTTAAGGATATTAAGTCGGGAGAAGTTTAAGGAAAAAATTCATCAATTTTTAAAGGATAAAGATTAAATTTAAATTAATAAACGAAATTTATTACCTTGTGATGAAGTCCTAGAAAAAAAAAGACTCCTAAAAGGATTTGGTTAGAAGAATTTATTATCTTCTATTGGCGTTTCATGCAGTGACGTTATACCAATGTAGGCAATTGCATAGGACACCGAATTTTAGAGGGTATTAAACATCTGAAATATGTTTTAGTACTCAGCGGATTAGTAGACAGGAATAAAACATAGTGTCACCAAAAAAAACTCAAAAAACCCCAAGAAACTATTAAAAAGAAGCTCAAAAAAACACCAAAAAAATTATTATTATCAGTGTCTCTAAAACCCTGTACGAGTCTTGGCCTTCTCAAGTCTACTTCGCCAGGAATCTCTGTTTCTCGCAGCTGTCCTCCAGTTCGTTGCTCCAATTTCGACAGCATCTTGCTTAACACCATTAATCCATCGCAATTTCGGTCTGCCGGCTCGTCTTGCTCCTTCTGGGATGGTATTTAAGACTCGTTTACAGGGGTTTTTGTTATTAGACCTTATAACGTGTCCTGCCCACCGAAGCCTCGCTAATTTTATTATGGTGACGAAATAAATATTGTTGCATAATTCGTACAATTCACTGTAGAATCTTTGGCGCTAGCCCACACTTTCTCCTATACCTCCAAATATTTTTCGGAGAATTTTTCTTGCGAAGATGTGCAGGATGTTTTTTTTTTTTCAAATGGAAATGTTCTACGTAAATTGCCTGGGGCTCCATGCTACCAAAAGGTGGTACTAGTTTGATTATTTTTCTAGTACTTAATTGGATTACTAAGAACAGGTTTATTAAAGAAATTGAAAAATAAACATTCCTCGATATTAAGCTTGATCTCAAATCCTCTTTCAGTCAAAGGTCTTAGTTTATATAAAGCTATTTTTTAGTTCTCTCAAGAAATATTTACATTGACATCGTCTATTTTAAAATGATGAAATGTTCTGATGGATTCAGTTAGGTACAGCTATTGTCTGGCACTGAGAAGTCATCTGTCCACAATTCCTAGCTCAGTCTTCTACGATTTTTATATTTTTCCTATGATAAACAAATTAGTCAGATTCATCGAGAGAGACAAGCATTCATAAAAGGATCATAACAGTAAGAAATCACTGGCTAAATCTCAAACGAAATACTAAGACCAATTCGGCGAATTATGATATCGAAAAAACAAGGATATTATGTAAGATATTATATTTGACTCGCAGTGAAAAAAGAAAAATCGAATCAAACAAATCTCATGTATCCTCTCCAATTATGAAATAAAGTAAATACAAGCCCGGGGGACACTTGTGGATTGTATATTCAAAAGTTCACAATATAATCAAAATCATTTTGAAATTGTTAAACATCGTCTAGACTTCAATTAAGAAAAAAAAAAACTATTTCCCCCAAAAAAAAACAGCAAAGAAAAATTCGATTTTTCCAACCAAGAAAAAGAAAAAAATAAGAAAATATTTTTTTATCCTCAAGAATTTATGAATTATTTTTATTAATATGAACATTTTTTTCTGATATAATAAAAATCTTCTTATGTTATTAAATATATCATAAATTTTCCATATGCAAAAAAAAATTTTCCATCCCCAATTCATCTCCATCCACCCACAAAAAATCATTCGTGTCCGCACACTTCGGACCTATTATATTTGGGGTCAATAATTTTTTAGTACATTTTTTTTTTGTTTTTCTCGTCTTGTTTTTTTCTTGGGGAAAATTCATTTTCTTTTATTTTTCTTTTTGATTTTGATAAAAATTGCGTAAAAATTTTTTCAACATTTTTTGCGTTTTACCGCTTAAGATCTTGTCTATTTTCCGCGTCATAATTAAAGTGCGGTTTGGTTTCGTTGATTTGGCTTTTTTTTGTGGTGTAGTTTGAAAATCAATTGAAAAATCGCAAAAGAAAATACACACCTGATTCAAAAGAAAAACAGAAAAAAATATATATATATACGCAAAATTTTCCACGTTTTAATCTAAGTAGATGTCGTTTAAACTTTCTTTATATTCAGGGTTGTCTAGGGATTTGCATGAAATCAAAAATAAATATCTGTTTATGACATAGTCGTTCAGAAACCAATGTGATTCAAGTTCATTTTGAAAATTCTTTTCGAAGTTCTTGATTTTGGAAAACTATAACAAATTCCTTAGACATTTCTAGGCCAGAGAAATGGGCTTCTGAATATTTCGTATACAAATTTCAGAAGCCAAAATAAATTCCCATGAACCTACTTTTTTTAAAATGGACTTAATCGCAATAGCTACTGAACTACTCATGTACTCGGATTTTTGAGATTTGAAGTTTAAGATCTTGATAAGATTTCAAGCCAAAAGAAAATGCCTGAATTCAGAAATTATGAGAAATTGACGACTTATTGTTAGTTTTTGGATAAAACACAGTTGAAAATCAATTGTTTGTATAAGTTTTTGTTATTCTCACTGGAAGAAATCAAAAACCATTTTGTATAAAACATAATTATATAAAAGGGCTGAAAAATGGGAAGCTCAGACCTTCAAGCAGACAATAACTAGAATCTACAATATAGAAGATGTCTGTCGACTTGTGGTTTCCATTTCTATTGCAAAATTTGACAATGAAAGTAGAGTAATCGGCAAAGTTGATAAAAAGAAATAGTGGCTACTTGAAGAAGTAGATCTTAAGTGTTGATATCTAACCACACGACTCCATTGGACTTATTTCATTTATGGAGACTCTAAAATTTGGACTTTTTGTCAGTCCGACTGAAGATATGTCTTGAAATAAGTCCAATGGAGTCGTGGGGTAACAGAAATAAACATGATGATGAGAACATGATAATTTCGACTTACTAAATAGCTGTTTTTTTCAACTACAACTTGGAGAGGAAATTTTCCATGATGTCGATATGAATTTTTAGGAGATTATCTTACAAAATAGCAGCGTAATGACAATTGGGTGACAAAGAGAGGTTTTGAGGAGACCGTTTTCAACCACCATAATATTATTTCATTGAATTTCTTATGCCGCAAAATGAACGTTGTGGTATTCTTTAAAAGAGCTATCGAGTCCCTTGCAGTATGCGATGTTGCCCCATCTTATTAGAACCAAAGGGTTGAATATTTTTCACAGCTGGCCTTTCCAATATCGTCCGATATTGAGCAGTATTGATGGAAACTGCAACACCGTCTTCATTTTCGAAGAAATAGAATTCGTTTAATTTTTCATCACACCATAGGTATAGAGAAAGTGATAATAATTTTTTCTTGTTTTTGAGAAAAGAAATATAAACAAAAATAAAAAATATTCTTGTAAAAAATATTTTGAATGAAAATTTTTTCTTCATTTTATAAATGATATTTTCTTTTTTAAGGAAAATTCTCTTCGAAAAAGAAAATTTATTTTTAAAACAAAAATAATATATAAATATATATTTTTAAGTGTAAATAATGTGGGAAATTCCAAGAAAAATATCATCTGATTCGAATTGAAAATTTACATGTGTGTTTAGTTTGTTTTTTTTTTTCTTAAGGAGTTTTTCGACCGTTTTAAGCCATGACCACGCACCACGAAGAATAAAAACGCGAAACATTACGACATTTTTATTATCAAATTATTGGCAGTGAATTTTCAAGATTTTTGGCTTATTGTTAATTGCTTAAATTCAATCTATCTAAAAGTCAGACTTAAGTGAATTCTAATAAGCCTAAACCAGCGACTATGTGGAGTTTCAACTGTATCTTCTTGTGTACTAATATTCCTACACATTCTTCTGCCTCTTTCACATTAAAACTCTTTTGAAGTCTTCTTCTTGGCAATTTAATATACAATAGCATCACGCAACTTACGTGGTTTGGACATCTAAATTATGACTAAACTTTGAACTAAATTTTGTATAATGAATAAATATCTCATAATCATTTCGTTTGATACAAAAATAGAATTGCCTAGCATTGAACTTGATGGTGTGTCTTCTAAAAGAAAATGATGAAAATAGGTAAACTAGTAGATTTAAATTTTTATTACGAGAATAGATTGTATTGTATTGTACTAAAGAGGTAGTAGTACGTAACTTGCTTTCGACTAATTTTCGACTTTTCATGAAAATGGCAGCATAATTTGTTTCAATTACATGAAGTCCGTTGTCCGTTGTTGTGAGTTCGGTCGAAACACAACCCATGAAATAAGTTATGTACTACTACTCGAGGTCTTAGCCATAACTGGCTAAATATATCTCCTTCTAAAATAGGTTGGAGAAACTAGGTGCGCTCCTATATTCGGGTAGTCCTTTTAATAAAAGATAGCACTTTAGTTTTGGTGCAAATTAGCTAACTCGTCCTAACTTCTATCAAAAAGAATTACCACTCGTATTACATACGATTCCACTCCTGATATCTGATCTTCCATGATTTTTCATAAAATTTGAACACTATATCATATCCTTCGAACAATAAATGAGGAACACATTTCTAGTCAATTGAAGTTAATTAGTTATAGATTTTTTTTTTAGTTTCCAATTTATTTTTCCGGAATTTTTCATTCACATTATAAATCAAAACTACTTCCAAGATCCTCCAAATTATATACCCCAATAAAAATTCCACTGAAATAAAATAGAATATATCGAAATGGCAAACAATTCCAATTAAATTAAGTTTTTCTAATTTATATTTAATTGAGAAAATATTAAATTCAGTTAATTTCATAGTAGATGGAAAACTTTTATGATTTGCTTTTTTTTTCGAACTCGAAACAACAAAAACGACGAAATTTTCTTATTGATTTCACGTACGCGAAAAATTATTTCAAATTTTATTTTTATTAGAAAATTTTCATTTTAAGTAATTGCAAAACGAAAAGAAAAATAAATTTTTATTACGGAAATTACGAATTTTATTGCATGAGAAAAAATTTCACGTAATTTTCCTTGATTTTCATTTGTTATACTACTTTCGAAAGGAATCCGGAAATTTTGATTGAATGAAAATTTTTTTTTTGGAAAAAAATATCATATTTCAAGTTTAGAAATTTAACTGCAAAAGCTAAACAAGATTGGACCTTTTCAATTGAAGCCGATGGTATCATTAGCAAGAGATTGACTTAGTAAGACCAATGAATTGGACATTTTCAATAATACAGAAATTAGAGTTTAGACAGTTTTATATAAACTGTAGGAATTCGACACCAGAGCATAAAAAACTGCAAAACAAAACACATATTACACATTATTCCGGTATTCAGCTTACACTTTCCAAAATTGGTTAAATTGTAGAACAGATAACATTTCTGCAAGATCTGGAAATTGAGAATTACTCCAAAAGACTAATTTTTTGTCACACTTTTTAACACTAAAAACACTATTAGAACCTACCAGCTAATATTTTTCTGTGATTTAGCAATTATTTAGTAATTATAGGCGCGCATCAAAAGAGAATCATGTTCACTGAGTTATCACTAACTATTTTCGTCAACCTTTAAGACCAGAAGGAATTGAAATCCTGTACAATTTAATACAAGATTGATCCTTGAAGTTAATATAGGAAAACTTTCAAATTCATTTTCCTTAATAGACACACATTGGCCTAAAAGAGCTTTCTTTAACCGGGAAAACTACTGGAAAAATTATTTCATAAAGGAGAAAATGAAGAGATTAGATTTCTCTTAACCGGTAGACAAGCCAGAAAGATAGTAAAATACGTTTTATGTCAGAAATGTAGCGGCGATTTGAATTCAATTAATCCAAAGGAAAGAACTTCAAAGGAGAGATTGACAGGATCAAACGCTCACATTTCCATACAATTTTAAAAAGTTACAAAAATGAAATAGAAACAGGAAAGCGAAGGACTCACCTTCTTTAGAAAGGAAACTAAAGCAGGAATTTATTTTCCTTTAGAGCTTTTGTCTGCATTAATCGATATTTTCCTTGAGAAAAAAAAGAATAGAAATTTAGACCAAAATCATAATTTTTGAGTTCATACATTCATGAATTTTGGAAAAATTACTAACTCAAAATCAGAACTTCTCATAAATATGACACTCCATCGAAAATCTGTTGAAAGCCATAGCATCTCAAGATGATTGGGTATAACATTCAAAGTATTCATGGAAGAGGATCCTACAAAAATAAGTGCTCGTAGACCGAAAAATTTAGAAAGGATTCCACGGCTGTTATATACTCTATAAGGACCTAAAACGAGTTTGTAATAGACGTAGTACAATTAAACCTGTCTAAGACGGAACCGAATAGAAGCAAACAAATTTTCCACCTTAACTATTTCCTGTCTTAAAGAAGGCTCTATTGTATGAATCCAAAATATGTTTCCATGTTCTACAGATTCCATCTTAGGCAATTTTTGAGATCTACGTATCAATTTTTCTTTACGAAATTATTTATAATTTAGATCACAATTCCTTACAAAATTCAACATCGTGTATGTTAACTAAATTTATAGAATTAGAACCGTGTGTGTTGTCATTTCACTTAATAGCCAGCAGATGATAAATAATTTCTCAAGCACGAGAGTCACACACATTTAGAATATACTTTTCTGAAGGAATTTCCGGATTTTTTAAATTGACGTAATTTCTTGTATAAAAATTTGTTAATAAATTAAAATTAAAAACGAACAAAAAAAACTGATTTGGAAATTCGGGAATTCTTACAAAGAAACGCATAATTATTTTTGATTTTAATTTAAAAAAAAAAAAGGAAAAAACATTTATTTACAAGCAATAAACTTACTATATTCTTTTTTTTTTCTTTTCTTTGAAAAAGTGGACATTACTTTTTCGGGAAAACCCAAAAGAAAAAAAAAATGTTTCGAAAAAAATTCTATTCCATTGAAACCATCACTTTTTACATTTTTTTTTTTTTCGTTAAAAACTTCTTTCGTTAATTTTTTTTTTCGTTATTCTTACATACAAATTTGTTACATACCACAAAAAAAATATGTTGTCCCAAGTTTTGGGACTAACAGTATTTTGTCCCAAGTTTTGAGACAACCAATATTTTGTCCCAAGTTTTGAGACAACCAATATTTTGTCCCAAGTTTTGAGACAACCAATATTTTGTCCAAAATTTTTAGACAACTGGAATTTTGTCCCAAGTTTTGAGACAACCAATATTTTGTCCCAAATTTTGGGACAACCAATATTTTGTCCCCAGTTTTGAGACAACCAATACTTTGTCCCAAATTTTAAGACAACCAGTATTTTGTCCCAAATTTTAGGACAACCAATATTTTGTCCCAAAAATTTTATTACAAAATTTATTTTCTTTTTTTTTTAAATATTATATTGTTGGTTTTTTTTTGTTTTTCATTTTATTTCAAAGTTATACAAAATATATTTAATTTATTTACAAAAAAATTTTGGTTTCTTTTTATTCTTTTCTTAAAAATTCACATTTTTACATTATTTTAAAATTTTTAAAATTTTTTACAAATAAAAGAAAAATCGATGTTTTCTTTGAGAAGTAAAAAAAAAAAAAATAGAAATTCAGTCCAAAATTCGGACCAAAATCACACTTTTTGAGTTCCATTTTTATATAGAAATATTTTTTATTTTTATTTTTGAAAAAAAGCGCCTATTTTTTTTTCTCTTGACTTTTAAAAATATTTTTACAAAATCTTTAATTTCTTAAAAATTAATTTTTATTTTTAAAATCTACAAAAAAATCGCAGTTTTGCTTTGGGTATTGTTTTTCATTTTTCTTGTTTTTAAATTTCTTAATTAATATTAATATTTTTTTTTTTTTTTTTAATTTATTAATTTTTAAAAAGTTTTTATATTGTAAATATTTTTAAAGAGATTTTAAAAAAAGTAAATAGACATTTAGAATTGAGTTTTTTTAATTTAATTTTTAATATTTTATCATAAAATTTATGTTTCCTACACATTTAAAGCGATTGTTTCTGGTTTTCGGTTGTTTTTGTTTTTTTTTTATTTTGCATAAAAACAAAAGTTTTCTTAAAAATATTATGAAGAAATAAAATTTAATTGTATTTTTTTTTTAAATGTATTTTAATAAAATGGAAAAATAGGACTGAGTTCAAATCAAATTCAAAGTTCACATTTTGAAAAAACAAAAAAAGCGTATCGCTTGGGGAGTTAAGAAGATTCTTAGACCGATTTTCTTTTCTGGAAGATTTGGTGAATCTCTAACAATAAGTCTAAGAATTTGGGTCTAAAGAAATATTATAATTCTTAGTTTTACTGGAGTCTAGTCCTAAATTAACATGGAGATTCTTTCGAGTGGAAACTTATAAATATAGCTTAAAATTTGTTTGCGGAGACTTTTGCAATTATTTTTATTCAGGGCTATTTGAAGAGTCACGTCACTTATCCAATGAAGTGACAAACAAAATAAATTTGGTCACATTACTCTTAGAATAGACCTGTAGTGGAGTTCTTGTGAGGCAGGTAGTTTATTATCAGCTTGTTGATTGTAACAAATCATAAAGAATTGGATACACACTTGGAAGTGACAAGTGTCACCTGTCAAGCCTATTTAAAGAGTCACGTCACTTATCGAATGAAGTGACAAACAAAATTAATTTGGTCGGATTACTCTTAGAATAGACCTGTAGTGGAGTTCTTGTGAGGCAGGTAGTTTATTATCAGCTTGTTGATTTTAAAAAATTATAAAGTATGGATTTCACTTGAAAGTGACAAGTGTCACCTGTCAAATTCATCACTTTCAAGCGACAAATTGATTTACGATTAACGATTATTGCTGTGTCACTTTACATAATTCTACTGTTTGATTATTATTGACGGATTAGTTTTGGAAGTTTTGGAGAGGCATTACATGGCATTGCGTTGCCTCATGGAGATATTGTGAGATTCTTCGTTATTCAATTAAGTATGAGTTTGTTACTACGAAATATAAGTTATGAGGCTATGCACTAATACAGTAAAACATTTCTTGATGATGTTTACATAATCTCTAGTTGCTTAAATTTTTTTCCAGGGCTATTAATAAACAGACAATTCTCACTATTCTAAAGCATGAATTTTTGTGGGTTTTTTTTAAGTAAAACACTACTTTGGGGGCGGGCGATCAGCAAAAATTATGTCACGATTTTCTGTCACGAAACATTACGTTACAAAAAATCTCATTATATGGCCGTCCTAGACGGTTACAATGTTCAGCAATATTGTGAAGGTTATAATGAGGAGCATTTCCGTCGAAGACCAAATAGTTCTATCTGCCAGCGTGTTGGCGCTGTAGTCGATAAAATTTTTGGAGCTTTTTATATAACGGTCATACACAATTAAAATGTTTGGCAAAGTTGTGGAGATTTCTATACGGATTAGTTCCGTCTAAGACCTAATAGTTCTATCTTCCACCACTTAGGCGCTGTATTTAGAAAAAAGCTTCTGTTTCACTTCTACAGTGTAGTCAAAAGCATACTTTCGTTTTTTCTTTGCTAACTCAACTCGATGTGTCAGCACTCATATTTTTATCGTTCGTTAACTTTCGCAGTTCACTTAGCTTTTGCCTAGGTCCAACCTGAACAGTAGAAAATTAAATTACCTTAGTGTGGGTGTGTTCACGTTGAGTATAACTAATTTATATCAAATTCTTATCGTTTTTTTTTTAATTGTTTTATCAAAATTTCATTAAAATTATGGATTTTTTGTGCGTTTTTTATCAGTCATTTTTTTTATTTTTATTGTAAAGTGACAAATCAGCTTTTACTAATACTTCTTAAAAATCAGATACGCATTCGTTTAAAGTAGGAAATTAATATGATTGAAACTCAGTCCTACGAAATTAGAATTAATTGATTTTAAAAATCCGCGTTTTGTTTTGTGTGATTTTATTTTAATTTGTGTTTTCTAAAAGCTTGTTTGTTTTTATTTTATTTTATTTTATTTTTTTTTTTTTGGACTCACAGCCTGGTTTTGTTTACCTGAAAGTTTCTGGTTTGTTTTAAAATTTTTTTTTTAATTAATTAAAATTGTTTTTAATTATTATTATCATTTTTTTTTTCGTTTTTTTTGGTTTAATTTATTGCAAAATTTTTCGTGATTTTATTTTTCGGAATGGAAATTTTCGGTTTTTTTTTTTGTTTAAATTAAATTAAAAATATAAATTTTAAAAAGTTCTGCAAGAGTTTTTTTGTTTAATCTAATAATTTTTATACAAAATTTACAATGAATTTTAATCGACTAAGAAAAAAAAGAAGAGCTAAAATTTATGACTCTAAATATTCGGCAATGATATTTTTTAAGGCGTTCTCTTATCTTTAGGAGAAGCTTTCTAGATCAACAACAGATGTCTATCTAAACGAGATTTAGTTAACCATTTTTTGTGTGACTACAAATTCTTCTTTTCTAATTCTTAAGAAATGCAAAGTGCAAAGTTTAACTCCAAAATTTTTGCAAAATTTACAAATATGACTAAAAAAAACAGTGTTTGTCCGAAAAACTGAGATAACTAATTACTTATGTTGTCTAGAAACATAATTTTTTTGAATAATAAAAAATAAGTGCGAAATACGAGCGAGAAAAATTAACGATTTTAATTTCGTATTCAAATTTTTTACAGAATATTAAAATATAAAAAGTGAAAAATTTTCAAGAATTATAATAAATATTACAAAATTGATATTCAATAAGTGTCGCGAGTAATTTCTGATTCCAAGGTTATAGAACTCTCGTGTAGAATTCATTCAAATTCAATTTTTATTGTATGGCGTCCGTAACGCATATACAAGCAGTACTCAGTTTATAGAGGAAAACTATCTAAAATTGGAACAAAAACTTATTCTAGTTTCGAATTCAAAAATAGATAATCCTGCAGGTTGGTCAGGTAATCCAAACTTTCGATGGAAATCAAGCAAATCCCATATAATATTTGGCAACATTTGAACCATTTCATATCTTTACAATATTGTTACTATAGTATGTTAACTATCGCTAATCGGAGTAAATATGTTAGGTTTAGTTGTTGTTTGGGTTGTAAAAAAGTATTACTTGTCTATTTGTTGGCTGCACACATAAAAATAGGGTTGAAACCGAATTCAAAATCATTCCATTTTAGATTAGATTAGACTTTTACTATTCATAAAATTGTAGCACACTTCAGGCAGACCGCATAAGAGTCTTCACTGAGCCATATGTTACCAGTTTGGACATAACTAGTTTATTAAATAGAACGAAATGACGGTTCCTTATCAGAAATACCACAAATTTTTCACAATGAATTTAAACCGTCTGTTTCTTACCCTAGTATAAATCAACTTCGATACCACTAATCACATTTTTGCCAGTAAAACCATACGCTAAATGAACGCACTCCAATACCTAATGTTATTAGGACAAATTTTGAAGTCCCCAAAAGAGTATCAAATAAATGGTAAATCCCGGTAGAATTTCATATAACAACCGATTGGTATTATCCTATATTTGGATATGAATTCAAGTGACGACCATATTATCAGTGAATTTTGTGCGATATTCATAAATTTAAAGATGGCAACGCAAATTTATATTTCTATACATTTTATATGAAAAGAAATCGAAAAAATTCTTAAAAGTTTCTTAAAAGAAACCAAAAAAAAAAACGAATCGTGTACAAAATTTCTTTTTAAAGATTTTTTTCGATATAAATTGTTCCGAAAAAAATCGATTTGTGATGAAATTTTCAGATTTAAAATGAAAGAAACATGGTTTTTATTTTTTGGTGCGGTTCTTGATTTCCCAATCAACCGAAATAGAGAAGAAAAAAAAGAATCAGAAAAATTGACAGTAA
This sequence comes from Xylophagus ater, assembly GCA_963422695.1. Lineage (NCBI taxonomy): Eukaryota > Metazoa > Arthropoda > Insecta > Diptera > Xylophagidae > Xylophagus > Xylophagus ater. The sequence continues at coordinate 40,445,794 of OY730484.1, forward strand.
TTTTGAAATTGAAATTTTGTTGATGTATTCAATCTGTTGTTTCTTGACCCCACTTCTCGTGGGGCGAAATTTTTATTGAAAACCCGATGATTAATCTTGTCAACAAGCAAGGTCTTTCCCATCCACTCTAATTAAAAAGCTGAATGTTTTCAATCAAAGAATTCACGGTTCAAACGATTACACAAGATTTTAGTGGAACTTCTGTTTTTTTTTTGTTTTTCTAAATTATTGATTTCGGAAAAGTTCTTTCGAATTATCGAATTTTAGGAGATATTTTGTAAAAAAAAATGCAATTTTTGTTTTAAATTTCACAAATTTTAGAAAAGGGAAGTAGCACTGTTTCATGAAAGGGAAAGATTCAGAAGTGGGAATAATCGCGTAATTCTATTGGGATTAAACCAGTGTTTCCCAACGTGGGGCCCACGCCCCACAGGGGGCAATTTGATTGTTAAGGGGGGCAATTCGAAAATGGACATGGCACGAGTTTAACCCTTTCGCTCCGGGCTATTTAAATGGAATGCTAGATTTCGGTGCCAAATTTAGTTTCTTAAGTGAACAATTCAATTTTTTAATATTAAAAATTATGTAAGTTACATGGGGGGGGCATAAGAATTTTAGAAAGGCTAGGGTGGAGCATGGCACAAAAAAGGTGGCTAAGGTGGGGCATGGCACAAAAAAGGTTGGGAAACACTGGATTAAACCGTATCGAAAGAGCATTGCAATTCCTCTGATTTTTCGATACGATTTGGATCAAATTGAGTTATATGATTCCATTCCAGTTGGAGTTAAATATCATCACGAATATATGGTCGAGTTGAGTTTACCGCATGTAAACAAGATTTGAGTTGAGATTTTATAAGTTTCAAGGGAATTCATCAGTTAAAAGTGATAAATTTGAAGTTCTAAGAAAACGTTTAATTCAAAAGCACAAAATGTCGTTTTGCAAAATTGTACAGAACCTATATTTGGTTCCTCGTTTCGATGTTGTGAAATACCAAATTTCTATTACCTCGAGAAAGACTTAAAAGAGTCCTCGTCGATTCGATCAATCGAATTCGGTAACCAAATATGGGCCCTGCTGAAACCAATACCGTTATAACAAAATACTCTTCAAATGTAAAGAAAATTTGTTGGATAGGTATTTTGAAAGTCTAAGAAGTTCCGTTCTTTTTTACCATATTATTTTTGTAGCCTACTACTTATAAAGTCTAAATTCTACAAAGTTTACATAGGTATTTTTGAAAAGGGAATAATATAACTTTTTATTTAAATCTAATACGAATAATAAAGAATCGGTAGTGTTGGCCTAAAGTTAATCTATACATTGGATAGTTGCAAATCTGTTTACGATTCCAAACACTTTGGAACTATCGACTGCAAAAAGTTCGATCGTTCTTGAAAGAAGCATGTCTAATAAACGAGGTCAGTCAAAACGCTGAAGATACTGATGGTTTCAATCTGTTTAGACCTTCAATATTTTTTAATTCAATTGCTTACATTTCGCACACTTAAAATTCTGACGGGAGGAGTTTTTACATTTGTACACTTATTTATTTCAAAAATTATTTCGTTTAATTGCGTTTTTTTTTTTTAATTAAGCGTTATTAAAAAATTTAATTCGAATCATTTTATATTTTGAAAATATTTTTTTTTCTTCAGTCTTGCAAAAAATTCTAAAATTCTAATTTTTTCCAATGTTTTCAAGAAATTTGCAAAATTTGCAAATTTGCAAAATAATTTAAGGATTTGCATATTTTTTTTTTTAGATACCAAAATATGGAATTTTCCAAAATTATTAATTTATTAAAAAAATTGTTTCATTTTCACTTTTTTTTTCTTTTAATTTTTAAGAACTCGAGCACCAAAAAACTTATTTTTTCTTTTTAACATAAAATATATTATTTCGTCTTAAAATTGTTAATTTTTTAATGTTTTTTTTTTCTTACTAATTTATAGATTTTTTCTGCCCGAAAAAAAATGGCGACCAATTAAAAAAAGAAATCCTAATTTATATTAACTTCTACAAGAAGAACAAACATTTTTTTTTTAGTTATTTTAAATTTTTAATTTTTTAATTTTTCGTAATTCTTTATTTTTGTAAAGCGCAAATTTTTTTTAATTAAATTTTTTTTTTAATTCACTCAAAAATATTAATTATTTTTTTTTAAATACTTTTTACCGTCCAAATTTTTTTTTTTTTTTAATTTTTAAAGAAATTTTTTTTTTTCAAATGCAAAATTTTCTTTTTACATCACAAATTTTTAGTTTTACCTTTTTTCAAAATTTTACTGCTTAAACACAGTTTTATAATTTTTCAGTAGAAATATGTTGAGTTTTTTTGTTAGTAATAAATTTTATTTTAATTTTTTTTTTTTTTTTAATTTAATTTAATTTTTAAGAAAATTTTGAGGTTAAAAATTAAAATTTGGAAAATAGGGGACGAAAATAAACTGAAAATTTTTCAAAATTAAATTAAAAAACACAAAAAACAAAAATGTTAAATTTGGAAGAAAATTTCAAGAGACAAATACTAAGGAGGAGGTTGTTTCGAAGCACATACCGTCATAAAGGAGATTTTCTTCGCATGGAGTGAAATCATGTTCGAGTGATCCGATTGAGACTAAATCGAATCGACGAACTACTACATCTGTGTTTTTCAATTTTTAATTATTCTTCTTTTTCTTCGGTTTCTTCTTCATTTTCTTCTTACTTTTCTTCCATTTCCTCTTCTTTTTTTTCATTTTCTTCTTTTCCTTCTTCTTATTCTTCATTTTTTCTTTTGTAAAGCTTCTTGTTCTTCTGCGATTCGATTCGATTTTGTGGTAATTGAATGGCGTTCATTTTGTTAGTACAAAAAATATAATATATACACAATATATGATCTAAAAAATTGTCTTACCTTTAAAAATAAAAACACAAATTCACAAATTAAACCAAGAAAAAAAAAACTGAATAAAAATCTTACTGAAAAATTGTCACGAAACACGAAATATTAAACGAGACGAAACGAGGTCCAACTATCGAAACAAAGAATAGGATCAGCAAATACTGCTACAGGACTCGTGAAACACTCACTTAACACTGTTTAAAATCAAAACCATATTATGCGAAGATTTTTTGCATACACAACATTCCATTCTCGTTTCGTTTAATTTTTTTCATACACAACATTCCTTTCCTTCTTCCGTTTAATTTTTCAGTAAGTTTAGAACGATTTACAAGAATGAAAAAAAAAATACTGTTTTCCAAACAAAACATTAAATACCAACTTAAAGAAAAAAAAAATTAAAAGGAATTTAAAATAAAAAATGATAAATTTTAATTTTTTTTTTTTTTAATTTTTAAAAATATATTTATTTCTTTGTTTTTTTTTTATTTTGTTTTTCTATTTTAAATATTAATTAAAAATTTCTTATTTTTAACAAAAACTTAATTAATTTCTTATTGTTTTTTTTGTGTTTTTTTTTTTTACTTCTTTTACAACAAAATTTTTATTGCATATATTTTTATCAAAAAAAAAAAAAACCATAAAAATAAATTTAAAAAATTAAAAATATATTTTTTTTTCTTTTTTTTTGCTTAAAAAAAAGGACTTAAAAAATATGAGCAAATTAATATTATGTAATTATGTTTCTTTTTTTTGTGGTTGTTTCATTTTTATTAAAAAAGATTGTTTCCTGCGCATTTTTACTATGGATTTCTTTTTTTTTTTTTAAACCAAAAACTAATTTTTTTAATATTATTTAAAAAAATGTCCTTATATAAATTGCTTCTTTCCTTTTTCGTTTTTTTTTCTATTTCTTTCTCTTTCATAATAGATAATTTTATATAAAACTCTAATAATAATAATTAATAATAATAATAATAATAATTAAAATAATAATAATAATAATAAAAAAAAAGACTCAACAATAATATTTTTAATTTTAATATTTTTATACTTCATTTATTTCTTTTTGTTTTTTTCTTCTTCTTTTTTAAATATAATAACTTTTCTTTTCTATTTTTCTTGTAAATATATATATTTTTTTTTAATAATAAATTTTTATTTCTTTCTTTTTTTTTGTTTTTAAATGAAATAAAAAACAAAAAACAATTTAGTTTCTTTTTTTCATAGAAACTAAATTTCATTTGTTGTTAAATAAAATAAAAAACAAAAAATTACTATCTTTTTCTTTTAAATTAAATTAAATTCCAATAAAAAAAAAAAAGAAAAAGGAGAAAAACACTAATAAAACTTAAAAAATAAAACTAATAAATTTCCTTTTCTCACACTTCTCTTTCTATCTTAATAATATTAATAATAATATTTGTTTAAAATAAATTTTATATATATATATATAGACTTTTTAAAGTAAATTTTTTTTTTGACGAAACAAATTTTATATTTATATTTATTTTTATTATAAAATAAAAACAAAAAATACCAAAAAAAAAATTGTTAAATGTTTTTTTCTTTTATTGTAAAGAATCACACAACAAATCGTAAACGTATCTTGAAGTACGATAGAATACGATGCGGTACGGTAAGGTCTATTAAATTGCGATAATTTAGGAAGGTCCTAACGCCTTGATAGAGCAAAAATTTACAGCTCCGTATTCATATAGTTATCATATAATCATCGCTTTTTATTGGAGGAGAAAACAATGAATTCAAAAATTGTATCAAAAAAAAGAAAAAAAATAAAAATCGGTTTTATTTTTCGGAGTACGATAGAATACGTTGCGGTACGGTAAGGTCTAGTGAATTGCGATAATTTAGGAAGGTCCTAACGCCTTGATAGAGCAAAAATTTACAGTTCCGTATTCATATAGTTATCATGTAATCATCGCTTTTTATTGGAAGAGAAAACAATGTATTCAAAAATTCTACCAAAAATAAAAAAATAATAAAAACCGATTATATTTTTCGTGGAGTACGATAGAAAACGATGCGGTACGATAAGATCTAGTAAAATAAAATGAGTTCTCGATATTCTAAGGGATCGAAAAAATATAGTATCATAGTTCCGTACCATAAAGTTACCAAGTTATTTCATACCGCATTTTTAAGCGAATATATATATTTTATTAAATATATATATATAAAAAGCAAAAAAAAAAAATCTTTTGAAAATAATAAAAAACATACCGAATGATTTTTAAATATCTTGAAATTTTTCCATCAAATATATTTTTGATATGAGAGGAGGAGATCGTGTATCGTACATTCTTCAGTTCTTCCGTTTTGATTACCGTGCAATTCTTCATCAAATATTTTCTTCTTTTTTCTTATTATATTTCTTCATCTTCTTCTTCTTTTATTTCTTCTTTAAAAAAAAAAAAAAACAGACTGTTTCCTTCTTCTTTCTTCAACAAAATATATTTCATATAAGATATTGTAAATTTTTACTATCGCAATTAAATTCTAAATGACTACCAGAACTTGATGAAGCATTTTCAAAATCTTCAAAACTATTAAAATCCAAATTGAGATCATTTGGTATATCAACAATATCAAAACCATTACTACTTAATAAACTGCCACAACCATTAGTTAAATTATTATTATTATTATTATTATTAATATTATTATTATTATTATTAATATTACCAGAATTTATTGAATTATTTACATTCGGTATAATAGCATCGAAGAAATTATTAAAACTGAGATCACGATCTTTGATGCGAGTTAAACGAATTGTATATTCGCCATTTTGGTAAATGCTGTTATTATTATTATTATTATTAGTATTATTATTAATATTAATATTTTCATTATTACTATCATTATTATTATTACAAGTATTGCTATTACAATTATTACTACAAATATTATTCAAACAATTATTATTATTATTATTATTATTATTATTAGTATTATTGTTATTATTATTATTTGTTGCTGTTGTTGCCTGAGATTGTTGCTGTAAATAATGATTATTTGTTGAATATTTATGCTGTTGTTGATGTAAATTTGTTGTTGTCGTTGTTATTGTTGTATTATTACTATTATTATATGATCTACTGGCAGGATTTAGATTGGCATCATTAACAATACTATGTTTATCATCATTTTCAACAACACCACCACCACCACCGACAACACCATTACTAATATTATTATTATTATTATTACTATTATTGTTATTATTATTATTATTGTTGTTATTATTATTATTATTGAAATATGATATTGGTGATGATAATGGTGATGTTTTTATTGTTGATAATTTATTCATAAGTATACTATTTGGAAATGTTAATGATGATGACTGTGATGTTATCATAGCGGTAACATCAACACTAATATTTGACATTTTAATATCAACATCATCATCATCAACACCAACATTAAATAATTTTGTATCATTTGTATCGAAATATTTTGTAGTATCACAACAATCATCATCATTACAATTATCACCAATATGACAATCATTAACAATATTTGTATTACGACCGCATATACTAAATATACTATCAGCTGTTATTAAATTTAAATTTTTTGTTGTCTCATCATCACAATCGACAATAACATCACCAACACAATTACCATATGTATTGAATGTTGTTGTATCGAAAATTTCATCAACATCATTTGGATATGTTGAATCACAAACGACATCATTTTGTAAGAATTTCTTCATATCTTCTGAATCTAATATGCTTGTATCGAATATACTATTATTTTGTCCGCCACAATTTTCACCAACTCCACAACAATCGTTTTGTGATAATAATGAATTTTCTTCGAAAAACTTTGCACTTTCTGGTGAATTTGGTACAATCATTGTATATGTTATTGGATCAATTTGTGTTGTTGTTGAACAACCGCTTATTGTTCGTTTCGATGATGATGTTGTTGATGATGATGATCCGGATGTTATTGTTGGTGATGTTCTTGATAATGTTATATGATCCCATTTTGTTATACCAATCATTTCATCATCCATATTATTATTTGGTTCAGTTTTAATAATTAATTTTGTTGAATTATGACGTTTACTATTGGCAGTATGTGAATTTTTTGATTTTTTTATTGGATTATTACTTGTTGTTGACGATGTTGGTGTCGATGATAATGATGATGCCGGTGAACTTCCAGTCGATGATGATGTTGATGATGCTGATGGTGATTGTGTAGTAGATGTATTTTTACCATTTTTCGTAGTTTGTTGTTTCTTTTTTGGACGATATTTATAACCGGGATATTCTTTTGAATGTAACTTACGTAAACGTTCTGCTTCCATAACGTATGGTTCTTTTTCATCTTTTGTCAATGATTGCCAACGTGCTCCCAATGTTTTTGATATTTCAGCATTATGTAAATCTGGTGTTACTTCACAGATCTTACGACGTTCAATTTGACTCCATACCATGAACGCATTCATTGGACGTTTAATATGACCGGGACTGTGTTTCTTAGTCTATAATAGATGAAAAGAAAAAAATGAAAAGTTAATAATGAAAAAATTAGAATTATTTAAGAGATAAAAATAAAAATTTTAATAGAATAAGAAATAAAAAATCAACGGATAATCCAAAGTCTTAAATTAACGATAAAATCAAGTACCAATTAGGTCGTAATATGAAGAATTATATATATATATTTTTTTTCTGCTTGTTAAAGACGGAAATGTGATAAGAACAATTATTTTTTTTTTCTTATCAAACCAACATACTTTTTTTTAACAAAAAAAATTATAAAATTTCTCATATGTGAGTCACTAATGCGCGGTAATAACAGCGGTCTTATCGTGGAGGAAGAGAAAAAAAAAATTGAAATTAAAAAACAAACAAAAAAAATTTAATTTTTACGTAAATAAAAACGACCTTGCGCTTTTGACTACCTCAATAGTTAATAACTAACTAAGCAAGGGCATAAAGGCTATAAAATGCTATCAAAAATTTATGCAATTTTTTTCGTTGAAAAAAAAAAGTTTGTAATTGTAATTTGGATACAACAAAAAATTTTATGACTAATAGGAATGTGTTTGTATACCTTTTAAAAGCTTATCTTTTGATATAAGATCATAAGAATACTTAGTATTATACACTATACTAAGATTTAGGACGTTTAATCACGTAACGTTCTTCTTTTAAATGAACCAAGAAGTGTTTCTTTAACAACTTCAAAATAATAAAATATGTATAAAATAATATTAGTATACTTCATACCCAGAAGACCCGACACCATATAACCACATAAACAAAACCTACCCATAAAAAGAAAACCTCGGAACGCGAAAATTCTATATATCGTTGATGCATGCAAATGTGTCATTACTCATCGGTTCCCAGACAGAAATTCATGAATAAAATGTTATATTTATTCTTTAGAAAAAAAAAAAAAAACTAAATCATTGAACTGAAAAAGGTTTTTATACCACCCAAAAAAAAAAAGGAAAAATTATTGAAGAAGACGACAGACCAGAAACAAAACCTCCCAAAAAAAAAAAGCCCAACCAGACATAAGAAGAAAGAAGGTTCCAGCAGCTAGAATTTGGTGCTAAAAGAAACAGAAATGTCTTATATAGGAAGAAAGAGATGAAGAAGATTGGGGGTTGTGCAAACTTTTTTTTTATATACACAACTGAATAAAATTATAGGTCAACGGCATTTTATTCGCGGTTGTCGCGCGGTTTCTGTTGCGGGTGAATGGATGGAGAAGAAAACTAATAGGATATAAAAAAAAATATATAAATCAATTCAGTTTTTGCAGCAGTAACTTTGGATTCGGTCTATAATTATTATTATTCTAAAAATTAACAAGCATTAAAATGCATGCATATTTAAAGGTATTTAGAGGTGCAGTCACATAACAAATAAATGACTGCGAACTGTATTAATTACTTAAAAATTACAGATTCATTTTAAAAAGACATCTTCACATATGACGATACACGAATGAGATCCAAACTCATCCCAATTTCTTCTGACCGAATAAGTAATAGACTAGTATATAGCTAGATGTTCAAGATCCTCATACCTAGCGTAATGTTTAGTGGTATTATTTTAGGCAAAATTGAAGAAGAATATATATATCAAGAGGATTTTTTTTCTTCTGTTTTATTATAATTCCTGCAAACCATATCCGCTATTTTGAATTAAACACAAGAAGAACAAGTTAAATTACATACAAACAGAACCTTTTCAGCATAAATTTTTATGTTTCAAAATAAAATGTAAAACAAATCGAAATATGGGGAAGAGGAAAAAAAAAGACATGCAACACCATTTAACAAATTTATGTTTAAAACTAAAACGTGAATAAAATTGCACGAATCGGAAATATCAACTTTAAAATATTCCCAAATGTAAATTGTGATTACATTTTGGTTTTTATGGATAAAGACGATACCATTTTTAGAAACAACAATAATGTTTTATTTGAATTTTACTATTAAAAATAGTTGGTAAATTTTTAAATAAGCATAATCATTAAATTCTCAATTAATCCCACCACTGCCACCAAATTTTAAATCGACTTAATTTTGATGAATTGTTTTAAAAATAACAAAAATACAATAAAAACTTAGCGCCATTTCTTTCCTTCTATCATAAAAATGCATAATCTTAATTAAAAAAAGATAATAATAAGAATTCAATGTATGTCATTTAATAAATAAAAAAATGTAAAACAATTGTCATTATTCTATAGTTGTTTTTTTTTCTTCCGTAAAAATTCACGAGAAAACTCGCGAATTCATTATAAATTCTTTTGGAAAACAAATATATTTTTTTTAATTGACCATGCATGGAAAAAATTTAAATATAAAATCAAACTAAAAGTTTAAATTTGGTACAAACAAAAAAAAAAAGAAAACACTCTTGCAACTAATAGTAAAGTCATATTTTCTTATTTATAATAATATTGCTTAACTCTAAATGCTATTGAATATCATTTAAATAAGAAGGAGGAAGAGATGAAATTGTATAGTCACTCACATGATTATAGAGTACATATAGTGACTGACTTTGAAGTGAAGTGTCGTAATTTTTGTTAAATCAAAACAAAATAATTCAATTGATAATGGAAAACAAGGAAATGAAATAAAACTTGGCGTAAATTCCCATTGCGAGCTCGCGCGAACTTAATGTGTACGCTACACTAATCATTTTGCTATCAAAATTTAAATTCAATTTTAATTTCCAGATGTTATATATTTTGGCACATAGTGCAAAATAAACACACGTTGCTGCCAACATATATTGTTAGTTTTTTTGCTTTTAATGTTAAAATATAATTGTTAGTTTGCGCTGTCGCGGTAGTGTACTATATTAATATGTTGATAGATAAAATGCCTGGCTGTCCTTCTTCGTAATACCATATATGAGAATTTGACCTCGAAAACCCGCAGCCAGATAGAGGCAAGAGAGATAGACAATATTTATAAGCATCTCAGAAAACATAAATACAATAATAGTAATAATAATAGTATCGTAATAAAATATCGCAAAAATGGCACTGAATTATGGAAAAAAAAATAGTATTTCACCTCGTTTTTATTCACTTTTGCCTCGTTTTTGTGTGCTTTTTAATGAAAATGAATTCGCGATTTGTGTAATTGAACAGAAAAAAAGCATTTTTATTCGAAAAAAAGCTAAAATAAACGAGTGAACGTTAAAAACATGATGATTTTTGCAGAAAATTCCAATAAAAAATTTATGTAGTAAACCTCTTACTTTTTTTTTTCTATACAACAAAACACACCTCGCGCGCCTCCTCTCTAAATAGATATTTTGTTTTTATTTTCATTAATTTTTAATTTATTTTAAATGTTTTATTAATATTGCATTCGATTTTCTTGTTGCTGTCGTTGTTGTATATGTTTTTATTTATAAACACAAAAATGGAGTGTGTTTAGAGGTTCAATTAATATATTATTCGTATTATTCTTCCGCGTTTTTTCATTACATTCTTTATACGTAGATTAACACAGCAATTGGATTTTAAAGAGCACACCTCCTATAATAAGAAATACTTTCCAGAAACTGATTAAAAAAACCCCAAAAAACTGTATACACTAAAGAAGGTAATAATGCTCATAAAGTGTCCCTGCACGCGAGAAACATTTTAAATGAAGACGTATTGTATAAAAGCGCGTGTATACATCAAACGAACAAAATGTTTTCTGCACGCGTGGGATAAAAAAGAAATAATTATTAAACCAGATTATTAAAATGAGAGAAACATGCATTTCATGTTTTCTCTCTTTTGTGATACATGATTTCACATATTTTTCTCCTTTACTCATGCGAGCAAAAAACATTTTGCGCGTCTGGTAGATACGTATCTTAATGCTCACGAACAACCAACTCTTTACTTCACATTTCACTATATCTTCATCACCAATTGCAATGCGATAGCAAATCAACTAAGAAAAAAACAAGTAATGAATAATTTCTATTCGTTTACGTAAACATCAGAGCGTTAAGATCTTCCTTTTTGGGCACCTGCCACCAATTTCTTGTACTACAAAATCTCAGGATACAAACTTAAAACACTATTCGACGACTTCAGCTGGGCCCACATTTTTAGTTCTTTCTTACAAAAATTTTTATTATCTCGATAAAGACTTTAAAAAGGTTTTGTCGATTTGATCAATCGAATCCGATAAACCAAATACAGCTCCAGAACCAACATAGTGTTGGCGTTCGAAATTTTCTTTGTAAATCAAGTGAGAATAAGGATTATGTTTCGGGAAATATCTAATATGTAGGTTACATTGGATTCGTTCAAGATATTTAAGGGTTTTTACAATGTATACAAAGACATCTTCTCAATCTTATTTAACTGGTTTCTATAATAGAATAGGTATAGAGAAAGTTATATATACATATAATGATCCATCCAAAGCATTGGTAAGAAAACTATGCGCAATACACTTAATTATATTCTATAGCAATAATATATATTTCAATTAAACAAGTGAGGTTTGGGGATGTGTTGTGGTTATGATTGATAATCATAGATTATTTTATTATTTTGGATTCTATCCAGAAAAATATTAGATTTTAAGCGAAAAACGCGCAAATAATTTTTTAATATACAATTAAGAAATGTATGCAGTACTATATTCTTTGAAAGTTAAGAGAGTAGGGAAAATTAAATGAATATAAAAAATTTCCGGCATTTTCAAGATGTTTTTTATTAAAAAATTTTCTATGCAATTTTTGACACATTACGAACAAACAAACGCACTTGACTTGGATGTCGGCCTGGTCAATATCAAAACAAAAAAAAAACTTATTTTATTTAAAATTTTGACCCAAGAAAAGCATTCGCTTAAATTCAGTTTTATCTTTTTTGATTTTTTAAGAACAAAATTGGAGCATGAAAATGGTTGAGGCATGGTCGACCTTCTTCTCTAATATTTTTCAGATGTGAATTTTCTTATTTGATCCAAAAATAAAAAAAACTATATATACTACTCTTCAAGGTTTTACACACTTTCATTAATTTATCTATTTTTTTTTTTCCAATTTATATTGTTTTAATTAACATTACGATTACTTCATATTTTTTTTTTTTGAATGAAAATGAAGGAAAAATTGCCAATTTTTAAGTCTTTGATGGTTTCATAAAAGTTTATAGAAAAGGTGTCCCAAAATTCACACAATATTGAATTGAATTTTGCTCATTAGTTCGGTAAACGCAGTGTTTTGTGCCTAAATTCCAAGATATGGATGTAGACGACATGTAGTTTCAACAAGACGGTGTCACATGCCATACAGCCCGTGAAACAATACAATTACTACATAAGTCATTTCCTGGTCATTTAATTTCCCGTTTTAGTGATCAGAATTGACCCCAGATCATGTGATTTAACGCAGTTGCACTAAGTCTAAGCTTTATGCCAACAAGCCCAAGACCACGCAAGCTTTGAAGGAGGAAATTGAGAGATGTATCAACGAAATTAAGACACGTTTATGCAAAAAAGTCATGGCAAAGTGCGTATGTGCCAGCAAAGCCGCGGAGGCCATTTACCCAATATGCTATTCCATAATTATACTGTATATTTTATGAATCAATAAAAAATTTACAATTTTTAATTATAAACCTATGTTTTCTATCAAAATTACATATTCCATAAATTTTGGGACATCCTTTATATGAAAATTTTGCTTATATACTAAGACACGATTTCGGTTATTGACTTTTTATTCAATATGTCTTACGAGAGCAAAAAAGAATAACATAAAAACTTTTCCAAGACACTTAAATATTTTATTGAATCGTTTTAAAATATTATTGCAACTAAAATAATACCTGGAAGATCTTGTAATGTAATTTTATCTTTATCCAAAGTATAAATATCTTATTTCTGGAGAAATGAGAGAAAAAAAAAAAAAGAAAAACTTTTAAGGAAGAAACTATTTATACCCGATTTAAAAGAAAACTTGGTGGGTATGATGTTTGCCAAAGAAAAACCAAACTTCCGATAAAATCATTCCCAGACATGAAATGTTTATGTTGTATTTTCATTGAAGAGAGAACATGCCTCTATAGTATAGTATAGCCATAGTACACATAGTGTCAATGTTCTTTTCCTTAGTCCTTTTCTTGTGTTTACCATTTTCAAAAGGTAGATTGGTTAGTTGGGTTGGTTGGTTTTCATTCGATAAAAATGGTGTAAAGGGGGTGTTATTATAACGTCGTCTTTTCTCAAGGGAATATTCTAGCTGTAGGGCGAATTTATCTCTTCTTGTAAAGTTTGGTGTACACATAATCCAAAAACTTTATATATATATATATAGTACAATAATAATATTTATATAGTCGAAACTCTTGTACTAACTATATAGTAGTATCAACATTTTCTCTGTCTGGGCAAAAATTCTTGATATAGATTTTGTTTATGTCTAATATAATATTGTTGATAGAGTCTCGCCATGAACAATTTTCAGTGAGTTTACACTCTTTTTTTTTTTTTTGACTGGGATATTATTATTTTTTTGTTAACTTCCGTCTTTTCTTAAAGTTTTTAGTAAGAAGGTTTTTTCCAATGAAAAACAACATAAAAGTTAAGTATTTACTTTTTCAAAGAGTAAGACGAAAAGAAAAATAAAGGAAAATTTCTTGAAAATTGCTTCGAGATTTTTGCAAAAGTACAATATTTTAAGGTCATGGCCCTCGTAGAAGAAAAGATGAACTTAAGAAAACTATATTATCATATTTTTACCTTTTTTTAAACTCTTATATAAGTTTTCATTTTAATTTTCCAACACATAGTTTTAATAAGTTAACACAACACATATATACTCAATGCGTTTGTTTTTACTGTGAAAAAGATTTTCACATGATAGGAAAAAGAGAGTCTTAAAGAATAATATCTAAGAAAAGTATTTTACTATAAACGAATAAGATCATCGTAGATCTTTTGGAAAGATATAATACTACTGAATTTAACTAAATGCGTTAGTTAGTCAGTTAAGAACTTCAGGCAACTTAGAAGCAAATGATGTTACGGAAAATTAATTCAAAACATCGGAAATAACTTAATAAATAGTTTTGAAGATAAAACGTCTTTATAATTTTTTTTTTATTTTTCCTGATGAGAGACAATCATTTTCCTGATCATTGATTTTTTTTTTACTCCGTTTCGATTCCCAATCATTACTCTCATTACTCTGAATAACTATAATATTTTTCCGATCATTTGTAACTTAAAATCATGTATAACCAGGTATTAGATAGTAAGATTATTCTCTTATTCGGATATTTTCTTCAGTCGCCTGACATTAATTCAAAGCTTGAATAACTAAAAATTCTATGATGAAAATCTTAATATAGTACTACTCCTCCTCTGTGCCACTATAAAATAATGTTTTGGATAATAACTTAAGATCTATTTATCCAATTTTGGAAATTTCCAAAGGTATGACAGGAAAAGTTCCACAAGGTTTTGAATTGATACATTTGCTAGGCATTGGGACACAAGAAACAATCTCCTCACTACCTTCACTCCTTCTTCTTCTTACCATACCAGGTTTCATCAAAAATATAATAATTATATTAAAATTACAATAATTGACAGCCTTGTAAAATTACAAATATTCGATTTTATGTTTGACAGAGTATGCAAAAAATAAAAACTAATTTATAATAACAAATACAATGCACTTTTGACTTAATTCAAACTAAAAAAAACTACTAAAAAGTCTTAAATCAATATAATTTCCATTATAAGAGATTTGAAAATTGTCCAATTAGTTTCAGTCACGATTTCAAGAAATAGTTTGTTTTAAGAAAAGAAAAAAAAAAAGGAGTTTTGAAAAATATAATAGAAAATTGACTTTTATAAAATGCAATTTTCCGCGCGCGCAATTTAAAATTGGAATAGAAAAAAACAACTTATAATTAGATTTCAAATCTTTAAAACAATTACTAAATAAAAAAAAATACAATAAATTTAATTTAAATCAATCAAAAAAATAATATTTTTTGAAAATTTAACTTTTTTCGAAATCTCCTTTCGATGGACGAAGAAAGAAAAAAAACTTAGACGAACGATACAACTTTTTTTGGTGGAAACAACAACTTCTTTTTTGGCAGCATGAATACTAAATGAATTTCTTATAGCCTTGAAGGCAGCAGCTTTGGACTTGTTTTCTAAACACTATTTTATGGTTGTGTGAAGTTTTTTACTCGACTTCTTGCGAAATTTCGAAAATATAGTTAAAACTATTACAATATCTGCAATGTGAGGAATCATTGTTATACATTAAGTAATTTAAGTTTTAATTAATTTTTGAAATTGTAATTGGAAAATTAATAAATTATAAATTTTCGAAAAGAAAATTCATATTCGCTAAGTTATAATACGAAGAAGTCGTAGTTGCCCACTAATTATGGAATATTCAAAAGAGGTAAAAGACAAAAACATGAATTAATTTAAAAGCAATTACAAATTAATAATTAATTTTTAAATAAAATATTAATTTTATTAACAGAGAAGGAAGAATGACGCCACAGGTATTTCCTTTTTTATTAGTACTGCGCCCCCTCGGTCAAATTCCCTCATCACGGTCAGGAACTGCCAACTACATTACTACTCCATCACTAGTTTTTCTTTTCAAAATTACGTTTTGAATTAAAGAAAAAAAATTTTAGTTCATTTTTGTCAAATAGATGGCGACCTGATGTGTTGCTGTCAATTTCTTAAGTTTCTTTTCCAAACGATTAAAAAAATGTTTCTGCATGGAAATTTTTTTAAAACAACAATTGACTGTCATTTTTAAACATGTTGCAAATCAATTTGTCACTTGAAAGTGATAAAATGAAGGTGAAAACTATTTAAGCAGTCACTTTCAAATAATGTTTAGGCGATTTTCGAAATAATAATATAAAGGATACGTTCTAAACAGGAACCTTAACTTATATTAACGTTTTTGTCATATTTTCAATCTGCATACAATAATAAGAGTTTCCAACTTGTAGTCTGATTTGGGCACGTCTGCACGCATCTTCTCAATAATAGCACTTCTAAAACAGGGAACTGTATCAAAAAGAAACGTTTTTATGAATACTATTAATGAGTTGGAGGCTTGCTTTACTTTGCACATGATTAAGTCAGCATCAAAGTTGAGAACACTGTAAATATTTCGTAAATACAAATGGAAAGCGACAAATCTTACTTAGAGAAGCCGTGTTACTTTTAAAAATGACTGTCGCTTTACAGATTTCCCTATTACAGATTTTATCGAATCACGTATGCATGCACTTCAAAAGTCCGGACTTTAAGTGAGTCATTTATACGTGATGTTTTCATAAATACTGTACGAAAACTCAACCTAGAAAAGAAAAAAGAAAGAAGTTCCAAAACAAAATAACTCTATTTTCTTATCAATTTTCTCCAAAAAAAAAAAGCGACACAACTTTATTTCAAGACAAAACCACTTTTAATTAAATTTGACTTGATGAATTTCTTTTGAAAATTTTTATTATTTTCCAAAAGACTTCCACCAAGACAAAATAAATAAAAAAAACTCTTTCTAAGAAAAAAAAAATTACATCTAAATTAAATTGAATTAGCTTGTTTCGCGTTCAATAAAAAATAGTTAATTTAAATTTATTCTATCCTATATATTCGCTCGCAGTGACAATTGTGACAAATTAATTAACTTTGAAATCAACGAAAAAAAAAGCTGTTCCTTTCGAGTTTTAAAATTGTCCAAAAAAAAAAAAAACTAAACTAACTAACTAAATGTCGTTTTGACCCAAACAAATAAAATAATTATCTGTCATTTCCGGTCCGCAGAGAGAGAGAGTAAAGTACTACATACTAAGTTAAATTACTAACTTAAAAAAAAACTTACAATTATAATAGTTTATATTAGAGTTTAGAGAATAGAGGATATATTAAAAATGGTTGCGCCCCCCGAAATGAATGTTGTTATTAAACATTGATCATTTTACTTAATTATAGTAGAAGAAGGCATGAGACTTGTTTGTGGTAAGAGTTGATCGACCATCAAAAAAAAAAATAGACAATTTCAACTGGACACATAATAATAATAAATAAATAAATTAATATATTAAGAAGAGATCCCCTGTGCGCGCCGCCTTCAACACTGAAGGAACAAGAAGTTAAATAACCTCAATTTAGATTTTGACCAACCAACTCAGTTCAACTTTTATAGAAGAAAAAAAAAGTTGAAACACTTCAAGTTCGGGGCTCTTTTGGATGCGCGGCACTAGAAAAGAAGTTATTAAGATAAATTCTCACCAAAATATTATTTTATAATTCATGGCAGTCAGATCAAATATTAATTAATTAATAAAGAGTAAAAACGACGGTTTTAATTAAATTGCTTCTTAAAAATTCGATCGTGTGAACAATATTTATAATGTTTTTTTTTAAATTTGAAAACTCTGTCCTTTATTTGAGTTCCTTACTTTTATAGCTTTGCATATTCTAAAAGAGCTCCAAAGTTATAAGAATATTATCCTGGAAATTTCTCATCAATATCGAATAGGAAAAGTTAGACAATTTTGAGCGAATTGAGTTCGAGAATTGAAACTTTAAACAAAGTGTAATTAATAATAAAGTCCGGAAAGCTAGAGAAGTAGCCAGAAAAAGCACGTGGCAAACGGGGGAAAGAATACGCAAGAGTACATATATTTTTCATAGGCAAAATCCATCAGCAAGAGAGAGAATGAAATGTTCCTAAAAATCAGATGTAATCTTATGAATTACCCCTGGAATCTAAAATATGGGACCAAATTTTATAAATTTCCCACACATACCAGGAAAAAAAATATGCGCCAAATTTTTTTTTTCTGGTGTGTGTGCATTTGTATATTAATTTCTGCCTGTGTTTCATTGTTTACATTTAAAAATTACCCAATAGCGAGAAATGGGATGTTTTTTAAAATAATGTGTCTCTTTCACGCATAGGTAAAATTTTTAGTTCTATCCATGTCAGCAGTGGATAGAAAATTGTTTGAGACAGAACAGGCAAAATTTGAAAAACGGTGGTACGGTAAGGATAGGAAGTTTCCAGACTTTATTATAGTTACACTGCTTTAAATGAGTTTTTCAAAACGCCTCTGCCTCTCAAAAACTGCTTGATAGATTATTTTCAAATTTTCGGAAAATAGGAGAAGAAATAGAGGAGATCGATGACGATCTTACAATTTTTTTCGCATCGATCTTTATTTTTGAATAAATGGTGACTTTTTAGATGGAAATTCTATGCTTGCGCATGAAAGTTTATAAAAATCAGCGATCATCTCCGTTATTGACTTTAAATAAACCGTTTTGCATTTTATCTTTTGGACAACCATTTAAGCAGGGAAATACTAAACGCCCAACGCCCAACGCCTAACTCAACTCCGGACACACACATCGTTCAATTGAATTTGTATATAAATAATTCGTCCCCAATTCCAAAGTTATCGATTATTGATTCTGTTCTTAAAATCCTGAAAATAATATGACTAACTTTCATTTAAATTGTAATTTTTCGATGAAAAATGAAAAAAAAATAATGAATCATTCATATCGCGATTTTCCCAAAGACTCACTCATCTGACTGAATATTCTCGGTGGTTGGTTTAGAAAATTTTTACTTTTTTAATTGTTCAATCGAGCGCTAATTTCAACTCGTTTAGGTATATTTAATTAAGTATATTTATAAAAGAATTAGCAACATATTTCCTAGTATTTTTTTTTATATTTCTGTGAAAATAACAAAATTGTTTTTTTTTTTCGCGAAAGATATAAAAGCAGGAAATACACCTCAATAAAATTTTAACCATCCTCTCTATACGAAGGCATAATAGAAGACCTATCAGGCAATCATTTATGCTCACCAGAAGTACTACCGTTACGCTCACTAGAAATTACACCGGACGTTTCCGCCTTACATAGTGCCATCAATATATGTATAGTAACCCCGATACTACCGGTTTGCCATTCTGTAGGCTGTAGACAGATTACCGTAACAGTTCACCTTCAAACTGGGGGTCTTCCGCATTATATGATTTATCCCTCACAGTTCGTACGCTCCCATTAATTGCATCGTCAGGCAGAAGTCGATTTATGAAAAAATTGTTCCTTATATCTAAAAATATATTAGCACCAACCAAAATGACCAGGACGTGAATTACTAAATTTATAAATAATAAGTTCGTATATTCTAACACGTCTCCGTCCAGTAGTCCTAGGACCTAATAAACATTTCTCTTACGGGCGTGGTTTACCAATTCACTAAAACTAACATGAGTAACCAGAAATGACACATAACCGAAAGGAAAGTCATAGTTACTCCCGTCGTTTTCGCGGTCTCCCTTTTAGGATTCATTTTATTATTTTACTGTAAGAGTTAAAAATAGGATACAACTGAATTTGGTAAACAATTGAGAGGTTTAACACAAAAAAACAGTTGTAATGATTTGATAATATTCGTAGTAGTAGAGGAAAAGACAAATGAACAGACTAGTAGATATAGTATAGAATGGTCTAGTTGGTTAAGACCTCGACCTCGCCTCATGAGACTGATGAAACCCTGATTCAAATCCAGGTCTCGGTTCTTCACTTTTTCTCTACTTTTCTTTGCCTTACATTACAGTGTGTTTCGAAAATCTCCATTACTACACATTTGAAATCTTCAAAAGTTCTATAATTTTCTTGAGACTGTTTCTTTTTTTTGTTGTTTTTAATTAGAATTTGAATTTTATAAATCAAATCAATTTTTCAATCGATTGCATATCGAATTTTTAATTAGATAATTAGATTTTTTTTTGTATTTTTCTAAATTTAAAATTCAAGGACAATCGCGAGTTAATTGAGTTTTATAATTAAAAACTTTCAATAAATTAATAAAATTTAACAAAAAAAAAAAAAAAAAAATAAACTAATTTCAAAAAAGGTGAGGTCAAGTATTATTATCGCAAATTAGATTGAAAAGTCTCCTGCTTGTCGTTTTCATATATTCCTTCGTCACTTGAAAGTGATGAATTTGAGATGAGAACTATTGGATTGTCACTTTTCTAAGGAAAAGCCATACTGTAAAACAATCACTTATAACCAAAATTGTAATCACTGTCACAATTACAGAATCACACTGCTATTTTTTGTAAGACTTTATGCGTTTTTTAGTGGTACAATAGAATACATCGAACAGAGTTCTCAATGTGTATTCATTTTTGGTCATAGCTTGAGTCTGGAAAGCAGCATTTGTAAAAAAAGGCTCCAAATACATCCATTTTTATATCACACAAAGTTTTTTTTTGTTTAACAAATACTATTACTGACGTGTCATATTTTGCAGACTGCAAATATAACCAAATTAGAATCCAAATTCTAAACTCTTTTTGGTGATACCCAAGATCCTTGTAAGATCTCAAACCTTACACCATTTTAATTCCAATTCAATTTATTGATAGAGAAAGAAACAGCAGCTAAGTTATTGGAATAAGTAAACTAGTACGAAGACTCAAAGACCTCTTGATTTCTCTGCCAAATCCATTTCTAAAAAAGATACATTTTGAAGTTCATAACAAACATAAGATATATCACTACTATTAAAAGACATTGAATTTCCTTACAAGCTAAGTTCCACAAACAGATCTTAATCATCTAAGATCTTTTTGATTTCTTTTTCGAAAAACTTCAATATATAGACTTTTTATCACGATTAAATTAGCTCCAACTCGTTACAGAACCAAAAAACAAAAAAAAACCCTTCTCTTTTTTTTGTTTGCCTTTTAAAAACAAGACGAAAGAAAAAAAAAGACCTCAAGTCATATCTTACCAAAACTAATCTAATCTCATTTTAATAATGAAAATCTAAGGTAAGCAAGCCAGCCAGCCAGCAGAAAAAAAAAAGAAACTAATTTTCTTAAAACAATTCATTATTATGAATTCTTGCGGTAATAATCGCAGACCTTCGGTATTCATATTAGGTCTCCTTGTACAGAAAGAAATTTTCAAACATAATGTTTTACCACAAAAACGAAATATATATATATACCTTACCTAGGTAAGGTATGTATATATATAATTTTTAATGCTCATTTGTCTATGGTTTTTTTTTTTTTTGTTTTTTCTTCTTTTGGTTAGGCTTTAATTATTTTTCTTTTCTTTTTTTTTTTGGTTTTACGTAATTTTTTGAGCTTTAAAAATAAACTTCAAGAAAAAGAAAAAATAAAAATTCAAAATGCGAAAAGCATTAAACTTCACGCTTATTCAAAAAAGTAAAAATCAAAAACCGCTTGACGCGGTACACCTCTAATTTATATTAGTTCAAAAAGTTTTGAACTTCTTCAAGATTATAAAAGTGAACACAATAGAAAAAAAGTTCGTGCAGGTAATTATAGTTTTTCTTCGAGGTACACACGAAATGACATAATTTTACGTTCGACGAAAAAAAGAGTCAAAGTTTTACTGGAAAATTTTCATGTTGTTTTTGTCATGCCTTCAAGCATATATTTCCTATGGAATTATTTGAGATACACAACATAGGTAGTAATATATGTCCAAGAAAAAGTGTTTGATTTATTTAATAGAGAGATCTTGAAAAGTTTCTTAATTTTTGTTCGTTAAGTATTTTTCTTAAAGGTAAATAATATATTGGGTTGCCCGTAAACTTCGGGCCGATTTCCAAAAGATAATGAAATTAATATATTTCAACACATGTTATTCTTGTTGAAAACATATGACTTCCCAAGTAACATTTTCAGTATCCGCTATATGAAAGATACTTATTCAACATATTCCCATTAGTCGCAGAAACGTGCCAAGTTGGCACTGCCAACGATCAAAAAAGTCAGCTGGGTTCAAAAAGGAGACATTTTACCTCATTTTTCAGTAAACAGTTTTCGAAGATAAATTGATCGATGTCATTTTTACATCCTTTTAAAGATGGAACATAACAAAAATGTATTGTTAATGTCATTCGATCACCGAAAAGGCAGCAAAAATGCCTCGGAACCAACCAAAAAAATATATGCTCTGCTTCATCTGGCATTGCACTTTCAGAATATCATTTATCACAGATATTTACAAAAATTCTCGTACCGCGGGAAGAACTTCATCAACTCTTTTTAGATGGAATTAAAAACTAACTAACAGTTTTTTGCTGACAATTTCTGGAGGTAAGAAACGTGGTGAAAGATGAAGAATCGTGGAACAACAAACTTTCCGAACAACCTAAGATTTTTTTTGGGTTAAATTTTTGAACGTTTTAAAAAGACGTTCACATTTTGGAATCAGTTTTCGTGTCGTTTTATTAATGTTTTATCTTTGTTTTTAAATAATGTTAGGAGTAAATATGTTATATGTGATTTTATGAATCTGAATTATTTTATAGAATTACTTAGAACTTCAGATTTAAACTCAAACAATAGGAATTTCAAAGATTAGAAGAACACAAGCTCTGTAATGATGATGAAGTTTTTCTTTTTTTTTTTTTAGTAGGAGTTCATTACATATCATCATTTTTTTAAGCCCACAAAAAAACTAATTAATTAAATATTAAATTTTTTTAAAAATTTATTCACGTAAAAAAATACCCACACCAAAACTTTCTTATTAATAATTTTAATAAAATTCTTTTTATCAATCAGAAAGCAAAGAATGCAAATTTATTATTGAAACTTTTATACCTAATGTAATTCTTCAATTTTTGGCTTCACAAAAATCTCAAAATAGCTCAAATTCATTTCATACGCAATTCCATTCAAAAACTCACCACTCAGTGTCACTCAAACTCAACTTATAGTACAAATATACTTCTACCAACAATTCTCTAAAACAAATTCTATTCAAATTACTTTAAAAGAAAGTTGAAATTGAACTATATTTCTAAGGACGTATATTATTCTACCTAATACATCTGAAAATTCATAGAAATTACTGTTTTCTTAAAACCACTCACAGCTAATTGTTTGTATTAACACGTTCGCGGACAGTAAAAAGCTAATCTAATTTGGCATCAAAGTGAAAAATGAATGATATAGCATTCACGTCCGCAAACGTGTTAAACTATTTCAACAAACGGCTAAAACTCCTACAGCTCGACCATCCTGACAATAATACAACCTTCCATGGTTCACGGAAATACACATAGCCATTATAAGTCCGTAGTTAGGCAGAACAAAGTCAGCAAACACAAGGATAATGCAAAACAAAGGTAAATACAAATAATTAGAAGAATCAGGTACGTTTTCATAGGATATCTCCACCCCACACTTCGGAGATGTAGGAAATTGAAAAAATGTGAATATTGTCCGAAGCCCGAAATCGGAGTTTAATTCGATATCTCTCATCTACTAGCAATCTCTAGTACTTACACTACGTGTACTAAACAAATTCACCTTCTTATTATATTAATATTATTCTAGGTTATTTTACAATAGTAAGAATTCGTGAGATAAAACGTGTCTTTTTAAATAATAATTACTCTCTCTCTATAATTCGGACATAGGATGTCAATAATACCAACAAGTTTTCTTTTTCTATAGGTCTGGTTTTATTTGCCACTTGCTCTGGGGTAGAGCAAATTTTTACATTGAAAACAAAAACAACAAAAATGCAAATCCTACACTACTTTCAGACCAGGAGTAGCTCTCACACCGAAATTAGTTCAGTTTTCTACCATAAAAAGTGTATTAGCGAAAAATTTCCCATTTAATTACAATATGGTTGCTAAGCAGCGCTACAAACATTTGAATTAAAGCTTTTTTCTACTCCTGCTCGTTTTATTTGCCACTTTCCCTGCTCCGGTGTAGGGTACAGCAAATAAAACAGACCTAATGTGTACATTTCTATAATATAATTAAGATTAAGTTATAGGGTATTCCCGTACTGCGACCTTTAGGATCTAATGTACCCCTTTTCTCTCGTACAATAGTTAGGTTAACTTCCTATTCTACAGCACTTCCTTCAGACCTATTCCTCTTAGGATTGCAATAATAAAAGGACACGCAGAATGTACATTCCAAATAACACAAAAACTTGTAGCAAGGTGTATAGAAGTTCAAAAGCTTTACAAAAATTTAATTCCAATGATGTTTAATAATAATAATAATAATAATGATGATGATAGTTTTATTAAACCTCCAACAACGCGTTCTTTAATTTAAAGTTTATTCAACTTTTGAAATTAAATTATTATTCAAAAATTAATGAACTTTATTCAATATTTTGGTATTCATCCTGACCACAAACAAAATTATGGAACTTTTATCGAACTCCATATATGAATAATTTTTAAGAGATTAATTTATTTTTGACAAAAAAAAAAAAAAAAAATTTAATTAACGCATCATCGATTTTTATTCATATATATATATTTTTGCATATCCATACACATATAGAAGGAAGAAGGCGACAGTAGATAGTTACTAGAGATAGGTGAGATATTTATCATTAATCAATTTGATAGCGATTAAGTCATCATCATCGAAAAAAGAAAGAAAATAAACAAATCCTTGACATTAAAATAATAAAACACAAAAACCAGTCTTAAAAATTGATTTCCACACCACCTACACACAACGACGAATTCGAAACGCCGGATATATCTTATAATGTTAAAGATTCGAAAGTGTTGAGACAACAATCGGGGGAGTGATTAACATTTTTTTAGATAACAGGAAATTGAATTGATTTCCTTTCTGGAATGACAAAAATTCCTGAAAATAAAACATTAATCAACATAGAGAGAGATGGGGACAAAAAAAAAAGAAGTTAATAAAACCGCAAAACGACACAGGCCAATGGACTCTCTTTCGTCGTTTCGTAAGGAAATACCATTAAAATGACAAAATCATCATTTTTCGATGGGAAATTTTGTTGAGTTCCAGAAATAACAAGAAAAAAATACCGACAAAATTGGATAATTCTCCTGTTTTTCTTCTTTTTTTCGGTGGGCGGGGGGTGGTAATTTTCAATAAACTCTACAATATTTTAAGAATACGAAGAAAAATAACAATAACAATAATAATTGCGTGCCTAACACTAATTATTAACAATCAAAATACGTGTTGGATAATATCCATTTACTTTTACCCGCCCGGTATTTTTCATTGGAACGATAAGGAGGTGCTGCTGCCTTTTGTAACCTATATTACATACAATATCCAGATTAGTGTATACTGTTTTTATGACATTTAATTACAGAAGCAACAGATTTTTTCATTATATAGTTTTGGATATTGGGTGATTGACCTTATTTCATGTGTCATGTCCAGAGCAGCAACTTTTATATATAAAAAAAATTGTTTTGAAATTATTTTTAGTATCAACAATTTATTATTAGAATATACTTTAAAAAAAAAACAGCTTTAGAAAAGACAAATTGGCCAGCATTAGCACCATAATAAAAATACTACAATAAACAATTACTAGCACAGCCAGGCACAGTGGCGCACTGTAGTGATAATATTTATAAAAAAAGGCATTAAGAAAGAACTACAGAAAATACTTTAAGAAATCTTTCGATATTAGCAAAATTTGATCCAAGGTTCTTTCAAATCTAACAGTCTAAAATACAGACTAATGAAAGTATTCGGTCTAAAATTAGTTACATTGATGATATATCGCTCCGCTCCGGATTACGCACTTTCTTTACGTTTTCTCAAGTAAGTGCAATGCATAGTGGGCTACCGGCATAGGGTTTTTTTATGCTCCCACTCTCGTCTAATCGTCTAATGATACGATACACAAAATTTTCACTCAAATTCATCAGATTTAACTCTCTCCGAATTTCGATCTTTGACTTTTGAATCAAATGAATCAATTGAATTTCGTTTAAGGTTCATTGTACAAAAAAATAATAACGCGTTTTTTCATCAAGAAGAGAGAATATGTCAAGCAACAATAATGTCAAATTTTAGTATTGCAAGATGTGTGCGATTTACATTTGACAGCGATTTCAATTAAATGGACACTTCAATTACCGTACCCGGTATTATATATTTTCAACAATGCTAACATATTGAAAATTAGCCCAAAGTTTACAGACAACCCAATAGGTAAAAAAAAAGATTTAGATCTCAGATTACTTTATAGGTGTCACTGTACTTAGATACGACGAAAGAAATAAACATGGTTTATATAGAAAAAAAAAAAACGTAACGTAGAGAAAAACAGTAATAACACACTATGCGAGAATAAATTAACCTTCACCCTTTTTATATATCACCTACAAAAACAGAAAAAAAAACAGTTCTTAAATCATTTTCCATTCTATACTACAATATACATATAATTGCACGGGCATCGCTAGATTTAATAGAGTTAAAACCTTTTCATACGCAAATTAAATAATACAACCGAGACAAGATTATAAATACAGTAAAAATGATTAAAATAGGTTCTACGCAGCGATACTCATCTATATGTATAAAATTTCAATATCTAAAGAAGGGGTTGAGAACCTTTTTCAATGACATACAAAAAAAGAAAAAAACAGAAAAAATTTTATATATCGTGACTGTTCAGTTTCTGTTCAGTTTCTGCTTTTTTTTGGGTAATACAAATTTTATATTATGTTATTTAACATTTATTGTAATGAAAAAAAAATTAATTCTTTAATTTTGTTTCAGTTTTTTTTTCTTTTTATCGGAAATCATTAAGATTAAATGACCCGGCAGGAATTCTGGAAAATGTTTGTAAATTTTGTTACCATAGAAACGACGGTTTCTATTTTTTTAAATACCACTTAAACAAAAAAACATGACATTTGAATATGTCATGACATGAAAAAAAAAACATTACCGGCCTAATCATAAATCGCTAAAAAAAAAAATCCTTAAAAATATTAAACTAGTCTTTTATGATAATAAAAAAAATTTTACCGGCTGCGCCAAAAATTAACATAATTAAATTATGAAAAATTAATCATATAGCAACATAGTTTAACAGTTTTTTTCTCGATACTTTAAAAACCAAAGAAAAAAATATGACACATCATAATGAATTAACCTTTTTCTTTAAATAAAAAAAAATAATAATAATTAATGTTGGACCCGCTGCTCGTGGGTTAACGAGTTCCCAATGTCCGAATATGGACAAGTTCACATATATTGTATATAATTACATTATTTCGTTTTTCCTTCTGTTGTGCGCTTGTTGAAATTCAAGAAATTGAATGATTTATAATAAATAAAAAAAAAAAGAAATAATGTTGTTTAATTATGAAATGGGTGGGTGGGTGGTAAGTATGAAGGTCGAATATTTCGTATGCCAAAGATTATCTGAAATATTGAATAATTCTAGAATTACCATATATAAACATACATTAATGATGGAAAAAATGAAGAATAAAAGAGGTTAATATTATTTTAATGTCACTTAAAAAGAAAATCAATAAAAATTAATTTAACTATTGATGATATAAAGAAGGAAAATCAATGTTTTTAGACGAAATAATCCGGTCAAGAGAACTATAAGTTCAGATTTTTTATTAAGAAAATCAAAAACAAGAACCTCGAATGGAAAAACTCATCGACTGACAAAACTGTGCCTTTATACAAGGCACAGGAAACCAAAGACTTTTTATAAAGCATTGTAAAAATTGAGTTTGGGTTTCATGACATAAAAATTATAGATCCAGGAAGTTTATAACATAAAATTTCCAGAATTCCATTGCATTGATTTCGAAATTAAATAAATACCTCTGTGAAACTTGTTTCAAGGAAACCACAAAAAAGAAATCCATAGGCAACAACCTTGGGGTAATGAAAATAAGAGAGCTTCAGACAATATTCCGAGTTAAAAATCTTGTCTTGATGAAACACTAAATCAAGATAATTGGTATAGATTTAAAAGAATGAGGCACAAAATAAACAGTATCTCTTTTGGAAATACCACAAAAAAGACAGAATATTATAATAAATCCCATGAAATTCGTTTGTGATGATAACAATCTCGTACAGAACAAGTAATTCCCATATATACCTACCTATTCATATCAAAAAAAAAAGAACAATACAAATTATTTGAAGCCTTGTGGTCCTTGTAGTATTTCCTTTCTAAAAAAAAACGCAAAAAACATAAATAACGCCTTATTCAGATTAAAAATTGTTTTCTATATAATTTGTGTAGTAATCTGATCTTATATGTTTTTTCTTACAATATCTTTTCGCGTATTTAAAACATCAAAAGACAGATAAGAGAATTCTTTATAACAACACAAATATGTAACCTTCTCAAATTAATTTATAAATGAATTTATTACAATCACTTGACTTTTTTTTTTTTACTTGAAATTGGCAAAGCATTTATAATATAAAACGCGCAGCATTGTAATCGATAACAAATAATAATGACGAATCGAATTTGTAAAAATCTTTTCATAGAACATAACACCTATTTTGAAAAAGTGACTGACAGACTGATTGACGCAAAACTAACTTAAGTAGTAATATATAAGAAGTGTACAAACAATAAATTTTAAACTATATAATAATAAAATCCCACAAAACTTAACCAATTATGATAAAAATCGTTGTTAAATGTCAATGCAACAAAAAAGAAAAAATGCAGTTTTTATTTAATTTGCAATTTTAAGCACGATGACATAGCAAGCATGAAAGCAAATATCTAATATAATGACAAATCCATCAAACTTTCTTATATTATGTTTCTTTTGGATTCAATTTCAATGTTTTTATAATCAAAACGTCAATGACAGTTTTATAATGTATGAATGCCAATATGACCACATCAACATTTTCAAACGATGAATACTAACTACGTAAGATCTTTGATTCAGTAGGAAGTCTAGTGGAAGAAGAATCTTATTGCACATATCAGAAGATAAGAGAAGTAAATCCAAAAAGAAACACTTCATCAAAGACCAACATGGAGAAGTTGTGATTAGATTGAAATATACAAATACAAATGGTCAAAATATCGAATCCAAAATGTAGTCGAGAGCATAGAAAATACAAAAATTTATTACCAAACAAATGAAGAACCTAACAGAGTCAGCCAAAATTTGGACACCGATCCAGTGTATACATGCACGCACTACAACCAAGCTTGGATATAATATTAAATCAACTGGATACATAGCCAAAATGTAGAATACTCTGGCTGAACAAACTGCAAGATTTCAGAAATCCAAGAATACCACAAAAAGGATAGTTAAGCGACTAAGTGGAAGTTGACAATAGAATGTTATGAAGAAGAAATTCAAAATCTATTTACGGCAACAGCCAGTACTGTTGTGAAGGAAGATAGTCAAAGAAACGACCAAGCTTTATACTTGAATGTGACGAGCAGAAGCAAGGTAAGGGTGAAAATTCCAAAACCTTAAAATTTTTGTATTTTCTTTTTTTTGGGTGCAGAATTTAAATCCAACCACGCTACAAAAAAATTATGTTACAAAGAACACTTATACCTTGCTATACACCCGCTCTTTATACGGCATTTCGCTATAAGGGCCTTTCGATTTACGGCCCACCATGTTTCGTCATACGGCCAAAAAAAAATATGTGGTTCATACTGTTAACGACCTTCTGTTTAGTTTCAGCTTCTCCCTTTAGGCAGCTCTGTTACAAAAAATAATTGATAATTGATGAATGTATTTAGGCCGTAAAGCGAGGTATGGGTATACAGACCACCCTAAGGTATTTCTACATTACAATCTTTAGTATAAGAAAGTATATGCATTTATTTTTAATGTCTTTTTAAAATATTACTTAATAGTATGGCATTTAGAGTATAAGAAATATGAAAAGAAAAAAAAATTGCTTTTAATTAATGAGCAAATAATTAATTGCTGAGCTATTATGTATATCTGTGTGTACTGTAATTATTATTGAACCTCTTCCACCTTCTCACATTAAAAAGTGTTTTGTTATATATTTTCTTTTTTGTTCTTACAAAATTTCTTCCTTCTTGTTTTTTTTTCTGTTTTTTTAAGAAAATTACGTTTATGTCAGATTTCTTAGGAAATATTACTAATAAATATAATCCGAGCGGAATTTTCACATTCAAACTTAGCAAAATTTATAATAGCTGGTGCGCGCATAATTATGAGAAAAAATTTTGTCCTTAACAAGAAACTATATATAGAAGACGTGTGGTTACCTGGGAAGTTGATTTTTTCGATTAACTTAAAATTAATGAATTCATAATTAATAAAAGAATTATTATATAATTTTTTTTTTTTCAAAGTTTTTGAAAGATTAATGAGCGATAAAATTAACTGAAAAACCACGAACACACACAAATTTGTATAGAATTTTCTTTTTCTTAATAGAAGGTGATTAATTTGAAGAAGAGTCCTAATATTTTTTAAGTTAAAAAATTAAACTTGTTTTACATTTCGAAGACGAAAAAAAAAAACTATTAATTTAAGTTATGTAAAGTAGTAATAAAACCATTAATTATAATAAAAATTTTTATTATTTTTTTATTTTTAATGTAAAGTTAAATGTACGAACGCGAAAAAGGGTGAACTTGATTTATTTTAAATCTCATAATTGGTTCACTGAAAAAACAACGCGTTATTTGTATAGCAATTAATTAGATTTAACATCATAAACATATTTTAAATAAGTATTTTTTATTTCATTATCATAAAAGTGATCGCGAGTTTATTTCCATGTGTAGAACGAAAAGATCCTGATATAACATAAGATAAAATCCCTTCTCATACATTTAACCAGGATCGCAAGGGGGTTCTGCCTCTAAAAGAAGAGGGAGCAGCTAACTCTGGTGATAACGGGGTTCGAATATGTAGTGGAGAACAGTCTCATTTGAGCATTCGAAGACGACGTTCGAACTTTATCGTTTGTAAGCGCGCCAGGGTTAATTAGTCCAAGTTATTAACAATTCAAGTAGTGTACCGGACGTAGTTCTACACATGTGACTTAAGTAATTAAACGAAAATAATATAACACAATAATAATAGTTAAACAATTCCCAAACGCTAGTTTTATCCTAGGCAAATTTTTCCAGCAAAACGAACAATCGAATCATCGAACGATCATCGAACGATCAAACGCATCCATTAGAGCTCACGCATAATATATTTAGTCTTTTAAGAGTATACATCAAAGTTTTTCTTTTTTTCTATATTAAATAAAATTAAATATCATTTAAAGATAAAAGAATTCGATTAATCAAATTTCATCAATTTTTCAAATCTATGTCTTTTCTTTTCTAATCTTTAAAGATCATCATCATCATCATCGAAGGAGAACGAAAAAAAATGTTAATCATAATAATTATTCTTATCTAGACATTGATCTTTAATTTTTTCACGATTCAAAAAAATACTCAACCAAATAAAAATCATTTAAAAATTCGATCCTGACAAACGTCGTTCTACGATATGTCGAATTATTTTCTATATAAAAGTGAATTGATCTTCTAGTGAAAGAAAGAAAAACAACAATGATCTTCATTCGAATGTCGTAAGTCAAAAAGATCGTTACTTAAAAAGAGCATTACATGATCGGACTATCTCACCGTAAATCATTTAGAAAACCTATTAAAATTAAAATTAATTCTGTGTGTGTACAAAAATGATAAATGACTACGCGATCACAGCATGAATATCGATCGATCGATCGATCAGTTTTTAGTTATGTCCAAGTTTTCAAAAGAGTTTTTTTTTCTTTCCTAAACTAATTAGTCCGACTTGTCAAATGAATGGAATTGTTTTCTTTTCTTCGTTTTTTTTTAACATATGATCATTATAAAAGATCAGTTATTAAAATCCCTTAAAAGATCTATCATCAAATTAATTATTATACAAATTTTTGGTGTTTTTATGACCTACGGTAGAGGTATTAACAGGTACTACATAAGTTTTGTCACTAAATTTGTAACGCATAGAAATAATCGTCGGAGAAACGTTTCAGGGCTATAGCCAATTTATGCAAATCCGTCGGTCTGTTCGTAAATAAAATAACTTAGAAACGCGTTATCCGATTTTGATGAAATTGAAAATATAAGTTCGTTATTCTTTAGCTCGATTTGGTATTGCATTTCAGCAAAATCAGCTGTGGGGGAGCGTAGTTATATAACAAAAACCAAGGTGACCAGTTCATAAAGTTTTTTGGTTGTACTTTAAAAACTAATATACCGATTTGAATCAAATTTGGAGAATAGATTTATGCTATTAGACTACCTGTGAATGAGAACAAATTTTTAAAAAAAGTAAAACCAAAGTTATGCAAAAAAAACTCCCCCTTGAAATAGTATTTAGTTTTGTCTGTTTGTTTGTCCCATATTTCTACCATAGGACATCAGTTCAGCTATAGACCGATTTTTCAGTTACTATATGTTTTCTTCTCTATTTTTTGGAGAAATTTTTCTAATCATATGAAATAAATGATCGTGTTTGGATGATCATCACATAATTTTCTTAAAAATAGGAATGATGGAATATTGTTTTATCAACAATCTCTTGGACATTATTTTTAATAAAACCTGATTAAAAAATACTAGATAAATCTTTTAAATTTTTTTAATGTTTGTGTTAAAGCTGTTTAAAAAATAATATCACTAAAATAAATTTGATGATTCAAAAAAAAATGTAACACAGATAAAAAAGTTGTTGTATCACCAATTTTTCACGTGAAAAACCAAAAAAAATTAACTAAAAAAATACTCTCATGAGATTTTCATATGAAACACAAACTTTCTTTGCGGATGACTTATTTCCAAATTTAATTATGAATGATCTAATAAACAATTTTTTTTTTTCAAAACAATTCTAGTGAAATCTACTACTGCTGGAGGTATCTCTTGTGATTAGTATCCGGTGTTTATAGAAGTGTATTTCAGATACGAGTTTGTTGTATCAACAAAACTGTTGTAAACTCACCAAGAAAAATGGACCAGAGTTATAGGATCTTCTCAAGTACCTAAAAACCCGAGTTTGAAAATCAAAACTCAATGTCTGGTTGTACTACATTTAAATACATATATTTGGATTGGATTTTTGAATTTAGTATCCAACACACACACACACCCGTTTGAATCCAAAGTTTCTGTATTTTTCAGAATCCAATTCATTTCAATATCCAAATTCACATGATTACCATTTCAAATGTTTAGTAAAGAATTGGGGATCATTTGTTACCTTTGTAAGAGTTAAAAATAGGATACAACTGAATTTGATAAAACAATTGAGAGGTTTGATAAAAACAGTTGTAATGATTTCAATAATATTGTGTTATTAGTAGAGGAAAAGGCAAATGAACAGACTGGTAGATACAGTGTAGAATGGTCTAGTTGGTTAAGACCTCGACCTCGCCTCATGAGACTGATGAGACCCTGGTTCGAATCCAGGTCTCGGTTCTTCATTTTTTCTCTACTTTTCTTTGCCTTACACCTTCCTCTTTTTGTCATCGCCTAAATTCGAAATGCAGGCTCATTATTTCAAAGTAGTTTGTTTAGGGATACATATTTACATTTTTGGCGACCAGCACCAAAAACCTTTTGTCTCCTGTCGTATCTTCTTTTAATTGGGGCTTCTTTCTATTCCCTTGATTTCTTCTATTGTACAACAACTTTGTGTAATTTATATGATATGAATTTGCACTTTTTACTAAATGAACGACGTCGATTCCATGAATTCACCATTTTGACAGATATTATTCCCAATTAAAGGTTATAAGTAATTCCTCCATTTTTGCAATCTTCAAACATTTGGAAAACATACTTTTTCTGTTCGAATTCCTGTCGTAAATCGAAACAAAATTGTATCAATAATAGTTGCATCATAAAATTCGATACATTAAATCTTTTTAATGTATTCTTATTAATCTCTTATTTTCTGCTTTTTTTGGGTTAATTGTACGACCTTGTCTGAGAATGCGTTTTTAATATATTTTCACTTATTATTATTATTACTACCCCGCGTCGTCAATCATATCCGAATATACTTTTAGACTCAGTTGTTTAAATAAAGATTTTATTTACATACGTAAGAAAAAATATTTTTCCAAAGAATTTTTCTTTTTTTTCTCTCTCATAACAGATCGAACTTGTTTTATTTTTTGGAATTGATCTTGAAATAAGTTCAGTGCTACTGTTTTTTTTTCGTTTTCGTTTTCAATTTACTAAAACCACCCAAAATTTGCGCTTATCGACCTTTTTTTTTTGGGAAGCACCAAAATATGATATTGTTGATCATTTTTGATGAAATTTGATATCATTTGTTTTGGGGGGGATTATTAAAAGAAGGCCAAAGTCTAAGAAATATCAAATTTTTGGGTCAATTTGACATTGAAATCACCTTCTTTTGGGTTTGAAAAAAGAAGAAGATGAATTCAATAAAAAAACACTTTTTTTTTTTTTTGATGAAGGATCAATAAGAATTGAGTCCCTCCTGAAGTCAATCAAAAATTTCTTTGAATTTTTCAAAACAAATAAAATTTGAAAATTGAATTTTTTTTTAAAGCCGAAATTAAAGAAGAAAAAAAAACTCACATAATCTTCGTTTTCTGATCGAAAAATTAGTATTTTTTATCGATCTTGTCCAAGTACCCACACTTTTATGTTTTCATATTTTTACTTTCTTATACAAAAACTTTTGGGCAACCATTTCTTCGGGAATCCAGGGATGCTTCAAGCGACTGACATGAGCAGTCTAATGAAATTTTGCAGGAAAATTAAATGCTTTGAAGAGGAATAGGTTTCTCAATGGGGTAACTCTTGGTCTGGTAGGGATCACTATGGGCCCATAAGGTGCCTGGTGTTGTACGCAGTACTCCTACTCTACCTACCTACCTATACACAAACTGCCAGAAATTTAAGATCTTGCTAAATCCAGCAAATCAATCCGATATGCTGTTTTGATCGGAATTAAAAGTATATTAATTTTTGACAAGAAATAATGAAATGTGATTCGACGGTTTCGAGAAATTATGCAGTTTTTCTTTGTCTCTAAGAAAGATATATATTTTTTGGTATGACGCGGGGACCACCAAAAAAACGAAAAACCGCATAGAAATACGGCAGCTAAATGAGACTCTGGCTACAAAAACAAGAATAAGAAGAAAAAAGTTAATTGTTCAATGAAATGCTATAATTTGCGACTTGTTTTTTTTTTTCTTTCTATGTTTTTTTGATGGCCTGTCATAAAAACAAGAGACGACATTATAACGACAATATTACAGGTAATACTTATTTCCAAAAAAAAAAAAAAAAAATTATATCATAATCAAAAAGATCAGCCCCCTTAATCATGTGGCAGCAGTGGCAGCGGCATTTAGCATTTTTTTCTTTATTATAAATTAAGGTGAAAATTGTTTTGTCGTTTTGAGGTAAAGCACGTTACGACGAGATCTGATGAAAGATCTGAAAATACCAGAATTTTATGAAAAAAAAAGGTTATAACAGTTCAAGGGTAACTAGCAGAGCGCAATGAACTATTCGCTCGCGGTGATTGACGTAAATCGAATGATTTAGAAAAGAAAAAAAACAGGCACAGGCACAAATTTTGTAATTGATCAACATCATCAAAATCATCATGATCATCATCACTAGACTAGAGGAATCACTAGAATTCGAATCATAATATCTATTTTAGAGGACAAATCTTTTCGGTAATCAATCATATCACGCGCATTTTTTTTAACTCGACTTTTTTTTTTGGGGGCCTGATGACGCGAAATTAGTTAGTTAGAAACATAAAAAAAAAAAATATGCAATTAAAATTATGTTTCATAGTTTTGAAAGGCCAGAAAGAAAAAAAAAATTATGATTAATTTTAAGTAAAAAAAAAAAGAAAAAAAAACGTCTCAGATTTAAAATATTTAACAAAAATTAATCCGGATCCGAAGATTTTTATGATTTCTCACAAATAACCCTGAATTTTTGGTTAAAATTTTCCACCAAAATAAACAAGATTTTGATTGCATTTTTTTTTTTCTTATTGATAATTAGTTGAAGATCAATAATAAATATTTGCATATTTCTTGCATTAAATTGCACATTTAAAATTTTTATTTTGATAAGATTAATAATTTTTGTATCACAAAATTAATCGCTTAATTACCACCCAGAAAGTGGAAAAATAATGAAATCCGGGAGATATAACAAATATGCAGCAGTAATATACGACGCGATCGAATGATCAAAAATTATTGATCAGAAATGTTGCTTCGGACATTATTTTAATCGTTTTTTTTTTTTGTATACACAACAGTGCGATTGATTTGAATTGATCAGCGGACAATAATATATAAACCCTCCAAAAAAAAAATTAATATTCTTCAATATAAATAAATGAATTTCAAATGATCTTGTTTTGATCTTCTAATTTTAGTTGATTCAGCACAACATATATCGCGATTACAATCCCTTATCAGAATTATGAGACATAAATAAAAATAACTTAAAAAATGATTCATGCTGATCTTCCCATATTTTTTAATTGATCGTGCATAATAATATAGATCACTTCTTTTGAATACGTACATAAATATATTCGATTATGATCGAATCAACTATTTCGGTTTGATTCAAAATCTTATAATCGAGAGAGAATCATTGAATGATCGAAATGATCATACAAATGAATTGAATTGATCTTAAAACTAGTAAAAAAATCATATTTTATATAAAGAGTGTGGAATCTTTTGCTTCGTTTTTGAATTAGCAGTTACTTCGCCGATCATAGCTCTAATGTCATCTGTCAAGTGACAGAAATTCAGTATCATATTCTCAGTGAACGAAATGATCAATGTTGGGAAATATTGAAAACTTATTTCCATTTTATTTAATATACATTTTTAAAACGAACTAAAAATTGCCACACCCTATACATATACGACTAATAATTTCCTAACCTAATCATGTTGTTACATATGCTGTATTTTATTTACCACTTACTCTGGATCAGAGCAAAATTTTTACATTGAAAACAGAAACAATAACGCAGCAAGTCCTACTCTGATTTCTTATATCAGATGTGTAACTTCTGCTCCAGAAGTGAGTTTACTTTTTTCACATCTAGAGAGGGTTAGTTACAAATTTTTTTTGTATGATTAAAACTTTTAATGTTGATGGCTAGATCATGGCAAATAAAATGGCACAAGATTTTTATCATTTTTATATTTTATTGTTTAACAATGTTTTTTTCAATTTTACTAAAGAGGATATCATACTTCGAAAGTGGGTGAAGTGGGGGGATATATTTCATATTTTATATGAGATATAAAAGAAACAAGCATAATGAATTGTTTTAATTCTAATTTGAATTTAATAATGTTGAAGAAAAAAAAAACGAGAAAAAAACAAAAGAATTTATATACAATTTTAATTTCATGGAAAAGTAATTTTTACGCATTATTTACAAAAATGTGTAATTGCTGGTTTCTTTTTTTAATTTATGTAAGTTTTTAATATATATGAACAACAAAACAATAATAAAAAAAAAATGCATTGTAAAATTCCTTTCGAAGAGTTTCCTTCCATCAACCAAGTTGCGCATTAAAATCGCTTACCCCACGACTCCATTGAACTTATTTCAAGACATATTTTCAGTCGGACTGACAAAAAAGTCCAATTTTTAAAGTCTCCACAAGACTTTTTCTTCATTCCGACTGAAAATATGTCTTGAAAAAAGTCTAATGGAGTTGCCTAGTTAAATAAATGAAATTTCAAATAATTAGAAATAGGAAAAAAAATTACCATCATGGACAAATGAGGCGATAGATGATGATGAAGACACAAACCAAACAAAATAAAACAAAATTCGATTAAATGACCCAAAACCATAAGAAATCCAAAAAATAATCATATTTCAAGGTAAAAACGCATTATTAACACAAACCAAAAAAAAAAAAAGTTAAGAAAATTTGTAATTTCCTTAAAGATGAATATGTGTGCGTATGTGTACACGCACCTTTAAAATTGTTATTATTATTATTATTATTACACATATTTCGTACGACAAAAAACAACAACTTAATAATAAACGCACTAAGCAACGAAAAATC
Organism: Xylophagus ater; assembly: GCA_963422695.1. NCBI lineage: Eukaryota > Metazoa > Arthropoda > Insecta > Diptera > Xylophagidae > Xylophagus > Xylophagus ater. Next base: position 40,484,207 of record OY730484.1, read on the forward strand.
CAACCGTGTTATATTGTTGTTGATCTGAGACGATGAAAGGTAGGTACTACGCGAGTACCTATTTATAAAGGGCCCAAAAACAAAATTAAGATTATAATCAAGAAAAACCCAAGAAGAAAAATTATTATAATAGTTAATAACAGAATATGAAATAAGAAAATGAAATTACAAAAGCAACTAAGTTGTATAATCATGCGCCCTCAAAATAAAATAATCATATACTTAGTAATAAAAGCCAATAACACATCATCGGGCCGGGCCGCAGTATTGCATTGGAATTTTTTTTTTTTATGCGGTTTGTATTATATTTTCCTTTTTTTTTTTGGGAGTGGAATGGAAATTATGGACAACACATAATAATGATTTTTAAAATGCATCAATCGAGAAATGCACGTTTTCTTTATATATAAAAGAAAAAAAAATCATTATTTCTTTAATGTAATTTCATATAAAATAAGAAACATTGTATTTATTTTATCAGACAAACATTACTTTAGAGTGGGATATGAGAGAAGTTATATAGAGATACACGTTTCTTGAAAAGTAATTGCTCAATAAAAAAAATAACATACATATATACGATTAGAGAACCTTTCCCTTTAATTGAACATAACGTTGAATTCATTTCAAAGGAAGATTGATCATTATCCAAGTCTGTATATCCCTTCTTCTTCCCTACACGTAAAGAAAGATACATTTATTCCATAAAACGTTTCATCATTAAATCCTTACAGCATAGATTAGTATATCCAAATGTTTAAGTCATATTGGATCAATTATGGCGTTTATATGATCTACATGAAGTCGGCTTCAATCCAAAAATCGTCTACTATATAAACCCAGATCGACTTCAACACGACTTGAGTCGATCCGACCACAAAAATATTTCTAATCAACTAGAAATTTGCATGTAAACTCACCTCCAGATCGTCTTCAAATCTATTTGAACATTTAAAATCAAGTGTAACGTGTGACAAAACGTAATCTAAAAAATAAAAATTTCTTGAAAGTGTCTGTCTCAATTTTAGCCTGATTTAAGTGGGTTTCAAGTTAATCTTTTAATGTTTGGTAAAGCTTAAAAACTCGGGTTAAGTTTTAAGTTGATCTAAAGGCAATTCTTCGGGTGTCATGTAAACGCCATAAGTGATGTCGCCGTAGGTCAAATTAAAAAAAGAATATACTAAAAAAGAGTATTAACATGCGAAAGAAATGCAAAAAAATCTCTAATCTTGTAGCACAATATTAGTACACAAGAATAATTAATTAAATGATAAAAAATCGGTCGCTCGCGTACATTCCGGTTACGTAAAATACAAACTACAGAAATTCACGAAATTTTATATCATTCATGGCACACCATATAAATCTAATATAGAACACTGGATAACTATAGAATCCCTTCAAAAACAATATGTCTGTTTTATTTGGCATACCCTAGCCTGGAGCAGGGTAAGTGGCAAATAAAACGAGCAGGAGTAAGAGAAAGCTTTAATTCGAATGTTTGTAGCGATGCTTAGCAACCATATTGTAATGATATGAGAAGCTTTTATCTAATACACTTTTTATGGTAGAAAACTGAACTAATTCGGGTGTAATAGTTAACACCTGCTCCGAAAGTAGTGTAGGATTTGCACTTTTGTTGTTTTTGTTTTCAATATAAAAATTTTCTCTACCCCAGAGCAAGTGGCAAATAAAACAGACCTATTGACAACAAATTCACATATCAGAATCATAATTTAACAACAAAATTAAGCAACATGACTTCGATGATGATGATGTCGAATTGCAAACTCTTTCCCATCCTATCTAATTGTATGAATCCTTCTTTTTTTTGATCCAAAATATAAATAATTTAAATTCATCATCAAATATTCGGGCTAAACTGGATGGATTTTATATATAGTACCGGATTTATGAGTAAACCAATTTTCAATTAACTACGATATTAAGTTAATTTATTAATATATATTTTGACTACTGTTTGATTGCATATAATTGCATCTCCCACTGAGATTTATTATATATTCATATTTTAATACAATTTTGTTGTCTATATTTTTTCTATAATAATTGTTAATAATATTTCGGTAAGGTTAATAAAATTTGCAAAACGCTGATAAGTTAAAAAAAACCCAACAAAAAGAAAAATTTAAGCATTTTTCGATATAACCCCACGACTCCATTGGACTGAGTCGGACTGAGAAAAAACTCCAAATTTTCGAGTCTCCATTAGACTTTTCTTCAGTCCGACTGAAATTATGTCTTGAAATAAGTCCAATAGAGTCGTGTGGTAAGACCTATAACAATTCTGAGATAACAAAACTAAAAAAAAAGTATCTCATCCAACATACATTACTTATGTAAATAATAAATGCATTTCTTTTACATAAATAAATATAAATCTTGAGACCTTTTTTTTTATGATTTTTAAGTAAACATTTTTACATTTTTTTTTTCAAGTAGAATTTTAAAAGATCTTTTACTTCAGCAGAGATTTCTTCCTTCTTTTCTATAACTTATGTTGTTTATTAAGATTTATTTAAATAAATTCATCTTTTGTCCAACTTTTAGGTACCATAAAAAAAACCCTCGAACTATTTATGTTTATGAAACTCTGGAATAGGAGGAATACAACATATTCCCTTTTTTTTTTTTAAATTCAATATCTAGACTTTTTAAACTAAAAAATATATACAATCCAATTCACACCCGCGCGATAGGAAAATATGGATATTTATACATAAAATCCCGGATTGCCTTTCTTAATAAAAAAAAAAAAACGAAAATTAAATATTTGTCTTTAAAAACAAAAGTTCTAGTATTTTCTTTCAAGAATACAGCGTTTTTTTTTTTTTTCTTTCCAAGTAATTTAAAGTAAACAATTTGTGATATTTACAATATTTCAATTGGATTCACTTGAAAGATAACATCAATGTTAAAATCTAAAAAAAAAAAAAAAAGACTTTCAATAATTAGGCCTAAAAGTAAAAAATATCAACGATCGTGAAAAAGCATATTTGCGTTTCTAATCCGGTCACTGTGTATTAAGTATGTGATAACAAAAAGAAAACTATTAATAGATAGATTATAGTTTAAGTGGATATATATTATAAGCTCTTCAAAAATAAATGTCCTAGATCAGAGAATTATCAATCGCGATCGCACATAATGATCGCGATCATGTTTCTAATCGATGGGCAGGAGTTTTTTTAGAAAATATGAACTAATTACATTGCTTGTAATATACCTTTATAGCAGAGCAGGATAGGCATTATATAAGGCGACAGGGGATTATCACTTCTCGCCTTTGAGGTGACAGCTATAACCCTATCGCTTTCATATAATTTTAGAACTTAATCGCCTTCGATAGTGCTGAAATATGCGGCGATCACTTTCAAATTGGTTATAGGCGATAATCGCCTGTCACCGTACATAATGCCTACCCTTATTTAGATTTTCGACAAGTATCAAAAAACGGCAGTAGAGATCACTTCATGAAAACCAGATCATGTTTTTATTCGATCAGCAGATTTTATTAGAAAATATGAGACTAAATCAAATTTGAACCGATTTTTATAAACGTTCGCGATCGGTAAAGGATCATTTCATGATTTTGTGATCGTCAAGATCATTTGTGACTAAATAGTGTGATCATACCTTTATTTTCTGGACTAAATGAACTAAATACACTACCTTCTCTTTTATCGCAGAAAAAAGACTAAATCAAATCCAACTACTAACAATATGATTTTTAGTAAAGCATAAAACATAATTATTTTTTTTGGTGGTTTTATTTTCGAAGGTTAAAAAATCACATAAAATTGACGGCCTTACCAGCAAAAAAAAATTACAAAATTTTGTATTGTAATTTAAAATTTAACCTTGTTTTTTTTCGGGGGGGACCATACTCATGCTTAACAGTAGAGCTCGCGCATGTTTGCGCGAAGCGAACTGGTTAACATTTTTGGTGGTATATTTTTAATTTTTCTTTTTTTGTCAAACTAAAATTGAAATATACAACGAAAAAAAATAAGAAACAAGTTTTTCAACTCAAAAACATAATAATTGAAATTGAATTTCGTTTCTAACAAAAAAATCAGTAATAGCGCATTTTTTGAATGCACGCAAAAGCTATTTATTTGACAGCGTTTTCGTCGAATGGGGCGAGCGCGCGCAGAGAATTTTTGAAAAGGAATTATCACAAATTAGAAAATTTCCATCCATGAAAAACTTGTCATAATTTCTTGGTCTGCTAGTATTTAGTTTTAAAGATCAAGTTATCATAATATAGAATGTCTTATCTTTGATTTCATTTGAAAAAGACAAAAAAAAAAAAACTTGATTTTTCATATGAAATTACCGTATTTAGAAGTTTTTTTTTTTTTAGCCTGTCAGTCATATCTTATTTTGGTCACATACAACAGAAACAACACTAATTAGGACCGGTCAAGGTTTTCTTCAAATAAAAATTATGAGTTCATATATATTAAGAAATGGACAAGAATGAATAATTTGTCATTAACTAACGCGGTAGTGACTACGTAATGTAAAAAAAGTAAAAAAAGCAAAACGTGACAGACATGAAATAGTGTTCCAATTAATTGAATCCGATTGGAATCAAATCCCTTATCTATTTTTAATGAAATTTGAACTATGTACAATTTAAACGCTAATTTTATGATAAATATTGCAGAAAATTATTGCATACGTTTTTTTTTTCTTATCTTGAAATTCAATAAGTTACACAATTAATCGAAACAGGAATTAAAAATTTGATACTATTATATAAAATAATATTTAAAAATTAGCGATAAATACTAAAAAAAAAAAAAAGCAAATCATTACAAACAACCAAAAAAAGAGATTGTCTGTCCCACAAAAAAACTAAAAAAAATTGATAATCAAAATAATTAAACTTTCTTTGCAGTTATAAACTACAATAATTATGGCCACGAAAAAACAGTTATTCCAATTTTGTACAGCATCAGCAGCTGATCAAATCGATCTTTTCGCGAATAAGCGCGCGGTGGAGAGCTCTCGCTCTCTCCAAACAAACAAACAAACAAACAAACATACATGATCTTGTGTAGTATAATTATTCCATAAATTTTTATAGCCAAACATTTGCAACAAATATACAAAATAGCACATAAGAAAAAAAAAAAGAAAAAACGGTTAAGAACAAGATTTTTATTAAGTGGGAAGTGGGTGTTTTAGCGCAGCTGATCACTCTTGTCAATACACACACACACACACAGAAACACAAAATTGATCGCGCGATCATTAAATAAGAAACGACACAAGAAAAAAAACGCTAAGATGTACAATGATCGATAGAAGAAACCAGTTTTGCAGTACTTACTACTCAGGCACATATTATTTCCGCGGAAAATATCATACAACAACTTTTTATTCAAATCGAATTTGACAATATTGCATAAAACAAACGAAGGGGGCAGGGGATGTGTTGCGAATGATCAAAGAGTATTAAATTTGAATCATAAAAATGTTATTAAATATAAATAAAAATTAATGGATTAATAAAGATTTTGGGTGTACCACAGCCACCAAACTAAAATACATAAGAAAAAGATTAGAAAAACCAGTGTGGATGCACCTTAAAATAGCATTGAAAAACTGGTTTAGTTTTTCTTTTTTTCTATTAAGAAATATATTGATTTTTTTTGCTTTTGGACCACAGCATATGGACCATATATAGATGTGAGATAAAAAAAAAATCAATGGCAACATATATAAAAATAGCATAAATTTTGTTATACATGTGTGTAGTTGTGTACTATATATGCACCCATAATTCATCTTAAAAAAACTGGATTTTAAAACATTAAAAAGATATGATTTCATTTTCATCTCTAAACATGATCTGAACAGTGTTTGGCAACCATTATTTACCCTAACTTCCTAAGACGGGCCACGTAGATTTACGTTCTTCACTCTTAATTTCCTAAGACGGGCCACGTAGATTTACGTTCTTCACTCTTAACTTCCTAAGACGGGTCACGTAGATTTACGTTTTTCACTCTTAACTTCCTAAGACGGGTCACGTAGATTTACGTTCTTCACTCTTAACTTCCTAAGACGGGCCACGTAGATTTACGTTCTTCACTCTTAACTTCCTAAGACGGGTCACGTAGATTTACGTTCTTCACTCTTAACTTCCTAAGACGGGTCACGTAGATTTACGTTTTTCACTCTTATCTTCCTAAGACGGGCCACATAGATTTACGTTCTTCACTCTTAACTTCCTAAGACGGGTCACGTAGATTTACGTTCTTCACTCTTAACTTCCTAAGACGGGTCACGTAGATTTACGTTTTTCACTCTTATCTTCCTAAGATGAGCCACGAAGATTTAAGTTTTTGCTTAAATTTTGATCACGGATCGTTAGTTTTATATGATTTAGTTTTCTTTTTCTTGTTACCATTAGTTGTAGTGCTATCTATTTGTTAAATCTGGGTATCTAAACACATACTATAATGTGCCTAGAACTTTTTCGTGATACTTCAGATGTACAAAAATTACCCAGTAATGCACAATGTTTATATTTAATTCTTTAAAAAAGCCCCAAAATCGAGAAATATAGACCAAAAACAGTCCATCCATTAAGTGTTTTAAGATTAAGATTAAGTTAAATAGTGTTCTTGTACTGCAGACTTTGTAGATCTATTACACCCCCTATTCTTTAGTGTTGAAGTAGTTTGGTCAAAAATTTCCATTCTAGAGCATCTATTTTACTAAGGAATTTTAATATCCAGAGTGTGGGTCAAGAGATTGTATCTTTTTTGAAAGTACATAGAAGTCTATGATGTTGTATATTCCATTTTTTTTCCTTGGTATAACATTTTAAATCTATAGCTATAATTTGAAGTTTCTGTCATGAGAAATATTGATTATCGAAATTAGTTTTCTTTCTTCTGAAAAGATTTTTCCCATAAAAAACTAGAAATCTTTAAACTAACTCCCAATAATACCTCATATAGAAAGTATATATGGTATCTTTGCATATGAATTCCTAGCGCTCCCATCATTATCATGCACTAGAAGTTGTAAATATCACAACCGCTACTTGAATACCAATATTCTTATAGACCTACTCGTTTTTTTCTTCTTCTTCTTTTTTGTAGATACTGTAAGGCAAACAAAAGTAGAGAAAAAGTGAAGAACCGAAACCTGGGTCATCAGTCTCATGAAGCGAGGTCGAGGTTTTAACCAACTAGACCATTCTACACTATCTCTACTAGTCTGTTCATTTGCCTTTTCCTCTAATATTATCAAATCATTACAACTGTTTTTGTCTTAAATCTCTCAATTGTTTCTCAAATTCAGTTATATCCTATTTTTAACTCTTATAATACTTCAATTAAACACCATTTTTAGGCATCTCTTGTATTAGATAACATTTTCATAACAGATCTTAGTCAGTTAACAATAAATTAGATCAAAACTTGGTAATATTTAATTCCCTGTTGTTTCACGAAACAAATGTTTCTAAACACTGCCCCCTATGCTAACCAGATGATTACATACATAAATATGTATCTCCTTTTTTCTTGTTTAGGTAATTATAACCTAAACAAGAAAATCTTGATATCTTTTCTTGTTTTTTTTTCGATTTTTGGTTTTTGTAATTATAGAGAGAGAAAAGTGTTTACACTTTAAATACGAGTTTTATGTATTCTTGTTGCACTATATTTTCCATGTATGTAACATATATTGGGGTAAAATCATATGTTTTTATTATGTATTAAACTAAAATAAAACAAATATGAAAAACATAGTTATTTCATAATTATTATGCACTTGGCATCTTTGACATACATAAATACTATATGTAGTCACAGAGTGAAGGCATCAAAGTATAGTGAAAACGACAAAATGCATATACATAAATGCAATCGAAACATATGTTATATATATATATTATTATCAATAGAAAAACATATGTAGTTTTTGAAAAGGAAAGAAAAAAAAAACAAGAAAAATTTATGCTTTTATGTTATCTTCTTGAAATATGAAGAGAAAGAAAGAAGACCCATGGATGAAGAATATCCCAAAACAAGTGCATATAGAAACAAACAAGCAGGCATAAAAATTCAATATGGTTTTTATGGATTTTGATATATTCTAGAATTTTTGCCTTCCTAATATGTTGCAGCAAGAAGGAATATATTTATACTCTAATATGCTTCAATATTTTTCAAGTGAAAGACGAAGTAGCTATATGCGACTCCTTCAACCTTGTACACATTATGTTAAAAAAAAAACATATGTTTTAAGTGGCATACAATATACATATATGTATTATCTTTTTAAACATGTTTTCAAAACAAATTTTCATCTTATACAATTTAGTATTTAGGGGATTTGTGCTATACTGCTATACTTGCTTGGTTTTAGAGTAGAACTTTTATATCCCTTTTTTTCCCATATACCACCACTTTCAGATACAACATTGAATCATTAAAAAAAAACCCCTATTAATACATATATTTATAAATGTTCTATGATTTAGCAATTATTTAGCAATTATTTAGCAATAATATTTCAGAATCAGGTTTTCTTATTAGAATTTCATTGGATTCCAAATTAAACTATTTTAGAATAATTTTCTTTAACAAAAAAAAAAAAACTACTAACCAAATTTTATCAAAATCAATTTTTTTATATTCTAATTTTTTTTCTTTTTTTTTACTCCACCCGCACAAATATGTTTCACAATAAAACGTACACAATTTTCATATATGTATAAAATATTATCATGTCAGAATTGTTTATGGATAACATTATTTATTTTATAAATTTTTCTTCCTCTTCAGATAAGATGCGGGGCCATACTTGTACTTGTACGCCAAGGGCATTCATTTTTTATGCATTTTGATAAAAAATAAAAAATAAAAACATACGATATATAACTTTTTTTTAAAACTCGCTGATATATTCATAAATATGTATTTTTTTCTTTTCTGATTAAGGTTTAAGGGCGCATAATGAACCCATAGAACCCATATGTTGTCTTTTAATTTCAAAATGCAGTCAAGTCTCGAGTCTAGTGCATTTCTTTCTATGTAAAAAAAAAAAAAATAATATTGAAAGGAAAAGTACAGTGCTGCAGTAGGAATGAATATGTAGAAAATGTGTCTAACTACTGTTGGGATGATGAAGGATTATGCAATAAAACATTTATATATTAAAATATCAATTAAAAGTAGAAACTCTTCAACATGGAAAGGAAATTACCACAAACGACAAAGTAGATATAGTCTCAACATTCTCCTCTTGAAATGATAATAATAATGATGTCTTAATGTAAATTCCATAAATATACTTTATGGCTGCTTAATTTCTTACTTTTTTTTCTTAGCAAAGCACTAATTATTTTGAATTCTTCAACTGAAAGGTTTATAAGATTTGTAAGCCAAAGGAATAGAGAGCTGAATATTTTGCAAGTACATATAAGAATTTTAATGATAATGATTGAAATGGGTAATCCTACACTTAACCCTTGCGACCCATTAGAACCACTTTCTTCTTCGCTTTTTTTTAATACCTACGCACTAACCCCAGCTGAATCGATCGCTAAACCTCACCTCTTAAATATGGGCAGGAAATTGAAATCAACTCGACTTGAATTCCAACCCAATGTTGATCGCGGATCTTGTAGTTCAATGAGACTCCTGAAAGATATATACGCGATTGATAAACACTACAACTACAACTTATGAAAGCTTATTCGTTAACATTAATAAGTACTCTTAGAGTTTAGTAGCTATTAATGTGCTGTAATTTAGCAATTGACATTTCAGGGAATATGTTTCCATGCGGATTCTAAAAGTACATTTCCATTTATGATTGTACGAAAATTCAAGAATTTCCACGACGAGTATATGAGGTGGAAACACCGCAGAAACAAGACAAGACAATTGCAGTCAAACTTTTCACAAGTGATTATGTATTGAAGAGATTTTGAACAGTGATTATTTGTGGTGTGTTTACACATTGAAGTATTAAAGAGATTTGATAGCACGTAACAATATGTATCTTTGTCGTTCTCTTATCATAAATATTTCGTTAAAAATGCTTCTAAAATATAGAAACGCAGGAATTTTCTCAATTTCGAATAGAAATATTATCTTAATACTAATCTTTTTCAAGATAGAAATCAATTTTCTTCAGAATTCTTTATAGTCCTTTTCTTTTTTTTGTAGTTGTTGTCTTATTAATTAGAATTACTATGCCATAGTATATCCAAATACTTTTTTTTTTGTCTACAATACTTTATTCATTACTATACTTGTATATCAAAAAAATAAATCGAAATTCATTTCAATAAAATTTAATTCTTTTCCTGATTACATAATAATATAATTAATTTTTAGTATTATGCGTGTATTTATGGTTAAAGTTAATTGGAAATATGTTTGATATGAGGGTAAGTCTTTCGACTGAAAAAATAACGACAGAAACAACAGCAAAATACCCATTCACAATGTAGCCTAATCACGATTATGTACGTATAAACATGGGCGTATATTTATTGGAATGCTGTTACCCAAAAAAAAACGAAATGAAACGAAACTAAAAGCATAATTATATGATCTCCCAATGGAATTAAGGAAAATATTAATTCGTGATGCATGTACACGTTTCATATTTGCAAAAAAAACAACATATCAGTATCAGAGATTTTTTTCGTCGTCCATAAAACAAGAAACCAGCAAAACCAATAATTAGTTTTAATTATTTATGAATAAAGTAAATTCTAAATTCTAATCCAGTTCAATAGAAAAAAAACTAAATTTATTATGCGTTCTAATATGCGAAAAAATTACTTATAAATTCAAATCACATTCACTTCCTTATGTAAATATTTTTGTTTGAAAATTAAATACGACGACGAAAAAAAAAAACGCGACACATTACATTTAAATAATTTAGTTAAAGTAACAAATTATATTTAAATTTTTAAGATAGTATAAAAATGACAATTTTTTTTTTTTTATGTTTTGATGTAATTTTATAAATTATGTATAAAACTTGTCTATATTAAAAGTCTCTTAGCACAGCTCTAGGCAAGTACAATATTTAAGAGTTTAATATCGTTAAAAACTTGGAATTATGTATTAAAAAAAAAAACCTTGACTATTTTTGCACTTGTAATGTGATTTTATATGGCTGTCAAAAGATGGACATGAAATCACGTTAACTTAAAATACACACAATTCGAAGAAGGGATTTCATACGATTTACTTATGGATTTCGGGAGAAGCAGAGGGAACATCTAGGGAATTTAATCTAACTATACTGTACTAACGAATATGGAGTACAATAAAGGTCGCAGTACAAACATACCCCCTTAAACCCAATCTAAATTAAATATCCTGCCTAATTTCCTTAAATCAAATGATAATAATTCATAATACAACAGTACAAAATCATTAACTCATGTTCACAAAACTATTAAACATTACAAGTTTCTAAAGTTGTCAAAGTTTTTGACAAGAAAAATTACACATACTAGGCTAGACTAGTCTAAAAGTTCTTGTGTTTTTCTTATCGAGCCCGATAACTTTTTCTGACTAGCCTAGTACAAAACTTGTGAAGTTAGTTGAAAAAAAAAGAAAGATTTCGTTGGTCTCCATATATCAAATTAGTTTTTTCATCGCCACAAATACGTCATCAGTGACCCGGTATATATTTGAAGAATACATACATGAAACCAATGATTAAAATTCTTCAAAAGAAAAAATATACAATTCCTCGAATAGTAGTTGCATAGAGTGACAAGAGGTAAATTTTAATAATTTATTAAGTTTTAAGAAAATTATCATCAAAAATTAGTTTTAGGTGATTCAAAAAGATCATGTTAAGAACTAAAAAGACAACGACGACAAGGAATTAATGGCTGTGGATGTATTTCAATATTTCTTCCAAAATTGGGTAAATAAAGTTTATTAAAAACGATTCAGGCACTTTTCAGAAGTGTACGCAACAATGATATATCGTTGCCCAGGCACTATAAGGGCTAATGAAATATCGCGGATTTTTTTTTTTTATCTTTATATAAAATTTTCTAACTACTAAAGTATGCAAAAGGATATATATATATATAAATGTTATCTCATTTTAATATAATAAATATGCTGGTTTTTTTTTGATGTTATCAAAAACATGTGTCAATATTAAAAAAGCAAAAAAAGCATATATGATTATTAAAATAACAACAAACAAAAAATATTAGAGATTAAATGAAGTTTTAGATGACATAGTTTAGTTTTTGTTTTTAGTACATGTACTTTATTTAATGATAACATTTTATATTTTAATAAATAATTAAAAATATTATTTACTTTCTTTTTGTTTTTGTGGTTTTTTTTTTGAAGAGGATAAGAAACTAATGCGTTTATATATTTTTTATTTTGATAAGCAAACAAATTGATTTTCTATTATTTACTTTTAAAAATATATTTTGAAAATTTTTCTTAAAACCACGAATTTAAGAGCGCAACTCTTTTCAGAATAACCATATCGTACTATTTTATAAGCAATACTTTAAAAATTATTAAATATTTAAATTTAATATATACCCAGGAATGGTCAACAGGTCGATCGCGACCATTCTATCGCGGAATGATTTTTAGTCGATCATATCCGATGGAAATAAAATTTAATTTGAAATTTTTTTTTTTTTCAATCAATAAATCTTAATCTCTAAAATGCAAAAGTGATACTCCACCTTCGCTTCCGAAAGCACTATAAAAACTTGGAAATGGTTCAACCGATTTCAAATCAAATTTTAGTATATCCCAACGCACTGACAAAATTTGTCAGTAGACACTAGGTCTTAGACTTCGCTGACATCACCGCCATACAACATCTGACAAAAAAAAAACCGACATTGTAGATTAAGCATTTTACAAAATACATAACGGACAGCGAATGGCTATTTAACCAATTTCTTATTTTCTTCCACAGAGGGTTCCAATAAAACCGCATGATTTAATTTGCTTAACTTGAAGTATATGTATACCTCAGGTATTCTGAGTCCTAGAGGTATGATCCACACCTCATTCGACGGGGAATTTAATAAATAATTAAATAAAGAATGCTCCGAAAGAAACACACAATTTGAATTTTATGGAATTTATCCTTTTGACCACAGTAGGCGCTCGAAACTTGACAAACTGTCAACAATAACGTCGTTCCTTCGTGTAGACATTCCATGACTATTAATACCAACAATGGTAGATGACGGGTGTTAAGATTTTAGTACTGTTAACTTAATGAAACAAAAATAGTGCTATTATGGAAGATACCCGACATAAAGGATATTTTATTAGTATTAATAGGTCTGTTTTATTTGCCACTTGCTCTGAGGTAGAGCAAATTTTTTCATTGAAAACAAAAACAACAAAAGTGCAAATCCTACACTACTTTCAGACCAGGGGCAGCTCTCACACCGAAATTAGTTCAGTTTTCTAACATAAAAAGTGTATTAGCTAAAAATTTCCCATTTAATTACAATATGGTTGCTAAGCAGCGCTACAAACATTTGAATTAAAGCTTTCTTTTACTCCCGCTCGTTTTATTTGCCACTTACCCTGATCCGGTGTAGGGTATGGCAAATAAAACAGACCTATTAATAAAATATTATGTTGCTTTAATAGATTTTAGTAGGTAGATCGCGACACATTTAAAAAAAAAATAGTCTATCATATACATATCTAATGAAGTTAGCCACTCCTGATATATATACAAATCAATCGCCATCTATGTGTCAGAAATATACTAATTTTTTTTTAATACATTATTTTTTTTAAAAAAAATATACATACTTTGTTATATTCTTAAGAAAGAAAAAAAACACCCAATAAAATTAGTTCAAATAGTTACCTGGAAGAAAACAAAAAGAAAAAAAAAATTATTAGAAAAAACTTTTATATAAAAATTTGATTTAATTTTAAAAATACGCTTCTTATTAAAAAAAAACTTAAAAAAATAAAAAATGGAACAAGAAATTATGACATATAAACTTATAAATCGTGAACTGTGTTTAAGAAATCGATATTTAAATGAAATTATTGAGAATATGAAAAAAGAAAAAATCGAATTAAATCTTCGAATATTTTTGGAACGTGAACATAAAATTGAAATACAATATGAGTATAAGAATTTCTTATTAACTTTACAAAAAGCAATGCATTTAATAAAAGAATCAAAAAATAAAAAATTAAAAATTCGTAATAAAAATGAAGATATTCAATCAAATATAATTATTAAAAATGAAAATTCTTCCGATGGAGAATCCATCCAAGTGCCACCAATAGTAGTAGCTTCGGGAAGTAAACGGCAACAACAACAACAACCAACTGAAGATGGTTCTGTAAAATCGAAGAAAAAAAATAAAGGTAAATCTTCAAAAAAGACTGCAACAACTACTAAATCACCAGAAGAAGAAAACAACGGAAGACAATTGAGATCTAGTGTAAAAAAAATTTTAATTTAAAAAAATTCAATTAATAAATATTTTACATTTTTTTGCGTTGTAAAAATTAGAAGTTTTTCTGAGCAGGGATATATATACCCTTAAGTCCGTCCTTCGTTCTCTAGTTGTATACAAAAAAAAAAAAATCTCGAGTATGTATAGCGAGAGTCAGAGACTAACAAAAACCTAGATTCTCCATTTGGTTTGAGAAGAAATTAAGGTCAATTCTATAATAGAAGCAAACACAGCGGATCCCCCACAATCTGTCATATAGATACCAAGAGTCTTACAATAAATTGTGTTATATTTTTTTCTTTCCTGCAGCAGCACAAACTTTGCCCCAACGAATCTGATTGCTTTTTTTTAAAAAAAAGTCTTTAAAATCATTTCTGTTTTTAATTAAAAGGCTATTTAAAAACTGCCAATCTCTGAATAGTTCCTTTCGTTCCTATACTCCTGGGGCCCTATATTCGCTTTCTCGTTTCAATGTTGTGAAATACTAAATTTCTATTATCTCAACAAAGACACTTCGATCAATCGAATCGAGAGATCAAATAAGGGGCCCAGTTTTCATATATTGCAAGATTACAAGACAAAAACGAATAAATCGTCCTACAACTTTATAGACATTAGGACTGTTTTATTTGCCATACCCTACACCGGATCAGGGTAAGTGGCAAATAAAACGAGCGGGAGTAAAAGAAAGCTTTAATTCAAATGTTTGTAGCGCTGCTTAGCAACCGTATTGTAATAAAATGGAAAATTTTTAGCTAATACACTTTTTATGGTAGAAAACTGAACTAATTTCGGGTGTGATAGTTACGCCTGGTCTGAAAGTAGTGTAGGATTTGCACTTTTGTTGTTTTTGTTTTCAATGTAAAAATTTGCTCTACCCCAGAGCAAGTGGCAAATAAAACAGACCTAATGTGTGTACCGGAAACCAATTACCTCGAATCTTTCTGAATCTGGAATCTTCAAATTTCAAACAAATCCCCAATTTTCTGCACCTGTTTCTCATCACTGCAGTAACAACAATATAAAAAGAAAAACTGCATCAATTGCATTACAGAAAAGAAAAAGAAAAGTGCATTAGTTCCAAAAAAAAAGTTATAAATACATTTTTGCCATTTTGCCATTAAAAAATCGACGTCGAGTCAGCTTCTTTTTCCTGTGTTCTTTGGAATAAAAAAAAACTGCAAGAAAACTTGCAAATCCAGTTATAAAAACCAGTTCCAGATATGATGTCGTTTTTCTTTTGGTTCACAATTTCCGATTTTTCATGGGTTTATTAATGGCGCTGCTGAATTTGCAAGAAACTGACTGAACTGAACAACAGAACCAAAAAAAAAATGAAACTACAAACATATATGTTGCTGCAGCAACAAGAGACAAGAAAACACCACGAACGACGATAAATTTCTGGTTAAGAAATGACTCATTCAATTCCAGGTTTTCGCGATAATAATAATCAAAAAAAAAAAAAAAGAAAGGTGCAATCGCGCAATATCAGCTGATCGTATATGAGTATGAGCGAACCGTTTAAATTATAATGTCAGCTGATTTTTTTTAGCATGTGTTAAAAAACTGAATAATTTTTCTAAACTTAGAAAAATGAAATGTTCGTATTTTTAAGTTTAAAAACAAGTTTAAAGATTTATGTAAATTTAATGGATTTCGGGGTTTTTTTTCTTGACTTTCAATTAGGGCAGAGACAGGAAGAGCACATTAAAAAAAAAAAAGATTATTACAAGAAAAAAAAAGAATACGTCAACAATTGTCGTAAGAAATCTGCCTTAGGATTAAGTTTTTCTAGGGTGTTCTTGTATTGCGACCTTTAAGATCTATTGTACCTTCTCTTCTTTAGTGCAGTTAACTTCTCATTCTAGAAAGTCTCTTCCACGCCTACTTCCACGCCTACTTCTCTAAGGAATTTTAGTATCCGGAGTGGATCAAGAGACTGTATCTCAATTGGGGAGAAACAGTATGCCCCCAGATGCTTCCTCCTCATACGGAATAATGTTTCACAATCGGAGAGAATATACATTGGGGTCTCTTTGTCCTCCTCACAGAATCTGCAGGTGCTATCTAGTTCAAGTCCTAGTTTTTTAAGATGTGCTTTTTAATTTTACAATCTGCCTTAGAAAAAAGTGTTCTGATCTCTTTTTTTTCTTCCTCTACAGTACAGACGGACCTAATATTATGGCATTTACATGACGACTTGAGAATTGGCTTAGGATCGACTTGAAACTCAGCACGGGTTTTTTAGCTTTACCAGATTGAAAGATTAACTTGAAATCGACTTGAATCAGTTTCAAACAAAGTTTTCATTTTTTAGGTTATGTTTCGCCTCAGAACTGGGTTTACATACAAATTTCAAGTCGATTACAAAAATTCGTTGTGATCGGATCGACTCAAGTCAGATTAACGTCGATCTGGGTTTACATGGACGATTTTAAGATTAAAAATCGACTTCAAGTAGATCAAGTAAACGCTATAAATGTTTAAACAAAATTGTTTTCTGCTCCAGAACAGTACATGATGACAGTATATGATATGATTTTTTTTTTTACTATATAAAAAATTGTACTGATCTCATCGTAGAAATCGATATCGAACGTTATTTTGATCATGATCGATGATCTCGATTAATGAATTATTTGAATTCACTGAATTTAAAGTACATATTTCCAGAATAAGAATTAATTAAGAAGTTTTTTCTGTTTTACTAGACTTTTAGGAGGATACTTTTTTTTCCTTTGAAGTAAATCAAAGTGGTTCTTTTCTTAAAAATCATCGTGCCAAGAAAACTTATTTCTGTTCAAACGCGCGCTAAAATATAGTATAGTGTAGTAGATATTTTTGGTTTCGCCGAAATTCTTAAAACAATTTTTCGCGGATCAATGCCAAAATAGAAATTATTTCTATGGGAAAATCCCATACAGTTTTTTCTTATATTACATAAAAATGTGGAGATATGTATTTCTTTCTTTTTACGAAACTACAAAATCGTCATCTTCAACAAATCAATCACTTAGTAACAAAAAAATCAATTAAATTAAAATTTATTAATTAAAAAAAGAAGCAATTCTTCTTCTTGTTGTTAATTAAAGAAGAAGAAAAAAGACGGAAATCATTGTTATGGACCTTGTTAAATTGGACATTAAGGAAACGTTTTTTTTTTTTAATTCTAATAATTTCATGATTATTGAACTTGATTTCGTGAATTCCACATCATAATCACATTCTCAACCCACCCACCCAGTTCGTAATTTAGCCTAATAAATGTTATTTCTTCTTATTTAAATCATGTCTTTTTTTCTTGCGACTTGACTTAAGAATTTGTGTGTTTTGTGAATTTGCCCGAATTTTTGAAAATTCTAAAAGAATTTTAAGATTTTTTAAGGTGTTTTTTTTTCTTCTTAAAAGTATGTTAAAAAAAATTCGGCGAAAAAGTTTACGTAATAAAAAAACAGCATTTTTTTTTTCTTATTTAGTAAAATTTCTAAAACAACCGAAAAAAATGCATCAACAACAAAATTTCAACAAAATAAATCAAAATGAAAATACGTTGATGATGCAATTCAATATAAATGACCGAACTATAGAAATAATTGGGTAATGACGCTTATTTTTTTAAAAGTACGAAAACATTGTTTTTTCATAGAAGATCAATGCCAAGAGGGTGAGACATGTAATTATAGTATTAAAAAAATGTCACGATCGCACGATCAGTCATTTATATACATTTTGTTTTTTTTTTCTTGTTTTTAAATTAGTAACGTATACTCTTTCAAATTCTTTATCACTTTTAATGTTGATCTTCATAACATTTATCCTCCTCAAGATCACCTATAATCATATTTAAATTCAGAAACGCAGGATTTCTTTGATAGCCGATCTTCACACTGTTTTAATTGAAAAACCCTCTAAAATGAATAAACTTTGATTAAACTAAACTGTAGAAGATCCTTTTTTAATTACGATCAATCAAGATCAAAACTGATCTTCCAAAAAAAAAAAAAAACCGCGATCACTTACAGATCATATATTATCGCTGTTTCTTTTCTTTTTTTTTTTTGGTCGCATAAAAATCAATAAGAAAATATTTTGTTTGTATAATAATTTAAAAATATGTTTTATTTCATTTCATTTGGTTTTTTTTTGGCAAGTCTGACATAAAAAAACAAAATCTTGACATTGACTTCGCGCAAATAACTATTTTTATTTTTTTTTTAAATATTTTATTTTTACGGAAATTTGAGGTTCTCAGGTCATTTACCTAATCACTTGACAAATATTTAAAAACGTATAAAATTATTATAAATGTTTGATCTTTTAGCAAGCTTTTTTTTTAGAGAGTGTGACGATCAAAATATGACATTTGTTTTTTTTTTTCTAATTAAATCAAAAATCAAAACTTAAGAAAAAAAACGCTAAAAGGTGTGCCTTGAACTTAAATCCACATATACACAAGAAGATCATTAAAAATTAGCAAGACGTCAACGTTGAAAATTGCGGTAGCCAAAAAATCTGGTTAGTAATAGTATGTGGGAAGTGCGCGAAACAAAAAAATTGATTTTATTTTTAAATTTTTATATGTACTCGATTTCTCATTAAAAAAACAGAAATTAAAGTTACATATTTAACACGATCACCTGAATTTATTGATCTTTTTCGAGTAGATTTGAATTTTTCGATGTGACGGGGGTGTGGGAGGGGGAAAGACGGGATCGTAAGACTACGTGTGTAAGATTTTTGTTTTAATTTAATTTTATAATATATTAAAAGTATGAGCAAAAGTTATGTAAAATAAAATCTTTTTCAGTTATTTCTGGGCTTATTTTTTTTGGTAAATTGTAAAAATAAATTTTTGTTGAGTAAAAAATTTCTAGAAAGTTCTAATTTGTAAGTAGGAAAATTTCGGGTTTCAAGTCTTCAAAATTGATCTGAAAACTTATTGGAAATATTTCCTAAACGAAATATTAATTTGCTTCTCCGTCAATCCATCCGTGATCAATGATTTATAACTACAAAGGTTTGGCCCTTTAATAGCTAATATCCTAGACACAAACCATTGAATCGAAAATTGTTTGTTTTTTAGTTTTAAGCTTTGTGAAGCCCAACTAATATGAGAAAACTTTTCCATTTCTGTTGGGAATACGTTGAGAAACCTGAATGATTGAAATAAATATTCGATCGAAGATGGTCACAATACCAATTTAAACTGAGTTGTCACTTGTACTCTAATATTTATTTCAAAAACGTCTAATGTACGCCTAATGTTTTACAAATATATTCTCTAATTGAAAATATGAAATACAATGACAATTCTTTAATATAAACATTATTATATTTATGGTTTCCATTTAACATATTCTATTATTTTTGCTCCAGGAGTCGTCCTAATCCAACTAAGGTAACTTGACTAGATTTTCAGAAACAAAATTTCGATAATCATTTTTAATAGGACCAATACGAAAGTAACCAACAAAAAAAAAGGACGGAAATTGTATTGACAAAAAAAATAAAGACAAGAAATCATATAAAATACTAAAACTATTATTATGTTTACTTAATGACATCATCATTAATATGGAACCTTTCAAGACAAAATAATAACAATATTCTCGTCTTTAAAACGCAAAAAAAACCTAGTTAGATAAACCAACTTTCACCTAAAAAAAAACAACATAATGCTAACACAAAAAACTATAGAAATGGACAATATTACTAGTAAAGTCGCGTTCAATATATACCAAAACCAAAAAATTATGATGAAGGAAGATCAAGAGTTTGAGGTACTTTAATTCAACAAGAAACTTTCTCTTCATTTATTAAATATTGTTATTAACTTTATTGTTTTGTCTATATATGAAAAAAATCCAATGTTTTGTTGTCCCAAATTTGGTAAGCTTTTTTAATTAGGTTATTTAAAAATGAATACCATTTTTTTTTGTTTGGTATTCAAAGGTGTGGTATTATTACTCAATCGAAATTTTTGACCTGTTAATTAAAATTAAATTTACAATAACTGTGAAAGAAACAATTGAATCATTGAAAAATGATGATGACGAAAAACGCGGAAATTATGACTTACGTATGAGTAAAAAATTCATACTAAAAATTCGTCCCGGAAGTTCTATTTTTTTATAATATCGATTGTACAACCCTGTAAAGATCTAAAATAAAGTCCTAATCTCATATTAAAATTATTTGAGATTAATCTGTATATTAAAACTAATATCAGACGACGAAATATTGGTTCTTAAATCGTACGAATTTCAAGTGTTTATGTTTGAAATTAATTAAGTGGTTTAGAAACACAAAAACTTGTTTGCAAAGCATTGAAATCTCGATAACAGAACTCGATCCCGCCTAGGACATGATCAAGAAATCGAAATAAGAAACTACTTTCTTACAAACTATGAAAAAAAAACAGATAAAAATCACTGTTCTTTTTAAAGAACAATTACAATCTTTTCTTGTTCTTTGAAAATCACAATTTCAGTCATTCCCAGTGGTGGTGGTAGGTGATGAAAACTATATTTTGGTTATTCTAAATAGTTTTTAAAGTCTTACATAATATACAAATGGCTGGTTCGATTGACTTTCTTAAGATCAAATCAAGTACTAAGTTTCACTTGGAATAGGATTTCTTGTTTGTTTTTTTTAGAAATTTCAGAAATATATCGCAATAAAAAGGTATTAAGCAATCTTGTTGTATAATAAAATAAAAAATTATTAGCTTCTTGCTTTTTTTTGTGGGCCAAAATTGAAATTATGAAGTGTTAAAAATTGAAAACCAGACACATTACATATTTTTGTTTTTAATCAAAAATCAATAAATTAAAACATCAAAAAGTAAGATTTTCTTCGCCTTTTCTTTTCTTTTTTTTTTCTTTCTATTTTTATTATAAATATAACATTTAAAAATTTCATCAAAAAATCAAATGTTTCCGCGTGTCGTGTACAAAATTTAATTTGAAAGAAAATAATTATGTAATTTTGTAGAAATAATAATAATAATAAATAGTAAAAGAAAACCCTTCAACATAAATTTCAGTTCGATAAACATAAAAGAAGATTATCAAAAAACCGTATTAATTAAAACTAATATAAACTAATGAAAAAGAAAATCAATTGATTTCTTGGGGATCACCACCACCTTTTTCCACATTTATGTCTTATTAACTGCGGACTTTTTTAAGAATTTAAAACTTGTCTAGCAGAAAAAAAAAGAAGACGTCCTAGTAATAAATTATCTATTTTTAAAATATCAAATTTCTTTATTTGTTTATTCCTTAAAATTACAATTTTGGAGATTGATATCCTTTTCTTTCTGTTTTTCTTTTTTATCGTGTTATATTTTTGTTGATCGACACACACAAAAAGTAAACAAAACCATTTGGCCCCCTTTAGTTTTCTTGTGTGTCCACAAAATTCCGTTCATTTCATATAACTCCCCCACCCCACATCAGGCGTCAAGGAGTTTCAATATATTCTATTAGTATATATTTCTTGTACAGACTATTTGTCCTCCCAACAATCCCTAAAATTTCTTTTCACAACTTATTTAGTTTCATTTCTAGAAGAAGAAAAAAATTGCAAATCCAAAACAAAAGCTAGAATTCTTTTGTTGTTTCTATTTTTTTGAGGGTGGTGGTAATGGGTGGTGATTTAATATACTTGTTATTTTTATTTTTGTCTGTATTTACAAATGCAAAAAAGGAAAATATCGTTACTAAGGAAACCTCAAGAAGAAGAAGAAGAAAAAAAGAAAACAAGGACCTAAAAGTAGGATGAAATTATTTTTTTTTTGGGGGGGGGGGCGGTTCATTGAATCCTTACGAGAATCCACAGGGAAGAATAAAGAAAAATATTTGTTTTTGTCAGTTATAGCAGCACATGTTTGATTTTTTTCTTTCTACCAACAGTTGTTCCGGAACAGAGCAAAACTCATTGTACGATGAAATCAGAACAACTTGTTCGATGATTTTGTGTTGTTTGTATTTTCAAAATAGTATCAAAATTTTATTCTATTCCGGTACTAAACTAGATAGTGAAAAAAACACGACTAAAATATATATTATTTCTACTCTCGATGGGGGTTGGGTGGGTGGCTAATGTATGTGAATGAAGTGTCATATGAAGGGATGTTATATATATATAGTAATAAAGATTGAATAGCATACATGTAGGTAGGTGAAAGAAATATAATATAATGATAACATTATCTCAATTCTTTTTCCAATAAACAACATTTAAATAATGAAAATAATATGATTTTTTTTCTTGTCCTGACAACAATCAATTTTGGATGATAATAATAGGTTATTTTTATTCTCATGTAACCCGCCTCTCTTCGTAATAATAATATACAATATATACGGTGAGAAACACAGGTAAATTCAAAAAATTTCAAAAGTTCTTAAATCTTTAAAACTCGCAAGAGTTCAAGGTTGGTTAATAAAACTGAAATTCTAAGAAAAATACATTATGTTACCATATTTAGTAATCATATACATATATATACCTTTAATCATCATTATCAAAAACATTCTGTCACGGAATTTCATATCCTATGATCATCATCATCATGACCCGACAAAAAAAAGAGCAATGCCCGCGCAACTATTAACAAATTTGTCTGACTATACAGAAATTCATCATTCATCTATTCGAAAAAAAAAAAATCTCAAATTCCATTTTTCTAATGAATTGTTAGATTTTGTTTGTTGTGTCGCCTTTGATCCGAAAATTGTTCAGTACTATACAATATATAAAAATTTTCAAATTCCAATTGAATGAGTTTTTGAAGAAAAAGGGAGAATAAGAATTCATGGTCATCAGTGAGTGCACCTTGAAAAAGCACGACCGAACATCGATAATGGTGCCTACTTTTTATTTTTCTTTACGGTTGAAATAATTTCAATGCATCACCTTTTTTTCGAAGTTGAAGGAAGGACCATCTCTACCTACTACGTACATATATGTGCGCCCTTTGAATTCCATAATAATTGAATAGACGCGTATTGAAACGACCGGAAATTTCTAATAAAAGTAAAAAAAAAAAAAAAAATAAACACAACTACCTTTTCCCTTGAGAGAGAGTAAGTAATTCTATATAATCCCATATTATTAAATGAAAACCCTTAAGGGAAAACCTTTATTTTCATGTTTCTTCCCTTTAAAAAAAAAAAAAAATAACAGGTAGTTAACCAATGGATGGTGTTCGTGAAAGAAATTATTAAATAAATGAGTTGGAATCCTAAAATTAATATAATTTTAAGAATGCGTCATTGGAATTTCATTAGATTTTTTCTTGACCCGGGGCGTAGAGAGAGAGAGAGAGAGATACATATTTGTCTAATTTTTGAAATTATGATTCAAGTGTATCTCCACGACACCCACCCACTCACTCATCAAACTGATAAATAATAATTCAAAACATGCGTATTTCAAAAAAAAAATCTAGAAATATGCGTTGTGGTGGACCGTCGTCGTTCAACTTATTTTTCCGACTATCAAATATAATTATTACAAAAAAAAATGAAGAAAAAAAATCAATTAATTTTTACCAAAGTCAATAACCATTTGATTTGTGTTAGTATAATAATGTTAAAATCATCAAAAAATTTAAGAAGGTGGACAACAGGTTATTAACTCATCCGAATTAATAATAATAATAATATATTTTTTTTTCTATCTCATTATAAACAGAGGCCAATAACTTTCCAAAAAGAAAAAATATATATATATTTCATCCTACAACCATTAAAAGAAGAAACACAAACAAAAAATTGCGTAGGTTTGAATCTTAATTTAAATCCTTTTCATGTTGCGCCATCTCTACAGGTTAAATTTTAATTAAAAATTTTTATAATTATAAACAATAAAAATATCAGAAATTTTTAAAGGTATTATTATTTTTTTTCCTGGATTTATGCTTGATCGCGTTTATTAAAAATGTGAAAATGAAAAAAAAAAAAATGATAATAATAAGTTCACTCACTTTTTTGATCTTTGATTAAACGACGACGACGACGACGGCAACGACAACAACAACAATATATTTATTTATTATTACGCGTATACACGCAATTGAATGTGACATGATTATAACAACGCAAAGAAAATCGGTAAACAACACGCACACAATTAAAACGCGTTCATCAAAAAAAAAAAAAATCTTAATATTAAAATGATAAAAATAAAATAAGTGATCGCGTGGTAATTGATCGATGATCATCAAGAAAAAAAAGAAAAAAATTTCCTCATAATTCGTTCGGGTCAAAATACAATTTTCTTTAAGATAGGGGGGCAGCAGCAGCAGCAGCAGCAACAACAAGTGCCCAGTGGGACTTTTAACACTCGATGAAATTTTCATTAATTAATTATTCAAAATTTGTCATCTAAAGATCTAAGCAGAATGACGGGGATCCACGACGGATTCACGAAGCATTAAAATTTGATATTTTCAATTAGACTACACAGAACACGAAGGATCCACGACGGACTATTTTTAATACAATCTGAAAACCGAAAACTGTGAATCCGTCGTGAATCCGTCATTATGTTTCCCGCATACAGGTAACACCTAACACTAAAAATTCAATAAATCCATAAAATAATTCAAGCAAAAATTAATCGATACGTACTTCCTTCATCCTCCGTAAAACTGTACAATGGCTACGTTTACATCGACAAATTTTTAGGTCACCTAACTAAAAGTTAGGTTTGGGTCAGACGTGTTTACACCGTACTAGACCTAAGTCTAAAACAACGTCATATGTGAACATTTATAGAACTTGGATATCAAGAAATCAGCTGATATCTGTCAAAAGTTCTTAAGTCGATTTCGAATTTAAGGTAAGTCTGCTATTTAACCTAAGTTACTTTGGGCGTGTTTACACCGTCATATTTAGGTCGACCTAAGCACTTAAGTCTCTTTTTAAGTCTCGGTGTAAACGTAGCCAATGTTTAAGAAATCGAATTGAATTGAATACAATAAAAGTGACACGATCACTTAAACTACATGTGCATAATCGTCGCGCTGGTGTCACTTGGTGGTTGACACACACATCTAAACAATAAAGCCCACTTTAATAAATACATCTTTAGTTTCAATTGGATTTAAGACAATTTTCTTTTCATTTTAATAAAAATCGAAAAAAAAAACATAAGTGATCGTAATAAAAACGACGATCACTGATCATCAGAATTCCATCAGGTCAATATACTATTTTTTTCTGGACATAGAAAATTATTGAGTAATCAATTTTATACCAGAAAAAAAAATGAATGATTATAAATCACTGGAATTAATTAATAATAATTTTTTTAATAACTGATCGATGATCGTTTCATCAAAATTCGCATTAGAATTTTTTTTTTTTTTTCGTCTCGAATTTATGGGGATTCCTATATTTCCAAAACAGCATATTTTTACACATTGGAAAATTTTCTAAGAATTTCAATTTTTGTTGAGATCGCGAATTTTGTTAATTGTGATCATACATATTTTTTTTAAACGCAATTTTTAAATTTTTTTTTTAATCAAAACATATTTTCTATAAACATAAAAAATTCTAGGAAATTGATTTAATATTTTTTTAATCAAAAGATCTTCGAAATTCTTAAACTTTCTTCTTACTATTGGAAAAAAAAAAACAGGAAAAAATGATAATACCAATCTTTTTTTGGTTAAATGCGTAATATTTTTCGTAATCAAGTTTTTTTAATTTAAAAATTAAGAAAATAAATTTACTATATTTTAATATGTCGCATAATAATTTCTGCGTGATTTTCTTAATCCAAAAACGCATGCGCATAGTAAAACTTTGGGGGTGTTCACAATTTTCCTATAAGTGACTCCATTGGACTTTCAGTCTTGACAAAAAGTCTAATGGAGTTGCCTGGTAAAGGAGATGACAAACCAAAATAGTTCTATGAGCTGCTTTTCGTCCTTTTATAATCCTCTTAGGTGCATGCATGCTTTACTTTGCTTTGCTAGAGCGAAGAGAATCGTGTAATTCGATTGTATCTTAATCGAATCGAAGAAAGATTGTCGATCAAAGTTGAGTCCAAACAAGTTACACGATCTCAAACTAATGATAACTGCTGCTGTCATGAAATAATACAATAGGGTTGCTCTAAATATGTGTGACAAGAGAAGTCTTCATTCATCAAATTCTTGTTGGTGCCATCAAGTCTTCGAGCTATCTCGAACGCATAAAATTTAAAGTTACCGTGTACACTCCCTAAGAAGGGTCAGTTTATTCATGATCAACTGTCATCGTACTGACTATGAAAAGTTTGAACCAGTTGCTAGAATGTTGCAGAGAACAATTCTGGACACTTTGCTTGTCACTAAGCAAGGAGAAACTGAAGAGTCTGTTGATCACTGACTCCGCAGTATCATCGGATAAGTAACCTCTCCGGTTAACCTTTTTGTGTTCTATTGGTTGTTGACCACATGAATCAATTTTGGCCATATTCACACTCATGGGGAAATAGACTTAAGACTATTTTAATGCTGCAAAAACGATGCATTCGAGATATTGCACGCCAGATGATGATCGAACTTGAATATTTGGCTATATTTAAAATGTGAACGCGTTTTTATCATAATATTTATTTAATTTTTTTTTATATACATTTTTTCTCGACGCAAAATTTTATAGTGTCGCTGAACTGCGTTTATTTAACATTGATGAAGTGTGTTTATTTGTTGTTTTATTTTTTGGCGAGAAATTTTTGCGATTATTCTAATTCGCAATTGCGATTTTCTTTTTGAAAATTCCTATCAAGGTATTTTTCATTTATAATAAGCAAAAATGTTCTGCGCCACTAATTTCTGTTGGGGGAGTAAATGTGTAGGGTAAATAAATGTTAACACGTGTAAATGCGTTTGTTTACATCACGATTAAAGTTTAGTAGGCCCTTGTTTTTTTGAATTTTAATTCGATGCGCGGTGATATTTTTTGAATCTTCGCATTTCTTTCTTTTAAAATGTTCTTGTTTACCTTTTTCTTGCTTTCCTTCTTAATGAAAAACAAGATGAACTATTTTAAGTAAATACTTTTTAATTAAAAAGTTTCAGAAAACTTTCTTAAGATCTCTCTCTCTCTCTCATTTATTTTTGATTCGATCTATCTTTCTCTCTGTGTATTTATTTATCACTCTCTCAATATTATTTGCGCGATTGAAAAAATAGTTATTGCGACGAAATGAAAAACTAATAAATAAACCAACCACTTGAAAACTCGTGTTAAAAAGAAGAAAATAAATATACTTGAATACTAAGTAATTAACTTAGTGCAAAATGAAGAAAAACAAAGTTTGTAGTATTATAAAAATACAAACACGTGGAAAATATTAATAATTGTTTTCTTTTTTTTTCGCTACTGCCCCTATTTTATAATTGATTAGCGTTTAAAATCGCGCATATTATATAAAATCGGAATATATAGAACGTAACAACAAAGTTTTATATAAATTTGTTTGCAAAACAAGACAACATTTTTAATTGAGATTTAAAATATTACTGGCACGTAAATCTTTTGGCAAAAAAAGCTTATTTCTTTTTTGGAAATGATAAGAAAATCATTAATCGATAAAAACCACTAACAGAACGAACCTAACAACGCAATCCCCACCCTGTCTCCACATTAGGTAAGAGAGTGTGGATCAATAAAGAAAAACTTTCATTTATATTTTTATAGAACAAAAACAACACCGCCACAAAAAAGTCCGTAGACATCCCAATTTTCTTATTCAAATTTCAAAATTTTAACTTTTTTTTTTCTATCCAGGGGGATGTGATAAAATCCCTGTTCTTTTCCATTGGTTTTACTGTAGTAAAAGAATGGAATTTTTAATGAGATTAGTCTGTTCAACGTCTCTCCACAAAAAGAACAAAAAAAAGAGTTCAGCAAACTTTCAAAAACCAAAAACAGGGATTCTTTTTGCCGGATTACTGCACCACCAACCACCACAATAATCCACAAAAAACTCTAGATTCCTTATGGATTTGTTGCCCATATCCTTTTCTTTCTTATTAAATTGAATTTATTTAAATTTTTTTTTATTTTATAAAAAAATCATTTCTCGATTAAGTTTAATTACTTTTCTTCTTGTTGTTGTTGTATTTCATATTTCCTTAATAAAAATCCTCAAAAAAAAAACGAAAAAAACCTAAAAAACTTGGCGCCAAATTCAAAATTAATTACTTTTCTCTTTTCTTATCCCATCAGCCAGCAGCGATCAGTGATCTTCATTTAAATTAAAAATAAAGTGAACGTCGAAAGAAAAAAAAACGAAGAAAAATAATAATAATATGTTGAAAGCGTTGTTGTTTTTATTTTGGATCACTGAGATGGCCTCCATTCCAAACACTTTTGGCGCCTATTTAAAAAAAAAAAAAAAAAAGATCATGCTGTGATCGGAGATGCCATGTTATTTGTTGAGTGAACATGATTACAAAGCGATGATGATGAGATGAGTTTATAGACACCTTCTTTTTCTTAAAGATCCACAATTTTGCAATGCTTTTACCCATTTGAACATGGCCGAAAAAAAAAAAAATATATTGATCATAATTACGCAAGTACGAAAACATAACATGTTATTTTTTTTTTCTTTATTTTTGGGAGAAAATTCATGCAACATAATTTTTTTTTCTTTTGGGAAGAAAAGGGGAGGAGGATCGATCAATCGATCGTTACGTTTAGGATGCCGTAATATTAAGTTTTAAGTTTGAAGATATGTAAAAAAAAATATAAATAAAAATTACAACTCCACAAATTTCATTACAAAATTTACGCTTTTTCCGCATTTCCGCCATCCCGCTTTTCCGCTTTTGAAAAAAAAAATAAAATATTGAATTCTTAGAAATTCGTTAGAATCTTACTGAAATGATTTTTCCAAAAAGGAAATTCCACAAAATGTTGAGACCAATACGGCGGAAAACACGTAGCGGAAATTCCGTACTATCTGACTCTGTGACTCTGTTTTAGTATAGTTCTGCGGCGATCTTTCATAATTTGACGAAATTAAATCAATATTTCATCATAATTTTTTCGAATTGAAAATTACTAATTTTCGCGCCTCCTCCCCCTCTCTCTCTCTCTGATTCACCTCAACTCCTATTTTACTACAAAAATTACTCAAAAAATACGAAATAATTTTTAGTTTTTTTAATTAAAAATAGTGTATTTTGCCATTTATTGTTGCGCGCAAATTGAAACAGGGTTAATAACCTTTATGCACACACACACAATAGTATTCAGTATTTTCTAATCGCGTAAAGTGCAAAAAATTGTTTCAAAAAATTTATTATTTATGATTTTTTTCGCGATTTTTTTTTTTTTTTTTTGCTAGTCCAATATTTTCTGCTGTTCATTCGTGCAAAGAACGCGGGATTATTTTTTTTGAAATTTTTCTGTTTTTTTTTGGTAATTTCTGATCATTTTTTGATTCACGCAACGATCATAAAAACGCAATATTTGCGAAATTTTGATAGTCTTCTATTAAAAAACAAAAAGCAGGCAAACATTAAAGACCTTGACCTCGTCTGTCTGTCTGTCTGTTTGTACTCTATTTTAAAACTATATTTTTAGTATATGTACATTATACTCGCGGGCGTGGGCGCGGGCGCTCGATCGCTCGCGAGAACAATCATTTTGCATTGTTTTTTTTTTTATATATTACAATGATGATATCGATCATCATAATGATCAAGAGTTGTGATGAGAATGATCATCATTCAATGATATTTAACAAAACAAAAAAAAAGCTGAAGCTGTCGTTTGTTGATCTCTGGAATGACAGATCTTCTGCTGCTGGTTTGTTGCTGATGAGATGTTTTTAAGAAAAAGATCTTGTGATCGCGATTTTTGTTTTTTCTTCTTCTTTTTTTTCGTTGATCAATTAATGAGGTGGATCGTTTTCTTTTCATTTTTTTTTTCAGGGGGATGGGATAAGATAATATTTAGTGTTCTTTGAAATGTTATTACTAAAATATATGTACTTAAAAACTGCAATTATATATTTTAGTTTTTTTTTTGTTGTACGCCTTCCCCTACAGGCGTTCTTTTAATTTCGCGTAGAGCAAAAAAAAAAAACATAAATAATAAATTGTTAATTGTTAATTGTTGTGTGTTTAAATGGTGAATAAATATTTTTTAAAGAATTTTTAATAAGATGTTTGTTTTGATTAATATTTACTGTCGGGATTTTTGCGCTTGGTTCTGTTTTTTTCGTGATTCTTCAACATTTTCAAAAGGTTCTTTGGCCTCATCAACGTCGCGTCCACATGAGGTCAATAAATTTTCAATGATAGGTAATTTAAAATTCTTGATGTATTTGGTATTTTTCTTCTTATTTTTTTTTTTTTTTTTTTTGAGAAGAAAAAAAGAATTAAATCTAAATTAAAAACACTTTCTTTAGAAATTTGAAGAAGAACTTTGAAGAGAATTAAATTGAAATTATATATATTGATTGAAAAAAAAAATTGCTAATCATATTTTCTATACGTAATTTTGTTAAGACAAGATCTATTCAATTCTGTTATTGTGTTAAAAAAAAGACATCGATTAGAGGTCATGAATCACTGAACTTTTGGGTTCTTAATAATATTCGAGGTTAAATCTTCCAAATCCAATATAATTGTATACAATTCACGTGCTTTTCATATTAATAAATCTTCGATTGATTATTTCTATCGTTTTTTTTTTTTACCTACACTTTTTTTTTCTTGTGCTCCCCCAAATAAGTTCCCCTATATACCCTCTAAGGCTTAGAGTCTAAGCAAAAAAGCAAGAAAAAAAATACATCATCATTTTTCTTATACATATTTCGAAATGAATAAATTTTATACCTACGTGCGTTAAAAATGAATTTTTTTTTTCTCATGCGCAGCCAACTTAAGGGGGGACTTCTCTACTTAGAAAAAAAAAATAGAAAAAATTCTTCACATATTCTCATATAGGAAATTTCCTAACAAACAAGAATTTACAATAAAAACGAAACTAACAAGAAATCTGTAGAAAAAGTTGTAGGCGTTCTATAATATAATATAAACAATTAGCATTGTAAATGGTTAACAAAACTACAAATAATTATTGTATTGTTTGAAAAATATTAATAATTTATAGAAATACAAATGACTAGAGCTTAATAATAACCGTTGTGATTATAGTGGTTAGATCTCATTTATTGATAAGAGCCGATTTAACCCCACAACTTCATTGGACTTATTTCAAGACATAATTTCAGTCGGGACTGACAAAAAAGTCCAAATTTTCGAGTCTTCATTAGACTTTTTTTCAGTCCGACTGAAATTATGTCTTGAAATAAGTCCAATAGAGTCGTGTGGTTCGAATCATGTAACTCGATCTGGCCAAAATCGATGATACTTTTTCGAATCAATTTAATCTCAATCGAATTCCACACGATTTCTGAATATCGACTCTTCACAATTATAAATCCGATTTTAATTTTTAATCATTCACACATAATTTTCAAAAAAACGTACGCTCTTTAAAAACCCCCAAATACTATATTTTATGCAGATTCGTGTTTTAGAAGCTATGAACTTCTAAATAGTGTAAATTTCGTCTCCACAATCAAATGAGATTAGCCAGGATTTATAAATCTTGTTCATAACACAGACTTAGACTTTAAATTCAATCAAAATCCAGATAAAATATTCTAGTAATACAATTTTAAGAGCTATAACCTATTTTTCTAGTCTTTTTTCAAATTCATTTTAACGTTAAAGTCCCCTTAAGACAAATGAAATACTAATAATTATTTAAAGTAGTTTTTTTTTCCAGTTGTTATGAAGTAATTTCTTACAAAAAATTACAAATTACTTTTCCGTTTTGATTAAATGGACTCAAAAAAAACCATTTTTTTTCTATTTGAACGCGTTTAATTTTTAAAAAATTAGAATTTTTGTAATAAAAAAAAAACTGCGTAAAAAGATTAACTTATGATAAATTTTGTAGGCTTTTTGTTTAATTTAAATAATAATAACAAAAAAAAACTAATGTGAAGGAAAGAAAAAAAAACCCTATTCAAATAATTCATTAGGCGTGAGAATATTAAAATTTAAATTTTTTCAAGACAAAAAATTAGAAAAACTTTTTTTAAGACGTTTTTTTTTTCAAAGTCCAAGCTTTTCTTCCGTAAAAACAAAAAAAAATACAACAATTTCAGAGACCAGAATTTTTTCTCTAAGACAATTCAAATTAAAAATCACTTAAAAATTAGGAACAAACTTCTTCTTCTAAGAAAATTGGAATACTTTTAAGAATTTTAATGAAACAAAAATTTTAACCAAATTACCACATTTTCAGTATCCCCGGCTACGTGACAACAGCTAATACTTTCATTGACGTATTGCCATAATAGTCCCAAAAACGATTCAGCGACTAATAATTAGCTTCGAAGAAGTTGAAATTTTTAAAAAATCTTACGAAATTCTTGAATTTCTTAAGAAAAAATCATAAAATTTGAATCATTTTAATTGCAATTTTTTTCTTTTTTTTAAATTTAGATTAATTCTAATTAATAAAATTAAATATTAAATTTACAGGGTCATCCATAAAAAGTCAATTAAATTAAATTCAAATCTTTTTTTTTCCTTTTTATTAATCTAAAATATTTTTTAATATAATATAAGGGAAAGAAAAGTAGAGAAAAAGTATAGAGAGAACCAAGACCAAGTTTCGAACCCGGGTCTCGTCATCTCACTAGTCCTTTCATTTGCCTCATATTCCTCATATTTTTATTAAATCGTTACAATTGTTTTTTCTTTAAACCTCTCAAATATAACTTTCAATTTCTTTTTGTCCTACAATAAATAATTTTTTTCTTGGCTCTTAAAAAAAAGAAAGAAAATCAGTTTAAAAACGCTTAAAAACAAAACCTGGAATTAACTTTTCCTCTCAAACATTGCAGAAACAAAAAAGTTAGAACTTTTTATAAAAAGCTAAAGAAAAAATTATTCTTAATACAGAAAAAAAAACCGTGCTTTTTTTATATTCAGTCTGAAAAACATTTTCCCAGACATATTGGCGGCAACCGCGAATTATGGTGAAAAAATGGAAAAAAAAAATACAATACGCCAGCAAAACAAAAAAAAGTTTTTAGCAACACACGCTGACTAAAAACATCATTTTTTTTTTTTGTTATTAATTTAAAAACAAAATTTAATCTAAATACAACTCAAACCCATCACCACCACCCATCCTAACCCCGGACTCAGTCGTGTTCATCATCATAATTTAAAATAAGAAATATTTTTAAGCTTTTAAGTAATTTTCGCATGCGCAATTGTTAAAAAAAAAAAAACAAAATTTAAAACAAGTTTAAAAAAAGCAAAAAATAAAACCGCGAAATTTAAAACTAGTGTTGCTAAGTATTTTTTTTGTAGTTTTACTGGAATTAATTAATTAGTAATTAACTTTTTTTTGATTCCTTTTAAATTTTAAAACCAGAAAAAAACTGTTCTTCTTTTCTTTTCTTTTTTTTCTGAGGACTAAAACTCAAAGGAAACACTTCTCTAAATCTAATCTAATTAAAACAGGATTTGATTGAGATTTAGATTAAGACAAATTTTTTATAAGTTCTTCCATAAGAATCTCTTTCTTTTTGGGTTTTTAGAATTTCCAAATTTCTAAATTTCTAAGAAATTAGTCTGGTAAAACTTTCATCACACAATATAGGAAAACAGCTCTTGATTAACACCCATCTCGATTTATGATAAAATCTTTAAGCTCGTGCTGTGAGATATGGAATATATGAATATCTTCTTCCGGGTCTAAAAAACAACACACATGTCTAAACCGCGCGCCGTTCACCGGAAGAGGTGGTGGTTAGACAATTTTGGGTTTTCTTTTTTTTTTAAACAAAAAAATTGTAATCAATTTAAACCAAATTTGTTTTTTGTATTGATTTTATGTAAACTAAAAGAAACTAAATAACTTTCACATCCGGATAAATCGATTCTAGACCTAATTTTTGTATAACAAAATAATAAAACATTTTTGAGGAAATTTCTATTCCAATTTCTAGACTAATTTTCTACTAATTCAGAAATAGTAAAGAATTTTTGCATAACAAAATATTTAAAAAAAAAAGTTTCACTCAAAAATGTTCACAAAGCACTTCGACTTACAAGAATTTTATATAAACTTCGAATATAAATTCTTAGAACACACAACTTTTTGGGGAATCCTTTTTTTTAGAATCAAATTTAAAACTTAACGAATTTTTTAAGAATAACCACGAATTCATAAAACTTCTCCGATTTTCCCGATTTACACACACACACAAATTCTTAATCCGCGAAATTGAATAGAAAAATTCCACAAAAGGCTCCAAACAATTAGGAAAACAGGAATCGAATTGTATAATTCCGATTGTGACTAAAGTTCTGGGTATAGAATAGAACTAGACGGGATCACAAAACCAGCTTGACAAACTTTTGTTAGGTCCACTAAAAAATTTGGACCCATCAGATGAAAATCTAACAAATTACGTATTTGGAAAAGGAATAAAGTGTTTTCCAAAATTTTTAAAGATATGATTTTAATTGTGACCAAACTTGTTGAACCGTCTCTATACCGAAGATTAAGTCATATCGTGTCATTTTGCACCCGAATTTATAGGTCAAAAATCTTATTTCAAGAAAATTTTAAACGAAAACAGGAATCGAATTGTGTAATTCGATTGAGAATAAGAAATCCTATCGGAAAATAGCATAGCAATTCCTCATGGTTTTTATAGTTTACCATAAACCGAGTTAATTACACGACTCCTTTCCTGACTCTACAAAGTTTAGTACGGCCACACATCATCATTATTACAAAACTTTAGGTTTATGATAGGCTTTTACCACATACTTGTTACTAAATTACTTGGGACTGGGATGACTACATGCCTCTAATCCACACAATTTAAAGCACATTTTGATACTTAAGACTAACTCTTTGGGAATTAAACTTTTCCACATCACAATTTCCTATTTATTTCTAGGAATTTATCATCACTCTTTTAAATATTTATAATTAAGAACAAAAATAGTAGCTCACCTGTGTTGCATCAGAATACGGTGTACTCGAATTAATATCCACAAGTTGTGAACCAAAAATAACTCCCGATTTTGAAATTGTTGATGTTGTTGTTGATATTGAAGACATATTTGGTGATGATGATGATATTGTTGATGAAGAAGAATTATTATTATTATTATTATTGTAATTATTGAGTCCGTTACTACATTCAGATAAAATTGACGATGGCGATGGTGATAATGGTGGTGACGTTATAATTGTTGAATCTTGTGAATGTTGTGGAACCATTTTTACATAACACAAAACTTATGTAAAAATTTGAAAGCCACAAACAAAAAAACTAAACTTTTTTTTGTTTTTTTTTTCGCTCCCAATTATTTTTATCGATGAAAAAATCCAAATTTGCAAATTCTTGCTTTTTTTGGCGGGAAAATTATTAAAATAATTTTTTTTTTTTTTAATATTTTTTGAAGTTTTACAAAAAAAATTTGGCAGTGTAAATTTTCTTAGAATTTTTTTTTTATTTTTTAGTTTTAAATTTTTTCACTGATTTTTCTCAAACAAATTTTCACACAATTTTCTTAATTAATTAAATGTAATTTTCTTATTTTCTTATTTTTTTAGAACACTTTTTGTATTTATTTGTTGTTTTTTTTTTACAAGTCTGCAAACTACTTAATAACACCGAAAAAAAAAGGTTTCTTATTTTTTTTTTAAAGTAGTTTTTTAAAAGTAATTTTTTTCTTTTTTTAATTAGAAAAATTTTATGAAATTAATTTTTTGGATATTTTTTTTATTAAAAAATTCTGAACATATAAATTTTTTATGAAGATTATTTTTTTTGCCATTAGAATTATTTTTAAGATGTAAAAAAATTGTCATTTTGAAGAAAAATCGAAAAAAATATTAATTTTTTCTTTTTTTTTTTACAAAAACATTTTCTTTTTATTTTCCAAGTTTTTTTTTTTAAGAAAAAATTTAATTTTTTTTCTTCTCTTATTTTTTAATAAGTTTCCTAATTTTATTTATTTTGCCTGAACCAGCAACTTCAAAAATTTTTCAAAATTTTTTTTTTTTTTTTTCAAAATCCTTAAAAATACCAAATTTTTTGTGGTTTTTAAATCAGTTTAAAAAAAAAAACACTCCTCAAAAATATATTTTTTTGAGTCTGTTTTTAGTATATTTATTTTTTTTGAAAAAAAAATATTCCCCGAAAATCAGGGACTAATTTTTTGACCAAGTATTCTATTTTTCTGGATTTTCTAAGTCAACAAAAAAAAAAGAGTAATATTCCCGTTTTTCTTGTTAAAACTACAAAAAAAAAAATGACTGTCCTTAAAAACTTAAGTTCATCTTTTTTTCGAACACAAAATTTAACACTTCTAAAAAAAAAAAACACTTTAAAATAATAAAAAATAGAAAAAAATTACGAAAAATTTTTCACAATTACTTTTTTCTAAGTGTTTCTTATTTTTTTTTTTTTTAATTTAATTTTTTGCACACTTTTTCTTCTTCTTTAAAATTATATTCACTTTTTTTTTTTCTTTCGTAATTTTTAATTAAAAAAAAGGTTTTTTTTTTTAAAATTGTTTTAAAAAAATATTTTTTTCCACTTTAATTTTCCAACACTTTTTCGTTCTTTTAAAAAAAAAAGGTCACTTTACGTTGCTCCTAATTTTTTTATATTATTTTATTTTATTTTATTAGTCTTTTTTTTCAAAAACACTAATAATTTATTAATTAAGAGGAAATAAAATAATAAATATAAATATAAATGAAAATTAATAATCTTTTCTTAAGTTTTCTTTTAAAAAAACCGATCACGTTGATTGCTGATTCGCAACTAAAAATTTCAGAAAGTTTGAAAATAATAATCAGCTGTTTCGTGGAAAGAAAAAAAAACACTTTTATCCCACCACCTTCAAGTCTCGAATACACACACCAACACACAGAGCCAAACTTAAAAAACCCCAAAAGTATATGTTTACATACATAGTTTTCTATGCGTGCGCTTTAAAGTGTGTGTTCACACTGCTTTCATATATGGATACACGATGAGATGCACTTTATACCCTCAACACAATTACACACACACACACACACAGAATTTGACTCTCTTATCATAATAATAAAAATCGAATGCGTATATTAAATTCAAAAAAAAAAAAACAAAAACAAAAATCTAATTCGAATAAAATATTAAAATTAAACCAGTTTCTCTCTCTCTCTCTCTCTCTCTCTTCGCTATAAAAAGAAAAGAAACAAAAAATAATAATATTATATAAAAATCCGTGTGTATTAGTAAACAAATTAAAAAAAAAAAAAAAAAAAAACTAACCCATGCGCAATCATCAGCTGGTCGAAAAGTCTAGTCGACTGTTTGGCTAGTTGTTGTTTTTTCGTTTTTGTTTTTGTTGTTCTTCTGCTGTTTTTCTCTCTTGTGGTGGTGTGTGTGTTAAGATTGCAACGACGTCGTACGTACTGCTGGAGGAATTGTAAATAGAATCATTTGATTAGTGAGTGGAGTGGAGTGAGAGAGAGTATATGTATTAAATTTGAGTGCATCTAAAGAAGAAGAAGAAGGAATGAAAAACACTAAAAAAGATAGAGAGAATGAGAGAGAGAAAACAAAATATGAGAGAAGAAAATTGATTTTAAAAATAGAAGAAGATTACAAAAAAAAAAAAAAGAAACAAATGTACTAGAATTATTACGTTGTGCTGTACTAAAACCACCAAAACAAAACAAAACAAATAAATTAATTCATTTTTATAATTAAATTTAATTATTTGTTTTTGTTTTGAATTAAAAATAAAAAAACAAAACAAAAACAACGACGACAACACCCAAAAATTATAAAGGGTGTTTTCTTTAGAACTTTGTCTTTCGAATTGGCCAAACTTTTTCCAGCGGTAGCCAATTTGACAGCTGATAGATAATTTATACTAAGTTTGGTCATAGATTAATATACCTAGAATTCCAAGCCAAATGAGCAGCGTGATGTTCACTGTTGTTGTTGTAGGTGAACTTAAAGAAAAATGGATGAAAAGAAGTTTAATGTGAAAGAAAGAGAAGAATCTATATTGTACCGAGATATCACTGTACAAAAAGAATCAGTTGAATGCACAGTCGTTGGAAATTTTTATTATTATTAGTCTATGGTTTGGTTTGCCATTTCTCCAATGAATAAACTTACTGTTGAGGAACGATCAAGAATTATTCAAATTTGCTTTGAAAATCAGTCTCCCATTATCTTATCCCAAAACTCTATTCAGTGTTGAGGCGCTCATTTTTGGCTCAATAGGTTTATTACTAAGCAAAATTGTCGCTTCTAGAGTGGAACCAACCTAGAAGAGATTCTAGAGATCCCAATCCAAAAAATGAGGTTTACATACTGGGGCATCGTTGGTCCTTATTTCTTTAAAAATAAGGCGGAAGCTCTTGTTATGGTCAATCAGAGTGTTACCAGACCATGATAAGTGAATATTTCTTCGAAAATATAGATGACATTGATCCTGCTAAGATGTAGTTTCAGCAGGACGGCGGCGCTACATGCCATACAGCACGAGAAACAATGGACAAAGATGAGTTCGATAAGCAATTTATCTGATGTTTCTGTCCGGTAAATTGTCTGCCTAGATCTTGCGATTTAACGCCCCTAGAAGATTATTTTTTGTGGGGTTGTTACGTGAAGTCACTCACTCGTCTATGCCGATAAACCAAATTCAATTGAAACCTTGGAAGACAACATTACTCATGTTGTTATTAGCGAAATACCAGCCCAAATACTTCAAAATTGGACTTCTCGAATAGACCACTTAAAGCATAGTCGTGGTCAACATTTACATGAAATAACCTTTAAAAAATAAATGGCAAGAATTGATTTATCGATTTAAATAAAAATTTCTCATACTTTTTACTTTTTTCTGTGTTTATGCCCTACGGTAGGTACTACCGTCCGTCCGTTCGTATACAAGATAACTCAAAAACTCATCATCCAATTTTGATGAAATTTACAATGTGAGTTGCTTATTCCTTAACTTGGTTCGGTATTGCATTTCAGCAAAATTGATTTAGGGGGAGCAAAGTTATAAAGGAAAAACCAGGGTGACCAGAAAGTTTTGTCGTTTTTTTGTTTATGGTTTTTCGGGTTTAATTGGAAAATTTGTGAATCAATTTTGTTTAAATTAATTACATAGGTTAACTGCATAAATGGACGCTACCTTGTTAAATTTCAATCAAATCGGTCCAAGGATAAAGGAGAAAGAATTAATTCTTGGAGAAAATAACCCTCTTTACAAAGTTTTTTTGATGTATTCTAAAAACCGATTTGAATAAAATTTATAAATTGGACTTATGCTATCAGGGTCTAGGTTATCTGCAAATTGGAAGAAATTTTGAAAAGAAGGAACAAAGTTATAAAGAAAAAACCTTTAAATAATGTTAGTTTTGCCAGTTTTTCTGCCCGATTTCTACCATAGGGAATCAAAAAATCGGCTATAGGCCGATTTTATGTTATTATATGTTTTTCTTTTTTTCTTAAATTAAAAACCAAACGTCTAAAAAATCATCCTATATTAAAATTAAATTAATAATTTTGTTGGAAAAACTATTTTAAAGATAAAAAAAAATTAAGAAAAGCGTTTATTTAAAGAAAAAAAAAAAAGATTTAGAAAAATTAAGGAAATATAAATTAAGTTTTTGTTTTATTTTTATTTTATTTTATTAAGTTTATTTTTTTGTGCACGTGGTTAAAATATAAATTTCTTATTTTTTTGTATAAAAATTTAATATTTTTAGCTGTTTCTGTTTTTCTTTTCTTTTTTTTTTATTAATTTATGTAAATATTATTAAATTATGAATAATTTAATTGATTGTGGAAAGAAAAAAAAAAAAAACATTGAAGGTTAATGTTAAATGAATAATTCTGTTTTATAAAAATTTTATTTTTATTGCAGTTGACATTTTGTTTGATTTTTTTTTTATTAATATTCTTTAATTTGTTTAATTTATATTTTTTGATTTGATTTTTAAAACGTATTAAACAGAAAAAAAACAGAGTTCTATTTATTTATATAAGGCCTGACCTTAATAACTTAGTTTAGTACAATATTGAGATTTCCATTTGTACGTGTTTTTGTTTTTTAAGTACTAATAAGTAAAAAGGTAAAAATATTTGCTAAAATATCTACTCGCCGAGAGTAAGTCAAGTTTTTCCGATAGATGACTGTTTTGTTTTTTTACATTGCTTAAGGCATTAAGGGAAGCAACTGTCCTTGTGTAGGAGAGGCCTTTCAAATGTCTTTTGCTCAAGCGAAAATCATTAACCGACCTTAGCATTCGTGAAACTGGTTTATTTCTACCGCACTCAGTTTTATGATGCGTAATTTCAAATAATTCCATGGACCTAAAGAGTCTTGTAATAATAATAATGGTAATAGTAACAGCTCAAGCTCGAGCCCAAAGGCAAACATAATAATAATAATAATAATGTTAAAATGCATTTTGTCCAGCAAAAAGGAGAAGTCAATAGCACCATTCAGGATTTGGCTCACAAAAACCACATCCGCTATTAGGAACCACTTTTCTAAGGACTGTAAACCTATTAATTTTAATCTATCAAGGTATGGTGGCAGTAGAACGGGGTCATTCCACGAAAGGTTACGTAATGCAAATCGTACGAACCTACGTTGAACAGACTGCAGACTGGTAATTTGTGCATTTTGGTAGGGAGAGCATACCTTATACTGGCATATTT
This sequence comes from Xylophagus ater, assembly GCA_963422695.1. NCBI lineage: Eukaryota > Metazoa > Arthropoda > Insecta > Diptera > Xylophagidae > Xylophagus > Xylophagus ater. Next base: position 40,525,551 of record OY730484.1, read on the forward strand.
AACTATTAGTTTAAACAGGGTAATAAAATGGGCTTTAGTAATATGGGAGTCCGAAAATTCCTTGGACCAACGTCTAATGTAAGGCCTAATGTAGAATTGGCTCTATGACTATAGACCAATGAATCAATATGTTACTTGAAATCAAGTTGGTTGTCGCAAAAAGAAGGAAGAGCACGTCATTTATGGAATATCTGCAAAGAGAATTATCACGTTTAGTATATGTGATTTGATCGTTTGGAAGTTTTTCCAATTAAAAACGTGAACATTTTATGAAATGGAAATTGTTTTTTTTTTCTTTCGTAATTAAAAACTTAAGTAAAAAACTAAAGAAATAATTTCTTTATATATATTGTAAAAATATATTCCATTTATCGGTTGTTGTCCATGCTATTGAAGTACTTGGCGTATACAATTGTGACCAAACTTGTTCAATTACATTTCATATCCATTTTGCATAATTATAAAATAAATCTGGGATGATATAAATATCTAAATTAACTTAAAATCAAGTCAAATTTAGCATTTTGTTTTATTATAGAAGTATAGTACAAGTATCCTTTCCTGTAGAACAGGAAGAATGGTTAAGAAAATTACTGCAAAATATTTGAACTTCTTTTCTTTCATTTTTTTTTGTATAGTGGGAACGAAAAAATCATAAAATTTCCTATAAAGACATTTTCAAGCATAATAAACTTTCAGAAATTCTACTAAAAAAATTTCCATCAAGAAATTAAAAAATTGCATATTTTCAGGCAATGTAAATTAAAATTACGCCTTTATTTAATTTCCAAAACCATTTCAAATTCAAGCTAAAAATTTGTCATATAGTTTATTAATAAAGAAAAGATGTGGAAAGTTTTAAAAAGGTTTTTATTTAACATAAGGAATTTGCATTAGGTCTTATGGATAGAGCTTTAAGGCGGTAAAAGTTCTTTCCATAAGATTTTCTCATAATTTACTCATGTTAAAAATGAAAGCTTTTTAGAATTTTACAAATCTTTACTAATTTAGATCTTTGATTTTAGCTTAACCTAAGTTTCAGTTGCTTCCTTTCAATTAATTACTCATTTTTTATAACTTTGAGTTTGAGTATGAATGAGTATGTTTAATCAACGTACATATACTTTCTTCTTATCGCCTGTCTTTTAATATTTTTATCGGAAAATACATGACGAAAGTATATTTTCACTTTAAATCAAACGTACTAAAAATTTCGATTATACGCGACTACTAATTTTGCTTAGTTAATTGCGATTTTTTCAGTTTTTTTTAAATCAATATAAAATTTATTCACATGGTATTTATTGGTGTCGATTTTCAACCGACATATTTAACAAGAAAACATGTTTTATATCCTTTGTAAAGTTTCTTAAGAACAAAAAAAAAAAAAACTAAAACAATCGGCTATAAATTCTGTGGGCGTCTTACTTCTTCCTGTCGGGTATATAAAATAACCTTGGGTAGAAGAAAAAAAAAACTTCAAGATCTACAACAACCAACCCAATCTTATAAGTGGACTTATAAATTTAAAATTTCGGCAAAAATTTTGTGGTTTTCAAAAAAAAAATAAAAATAAAAAATTCATTCAACGAAAATTCCTAAACCATTAACAAATTTTATGAATTTAAATATTCTGTTCGATTGTCGTTAGGCAGGTCTCGTCCTCTCTCTATAGAGCAGGTAACAACCGTCTCGATCCATGAAAGATTTTATTATAAAACTTTACCGCCATCACAGAATTGAATTCGTTGGGGCTTCAAGAAACATGAAACTTTTCGTCTTAAATTTGTAAAATCAGCATGATTTTCTTGTGACGTATTTTCGTTTGCTTTTTTGGGGTCTCACATGTTCCACCACTCATCTTGATAATTTTGCTGCTACCGCGTAATCAATTGCAACAAAAACCAACCAAAAAAAAAACTTTGTTTACAACAATTTCCTTTTCAAAAAAACAGATAAAAAACTCCTCAACACACAATTCCATCTTAAACCCCGTTTTTATGCCCTATTATAGGTACTACCAGAGGGTATATTAGTTTTGTCACTAAGTGTGTAACGCATAGAAATAATCATCGTAGAAGGGTTTCAAGACTATGGGTCTATGTATAAAGAATCAAAAGTTATATCGATTTATGCATGTCCGTCCGTCCGTCCGTTTGTGGACAAGATAACTAAAAAAACACGTTATCTGATTTTGTTGAAATTCAGAATGTAAGTTGGTTGTTCCTTAACTGCGTTTGATATTGAATTTCAGCAAAATCTACCGAAGGAGAGGGAAGTTATTCAGCAAAAACCAGGGTCACCATAAAGTTTTGTCGTTTTTTTTTATATGGTTTTTCGGATTTAACTGGAAAATTTGTAAATCAATTTTGTTGAAATTAATTATGTTCGTTAAATACATAAATAGACGATATCGTGTTAAATTTCAGCAAAATCGGTGCAAGGATAGTGGAGAAAGAAATAATCCTAGGAGAAAATAAGTTTGTCCATAAATTTTTTTTGATGTACTTTAAAAACTAACATACTGATTTAAATAAAATTTGCGGATTGGATTTATCCTATTAGGGCCTAGGTTACCTGCGAATTAGAGGAAATTTTGAAAAGAGGAACCAAAGTTATGACGAAAAAACCTTTAAATACTGTTAGATTTGACTGTTTTTCTGCCCCATTTCTACTATAAGGGCATCAAAAAATCGGCTATAGGCCGATTTTAAGTTACTATATGTTTTTTTTTTCTTGGTTTTGTGGTCTCACATGTTCCACCGCTCACTCATCTTGATAATTTTGCTGCTACCGCGTAATCAATTGCAACAAAAACCAACCAAAAAAAAACTTTGTTTACAACAAATTTCCTTTTCAAAAAAAGAAAAAAAAGACTCCTCAACATACAATTCCATCTTAAAACCTGGATTTTTTTGTCTTTAAAGGTAAGAAAACTTTGCAGAAAAAAAGAAATTTCTTAAAGTTCTCGTCTTCTTAAAGTTTGTCATGTTGTTGTTGTTGTTTTTTACTTTTCGCGATATCACAAAATACTGACTCATTTTAATGTCGAACATGTTCTGACTTGTTCCAATAAAATGCGCGAATAAGCAATTTCGCGTTTTTCTGATATTGTTATATATTTTCGCGTAAAAATTCAATTGATTTATATGAAGTTTTCACGTCTAGTGGGAGGGTGTGGTGTTTCGGTGGAAGATCGAAGATTGTGATGATGGTGTAAAATGATAGAGAAATTAGATGTGATTGTGATCCATGTCAAAAAAAAATTTCAAAATTCATATCATTCGCAATTAAACTGGGATTTTTTTTTGTCTTTTATTTGCACATAATTTATGTATGGGGAGAAAGATTCTGTACTCTTGATCGAGTACACCAAGGCTGGCTGGCTGTTAGTACATCACAACACCATTATATTGCGTGACTGACCATCACCCATCATCATCTGCTTCTTTAATTTCTCGTATTGGTTGTTTCTTTTCTTTTGAAGTAATAAAAGAACAGCCTCTTCAAAAAAAAAACATGAAAACGACGACGTTTTTCTCGAGGAAAAGAAGAAATTCATGAAACCGATATAATTTTCATGGATATTTGTCTGCGATGTCGATTTTATTAGTTGAATTCTTCTTCTTTTCTGCGATCGGCAAAATCAGATATTGTATGTGTTCTTCAAAAAAATAATGTAAACATTGCGTAAAACACTTAAAATTTTCGCGAAAAATTTATTAGTATAGGTCAAGGGATGATGGGGATGTAAATGGAAGAAGAATGGCAACCAAATCAAAATCATGTCTATAATCCGTTTGTTGAACTTTTTCCAAGATTGTAGTAATTTCTGTTCGTTTGAAAAGTCAATTGAGGTCAAGATTTTTGATGTGCATGCGGTTTTGTTTGATGAATTTTGGGAAGAGTTTTTTTTTTTCTTCGTTTGTCAGAATTTTGAGATATTAGGTCTGTTTTAGTTGCCACTTGCTCTGGGGTAGAGCAAATTTTTACATTGAAAACAAAAACAACAAAAATGCAAATCCTACACTACTTTCAGAGCAGGTGTAACTATTACACTCGAATTAGTTCAGTTTTCTACCATAAAAAGTGTATTAGCTAAAAGTTTCTCATTTCATTACAATATGGTTGCTAAGCAGCGCTACAAACATTTGAATTAAAGCTTTTTCCTACTCCTGCTCGTTTTATTTGCAACTTACCCTGCTCCGGTGTAGGGTATGGCAAATAAAACAGACCTATTATTATTATTTGAAAAGGGTAGGATGCTTAGAAATCCAATTTGATGTCCAATTATCATATATAAGAAATTATGAAGAACAGCAACAAGTAAAAGGAAGTTCAAGTTTTGTAGAAACGATACGCAATACCCAACTAACATCTAACAGTATCCGCTACGCGACAGCTACTTATTAACATATTGCCTACTAGTAGGTAAGAGACATGCCAGCAACCAACTATGCTAGTTGGATAATAAGAAGATATTTAAAAGACGACGTTTTCAACAAGAAGTAACCATTGTTTTGGGCAAAAATCAAAATAAGTCTATGTGCGTTTTAGTTACAAATAAGTGCCATCTATCATCAACTCCTTTTCAATATTACCAAACAAAAAAAGACCTCATATATGTTTTCATAGAAAAAATCTTGAAAGATTTCCCAAAATCTCCAAACTTTGTCATAATTGAAATTTCGTAATTAAAAAAAGAAAAGAAGTATTTGTTCAGATATTAAATTAAGCTTTTTTTTTGTACAGCTAATAAATAAATAAAACCCAAAACTTGATTAAAAAAAAAGAAAAAACAAAAAAAAACTAATCATAAAATGAATTTCTAAGAAAATTGATTATAAATAAAAAATACTGAAAGGCATATCAAAATTTTTAATATTTTAATGTCGTATAAAACAATTTTTAAAATGTTGATGAAAACTTTGGAACTTAGAAGGAAGTTAACTTATAAGTAAATCAAAAACTAAATGAATCAGCCGGACTGTATGATACTGGGTGTCGTCTCAAACCTCGGTAAGCAATTAATCTATTGTCATCTTGAAAGTGGGGTAAATGTTTGGTTCAAATTTGGTATGCATTTTATATAAAAATTATGACAAAGTCGATCTCTATCCTCCTCATTCAAATTTAAATTTAATATGCGCCTGAAAATAGTCAAATCATAATTTCGTGATGAAAATGTAAGAAAATAAACCAGGAATGGAATTTTGTATTTCGATTTGACCCAATTGGATCGTATATACGACTTCGACCAACCAATTTGGTATCGGCTAAAATTGGATCGAAAATATTTTATACTGTGATCGTATAAAATTCATTCGATCAGTGTTGAGTTGTCGAAAACATGTTTTTTTTATGTTTATTGTCATATTTTTAATTTCTTTAATGAAAAAAACCCAAGTACAAGAAATTTGACAATTATTTCCTTAAATTTTTACTAAATTATTGTAGTTTTCACAAAAAAAAAAAAAAATAAAATATTTTTTTAAAAATTTTTTTTTTCACTTGAGTTCATGCAAATTGAGTTCATGCAAAAAAATCCCAAGCTTGCAAAAGTTAACTTGAAAGTATTGAATTTAAAAAAATTATCAAGATTTTCATGAAATTACAACCAAATAAGATGACCCTAAGAGCGAAGTGAAAATTATAAGTATAACAAAATAAAAAAAACGACGCCAAATTTAGGACCGAAGACACTTAAAGATATTTTGTTTCACTGAGACCAACAATTTTAATATTAATTATTAAATATTAATTTAAAAATAATTCAAAACTCAAAACAAATCTAAAACACAAACATTTTAAATTATTGTTTTCAAAAAAAAACTACCAGCTGTCAAAATTTCATTACATTTCATTGGCCAATTTGAAAATTTATACCATTTGCGTGGAATTCTCAAAGGCAACACTAATTTACGATACGATAATTTTACAGGATGCCAAAAAGAATTCAGATCGAATATTAAATCGAATCGAAAATTCAGTTGGATCGAAATACAAAATTCCATTCCAGAATTTGGCATTTTTTTTGGTTTTTTGTTTTAAGCTTGAGGTCCCACGAAATAATTGTATACTTCTTTCGTCTCTACTATTAAAAAGAAGACCAACTATTTTACAGTGATTTTCTAAGAAAAAATGGAACCTCTTCTCTTGCAATTAGCTACTTAAGAAAAAAACGAAATCGGTTCACTCTGACAATATTGATGCGCAGCTTAATTGATTATTTCTCCTCTTTTATACACCCAGAAAAATGAATCTAGATGAACCAATCGGAACAAAGAACACACATCTAATACATCTACTAATTTATAGCTACTAATTCTAGAAACTACAATCAGTTCTAACTTGATAAACAAACAAGAGTTTAAAACCTTCTAAAATACACTAAAATTTACGTACGATTAGTCAGAATTCCCAATCTAGGTGTTTTTCTGATACTCTTCTGTTCCGGGACAGAGCAACAGTGCAGGCAAAGCTACACAACTACATAGTATGAAATACAAAAAAAAAGAGATCAAAATCCTTGTGGTAGTACATTTTATAATTGATGAAAAGATGCGATATTTAAGTCATAGACATATTGACTACGTTTACACCGACAAATTTTTAGGTCACCTAACTAAAAGTTAGGTTTGGTCACACGTGTTTACACCGTACTAGACGTAAATCTAAAACAACGCCATATGTGAGCATTTATGGAACTGGGACATCAAGAGATGAGCTGTCATCTGTCAAAGCTTCACCAACTGTTTCCGAACTTTGTTTGAGGTTAATTTAAACAATAATAACTACTGCAGTACCATCTAATCAGCTATCAAAAAGTTCTTAGGTCGATTTAAATTTAAGGTAGGTCTGCAATTTAGGTGACCTAACCTAAGTTGCTTTGCACGGGTTTACACCGTCATATTTAGTGTCGACCTAAGCACTTAGGTCTCTTTTTAAGTCTCGGTGTAAACGTAGACATTGTGTTGAAATTGATTTTGTATTGCTTTACCGTAGAAATTTTATACTGACCATATATCAAGGTCATATTAGTAGAACCATTTCCAATTTCAACCTATAATTCCCATTTTTACTGAGGAGTTTGCAAATTCTAGAATTTAAAAATTCAAATCGTAAAACACTATCGGCATTCATATACTAGTATATAAATGTTGGGACGTATTTAAAGATAAAGCAAAATATGGTATAATATAATACAACACAATTTCAACACAAAAAAGTAGACAAACTGCCGCCATTGCAGAAAAAATAGAAAAAATTTATCAGTTTTAATAAAAATAAAAATGAGAGAAAAAAAACCACTTGAAGTTTGTACATGGGTATGATAATCTTAAGTTTCATATTTCCAACCCGCATCCACACCTCATCCAATCATCCCAAGTTCCCATTTGAATTGCATTTTTTTTTTAAAAACTCTAATCTTATCTCAAAAAAATGAAAACTATATTTTTGTTTTGAAAAGATTGCGCATGTATAAATTGCTTAGAAAAATAAGAAATACACTGCCAATACATACACTAGAAGAATACTTAATTAAATTCGAAAAATTGGACAAAAAATTATCAAATAATTCTCTATGTCTCTTAATATCCTTTCTGAATACAATTTTATAAGATACTAGGGGCTTACTAGACGCGCTCCTAGAAATTTCAGTTTACAAATCACTGCAGATTAACAAAATTAATTCCAGGGTAGCATATTAATTCACAACATTATGGATCTTAAAAATAACAACCCTCAATCGTAGCACTCCCCTTTGGTTGTTTTAGTATATTTACCCCGTAACACCACTGGAGATGTCTTAAGTCGAGCTATTCGCAATGCACAGTGGCTACGTTTACACCGACAAATTTTTAGGTCACCTAACTAAAAGTTAGGTTTGGGTCAGATGTGTTTACACCGTACTAGACCTAAGTCTAAAACAACGTCATATGTCATTTAACATTTAACATTTATAGAACTTGGATATCAAGAAATCAGCTATTATCTGTCAAAAGTTCTTAAGTCGATTTAAATTTAAGGTAAGTCTGCAATTTAAGTGACCTAACCTAAGTTACTTTGGGCGTGTTTACACCGTCATATTTAGGTCGACCTAAGCACTTAAGTCTCTTTTCAAGTCTCGGTGTAAACGTAGCCAGTATTTACTCGACAGCACCGCGAAGACATTAAATTGGTATCATTTCCCTGATTGGTAAAACAGCTCTCATCAAACATATATTAAGGAAAAGCAAAAAACCTGGACTGGATAGAGTAGGGGCCAAAACAACCTAGAAATAACCGCAGCTGTCTTGGACAGAAATAATCCCCATGAAGACCTCCACAACTTTTCTGTACATTGTAATTGCTTGTAACTTCTATATAAAAAGTTCAAAAGTTTCTATTGACTCTAGCGCCAAAACGGTAAGAGATAGAACTATTTAGTTTTCAAAAGAAATAATGCCCATAAACATTTCCACAATAAACCAAGACCATTAATTTCAATCTAATTGGACATTTTTTAAAACGATATTATCTACTTTCTGATTCATTTTCACGGTGCGATATTCCTCCAGATTCTCATTAAATTAAATAGGCTTCAACAAAAATTTGTCTAAGAAATCAATATTCTAAATTTCATTACAATCGATTAAAAGGTTTCCAAAACAAAATTAATTCTCAAATATTACATAATCAAATCACCCGATCCCTCTTCTCAGATCGATACCAAAAACAATACATCTCTATTTAACGAACTACTATATTCTTCGTAGTAATTGACTCATTTCTCAAATTTCAGTTACATTGAATATAGTAAAGTGTTGCAGAGATATTGTGGAAACTAAATTTTGTGACAAACGAACAGACATTTATAAAATTTGCATTTCAAGATCGCATTTTTTGTCATTACAGCTTTATTGTCACTTTTATTGGGGAAGAAAACAAACTGACCTGAATGTGTAAATTCATTTTTAATTAGTACACGCGAAAAAAATCATAAAGCTTAGTTGCGCGAAACTAAAAATCAATTGTCACAATTAGCCAAAAGCTTTATGATTTTTCCGACGTGTAAAAAATAATCAAAATGATTTGCATTTTTGATAAGAAAATGATAAGAAATTTTATTTTTTTTTTAGAATTTTTCTAAAATAAAAATCTTTAGAATTTTGAGAGCAACTACCTTTAAATTATCAAAAAAAAAAGAAAAAAAAACATTGATAAACTTTAGTGTTAATGAACTGCCAAAAAAAAAGAAAATTCGATTTTCCAGATTAATGTAGTTTTTTTTTTGGTCTTGTTTTAAGAAGTTTCCTTTAAGACATGCCGCGATTAACGCCAACAAATTTTTCATTTGAATCCGTATTTTGATAACGTTTTTCTGATATTATCATAGATTTCTTAAAATAGCAACGTTTGAACTTTAATTCATTTTGATTTTCGAAAATATTTCTATTAAAAACCATTAAAAAATTGATTGGAATTTTTCTTGTAATAAATTACAATTAAAATAACGATTTAAATACAAAGTAAATCCTATTTTGTTTTTATTTATTTAAGAAAAAAGTTATTGACCGATATTAAAAATTGGTGGGAAATTAAAAATAGTATATTATTAAGTAACTAACCTAATTTCAAATAAATTAGTAAACATGTTCAGTAACAACAAATACATGGAAAATAAATTGGAAATCCTTTTAAAAATTTGTCAAGATTCGGAAAGATGATTATTTCTGGTATTATGGAAAGTTTAAGATCTGAACCGTTTCTATTTTAAGTGTTAACTTGCCAAATTTCAACAAAATTACAAAATACGATTTCGACAAAACCCTCAAAAGAGAGTACAATATCACAAAATTTAAAAAAGCCAGCAATCAAAAATTTTATTTTTAACTGTTTAGAAGAGGAATAGGTTTCCCAATAGGTAACACTTGGTCTCGTAGGGATCATAATGGGTCCATAAGGGTGCCTGTTGTTGTACACAGTACCCTTACTCAACCTTCCTACCTAACAGTTTAGAATCTCAACGAATTCTTTGAAAACTTTTTTTTATATAATAATTTACCAAATTTCAACAAAATACGATTTCGACAAAACAATAAAATAGTGCAGCAATATCCACAATAAGTCATATCACAACTTTCAAAAGGACGCAACAAACAAAAAATCTGCTTTCTTGTAGAAAAATTATAGTTGTTAGTTGCGTCAACTGAATTTTAGACAACTGAAAACTGAGTTTTTAGTTCTCACAACTGGCTAATTGTGTGAAAACTGAATGTTTTTTTTTTCAGTTGTCACACAACTAGCCAATAACTTTACAATTTTTCCGAGTGTTATGATCTACGCAAATCCAACTAATAAACGCATCAAAATTCAGAGTGCAAAATATCAACGGAATTTGAATTATTTTTTCTGATTTAAATAAAAATAAAAATATTAAAACTCAAATGTGGAATGTTAAATGTTATCAAAATAGAAATTAAACAAATTTTTTTTTTATATAATTTTGATAAGAAATATTCAAAACATTTGTGCTTTATCGAAAAAAAAATGTTTTTAATGAAATCAGCTGATTTCGAATAGATTCCATCATCAAATTTCAACGAAATTAAAACGAAAAAAACAATCTTCTTAAAAATTATGTTTCAAAAAGATAAAAAAAAAAATAATAATAATTTGATATCAAAAAATTTGTTGACAAAAAATTCATTAAATTGAAATGTTTGAGTAAATTAAATTTTGAATTAAATTTCATTAAAAAAAAACCAAGATTAGAATTTCAAGCAGTGTTGATGGCGGCTGTGCGGGTGGCAGCAGCATCAAAAGTGAATACAAAATAAAAAAAAAAAATTATAAAATTATGATTATTAAAAAGAATAATTTAAAAAAAAATTGTGGGAAAATTTGTTTTTGGGAGGAATTTTTCAATTGTTTTCGAAGCCCATTTCGGTTATACTATGTTTTTATGTTTGCAGAGTTCTGCTCTGATGCATTTAAGGAATCCAAATCTCAATAGGTGGCCACATCAAGTTTTGTCAACAATTTCAAATTTTGTTAAATACGAACGTTTAAATATGCAAATGAAACGTGAAAAATTTAGAGTCTCTATTAAATACAGCTTATGTTACCACTAGTTTTGAAATTTGAGGGGCTTTCGGAGTGAAAATCTTCCTAAACTCGTTCTCAATAGTAGAAAGATTGCTATGGTTGTACTAAAAACCTGAGTCATTCTTGATTGCCCTCATGTGTTTGTACTGGAGTTAAACTCTAAAAATAGTCAACCAATCGATTTCTATGTCATTTATACCACTGTTACTACAACAATAGGAAAAGGGTTATACGAAAACATCACCGAGATGAGCACCAGCGTTAGGCAGTGGCCGAGAACAACTAGATAACTTTTGAACCCATTTTGAATCAGAGTTCTTACTATCATCATAGATAGGGCTCAAAATATAGTAGTACAGATCAATCAATCACAATGCATCTTGTCATCTTATCAATGAATTCAACAGTAGCAGCAGCTGTAGCGCAGGAGCAAGTTCGAAGTATACAACAAATGAAAATGAATTTCATACTCTAGGAGCTACCCAAAAACAGTTAAAAGACTGAAAAAACTGAACAATTAAAAAAAAAATATGAAATTACCGCGTCTGGGATTTAAATTCCAGACCACTTAAATTACTAAACATGAGACTTTAACTAGTAAAGCCAATCAATTTATGTAATCTGTCAATTCAGTTTTGACTATACTATATAGTAGTGTAACGTGCTACCCGTTCGGTTTGATGTTATGAAAATGATAACACTTTTTATTTATGTGAATTTAGTGTATAAGCTTTATTTGTAATTATTTCTCCGTTAACAATTAGTCTTAAAAATATTTGTCTATCAATAATTTGATTATTACAAATTATTTATCACAGTTTATAAAAATACACAATCACTATTTCAATAATTGATCACAATTTCACTCTTGTATTCAAAGTCACTCTCCTAATAGCTTCCCACAAATAATCACGTTTCAAATCTCTGTTTTTAATCTCGGACGAAGCTTAGACTTCAACTGTCTGATTAAAACTGATTTTATTGCCTCACTTTTCTTCCGTATTTATAGTAAATGTGCTTCATCCTGCACCTACTAGAAACTTCTCGTTTGAACGTTATTCTTTCTTACATACTCATTGTTCTAAACTCGAGAAATTTCCTGCATGTAAACGTGTTTTCTATTATTTGACAAGAAGCTTATTCTTGACGTTTCTAAAAGTTATAATTTGTTTGTGATTTTGTGAAAGTGTTTTTGCAGGAAAATTCCAGACTTTTCTTTTATCAAGAAAAGTCGTGGAATATTTCCTGAAAATACAGTGCAGTAGGATAAATGTAACGAATTGCAGCTGGAGACGACAAAATTACGACGAATCTATCAAGAACATAATTTGTACGATGGAACTGAGATTCTTATTTCAGAAAATTCAACAGCCAGTGTTTACAAACAATATTTGTAGCCTCTCCCCGTCTCTTAACCCTTTTGAAAAGCAAGAAATTTCAAATTTTTGAATCTGTTTTATATCCTTTAAGATTTCTTTATTCAAAATTTATTCAGTTAATCTTTAAAATAGTCATTTTTTGTTCCAAAGAAACGAGATTTCTTTTTACCTAGAAAAAAAATGCATGATTTGCGTGGTTTAACCTTGAAAATTAGGTACATTTCCACGAAAGAAAAAAAAAACAATCCCAAACATGCGTAACTAAAACTAAACCAAAACAAAAAAAAAATATGTTAATTATAATTAACTTTTTCTTTTAAAAATAGCAAAAATTTCCTACTTGTTACTATCGTCGTGATTGGTTTATTTTGATTTTTGCCAAATTTTCATAATACGGTAAAATATGGGTCGTTGTCCTAAAAACCTTCACGAAGCATATTTTTTTTCTATTTCACGCTCTTCATTCAGAACAACGCACTTTCGTGTGTTAACCAAAAAAAAAAGAAGAAAAACGCGATTTCAGATGTTCGAAAAAAAAGCTTTGAAATTCGTCATCTGTCCATCAAAAATTGGTTTTTCTCTTTTTGACGTAAATCCAAATATTGAATTATTTTCGGCAATTTCGGGGTTAAAGAACAATTTTCGAAAGAAAGGTAATAATAAAAGTTTGGGTATTTCGAGAAGGAACAACGAGGATGGGGACCCAGCAGAAGAGGGTGAATTCTAATGACGATGACCACCAACCTTTTCTTTCTAAATTTTCTTTAAATTTCGGGCAAAGAATCAAAGGCGGCTGTCAGTTCAATCGCTTTTCGTGTGTTAGAACATTTATTTCTTCAAAACTACTAAAAAGATTAGAAGAAAAAAAAAACACCATAAATTCAGGTAAACATTCTATAATTGGCTTTCAAAGTCTTTTTACAGAAATGTCAAAATTCTAATCACATGACATGTGGAATAATGTCAAACGTTAATGCAGTTAATTAACCTCTTTAATGAAATCAATGTTTTAAAGAGAGAGAGAGAGAAACGAAAGTATGTCGTCCTGTCTGTACAGTGTGTACACAAAACTGTTAGGTACCCACAAAGCCTCCTGCATGATGCAGTAGGAATTGGCACCCTCCAATAAGAACCTATATATTTTGTCTGTCATTTAATAAACATGCCTAAAATAATGCACGAAAAGACGTGCATTTAAATGCACAAAAAAAATTCTGCAATAATTCATCAAAAAATCAACACGTCAAATTGTACTACTACTACTACTAGATTTTCCCCCCCAAAAAAAAAAAAAAAGAAAACCTGTTTGAACTTTTTACTGGAAAAAATCTCTCACGAAAATTAGGCCTAAAATGAAGGTAATCCTAATTCTCTCTCTCGTACTCTCTCTCTCCATCTCCATCGATTTATACGTACGCATATCAGCTGTTTTTTTTTTTTTTTGCTGCTTCATAAACAACACAATCAAAAATACACACAAATTCTCAGCTGGTCGATTAAATTCAAAATGCATTCGATGCACTCACTCATTCTATATTATTATGAGAAAAACATATGATCAAAAATGAGATAGTGTGTGTGAGTGCGTGTGCGTGTCGAGACCGAGAGAGAGAGCATAATTTTTCGCATACATAAATATCGGATATGATTTATTAAAAGAGTGTTCATACAAAGAGAGTGAGAGATTGAAGTAGATCCAAATCAAACTGGAAGTTAAACGAAAAAAAAAAAAAAGAAGAAATTTAAATGCAAATAATGCGCTATAAAATTGAGCCATTTTAAATGTGTGTGTGCAAGAATGCCCCCCAAAAGAAAAAAAAACACAAAACCAAATAAAGCTCCCCAAAAAAAAGAGGGTTGAATTAACTACGACGCAATTTCTTAAAGTGATTCTCTCTTTTTCTAGATTTGTTGTTGTTGGCTTTTTTAGGTCGTTGAATTCCCCAAAATTTTCTGAACTCGATTTGAACTGTTTTCATTCAAAAGAAAAATAATATTAGGAGACACAGATGATGGGAGAAGAAGAAGGATTTGTCTATGGCTGGCTGGCTGGTAGAGGTTAGAGTAGACATGTATGAGTGCACGTATTTTTTGGGGTTGATTTTATTTATATATGGAGGCAGATTTTCTTAATAAATACGACGTAAAAGATGTTTTGGATGTTTTTTGTTGGGTTGTGTGGAATTGTTTCGTCTGTTTCAATGAATTTTGTTAAGTTATTCTTCTTCGTCTTTTTTTTTTCTTTTGGGGTGAATTACCTTTTTTCGATCTTTTCGTTAGAGAAGATTTACAGCTCCGGTGGTATAATCTCGACATGATGATGGTGAGCCAAATGGTAAAGTAGTAGTGATTTTTTTTTCCTGTTTTTCTTGTTGAGATAATAATACAACAAAAACAATAACACAACAGGACGATGACTACATAAAAAAAAGTATGAAGAGAAGACTTCTAACGACTTCTTCAAGTTTTGTGTTGAAGAAAAATGTATTATTTATCGTTTTTCGTTTAAGATTATTGAACGTATCATTTATTTACGCATTTCTGCTTATTTTGGAGAATATAGGCAAAAAGTATCATATTAAGTAAAATCATTTACGATTTGAGTATAAAGATATATTAAATTGGTTCACTACTTATGTCACACTTCCTTATATTAATACAATATATAGTATAGGAAAAAACGATGAAGAAAGTTTACTTAAGAAACCTTAAAATCTTCACTCCGGCCCCTTAAGGATTGTATAAACGAGAAAGAGAAAAATATACCTTTGAAAAAGTAGCCCTTCCAAAGTCGCATTATAATGTCATTCAACCTTAATAATTATTACGCAAACTTTTTCATAAAATTTGTTGCGTAAATTATTTTCTTATATTGAAAATTCTTAGAAGTAATCTTTCGTAATATTGGAGGGACTTGGAACTGCTGATTGGACTTTTGTAGTAAATTTCAAAATTACTTTCATATCTTCTAGATAAGATAGTTATTTTCATAAGTGCCAAATTTCCTTACGTATCGCCTGTCGCCCTTTACAGAATCTCACTGTAGATTATGTTATGTGACAAATCGTCGGTTCAATGATTAAATCCAATTATTCAAAATTTCTTTCTACGTTAAAAATTATTTACGAATATTCTTGTTTGAAATACCAGAAATGAAGATATGATCCCAAATATCATAAATTCATCACTTTTTCTATATTATATAAATTCACTAACGTCAAGATTTCCATCTCCATTCAAAAACAAGATAAGTTTCGTTAAGTCAACTCCTTACTTGCGTTGACAATTGTTTGTGTTCCTGCCTTAAAGGATTTCTAAGAGATGGCACTATTCATAAATCATGATATTTTTTAAATGACAGCTATTGTGTTTGAGAGAGCTTTCGATAAGCTAAAATAATCGCATTTTTAAAAATGTTACAAATGGATTCTTTATGATAATTCCAAATGCAGCCATCAACAAAGAAAGAACGTCTTGCTCTGCATTTGGTGAGATCAGAAGGATGTGGTCTACTATGAACTTTTGAAAACAGGTGAAACAGTATCTGCAGATCATTATAGACAACCACGATCGAATTGAATTGAGCTTTGAAGCAAAAACGACCAGAATGGGTTCGTAGACACGGTCAAGTAATTTTGCACCATGATAACGATAGGTGACATGTTGCTAAATCGGTTCTACAATGGATTGGGTGGGAAATACTACCCCATTCGCTGTACTCACCAGACATTGCTCCTTCTGATTACCATTTGTTTCGGTCGATACTACATGGCTTTGCTGATACACATATGCTCAATCTTGAAGAAATGCGAAAATGTCTCGATGACTAAATTGCTTCATAGGACGAACAATTTTGTCAGTGCGGAAACCGTGCTCTGCCCTGAAAGATGGACAAAAGTCCTAGCTAATTATGGAAATACGTGCTTTTTCATTTTATATCCGCTTATTTAAGTAATGTTATTTATCACTGGCTATTTTTAACTGAGTTATTTAATGACATATTTGAAAGAGATGGCGTAAATTGAAACATTTCGATTTTATATATGAAAATTATAATTTTATTATGGATTAGGAAAAAAATGTACTGAGTTTAAAAATGATTTGGAGAGTATTAAAGTAAAACGAGAACAACTCAATTAATTACTTTGTAACCAAAAAAAAATAATTAATTATTAATTAAAAAAACAGAAAAACAAACTAAAATCGCGCGTGTGAATTCGTTTTTTTTTTAAGCGTAAAAACAGTTATTTTAATGATAAACATATTTAATAGAGGACACAAGACGACGTCCAAAAAAAAAAAGAAAACAAAATCAAATTATGTAATTTATATCAAATTTTTGACGCAATTTAATCAAACGCCTTTTTTTCTTTTTAATGAAATTTGATAAGAATGCAAGAAATTTAGATTTATTTATTTATTTTTTTTTTTGGGGGAAATTTTTATTAATTCATTTTGATTAAAAATAGAAATATTTTGGTTTTCGGGGAAATACCCACGATTTTACAAGGTTGCGCGCCGCGTTTTGTTTTTCAGTAGGGTAGGTATTTTTAAGTGCGTTTAGGAATTTATTTTGTTTCGCAAGAAACGGAAATGATTTAATATCAAAAATGTATTTTTAGAATTTTTTATATATTTCTGATGAGACTTAATAATCATATAGTAATCATATCATTGAAAAGTCTACCGCCAAAATAGAGTTTATACGCATCGATACGAACATGATAACAATGTATTGACATTTCCGCAACACATTTCAAGGGGGTATTAACTTCTTTTAGTTCTAAAATGTTACTTTTCAGATAATCCCAAATATAGCAGTTTAATGGTATCGAGTCGCAAGATATAAGCTATCAATTAACATCATCATTTCGGGAAATTACATGTCCACTGAACTTCGAACGCAACAACTAAATGTTTTAATATATGTATATAGCAGCCAGCTATCATAAACTTCAGAAACATCGATGCCACTACTAAGGTGATGCAACAAAAAATCAGTAATCCACATTTTGTAACGATTTGCATTAATTGTTCTACATCATTAATATGGAAGAAGATTGTTCCTTCAGGTTAGAGGAACATAAGATTTGCCTTAACCAATTGAAGTCAACTAAGTCTTGTGATTTTATGAAATTTCAATATAATATTTAAAATTCTGTGTCAACCAAATTTATGGAACGTTACAAACTAGATTTTAACTCAACCCAAACTCGGCTCTACACACAGTTCATACCAAGAAAGCCAGTTGTGTATTTTAATGTTATATAGATAGAATTTAGAAAGTTGTTAGCTTCGACAAATCACCTTTTTTTTATAGACCCAACTTGATTTATGAAATTTCGAAAAGAATATAATCTCAAAGAATTAAAATTCTTTTCGTCGGGTGCACGTTGAAACAGCTGATTTTCTTCTTGGATCACCTGCTTTTTTTTACATGTATATGACACCTTTTTCCGTTTCTTTAAGGCAATTTCTACCGCTCGACAACGTGTTGTAATTTTTTTAACTTAAAATGCAAAAAAAAATCCATCATCGATCAATTCTAATAGTAGAAAAAAAAAGAAAATTTGAAATCTGGACGAAGAAATTTCCTACAAAGTTAAGTCTTAGTATTTCAGGAAGGTCGTCCTATATGTGTGCGTTTTTAGGTTTCAAGCCAAAAAAGAGAAAAAAACAGGTCTTTCAATGAATAAACAAAAAAACAGACGAGAAAAGGTTTCCAACCACCTTAGGATCAAATCTAGATAGTTATCTGGAGCCCTTTTTAAAAGTTGAGAACAATTCAACCATTTCATCAGGATTGGTTTAGGTTTACCTGTCTATACTTAATTTTTTTTTTTTTGTGTTTTGTTTGCAAGTGCATTGAATTTATATTTTTTTGGGTGTGTTTCTTTTCTTTACCTTTATTTAGTATATCAGAAAATTTTCCACCATAACGACAAAGTTAACAGAAAAAAAAAAGCAAGTTAAAAGAAATTCTTCGTTTTTTTTTCTGTTTTCTTGAAAATGAACTGAATTCCATTAAGTCAGTCATATGAGGCCACAACATCCTCTTCCTTTTATATATATTTTTTTTTATTAGGTTTTTTGCTTCAATAATTAAGAAATTCAATATGTCTCAAGAATTCGAGACCTGTGCCTTTTTTTTACTGTACATATAATATTGAAATATTCAAATTAGGGTATTTTAATTGCAAAAAAGAAAAGGGCATATGCTGGGACTTCTTTTTTTTTATATGTATATAAGAATTTAAGAAATGATATATATTGTAGGTTAAAAATTTTGCAAAAGAAAAAGTGTATTGAGACGAGGCGATATTTGAATATGAATTGGATACTTTATTTTTTGGTATAAGGAAAACTTGGGAAGCTTTATTTATTTATATAATAGAACTATGGTATAGAACCCAATCTTAAGCTGTTGCGCCATTAATGTATATATCAGGCATGAAGCATGACTTTTTTTTTCTGGTGAACGGAAATACTTTTGGCTATAATTTATAAAGGCTGATTTCTTTTTATTCATTATACTGTGAAGGAATTCTGTAGTTAGAACTCCGACCATTCTTTCAATTTAGATTAAACAATAGAATTATGTAGAGCAAAAATTTATTCTTGTTTAAAAACATATATTAGCTGAAAATCGGCCCTATGGTAGAAATGGGATAGAAAACAGCCAAAAACTATGTTAGTAATATTTCAAGAATTTCTTATTTTGATTAAGATTAGGACTAGATTATGAATAAAATTTCTGTAAAGAGAAATGCTCAACTTCACAGTAAAACATTAAGCCCAGTTTGGAACTTAAATTGAGCTTAAGTAACAAAATCAATGAAAAGGTTTCTCTTAAATTTTTATCAAAATAATCTAGTTTAACTTAAATTAAGCTCAAACTTTTACTGTTGGATTAGATTAGGTAGAGTTAGAATGTTTACCTACATTAGGCACTTATGGAGACATTGTGATCTCTATGAGATCAAGAATTATCTGGCAGGAGGGGTATTCTATTCCTTTTCGAAGCACTTAATTTTTCACACAAAACTTAATTAAATTAATCATATTGACCGATTGAAGTAACCGAAAATTGCCGAAAAAGAAGGTACCCAGCACACATAAGAAGTGTGTGATGTCTTTTGCCGCACATATGTCTTTAAAGCGCCGGCAGATATGGCTTTATATCAATATTAATCTTTTAGCGTGTTTTTCGCAACTTATGTCTGTTTCGATCAATTATAAGAGCTGACTTCTTTTGATCCAGCTGGTTCCCTTATATTAGCATACATCATCGAGTATTTGGTTCCTTCTACTCTTACTGTTAAATTGGGCATAAATCGGGCAAATAAATACCGTATTCTTTGTATCTAAATGAAAATTAAATGTACGAATGAAGTTTTTAATAAAAGCAAACATTCTCTTCAATATTTGAAGGCTTCGTCCCTGATGCATACATGTTTACATGTACACACATTAATTCTGATCTAAATTCGACAGTAATCAGTATAAAATTCTCCATCATAAAGGATCAAAAAAATTCATGTAATTTAGAACATAATTATGTATTTCAAAAAATATGTTCAAAATTGTTTACCTCCTCGTGGAAGATGATAATGATGACTTTCAAAATATCCATCAAAAAATGTTGTAACCTTTTTTTTCGTTGGTTTTTTCTAATGGAATTTGTTGTTGAAATTTAAATTAATTATTTACTATGGTAAACATGAATAAAAAAAACGAACCCTCTGGCCTCATAGCTAGTAGTAATCGCAGTGATTTTATATCGTGTATGTGTGCCAATGTCCTCTTCCTTGAAACTTCTCCATCCACCCATTTCTATATAAATATAATCTATGATTTCCATTCAAATCTACACCACCACCATTGGATGGGTGAGATAATAATATGGTCATTGAATATTATGAGTCGCAGAGAAGAAAAAAAAAATGAAGGTAGGTAGGTAGGTAGGAACGAACAGAGTATATAGTATATATTTTGTTTGATACAATATGCATGAAAATTTTCAGGAAAAGAAGGAAATTTGTTCATGAAAAATAGAAAATATTTGATGTGTGGTTGAAAAGTCTAGACATGTACTTCGTTTTCCATTAAACAAAAAAAAAAAAAAACTGAAAAAACAATAACATAAAGGAAAAAAAAAAAAACTGGAAACTTCCCTATATTTATACAATCATGGGATTGACGACGAAATATATTCAAGTGGTGGATACTTGATGGGATAATATATAGACGCCACCCGTTCGGATTAAAATATTATGTGAAGTTGAATGGAATAAGAATTCTTCTACTACATATATAAAATGGATGATTTCACAATTTTATGGTTACAAAAGAGTTTACTACAAAATATACATTTTAGTAATTAAAATTACTTGAAAAAGAATATAAACCAATAAAAAAAGATTATGATTAAAAAAAAAAGAATATCGCGGGTTTTATCGACATTGAATTAAAGTCGTAATCGTAAGAAAATAAAATATTGTTTCTAATTTCGAAAGTACTGCAGCATTGTTGAAAATCATTCAGTTTGTATCATAAAATATGGTATTACGATACCAGTATGATTGGATAACACTTCATACTGTGGTTACATTCACTTGAGCTAACCGTATTAGTATAAAGTAGATAGATTGGTTGAGCTAAATTGCGAACGTTACCGTAGGACATGTAAACGTATCCAGTAACTTAATACACAGGAGAAAAGGACAAGTTAGAAGACTTTTTTCTCTGGTAAACTACGCATACATGAAGAGTATAAGAAAAATCGAGGAGTTGAGAATTAGAAGCAAATTTAATAAGAAAATGAATCCAGCAAGACATCCATTAAAATGAAGTAAATTCATTCAATCGTATTTGGACTCGATCAGCGTATATATATATGCTTTTCAACACAGCTTCGATAAGGGTGGCTATTCTTGAATTCAGTAGAGATTACTGGTATACGAAAATATGCTAAATTGGTTCGAGTTTTGCAAAATTGGTATTCTAGTCATCCGTATGAGAGTAAATTCGTATCACTACAATACGGAAATTTTATAATTTCCTTCAAGTTTTTCGCCTGCTCATTTTGACTTATTTTTAAATTCCAAAGACATATTCCTATCGCTAAACAACCTTTCTGTGTCCAAGTCATCTTTGCAGGCTAATCCATAACGAAACGTTCCGACAATTTAAAAAAAAAACGCTCGGAATCCTTTTCGAATCGACTGTCGACTGTACACACTCGGAATTTCTCGTTTTTGCTAAGCCTGATATTAAGAATGATAAGCCTTTGTGTTTACGTATATATTCGTATAAAACGCTAAAACTTCAAGGATTTAAGAACAAATAAAATATTCATAATCGAGTTTCATGATTTTATTCCTACCTCTTTCGTATACGAAACTCTTGGTACGAGAAGAAGTTACTGGTACGAACAAGAAGGATACAAATCGACTAGTAAACTCGATTGAAATTCTCAAGGAATACATTTTCGTAGATTTTTCAAGAACTTAAAAATTAGTTGGATATAACTCCTTCATAGCTATATAAGTTAAACGGGGTCAATAAAATGTCGATTTCTTTTCTTATTTCAAATTGCAATTATTCTTTCTTTTTCATTTTTATTTTTTTTTTAATTTTTAAAAAAATTCACGTAACCATCATCAAAATTTTGTATTCTATAAATGCCATATTATTGTCATGCATAATTTTCTTGATAAACATTTCCTTTACAAGACCCAACTCAAAAGAAGCAGCAAAGTTCTTAAAAACCCAAAACTGTTCATATTCGTTCCATGTAAAAAACTCTCCAAAAAAAAAAGAAAAAAAGTAATAATAATAATAATTTACATAATAAATAAGTTCTTTTTCTTCATTATAATATCTTTCTTTTTTTTTGGGTGAAAAAGAAATGTGTTGAATTTATGATGAGAGACGACGTTATACCATACATACAGAGAAAAAAGAAAAGTCACGCCGCAAAACCATTACAACATCGCACGATTACCACCAATTCTTTTTTTTGGCCTCAATTGATAAACGCAGATGTCCATGTCCACTTATGAAAACAATAATAACATCAGATCTCCCCGCCGCGTATATTGCGCGTTATCATATTTAATAACTATGTATAGTTAGTTAGAATGTCTCCTTTCATATTTTTCTTTCCCTCATAATAATTATCTTATCAGTTACTCACCCCAAAAAAAAATAGAAAATACACGTGAATGAATAAATCCGATTGTTGTATGTGACCAAGTCGAGTTTTAATATAAAATAATCGAGTACTGTTGTTTATACTTGATGGCACGTTTATTATTATTTCGCTATACAAAACTACGTACCTATAAACGATTAGCACAATAACTGTTCATACCCTACTAAGGTAGTTGCACCAAAGGGTATATAAGTTTTGTCATTACATTTGTAACACGAAGGCATAATCATCGGAACACGGTCTTAATGCCAGAATCAAAAGTTGTATTTTTGGCATGTCTGTTCGGCATGTCCTCCTATCGATACGATAACTCAACAACGTATTGTGTCTGATTTTAATGAAATTTTAGAAAAGAGGTTGGCTATTCCTAAGAGCTCGATTTGGAATTGTAATTCAGATAAGTCGGAGGTGAAGGTACGAAATTATAAGGTAGAAATCAGGTTGCTGACAAAGATTTAAAACATATATTTGTTACATAAATACCCGATACTGAAGGATAGTGTCCCAAATAATCCTATCTGACCTTAATTTTTGGCTTTTGCAGTTCTTGTGCAGCATGAAAATGAAGACTTTTCATAAGGATTCGCCGCCGATTGTCTAATTTTTGTGAAAATTGGGGAAAATATAAACACATTGTTAACAAAAAAAAAACAATTTTTTGCCAAATGCCACGAACTACATTTCAATGTGTCTTACGTCTTATGAAATTGTTTTTATAAATTGTTGGCTGCGTACTTAGGCATGTCGGAGATGAACTATTACTTCCTGATTTTGATGACGGTTGTAGATCTCAAGTTGAGATATTAAATCGAACCTCAACTTCTATTCCTGATAGTTCAGAACACACGCTACATGCAATATCAGGTAAATTAGCTGAAAATCTTGCTGCAGAAATGCTTTCATCAGTAAGTGCAGAAGGAAGACGATGTCGAATGATATTTGGTACGGCGTTACAATGGGCCCGTTCAGATTTATCGATAATCAAGGTAAAATTTTTCAAATAGCATGGCCTGCATCGTCAGGAAACTTACTTCTATATACTTAAGAGTGAAAAGCGAAATTCTGGCGCAACAGAGTTGTAACGAACACAAAAAAGAGTCACTGTTTCTGTCGGTTTCGAAAAAAATTGAAATTTCAGCTGCACCATTCGATTACTGACCGTCAACAGGTAATCATAATCTAAAAGTACATAGTAAATAGTAAAATAGTAGATCCTAGCAGTTTGACGGTTTAAGTTCGACTAATGTGCTGTGCTCACATACACTAATACAATCCTTGTGTAGCTTGTAGCTTGTTTTTAGGAATATCAAAAAATTCTGCTATATGCCGATTTTAAGTTTCTGGATTATGTTTTTCACGACAAAAAAAAAAAAACTACAAATTTATAGTTTAATGTCATTTTATATACACACACGTGTCTTTTTACTCACCTTTTGATTTTAAGTACGAGACACATTTTTAAATGCAACAGAATTTGTTTTTTTTTTTCAAAATACATAATATTTATGTCGTACTTTTTTAAGTAATGCGCAATTAACTTGCGCATGCACAGTAGCATAGCGCGTTATATATGTTTTCTTGTTGTTTTAAAAGTTATCTTATGTTGGATTGGAATAATTATGTTTTCGACAAGAAAAAAAAAACTGGTAGAAGAAGAAGTTTTATAACCTTTAACTACAAAAAAAAGACAAAATACGATTTGTATCAGCTTTTTTTTTTCTTGATTTGAAACAGATAAGTCAATAAAGGTGAGTTTTTTAAAACATTTTAAAACGCAATCAAATTTTTAGTGGGATTGGTTTTTTATTTCGATTTATAAATCGTAACATTAAGTTTTAATTTTTAGTAATAAACAAAAAAAAAAAACACTTTCTAAGATGTTATTTTTTAATTCAATTTTCAATTAATCTTAAGTTTTTTTTTTTTTTAATGATTGCAAAACATTTGGAAGTAATTCTGAATTATAAGCTTTGTAAATTTTAATCTCTGAAAAACTAGCCCATAGCCTTTTAATAGCAACCTAACAAGTTAGGTTTAGAAAAACTGGCACTTGGCACTAACTTATGCCAATCGAAAACTTAGTTTTCATTCGTGGTTGTATTCTATGCTAAAAATGGGTTTGTGTAAAGAATAAATGGAAATATCAAATTGTATATTTCATTCCATTGAAAAGATATTGAAATGCCACCAATTAAATTTAATCACTTTTATTAATCACTTTAATAGTCACTGATCAGGTTCTCAAATCGAAGCGAACTGCAAAATAGGCAACCCTTCTTGTGGCATTGTTATGCTGCTAGAATGTTTCTAATCTTTTCTTGTAAAGAAAATGATGGAACCTTCTATTGTAATAGTGCAGCAATACATTTCAAGATATCAGATCAGATATCGCTTTAATAATAGGTCTGTTTTATTTGCCATACCCTACCCTGGAGCAGGTTAAGTGGCAAATAAAACGAGCAAGAGTAGAAGAAAGTTTTAATTCAAATGTTTGTAGCGCTGCTTAGCAACCATATTGTAATGAAATGAGAAACGTTTAGCTAACACACTTTTTATGGGAGAAAACTAAACTAATTTTGGGGGTAGCAGTTACACCTGGTCTGAAAGTAGTGTAGGATTTGCTCCTTTGTTGTTTTTGTATTCAATGTAAAAAGTTGCTCTACCCCAGAGCAAGTGGCAAATAAAACAAACCTAATATATCAACAAATTTGTATAAATTTCTATAAAACATGATTGAACAAAAACGGTGCTGTTCTTTTGGGAAGCATAAAACACCATCAACAATAAATGTCGTATTCCCTTTCGAGACTTATGGGGCTTATTCTACAACCGATTGGAATTTTTCTTCATTACCGTTAAAGATATATTTTCGCTCCTTATTACAGCATAAAATAAACATAAAAAAGGAATTCAAAGTTGTACTGCAGCAAAATAGTATTTTGTCGATTGCCGTCATTGCGTTCAGCAATAGCAAAACTTTTGTCGACATTAATATTAATAAATTGATCTCTATTGTTTATATGCTGTTAATTTTTGTTATTATATGTATTTTGAAATTTGTATAAACAAGAAATTCTTTACCAAAAAAAAACAGACCGAAAAGCTCTTATTTGTGCGTTCGAAGCAGATTTAAGATAAGAAAGAAACAAATTTATTAAAAATATTTCTTAAAGTAAAATAATATCATATAATTAAATATCAATTAAAAATACCAAACTGTGAAGTGAAACAAAAACAAGATTTGTTTATTAAGTTTTGATTATTAAGAAAAACTTCTAAAATTACGCATGCATGCAACATTTGCGATAAAATAAAAACATTTCATTTTAAACATAAAGCTTAATTCACATTAATTTCGACAACAAATATGAAAATGGTGTTACTACTCTTCTTAAAGTCTAGCTTAACGTTATCTACTTGATCGTGATACTCATTGGATGACTGAATTTTCAATCACTTCACTGATGAAGGTCTAAAATTGAACTGTTTCAATCACTTTTATTAATCACTTTTCGAATCGAACTAGACTTTCAATTATTCCATTGATCAAGTTCTAAAATTGAACTGTTTCAATCATTTTTATTAATCACTTCGATAATCACTGGTTAAGTTCTCAAATCGAACTGAACTTTCAATTATTCCGCTGATCACGTTCAAAAATTGACCGATTTTAATCACTTCTCGAATCGAACTAGACTTTCTATTATTCCACTGTTCAAGTTCGGAAATTGAACTGTTTTAACCACTTCTATAACGTATTACTCACTAAGAATTTAGAATTGTATTGAGCTACAAGTCGAATCGCGCTGAATTGCTGTAAATCTATGATTACCAAACACATTCGACTAGAAAACTTTACGTCGTATGATAAGTGGCAGTGGAATTTGGTAAGGTAATATAGTGATTATCACCTTGAAGATTTCAAAAGCGATAACTTGAGTATTACTACTATGAATATCTACCTGTAGTTTCAAATTTTTCACATTCAAGTGACAAAACATCTTACTTGATGTATGAGAAAGTGGAGAAACTTCTTCGTTCCAACTAAACTAACCGAATATCCTTTTATATACACTCAGAAAAATCACAAAACCTTTGTTTACTTCTGGCAACAGAATTTTTAGTTGTGATAACTGTTTTTTTTTTGTTTTGACAACTGAATTTTAGTTGCGAAAACTGAAAACACAATTGTAACAACTGAAAACTCGGTTGTGACAACTAAATTTCAATTGTGAAGTTTCGAAAACTGAAATTTAGTTCTCACAACTGAGTTTTCATATCTCACAGCTAAAATTCAGTTGCCAGAACTAGCCAAAAGTTTTGTGAATTTTCTGTGTGTAAAACTCGACCTAATTTGAAACTGCTTCTTGCCACAGAATTGCAGCAATTTTTTCCTTTATTTCCTGCTAATTAGTATATTTATGTGATATAATATTAAAGTCGATTTTGATAAATGAAAACTTTGAACAAATGTTACCAATTTAAAAACAATAACAAATTAATTTTTGTCAATAGTTTAGTTGTGAATCTAGCTTAATTTTTTTTCTTCTATTTTTTGGTTTTCTAAAAAAACACACATTAACTCTAAAATGTAAATAAACTTTTAAAAAAAATACAAAAATTCTTTGAACTTTTGCTAATATTATGAGAATATGTATGCTCGCGGTCCTGCCTCTTCTCTTGGTGTTTTCTATGTAAAATATTATGTTACAAAAATACATAATTTCAAATATGTATGACGCATAATTTATGTTTAAATATTATTTTAATGTGTGTTAACCATTTCTCCAGAGAGATTACACGATTACAGAGGGTTGAGAAGGAGGTGGTTTTGGTATATTCTTTTCTTTTTTTGGAATATAAGTTTGCCTGTTTGCTAACCATTAATTCCTTTGAGGCAGCATACTCGTAAATGTTATGAATATGGTGAAATAAATGACGAATCAAAAATTATTGTCTGCCTGGATGGATGATGATGATGATGATGATTATAATCATGACTATGCGATGCTATGTGATATGTGATGATGATTCATTTATCGCACTTTTCTTTTTTCTTTTAATGACTATATTTTTGTTACTAATTTAATAGAGTAATTATAAATGTGAATCCAACAGAAGAAGAAGAAGGAAAAACGTTTCTTAAAGAAAACATGGATGAAAAGATGACATTAATTTCTTTTAAGTATGCCCACAAATATGGTACTCCCCATGGTGCACCTCTTGGTATATAGTCAAAAAAAAAAATACAAGAAAGAAGATTCTAATTCATTTTTATTGTGGTGGCTTTTTCTTCTATGATGAAATGTTATTCAACCGCGAAATTAAACGAATTAACGTTCTATATATTTTATATTATATTTTTCTTCTAGGCCCTCTTGACACGTATATTTTCTTCTTCTTAAGTTAATAATGATGATAGTAAAATCTTTTTTTTTGGGTTACTAACTCTTTTTTTTTTTGGTTTTTTTCTAAAGAAAGCCCTTCGTTCACTTAATATTCCAAACCTGAAAACCTGAAGAGTTTGTGATTTATAACGTTCAATCATTCACTACTATAAAAATAAAATAGGTGCCCATTAAAAAAAAGGGTTATCTATTCAACAAATTTCATTTCATTTCATTTCATTTTTTTTGAGTTGAGATTGTTGATGATGAATTTCATCAGTATAACACGAAATTGGTGTTAAAAATGGTGTATTATTAAAGGTAGAAGAAGAATTTGGTAAGATTTCTTGATTTTATAATGATGCAATCCGTGTAGACAATTTGGATGAAACTTTAGATTAAATACGCAGACATACTTTACAGAAGATTACTTCCAAGAAACTCAACCACCCATGTGGACCTGGTTTTTAATGGAGATTTTTTTTAAAACTTGAATGATGGAAAAAAAAGATTAAAGAAATTTATCAAATGTTATTAATCGATTGTAAGTTATAGATTTCTAATAAAAACATCCTTTTTAAAAATTTTGGTAGACATGTTGTTAGAAGTCTTAGAATTTGGTGACACAGATCAAGAAACTCCTTAGCTTACAATCATGAAACGAAAGATATAAATGAGAAAAGATATGCAAAATTCTTCAAGTGTCTGAAAGCTTTTTCCATAACATCTAATATTATTTACTCATGTCAAATAAAAGCCTTTTTCCATGATCACGAGAAGTTTCAAGAATTAAAACAATCTTATAGGCGGACCAGGGAGAGAACGAAGAAAACCTTCTCTTAGCCAGTTAGAAGAAGAGATCTCTTCTGAGGTAGAATATTTCTTAGAGATAAACGATTCTAGGTATTTACAAGTGTATGGCTAGTAGTGCTAGAAAAATAGTATGACATGAAATATTAACTTGACATACATTCGAGTCGACCGAATTCACCAACTTGCAATTGGCACAAGTTGTGACATCCTCCCATTTCTTTTATGTAGGTTTATCGTTGCTAAATATGTCATACTCAAAATTATTGCAGCCCATTCATTTTCTTCAATATTCTAAAACATTGTGCTAAGAAAAAACCCAATTTTGGGTAAATCAACGTCAAAAAAATGCAGTTTCAGATCTATAATCTCGGCTGAAATTAAATGACCTCCTAGTAGAGGAAATACTTATTATTGAATCCCCATCAAAAGTTGCCTGTCAGAGAACTTATAAAATTGCTACCTTTTTCTATGTTTGCCATATAAGCCAGCGTTTTTATTGGATAACAATGTATCAAGTATAGGCTAAAAAGCTGCTGATTAGTTCTGATGGCCGAAAAGGTTATTTAATCTGGACTTTCATCTTAAAGACAAATCATTTTGAAGAGCTACACTATTAAAGTTATTAAGGAGAAAGAGAAATGAGTTATATTATTGGCGTACAATAAAGTACAGCATTACAATATAACTTGGAAAACTTTTATATCTTTAAGTTTATAAAAATTTCTTCGAATTTCTTAATGAAAATTACTTCAAAATTCTTAATTATCAAATTGCCTGTCATTTTTTTCCCATAGATCATAATCTCAATTTTTCGTTAAAACTATTAAAAATACCAAATCTTGTTAAAAATCTTATTAGTAGTACCCAGAGGTAAATAATAAATGTCATATTAATTTTAATTTGACCATTAATAACATAAAAATTATGTTTTCTCAACAAAAAAATGTATATCTTGTAAAATAATGATAAATTCCGCAGTTTCCAGGTGTTTGGCTGGCGCGAACAAAATTTTCAAATTGGAGAAAGTTGTAAGAAAACCAAAATTTCGTAATAACCTAATGAAATATTTTGTGTGTTCGCGTTTCTTGTGTTCTAAAAATTGTATGAATCAGGTAAAATAAGAAAAAAAAAAAAAAACTGGTCTAACAACGTCCGCCTTCACTTCATATCTCTTCTATTCGAACAAGACTTTCGATATAGAGTACATAAAAAGAAACATATAATAGAGGGTTTTTCAATTAGAACCTTTTTTTAAAAACATTTTAAATTAAACTCATATTATCGATGAAAGTTCTGAACTTCTTTATGGAAATACGTTATAGAGGCTCTACAATTTATGAACGTTTGCAGCCATTGACATATTCACTACGACTACATTTACAGACATCGATTCTTTTGACAAAATTTTCGATCACATTTCTACACAATTGTGCCTTTACAAGTATCTCACGAATTACTTGTTCGATATTAGTTTTGAATTTTGTAATTGTTCTTGGATTATACTTGTAAACCTCATCTTCCCCACATAGGCCCACAAAAAAATATTCGAACGATATTAAATCACAAGATCTTCGTGTTCAATTGAAATCAACTCGATGCGAAATCAATAAATCAATTGTTTCTTGAGCTGTGCATCATATTGCCAAGTATTGTTGAAACCACAAGTCTTCGATATCCATATCATCAAAAAAAAAGGCCATACAAAATTGGTTATCATATCTTTGTAGTGCATTCACAGTATTGACAGTAAAAGCAACACCAGCTCGTTTTCAAAAAAAATACTATCCAATGATATCGCCAGCCCATAAAGCACACCAAACCGTGACAAGAGATGAACTTATAACGCTTTAGAGACTCTATGTTAGAGCAAAATTCTTTTGTAAAATAAGCTATGTGGCGCTTATGGACAAGCCTATATTGTTGGGAATATCATGGAATGGATAGATTTATGTATCCATCAATATTTCCACTCACAGGAGCAATGTTTTCAGTTGAACGCAACCGCAACGAGCACGTGTTGTTGTTGCTACGTTATGTACTGAATCAGAAGACTCAAATTCTTAATTGGAAACTCTGATGGACGATTAGTTCTTATTGAATAACCCTTTATATAAACTTATTGACTCATTATTTTGGCTCTGAAAACAGTTTTTTCTTTTTTTTTGGTGTCTAACAAAACGCATTTCCATATCAGAGTTTTTTTGAATTTCTGGTTTGGATTAAAAACTAATAATTTTAAAAGTTTAGTCATCTATTGTCAAAAAAAAAAAAAAACAGAAATTAACATTTGCGGTTAAAAATTCGATGATGTAATTTTATTAATTAATAAATTATTAGAAAAATAGGTAAAATTCGCGAAAATAAACGGGTTTTCTTTTTTTCGAGGGGGTGTGTTTAATCACAAGAAATATGTTGAATAATTAAATCATAATTCCGTTATAAAAATTAATTTATCAAGTTTTTTATGCGATACTATTTTCATTAAAATATTCTAAAGCGCGTTAAAGCCCCACCACACTCACACACTTCAGAACTTCTAAGGATGACTATATGATTATATAGAACAAAGGTCACAAAGCTCTCATAGATAAAATCCCACCCAACGACATTAAGGGGCTACATTTATTTAGTGAACAACAGCAATACATTTTTCTGAAAGCTTTAAGTTTTCAGAAAATGTCCTCAAAATTTCACCATCAATAGACGAATTTATAGAATTTTGGGCGAAGCAAGTCCACGAGAACCCTATTGAAACTTTTAACATATTTTCCTCAAAACACTGTTTGGAAAAACGATGGACATCATATCTCAAAAGCCGCTTGATGGTGAGAAACATTCATTAAGTGGACGTTGAATGGTTAAATCGATCTTTAAAAATAAAGGACTTTTTGCATGGAAATTTCAATTTTGTTTCTCAATTCGTCGTCATTTTGTAAATATGACTTTACATGAACGATTTGAGCTGTAGAGTGTTCACTGCCCAATATTTCGGATAGAATCTCGTCACCGACAGGCGGCCATATATTTTTTTGGTTCGACATTTCTTTTAGGCTCTTACTAAATGTACTTTTTATTAACAGGAAAACAAAATTAGGTTGTAAGAAAAATAAAATTGAATTTGAACTTTTTTTTCTTAAGAATCTTAAGTACAGTTGTAAACCCTTAAATACCAATAATTAAATGTTCGCCCATTCTCAGTAAAGCACCGTCTTGAATCCTTCCACCTTTCCTTGGAGTTGCCCACTGAATTTCTGTATTCTGTTACAATTACGGTTACAGTTGTAGACCCTTAAATACCAATTATTAAATGTTCGCCCATTCTCAGTAAAGCATCGTCTTCAATCCTTCCACCTTTCCTTGGAGTTGCCCACTGAATTTCTGTATTCTGTTAAATACTTTACAGAGATTTCTTTTAATCTACGTATAGTATGAATTTATTTCAAGGAATGTTAATGAAAAGAAAGGTATACTCTGTGCCCGAAAGAAGTTATGTGCTATTAGCACACATCGGTAGAACACAATCTATGAAACGTTCACACAATAGAAGTAAATTAGCTCATAGTTATCCACCTCAGTTATGATGATATTCATATCTCAAAATTGATTGATATCCATGATAAAGAGTCATTGGGTGACTGTGGTGACTTATGCCATTTCTAACCCATTCAATTGTATCTGTCGTTTCGTGAAAATTATTCAAAATCAATTTTCGACTGAATTTGAATATGGGTGAAATATAATATAAGAATTGAAAAAAAAGACAAAATCTTGTATAATTTATGGCAATTCGTTAGCCAGAGTCGTTTTACTTCCTGACCTGTGTGTTACACGAAGCAGCTTGCTATATATGATTTTCGCCGTTTTTTTTTTGTTTTGTTTCATTGGACACAAACGCGTGGGATGACATATTGTTTATTATTTATGTTTTACATAATGTATCAAAAACCAGTTTCTTACTAATTTATTTGTGTCTGCCATTTATTTAATTTATTTTTACGTTATTTTGTATGCTTAAAATAAAAAGGGCTTGTCTTTAAGCACACTTTTTGATTTCTTGATACTGAATTATGATTAACTAAAATTGCAGAACATATTGCAGATTTTAAAGAGAAATGAATCTTAAGCCTGCAACGAACAATATTATCTGTAACGAAACTACTCACATGGATACTACACATCCTAAAAAAGATAAAGATTAAAAAAGAAAACCAAAATTAAATAAGCAAACTTTACTACATAGACCTCTAATGGCTCATTGCAGCTCGTCCTTACTAGCTTCAAGAGGACAGCAGCCTTCCCATACTGGTCTGTCCTTCTGAGGAAAAACATCACACTAGTCAGATTCATAATGACTAACATCTTCGTCTTCCTCTCTCTCTATCTCTCTTAGCATGTCTGATTAAAACAAAAAAGCTTTTTAAAAGCAATTGAGACTAAATCTAAATAGGAAGACCAAACCAGTCTTATCCAAAAAAAAAAAGAAAAGAAAATCTTCGTCGCCACACAGATATTGGACTTCGATATAAAACACTTCGTGAGGCAATTGATGGGACTTACATTGATAAAAAATGTCCGTTTATTGGAAATATAAGAATACATGACCGTATTTTAAATGTAGTTATGCGAAAACTGAAAATGCAGAAAAGAAATGGTATCCGCTGAGAGTATCTTCACTACTAGAAGACACACAGAAAAATTAGTGTCCATTTTCTCGCCATATTTCAGAGACATCGAGGTTGGTGATATTGCAAATATCGGAAAATACCGGCGACTTTCTAAAAACAGTAAATTTTTTTGTTTTAAAAGTAACAAAAAAGGAGTTGGATTTAAGAAAAAAGTTTCAAGAAATTCTAAAATGAATTATTCAAAAACAATAAGATTAGTACAGAAAATGTTCGCCGAACTTACCCCACGACTCCATTGGACTTAGTTCAAGACATAATTTCAGTCGGACTGACAAAAAAGTCCAATTTTTAGAGTCTCCATAAGACTTTTTTTCAGTCCGATTGAAAATATGTCTGGAAATAAGTCCAATGGAGTCCGTTTCTTTCAAACATCCTGCACATTCATTAGATACTCTGATAACCTTATTCTTTCTATGTATCTGTTTCAGGAAGAATCTCCTGTCGTCATGATATATGCCTATACAATTCTCCTAAAATAGTTCATGCCTACAACGTTGATTACAAGACAAAAATACTATTGACATTAAAATCGCAGCAATATTTTGATCCTTTCGACTGTGTTTCAGGGGATCAAATCATTTTAACTTCCCTATACATTGATCCAGATCTCTTCATCACCTTTACTTAGAGTGCCAGGGGTAGCTAATCTTATTCGAACTTGTGTAAAATTTCATAATCTATTCAAAGAATAACAAACCAATAATCTGAATGTCAGCAGAACAATTCCAAAAAAACAAATTTTCAGTTCAGATACCTTTACTTTTTTTAATTTTCTTAAAAAGCTAGCAATTATCTTAAAAATGTCGTACGTAAAAGTTTGCAGGTTGAATGAACAGAAAACATTTCTCAAAATTATGATTGAACAATAATTATGTATGTGAAATAAAAAAATCAATTAAAATCAAGTTAATTAAAAAAAACAAAACAGAAAGGTTCTTTTTTTTGCTGTTTTGGTTTTGCATGTAGCAATACCCAATAGTGAGCAACAGTTAAAATCCCTGCCCGTTGGGGAAATTCAATTTTCACCTTCCTTCCTTGTGGTATGTACGAGAGTATGGTATATAACATAGGAAAAGTGCTTCAAGATCTTAATCAGATATGTTTGTGACTTGTAAAAATCCGTTTGCCACATTATTATTATTATTATTATTATGATTATTATTAGTGTTATTAGAGGCCTCAAGGTATATAGCAGCAAGAAAGAAAAGCGAATATATTCATGGCCAACTATTAGTCAGAGTTTTAGTATTCATTTAACTTGGGTTATTTTTTTCAAATTAACTGAACCGTAACACATTATAAAAGCGCATTTATTATATGTGATGCAGTTTTTTTTTTTTTGTTCCTCTACTACATTTTGTTGCAGCAACAATTATTGGTGGATGTGACTTTTAGATACTATATTATATGCATATAGTATGTCCATTCTTCATTGCAGGCATTTGTATATTCTCATTCCTCATTTATCCAAAAGTCTATAAAATAGCTTTATTTTCTCATTATATTGCAATTTTTTATAATTTAAATGCATTTTAAATTTAATGTTGTGTGTCAATTCTTTTTTTTTGTTGGAAAAATACAAGTCAAATATTGTACTATTTGGCTATTGTATAGGTTCATTAATTTCCTCTTGTCTAAAAAAAAAAAAAA
This sequence comes from Xylophagus ater, assembly GCA_963422695.1. NCBI lineage: Eukaryota > Metazoa > Arthropoda > Insecta > Diptera > Xylophagidae > Xylophagus > Xylophagus ater. The sequence continues at coordinate 40,560,772 of OY730484.1, forward strand.
ACTTGGTGGAACTAATTTAAGACGCGATAAAAATTCAATTATCAACTCATTAAGCAATAAATACAATTATATTTCAAGATAATTCGATAAAAAACTATTTAGTACTGCAAAAATGACACATATAATGTCATTAGTTTATGCTATATTAAGTAGAGTACAGGTCCTTATGGGCCCAAGAAATACCTGGCAGGATGGGCATCTCATTCGTCCTCGAAACTATTGATTTACTCACAAAACTAACCATAAATTGTCGAAAAAACAACTACCCAGAATTTTGTTGAGAAGTTCGAGAGAGAGCTGACCATTAACATTGTCTTGTCATTGTCATATCTCCACATTAGCAACAGAGATCGCTTTGTAACAATTCTAATATTTTTGCGTCTTTTCTTAGAAGGCAGTGACCCGATAATATCTCAATTATAATAACATGTGTAACTTATTCTTGTTCTAATCGATTATAAGAGCTGAATTCTTTTGAACTAAGCTTCAGGCATAAAAACTTTGACAATCCGTGTCCTCTTATATTTACATCATAACGAGTGTTTATTTCCTTGACAATTTTATCTTTGATTCATTTTCTAAACTACCTTATCCTTCCTTGGCTAGCCTATTTGCTGACTGTGTCACCCTTAGTTTAGGTTATTTCTAGCTTGAATTTTAAATATCCTTTTTTTATTTAATCTTAATGACACTTTTCATCATCATGGATCATGGATCTTTTACTTGACTAGATTGGTAGGACCTTAACATGTCTCCATTTTGGATTTTAGCTTGATTAATAAGACGTTTACAGGATAAACCTATTATTATTGTATTTTCTTGGGAATATAAAAGCTTATCTTGAAACTAGAATATTCTGCACAAGCATGTTCGATACATCGATATACAAAATGTTGGATGACTAATTTATTGATTTTAAGGCTTTGAAGTAAAAAAATCAGTTAAAATGTTAATTTGTAATTGAGAATTATTTATAATAAAAATGAAAACGTGACTAAAAGAAATTAATATATAAACAGAAAATGAAAATTTTTTAAATTATGAAAAAAATCTGATGACTAATTTTCACCTTTTTTAAAAGAAAGTAAATATTTAGATTGGAAATAAAAGTGAGTAACGATAAACGAAAAGTAAATCGCAGTTTTAAACGAAACTTATAAAGTTCAAAATATATAGTCGAGAATTGATTACACATCATAGAGATAGAGCCTGATAAACGATCGAATAACAATCAATAATCTGAATGCCTATTCTCGAACTCAATAGAGTTTACTGCTGCTAAATCGATTCGAGTTTTACAAAATCGATACTCTGGTCATCCGTAAATGGGAGTAAATTCATGTCGCTGTAAAATATGGAAACCATTCAACTGGGTCCAGCCAAAAATGAATTCTTGAGGTACGGAAATGTAGCTCCATTAGGTTCGATAATAGCCTTCCAGATCACTTGGGTCATTTTACTACAAACTATTGCGTGTGTGTTCTTAAGAAAAAAACGATCGGAATAAAGTTACTGCGTCTTCTGAATTCTTACAAAACCTATAATGAATAATTCCTAAAATTTACATGCTTTTTCATAGAAAAAGATCATCATCAGAGATTCCCTTTTACCAGAAGTAGAAAATATTTTTATTAAACGTTTCGTTTTTATCTTCGGTTTTTGATTTTGGATTATAAAAAATTCACGATAAAATGATAGTTTCTTAAAGTCGACAGCAAAACAACAACTGAAACTATGATTCGTGCAAGTTAATAACGCTTTTTTTTTTTGCTTTAAAGAAAAACTTCGTTGTAACAAAATTTTATTATACATAAAAAGAACTTTACGAAAAGGTAATTTCTTGGTTGTTTCTGTCGGTTGTCGTTGCCTAGATGTTGACTAATGAAAAACAAAAAAAACACAAAATTTTAGAATAAATTAATTCGCGAATTTTTGTGGCGCTTAGAGTTTTGCTGATGGTGTTTTCTGATGACTCAGAGTTTAAAGACTTTTATATTATTTTTCTATTTTTTTTTTGCTTCAACGCAAAGACAAGATCTTTACTTCTTAGTTTTTATTATAGTTAAGTAAGTTTATTTTGACGATCTTTTTTTTCGAAGGGCTTGTAAAAAAATTTATATTCGAAATTTTATAGGTCAGAGTGTTTTTGGAATGATCACGACGATCGAATTATATATATATATATATATATATATTTCTTCATAAATACAGAATTAAGATGCAAACAGTAATAAAAACTAAGTTATGAAACTCGAATTCACCCAAAGAAAATGATCTTCATTTCAGTGATCTTCAACAATTTCTTCTCACTGATCATAAAACAAATGACGATCAAATTATGTATCAGGATTATAATCACAGATAAATACAAAGAGCAAGGAGTATTAAAATCCTTTAATATGTATCAAAAAACTTCGGAAGCTTAAATTCAGCCAAACAAGAAATTGATCCTCAACGATCCTTTGATAAAGTAACTTTAAAGAATATAATATTCGACAAAAATTTAGAAGGAAGTAGTAAAATACTTTTTTATCAACTAGATATTCAAAACATGAGTTTAAGCAAAAAGAAGAAAGTGATCTTCATTGATCTTCAAAAAAAAGATACTTTTGATCAAGTTAAGAAGAATTTCGCATCACAATCGAGAATAAATTAGAAAAGTCAAAATCTCGAAAACTGAAACTAAAGAAATTGATCTTCAATGATCGTGTAACACAATTTTGTGTTCAGCAAATTTCGATAAAACAAAAATAATATCTAATTAAATTCGCTTCTTCTTTTAGTTACTGGCAATTTTTTTAATACCAAATCTTATCTACTTCCTTATTTAAAAGTACCAAGAAAAAAAAATTAAAAAATAATTAATAAATTATTGTGAAATAGTTTAAAATATAAAATTAATCATAATAAATATGATAAGCCGAATAAAAAAAGAAAACAAATCTTCCAAAACTTTTGCGCAATATTAATTAACTCTTTTTTAACATTTTTGAATATTATTAAATATTTACAGAAATACTACTTAGTCATTGTTATTAATTAAAAATCTTAATGCTAATTAAAATTATGTAAAACAAAAAATTGTTAGACAAAAAATTATGCAAACATTTTTAATTAAGAAAATGCATTTTTAATGCATTTTTCTATTTTCAATTAGAAAAGGTATACTACAACAAGTTCTTGGATTGAATGATTTTAAATTGATTACACAACCATCATATTTAAAGGATGTGTCTATTATAATAAATTATAATAACTTCATTTGCATAAACACTTTTACAGTGTTTAAGAAATAAAATTAACTTCTAAAGAGAAAACTAATTAGCCTATTATAATGGACCTAAACTAAGCTTAATGTTTATTAATAAAAGTTAGTCACCATCAATGTTTATACCTCGAGAAATACACTACTGCGATCAAAAAGTATGGTAAAAATCAAACCCTAACAAGGTTATTCATCAATCGCCGTTAAAGTAAGTCACTTTGGATATAATGCACTTATACCAATGTTTTATCTTATCTTCGAAACAATACTGGCTAATACTTGAATTTAATTTTCTTCGACTTAAACCGATAACCTCAAACAAGGAATATTTATTTCAGAAACAAGAAAAGATCACATAGCACTTTATCATTTGGCGCTTCTGGAATTGAAATTATTGAAATAATATTTCTACACAGCAACTTCTAATAGAAAAATTCAACTGTTTTAGAAGAAGACATGTCAAGTAAGGCATTGGCAATGACATGAACTGAGAGATATAGTATTTCAAAACATACAGCAATCTGGAATAGAATCGTCTAACTCGATTCAAGTCCAATCGTACCGAAGAAGGATAAGAATGACAATGCTTTTTCGATACGATTTACTCTCGATAGAATTACTCGATTCCACTACTGTTTAAGAATCAATCGTTGATCAGTCCTTTGATGTGAAGCTCATCTATTGATGCTCGTGATCCAGATCGAGATTTATTTCTAACGATTTCTCTGCTGTAACTCACAAACATTTCTACAGAAAAAATATTTATCACTGAAAACCTATTTGCAACATTTCGATGAAAGAAATTTCATTCGAAAGGGAAATATAAAAACTTCCCTAATTCGACCAATAGTAATTGGATTTTCATGGAACTTGGAATGCGCATTTACGATATGCCAACAGAAAAGATGGAATATGTCTCCACTCGGTAAGGAGTTGTAGGGGACCAAAATAGATAAATATCAATTATTAGATCAATAATAGGCGGATTTTCATGAAATTTGGAATGTACATTCGGGATAGGCCAACTGAAAAGATAGAATTTGTCGCCACTCGAGAGACCGAGCTAGAAAAATGTCATGGAACTGGGAATGTATATTCTGGATAGGGCAATATAGAACAAATAATACAAGTATATCTCTCCAATCGGTACTTTTTTTAGGAATGAATTCTTAAATCTTATTTTAAGAATAAGGCAAGCAGAGCTGCGGATACCAGCTAGTTGAATAATAATAATAATAATTGAAAAAATGGAAGACATTTTAAACGCAGTAGCACATTTTTTATATCTCTTAAAAATAATTCTAATAAAATCGTCTCTATTAAATTACGCGGTCGTGTAAGAATTCACCTGTAAAAAAGCGTATATCGAATATCGTCAAATTTGTATAAAGAAACGGAAATGACTAAATATACACATTATTACAATTGGATATCGCGAAAAATCATCACCTTTCACTTCAAAAAAAAATATATATATAAAATAAAAACTCACGACGAACTCATCCCGTAATCAAATCTTAAAAAAAAAAAAAACGTTTTTAATAGCTTAAGACTCAGTTGTTTCTTTTCTTATTTATTTTTTTAATTTAATCCATTTGGGATATTACAGTTTCTTCGGCATAAGCGGGTGGGCCTGATCGCAACAGGGAATATCATTTTCATTGCATAAAAGTGCATTCATATTTTCTTTTTAAAATATAATTATTTTATCAATCGTCATATCTTAATTGAAAACACAACAATCTTATTTAAAAGAAATGAATAATTAAGAAAAAAAATATGTAAACAATATTTCCAATGGTGATTTTGTATAGAACTTCTTTTATTTTTAATGGAAACACCGTTAAGATAATAAATAAGTGTAATTATCGTGCGCACGTGTAAATGACTTAAGTCCATAAAAAGAAAATAATTAAGGTTTTTAGTGCATTTCTTTGGGGCTGGTTTTTTTCTGCGTTTTTCTTTTGTTAGTTTAAAAATTTAATCAAATTTTTACGATTTAACAAGAAAGTCTTTTTAAAACTAAAAAAAAAAACGAAAAACGGAAAAGAAATGCCATTAAAATAGGAAAAAAGGTCCTCTCCTAAGAATTTCTTATCAAAAACGTATCATTTCACTAAATTTCCAGCTGTGTTTTTTATTGTATCTAATTAGCTACTCTTAGCTACTCTTAAATCGGGAGACTTTTATACACATCACGCGTGAATCAGTATCAAGCTGTCATTGCAGTAGTTTGACTAAGTAAATGCGTACGTCAATAAGCAAAATTTCCGTATTTAGATTGATGAACAATTCGAAGAGTGTCAAGAGCTACAGTTATATCGAGGCAAATGCACGGTTTGGTGTGGTTTATGGGCTGGCGGAATCGTCGGTCCATATTTGTTCAAAAATGAGAATGGCCGTAACGTAGTCGTTAATGGCACCTACTATTGCGCCATGATAACGAAGACCGTAATGTCGGTGATATCAAGTTGAGAAATCATTTCACATTTTGGAACGATGAATTCGCCGCCTAGATCGTCTGATATCACACTTCTGGATTATTTTCTTTGGGATTACATGAATTCTAAAGTTTACGCGTATTAACTCACTACGATTGATATCGTGGAAAGAAATATTACCCGCTGCTACATTCCAGTCGTAATGCTTCTAACAAATAGTTCAAAATTGGAGCTATAGAATAGACCATCTACTAAAACGTAGCTGTGTCCAAAATTTGAATGATATAATCTTTAAAAAATAAATGGTATCGATTGTTCTTTTAGTTCTTACCAATAAAGTTTTCACCATCAAACATTCAGTTTTCGTTGTTTTATTTCAAAATATGGTATTTTCCTGAACCTCAAGCATGATGAATCACCCGTTACTAGAATACACGTCAACTTCGTACGTGTTAATTCTAACGTACTTAACTTGTGTCAGCTTACCCCCAAATCGCTTTGCTCTCACATTAACCTTTGATCACTACTAAACCGGTCGTAAATGTTTTCCACGCCACTTAGGCTACTTGGACACGATCATTTTTTGATTTTTTTTTTTACAACTACTCGTAAATACCTCCACATATTAATGATTCCTTAATAAGTATTAAACGACCTCATTATAGAAAATTTCATCATTTTCGAAATTCCAAAAAAAGATTCTATAAAATTAGATTTTCTTATCTCAAGAAAAACCGACTTAAACTAAATTTTAAAAATTGCGTGTCGAAATTATGAATTTCCTAAATTATTAGATTGTATTTTTAAATTAACACAAAATTTTTCTACAATTACGTGAATTTTAGCAACTAAAAACACAAGCATTTGAAAAAAATGATAACAAAGTTGTTTAATTTTAAAATAAATAAATAAAAAAAAAAATTCAAAATAATAATAATAATAATAATAATAATAATACTAATAGTAATAAAATTGAAAAGATAAGAAAAATTAGTTCAGAGACATTAGATTCAAACGTGCTGTGCTAATCTTATAATGAGTTCGTCTTCGATATAAACAAATTGGATTCTCGCGCGGTTAATGATCTTTTTTTTATTTCTATTTTATTTCTTTAATTTTAATTTGTCATCAATTTTTTTTTCTTTCCATTTCATTTCATTTTTGAAGATAATAAATATATTGATCGTGATTTTACTATAAAAATTTTAATGTAAATAAAAATGTTTAATTAAAATCGAAAATATTAAAAGATAATATTCGTAACGACTGTTTTTTGTGATGTAAGCACAAAAATTGTATTACTCATACTCAAATTTTAATGTGATCTTCAATGGGCACATTCAGCAGTCCTAAACACTTATAGCGCTTTACAGCGATTAAATCTAGCAATACGACTGGATGTACAGGCATCCCTCGAATAGCACGATACTTAAATAGCACGAAGTTGCGATTAACAGGGTCAAAAATTGCGACAACCCTTAAATAACACGGGATTTGAATTATACAAATTTTGGAATGTGTACACACATATTACTGTCAACGATCACACGATTATTTGCAGGAAATTCATAGATAGCAAGCAAAGTTGTAAATCTCAGTTCTCATCGTAAATAGATTTTCTGTCTTCTTTGTGTTCGGAATGGTTTTAGTATCATTGCATAAAGTGCTTGGTGAGTGCTTACTTCCCTTTGGAACCAAATCGAATAACATGAATTTCAATAACACGGTACTAACTTTAAGCGCTTAGTAAAATTCTAGAATAGACATTTGTTTGCTAATTCAAACAGCACATTTCAGGTTGTTGTACACGCTAAAAAATGATTTATGTAAAGGATAAATTGAGAGGAATTTTTGAAAATTGTTTCTGGATTATTTAATTTTAATTGAAATTGAAAAAAACGAGTTTCATAAAACTTTTCCATTTTCCGCCAACATTTTTATTCCTTTTTATTTTCAATTTTTATTTACTCTCCACACTTATTTCGTTTAACAAAAAATATGGTTTTAAAAGTTATTCAAATTAAACAAATTATTATTATCATTCACTTGATTCAATCAAATGCATTCAGGAGTTCAAAAAATTCTAACTGCTTAGATTAAGAATTTTGACTAGGACTACTGAATGCAACCAATGATCTTCACTGAGTATTATTATTTTTACCCAATCTTTTTACTTTAATTATTTATCAATTTTTAAATTGATGGAATAGAATCGGAACTGATCTTATCTAAAATATTAGAAGACGATAAAAATCAGAAATTTTGAATATAAATAATTATGCTTAAAATACCATAAAGATATGATATTGCTGATCTCATGTAGAAAAACAAAATAAACAGCATAAAAAAGTGATCGGAAATATGTAATTTGATTTCAGAAAATGAAATTTCCTTAGGAATAAGAATAAGAATACGAACAAATACAAGTTTAGATGGGTTGTGTGGTTCTGGCCATAGAAATGATCAGCTAATCATCTTTTATTTTTGTTTAGGATCAAGATCGGTGGTTCCGCATATAATTGTGTTCTAACATTTGACATTTCATACCCTATAATCCTTTTTCATGATAATCACCATCAAATATAATGATCCTAAAAAGTTAATGATCATTTTTTTTATCGATCGTCGATCGTTTTCTTTTGAATTTTAATAACTTAATTATTTACGTATTTATAATATTTTATCCCACAAATTAAAATCTAAATGAAATATTACATAATTTATTTTCAATATTTTATGATCTTCACTTCAGCGAGTGATCAATATTAACACATTTTCATGTTTTTAAAATGACCCACTTTTTGGATTTTAAAAAAAACTTAACTAATTCCCTATTTTGTTTTTCTTATAATGATGTTCAAATGGTATTATTAAGCTTTCGTAATGCAAAAAAAAAACTAAAATATTGTATATAAAGTATGCCATCGATCACTTTAAGATCACGAGATAATCAAAAAAAAAAAAAAAGTCACAAAGAGTAGGAAGAATAAATTAAAACTAACTTCAATACTTTATGCCTTCTGAAAATCTTATAGCTTTTTTTTTCGTCGTCTAATCTTTAATCTAAATTGTTTGTCTTAGGTTTACTGTACTTAAATTTAATAGCATAACGTTATAACAGCCGCAGCTATACCATACAGTGTACACCAGTCAGTAGTAGCAACGTTATATAGGATCATTATAAGAAGAAGAAGTAGAAAAAAAAACAACAAAAAATTATTATATTGGCAAATAATCAGTTTTGATCCACTCGAAGATCTACAATAAATTTTTTTTGGAACGCGTGTTGATCGCGCTCTCAAATTACATCACACATTAATGTAGTGATCGTCATCACGAATTTCATATTTTTCTTTCCCTCAAGTATAGTAGTAACATATTTTATAGTAGCATAAATTTTGGATATACATATATTTAAAGTATGTTCAAACTATGATGATTGATCAAGCTAATCAAAGTGATCGTCAAAATTTATATGATGATCGTGATCGCAATCGATTAATCCGTAGCTTGATCAATCATTTCATGTTTTTAGGAATAGTAATATAGTGGACAATCCGAAGAATGATCACAAGTATTGTTAAAATGTATGATATGTGTTCATTATTTCCATATTACGTTTTTCTGGTACGATCAACATAGTGTGGACCCGACCGTAATTACATAATATTTGTAGATACGGTTTTTCTTCTTTTTTTTTTAAAATTGATTTGAACACAATTTATTTTTATATTATATTATTTTAATACTGAAATTATACAATAATTACATATTCTGTCCACTCCCTTTTCTTCTCGATCAAAAATTAACAGAAGTTGAAGGAGTGTCAGAAGTTTTTGTTCAAAAAATCACTTTTTTCCATCTGCAGAATTTACATTACTACATTATTTAATTGATTGAACTAGATCCCACTCTGAAACATCACAAATAATAAGTTTTGTTTATACATATTACGAAATTAAAAGCTCTTATAAATTTTGATGATTTAGTTATAAGTTGCTTTATAATATAAACTTTCAACTAACGTGCCTATCTACATATATAGACAAGGTTTTTCAATAAGAACCTCTTTTTAATTTCAAATTAAACACAAATTTTGGATGAAAGTTCTGAAATTGTTTATTGAAATATGTTGTAGAGACTCTACAATTAATGAATGAAAAACAATATCTGGTAAAAGTTCAACGGTTTTAAATCACAAGATCTTGGTGGTGAACTTACATTACCTGTACGCGAAATTAGATATCCATTAAATTTAGTTTTCAATGAATCGATTGTATGTTGAGCTGTGTGACACACGTTACACAATCTTATTGACACAAGTTATCGACACACATATCATCAAAAAAGGCAATACAAAATTGGTTGACATATCTTTGTAGCGCACTTCATTGGCAGGAGTAACAGCAACACTAGTCTCATTTTCGACAAAAACACGATCTAATGATGCCGCCAGCCAATAGATCACATCAAACACAGTGACAAGAGATGAACTTATAGGGCTTTAGAGCGAAATACGCTATATGGTGCTTGTGGACAAGCCTAATTGTTGGGTAAATCATGGAATGGATAAGGAGCACACACAGGAGCAATGTTTTCAGATAAACGCGACCGGAACGAGCATATGTTGTTGTTGCTACGTTATGTACTGAACCAGAAGACTCAAATTTTTCTACTAAATTTTTAATTAGAGACTCTGATGGACGATTATAACGACTCAAAATATTCACAATACTACGAAATGTAGTTTTCACAGATCACCCATTTTCTTAGAATGGATTTGAATTAGTTTGTTATACGATTTTTGAGCGAAATTGAATTCATTATAATAAAATGTAAGTCTTCTACTACTCCAATTATCTCAAAAAAAAACTGTCAACGTATTCAAATATAACCCTAGCTACCCTACAAAAAGTTCCTATTGAAAAACCCTTCATATTACATTAAATTTTTCATTCGTAAAACCATATGCTAGCAATAATTTCTATCAAATCGCGATTACAATCGTGTGGCGCTTATGAACCATGGAAATCTTTCAACACATACAATTTTAAAGTAGTAGGCTATAGTGTATATATTTTGAAGATCACTTATTTTTTTTTTATAACTTTATTTGGCATTTAAAAAAAAAAAAAAAAAGATTGTTATATACGCGATCAATTGCAAGATCATTTTTGCTGAAATTGTTGTTGAAAGTTACGAAAATATGATTGTAACAAGCTGCTTGATTTTTTTTTCTAGATGACCTCCTCTTAAAATCATTTTAGAAAACTTTAATGGAAATAATTCAAGTACAGCAGCTCTAAAAATTTTGAAATTGTGTTTTTTTCTTCCACATAAGTACATATATATTTTTCAAACATTGAATGTTATATTTTTATAGTTAATAATCGATATTTATATATGTTTCGATCAAAACGAGAAAAAAAACATATAGTAACTTAAAATCCGATTTTTTGATGCCCTATGGTAGAAATGGGACAGAAAAACTGTCAAAACTAACATTATTTCAAGCTTTTTTCTTCATAACTTAGTTTCCTCTTTTCAAAATTCCTTCCAATTTGCAGCTAACCTAGACCCTGATAGCATAAGTCTAATTTGTGTATTAGTTTTTAAAGTACATTAAAAAAAACTTTATAGAGAGGGTTATTTTCTCCTAGGATTATTTCCTTCTTCTTTATCCTTGGACCGATTTGACTGAAATTTAACATGATATCGTCTGTTTATGTAGTTAACCATGCATAATTAATTTCAATAAAATTGATTAACAAATTTTCCAATTAAATCCGAAAAACCATAAACAAAAAAACGACAAAACTTTCTGGTCACCCTGGTTTTTCGTTTATAACTTTGCTCCCCTGGATCGATTTTGCTCAAATGCAATACGAAACCAAGTTAAGGAATAAGGAACCCACATTTTAAATTTCATCAAAATCGGATAACGCGTTTTTGAGTTATCTTGTATACGGACGGACGGATGGACGGACGGACGGATGGACGGACGGACGGATGGACGGACGGGCGAATAGACGGATGGATGGACGGACATGCAGAAATCGATATAACTTTTGATTCCCGACACAACCATACCATTAAAATCTTTCTACGACGATTATTTAGATGTGTTACAAATGGAGTGACAAAACTAATATACCCTCTGGTAGTACCTACCATAGGGCATAAAAAGAAGAGGAGATTCGTGCGCTGTGTGATTCAACATATAACGTTTAATTTTTATTGCAATTCATGCATTTTGATTCATGACGGACGACATGCGTGTTATGAAGAAAAAGAAGATGATGATTTGATGAAGATTTTGAACCAAAACTGTTTTCGTGTATCTTCAAAAATAAAATACCTGGAAATGGACCGCAATATATAATAATTTTCGATACGGTATAAAATAAAACCACAAATTGTTTAGTATTATATGTAAGTACAAAAAAAAGAAGAAAAAAAGGGAATTCTTTCCAGTTCACCTCAACAACCAAATCAGATTTTCTTCAAGAGAGAGATCAATAGCATTGGTTTTCAATTGATATACCCCGAGTCCATGTAATTTTATACAATTTTAGATAATTTTTCTTTAAGTTGGAAATAAAATACTATGCCCAGAGTTTTATAACCTTCAAAATAAGAAGAAATAAAAAATAGTAATAATAAGAAATAATATGTTTCTTTCAAGATCGCGTATAAAATAATATAATTGAAAATTTTAAGAAGAGAGAAAAAGGCTGTGGTATGAAGTTGCAGACACGAATTTGTAAACAAATTTACATAGTTGTATATTTAATCGATATTATGTATTTTTGTAGAAAATGTTTTATAAGAGGATTTTTTTACAAAAAGTTATAAAATAACTAATGGAAAATAAACCCTAACAAATCCATGAGTTTTTGATCTATAATCAAGAACGACGTTGTACATTACTTTGGTATTTTATGCGAACGACGATCATTTTGTAATATGCGTATATTTACAATAATAATCTGAAAACTTTGGGATCAATAAAGATTTGGAACGAGAATGGTTGAATCTAATAATTGATAAACTTTGAATCAAATTTCAAAATTAATTTTTAGATAAGAATCAAAAAGGCTCGAAAAATATATTTACTATCCTGTGACGTAGAGGAACTCAACAACTTTTTCGATAGAGACCTGGAATGGTAACGACGTTGTCCACTAATTAGTAAATTGTGACATTTAAAAAAATGATTCTTTTTTCGTACACCATCCGGAAATAATTACATTATTAGCCGTTAAATTCCAAGTTTACAAATCCGTTTAATAAACTTCGTGTCGATTTTTGAAGAAAATATATTTTTTTACTAGCTAGTACCCGTGGCTTCGCTCGTGTTATTCCTGGAAATGAAAGCAAATTTTGTTTTCAATTTGACCAAATTATTTATTTTTTCTATTTTAGCCCCCCGGAACCAGCAGTGGAGACATATCCTATCTTTTGAATTCGTCTATCCAGAACCGTACATTCCAAGTTTCATTAAGTACTACTATTATTGATCGAATTATTGACGATTTTCTGTTTTAGACCATCGGAACCACCACTGAATGGAGACATGTCCTATCCTTTAAGTTGGCCTGTCCAGAATGTACATTCTAAGTTCCATGAAAATGTGGCTATTAATGACCGAATTATGGACGCTTTTCTATATTGGCCTCCCGCAACTTCCATAGGGGCGGCCTATCTTATTTATAAGTTGGCCTCTACTGAAAGTATATTCCAACTCTCATGAAAATCTGTCTATTATTGGCCGAATTAGGGAAGTTTATATATTACCTCTCCCCTCGTGCAACTCCGTTTGAAAATCGTAGTACCCGATACTCTAAGTTGGAAAGACTTCTAAGCATGTACCAAATTTTATTAAAATCGGTAAAGTAATTTTCGTGTCTATAGGGGACAAACAACCATAGTTACAGATTTATTATATAAAACGAGATAAACGAGATAATCGCGAAAAAGCGATTTTCCACCCATTTAAACCAGTATGGGGGTGCGAGCGGCACCCCCCCCCCCCCCCCAAGGTCGAAAACTTGGAATTTTAAATAACTTACCTAGTTGAACAATCGTACCAAATATAAAGTTTCCTATACCTTTTACAAGGTAAAAGTACCCATTGACTGGGCTAATAATGAAAGATCAAAAGAAAAGGTTAACTCGAGAGGATTCAGCAAATTTCCATAATACCATAATTACGTGTCAAACAAGAAACATTAAAGACAAATAATAAACCATTTTTTGTTTTGATTTTAATCCAATTACATACTCTTGTATTCTGGGTTCTACGAATTGAATTCCAAAATCAGATTTAAATACAAGAAAAATTGACAAACAATAAACTTTAAAGTTTCCATTAAACGAGCGAATTACGAATAATGTCCAATGAACTTTTGGATATAAGATATAAGAAAAATCATCATCCTTTCTTGGCTCATTCAATTCCATTGAAAATTCGATGTTTCTTTTTTGTAAGATCTTTTTGATGATCATCTTCATAGATGTCGTCGTTGTGTCTTTTTTCATTTTTTTACAATGATCATGTTTTTCTTTAATTTTTACCTTTTTTTCTTTGCTGGTTCTTAGTATATACACTAGCCGGAGACCTAAATTTATGTCCATTTTATACAATATTTATACAAAAAATTGCATCAAAGATTCATTTTAGATTGTTTATATTCGGTTTGTTTATTTATAAAAAAAAAATAAAGAAACAAAATAGATAAAATTTGTTGCATCAACAATTTCTGATCTTGTATATTTTAAGATTCTTTTGTTAAGGATACACAATTTTAGAAGAGATTTTCATGATCCGGAAAAAAAATAGTGCAATATTTTGATCATGAATTTTAGTAGAGTAGTGATGTGTGCACCCGGCTATTTACGCGCGAAATTCAAATTTAAAAAAAATATATATATACAAAATGTTTAAATAGTGATATATTCGAATGCATCTTATATAGTGTTGCATCTTCAAGATAATCACAAAAAAAAAAATACAAAATTTTTCGAAAGAAAAACGACGACTTCGACGACACAACAAACGACGTTGGAAGATTTCTGTTTCTCTGTTTTGAGAGAACAAGTAAATGTGGAAAAACATTGAACTCGGTTTTCTTTACCTTTTCTTTTCCTTTCGTGACTTATTTATTACTTCCAACGGCATCCAAGGACATAAATTTTTGTAGCAATGACCTCCTGTGGCAGGCAAACAGGCAGATCAAAACACAAAAAATAAACTTACAAAGTGCACAGCAGATATACAATATATGTACATATAACAAGAAGCAAAATAACAACAGCCAACAAAACTATATAGCAGCCATATATTACACTACATTGAAATCCAGTTAAAAAAGAAGAAAACACAAAAAAAAGTAACCATAGACCATGATCATGGAGATGATGATCATGTTGATGATCACGATGCTAGAGAAATAATATCGTTCTTCTTCTGGTGGTTGGATGAACTTCTTCTTTTTTTTAAAAATTTTTTTTTATATAATTCTTTTTACTTGATAATACATAAGTTTATCCCAAACCAACAAACACCAATAATACAATAATAATAATAATAATAATAATAATAATAATATAGCAACAGCAGCTTGTCGTCGAACCAAGGCAGTTTATTGATCGCGCAAAAGGTGCACTGCACTTTATTATATGGAGGGAGGAGGATCATTGATGATCATCATAATGCCTGATGATGGGACTTGAAATTGTTTTTCTTGTTCTTATTAAAATTAGTGTTGTTCAATCGAATTTAAGGAAGTGACAAGTCATTTACATTTTTGCTTTTATAATTTTGTATGATCGATGTTTTGTTGGATGGTAGTTTTTTTCTCTTTTTGGGGGAGGTAAAAGATCGATGCACTATAACCGAAACATTGCTCATTATATATGTTCTTATCTGTTTTTTTTAATCCTCTGTCAATGTTTTGTCACGACATTTTTCTTATACCTTGAATTTGGCTTTGTTGTTTTTTTTTTCGGTGGGAGGCAAAACTCTTGAGGTTGAAGAAATTCTTATGAAAAAATTTCTATAAGAAAAGGAATTTGTTATTGTTATGAAAAGAATTCTTTTGACATGAGTCACAGAGAAGGCGAATTGTTCTAGAAAACTTTAATTTGAAGATCATTAAAAGTAAATCAGAAATTTGACATATAGTTAAAGAATTTCCTTAGTTTCAAATAAGATCCGATGCAATAAATCTATCGTATTAAAAAAAGATGAAAAGTTTGTCCGAATGAATTATAGATCAAATAAAACAGAGAAATCTCTAGGAATTTCGTGGCATATTATGAAGGGATATCCTTCAATTTGTCATCAAAGAAATCTGTATGTTCTAATGTCATCCGCTAGAAGTTTGAGAACTTCTTACTCCTTTTTTGATATGCGCCTGTTAAATTTCATAAGAGTCCTTAGGCCTTATACACTTGAATAATGTTATATCTCGCCTGTGTATACGGTTTTCATTGAGATCGCCTAAATATGAGCAATTATGAAGCATCCCAACTTCCTATCCCTGCTGTGTCCACATTTTTACAGTGTTCGACTGGAAATGTACTACAGTAGGGGAGCAAAATTTTCAAATAATTTTCTATTCAGTGCTGCTTACATAGTTAGCTACATATTGTACGTGTGTGTGACAGAGAAATATGATTTCATTTTACAATTTCTCAAATTGTAAACAAACAAACACATTTAAAATTATGTACCAATGCACAAATACTACAAAACAATAAGAGTTTTAAGAGTTCATGAAGTTTTTGAAAAGAAAATTCATTCCCCCTCTTCCTGATATATATTTTGCCTTCGAAGATTGCCCGTCCTCTTTTACACTTATGCCACGTTAATTTCATTTGGTTTTTTTTTTTACTAGTTTGTTCTGATTGGTGTAATTGTTTATTCACTAGTTTTGGGTACTTTATAATTATTTATACTTTGTGGTTAATTCTGTAAAATAAAAATCTCTAGAATTTTGTTTGGTGAGAAGAGTTCTTACTCCAGACATGTGATCAAAAATAAGCAAACAAAGAGTTCTCATTCTTGGTACTAAAATTAAATAATAACTAAACCAAAATGCCTAGTAATACTTCTCGTGTATCTGGAAAAGTTAAGAATGTTACTGGTGTTACACTTCATTTTTAAAAGACACAAAAATTATACAAGCTTTACTAACTTTACTATTGTACTCGAAAAATCTATGATATGGAATTCTTGGATGTACTGAGTACAAAGAATTTCACTTCTAAAATTTATAATTCGACGTAGTTTTAAGTTTACATTGCGTAGGAATAAGTAATTACTCATATTTCATAGTTTTTTTTTTAATATCAAACCCGCCACAGATTAATCTAGCTAGACATGATGATCCTGTGCGTCTTCGATGATACTCTCAGATTTGAAAACATGTTCTTTTTTTTGTATTAACTAATTTTCTATAATCATGTTGTATATTTTCTTAATCTCATAATTTTTGAACTTTGTGCAATTTTACAAAGCTTTTATTATAAAAATATCTTTTTGATTGATGTTTAATATTAATATTAATAATAATAATAATAATAATAACAATAAAAACGACTATGAAATTAATTTTTAATACGCGTATAAAATTATTAAAAATTAAATATTAACAAGAAATAATTTGTTCAAAGTTTTCTTTTAAAAAAAAAAAAAGATGCATTTTTAACGACTTATCACTTGTTAAGATGCAAATTCAAAGGAAAAGAAAAAGCATTGATCTTTTCCTCTACGGAAAAAATTTCTTAGAAAAATCTCTTCAAGAAAAAAAAAACGCGCACATTGAAAATAATATTTAAAATTCTTCTTTTTTTTTGGGTGATTTGGGGAAATAAGATAAAGAAAAAAACGAAAAATTCAAGTGACAAAAAAATTGAAATTCAGTTGAAATTTTCATAAATTTGTTTTGATTTTTTATGTCACAAATGTATTTTGACGGACGCACAATCATCAGAATGCATGCATACTACATAAATTTGGGTGGGTGCGCATTCCACATCAGCTCAGCCAGCCAACCTCGCACCAACTTTTTTATCTAAGTATATCAGTTCGAATTTAATACTCATCTATAATATATATAACATCAACGACGACGACATTGACTTTTAGGAAAATTCTTTGAATAAAAAAATCCCGTCAAAACAATTCCCTCTTTTCTCGAAGAAAAAAAAATTTTTTTTTTTGTATAAATCTCGGATATTGTTCCTTTGATCTTATGAGAAATCCTCCTGTGACGTCACATAGTATTCATTGGAACTGACATGAATATTTTCTTGTGAGGAGCAAAGTAAAAAAAAGTAAAAATAAATAAAAATAAATAAAATTAATAATTTATGACCGGTAACCTGTCATTTTGGGAATTTGTTTTGCAACAAATTTACTTTTCTTTGCTTTTTTTTCTTGACAATTCTTTCAAGTTCACTTCAAAATGCAATAATTTGTTTTGTTGCTATTTTGATGCCGCCTGTCGTCTACTGAAAATCCGCGAAAATTATAAAAGACACCTAAAAAAAATTGAGAAATTTCAGTGTCAATGTTCGCGGAGTTTTTTATTTTTTTGAAAAATTTCATTGCAACAGAGGGAAGGCGATTTGATTCATTTTTTTCTGTTTTGTTGAATAAAATGGAAATTTATCAGAGCAGCTGGGTATATCCACGAAACATATGTGAAAATTTGTAATACCATAATAATAATGAAGAAATTTTTAATATCATAAAACTAAATCAAGAGAAATTCATGAGATTTTAAATTAATGTTTATTAATGTCGTTAACGAGGAACACGATTTTTAAGTGACTGCCTTTTTTTATGCAATTTTTCTTGATTTTCATATATAAAACGATCCTCCCCGGGCGTGTATGATTTAGTTTGGGTCGTCTGGTAAAATTTTATTGAATTTTATGTACGTAAAAATCAAATGAAAATGACAATTTTATTTATGATTAAAAACTAAATTGAGTCAAGTTAAAGAATATACTTCAACATAAGAACAAACTTCTAGAATAGAATACCTCATAAATAAAATATTTGTTGTTGTTAAGAAAGACTGAAAGAAAAAGTACACCAGAACTATGACGATACTATGCCGCGATATGCATTGCGTATCGCGGCCATTTTTAAATTTTTTTCATGACATATTAAGAACCTTGTCACGGTTTTCCAGGCAAAGATTGTAGCAATCATTTCTTGTATACAACAACTAATAATCCACAAAACTAATAGCAAGGACATAACCATCTACTCCGACAACCAGGCCACCCTCCAGGCATAAAATTCAAACCTCACCAAGTCTAAATTGATACTAGAATCCGTTTCACATCTTAATAATTAGTACCAACACGGTTAACCTTAATTGGGTTTCCGGGCACTGTAAAGTAAGTGGAAATAAAGCTGCGGACGCTCTAGCAAAGCAGGGCTCAGACTGGCCTCCTGCTGGCCCCGAGTCATATGTGCCATTATCTGTGGCTACTGCTAGGAAGTCCATCGATAATATAGCACGACAAAAGCACATCGTAAGGTGGAATCAAGATAACACCAGTCGTCAGGCGAAAATACTCGGCTACCAACCCAGCAAAAAGAGATCGAAAGAAGTGCTAGCTCTCAGTAAAGCAAAAATTCAGCCTGTTGTAAGTGCCGACTTAATTATCACTTAGCGTCCATGACTCTGATAGATGACTCTTCCTGCGATTCCTGCGTTGTAGAGGAAGAAACAGCGGAGCACTGTCCAGCTTTTCAAAACCGCAGACTTAAAATTTTCGGCTACTGCTTTATCGAACCAAATGCCATTATATAATATATATAATGAAGTTGACCACTCCTGGTCCTAGATAGATGTTTTAATAATGCTTTATCGAATTTTCCGACTGTTCTTTCTTTTTCGTTTTATATAAAATCTCATCCTACGAATATTTTAGAAAACTTATTAAGGAAAAATATTTAAATTTTCATCCTTGATTTATTTTTGACATTTTTACTTCAATTTTTTTTCTTCTTATTTTTCCGGATGAGAAAATTCTTGTTTACTTTCTTATATAAAATTTGAATAAATGAAAATTTTCCAAATTATTTATTGTGTTTTTTTTTCGTCATTTTTTGGCAAATCTTCAAATTCAGATAAGCATTTTTTTTTTTCATACAGAATAAAACAATTTCAAATATGTAAACATCTTCTGCTTTTTTTTATGTCATTTATTGATTTTTCATTCACTTCCCTTTTTTTCACACATACCCATCCATTTTCCAATTTTCAGCTAAATTTTATTTCTATTTTGGAAATTTATCAACACATCAAATAATAACCTTCTAACCTTCTGCTATATAATATTTAGGTTGGCTAAATAAATAAGTAACAGAGAATATCATTTTAATCAAATATTAAAAATATTTGATTGGAAAAATTCACTCGGGGCCCACCAAACGTTTGATAAAATAAATAAAATTAGAATTTTATCAGAAAAAAAATGAAAAACGCGCATAATATGGATTCCTCCATTTTTTCGGGAGGGAGGGAGGGAAGTATGGTTGAAATTGGGTGGTGATATCGTATTACCAAAAATCAATGAACTTCTGTGATAATATAATGAAATATATCAAGAAAAGGTCATCATTAATATCATAGACTTCGTCATCAATCTATCAAAATGTTTACAACACACTATCGCGAGTCTCTCTCTGTTTTTTTTTTTCTTTTTGAAGATTATAAAGTTTCTTCTAGAAGAGCTAGACGAATATTTTTCACAAGTCATGAATTTTATAATAATGTCGATTTATTTTATTTTTCCAAATATACTATATAAGAACTTAATTTTCCAGACTTTATAATTCTTTTACAGTCGAGATCCCATCCCGTCCCTCCTTCGCCGCCACTCCTTTTCAATACAACAATTGACAAAAATTCATTCAATATATGTTTTTCAATTCCATAGAAACGTGAGAAAAATGCAAGTTGCACTTTTAAGGACGCAATCACTTCCAATTCAAAATAATAGTTTCAACGTTTTTATGATTATTATACTTTAGTGAATATATCACATACATACTTGTATACTATCAAACGTTATTGTGTTTTGTTCCGGCAATATAATTTCCATTTAATCAATTTGAAAATGTCTGCGAAAATTACACGTCGAGACAAAATTTCCAAGCATTAATTTTGAAAGGAAAAATGATTATAATAGGAAAATCCCAAGAGTTGGAATTTAAATTTGACAATAAAAAGGACACGTTTTTTTCTACATATGATAAATAAAGGGTATTCCAAAAGGAATTTCAAGAATATCCATAATTTTTTCTTCAGATCAAATAATGAAAATGAACTTCAGTTTTCATGAGAGATTATAATCATCGATAAGGCACATTGTAATAAACAAAATCGTCGCATATTTTTGGGGAGAAGAAAATCTTTAAATTATTCAACAAAAATCTGATGGACCGTTCATCAAGTATGATGGTGGTTTGGTTAAATTCCCATTCTAGAGCACTCTCTCCAGGACTATTTTCTTATGGAATCATATTATCCAGAGTGGGTCAAAAAATTGTATCTCTTTTGAAAAGAAGCAGATGTTCCTTCCTCCTACAGAATAATACTTTGCAATCGAAAAAAATATGCATTGAGGTCTCTTCGTCCGACCAACAGTATCTGCAGTTGCTATCTAGTCCAAGTCTTAGTTTTTAAAGTGTCCTTTGACGCTGCCGTGTCCTGTTAGTATTGCTGTCAGTACTCTTATATTCAATGTTCTACAAATTCTGTATAATAGTCAATGCAAATCGTTATAAAAGCCGATGAACATGTCATGTTACAAAATGGTGGTGCTAAGTAGCCAAAAACACGCAATTTAACAAGATGTCTAATCTTTTTTTTAAGTTATCTGAAAAATATCGCCCGAGCCATCATCGAAAAAATTGGAGCCTCTACCAACATAAATCTTAATGGACACTTGAACGATATTATCTTTTATGTAAAATATAGCGTTCCAGAAATAATCTGTAAGGCAAAGAAAAGTAGAGAAAAAGTGAAGAA
The DNA here is from genome assembly GCA_963422695.1 of Xylophagus ater. Lineage (NCBI taxonomy): Eukaryota > Metazoa > Arthropoda > Insecta > Diptera > Xylophagidae > Xylophagus > Xylophagus ater. Next base: position 40,582,542 of record OY730484.1, read on the forward strand.
CCGAGACCTGGAATCGAACCAGGGTCTCATCAGTCTCATGAGGCGAGGTCGAGGTCTTAACCAACTAGACCATTCTACACTGTATCTACCAGTCTGTTCATTTGCCTTTTCCTCTACTAACAACAATATTATTCAAATCATTACAACTGTTTTTGTCAAACCTCTCAATTGTTTTATCAAATTCAGTTGTATCCTATTTTTAACTCTTACAATTCTAAACAACATTCAATAAAGTTCATTTGGGAAAACCCTTTATGGAATCATTTAAAAGGAGCATAAACAACACACATACAATACACCCTCCCTCTTTGAATGCACACAAAACCATTTTCAATTTACGCGATGGGTTAGGTATATGGTACTCTTAAAAACTTCTGAAATTTCTGATTCTAACGATGTAAGAAATTGTTTAGTTCCAGTCATTTATAATATTGAATATTATTATTATCAGGCATACAGACTTTAATCTTTTTTATTTTTGTATAAAATCACATTCATCTTCGGTATTTAAGGGTAACTGCCCTGCAAAAAAAAAAACCAAACAAAATTGCTTACTAAAGCATTCGATTTAAATGAAAAGAAAATAGAAAATATTTTTCTATTTTTAGGTATACTCAATGACACCCTTATTACATATGTGTGATTCCCTTTTCCTTTTTTTTAAGGATGATGATGATTCTCAAGTGCTATTTTACTACAATTATCATATAAATTTATATATATAACAAAAATAGCATATATAACACAAACATAATTTATGCTAAAATGTTATATACATATATATATAGGGTGGTCAAAAACTACATTCAGTTAATATCACATATAATCAGATCAAATAATTGAATTGTCATGGGTAATAAATATTGGAAAATTTTATGAAACAGTATCAAGGGACAACGAAAGAATAAATGTATTTGGAAATGTATAGAAGACTACTGTAATATGTGACACGAGTTTAGTAATAATAAAATGATAAAAACTGTCGTAAAGAGATAAGATATTCAGAAACTACGACTATTGTGAGACCAAAAGTAAATAATTCAGGTACATGGAATTAGAACAACAATATTAATACTTCCTACAGAATGGAAACATATAATCGTACAGATTTAGTAAGTTTCTAAAGAAGTTGCAAAGGAGTTGTTGATTGTGATCTTTATTCTATCGATTGTTTTAGTAATAAAATTCCTCAGCCTTTTCTTCGTCAGAAAGTTCTTCATTTTATGGCTTCTGAATATTTTGTACAAAAATTTCAGAAATCAAAACAAAAACTCCTCAACTGTTTTTCTTAAAACACATTTAATGGCTTCTGCATGTTTCACATTACACTCTCCAGAAACAAACATTTCAATTTCTACTTGAAGTCGACTTCAATCCAAATATCATCGATTTTTTAAACTCCGATCGAATTGAATTCGACTTCATCCGATCTGATCACAAACATTTTTCTGATCGACTTAAAATTTCCATGTAAACACAGATCGACTTGAAAATTTAAATTTTGAGTATGAAGAGAGGCGAGACCTAATCTAGAAAAAAAAATTTGTTTGCAAGGATCTGTCAATTTCCTGATTTGAAGTCAATTTCAAGTAAATCTGTTACACAGCCAAAAAAAAAACAGAATTGAGTTTCAAGTCTGCATTAAGTCAAATTTGAAGTTGCCATGTAAATAAAGAGTAAGAGACCGAGAAACATTATAATGTTGAGATTCGAGGAAGGAAACTTTATTACCACCCTGTGGGTAAATGAACATTTCCATTTATAACTAGAAAGGCGTAGATAATCTCAATCGGTTACCAGCAATTTCATAAATCTTTCCAAGAAAACTGAAGACAAAACAAACGAAAAAAAAAGTGTACCATATGAACTTTGATTCATCTTTCTTCTTCATGAAAATACTTGCAACTTTTTCTTATAATATCATTTTCTTTACGAAAAGACCTAAACCTAAAGCAGTAGAGATCAATAAATTCCCTAAAAATAAATCTCAACTTTTGAACCCCCAAAAAAGTACCAAAAGAAAAAAACGAACATTGATATATTTGTGTGCAGAGTTCTACGAGTACTTTGGTCCTCCTCTGGAAATATACTAAAACACAAATCCGCTACAAATTACTTTTCTTGCAAACAACATAGTTCCTAAATTTTCATTTCTTGTTTTAGAAATAGAATAGAAATTAATTATTATTTCTTGGTATGTAATTTTCTGGATATTGGCCCCGAAAAAAAGTGAAGACAAAAAAACTTGTATAATAAATGACAGGAACATGGCAAAATAAATGCAACATACCCCGGTTGACTCTTATAAGTGCAAGGACACAATGAAAATTCTAAAAATATGAGAATATGTTTTTCATACTGAACTGAAAATGAAAAAAGAAAATGCATATTTTTTTTTGGTTCTGACAGATTTTCCTTTGAATATGAAAATTTGCGAGATGCACTTTCACAAAAAAAAAAAAAAGAAAACTTCAAAATGCACTTTTAATTGAAAAATTCTTCTTTCTTCGCCGTTTTTTGTTTTTGTGCAATGTTTTAAGTAGAAGATTGCGATTTTCTGGCTTGTTTGTTGATTTTATGAAAGATGAAATGATTCACATTCGAGGTTTGTAATGCTATTTTCAGTGTCATTTCATGGTCGCAAATTCTTTTTTTCTTTTACTTCTGCAAAAACACATTTTAAAAGCCAATTAAATAATGACTGTTAATGTCAGAAAAAAAAAAAAAAAAAAAAAATCAATTGAAATTTTTAAAATTAACTATAATTACTATAAGTAATGATGTACGTATTTAAATCCTGAATTTATACAAGATAATTAATATTCGAGGCAACCTAACTGGGCACTACCGCCTTAATTATCATTTAATGAAGAAGACAGCAGAGTACTTAATCTGTCACTGTCCAGATTTTCAAAATCGTAGACTGAAAACTTTCAGCGACTAGAACAAAATGCCATCAATGGGATCCCATGTCAGCCGGATATACAGCTTCAGTTCAGGCTTAGGGGGCCTAGCCAATTTCACAATTTAAGGATTCAATCCGTAGTATTCACAATTGACCCAATTCACGGTCTAAGTCCCGGAAGTGCCATCAGGTGTATCAAAATCAAATCAATTCAATATCTGGGCAGTCGCTCACCTAAAAATTTGGCTTCTGCCAACTCATAATTTGCAATAGTTTAAAAATCTTGATCAAAACTGGTTATAAAAAATCTAAATATTTATAAACTTTTTTAGGATCATATTATGCTCCATATTAGACCAAAAACTTAAAGGAATTCTAGTCTATTTCGACAAATTTGCATCAGGAAATTAAAGAATTGCATACTTTCGGGTGTGTATTAAAATATATATTTTTTTAATGATAACAAATAGACATTCGTCAATACGATTGTTTCATTATTCACCCGGCCTCTTGAATTTATTGAAAGTATAATAGTTTGTTCACAGAGCTACCTTTTTATATGATACGTTCATGATTTCGATACAACACGATCTAAATATTCTTAAATATATTGTATATATAACGGGTTTAGTCGAGAAAAGTCAAGTAAGAAGGGAAACACCTAGTACATAACGAAGTTTCTACAAAATGTGATATTTCTGAAACCAACCACCAACGTTTTTCGAGGATTCTCAGAACATATCCAAGCAACAATTATTAAGCATTACAAGTGCTTATAATAAAATTATATAAGTTTTTTCTTCTTTGTCCAAATATAAGTGTTCAAAAATATTCCCTGAATATATAGTTTTTAGTTTGAAATAGAATGACGTAAAAGGTAGGTTAGAGTACAACCTGTTACAAAAAAAAAAAAAAAAAACTGCATGTTAATCAATCACAAAAATGTTGTAGTAAAAAGCATAAGTTTTAATTAACGATGAGAAGAGAACAAAAAAAAAACAGGATCGTTTTACGGAGGTTATGTGAAAGGTTCCTGTCGGAATTCATAAAATAAAATACAGCAGTTAAAACCGCAACAATATGGTTAACTGGAAAACAAAAAAACAAAATCATTAAATTTTTGTTATTATAGTTTTTGCACAATGTACAACAACCCATCCAACACCAAATTGAAAAACGTTTCACCGCAAAACATTTCAGGTTTTTGAAAAAACATTTCGGATACAAAATTTTCCTTGGTACACATGCAAATTACACAAGAACACTCCTCCATATGTAAGTTTAAAGTTATATGAATCTTTCGATGTTTTTTTACCTTTTTTTTTTGAAAAATAACGAATTTTCTCATGACATATCCCCAACAAATCGATTCAATTAGTGTCTAGTTTTTCTCGATACAAAATTAAAACAGTGAAGTTCTATTACTAAAAAAGGCGATATCATAAAAATGGGTGGCTCTATAAACGGACATATATGTATGTTAGAAGGTAATAAAGGTGATAGAAAAATGCCGGAAGTCCAAAAAAAATTGTTGTATTGTATTTTCTTAAAATTTATCGAATTGACTTTCTAAATATTCAACAATAATATATCAATAACAAAATTTGCATGTGCATTTCGCGTAATAACACCATTTTTGTACAATATATAAAGAGATCATGATTGGGCCACCTGTCCCAGGTGCTTAAATATAGGGTACCGGTGTGCGTAGTGGAAAATTGAAATTATTTTTTTACCTTTTATTGGAAAAACATGAAAAATTATATTCGAATTAAAAAGTAGAGAATTGAACGACGATTTGGAATGGAGAAAAAAAAAACGAGCAGAAACGCAGAAAGATACAATAATTGGATATGGTTATTAAAATAACAAAAAAAAAAAAAAACACAGAGGCTGGCAAAACTATGCCTTGAATAGTAAGAATATAAATCGATTAAATTGAAGGCTCTGTGATGAATGCCCAATCATTTTCAAGTAATAAAAGTCATGATACAATAATATGGAAGGTTAAGGTATTGACAAAAAAAAACTTCACCTTCTTCTAGCATAAAGACCTACGATTGGACGCTGGATTTATTGATAGATTAGTTCCAGAGAAGCGAAAAAAGTAAAAGTTACGACAGACTAAGATATTTTATTCGGATCCTGATGTCACGTCTGATCGTGTTCGAGAAACTTATTTTCTAAATCCAGTTAAATTCGCTGCAAATCCTGAGCATAACAGACATAACAGACAATTTGGGGTTAGAATCTGAATAACGTATCCTGATCAGAACTATTATCCTAATTATGAAAAACATAACAACTTCATGACTCCATTGGAATTATTTCAAGACATATTTTTAGTCGGACTGACAAAAAGTCCAAATTTTAGAGTCTCCACAAGACCTTTTTTTAGTCCGACTGAAAATATATCTTGAAATAAGTATCACCACGTTAAATTCTCTTAAAACTTAAATCTTTGGTTTACGTAGATGAAAATTCATTTGATTAAAATAAAACTATGGAGAAAAATAATAGTAATAAAGGTATCCAAATCTAGAATCCACAATGGCTTGTTCTCGAATTCGGATAAACCATCATTGGGGATCTGATATTAGATTTTAAAAAACTCTTTTTCAAGAAATACATAATATATAATTTAATATATTCTAAAGGCAAAGTCCCGACATATAGAATAAAAAAATACCATTAAAATAGGACATGTTTTATATAATCTTAAATTTTAAGAAACACAATAAAACTACATCGACGTCGTCAATGGATAAAAAAATAGTATAGAATAGAAGTAATCCCCAAGAATAAATTTAACTAGACAAAAAAAAAGGTGAATCTAACAAAGTTGAACATTGTCTCCAAGAAGATAATTGATTAAAAGAGTTTTCTTCGATATATAGGGTGTCCCAAATAAAAGTGGAAGATATGATTTGCGTAACTGTAGTTTATGTATATCTTGGGTATTCTGCATCTTATAAAGAGGACCCATACCTCATTCGATGATCAATTTAATAAGGAATTAAATGCCATTCACCGTTTTCAAAAATATTTCTTTTTAGGACAGGAAACACAGGAATTCTCTTGTATGAAGGTATACGTATATGTAAGGTATTCTGCGTCCTACAGGTATGAATTATACCTCATTCGATAGGGAATTTAATAATTAATTAAATAAAGAACGCTCCGAAAGAAACGAACAATTTAAATTTTGTGGAATTGTCTTTTTGACAATTTGGCGCTCGAAACTTGACAAACTGTCAATAATAATGTCGTTCCTTCGTGCAGAGTTCCATGACAGCAACAATGATAGATGACAGATGTGAAGAGTTCAGTACTGTTAACTTAATGAAACGAAAATAGCACGACATTTAAATCTGGCGCTATTATGGAGACACCCTTTACATATATACGAGTATAACAATTGCTTGGGCTTAAGTACACTTTGATGAGTAATAATATAATAGGTGAACTAAGCTAATATATGAATTCCCTTTTTTTTCCCTTCATTTCTCATGTGTTATTTATCTGATTAAATAGACACAATAATCAATATGAAAACCAGTTACATGTCTGAACCAAAGAAAATATAGTATATAGCAAGGCTGTCCAACCCGCGGCCCGCGGGCCGCATGTAGCCCAAGGCAAGTATCAATGCGGTCCGAAAATATTCAAAGTTACTGAAGCATGTCCATGATTTGTGTGTTTGCGCTCTCGTGTTAAAGCTATCAAGTGACAAACAACAGAAACAGAACCAGAGCAGAAAACTATTTCGTTATGTAGTAAATTCTTTTTCTGTTTGCGTTGCTCGCTCAGCTACACTGTTCTGTTGTTTGTCACCTGGTGGCTTAAGTGAAGAATACAACGTACTAAGTGTAAAATTAGAACCAACATGTTGGATGAACACCTTGAGAACTGCCTGAGAATTGCAACCACGTCAATCGAACCAGATATTGACGGTTTCGTTTCTCAACTTCAATACCAGGTATCACATTCATTTTATGATATGGATTTATACATAGTAATATACTTGTGGCCCAAAACACCATGTCTTCTTCCATTGCGGCCCAGGGAAACAAAAAGGTTGGACACCCTTGGTATATAGTATATAAATAGAGGTGCATTCACACTAGTTTTAATATATAAGTAATTGCTTATATCAATGTTAATCGATCATCAGTGTAAATACACCTTTTATTGTACTATAATGTATTTATTTATATTATATATTTCTATGTTTACATTGTCCCGAAATGGAAAGGACTTTATACTGTTCTTTTTAATGCGCCTTGAGTTCAAGAACACACGATATTACCTTATTTATAGTAAGTATATGTTCAATATATAAGTTTCTCAATGATTGATTTCGATGCATTTCCTATAAATTTTTTTCGAGAAAATAAAAAACTATATTCTTGTTGTATTTGGAAGTTTAAATAAAATAACACAATACAATCGTTTACGAAAGTTTATAATCCCGCCAGGTATCCAAGGTCTTTTTTTAGATTTTTTTTTTTTTTTAGGTACTACAATGAGAATGTATACCATATAAAAAAAAAAAGGTATATATTCTCATTTTTCACCTGAAACGTGACTCATATTTTGTGATATCGATGCCAGATAACACAATGACTACTTATAAAACTATGACTATAACTACAGAGTGAATCGAAACCTTTTTGATATTGTACGTGTGTATTTTTGAACTAGTTCTATTGCAGCCATTTTCATTGCAGCCTAATTACTGTCCATGGGTTGTTGTCCTGCTCGCTTTTATTCTGGTATAATAATATTTTGCACTAATTTTAAGACAACATAGTTTTTAGACAGGCGCTTTATATGTTCTGTCTGTTTTGCTCATCCTGCCATCCTTCAAGTTTTAGATCGTCGAAAATTGTAAAAATTACATTTCATTCTGATAACCAATTCTTCAGCAATTATTCTCAATGAAAATTTTGGTTTTGATAGAATTCAATAGCCTAACATCAATGAGCATCTTCAGAGCAATGATATGCTTTTCTTTTTCGAATCAAGAATATTGTATATGAACTAAAAACGACTGGCAATGTCAGGTGGCACAATGACACACTAAATCCTTTCAACTGAAGAGTGTATCCATCTTTCACATAGTCGTCGGTTTGTTCCCAAATATTTTAGAGAAAAAACAAACAAATGTTTCAATTTGCACCATTTTCTTTGCAATTTAACAACATAAACAACTCTGTTAAAAATAAACAGCGATAAATACGCGAGTATAAAATTTATACAGTAATCGACCGTATGTTTCCCCAAGAAAAGACACATATTAGGTTCCTGATTTGATCCTCACCAGTGTATCAGTTGACTCAGTTTTTATTGAAAAAAAAAACAACAGTAAAACTACAAAGTTGTTAGCCCTTGTACAGAAATTGTACATTTTCCTAACAAATCCTAAATGCTTCGGAATCCATCTATTCAGAAATATTGTATTACAAACTGAGTTAAATTGAAAAAGAGATATACTATACATTTACGACGTACCTGGAGATCTCACCTACGTCCTTCTTATGGAATATAATTCCATTATCAAAATGAAAGAAAACGAAAATCATAGAATTTACCCATAGTCAAGTCAGACATTAGATATTGTAATTGAGTTCTAAGAAAGACAGAAAAGGTTTTCTAGAGATAAATGGACAAATGATCAGACACAATGGATGCACAGACTGTTCAGTCTAAACGATATCTATAGTTTTCAAGAAACTTTGTGAAACATACTGTAGTTTTTAAAATTGGACGATTCATGTATTAACATTATTGGATTAAAAATCTTGACTATATCGTATTTTCTAGTATAAGGAAAAATTGATGATCGTTTGTGGAAATGATCGTGAATTTTAACAACAAATAATGTGAAATATATTTTACAAGCATTTTTAAATAATAACGTTTTTTTTTCACTCGTTTTTCATTATTTTTACTGAAAATTGAACTTGAATGATGATTCAGATTTTGTTATAACGTCTTATTAGAGACGCGACAACATTTTCGCGGCGAAGACCTTCGATTTATTATTATTATCAATAATAATAAGTATTTCACCATTTTAAGAAAGCGACAATATTTTTTGTATTGAGTTTTTTGTTAATTTTTAAGTAGGTACAACGAACAACAAAACAACAAATTCAATATAAAGTTTGTTTTGGTAGCGCGCAAAATATGCAAAATTATTTATGAGAAAGTTCAATAAAATATTGTGTTTAAGTAAATATTTATTTTTTTGTAATATTTTCTTTTTTGATTTTATAATAATTAAATTATCGTTAATTAAAAGGAAAAAAAAAAAATTTTTTAGAAGGACATTTTTATTTACTTTTCGACACATTTTTTAATTGTTGAAGAATTTCCTAGTAATTTTTAATTCATAAAGTACAAAAACCCTTTATAGTTCATTATTTCGTTGTTAAGTTTAAATATATACTATTAAAAATCTTGAACTACTTTATTGATATACACAGCCTTTGTGGTTTTGTATAAGTTTAAAGTATTTTAATTTTCTTATACGTGTCCATGATGATGATTATTGAGGTAGGTAAAAAAACCGTGCACTAAGGGCATTGCGCGGTTCATTGCAGTCCTTTTTTTCTTTTTATTACGCCCTCCACGAACGGGGACTTAAATCAAAAATTCAAATTTAGAACAGATGCAACCCAAACTGAGATTCGAACCGGTGATCACAGAATTAGTAGTTGAACATGTTACCCATTAGGCCACGAACCCCGGACCGAAGCAAGAATTATGTATACGCGTTCCTAAAGTAATCAAAAACAGAAACAATAATTGAAAAATATAATAAAAAGTACATTAGTTAAGCTTCCGATGAAAAACCTTAAAAAATATATAAATTTTCATCAAAAAAATGATAAATTGCCTAATTTTAGGCGCGCATGAAATCGAAACAGATCAATGTACATATTTTAATGAAATTTGGTATAGAATTGTAAATTTGAATGCAGTCCTTTTTAGACTAAAATTATGGAAAATATATGATCTTCTTCTTCTCTATTTCTTCAGTCGCATCCAAAACTTTATACCATAGAATAGTGTAGTTAAGACTTTTAAAGAAAAATTCTCAAGAAAAAGAATCGTAACATTTTTTTCATATCTTCCGATATAAGAAAGTTATGCATGGTTTGATATACCAAATATTATTCTTTTTTTTTGGGTGCACCTAATTAAAATCTTGTACTAACATTTAGAAACAGGCTTTTTTTGTTGAGAGAGAGAGAGAATTCTAAACATTTTTATTATTATTTTTAAAAAGCCCGTATCGCTTCAAAATTAATTCTTTATTTTATGGCATTTTAGAGACATAAGAATGCGGGCTTTTAAGGACTTGTTGTTGATACCATAATAAGAACTACAAAAAAATATATGTAAAGTACTTTTTGAGTGGATAAAATAATATTTGCTTTGTGTATACTTTAGAAATTGTGTTTTCAATAGGCCGCACTGCATCTGCTCTCTCTATTTCTTTATTTTTTTATGGATAAAAATTGTATTATTTATAAATTATTAAATAATGAACAATAAAAAATATAAGTTATTTTAATTAAAAGCTGCAATTCAATTGGTGACCCTTCGACCTAGACCTTGTCTGAAGATTTGTATAACTTCTTTATACATATTTATATTGAAATGTATGAACAATTTAATCGGTGCAAACTTCTAAGATATCACAACTCAAGCAAACTTATAGAAGGGATCATGACTGTCAGAATGGTCTAGTGTGCAAATTGGAAGAAAGTCAGAATCCGATATGGATTCTTTTTCATTTCATATTATACCACTGATTCTTTCCAAGGGTCACAATCAACCGATATATACTGTTTTGATATTTTGAGAGATATATTTTTATATAGTCGTTACTATAAAATTTTGATGGAAACGATTAGTTTGGGTGCATATATGTGATGTCGTCACATATCTAAAACATCTTTTTCAAATAGCCAATATCTGAGTTTACTACTCCAAATTACATCAGTTGTACTGCACAGGGCATCTAGTATTCTTAAATTGGGACATAAGTATATTAAGGTTATAATTTAATATGGACCAATTTTTGCAAACACATTTTCCATATTTTTTTCTTCTGATCGACCAGATCTGATTAATCTCGATTCAACATTTTCAATTTCTGTATATTAAACTCATAAAGTTTATACTAAAATTTAATTTTTATTTTGAAATTCTTAAAGATCACCTGCTTGAAATATATTATTTATTAAATAAATCGATAAATCGATTACAAACATTTATATTTCTTAATATTTTTCATAATAAAAAGTCAAGTCAACGCAAAGAAAAACATTGCTGTGTACAACATCTGCCTTCCTTAAAGCAATATTTTCATGTACAAAACGATTTATACGAAAAAAAGCAACACATTAAAATGCATTTTTATAAAGATGAATAAAAAAATGAATTTTAAAAAATACAATTTATTCCACTTTATTTTGGGTCTGTGAATGAGTTCTTACGATATGTTTAATAAAAATACACGTTTATTTAACAATTGTACAATATTTCGATTTCATTCAAGATATTTGAAGTAACGCCCTTCGCCAATCTCTCAGTTAATTTACGGAATCCCTGTCTGAAGTAATCTGGGTCTGTAGAAGCGATCCAATAATCCAGCCAAGAATTGAGGCGCTCTCCAGTAATGGCTGATTGCATCGACAAGAATAACTGGTAATCTTAAGTAGCTATGTCTGGTGAATATACGGCGTGTGGGGTAACACTTCCCACCCGTTTCCTTCTAAATAGTTTTTAACTAATTGAGCAACATGTAGTTTGGCATTGTCATTTTGAAAAATTAATATGTTGTGTCTATTCAACCATTCTGGTCGTTTTTCCTCTACAGCTTGCTTCAAACGAATTAGTTGTCTTCGGTAGTTTCAAGCGGTTTCTTGACATGGCTTGGAAGCGTTTTGTAACACTTGAGCGATAAACATTTAAAGATGGTGCAAACCATGCTTGAGTTTGACATGTATATTCATCGAGAAATGCTTCAAATTCTTCATCTTAAAACTTTTTCGGCTAACCTTTGTGTGGTGCATTTTCAACATAAAAAATATCTTCTCTAAATTGTTTAAACCACTTTTCAAAACTCCTTTGGCTTGGAGCATGTTCACTGAAAGTTTCTACAAGCAAACAATAAGCTTTTTCCTTTTGATTAAAGCAGAAAATTAAAATTTCCCGTAAATACTCTTTATTTGGCACATTTTTAATCGAATAAAAAACAATATTGTTTTACACTTTAACCAAATCTCATATAGTATATTTTGAAGCTTGTCATAAGACCTTTCAAATACATGTAATGCCGGTTTACATGCATTATGTACATATAGCATGACTTACTCCATCTAATGAAATATCGTAGAAACTCATTCACAGACCTTATGCCATATTACATATAATTCTTTCGTTTTTTTTTGATGAGAAATTACTTTTAGTCACAATTGAACATAATTTTTTACTTATGATCGTATTTTAAAGTCCTGAGGGCATAAATAAAAAATAAAATATCATTTTACAACATTATCAGAGTCTTATGTAAGATGCGTATTTTTTTTTCTTCTCTCTTTTACCGGACATTATGGTCAAAATACACGCATATTAAAATTATAATTTGGTCGAAACCATTTCCACACCAACCAAAAAAAGGAGACCCTTCTTAATTACGTGTGTTTATAGAGAGTGACTATGTTTCGGAATAAAATGAAACTAGACTATATAGACTACAAAACAGTTGGGATAGAGCCAGGAAATTCAAGTATTAAAATACGATACTAATATTACTCAATACCAATGGTCTTCATCATGTCACCGGATGTAAATTTAATGGGAAATGTTTGGGTAAAGTTCCAAATATATAAAAATCATGGTCACTATTACTCTCAGGAATTTTATGGGTGAAAAGAAAATTCATTTGGACAATATTACTACATAAACAATTTAGCAAGGAAATCGGAAATGCTCTTAACTCAATTGGATGTGATGACGATGTGATGGGATTGTATTATTTATTATGATATTTAAAAAAAAGTTACTTATTGGTCTCACTATTTAGTACAGTCAGCACTATATGTACGTAGGTCTACAACACTAATTATTTATTTAATTATGCAATATTTTCATGGACTAAGTAGCTTTTCATGACGGTAAAATGATCAAGATCAAATATTAAAGTTACGAGTTACTAAAAATGAGAACTAATCTATTCGTTCGTTCTCTGTTATGATCAGATCAGATTGTTCCTCTTCTTTGGAGTCTGGGAATGTATGCCTGTAACCCTTGAAATGATTTTTTACTCATAAAATAAAACCAATACCCGATTATCCTTCAAATACTCGTAATAAAAACATAAAAAGAGTTACGAATTTTAAGATAAATTTATTTATGGGGATCTTCTACTAGTCTCTCTTTACTACTTATATTTAAATTGGTCAAGAAAACGTGTCAGTAACTTAATTAAATTATCAGCAACCCTAAAATCTTTACTAAGATTTTATACATATTCAATGAGGTATTTTGTTCTGTATCGAAAGCATTCAATAACTAGGAACAGAACTTGAAGAAGCGCTAGAATTGGCACATTATAAAAATATTGTCCAAACGACATCTGAATTTAACATCAATCTAAGCTTGATATGAGACTAATCTACGACTCTACTTGGTCACATATTCTGGACAGTAACGAATTATTATATTATTTACGTGTGTGTAAGACCGATTTTCGTACACCAACTACTTATTAGAAACATCGATCGTTTTATAATAAGTTATTGTGTTTTAAAAGAACGCATTTCGGATTCTTTAAGAACTATAGTTACTGCAGTTTAACAAATCAATCATATTAAGTATATTATATTACACTATTGATGAAAGTTGCATATTTAAAGCATGAATGATTTGTACAATTTTAATTGGACATATCTAAGATAAGAACTTCGAACTAAACAAAAACTCAATATCAGTTGCGATAACACGCAAATACAGCTGGCGGTAATTTTAATTGCTGTTAAGAAATTATCAATTGAATTAGTCATTTGAACTTAATTCAAGCAATTTCATTATACTATAATATTCAATTAGGTTTAAAATGGAAAAAACACATCAAAATAACCCTTTTCTTTTCTTTCTTCGCAAGTAAATCACACATGCGTGATACTGATTTATTAAAAAAAAAAAAAATAATAATAAGTCTTTTTTTGTAATTCCGAACGATTGAACGTGTCTAATTAAGAGCATTACAAAAAAAAAGAAAAGGAAAATTTAAAATCTGTTTTTATCATTTAAAAAAGTTAAGAAACATTTCTCTGTCACACTGTGTCACATCCATCTTGGGTAAAGAAAAATGTTGAAACAGAAAAAAAACTGATGCATTTCACATGAAAAAGTACTTGAACTTTATTCTTTTACCGAAATCAGAAAAATTATAAACGTATATTAGGTAAAACGGAAAGAAATGAGAATAATTTTTAATACGACAACAAATTTAGTTAAGCAAAAACTCTACAATACTATATTTTGGGTTGTTATCTTCCTCCAAAGAATAAACAGTCTTTGAATACCTCTTTCATACAATTCTGGCACGATTTTACATTAAAATATGTCTCCAAGTAATTGCAGGCTTGTTTAACATTTGTAAATTTGTTTTAATCTCAAAGCGAAGGTTCCACATCGACTTAAAAAGTTGATAGTCCGAAGGTGCAATATTAGGGCAATCCAGCAACGATCCTTCAAAGAAACGGATCGGTTTCATATCTGGACAATTCGGTTGAAGAAAATTCCTGAGGCACCCAAATTTCTTGTCTATTTTTTCCCCCAGCCTTGTTAATTGATCCTTTGTGACAATTTCCTAATTATTTTACACGAATTGGGCTCCAACAATGAGTTTAAAGTATCATCATCAATTTAAGGAGATCTCCCTGATTTTGATTCACCCTTTAGCTATCTATCATCACTTTTGACTTTTGAAACTATCTATAGTACTTTCGAAGATTCGAGATGTCTTCATAAATATCGAAGATGGTTTGGGAAGCTTCTTCTGATTTCAATCCTTTATCAAAAAAAAACAGTATAAAATATCGGAAATATGTCTCTTCATGTCTCTAGCATTTTTTTTACTATGAACCAAAAAGACAAAAAATCATGTCAAGAAGGATTACTAACAGAGCTTCAAAACGGTACCAACCGGGACAGGTTAAACTCAGCGGTAATCGTAACAAGCGCGGTTTCAAAGTAACGCAACCAAAACAAAAAACGGCATTTCTTTTCGATTTACCTAATATAAAGAAGAAGAAGGCTCTTTTCTTTTTTGGATAAAAATCTAAAGTAAGTCAATCGCGCAAGCGAAACTTTGCTGACTGATTCATAAAATACTTATATATGACGCCAATCAAGGAGTTTGTGTCTTTTTTGTTTTGTTTTATGAAGAAGGCACCAAGTCGTTTTTATGCGCGGTGACACTTTTATTTATTTATGTTTTTCGTTTATTTTATACTTTTAAAAAACCAATCAAATAAGTTACTACTATCATATATTCTCGTTAAACTCGCTTGTCCTATTTCTAGTGACAAACTCTTTTCGTTTTGTTTTTCATCATTTCTTTTGTGGATATATAACATATATGAATCATTCAAATAATATTTTGAATATTATTATGTATGTTTTTTTTTGGTAAACACTTTTTAAGCTGGACTTTGTTGGACTTAATTTCGCGATCCATGATGAATTTGGAATACGACGCTTTTATGATGACAAAAAGCTCACATTTCAATGGGACGATGAGGTTTTTGTGGAGTCACAAAAAACAAATGAATTTCATAATACATATTCCTTCTTTTTTTCTTTTGGATTAGAGAGATAAGAAACAAATTATGTTTAATGTTTTTATTATAAATCCGTAATTGTATACAGGGTGGTGTTGTTGACTATCGTTTTTAGATCATAGAAATCATTTGAAACGATATGTCATATAACATATTTTTTATATTGAAACATTGTCCTAAGTTAATTCATATGTTTTCGCGTAATTTTTAAGTTAAGCCTTCGCACACACACACACACACTATAAAATGTTTCATAAAACATTTTCTACAAAACGTTTATATCATGTGCAATGTGAACGAGAAAAAAAACACTTTTCCTCAGTCACCAAAGTATAAAACTTACTAAAAGTACCTTCAGACTGTCTGTTTTCTCATCAGTTTTGTCATATGTTTTTCTAGAAATTTTGTCATAAATTAGATATTAGAAATGAAACATTTCTTAGAAATAAAACATTTCTAATATCAGAAAAAGCATACAATTTGTCATATGTTATTGTACCAATATGTTCCCTATTCAAGTTGACATTATCTAAGTGGATATTTACGATAAAATTTATACAAAAACATATGACGGAAAGACCTATAATTAATTGGTAAAAATCTTAACTGCGATGCAATTTATAAAATTGTAAGTAAATTTGATGTTACATATTTAACTGTTGCAAGGCTGTATTATGGAGATTCAACCATATTCGCAGCAGGTGAAAATACATCTAGCCCTCGATTGATTCCTCATAAGTGTCAAGTAAATTGAAGTCATGTAACTCGAATCCACAATAAAACATTTAAAAAACAATAAAAAGTGTTCTTAAACCGTGTTAAACTGAAATAGTCCCGTGTAAATGGAAGTTTTTCCTCATTTCTTAAAACGTTTTAAACCAAAATCATATATACATAATTCAAATACCGTATAAATCGAGGGCTAGGTGTAATTCTATATTATTCAACACATGCATGAAGAAAACTTTGCCAATAAAGGACGATTAAGTATATAGGATTTTGAAGAAATTTTCCGTATAACAAAACAATTAAACGACAAATCTAAATTTTAACACGTTTTCCATGTTTAGATTTGAATGATACAAAGACAGAGAATTTCCAAGATACATATGTTTCGACTTCCAAGTTAGAGAATTACCCAAAATCACCCTGTAAAGTTTCATATTACAAAAAAAAAAATGATGGATTGTTTTTAACGCTTTTCCGTTAATACAATATATTATTTACGATTTCTTTTTAAATATGAAATGCGTATATTCTGTTTTTTTAGTTCGGGAAGCATATATTATTCATGCATTTGATACATGTCCCAATAATAACAGAATTAATATGTTTAGGACAGGTTTTGCAGGTAAATACGTGATGTTTTCATTTTCTTCGTATTATTTATATCTAAAAAATATTTTGGACTTACGACCTTAATTTGTATCAAAAGAAAAAAAGAAAGAAAAAAAAAACACCGAATGTATATGCAAATTTTCATAACAATGTTTCGAATTAAAAAAAAATTATCTCGCGGATTTAAGTTACAATAAAAATAAACATGAATTTTGTTTAGATTAATTTTGAGTCACCTACAAATTATAATTTAATCATAATTTTAATGAAACATAATTTCTATACGTGATTAATTTTCAGATTATGACATTTTTGATAAACATTTTCTTTAGGTATATTAAAAAGAATCGCCCAAGATCTTTAGGTAATACATTTCCAAAAAGGTCAACAAGTTGCTTAGATTAGAGAAAAAAACCGCAGCTTCTTAAATAGTCTGTCTTCGACGATATTACACATGATATCCTTCGCTGTCAAACCAATCTAGAACTTTCATTTAACCTTAGATTAATGTAATATGGTGGAATTTAGACACATTTCTAAGAAAGCATTAAACTGGAGCTTCAACTAGACCTGCGCACACTGCAAATATTTGTTTGCTCAATTCGATTTACAAGATTGATAGTTGGACACACGTCCAGCACTATAAGTTATGTATTTAACCAAACACCCATTCTATTGTGCACGGACAGCAATGTCGTACTTAATATAAAACACATTTTTCTGGTTTGTCCAGTGTCCATGAATTGAGCGGAATTAAAAAATATATCGATTGTGTTTTTGTTGTCCCAAAGACACAATCGATAAGAAATTTGGTTAACAAGAGGAGGCTTTAAGTGGACAGGGAATTGTTGAGGTTGGGTTGAGAGGGAGTAACAGAAAACAATGATCGTAGTAACTAAAATATAATTGAGTATTTACAATTGTGAAATTCCAATTTTATGTTAAGGGTTGTAGATATACATTGCAGATAAATGAAAATCCATTCAGTATTGATCGAATGAGAAACATTTTTGAGTTTCTACAATCCCATGTTTTTTTAAGTCGACCTATCCGAAATATACAATCCAATTTTCATGAAAATCAGACCAATATCGACCGAGCGAGCAGGAGTAGGAGAAAGCTTTAATTCAAATGTTTGTAGCGCTGCTTAGCAACCATATTGTAATGAAATGAGAAACGTTTACCTAATACACTCTTTATGGGAGAAAACTGAAATAATTTCGGGTGTGATAGTTACGCCTGGTCTGAAAGTAGTGTAGGATTTGCTCTTTTGTTGTTTTTGTTCTCAGTGTAAAAATTTGCTCTACCCCAGAGCAAGTGGCAAATAAAACAGACCCATAGTAGTAAGACTTTCACATACTTATGCTATCTGCCGCTGTTGAGATTGATAGTCATGGCCCATTACACGAAAGAACGACATTATTATTAACAACTGTCAGGTTTCTAGCGCCTATTGTGGACGAAAAGAAACTCGCGTATTCTTAGTGAAGGATACTTTATATAATTGAAAAAGATATGGGTCACAATTTCTATGATTCAAAATCGTCAAGATATATGTACATATACTTCCATAATCTGAAATAGATTATCTATCCTAAAAAAGGAATACTTTTAAAAATAGATTTAATTCGTAATTAAATTGTCTATCGAGCAAGATATAGGTCATATCTGTAGAATCCAGAATACCAGAGATATACGCATAAACTTCAATTTAAGAAAATTAAATTATTGTGACACACCCTTTAGTTCAAAATCACAGCCATTTCAATTTTATTTAGTATATAAGTATTTAAATTCTTTAGCATAAAAAAAAATCCTATTACAGTTTAGAAAATATTACTATATGCTGTGATTTAGCAATTATTTAACAATAAATAACTTCTAAGCATAGTAATGTGACTTTTGGAACTCATTATTAAATTAAAAAAAAAACCATTCCGCGTTAGTAGGTTTGGGGAATGATGATAAGAGATTAATGAGATTACTCATAAAATTTTTATGAATAAAAAGAAGGCAAAAAAAGAAATACAGTTCTCGTACAACAAAACGCGGTTCTAAGGAATATAATTTTCTTCAATTTATTCAAATAATTTTCTGTCGTCATAAAAACTAGATTTCATATGATGAAAACAGAAGAGAAAAAACCTACTATATTTTAGTTTCTTTTGCAACCGAATTTGTTAAGAATTAAAATTTTTACGACATAATAAAATTTTTAACAGAAACCAAAAAAAAACATACTATACCCGAAAATAATGATTATATAACACGTACTCGTCGTTTACCAGTTTTTTTTACTATACTATATTATTCGTGGTATGTGAACCTTTTGTATAATAACAAAAATTGAAAAGGGCCCAAAGAACAAACAACATTTTACGATGCCCTTATGTCGTATTTCATTTCATTTTCTATTGATTTTTTGAAAAGGAATAAAAATCTTGACAATAAAAGTATTTCAGAAAGAAGAGGGTTTTAAGAGAATTGAATGAAACGAGATTTCATCCATCTTTTTTTTTTGGTTTTTTTCTTTGGAATCTAACGTATTTTGATCGTCTTGCCAAAATATCATATATCGTATCGATCAGTATGAAAAAATTATACAGTAGTAACTGAAAATCGGTCCATAGCCGATTTATTGATGCCCTATGGCATAAATGAGACAGAAAAAATGTCAAAACTGAGAATATTATAAGGTTTTAAAATTTCCTCTAATTCGCAGGTAGCCTAGGCCACTAATAGCATAAAACTATTCTCAAAATTTTATTCAAATCGGTATATTAGTCTTTAAAGTGCATCAAAAGGAGAATATTATGAACCTACAACTATTTCTTTCTCCATTATCCTTGAACCGATTTTAGTTAAATTTAACATAGTATCGACTACTTATGTAGCCAAACAAATTTTAAAGAATTTGCCTCAGAAATTTTCAAATTAAGTCCGAAAAACGATAAAAAAAAACGACAAAATCTTCTGGTCACCCTAGTTTTTGTTATATAACTTCGCTACCCCTTAGCCGATTTTACTGACAAGAAATACTAAATCGAGTTAAGGAAGAACAAACTCACATTGTAAATTTTACCAACATCGGATAACACGGTTTTGAGTTATCTTGTATAAGGACAGACGAACGAACATCCATAAATCGATATAACTTTAATGATTCCTCTACAAATCTATAGTTTTGAATCCCTTCTCCGATGAATACTTTTTCGGGTTACAAATATAGTGACAAAACTAATAAACATATACCCTTCTGATAGTATCTACCATAGGCCATCATAATAATATATTTATGATAAAAAATTTTATATGATTTCCCAGTTTAGTAGGAATATTATTGACAAAACGAGCCCAGCTTTGACTTTATTTAAAAATATAACACCATATTGTTCCATCATAGTATATAAATGCACGACATGATCCTACTTTCAAATGATTTTCATCATAATCCCAAAATTTGAACCCTTGCTGTGCTGAATAAATATATTCAATCAGAAAATGCATGAATGGATTTCCACCCCCTTTTTGCTATCTATCTATGTATATCTATTATATGATTAATATTTGCAATACTTTATAAGCCGAGATATTATACCTTTTCAAAATTCGATGAAACCAAAAATTTTTTTAATTTTGAACCCGAATATTATAAATATGCCACTTTGGTAATTATTGTTCAATAAATCCCGAAGACAGATGGGTTGTAGTTTTTCGTTTTGAAATTTTTTTTTTTTGTTCGAGTCTGCGACACAACAGCATCCCAGCAACACTACAGGAATAACATTTTGGTTATGAACACATAACGGGTGATTCAGGAAACACACCAAACTGAATGTGATGGTGACAACTTTATCAAGCACACCGAAGGAACAATCAATACCATTTATTTTTTAAAGATTATGTCCCTCAAATGTTGTTTGCAGCTACGCTTTAGGTGGTCTATTCTATAGGTCCAATTTTTTACCACTTGTTCGAGCATTGCGATTGGAATCTGGCCAATAGCACGAGTAATGTTTGCTTCGAAGGCATCAATCGTAACTGGCTTATCCGCGTAGACTTTAGACTTTACGTAACCCCAAAGAAAATAATTCAGAGGTGTGATATCACAGGATCTAGGCAGCCAATTAACCGGTTCAGAACGTGAAATCAGCTACTCACGAAAATGATAGCCATTGACTATTACGTTACGGCCATCCTCATTTTTGAACAGATATGAACCAAACCACATCAAACCCTGCATTTCTCTGGATGGAACGATAGCTCTTGATACTCTTCGGGTTGTTCATCAGCCCAAAACCGACAATTTTGTTTATTGACGTATCCATTTAGCCAGCAATGGGCCACATCGCTAAACAAACTGCTGCGATAAAAAAGCGGATCATCATTAAACCGTTCAAGAGCCCATTGACTGAAAACACGACGCGAATTAAGGTCGAAATAAAGGTCCATGATGAAATGGTATATACTACTGCAATGACAGCTTCACACTATTCACGCGTGATGTGTAAAGAAATCTCAATTGAAAAAATACCTCACAATGAATCACCCCTTTATAAGCGACATGGTACCATCCGGTTTGGAACTAATTCGAATAAATGTTAACGAAGGAACAACATTTGGGTTTTTGATTTCTTCTTTATTTTTTTTGGAAAAAATTTAATTTATTTCGCTAAGGATCCACTTCAGTAAATCCGGTCAAACTTTCATCAGTTCCATTGCAGCCGTTGCCGATTTAAAAAAAAAAAACAAATCAAAAATATAATGAATGAATTTTAATTAAATATATGTAAATTGAAAATTAAATTAAAGTTTAAAAATATGAAATTTTAATCAAGACTATAATTGCAGTTGTCTATTATTTGAGCAAATCTAGAGAAAGACAAGACTGGAAAATGGACAGTTTGTATCTCAATTCAGTACATTTTCTATATGACTAAATTAAGTCATCTTTGATTGTCGGTAAAGTCAGATTTATAGTAAAGGCATTCCCTCCATGGTAATATTAAATTTGACGAATATTTTGCCTTCTCTAATCCATGCTCCACGTACTCTTCTATTATATAATTAACTATATACTCCCAAGCATCGAATGATATTCATACATAAAGATGGTCAATATAAAAACGGATGTGCAATGGAACTTACTAATAACTGAGATGATTCGATTCGTAACTTATTACCTTCCATTTTGTTAGGGCGAAATAAATAACTTTTTCTAAAAAAGATGACTTGATTAATTTAACTAACAGGTATAACGTCTGCTCTGTCCGAACCTAATTGCTGGGGAAGAAAACGTCTAAGATTATATAAGTTGCATTAAATTTGGATGATGACATTCTCAGAGGCATTGTTCCAGGCAACGGATGACATCTTCCAAAATACCAATTACCAATTTTTATACTCTAAAAAAGCTTTTAACATTTCATAGAATAATAGAAATGTAGGTCTTCTATTACTTTACTATTGAGATCATATTCTGATTGAATTCACTGGTTAGCAAAATTTGACACTAAAAATCATCAAAAGATGTGTGGTAACGTGTATATGCCACCCATTTTAGCTGAAGTATACTTGATTTTAAAAAGCGAAATTTTCTAATTTCAAGTGTCATGTAAATAAATCTTAATTCTCAGTAAATAAAAATTCTCATGAAAAATCAGTTTTTCTCTGGGAATTTTGATTCGGATTAAAAAAGGGTTTCAAAGGATTATTATCACATTTTATTCTGTATTAAAAGTCACTTTCTTTTTTTAGGGAAAAAGGTTAACACGTTAACGTAGAAGAAATCAATCGATTATGTGTTCCCTTCGTAATATCATGGATGTAGAAAGACTTCGTTTTTGAAAATCTTAAGGGTTGAAAATCAAATGAATTTTTTTTTGTTACCCAAAATAAAATGTTCTCTAAAGAATATAAAAAAAAATTCAGATAGTTCTTGCTATTGAATGAATGAATGTTGTAGAAATTCCTTAAAAATTTCTTCTTCAATTAAGATTACGATATTGCTCCTAACATCCTAATTGTTTTAGAGAATGGATAAGTATGCAAAAAGTAAGCAGTTTAAGACGAAACTTATTAAAGAAATTATAATCTAAAAAATAATGATAGTTTTTCAAGATAAGAAATTTTGGCATCACTACGACTTTCAGTCGTAAAGCTAAAAATGAAGCTGACACCATAATTTTAATTAATTGAATTATAATTAGTTCTACTTACATAGTAATTTCTAAAATCAGAAGATTTGTAAAACCCAACTTGATGGTACTTGATGGACAAAGGACCTACGAAGACGACAAATTCGATCTATTTTCATGTGGCATTTGAACATCTAGTTTGTAAATTGAGTACAATGCACTGGGCGTGCTTCTGCTCATCAATTTGATTCAAAAAATAACATTTTAATCTTATCATCTGTTCCTTGGCATTAAAACTTCAGTAGATTCAAAGATATATCACGAATTAACATCGAAATGTATAGAAGAATTATTGCTAAATATAATTGCTAAATCACAGCATAGTAATAACTGTAATACCACTTTTAATGCTAAAAAATATAGAAGATTATTACTTGGTTATTGAGACAGAGAGCGAGATGTGATGTGCGGTTCTTGCAAGAAGAGTTTATAGTAAAACCGAAAATGTTTCGGTGTGAGAGTATTTTTAGTCAATGTATACATTTGACATTTATTCGTTGAATTTATGTCTGATAATAAAATATAAAGACTTTCGTGATTTCTCTAGTCAGACAAGTGGACAAATGTCAAATGTAAACAAGTCCTTAGATTTTAATTCTCCAAATTTGATTTAAAATTCGTAAAATATACAAATTTTCTAAAACTGATCTCAATTCTCCAAGTTCTCCGCGGACATTTAATTTATTCTGGATAAGCATGTTCTCGAATGGAAGTATAATCTGTCTTTGCGAAAAAAAACAAAATAGTAAAACCGAATCGTTTTCCAAGAATTTGAGTCATTAAGAAATGTAATCGTCATCGAGATAAGAAAAATCCCGAAAAAAATCAGATTTTTTTTAAATAAGGATTTTCTTTTTCTCATTTTTGAAAATATTGACAGCTGGTTTTGTTCTCAATTAATATTGTCGAAGCCGAAAAAGATGAAAATGTGATCTAAGTTCGCATTGAAACTGTTCTATAGAACAACATATGGTGATATTTGATCTCACATAAATGCAATCTGATTTTGATGAATTTTTATACTGCCGAAACTGTCTGGGGTCCATCACTTAAATAAATAAATTATGTTTGGATATGAAATTATTTAATATAATAATAAAAAACTAGACGGGTCCTTTTGTATCTGATCTTTTTTTTTTAAATAAATTATAAAATCTTAATTACAATGATCCAAAACGTATATCAGATTTGTGTACTGGAAAATTCCCAATCATATTTTATTAGACTTAAATTACTTGCATTCTTTTTTCTTTGATTAGAATTTTGAATAATTAAAAGTGAGCTAAAGGAATATTAATTAATTTAAGTAAAAAACCATAGCAGTGAGTTTACACTCTTCTCTATTCCGGCCTGACCGGCAATGTCATTGAATGCCTCGCATCCGTCTCGTCTACATCAGAATTCGGTGCCTCGATCCCGATTATTGCAAGTGTGTGCATTTCATAGAATTCGGTTCAGTAGTTTGGCTCCCATGAAGTATGCCAAAAAAAGTGATGCCATAGTCAAAGTCTGACAAAAAATCCAATCGTCTTTAGATATGTTGATACACCTAAACTATCAGAACTTTATTGAATTCAAACATACACATTTTGAATAAAAATTGGACGCGGAGTTTTGGCTGTATAGCAAGAGCAAAATTATACACAAAAAGTGTTCTTAAACAGTGTTGCACATAGACGAATATGGCCCAAAAACTAATAAGTTTTAACTTAGGATCGAATACATAAACTGTATGAAATTTATCGATATCCACCCAGCGGTTTGTTGGTTGGCATATATCAATTTCACCCAAATACTAATATCATATAGCACTAGGTGCTACACACACAAACTGTGCAACTGTGTTTCAAGACAATTAGATAAGTCGTTTAGATTTTATTCAAAATCTATATTTAAATTACTTGTCTTTAGATTTTTAGGATGATCAACCAAATCAGATTAACACAACTAGTATGTACTATATAGTTCATTACTGCCTTCGATTTATCGAGTTCAATGTAAATAGTTGAGCCGTATTTAACCTTACACTTTTACACATAACCACATATGTTATGTTACTATGTATATGATTACATTTATGTAAAAGTATGTTCAACATATTTTAACATAATTTATTTAAAAAGAAACTATTTAAGGATAGAAATTCTCTTGAAATTATAACAATATAATTCTTTAAGTAGTGTTTAGACATTCCTAATTCAAGATTTATAGAAACTGAATTGTAATAAATTAAAAAGGAAAAGTAAATGATTGTGATCATAAAAATTCTATCACGTACTATCATAAGATTAGTACACACCAACCAATCTCTTTCCTCACGAAAGTTATACGTTCCTCAAAAGTTAGCTTATCCATCGAAATGTCATAAATTTAATGAATTGTAAAAAACTGGAAGTTTTTTAATTTAAATTCTGTAAATCCATTGATTTGGTGCACCCATATGGATGTTGAGAGTATTAAACATCCTTCAGGAAATGGGTTTATCCTGAAAAATGTTATCAACTAAAATCAAAGCAACAATTTATGTTGAATAATTAATGTTGTACGGAAACCGTTTTGTCATATTTTTTAGATATCAGTAAAAAACCAGAAATTAGGTATTTTTGTAGGCCTATGATTGATTCGTGTAGTCACTTAAATTATGACTGATGAGTAAATTCTTATTCTAGCAGCCTAATAATTATCGTATCTCCGCAATGTAAGTGAAGAAGAAGAACAGATCTATGCGTTTGGAATAAATTATGAACAAATTATAATAAGGACTCGTATGGCAGGTAGAACTTGTTGTTATGACTCTTCCTAGAGAGTATGACTAGATTGATTAATTACACATAAATTCTATATTTACGTAGACTAACTCTGTATCAAGCTCGAAAGTATGAAATTGAATGTCTAAACAGAACTTTAAAGTACATATTTATTTCTAGTGAATATGGTATTTTTCCTATCTTTTTTTTTTATTTTTTTGAAGATCCGTCGATGTTCTTCTTCCCTTTGATATATGATTTTCTAATTAAAAGTAAACATAGTGAAACGTGTAAACAAAATAATATACATATGTGAAAGATATAGTAGGTTTTTTTTTCTTTTTGCATATTTAACTTCCTCCTTCAAATATAGTATATCTTTCAATTACGCGCGATATCTATGTTTAAGGATGTCTTTCTGAGAATTCAAAATGTTATAAATTTTGTTCCATGTCAATATTTTTAGAAGAGATCAACAACTCAACTGAGAAGTTTATATTTGAAGAATGTTGTTTTTTCTCAATTTTTATTTTAAGGATAATGCGTTTTAAAATAGCATTTATATTTGATATTAGAGACTAGACATTAGGAATATAATAAAAACTTGTAAAAATCTGCACTCAGAGCCTGTGTTATTTTTTTAGAAATAGGAACTTTTTATTCAAATATTGATATTCTATAATACCATATAGAGAAACTGAAATCAGTGTGTTTTATAATGTACGAACGTATTTGGGAGTCTCATCACTGGTTCTGCAGTTTATTCTATCTATACTTGTTATTCCTATTGGCGCTCATTCTCGCATTTGTATGATTTACTTAATGCAAACTAGAAATTACAATTCAAAATTTAAAAAAATCAAGAAATTAATATGTCTAATAGTTAGGTCCAATGGTGGTATTCAAACGCTAAGTGAAACCGATAGTAACAAAATCAGAATTCAACATGTTCTACGGGAACTTTCACACAACAAGATTTGGTTAGCTAAATTAAGTAAAAACTGACATAGTTTCTTTAAGCTATTGCGACTTAAAATCGATTTAAAATTCGAAAAAATGTACCAAATCAATTCAAAAATTATTGTTTTAGTAGGATATGTTCGTTTTAATCGAAAATTCAATAATTTTGAATTCGTTCCTAACTAAATTGTTTATACACGCAGAAAAATTGTGAAGTTATTAGCTAGTGTTACCAACTGAATAGCAGTTGTGGACTATAGCCAATAATATATTGCCTTAGTCCCTTTTAAAAAGGTGCCATAAATGATTAAAGGTATATGCTCAAATTTATTTCACTAGATTCTTTTTGATAAATGATCTTAACATTAGACTCTAAACTTTAGAGTCTAAAGCCTCATAATTTCTTTCACAAATTTGACATGTTTGAGTCTAAGTTTTAAAGTTTAGTTAAACCACAGGTTACCCCACGACTCCATTTGACTTATTTCAAGACATAATTTCAGTCGGATTGACAAAAAAGTCCAAATTTTCGGGTCTCCATTAGACTTTTTTTCAGTCCGACTGAAAATATGTCCAATTTGTGGAGTCTCCATTAGACTTTTTTCAGTCCGACTGAAATTATATCTTGAAATAATTCCAATGGAGTCGTGTAGTTACACAATACCCAGAAGTACGAAAATTACTTGGTTTAAATGGCGATTTCAGAATTGACTTGAGATCGACTTGAAATTCAACCCGAGTTTTTATCTTTACCAGATTGAAAAATTGACTTGAAATCGACTTCAAATCAACGTCAATTTCATAGACGCTGCCAAACAAATTTTTCTTTTTTAGGTTATGTTACCCCTCTTTTCATACTCCATTTAAAATTTTCAATTCGATTTGAAGTCGATCTGGGTTTACATGCAAATCTCAAGTCGATCAGAAAAATTTTTGTGATCGGATTGACTCAAGCCGATTTGAAGTCGATCTGGGTATACATGCACATGTAAACGAAGTAAATGTAAAATTTTTTGGTTCAATCCGTTTGTTAGAAAAGCTGCCATCTGTTCATTAGTATTGTTAGATAATTGTGTTTGTGTATAATTTTTACTGAAGAAAATAATAAAATAGGATGTGGCCTACAACTTCCCAGAGAAACTAAAATTATAGTACTTTCGTGGAAGAATTTACATTGTGTAGTAAATTTTTTTTTAGGTAAATTCTGAAACTTAATGTCATTGAAATCTTGGTGTAAAATTCATAATACGCAATTATTATTACGAAAAAAAAATTGTTTTTTTACAATTTCATATACTACATACTTTTCTTTGCCATTTTTCTTTAAGATAACCTCAATATTATTTATTGTTTTATATTTAATTATGATATTTTAAAAAAGGTTTCATTTTATTTGCAGATATTTTTTTTTAATATTTTATTAATTATCAACTAATTTGAACTTTTTTAATTGAACTCAATTTGTTTTATTTTTTCTACATAAAATTAATTTCTTAACGAAATTCCATAAAATTACAAAGAAAAATACCGTCTTTACTTGATTTATATTTATTTTTTTTGGTCTTATCATAATTTTTTAACCATGAAATTTTTCTGTCCGAATATTTATTTTTATTGTGTTTTCATTTTTTTTTTAATTGAAAATTAATACAAAAATTAAAATAAATAAAACAAATTATTTCCAAGAAATTAATTATCTGAATTTTTATAAAGACAGACAAAAAAAAAAGTGAGAATTTAAAAAAAGCAACAAAAGCCAGACAAGGGTGGATTAAATATAAAAATTCAAATTTTTATAATTAATTCTTTTTAATTACTAATTTGAATTAAATACAAACGAATATTTATTTGTTTGTTTCTAGGAATTACCTTTTTTTTTTTCTACGATATTAAAAATGCATCAAAATAGATAAAAAAAAAAACAAAAAAGTTAAATACAAATCAAATTTTACGAAGCATGAAATTACTTAAACATTATTAATATTTTTGAATACGAAATTCAGTACAGCTAAAAAAAAAACCTTAAAAACCTTTAATATATCTTTTGTAGTGCGTCTATTGTTCCCGCTTTTTGTTACGCACTTAACGCTCAACAAATAATTTTCACCTTATATACCAGAATAAATTGAAAAGAACCCTAATATCTTTTGTATAAGAGGATTACAAGTACATACCTACTTACTACCTAAAGTACAGCAGTATTTCTTCGAAACCATGAATATTTATTAAAAAATTCGTTATTAAAAGAAGAAAAAAAATGATAGTGTTTTGTTAAAGATCGATCTTGTAAAACAGCGCGATCAAGGAAAAAACGTTTTGTTACAAAATTTCCTGCAGAAATATATTAAAAACATAAATTCCAAAAACGATCTTTTGTGATCGATCATATACAAAATCCATTTTAAAAGAAATACCGAAAATTAGAAACGATCAGTTAGTGATCCTCCTCAATCGGTATTTTAAATACATCCATCTTCTAAATATGATAATATACCATCATCGGTTCTTAAACTATGAGTCCTGATCTTTAATGCGATCGCGAAGCGAAATGCTGGTCGTGAAAATCGCTAATATTATAGTCAAACACTTGAATTTCAGTTTATATATTACTAGCGGCCCGTCCCGGCTTTGCACGGGTGGAGATTTATTTTTTAAACATTAGAAGGGTCTTTGTGCATGAAGTTAGACTACAGAGAATATTAGACGCGACACACATGATTGTGAGGATCATTAGATACAGATGTATGCGGAATAAATCTTTCCTCTTTATAATATTTCTATAGATTATATTATTTAAGTTTAAGTAGGGATCCCTAATTTTTTCTAGTAATAAATATAGCGTATGTTACTCAGGGATAATGTAGTATTCTAATGATGAAAGAATTTTTGAAATCGGTCCAGTAGTTTTTGAGTTTATTCGTTACAAACATATAAAAATACAAATTATTTAAGTTTAACTAGGGATCCCTAATTTTTTCTAGTAATAAATATAGCCTATGTTACTCTGGGATAATGTAGCATTCTAATGGTGAAAGAATTTTCGAAATCGGACCAGTACTTTTTGAGTTTATTCGTGTCAAACATCCATACAAACAAACCCTTCCTCTTTATAATATTACAAGTAGTATGATTTCACAAACACACAATATTTTTTTTCAATTCATTTTAGAAACTTCCTTTCCAGTTCCTTTTTTGTTACTTTTAATAAATTAAAATGTACTATTTTAGAAAAGAGCCAGCATTCTCCGACAGTTCCAATATCACCAACGTCGATATCTCTGATACAGGGTGACAAATGGACACTCAAATTCCTATGTCTCTTCTCGAATCGACTATATTCTCTGACATAGTGAAGACAGCCTTTGAGGATAACAATTGTCTTCTGCATTTCCAATTTTCATACTACTTCCATTAAAAAAATGGCCACGTATTCTTACATTACCAGTGAATGGAAATCTTTTATCAAAGAAAGTCCCATCAATTGCCTCACGAGGTGTTTTGAAACCAACTCCAATATCTGTGTGGCGACGAAGACTTTTCTTTTTGAATAAGCCTGGTTTGGCTTTCCTATTTAACTCCAAATTGAGTTTGAAAAGCTTTATATCGTTCTGAGCAGCCATTTTGAGAGGAAGAAAGGTATATAACAATATTGTTACGTCGGGTCAACGTTTCGTTTCATTATAAATAATAACACTTTTTATTCTTCCATATTTTTAATACCTGGGGTCGGGCTAAAAATCTACTCTAGTGATGAAAAATGGGGTCATGAATGACATATTTAGTAAAAGATCAGTCGTAATTTAGAAAAAGAAATTGGCTCAAATAGTGTCTAATCTTGATCATCTCGATCTTGATCTTCTGAAAAAAATTACTGTCCTTATAAAGATCCTTTAAAACACATTAGAGATCAAGGCCACATCAATTATTCAATACAAATTTTAAATCGCAACAAATATTATAAAAAAAAAATAATAATAACGATCACTTCAAAAGATCATTCTAGAAGTTTCATCCACCTAGTCTAGAGAGATATTCCATCCGTACCTAAACGTTAATATATCGAGACACATATTTCTATATAAAATAAACCCTATATAGAGGAGGTGCATGTATATTTAGGTTTCGTGTTCAATAACTACTAAAAAAAATAAAAAAAATATGTGCACTTGATCGTTTCTTGAAAAGATCAGAAAACATGTAAAAACAGCTGATCTTTAACTGCTGCTGGTGGTGCTGTTGTATTCAGATGAAAAGAACAGATGAGATCTTTGTGGTTATAATTCACAGAACAAGTTCTTAGTTGTTTTTTTTTGTGATGAAATGTTTTCTCGACAAAAAAAAAGGTTTATGAAGGTTTCTTCTTTTTAGGTCTTTTTACCTTTAATGCGCCTGCTGATCGAAAAATACTGGTTTCTTCTCATCAAAAAGAAAAAAAAAGGAAAGAAAAGAAAAGAAAAGGAAACATAAAAAGAAAAACGTTTCAACAGCTGTTTTCATCTTTTTTGGACCGGTTTTTCCTATAATATTATTATGTATTTTACTCTCGATCGCGTATATATTGTAATTGCGGGTGAATACTAAGGTTTTTTTTGGGAATCTTCAGGCCTTAGAATTCTTTTAGTATTAGTTTTGAGGATCCAGTTTCAATGATTTTATTTGAATACATTTTCATTGCAGATCATTGAACAGAGATGTACTGAGTGCAATTTTAACTCGAAATATTAAATGTTTTCTCTAACAGAACGTTTATACTTGATTTCCATCAAGATCATTTGATCATAATTGATTTTCTTTTAGATTTAATGAATTTCAAACATGATAATTTTTCCAGATTTAAATCTTAGGCAAAAGATCTCATAAAACTGCAACAAGGCGAATCGAAACACAAAAAAATGTAATTATTTTTTTTTTTTAATTATTCAATTAAAATCAAACATATTAATATACTAGGTGGAGTGAAAAGTAACCTCCTTGGGAGGCAGTTTTGCAGCGATTTCGGCCTTCAATCGCTCCAATAATGCACAGTAATACTCGCTGTTGATAGTTTTTCCTTTTTCGAGGTAGTCCACGATGAGTATGCCATGACAATCCCAGAAAACCGACGCCATAACCTTTCCGACCCATCGAGCCTCGTGCCGTCTTCAGTCCTTTCTGTTCTCTGGTGTGTAATAGTGGATCCAGGTTTCATCAACAGTTACCAATCGACGCATCAGCAAGTCCAAACACTCTTTCGAAGTGCTCTCGCGTTCGTGTTTTTGGTCAGGAGTGAGCATGCGCGGCACCCAGCGGCAGGATAACTTTTTCATATGCAGAATATTGCCCAAAATATGGCGTGTGCGCTCAGTACTAATCTTTGTGGTATCTGCTAGCTCGCGCACCTTCACTTTCCGGTCAGCCAACACCATTTCATGTATTTTTTTGGCATTGTCCTCTGTAACCGTATCGGAAGGCCTGCCGCTGCGGACTTGATCGGTAGTGGAGTTGTGGCCACCACGAAACTCTCGAAACCAATATTTGATGGTGTAATCTGACAGAGCATTAGCCCCATAATATTTATCCAACTTTTCTTTTATTTCCTTCGCCGTTTTGCCTCTCAAAAAATAATGTTTTATGAGAGAACGAAAATCGTTTTTGTCCATACTCAACATGATGCCAACCACGTCAACAACAATCGGCTGTCAAAACAAAACTAAAGACAGTATCGCACTGAAATTTGGCATGTCTGCCTAAATATGAACGGACTTCAAGGCACCATAACCTTTTTTGCAGTAGCAGCGCATTCTGGCGGTCAAGGAGGTTACTTTTCACTCAACCTAGTATAGTATTATTCGAATTGAATTGCAATATACAAAAAAAAAAGTGTAGGGCGCGATAAAAAAAATCTTGTTTCATCAATATCGGCGCGGTATTTCCATTTAACCAACAAAGTTCATCAATTTTTGTTGCCCATTTCACGTATATAGAAAAACTGATTGTAATTTTTATGATCATTTTTAAATGTTATTTTTTATTTTCCTCGTCAAGCAAATCAGAAATTGAATACTTTTTTCATCTTGTCGGTGGTTATTTATTTCTTTCGGGTCGAATTTTTCTTATTTTTTTTTTTTGGTTTTAAGTACCATAATTATAATTTTTTTTTCTTCTTGCTTTTATTAATGTTGCAATGTATAAAATGCACCAATATTCATATTCTAGTGTTTAAAATTATTTCGTTTGATAATAAATGAAAAAGAAACGAAAAAACGAAATAAATCTTCCATAAAGAAAAAAAAATTATTTATTGGTAATAAAAAAATAAAACCATAAAAATCAATCTCAGCGGACAATGCGCTCAAAAAATAATGACGAAATTCTATGTGACCGACCAGTAATAATTTTAGTTTCAATTATGAATGAACTCTTTGAAGATACGTATTAAAAATAGTTGAGAGCCAGTTAAAAATGGGCATATTCTGTCGGTGTAGAAATTACGATCCTTCAAGAAATTATAATAATTAGAAATTTCATAGAAAAAAAGACAAAACACAGGACACACCCATACCTAGCTTTACGGCCTAGATACGTTCCGGAAAAGTTAGCCGTAAAGCGAAAAGACGTATAACGAATCAATTATGTTTTGTACCAGTGCTGAGAAACTGAAACTAAACAGAAGGTCCCTAACAGTATGTACAACATTTTTTTTTGGCCGTATGACGGAACGTTGGGGACCGTAAATCGAAAAAGTGCCATAATTAAAAAAGACCGTATAAAGAGCGGCCGTATAGTGAGGTATGGGTATACTTAGCTAATACAAGAATCAGGATCAGGGGAAAAGCTCATACAAATTTTTGATTTTTTGACACATTTTTTAAAGAAAAAAAACACCCTTATTTTATGGAATTTTAATTCTCTGTTTAATTTCTCTGTTTTAATGGATGGCAAATGTGAAAAAAGGAAGCCTTCTTCTTCCTAGTCAGTAATCAAGTCATGGGGCCTCATATAAAATAATCCTTCCATGCTTTATAAGAAAAACATGGTATATTTTTTATGATCCAAACAAAACAAACATGGAATATGCACTAAAAGGATATACTATAGGGTTTTACAGTAAGAACTTCTTCTTTCTCAATCAAGTTTTATTTCCTTATGGTGACAATTGTGTCATTAAATTTTTTTGCCTTATTGCAGTAGAAGGTCTACATTTTATTATAATGAATACAATTTCGCTGGAAAATCACCTAAGAATAAGTCAAATCCATTATAAAAATGGCCAATCCACCACATTTCGTAAAAAAAATCATCTTTTCTGACGAAGCTCATTTTCATTAGAAATTGGCTACATTAATAAGCAAAATTGTCGCATTATGGACTTCTGAAAATCGCAATTGTTGAACAATGATTACATTCATTTGACGCGTAACTGTTTGTTGTGATTTGTTGTTGTGATGGGCTGGCGGCATTATTAGATCATCATTCGTGCAGATATGTAATCGAAAATTTTGTCAAAAGAATCGACATATCCAAAAAATAATCCTGGTAGAAATTTACCAAATATTGTTTATCACTCATAAATTGCAGAGTCTCTACAACATATTTCAATAAAGAAATTCGGAACTTTCATCGAAAAGGTGTCTTTAATTTTTTTAGTTCTTATTGAAAAACCCAATAGAAGATACTCAAAGAATCTCAAATATAAATGAACAAACATTTTGAAGAGTTAGTTATCACATTAGAAACGCCTTTGCCAATGTAATCCATGAAATTTATTACATCGGGTTTCTCAAAAGAAGGTGTTTTCAAAGCTTCCAAAATTATGTCCCAGAAAGTAATGAATTTCAACCATTTTTTTGATTTACTCCACAATAAAATATAACAAGAAAAACAAAATTTTTTTTTTTTGCTTTGAAATCACATAAAATAACCGCGAAATTATATACGTACTTTGAATCATGTTCGTTTTAATCAGTTGATTAACAATCAATCAACAATTTTTTTTTTTTTGTTTTGTATAATATCTCAATTTGTAAAAGAAGTACATTAAAATTCATAAAAGTTCAAAAAAGTGACTTTGTTATGATTTATTGCTGTTTTTAAGAAAAAAATTAAAAGACAAAAAAAAAACACGAAGAAAGAAACGCTTTCTTCTTCTTTAAGAAAATTATGATTTCTGAGAAAATTTATGAGTTCTTAAAAAATTCTAGTTAAATAATTTTTGTTAATAAATGATTGTTGTTTTTTTTTTTTTTTTAGTTTGGTGACTTTAAAAAGTTCATAAAAATTAACTCAATTAAAATAAAACAAAACAAAAAAAATAAGGAAAACAGAGAAAATGATAAATTATCTGTTTTAAAAATTAAAACAAGATTAATTTTAATGATTTACAAGAAATCACAAACAATTTTCGACATATGTAGAAAAAATTACAATTCTTAGACCCAATTCAGATAATCTACATAGAGGAGGGAGGACACAGGCTTGTAGTTCGTAAGTAAAATAGCGAGGCATCAAGGCTATCAATAGTAGGTACGATTGATTATATATTGTGAACGTTTAGACAAAGAAATGCCATCAAATGCAACTCAAAATTCATAACCTAAACTTCAACTTTGCACACAAATATACATGGAAACCAATAAATCCTTAATGAACAACTGTTTACCAACTTACAACTAATCCGATTTTCCCTTCTTTCGTGGTACTAAATAATGTTGTTAAATCTTGCTTTAGATTTGGTTATTTGCCAATTAACTGAGATTTATTTTATCATAGTGGCAAGAACACTATGGACTAGTTGCAAAGCACAAATCTTTTGAATCCATGGACATCCTAGCTCGATCTTATCCCAGCCTAAGTCGCGTCCATATGTATTGTACAATATAAAAATCGAAAATAAATCACACAAGCCACATGAACACGAAATTATCACGATTCTTTACCATACTCTAAGTACGAAAAAAGGGTACATGTGTAGAAAAACAGGCACACCCCTAGAATGATACCTATAAGACCAAGAATTACTCCTAACTTATTCCTCTAATAGTTCCCTTAGAGTAGGAGGGCTCATATTGATAATTTTTCATCAGCTTTTTGACAACTGAGAGAAAACTGATCAGTGTGAATGTAGAAACCAAAGTGTAACTATAATAAAGTTTGGAAACTTCCTATCCTTACCGTACCGCCGTTTTTCAAATTTTGCCTGTTCTTTCTCAAACAATTTTCTATCCACTGCTGACATAGATAGAACTAAAAATTTTACGTATGGGTGAAAGAGACACATTATTTTAAAAAACATCTCATTTCTCGCTTTTGGGTAATTTTAAAATGTAAACAATGAAACACAGGCAGAAATTAATATACAAATGCACACACACCAGAAAAAAAAAATTTGGCGCATATTTTTTTTTCTGGTATGTGTGGGAAATTTATAAGATTTGGTCCCATATTTTAGAATCCAAGGGTAATTCATAAGATTCCATCTGATTTTTAAGAACATTTCATTCTCTCTCTTGCTGATGGATTTTGCCTATGAAAAATATATGTACTCTTGCGTATTCTTTCCCCCGTTTGCCACCTGCTTTTTCTGGCTACTTCGCTAGCTTTCCGGACTTTGTTATTAATTACACTTTGGTAAAAACTGATGGTTCGTGAGTCAAGCACAATAATTGTTTCAAATTTTCATCAGCAATAAGCTTTCTATCAAACAGAACCGAAAGTCATGACTGATCAATGTGAGACCTACGTTAATCGACCTTCTGAAGCATCCCTAAATTATCGAAGAAACAATTTACTAACGTGTGGTTTCTATGTTATTATACAAAATTACTTGATTTCTGTTTCTTACTCTTTTAATTTTAATTCGAGATGTTTCTTAAATACTTTAAGAGACGGACGCGAAAAAAATCGCTGATGAAATAATTATAACATGGCGTATATTATTTTAATCTCGAACAGTAAAGAGTTTTATACTTGTGTGATCGCTAAGAAAAGGCAGAATAAAGAAATCTTAGAGATCATATTGTAATATGATATTTTATTTTTATATTACATATTTTCGAGTAGAAAGTTTTACCAAGAAAAGAATCGTGGACCTTTTTTTTGAAATTTCGTGTAAAACTAGTCTTAATTCTTATATAAATAAAATCGTCGATCTTTTCGACCTTTAATAAACTAGTTAAATAGTTTTTTTTTTTTTTTGCTCTGTGAACCATGAATTTGTGGTTTTAACAGGTTCCTTTTATTACCAGAATTCTTTTCTAAGAAATTAAGATTTGTATTCAAAACTCGCTCTCTCTCTAGGTTAGAATTTACCATAGTTATCGATACCGAACTGCAGATCAAAACAATCATTGCGCTTTCTTTAATTAAAAGATTTTCAAAGAAACGATTAGGATCCAAAGAAGTAAGTAGTAAAAAATGAATGGAGATGAAACTATTAAAAGAAAAGGTTTGGGAAAAATGGAAGCCATTTCCTAATACTGATGTTTCATAAAAATGAGTTTCATTCTTCTACGGAAAAATATCATATTTGGTTCTAGGATTGGACATATATACAAACAGTCATTAGATTTCCAAACTTTTCTTAGAAAATCTCTGTGAATTTTTGTCTTGCAAAGTTGTGTCAATTTTTAACTTCTATACAGAAAATACCAAAATTCTTCTACGGATAGCGTCGTAATTTCAGACTAAAATTAATTACAATTTCGTAAAATGAACAGCTGATGTTGTGACATTTATAAATATCATACAAAATTTTGTTAAGATGCTTTTCTTTTATTAACCTTTCATTTCATTATAATTATAACAAGATAGACGGCTTTCTGTCAGTGCAATTTGCAATATTTAAAAAAGGACATTTTATAAAAACAAAATTCTCTTCCAGTGAACATCTTAAACTAATGAAGCTATAGTGAGAACTTTTATTAGGCTTGATCACAAATTCTTTTCCATTCTTAACTAATTCAGAAACAGCCTTCTTTTGTATTAAATTCCATATTAAAAACATTCAAATTATAATATATAATAATTGCCTTCAGCAGAATTCGATCCTAGATTCTTTCAAGTCGAATAGTCTAAATTTAAACTAATGTAGCTATTATATGTAAAAATATAAAACTTCCCTAATTTTAATCGATAGTTGGTTGATTTTCATGAAACTTGGAATGTCTAGTATGAATAGGATATATCTCCAGTCGGTAAAGAGAGTCGGGCGGGATCACAGGGATCGCGGGGATGAAAAATATAAAACGGGAGCAATGTCGCAGATACCAACTAATATTTAGACAGATTAATAATAATAAAAGAGATGCTAGAAATGATTGCAAAACTAATGATACGACAAAAAGAATCTTCAGTATTTCTAAGCTAGTTTTACAAAATAAAA
The DNA here is from genome assembly GCA_963422695.1 of Xylophagus ater. Taxonomy (NCBI): domain Eukaryota; kingdom Metazoa; phylum Arthropoda; class Insecta; order Diptera; family Xylophagidae; genus Xylophagus; species Xylophagus ater. The sequence goes on from OY730484.1 coordinate 40,620,917, forward strand.
ATTAAGAGTTCGAAGTTCGATATTTCGGCACCTGGCAAAAAAAACCCAACCAATATTAGCCAGTTTAACAACCTTTAAATTCTGATTAAACTTAACAATACGAAAGAAAAAAAAATTTACAAGACTTTAATCGATTCCAAATCATTAATTTGAACAGAAATAATTATAATAACGAATACATTCCGGCTTTCCCCAAATCAACATCCCTTTGGACGTCGTTTATCGACTATATTTTAGGACACACACAAAAAAAACCAATGTTAATCGCATTTCTATCCAATTTATTTACTCTGAAAATATATTATTACCAATAAAACTAAATTAATATGACAATCCCATTCATTTAGAGGTTTCTACACACACGAAATATGTATGGATAAAAAAAAACAAAGATCAAAATAATAGTCTAGTGAAATTATATAATTTCCAGACCAGACGAGACTAACTATAAATGTCAAGTGCAAAACATACACACATATGAAGTACGTACATTCTTTTATTATTATCCTTTTCGAGGGAAGTAGAAGTAGAAGAAAAAAAACACGAACATTAGAAATGGTTGAATTAGTCAAACGAGAGCAGCAAAAAAAACTACATAAAACATAAAATTTCATACAAATTTATCATTATTCAGTAAATTAACCTTCATCATCAACAAACACAGGACAGACATATCCTTTTAATTACTATACTTTTAGAGTTTATGTACACATCACTCTTCTTTATGCTTTTAATATGACTGCATTTAATTTAAGTACTCGTAGAAATCACAAGGAAAAAAAAAAGACCACTTAATTTTAATCTTAAAGAGGGATATGGAATTCCACACCCTTAAAAAAAATTACATCATATTGGGACGGAGGACATGTACGTCGTGTACTTACTTTAAAAGGTCATGTTTTTTTTTTGAAGAGTTTTTCATTGGCATATCTCTAATCGAATATCTTTTAACTGACTTAATTTCCGAATCATTTAAAATAAGGATATTCGTGAAACGTTTTTTTTCTTTTTTCGGATAATAAATTTTCAATTAACGCTTAATAAAAATATATGATACGAATGGACATACATATTTGTGTGCATGAAATTTAAAATAGTCTGCTCTATCTGATACCAATGTGTCTGTACGTATGTCCTGCGATATGTTTTTGAACATTATAAACATATATTCTATGCGCGCGTGTGTTGTAACAAAAAAAATGTATCCTTTGAAGGACCATGAGGGAATTATATACATAAATGTATCAACTGAAAACTAAAAAACTGGAATTGTTGTGCAAGGATAAGTTCTATAAAATAGAAGGACATTAATAATTGCATTTAAATATTTCATGATAAGAGAAGAATTTGTTAGTCTTTGTTCTTTAGGGACACATCGATAATAATTCTATATATTAAAGAGAGAGGACGAACATGCGATATATTTATTGTAATCAAATTTAATTATCAACTTTTTTAAAGACCTTAAATTTTGTAAATGAAATTTTGATAAATGTTCAACAAAGTTTTTATTGGGTCATCACATATCTGTCAATGAAGAAAATTTCTAAAAGAATTGGGACTTTTTTCAAATATCCTTATTGATCTTTTTCGGTTCGAGCTTATTTCGGATTGGAAAAGTGTGTTTATTAATAAATTCCTTACAATCTTTGCCTAATACACTCTTTGACATAATTCTGAACAATACAATGTTAGACGTCTAAAGACTGTATAAGTTCAAGTGTTTTTTAATTAATATACCATTTTTTAAACATCCTTCATTCGATCCTAATATAAAATTTAATAAAAACTGCTTGAAAATCGGATACCAAAGCATAACCTCCACTTCTGCAAAACCCATCTCCTTTATTAGATTCTCAAAAACAAAAAGAGGATCTACTCGTATTCCTAAGTTCTTTAATACAACCAAAATGAACTTGGCTTCTTCAGTTATTGTGAATCTCAAATTCTCTTCTGACAAATAAACCGACAAATGGGAAAGAAAATTTTAAAACATTTTTGTTTAGAGCTTAGTGGAGATCACAAAAAAACGTGAAGATTCATTAAAATCTCGAATTCGCAAGTTTACACTGTCACAAAACTTGGTTCCCATTAACGGGAGGGGGGGGGGTGAGCAAAACTATATTATTGCATATGAAAATTCTTATCAAAGATTTCGATTAAAAAAAAAAAAACCTCTTAAAATTCGAATGCACTTCAAATGCATTTTTATCAGACAAAATAATCCAGACCAAAATGACAATATCAACAAAACTCATATTCTCCTTGAACACAAATCATCATCATCCTCAGTTAATACTTTAATTCTTCTCGGAGCACATAGGGTGCTACAATATTCTCATAAAACTATTATCTTCTTTACTAGAAGAACTACTGCATATTTCATTCGAATTCTACTATTTCCAAATCGATATAGTTTTTAACACACAGAAGACTGCATTTTCTACTACGCAGTAAATACTTATCAAAGGAGTCTCTAGAAGATAGATAGATACATAAATGTTTAGTATCCGACTATATACTTCAATTTCTCTTTAAGGTTTTTAACAACATTGATTTTAAATCGAGTGAAATTATCTTCTTAAAAATTCATTTACAGTCAAACCTGCTTGAAATTCATGATCCACCTATAGAAGAATTTTTTTTTAATTCTCTCTTCTTTTATATAGAAGACCTTTAAAGACAGTAATTTGGGCAAACGCAATTTGACAGATCATCCGGATATAAACATATATTATTTCCAATTACATGAGTTTTAAAAAGAAACGTTTCTAAAGAAATCTTATACAGAGTGTATACTTTTTGTGGAGGAGCAGATCTATGCACGTAGGCTTTATTGGGCATTGTATTTCCTTCCTAAATAAGATTGAGAGATGATGTCACTTTCTCGAACCCGTATAAAACCTCAACACAGACTTATGACTGTAAAAAACGAAATTTAACTTAGGTAGCCACAATTCCGCATCATATTTTGATGTTAACATCGAATTACCTTAAAGAAACAACCCCGATTTTCCAAAGTTTAAGACAAATATCTGCTATCATGACACCAAAAGATACCTTCTGAATGATTTCTAACTTTTCCCTATCAAAAATTATTACTTATATACACTTACAGACTTACAGACCAAAAAGGAAACAAATTTTCCAGATCAATTTCAAGGAAACAATTTACAGCTTTTGCTGTTTATTAAACTATTTCAAAGTTTAAGAAAAACTTTCTACAAATAATTGCGCCAATAAAATCAAACTTCTAAAGAAAAGAAAATTAATCCATATTTTTTTTAAAGTAATCTTTTTAATTTTTAATTTATATTAAATTAGTTCTTTTAATATAATACCAGAAAAAAATATTGCAGAGATCCGGTTTAATATAAAAATTTCCTGACACAAATACAGAGCTTGTGTGCCATATAACACAGTATGTCGTCTGTGTCTGCTGCTGCTGCTGCATGCAATAAGAAATTCCAATTTCTTAAATGCGCCATGAAGAAGTCTTAAAAATTCTTTTATTTTTGGGTGTTTTTTGAAATCGACTTCCACCAAAAACAAGAAGAATAAGAAAAAGTAGTTTTGGTATATAATAATAATAATAATAATATCAGGGACAACATCGTAATACCATATATAAATACAACTTATACGAAATTCTTTTGAAAAACTTTAAGTTTCACATGCAAGAAATACCTTAAAGAGTACTACTATGTCCTTGGAAGAAATGCATCTGTTCCTCATTCTTAAATAAAAAAGATTTGACGGTCGAAACTGTAGTAAAAAAAAAAGACGATTTCTTTAAGAAGAATGTTTTCCTTCTTTTTAAAGTTTTCCTTTCATATACAATATTCTTTCCATTTATTATTTCCCACCGTGGGTGTTTGGATGGATGGATAGATGGTGTAAAAATGGGTGGAATATTATATTCGAGAAAAATGTCTGCCACAAACGTGTACCATTCATATATATAGTAGTAAATATATTCTCATTCATTTTGTCCATGAAAATACATATATTTATATTATTATTATAAAACTCCCCAATTGGGCCAAGGTTTCACAACATCGTGTATTCATATCCATCCTCTATGGTATATTCTTAACCGCCCACCTTTGAATCGAGATCCTTCGAAGTTATGATTTTCTATGTTGGAGAGGTGATTTTCTATGTTGTTTATTTTACTTTTTTGAGATACAATATTATGCACTTTATATAGAAAAAAATGGCAAAAAAAGAAGTAAACATTTTAAGTAGACATGATGAATTCGAGGTGGTTGGGGCGATTATAATGTTTGTGATACACGACTATGAGGATGTGTTATACACTATATAGTACATTCAATTTAAAATTGTTGTCTTGTATATATGGTATATAAAATAGTCTCTCATATAACACAGAGAAAATGTAAAATTTGATTCGTGTTTATCCATACTTCCTTTTTTTTCGGGGTTTTTATTAAAGAAATTCATCCAGCCAGTCTTCTATAAAAAATGTCGTGTATTTGTTTAATGATCCGCACACTCCCCATCCGTGTGTCAGACTATATGAACAAACAAAAAATGCATTAAAATAATTAAATCGATGGATTCTTATGAAAAAAAAAGAAGAAAAATTGGAGCTTTAGTTATATACGATGGAGAATTACGCGAAGGTAGACAACAGAAGACGGGTGGTGGAAACATGTTTCACTGTCAGTGCCATCATTATCATGATTTTTATCGTTTTATGTTTTTGACGATGGTTTCGTGATATGCTAATGGAATGAATAATCGTATCAAAACCATCATCATGTTCGCGTTTAGACAAGAGGAAATTTGAAAATAAGATTACAAAAATATTCTAGTATAATAAAATCTGTCTGTAATTAACTGGAGAGGAGGTATTCTTATCTCTAACTAACTAAGAATTTCCATTATGATTTCCAGTTCGATTTACATCTCATCTCATAATTAGCCATCTATAAATCTGTTCTGGTTAAATCAGTTATCAGAAGAAGAGTAAGCACAAAGTTTTCTTAAGTATAGTTACTTACATACCTATATACACAGTACTATGAACAAATAGACAAGTAGAAAGTTCTGCACGAAAGACTAGCATCATTTACATTTATAGACGCGACCCTATTGGTTACAGATTCATAACTATTGTTAGTGCTATATGATTGTCAAACTTAAAGCATTCAGAGAGTAAATGGAGATACTAGCTTCTATTAGTTGTCCCATATACTATACACATTAAAAGTCCTATTACACCTTATTTTCTATTATTTTGCTATATGATTTAGCAATTATTAAGGAATAATATTTATAAACAATGTTTGGTTGTTTTATCAAAGAAGAAGAGATTTTATAGTTGAGATCCGCTTCATATAGGAGGAAATGCAACAACTCATCATCACATCTCCATTTTTTTTTTTTTACTTAAAATTTTTCTTCACATGAATATTAAATAATTTAAAGCGAAATGAATCGGTTGAAAGCATTTCCTAGATTTAACCAAAAAAAAATGAAAACCACAAAAAATAATAAACACGTATGCTAATTTGTTGGCTTCATTTTGAACCAAAGAAAAAAAAAACGAACCTAACAAAAGGGCCACATTTAAAAATTCCCAAAAAAAAAAAAACAGAATATTCAGGCGAACCCAAAAATTATAAAATAGGGCTTCCTCCATTATAACCGAAATACAAAAGAAAAAAAAAACTATATCAAAAAGATTCGCATTAAGATAAGACGAAGAAATGCAATGACATTGCCGCCGTGTACATTTTGGATATATACATATACAAATAATGAAAATAATCCCAAAATTATGTTCCACTGGAGCCCATATCTTTTGGATTTTTCGGGTTTTTTTTGTTTTTCTTCGATATGGTTTTTTACTTTTTCTTTTCTACCAAAACTATATTTATTTACCTTTTTTACTTCTTTTAGATTCATTCATTTGCTTCCATTTGAATCCACAAAATCCAGTAAAACTGTGTGTAATTATGTTAATGTTTTCTTTTTTTTTGTTTTGGATAAAAATACATACATATATACATATTCTCTTCCTATGATGGCTGTTTTTATATAATTCTTCTCTAATTGCTGGTGTAAAAACCGATTAGAACATACCGCCGCTAAGTGAATTTGTTGTACATGAAAAACATGGAATAATTTTGAGGTTCTTTTCTTTTTTCGAGGAGATATATGTACATACAGTAGCGTAGATACAAATTAAAAACAAAGTATATCTTACTGTCAGCACCTGAATTATTCTCAGATCCATAATTCGTCAGTTAAGAGTACCCAGTTTCATTCGATTCGATGAAATCGTTTGTATTTTATAGAAAAACATTCCATAAAAACGGTTCAACTCCTTTTTTTTTATACAATACTAGATAAATTCTTCGACTGACGTTGCTCGAGGTCCCCGGATTCTACATATCCCCTTAATGATTAAGCTTTTTAAACTTTTTTATATTTTGACCCCCTGCAACTCTCCATCGACTAGAGACGCATCCAGAAAGTACATTACAAGTTTCATGAAAATCATCCGACAACTATTAGCTAAATTAGGGAAGTTTTTTAATTCGCTTCTCCCCCTCGTAACCCCTATCGAAAATCCAAGTATCCTATAACCCAAATTGGAAAGACATCTACACAACATCTACAACTAATATGTAAATACAATTTGAGTTTTATAAGTATAGAAGAAGACTTCTAAAAATAATTTTAAATGGTTTGAATATTGGGTAACAAGAATTTGGACTTGTATATAATTCGCTGTTTCGTGATACTGGTCTCTATATAAGTACCAAATAGTTAAGCACTTCCTTCCAAAATTGCTTTGCATAACAGAAATATAAACACAGAGATAGGTTGGGAGCCGGAGGGTGGATTTAAGGTGGAAGGAGGCTGTGGCCTTTTTTCCTCTTTTTTTTTTGCACATTTTCAGGAGCTAACGGTTTAATTAAATCGTTTTCTTGAATTTTAACCCTTATAAACAACGGGTCCAATAAATTTTCAATACACCACACTCTCTTAAATTTTCTAAACTTTTCATATTATTTTTTGACAAGTTGTAGAATTTTTAGTAAATTTATTTTACCACAATACTTTAGTAGAGTATAGAAGAAGTGTAGGATAATATAGGGTTTACAACTCACAGTCTTTTTTGTGGATAGTGTAAGTTTATTTCAAGCCACAGTAGTGCGTAACTTTTAAATGGAATGAATGCGCGGAAGACGTCAAAAATTCTACTCTTGTATATATTTAAATTGTATTTTGGGTCTTACTGGTAGATTCTCGATTATTTTAGAATTTCTTAAGTATATTTTAAGATATGTAAAACTCTTCCCTAAAAACAAACAAGAAGTCCAAAACATTGTTCATTCCATAGCTGTATTAATTCCAATTAGGTTACAACACAAAGTTCTCTCACAGCATGAAGTATTTTTCTATATAGTTTCTACGTGAAGATTTGGTTCTTTTTCGATTAGGCTTTTTAGATGTGAATAAATCCTAAACTGCCTTAACTAGATAGTCGTCTGCATTAGTAATTACTATACAGTCTATTATTCATACAAGAGCAATTCTGTACGACAATAAATGAAATCCACAATGATATGACAATGGTACTTTTCCTTGAGTTAAGATTTGGGTGAATCTAGCAATTGTTCGACAAATTAGATGATCTGAGGCGGAATCGTGTAACTTGATTTCGATCAAATCGCATCGAAAAAGCATAGGAATTGCAATATATTTTCGATACGATTTACTATCAATCGAATTACACGATTCCAATCCTGTTTTTGAAGAATTTTGAAAGTTTACTTCAAGAGACCAACATCTCTCTAATTGTTGACAATTATATATTCATGTCGACCAAGGTTTAGATGATTTAGATGATTTTTGGATTGAAATCGACTTCAAGTAAATCAGATACTGTATATGGTATTTGTAGATTAGGATATTTTGTGTGAATAAGATCTATACAGGATTCCGTACATAAGGTCTGTTGTCTATTTCTCAATGAACAGATAAAACTCTGCTTAAAGACATAACGAATTTCAGAACATTCTAACGAACTAAACAATAGTACATTCTCTTCCCATCTGAATTAAGAATTTCGGGACAATAATGTTTTAAACTACGTCAATGGATTTTTTGGTTTTCTTTTTTAAGGTGTTATTGTTTTTTCTTTTTCTTTTCAATACAATATTAATAATTTTGGTTTCTTATTTTTTTTTGGTTTTGTAGTTAATTTAATTTTGATAACTTTTTTTTGTGACTCGGCATAAGATTTTCATTTTGATTATCACATAGTAAAATTGAAAAGGGAAATAATGATGCAGCATAAATGAACGCCCGCACACTATATAGAAAAACATAATATCAGTTTTTATGTTTTAATTAAAAATTTGTAATTGTTTTAAGAAACAAACAAAAAGTGGAATAGAAAAATGTCACATTTGAAAAGGTAAACAACAGAAATGAATTAGATTTTAACTAATTTTGTTAATTATTTTAATGTGGAATGTTTTTTTTGTTTTTTTTTGGAATTTTTAAAAATGATCCTTAATCAAGATTTTCTTTTTCGAATTTATTCTTAGAAATTTTAATCCGTCACAAATTTATTCCAAAATAATTTCGGACGGATATATTGCCTGTCAATTTTTTGAAGGAATTGCAAGAATTGAACGAAAAAAAGAAATTAGCATACACAGCCGAATAAGAACACTCACGAGACATCACATGAATTTTTCCCTATCCTTGTTCTTGTCAAGGGATTTCAAAATATAAAACAGTTTTTTTTCTTTTTATAGAATTCTGTTTTCACATAGAAAACTCTGAAATGGGCAACAACAACTTCCAGGACTGGAATTATACAAGACAGAAAAAAAAGAAGGAAAACCAAGAAAACTTGTTACGCGTAAAAAAAAGAAACATGACATTTGAAAAGTTAATAATCTCAAGAAAAAAAAAATTTTAATAAAAATAAATTTCCAAAAGCAAAAAATAAAGAAAATCATATTTTCTAAAGCAAAAATGAAAATGGTGAAGCAAAAAACAATTTCGAATCACCTAAAAGTATGCAATTGAAATAAAAGTGCTAGTTCCGCACGCATTGAAAATAAATTTATTTGAATTTTCTTTGTAATGAGAATTAGGTTGTATTCGAAATATTTTTTATTTTTTAAACTGGCTTAGGACCAGCAATCTTAAAAAACTTTCTGCACTTTGCCGAACCATTTTAGTTGATGATGTTATCTTTAAGAAGATCCTACAGAATTCTTTCACTGAATCCAAGGATTCCGCAGAACATTGAGACATCATTGGTAGAAATAAGGTAGTAGATATTATCTCTTTCCATAAACTTGCATTCAAAGATTTGGCGTTCGAATTTAACGGTCCGAAGTTTAGTGCAAAACAATCCCGAGATACATTTTAAAGCTTAGATTTTGAATTTTTTAACGTTACCCAATTCTCTTGATTTAGATTGATTTAGATTTCCTTACTATTTTTTGTCAAATTCACTTCTTTTGGAAAAGCACACGATGCATATTCTGCAAGGTTCCTTTTTGATGGGATTTAGAGGAATATATGAGATGAAATGGCGTGCTGTTCACTGTCTTATATTAGTATTTCCGTGAATTGGTCGACTTATGGTTAGTACATACTTTACAATAATTTCTTCAATAATTTCCATTCTAAATTCTAAAAAGGTTTTCGTAGTTTAACTTATTTTATGTCCTTTCAATCAATTTATAAATAAGTTTAATTTAACTGGATTTAGGACCATATTATAGTAATTAAAACAGCTTTTCAATTACTTTATTCAGACATTTTTTTTTTGATTTTTGTAGTGTTTTCTGTAAGTTCTTCTCACTGGCCAAGTTTTCCAAGTTTCAACCAATGAGATATAATAAGTTAACTTGGTTTTATTTCAGCTAGAATTTAAAATTTACATTTTTATTGTTTTCCAGATATTTAATACCAGTTTTTATATTCTCCTCTCTCGGCCCACGCGAAACAGAGTAAATTAATATCTTCACTAATTAATCTCTATGAGCCTGATACTAAATACTAAAGAGAGGTTAAAACTCAATTAAGCAGGAAAACCCAGCATCAGTTTTTCTCATACTCACTCCATTCCAATATATATATGAATCCCTGAGATACACTCACACTATAAAGTATCATATCTTTTTAAGTTTTCAATCAATCAATTAATTGATGAATCGTCGTCCTCCATGAATATTGTACAATGCATACGATTTGAAGGACCTTTATTAGATCTGATATCCTTGTATTTATTTATTTATACATATTTTATTTTTTAATTGATATTTTTCATGATCAAATATTATTAAAATAACTGAAAAAAAAAACTTTATGAAACAAGAACACGACATTACTCTTTTTATAAGAAGTACAAATTCCTTTATGAAAATATGACCAATATTTGTGGAATTTATAACAAATAGATAAAAGTGCGGTTGTTATATTCTCATGCTAGTCATTTTCGACATGCATAAGAATAAATGCTTTTGTTTTTTTAAAAGAATAGCTTGACTAAAAAAAATGTACATAGTTCATTCAAAAAGTAAACTGACCAAGCAAGGTGCAGAAACACAGAACCAGAACCCTTTCGTGGAATCGGACCACACAAATAGTTCGTGAAATTTTAACAAAGGAAGAGGCAGCAGAAAGAACCAACTACAGGGAAGAACAACCAGGATAAAGGCAGGAGTAAAACTCGAGAGATTTAAACCGTTTATCAATATAAACAAAAACGAAGAATATAAAATTACTGACAGGAATATTAACAGGACACTGCAGCACATCTCAAAAAAATAAGGCTTGCACTAGATAGTAGCTGAACATTCTGCTGGGAGACGAAGAGATTCCAATGCACATCCTTTCCTACTCCATACGAAGAAAAAACAACTGGGGGCATACTGTTTCTCTCCAAATGACATACAATCTCTTAACCAACTCGGAATATTAAAATTCCTAAGAGATATAGGCCTGTAGGAGGTGCTCTAGAATGGAATTTAATCAAACTACTGCACTATAGAAGAGAGGATATAACAGATCTCAACGATCGCAGTACAAGAACACTATATATACTAATCTAATCTAATCTACTTTTATTTTATATTAAATTGAGACTTTTTTAAAACCTGAAGGGATAACTGCTTATTGACTCATAGTCGCTTCGAATTTCCGTCGGAGTGAAAGAAAGGAGAAAATTGTTCACCTGTTCTTAGTTTGAATTTGAAGGACACGTTAAGCAGTCGGTACCACTGGTTTGTGTGTAACTATACAAACAAAAAAAGAGGAAAAAAACGTACAACAAGCCGTAACGCAAGTCTTAAAAAACAAGCTTGTAACAAAACTAATAAAATGCATCTATGAAAACTCGCTGAAGAAGTAAACAGAGCTTTTATTTCGAAAACATCTAATATGCGCGTAATGTCTCATATATAGGTTAGCATATTTGGATTTTTTGGGTTTTGGAAAAACAATCACAATTCTATCTGGTAAGTATTATAGGGTTTGAAAACTATTTTTACAAAAGCAGAGTTGCAGACTCGATTGTTTTTGGCAAGAATTGGAATAATATTTTCAATGACTCGCGAAACCGCGAAATTATTTTTGTTAGAAATTTTCTGGCACATATAATTGAAACCAGAGTCGATGTTGGAACTATTTTTTGTTGATGACTCCACAAGCCTTTAAAAAAACAATCACGTTGAAATTCGGGTTTTTTCATCTACATAAGTCTATTACACCATCTTTACTTGTGATGATGAATAAGAGAGGACAAGGATAATAAATAAAACTTTTAGATCATATCAAGTACTAATGCCAAAGACCAAAAAAAACTACAATTAATTATTAATTATTAAAAACAATGCAAGTTAAATTTTTAATGAGAGACGATATCATGTCATGACATTCTCTTTTGTTTTGAGTTTTCAGCTAAATTAATGAAATCCTTACACGATAAGATAATAAATTTAAAGAAAATAAATGAACACTTTGGGAGAAATTCTTCTTCAAAACAAATATAATTTAATATTTCCTTTAAAAAAAACACTGGAAGTTTCAAAGAAAAAGGATATTTACTATATATGAAGCTATGGGAATTCAAAAACAGAAGAAAAAAAGAAATCATTTCCTTGTCTTTTTCCATTTGTATAGAAAAATGTTTCTTATATTCAATTTTTGACTTAAATATATCCTTCTTCTCGAAGGACAATGTTTTTTTTCAATTTTATTTTAGAATTTAATGGAATTTTCCAAACGACAAAAAGAAAATTACACACAGCAAGCAGCACCAACCAAAACATTGTCGTCATGAAAATAGAAAAATCATAACTTTTATCCTCATGCATGCAAAAATCAGTGGGAGAGTAGTTTTTTTTTAAAGTTTTCCTTTTCCAATTCAACCTTCAAGAATATTATTGCTTTTCCTTGAAATTATAGTGCTTTTCTTTATTTAAGGTGAAATTGTTTTTCATGTTTTTCATAAAAAGAAAAGCAAGAAAATAAAATAGAGTACTGCGTTTTTTCTTTTTAAATATTTAGAACAAAATTTAAATAAATATAAAAACGAAATAGAAAGAAAAAAAAGGATAATTAATAAAATATTTAATAAGAATCAAGTACCATAAAATTAGAAGACAAACAAAATCCTTCAAAAATCAAAACTACGTAGCTAAATATTAGGTCTGTGAGTGAGTTTTTACGATTTGTTTTTAGTAAAAATATATTCAAATTATGCTCCATCTGATCATACAACCATCGTCCATCTTTCAGATAATTTATGGATTTCGGGTCTGTAGAGGCGATCTAATTATCCAGCTAAATTTTGATATTTTCGTGAATTGGTCTCTAGTAAAGTCTGAGTGCATCGAACAGGAAAAGTGCTCATCTAAAAAGGAGCTATGACTGGTGAATACGATGAGTGAGGTAACACTTCCTAGTCCTTCCCTTCTAAATAGTTTTTAAATTGTTGAGCAACATGTGGTCTGGCATTATCATGTTGTTGTACAGGTCGCTTCAAACGCATTATTTGTCGCTGATAGACAAAACGCCAGTAATAGTTTCAGACAGTTTCTTGACATAACTTGGAAATGTTTTACAACAGTTGATCGATCAAAATATAATGATGCTGGCAACTCTACCTGAATTTAACATAAATCTTCATCCAGTAAACTTTTTCGGTCCACCTTCACGTGGTGCATCTTCAATATCAAAAAATACCTTTTCTAAATTGTTAAAACCATTTTTCACAACTGCTTTGGTCTTGAGCATGTTCATTGTGAGTTTCTATAAGCAAATGATGGGCTTTTTTCTTTTGATTAAAACAGAAAATTAAAACTTTCCGCAAATGCTGTTTATTTAGCATGAAACCTTCCATTTTCAATCGAATAAAAACCAATGTTCTTTACACTTCAACAGCAAATGTCTTATAGTACGTTTTGAAGCTTATCATAAGACCTTTCAAATATAAGTAATACCGGTTCACATGTGTATTAATCTAATGTAAAATTGTTAAAAACTTATTCACAGACCTAATAAAACAGACATCCAAACGCTACACCTATTTTATATTACATGGTAGAGAGAGAAGAAGGAGTAAGTTCTTCTACTAAAAGGATATACAATTTCGACGAAAAGCACCATCGTCGTTCATACTACACACATTACTGGTTCGTCTTTACAAATCTAGATAAAAGTAAATATCATCCTTTTTGTCATAATTTTATATATTTTTATTTGATATACAAATCCTTTTTGAAAGAAACTGCATTTTGATTAAAATTTTCAAAACACATATTCATATATTTATTTTCTTTCTTGGAAATATTGTATATAAAAATTCTGTTCCAGAAAATGACAAATATGAATTTTCTTATTTGAAAGGATATTTATTTCTTTAACAGGAAAAAAAAATAAGAAGTAGAAGAAAAACAGGATATATGATTTCGTATGTCTTTTATAGAAATATCATCGAGATTCGTTTATGAAAAAATATAGAAAATGCATTTTCTATTGATAAGAGTGTCAAATGTGAATTTTGAAAACAAAAAATATATATGGTACTGTTTTTGATGTGATTCTGTATTTTTAAATCAAAAGAAAATTACATTTTTATAAAAAAACAGATCTACAGAGTATTTCATAAATACCAATAAAAGATACATCATTCCCAAATACTGTTACATAGTTGATATCTTCATTATATCTACTTCATGCGACTTAACACCGTTAGACAATTTTCTTTGCTGCTACGTAAAAGACCATAGATCTACAAAACCATCCCCAATCAATTCCTTATTTCAAAGCGGAAATAATCTAGGTTATCAGCCAGATAGATCCTCAGTTATGTGAAAATATGGTACAAAATTGTTTTTGAAATGTACAAGATAGCCTCAAAAGGTACTTTTCTTGTCATTATCATTGTCCAAGATAACAAGCGCGTACATTTATTAATTAAAACCAAAATTTTCAGGAGCCTATAATTTAATTTAATAGGAATTTATGTGATTTAAAAAAATTAGAGAAAAGTTAAAAATGTAATCATATGAATATCAAATCGAGTAAACACCATTTCCCCAAAAAAAGAAAAAGAAAAATATAAAATCTGGAAAATGAATCGTTTATCATCATAAAAAAAAAGGAAGAAAAATGTCCCGAGGGGGATTCAATTCTAAGAAATATATAATAAACCAAAATATCCTTAATAAAAAAACGTTTTTTTTTTTTGGCGACAGAACTAAACCAAAAAAAAAAGAAAAACTGAAAAGAATTCTTAAAGTTAGAAAACCAACTCCGGAAGGCAAAGAATCCTAAAAAAAAAGAAAAGAAATCTATGTATTCCTATTTTTCCCCATTATCGCCACATGAAAAGCAACAACCGAGAAAAAGACCCATTTTTAATGGTTCACAAAATTGTTTTGAGTTTTGTACAACTTAAATTTTTGGGCAATAACGTAGTGATGATGGGTGGTTAGGACTTTTTTTTCGCAATAAGGAACTCCATTAAAATTGTATCCGGTTTTGAAGAAGAAAAAAAAATGAAAGAAATAACATTTTTTTTATTACATATAAACTAACATGATAAAGGATGAAACGAACACATTCAATTTAGTTTTGAAATTAGGTCTACAATGGGTGATTCATCATGAGGTACTTTTTTCAATCGCACATCACGGGTAAATAGTGTGAAGCTGTCATTGCAGTTTGACTCAGTAGTGAATACCAATCCATCACTGCATCTCCAAATGTACTCTTGAACAGATTAATGATGATCCGCTATTTAATCGCAGAATTTCGTTTAGGAATGAGGCCCATTTCTGGCTAAATGGATACGTCAATAAAGAAAATTGCTGTGTTAGGGCTGATGAACAACCCGGAGAGTATCAAGAGCTACCGTGATATTGGACCGATCAATTGGCTGCCTAGATTGTGTGATATCAGATATCACACCTCTGAATTATTTTCTTTGGGGTTATGTGGAAGTCTAAAGTCTACGCGAATAAGCCAGCTACGATTGATGCCTTGGAAGCAAATATTTCTAGCGCTACTGGCCAGATTCCAATCGTGATGCTCGAACAAGTCATTCAAAATTGGACTTATTGACCACCTAAACCGTAGCTGCAGCCAATATTTGAATGACATTATATTCAAAAAATAATTGATATCGATTGTTCTTTCGGTTCTTAAGAAAGTTTTCATTATCACATTCAATTTTATGTGTTTTACTTCAAAATATTTTCCTAAACCTCATGATGAGTCACCCTATATTATCATTCCATAGAGGATAACATAAAATTGGGTTGTTTAGTAGGAATGGAATGAGGGCTGCTGCTTTTGATCGTCGTAAAGACTATATCATAAAAATCATTGTCGAAGGAATAAGAATATACAAACTTTAATATGTGTTAAATGAAAAAGTGCGTATAACACAAGTTGTTTAAGAAAAGGGTTCCCAAATTGAAGAAAAGAAAAAAAAAGAAAGACGCATTTTATTCTAGATTTAAATTTTGAGTGAAGGTAAAAATTGGAAAGAGGGCAGGCAGTAGTAGCAAAGTTTACCGAGATGGTAAATAGAAAATTTTCGATTATGGTTTTTGGGTATTCAAGTGCACAATTAAATTGCCTGAAACGCAAAATCTTTTAAATGGCAAATTTTAATAGGAATTTATTATCTTAAATTACTTTTTTATGGAATTTTAAATATTACAGATACAGGATAGTAGAGCGCGCTATGTTGAAAGAAAATCTCAACAAAAACATTAGTTATATCAATGTCAACTTTAGAATGACGCAGTGAGAAGAAACTTAGTAGACAATTTCCTTCAAAGTTTAAGCACGTAGCCGTAAAAGAAGAAACCTTCTATTATAAATTGTTCAAAATCAATTTGCTTATTTCTAAATACACGGATGAGAACATTATTTATAACATATTATATAATATATAAATTTAGAGTAACCCATAAGATATAGAATTTGGACGCCTATTCTCGAACTCAATCAAGTTTACTGGTATCAGGAAATACACAAAATCGATTCGAGCCTTAGAAAGCCAGTATTCTGGTCAACCATATGCGATTGAGTTCATGTCACTACAATAGAGAAACGGACCGACTTCCAGGATTTAAAAACCACTATTGCAAAGATTTACAGTAAAATATTCACCATATTTAACTATCGGTTCAGAAAACGAAATCACTGACGTACTGCCTTCCCTCTCCGCGTATAAAGCACGTATCAAGGATAAAATTCTCATGGAAGCAAGCACACGCCGGCACATGTCGGTACTGTGGAGACATAGGAGTGGCTGAAGACATCAAACACATTTTATGTGAATGCTCAGCTCTCTCTCGAACTCGTAACAACTTTTTGGGTAACCAATAACCATTTCTTCGGGAATTTAGGTATACTTCAAACGACTGACATGAGCAGTCTAATGAAATTTTGCACAAAAATTAAATACTTTGAAGAGGAATAGGTTTCCCAATAGGGTAACTCTTGGTCTCGTAGGGATCAGAATGGACCTATAAGGTGTCTGGTGTTGTACGCAGTACCCCTACTCTACCTACCTACCTACCTACCTAACTATCATGATGGTATACTTATTACTTCTTTCGTATACGAAATTCTTGGCAAGAGAATACGACATATTAAACCCGCTACGAATAGGAAAGATAAGAATCGACTTGAATACTAGTAAACTCGATTAAGCTCGAGAATAGGCCTCCTGATATCAGTTGATATTATATTTTTTCATTTATTCTCATATTTTCTTGTCAGAAATTCTAACCTGGAATCTCGTAATTGATTTATAGTACATAAGAGATATGATGAATTGATTGACTAATTGATTTACCAGGAAAGAATGATTGAATCGTACACTGACCAGAAATTTTCTGATCTTGTGAATTTTAGATTAAGAGTCCAGTCACAACGATTACGAATACATATACGTATATGTCATATTTGGTGTACATATCATCGATTTGAATGATTTTGAGGTAGGAATATGGGAAATATACTTTCGAAAAGAATGAAAATCCTATCATTTTTGAATAAATTCATAGTAAATCCATAAATTTCACCATTTCAAAGGTCTTTGAAATCGATTTATCTAACTTTTCTGTCATATGAATTCGGTAGAATCCTTTCTAATTTATAGCAGCCAAATATCTAATTGATTGATTTGAAATATCCAACCTAGTCTAAATCCTAAATTAGTAATTCATCAATTCTTCTTCTAGAAAAAATTTCATATATCGAATTAAAGAGCAAAATCTACTACTAACAGTTAAAAACTAACAATTTCAACAATCAACTCAATACTAAGAACCACATACAAGTATGTGAATACACACGAGTACAATATAGAATTGGAAATATAGTATACTAATCGCGTAATTGGACTGAGACTAGAAGTATTACCATTTCTATACTTTTTCGATACGCGATTTGGTTCAAATCGAATTACAAGATTCCAGTCCTGATCTTGTAAATTAACGCTTTATCAATCAGACTGGTTGAAACGTATGATAACATGATGTATATCAATTCCAGACAAAAGCGAAGAATACTTCAATAAAGGCATGAATAAAATAATGAGTTTGTCACACATAAGAAGAAATGCAGATTTAAATCGAATAGAATAATATAAACTGGACTATGCGGAACTCATTCCAAAAAAGGAGATTCCCCCCAAAAAAAAGGAATACGTACGAACAGATAACTGATATCAAAAGACCTAATAGACCCCACAAGGCTAAAAAAAGGTAAGAGTGGAACATGGAAGATGACCTTTAAAAAAACTGCATAAAACTGGAAAATATATCTCTATAAGAAGGCATAACAGACCCCCTCTTTGGACTATAAAACTAACAAAAAATGAAGCAGAAAATAACACTTAATTTGTATCTAATCTACAAAGATATCTTCTTTTTTTTTCAATCTCAAATGATACCAGGATGTTCTCTTGTACAATATATATTTACATAATTATCTTATAAATAAAATTAGTTTTTTTTTTTTTTTTAACTGAATCTAACCCGAAAATTTCCAAAGATTATACCAAATTTCTGTTTCGATTAAATTCATAACACCATTTTTTTTTTAATCGAATTTTGAAGATTAATTTCTTACAATTTTTTATTATAACTTTACTTTTTACAGAGATTAACAAGATTTGAAAAAAGTCTTGAAAAATTTAAACTTCTGAAGTATTTTTTTGGATGGATATTTATCTTCTAAAAATTGATATCTTTATGTCTACATCTCTTTAGCCGGCTGTGTTTCCCTCAACGAACAAAAAAAAGAAAAAAATAGTAGGTTGGAGGGAAAATTCTGTCGTATGTGTTCTGCAGTCCATGTTGGAGAATAATCCACAATCTAACAACTAGAGAAAAATAGCAATAGAGTTCGTCATGTATCATACAACTGCTGAAGACCACATTAAATCTCTTGGCTTTGTTTTAAAGGAAAGCATTTGAGCCCAACACGAATTGATCTGAAAAAAATTATCTAATCGACGCAATGACGACCAGTTTTTGGACAAGCTTATTACTGTAGATGAAAAGTGGATTCTTTACGAGAATATTAGAAGGAGAAAAGAAACCTGGAACCAGTCTGAAACTCTTTCAAAACCGTCAAAGAAAAGCACTCCACTGTTTGTAGTGCGATTGAAAAAAGGTCCAGTGTATTACGAGTTACTGAAACAAGGACAAACTGTCAATGCGAATGTGTACTGCAACCAGCTCGGCCAGCATTATCGTCCAGAAAACGAATCTTCTTCTACCATAAAAATGCCAGACCATATACCGCAATACTTTCTTTAAAATATGACAGAACTTTCTCTCCAATCTAATATATATATTTTTATAGTATCAAAAAAAAAGAAAACACCATCGACGAATCTCATTCCCTTTTCTTGTAGTGATATAAATCATCCCCGCGAACCAAAGACAGAAGAAAAAAAAATTGTATTAAGTGAGAATTTTTCTTCATGGACCGATAACATCCAAAAAAAAAACCAAAAAAAAAAAATCCAGTCCACAGAAAAGTGGCGAAAAATATATTTAAATTTTAGTAAAGTCGTTGAACCACTTCATTTTTTTGTTTTGGTTGGGTCTTTTTTTCTTAAAGAAGGTGAATTTGCACGGTGGATGCACTTTTGTTCTTGGTTTTTTTTTTTTCTTAATTTTTAAGAAGAAGAAATTCTTTTTATAAATGCATTCAAATTTTTTGTGGATATAAAAAATAAACCAACAGTAGTTGTTTTTTTTTTCTTTTCTAAAAGTCCAACTTAAAAACTTCAACAACAGCTTTCAGACATATTAACACAATCATTGTGGTAAAGTTGTACCCAAAAAAAAGCAACCCCAAAAAAAAAATGATATATAGAAACATAAAATCGGCTCATAGCCAATTTTTTTTTTAATACTCTCCTATGATAGAAATAGGACTCGGTAGGTTAACAAATATTAGAATCAAAAAATATCTACTATGGTAAATCATCCAACATTCAAAGGACAAAGACCATTTCGGTCAACATCGGAATCAGTTCTTCATCTGAAATGTGGAATCGTGTAACTCGATTTGATTCAAATAGTATCGAAAAAGCATTCCAATTCCTATGAATCCATTTCTGATGACAACTTAACTTTATACCAAATTTAGACAAAATTAGATTAGTTATCAAGTTTTCGAGCATATAAAAAATTAACCCAGTTACGATTTCGGATTTGCGCAGAAAATTTAATCAATTGCTTTCATCGCATCATCCGCCTTGTTTATACAAGACTAGTGGTTAGGATACATTCATATTTCGACCCACTTACGGTTCTAATCAAATCTTAATTTTTTATTCGAAGATACATGGTTTGCAAGCTATCGTCTTCGGATAATCAAATTTAAGAAAAGTTCGTTCTTTCTGCGGAAAGGAATGCCAAAATCTAAACAGTCCACCTACTTGCCTATCTTTGGATTAAATTTGAATAAAATTGAGTAAACCGTTTGCGAGTTTCTAATAAAAGAAAAAAGTGACTAGACACACACACACAAAGAAACAAAGACAAACGTTCAGACATCTTGAGAAAATAGGCAATTCAGATTTCGTGAACAGCAAAACATGTACAGAATATCAAATTCTTGTATGAATACAATAATTAGGAACGGACATGGTAAAAATCGAATAAACTTTTGGATACTCTACACCAGAGTTTAATTTCATAACAATCGATGTCCTTCGAAATAATGCTAGATGTTCCGCGGTTCAATACCTCCAAGAGAAGAAAATGCACAAAGTTTTTCTTTGGGCATATAAATATGATTAAAACATGTTGATTTGATATGGATTTTGATTGTATATTCTTACTTGTCACGAAATTCTGGAAAGTCCCTAGTAAAGATCAAAAAGATTGCGGAGGATTATTCTACACATCCAATATCTTTAAACCGTTCTCTGATAAAATAATGTCTTCTATGCCTTACAAATATAATGTAGGCAAAGAAAAAATAAATTGTGAAGAACCAAGATCTGGATTTGAACCAGAATCTCTCAATATTTATGTCGTGTGGAGACAGCTTGATAACAACAAATAATCACTAACATTTCGGTATGACAGTTCGTTTGTTAGAAGTGTGTTACCGTAAGAAAGTTCTAGAAATATTGCACATTCTGTTCTCCTAGAACAGTTCCATGTAGTTATTATAAGATTGTAATATCACAACGAAAGCAATGCAGTTTTAGGTCCAGCCCGTTTTGTTTCAAGAAGACGAGCATACAAAAATTACTTCTGAGAGAGAATATTCACCAGAAAATTCGAGATTTTTTAAAGGACATTTCTTGGATTTTGCACCAGGATAATGCGCCGTCCTACAAATCGATCGTTATACACGAATTTTTGATATAAAACTCAACAAATGTCATCGACCAAGCATCGTATTCTCTAGATATGCTTCTGTGTGACTTTTTCCTGTTCCCCAGGTTGAAATTACCACTTCGTGGAATACGTTTTGTGTCTATTGAAGTCATAAAACAAAATTCGCGGATGGTTCTGAAGGCTATAGCGAAAAGTGCCTATGAGAAGTGTTTCAATGACTTGGATTAATCGTTGTCTCTTCCTCTACATCGCAGGAATTGCAGGAAGAGTCATGGACGCTAAGTGATAATTAAGTTGGCAATGCCCAGTTAGGACATTTACAACGGGTTGAATTTTTGCTTTACTGAGAGCTAGCAGTTCTTTCAATCTCTTTTTGCTGGGTTTGGCAGCCGAGTATTTTCCATTCTTGATACTAATTTGACTGAATATTAAAAAGATTTTATATTTCTTCAATAAATTCTTCGTTTCTTAAGTATAAGTTTATATTTTTCGATTTGTTAATCTTAGCTAACTAACTTTTACGAGACAGAAGCGTTTCCGAAACGATACGGAACATTCTGTCTGGACCTTAACCGTATTTAAACCGAAACACCTATAACTCCTACAATAGTAACAAAACTAATATATCACCTCTGATATACTATTATAGACCACCATAAGAGGGTATAAAAAAACAGCAAGAAGAAGAAAAGAAAAAAAGATCTAAAAGAAAAACTAAAAGAAATCTGTAAGAAAAAATCTCCAGACCTGAAACAATATCATTTATTCTGAAATTATTCTTCAAAAGTTGAAAACTTTATTTTCGTCTTTTTGTTTTGTTTTTGGAAGGAAGAAAGCTTAAAAATTCTTCAACAATTTTAAGTATATGTGATTTATTTATAATTACATTCATTGTCGTGAAAATTCGAAAGAACCACAAAAAAAAATAATAGAAAAGGATACGTCTCTCTCATTAACCTCCTCGTCGGTGGTGGCGGGTATATATGGTATGAAAATTGGTTACACAAAAGTCGTCTATTACAAGATTTTGTTGTTGAAAAAGAAAAGTTCTTTGAATGTAATTTTCTTCTTCAAGTTGTTGGGGGTTTCTTTTTTTTGGTTATTCATTTCAACATTCTACACGTCTATTGAAGAGAAACAGAATTCGCGCGTTAAATGAAAATTATAGTAATTAAATGTAATTTGTGGAAAATCATTTATTTTAAAATGCATCAAATTTTCAACGGGAATGTGTTTATTTGACAAGAAATCTTTTTATATGAATGTGTTGTAATTATCCCCAAAAATGATGTAATTATAGAATTACTATTTAACAACCGACTTGACACATATTAAGGGAAAAAGTTTCTAATAAAAAAGTTTTATGAATTGTCACGAACGACATTTTGGAAAAGTCCTAAAACGATAATAGAGAGTAATTTTGTAACAATTGTCGTAATGCAGTAGCTTTTCTTTTATTATTTATTCTGACACCATAATTTTCGGTTAATACCTAACTTAAGCTTAACTGCATGCGCTAGGACGCACCTCATTAATACAATGTCCCCAAAATTAATCAATAAATCATTCTCTCTGAACAACGATTTATAAATTTCAAAAAGCCGACAAATCTGAACCAATTAAAATACTGAATTGGACAATTTTATATTTATCTAGTTGTCCTGTATCTCTTGCAGCTGGGACCATATTTGATTTCTCGTTTCGATGTTGTGAACTGAACTTAACTTTAAGCTACATATTATTTCACTCGTTCATAGAGCTAACTCTACATTAGGCTTTATTAAAAGATGGTCTAAGGAGTTCTCGGACCCTCATATAACTAAAGCACTCTTCATTACCTTGGTTAGACCTATTTTGGAATATGCCAGTCAAGTATGGTCTCCCTACCATAAAAGCCTAATCAACAGATTAGAGTCTGTACAACTTAGATTCATACGTTTTGCATTAAGATATCTTCCTTGGAATGACCCTTTCCTATTACCCCCGTACTGTGATAGGTTAAAACTGATTGATCTGTAATCCTTAGAAAAGTAGCGTCAAGTGGCTGATATTGTTTTTGTCCCACAAATTTTCAATGGCGTTATTGATGCTCCTTTACTATTAGAAATAAATATTAATGTACATTCCTTAAGGTCAGTGGAATTATATAAAATTTTGTACCACAGAACGGATTACGGGAAAAACGAACCAATTTCTCGAATGCTACGTGCAGCTAATATAAATACTCATAGTTTTGATTTCTGTTTTAGTAAAATCAATTTAAAGAAGGTCTTATATAATTCTAACGCTTGAAAAAAAAAAAAAAAGAAATACCAAATTTCTATTATATAGCGAAAAAGACTTTAAAGACTATTTGTCCCAAATATGGGCCCTGCAGGCACAAGTTTTAAAAGATATTTTCTAAATTTACTTATATTCTCAAATCACTCAAACATAAATCGGATCGTTTTACAAATAATCCTATCCTTAGGTATAATTTTTTCCATCTTTCGCGAAACTTGAAGAAACCAATCTTTCCAGGACTTTTTAGATTTTTCGGCGAAAAACTTATCAAGACGATGTTTCATGGTACATATGTTGACCAAAAAGTTTAAGTTTTTGCCGTTCAGAGAATATTATTGAGAGTACATCAGATAGGGTAAGACATCCCAATCAAACTAGAACAATTTCTGTTAATTAAAAACACACAGGGTCTGACTAATTCTGGATGTTTTTCTTAAATGGTTTTTATTTTAATTCGTCGTCCAGTTACAAGCGATAGTTATCTGAATTTATCGACTGATTGTACGGTAGGAGTTCATAATATAGGATTTGTATCCAATTCCAATATTTGGATGAATACCGGCTACTAGTGCTTGATTTAGCTTATCCAAGAATCTTTTTCGCACTATCCATTTTCTAGTACCTGCTATACTATTTGCTTCAAAAATCGTGCATTCTTTATGCGTTTGTAATAGCGACTCACAGATTGGAAATTGTCTGGATTATCTTAAGTCTTTATAAAACCACGAAAACAATTTATTTTCCTAAAAATACTTGTCTTTTCGAAATTGTAGAGTTTGCGTATCTCAAAAATTCTGATGGTGAAGCCTAGCTAGAACTATTGTACATCAGAAAAACCATTCAAAAAACGACTTCAATAACTTCGCTCCCCCTCAGACGATTTTCCTAAAATACAATACCAAAGGAATAACCAACTTAAATTGTAAATTTCATCGAAATAGGATATCGAGTTTTTTAGTTAGTTTTTAGTATACAGGCAGACGAACACGCATAAATCAATATAACTTTTGATAATTCTCTACAGATCTATACTCTTGAAACCCTTCTCCGATGGATATTTCTATGTGTTTTCCAATGTAGTCAAAAAACGTATGTATATATCCTCTGGTAGAGTACCTACGTGAAATTTCCATAAACTTTTCATATAAACCATCAAAAGAAAAACTTCTTTTCTTATTTATAAGATCAGAAAACTTCACACGTAATTATTAATTGAAAACGACAGAGTTTACTTGAATTTCTCATGGTTTGTGATCATTTCAATTATTCCTCATATTTAACATGGTTTTTCATTTTTGCCAATAATTTTTAAAAAAAAAAAAGCAAATTAATGCAATTTAAGCGCATATTTTTTTAAACAGATTGAAATATTACAATTTCTGTCTGTAAAATAAATTTCTTCCTTTTTTTTTCTTAAGAAGTTGGTTTTTTTCTTTAAAAAAAGATTAACATTTTCGAAAGACGAGATAATTATAGTTCAAAAATAAAAAAAAAAATTAAATTTCTTAGTACATGAAGGAGACTCGCTCTGTTGAATATCTTATCCCGAAAAAATGCAATTTTTTTTCGGTTTGGGGGACTTTTTATACTTAAAGAAGTGAGATTTTATAATTAATTTTGGCAGCTACAATATTATTTAAATACGTACAAAAAAAAAAAACAATAAATAAATCCCATTAAATTAACATTTAAAAAATTAAATGTTATGCACTTTTTGCAAGAAAAAAAGCATTAAGTCATTATGCGATTAAGGCAAAGTGATCAAAAAGTACTTACATCACAATTCTTTTGTGAAAAATAAGTACAGTTACCATACATTTTATACCCGCTTATTTAAGCAACTTGTCCTAAGACGGGCTGCTATGAATCTCATTTAAAAATAACCTCGCTCAATCGAAGCACTCTAACATCTCCATCCCTGAGCCCATAACTACGCTCTTGGTCATACGATTAAGTTACTTTATTATATTTACATCTTAACCGAACTAAAGATATATTTAAGTCGGCCTATTCAAAATGCCCAGTCCAAATTTCATCAACATCTTGCCATCAATTGAATGAATTAGGAGTATTTTTCAGTATTTGCCTCGCAACACCCCGAACGAAGGCAATAAATCGGTCCCATTTCTCCCGGTTGGTAAATTAGCTCCCAACAAACATATATCACGGAAAGCCAAAAAGAAACTTGGGATTGGTAGAGATCAAAACAACATAGAAACGATCGCAGCTCCATAACAGCCAGAGGCAGAAATATCTTCGAGCGCCTACTGTGGCAATTCCACAAAATTCAAATGATGCGTTTCATTCAGAGCATTCTTAATTTATTTAATTATTAAATTCCCCGTCGAATGAGGTATGGATTATTACCTCTAGGACCCAGAATACCTGAGATATACTTATACCAGCATACTAAAG
This sequence comes from Xylophagus ater, assembly GCA_963422695.1. Lineage (NCBI taxonomy): Eukaryota > Metazoa > Arthropoda > Insecta > Diptera > Xylophagidae > Xylophagus > Xylophagus ater. The sequence continues at coordinate 40,647,019 of OY730484.1, forward strand.
AAATTTCGTATTTCCTGTCCTAAAAAGTAATATTTTTGAAAACATCGAATATCATTTAATTCGTTATTAAATTGATTATCGAATGAGGTATGAATCGTATCTGTAGGATGCGGAATACCCGAGATATACACACATACTTCACGTTACGCAAATTCAATCTTGCGTTGTTTTTGGGACACCCTATATAAACCGATTCGTCAAGGCCTACAAACTAACCATTTACAACAGCTAGGATCGCCTCATTTCTGGAAATGTTCAGTCAATAAACGAAGAAACAAATTCAGACCAAAAGACTATCATTTTTCCGGAAAGATTTCTAATAGTTTACCTTTGTATAAACTATTAGCGAACGACAGGAAAACCATCAAATTAAATTGTCAAAAATCGAATAAATAAATTTGTAGTATTTAAAAAAGTTTAAAAAATTTGTTAAATGAACGAAAAAAAAAAGTTTCTCATTATTCAAGATTCGATTTCTTCAAAAAGAATCGATCTACTAAAACAAAATCGACTACTGGAAAATCGATCTACTAAAAAAAAATTCGACTACTGGAAAATCGATATTTCCTTCCTTTTAAAAAATCGATTATCGAAAATATCGATCTGAGATTCGGCATCATCCCCTACAACACAGAGAAGACTTTTTCGAGCTTATTTGTCTTAAATTAAAAATTAAATTTTAGATATTTCAAAAAAACGTAAAATGTCTTCATCTGTATTTTAAATTAAAAATATTATATTCTCGCCCAAATAACGAACAAAATTCAAAAGTTTCATATTTAAAAAAAAAAAAGATTCAAGAAATAAGAAAATTCTAAGAAGTAATTAACATCTAAATTTAATTAAAAATTGTAATTACTTTATTATTTAATTATTCTAAATTATATTTATTTCTAAAATTTCAAAAAAAAAAAGCTTACCGAAAAAAAAAAATCACCACCGATCCTGTTCATTCGTCCATATAAATTTTATCCATAATCCGCCATTTTGTTTTCATTTTTAAAATGAATAATATCATATAAAATAAAAGATATTTCAATATCTTTTATTATTTAATCCAATTAAAATTGTTTATTAATAATCCTAGTTTATTTAGTATAAGAAATTCAATTACAAATAATTAAAAAAAAAAAAATATAATATCCAAGAATAGAAAGAAAAGAAAAACAACTGTCGTGAAAGCGACCGTTTCATATGAAAGTACAACAGGAACTGAAGATGGTTTGGTTTGAAACTTTGATTTCAATATCGTAATAAAAAATTTCGAAAATCGTTTTTTTTTTTTTTATTTAAAATATATTTTCAAAACATTATTTACAGAGAAAGTTATTTCAAAAATATAATTATTATTATTATTTTTGTTTTTCTAATTTGATAAAACGTTCCGATTTTCAAAAAAAATAACAAATACTAACGAATATTACATTACTTTTTTTTCTTTGTGCATTTTCGAAGACATATTTAATATCGTAAATATTCCATATAAAATTTACGATATAGAAAAAGAAAATTTTTTTAGGCCTTCTTTTAATTTTTGATATTTTACAAATTCATTTTCAAAAATAAATCAATTTTAATAACATTATATATAATAATAATAATAATTAAATATTTAAAGAAAAGAAAAAAAAAAGGAATACTTTAACAACGTTATTAATGCGAGAGCATTCTTTGAAGGAACAAAAGAAAAAAATCAAAATGGCTTCCTTTTTTTTTCTGTTTGCCAAATTTTTAACAATATTTTTTTTTAAATTTCTACAATTTTAATACAAATATATTTCATTTTTTTTGTGCTACAAACAATATTAATAAATTTTTAAAATTAACACATATTTTCGTTTTATCTTTTTAGGACAACGCGAACATGATGGATTTATGTATGTTAATTTTCTTCCTTTTATTCACTAACATTAACAATAATTGTTTTACCTTTTGGATCATCAAATCTATCCATTGTATTAATATCAAGCATCCATGAGATACCAATTGATAAAATAAATAACATCATGAATGTAACGAAAATTCCACTCCAAATCGCGGGACTAGTAAAACCGACACAATGCCAAGGATCACTAAATCGGAATATAGCATCAGATTGTGATGAATTATCATTTTTAAAATTCGGTTGAATTTGTAGACCAGTCCAGATAATTGAACCAGATTTTTCCGAATGAAATTTTAATGGTGCACTACAATAATATGAAAGATATTTTGATATTGTAATTTTCTGACCGAATTTCATAAGATCATTATTCAATTTTAAATCAACAATTGACCAATAACCAGCTTTTTCAATAATCACAAATGTTATTGTATTTTTAAGACTTTTATCAGTTAATTTCACTTCAACTGATGTATCATTTTTATTCTCAAGAGTAGCTTCACCTAAATCAAATTTTTCTGTATCATTATTATTGGCAACTTTTTTAATTTCTAAATCAATAAATGCCATATAAACTGTATCACTAATATTATGAACTTGTACATCTTTTATTGGTTTTTCAGGTTTCTCTGTTATCGGCTCGGGATCATCTTTTTTCAAAGAATTCGTTTCAACTGATTGTTCTGATACTTGACGAGTTTTACGTATCGAACTAGTAGTATCTTTTCCAGTATAAATAACAATTACTTTACCGGTGGATGATAATATATTGTAAATTTTCGATATTTGTGCATCTAAAAATGGAGAAAAAATAGGTTTTTATTAAATTTATTAGATAGCTACTTAAACAAACTCATATATAGCTGAAAGTGGGACCAATTTGAAGCCTGTAGTATGAAGGAAACTAAGCGAACAACACTTTTTGTCTGAACACCCGGCATTTTCTTGAACAAGACTTACTACACTTGTGTACTCGCACTTTAAATAAAGAAGGGGTTAGCTAATTACGATGCAGCTGTATTTGGTTTAACCAATTCTACAAAAAAAAGTCTTTAAAGTCTTTGTGGGAGATAAGAGAAATTTGGCATTTTACAACATCGAAGCGTTAAACCAAATAAGGGCTCCTGACCTTCATTAGAAGAATTAACCGGTTTGGAGAAGAGATTTAGCCTCAACTAAACTTTTAGAAGGAGATACAATGGGCTTGTAACGCCTACGACCCTCTCCTATACAATATAATACAATAGATTCCTAAACTTAAGATCATATGACTTCCTTTCAAAAGAAATCACCTTAAAACTGCTTAAACAGCAAAGCTTCGCTGTTAGATGTGCCACTTTTCAATGCCTCTAAGTGAAAAAAAACGACGCACATGAATTAGAATAAAGCATATTAACTTTATGAAGTCTTTAATAGTCTTTAATACTATCTCCATTTGATTTATTGCTGCGAAGTCTTCAATGACTGTAGTTCTGAATACAAATCCAGATTACGGCTGTTCACTTTATATATTCTCGTTAAACGAAACGAGCATATTTCGTATCACATTCCAAATCTGCTTGGGACTGAGCTTTCTACTCTTTTTGACGCTGATCTAACTATCCAAACAGAGTGACGAATCCACGACGGATGTCATATGAATTTCATAAGTATACTTTTTCAATTAGCCTGCACAGAATACGACGGATCCACGACGAACTATTTTTTAATACAAAATCGAAAACCATGAATCCGTCATTCTGTTTCCCGCATTAAACTAATCAAAATTCAATGCCATTTATACTTATTTGAGTCTTTAGTATAACGCCAATCTTCTCTGACAAGAAACTTTATTCTTCCTCGTATCTCCTCGTTAGCAATGGATCGGTTCTTCCTTGTTAGGCCTATTAGGCTCTGGAATGGCTTATCTATTGCTGCTAAGAAGTCTTGCAAATCGTTACACAAATTTATGGCGGAGTGTGTTAAACATCTGTCGCTGGTTTTTTGCTATTTTGTTTTTATTATCTTCCTTTTTTTCAGTTCATCACCTCTTCTTTATTGCCTTGGCCATTTCTAGTTGCTCTCTGTTTGCTTTTACTGATTGACTATAAGTTGGTGGACCATTTTATGTAGAAGAAAAAGAGTTCTCAGAGCCACCCTCAATTACTTGGGTACTTAGGTACTTGACGATACTTCTCAGCCTTCTGTAAGATACCTACGAGTAAATAACTTGTAGCGTCTCACAGAAGGCTGACAAAGTACCGTCAACAAGCTGAAAAGGTTGCAAAGCTATGTTTTAAGGTGAGTTATTTCAAATATATGAAAAAAATTGTTGTTTCCAAAGACTTCTTCAATAATTTTATCTCTTTTTAAATAACTTACCATGCATTTGTAATTGTTCATTACGATTATCTTCATTTTCATTCATTTCGAAATCATAGAAAACAATTTTTCCAACTTCATAAGTTATTTCACGTTCTAAAATTCCATCATTACTAATCACAACATGTTCTCGATTCGAAGAAACTTCACGAATTCCTTCAATTGGATTTTTTACATTCGAATAAAATGTTTTCGATTGTATTTTTGATATATTTTCAAAACATTTTTCATCAGTTTTAGTTTTACATAATGTTAAATCTTCAATATTTAACTGAAAGAAAGAAAAAATACATTTTTAAAGTCTACCATTTTCCGCCCAAAAAAAAAAAACTTCATTCAATCTTACTTGATTTTCTGTAAAAACTAATACCATAGAATCATCAATATCAGATTTAATAATTTTTGAAAAATCAGATGTATCTAATTTTGTTAAAGCTGGAGATAATTGACTATTTAAAAAAGTAGAAAATATTAAAAAAAGAAAGACATTTTTATTTCATTCATTTTTTTTACCTTGATGTTCCCAAAATCAAAACTGGTACATTTCCATTGACTTTTATTACAAAAATACCAATCAAAAATATTAATATTTTATAATCCATTATTGTAGAATGCGATAAAGAAATTATATTTAAAAAAATAAGTACCGAAGAAATTAAAATAAACTGAATTTTTTAGAAAAGAAAAAACAAGAATTCTTTATCACAAATCCATACGAAATTGAAACTTGTCAATGAGAAAAAAAAAAAATTTCATATGACTAGATCTCGTGACTGACAGTTTAATCATTTGATTATTTCGAGTATCGTTTTTTTTTTCTAACGTAAAATATCGAATATTCGATTATTATATTCGAAATTGGGGAATTATTGTTATTTTATTATTTTTATAATATTCTAATAAATAAATTATATATATATCATTAATTAAATTAAAATATTTAAATAATTTATTATATTAATAATTATTAATTTTAATAAAAGCAAAAACAAGAAGACAGTAAAAAAAAAAATAATCGAAAATTTTCGATAATTCATTTTCGAAATGTCAAAAAAATTTTACGTTGCCAATATCAAGTCTTATAATTTTTTTATATTTCTTGAAAAAAACAAATCATTTTACTTTTAATTTATATTAAATTAATTTTATAAAAAAACAGAAAAAGAAAATGTTTATAAAATATAAAAATTTCAATAATGGCACGAAAATCAGTACAAAGATTTCTTCGTGACAAATGTTCATTTGTACGTAGTAAAAGTTTTTGGATAATAATATTAATATTTTTCATAATATTTTCATGGCAAAATGTAAGAAATATATTATTAATTAATCCTTATCCATTCCTTGAACTATATTTCTATTAAAATCTATAATTACAGCAATTGTTTCTATATAAAATAGATTATTATCCAACAAAATTTGAACAATCATATTGTAAAACATTTGATATTGTTTATACATGGGTGAATGGTTCAGATCCAGTTTTTATTGAAACATTAAAAAAATATCAACCAAATTATGATCCATCAAGATTTGATGATAAAAATGAATTAAAATATTCATTACGTTCGATAGAAAAATATGCATCATGGATACGACATATATATATAGTTACAAATGGACAAATACCACATTGGTTAGATTTAACAAATGATAAAATAACAATAATACCTCATAGTGATATTGTAACAGACCCGAAAATACTCCCAATCTTTTCAAGTTCAAGTATTGAAACATTTCTACATCGTATACCGAATTTATCAAAATATTTCTTATATTTAAATGATGATATCTTTTTGGGTGAACAATTATATCCAGAAGATTTATATACTAATTCAGATGGTGTTAAAATCTATACAGCATGGTCGCTACCAGATTGTTTACCAGATTGTCCATGGGCATATATTGGTGACGGTGCTTGTGATGAACATTGTAATCATGAGGAATGTCAATATGATGGTGGAGATTGTAAATATGATGATGATGATGAACTGATAATATATTCAAGTACAGATAAAAATTATGTACCAGCAGCAATATTTTATGATATACCAAAAGAGCAGGGGAAAAAAACCAACCAAACGATTCAAAAACGTTTACAAAAACATCTTTTTCAAACAAAACGTTCACGTTTTTTTAAAGACTTCCTAAAATTACATAATACAAGTGAAAAAACTGATACAGAATTACAGATATTAATTGATACTTTCAATAAGGAACAAATTAAATTAAAATCACAACAAATAAATGATAATAATTATGAATCTCAAAGAAATATTTCATCAAAAGATATTTATGCACAAAGTTTAATTAATACAAATAAATTATTTAATCGAATTTATGGTTTTAAAACACGTAAAGTTTTAGCACATGTCGGTTTTTTATTAGATCGTGATATTATAAATGATATGAATCGGAAATTTCCTAAAGAAATTGATCAAACACGACAGAATCGTTTTCGTAATTCAATAGATTTACAATTTGCTTTCACATATTATAATTTTCTGATGAGTGAAACTATTAATCTAACAATATCAGAAATATTTGATCAATTTGATACAGATGGATCATTAACATGGTCTGATCGTGAGATAAGAACTTTATTAACACGAATTTATCAATTACCATTAGATTGGGCGGTTGTAAGATATTTTGAAGATGTTATTAGAAATTGTTCATCAATAATTAATGGAAATTTGGATGATCAAATACAATATACAACTTTAGTATATGAAAGATATGAAGATTCAAATATTGTAAGTAATTTTTTGACTTTGTTTATATAATAAATCATCCTCCTCCTCTTACCTTTCTTATTTTCTGTCGCTAGATGTGGATTATTATCAAAAAGCATACCAAAACAGGGTAGGCATTATGTACGACGACAGGCGATTATCGCCTATAACTTATTTAAAAGTGATCGCCGCATATTTCAGCATTATGGAAGGCGATTAAATTCTAAAATTATATAAAAGCGACAGGGTTTCTCAGCTGTCACCTCAAATTCATCAATATGCGGCGATATCACCTTGCGAAATGCGGAAAGACGAGAAGCGATAATCGCCTGTCACCGTACATAATGCCTACCCAGTTCTCAACTTAGATTCTGAGTTGGTCACAATATTGTAGTCGGCAAAAAATGCCAATTCATTAACTGAAAATCGGTCTATAGCCGATTTTTTGAAGCCCTACAGCAGAAATGGGACAGAAAAACTCAACACTGACAATATTTCAAGGTTTTTCCTTCATAACTTTGTTTCCACTATTCAAAATTTCCTCTAATTTACAGGTAACCTATCATAAATCTAATCAGCAAATTTTATTCAAATCGGTAAATTAGTTTTTGAAGTACATCAAAAAAACTCGATGAACAGGCTTATGTTCTCCTAGGATTATTTCTTTCTCCACTATTCTTGGACCGATTTTCCTGAAATTTATCATGCTGTCGTCTATTTATGTATTTAATCAATATAAATAATTTAAACAAAATTGCTTCACAAATTTTCCAATTAAATTCGAAAAACCCATATAAAAAAAAACGACAAAACTTTCTAGTTATCCTGGTTTTTGCTTAATAACTTCGTTCCCTCTGTGTCGACTTTCCTGCAAGTCCTGCGATGCCGAGGAAGAGACATCGGATCGCTTTCTTTCTGCCACTGTTCAGCTTTTCAAAATCGTAGACTCAATACTTTCGGAAAACGGTTTATGGAACGAAATGAAATGCCATCAATAAGATATTCAGCTTTATTGTAGGCTAGGGAGGCTCATCAATCCCATAATTAAAGGACTACTCAATCCGTCGCGTGCACAATGGATCCAGTTAAGTGTTGGGAATGCAAATAGGCATTACTCTCATCAAAATCAATCCGAAGTGGGTCAAGGGTTTGTATTTCAGTTGGGGGAGAAACAGTATACTCTCAGATGTTTCCTACTCCTACAAAGTAGTGGTTCGCATTCAGAGAGAATGTACATTAAGGTTTATTTGTCTCCCTTGCAGATTCTGCAGCTGCTATCTAGTGCAAATCCTAGTTTTTTAAGTGTACTGTCAGTATTCTAATATTCGTTTTGTTAATGCTGATAAAACCTCTTCGAGTTATACTCTCCCGAGGAAATCTTTCGCCTAGCTTTGTCCTTTGGTGGTTTCTCTCAATTCTTAGTCCTTTCTGTTCTGTCCTCATCTCGTCGTTGACAATCGATTACATTAATATCATTTTATAAAATGAAATTTTTGTGTTTTCTTCCAGCCAACAGTTAGTAAACGTTTAGTAATGAATTGTAAACCATTAATTGATGTTTTAAAAACAAATTTTGAACAAAAATCAAAATATAAATTTCATATTAATCAAAAAACTGGAATTTATAGTAATTTTAAAATGTTAACATCAAATATAACCGAAGTAATAACATCTTTAGATGAATTACGACGAAATCCAAAGTAAGTAAAAAAATGTATGTACGAGGCTCTGCTGCTATTTATATTTCGGGATTGGGTAAACCTAGTGTGCTCTGCCATATGGCAATTGATGTCTCTACTATCGTAAAGTTTGATATTTTTAACGGTATACGTACTCACAGAATGTTTTGATGAAGTACGAGCTCTATTTATGTCGTGGATTAACTCAATAACAGTGCATCGATGAACTTAATTCGATTTTTGGGGATAAGGAACCATCAAGGACCAGTGTTTATCGATGGTTTACCGAATTTAATCATGCCCGTAGTTCGCTTAATGACGAATTTCGTGAAGTTCGTCCAAAATTGGCTGATGTTCCGAAAAACATTGATGCTGTGCGCGAACTGATACCACAAGATCGTCATATGACATATCGTCAAAATAAGGCATCCTTGAGCATTAGTATGACGAGCATTAATAAGATATTGCATAAAAATTTGGCTATTGTTTATTGGGTCGTTTTCCAAAACGAGCTAAATCCGATAAAAGTTATTCGCGTACGAAGCACTTCGAAGCCTGTTTCTTCGGAATAACTTGACATGTGGTAACTGTAGCGTTACAGCAACGTAGAACGATCAATTCTGAATGGTACACAATCATTTGTTTGCCAAAAATTGTCGGAGAAATTGGGAAAATAAACCGGCGAAAACTGATCATTCTTCACCACAACAATACGAGCTCTCTCATCAAACCAACTGACTTTTTGAGCACTAAAAACCGTCGATTTGATGGGTCAACCACCGTATAGTCGTGGGTAGGCATTATGTACGGCGACAGGCGATGATCGCTTCTCACCTTTCGGTATTTCGCAAGGTGTTATCGCCGGATATTGATGAATTTGAGATGACAGCTGAGAAACCCTGTCGCTTTCATATAATTTTAGAACTTAATTGCCTTTCATAATACTGAAATATTGCGGCGATCACTTTTCAAATAGGTTATAGGCGATAATTTCCTACCCTGATTTGACATCCAATGATTTATTTTTATTCTCGCACATCACAAAGATAAAAGCTGCATGGGCTGCAAGGATTTTTGATGGCAGAAGAAACCCTTGATGCATTCAAAAAGGGTTGTTTTGCAGATACCTACCAATGGCCGATTTTACATTGGTCTTACATACGCCTAAGTAACTCGGGTATATCCATGTTGAGATGGCTACAATGGTTTTCCATGCGCCTTTCTTCACTGTGAATTTATATACGTCACATCAATGAATTTTCTAGTTCATTTGAGCAGAGAACCAGTGTGGGAAGTGTTTATGAGTGTGTTTCTCCAATTTTGCACTCAAGCTAGAGCTGGCGGATTTCCCCGGCATTCGCTGAACCCTTTTAGCGTATTAATTTTTGAAGAATGCGCCCGTTTGAAGACTATTGTAAAACCAGCTAATCGGAGTGGAAAAGGTGCTTCGGAAATTGGTTTAAACGCATGCAAAAGTGTATTTTGAAATACAATAAAGCCTTTTTCGATGATAACAATTTTTCTTTTGGTTCTCTAATCCCGAAATATGAAGCAGCAACCTTCGTAAAGGAATTCTTGGTATTTCTTTGAATAAAATTATCAATCTTTCTTTTTCTTTCCAGAAAATTCAATTGTATTAATGATAATTTAGAAATTCAATTTCCAGAAGATAATCAATTAATTAAATATCTTCTTGATGATTTTTATTTATCATTTTTTCCAAAAAAAAGTCAATATGAATTATCTGAGAATTATCGGAATCGTTTTACAAACATCACAGAATATGAATTATGGAAAAATGAAAAGAAATTAATTCTATTTATATTTTATATATTTAGTGCCATTTTTTTAATAATATTTTTAAAATATTGTTGTTTTTATAAAGGAAAATATGCTAGCAAAATAATTCCTTTAAAATGTTGTGATATTTAAAAGAAGGGAAGGAAACAGACAGACAAACAGATTTTGAATACCATTTTATCTCGAATTTTAATAGTTTTTTTTTAGTTAATTTAATTTTCTTTTCTTAATTTAGATAAATTTTATTATTTTTACAAAATAGAAGAACTTGAAGGAAAATGTATAAATTTTAAGAGCAAAAAAAGAAAAAAGAGTTATTTTATTTTAATACTAGCTGAACCCCGGGCAGTAGGACGTTGTCCTGTCCAAATTTCAATAAATTTGTTTGTAATCGTTTTGTGTGGATTTGTAAAAAAGCTATTGAAAATGTGTAAAGAGCCGTCCAAACGCACAGTTTTTTACTCAGTTTTGCATGCGCAGGCAAAACTGAGCGTCTGGACAAGTCACAGGTCGTTTGCGCAGGCAAAAGTGCGGCCTGTACGATTTCAGATCGTGTCTGAAAAATAACTGTGGTACGTGCATGCAAAACGTTAAGACGTTCCAAAGAAAACTGCGTAAAAAACATGGAAAACACGATACCGTGTGGACACAAAATTAACGCAGGCTTTCCCACAGAAAAACTGCGCAAACTACGACTGAGCAAAAAGACTGAGTGTCTGGACCGTACTTAAAGGGGCTCCATAGACGACAGACATTGTTGTCAACCTGGTTGTCAGGTTTTGGCCACAGACGAAACGAAATGTTGGCGGCAACCAAGTTGTTAACATCACTTCCGAGGTATTTTTTTCGTCAGTAAGTTCACAGTGCACAATTCAAGTTACAACTGATGTTGAGAACCATGTTGTCAACTTCTCTACAGACCGATATACAACATCAGGCTCCGTCCATCGAATATCCTATGTTTTTCAAACTTTTTTAAAACATCCAACATTCTTGACATGAGATATCAACCACCAACATGCCCACAGACGTCCAGCATCGACACCATCACGGCAAGTTGACAACAATGTCTGTCTTCTATGGGCCGCCCCTTTAAGGCATCACCTGATTTTCCTAAAAAAAAAAAACAAACGCGAGTTTTGTCGCTGACGCCCCCTCATGTGTTTTTCTCAATCGTTTCTCGACCATAATTTTCATCATTTGTATGTCGTGTTGGTTGTAAAAGAAGACAATTGACTCTTTTTTTAGGACATTTTCTTGATTTTCCAAAATAATAAAAAAAAAAAAACAATTCCAGAACACAGCTCGAAGACTAAATATCCAATACGACTCGACACAAAGGAGTTCAAAGGGTTAAGGCATCACATCCTAAAAGAAAAAAGAAATATTAGAAATTAATTAAAATATCGCCAATTCATTGTCTCTCTATCATTAATTGATTTTCCGGAAAGAACAAAATCCATCAAAAGAAAATTATTTTCTGCCATAAAATTCAAAATGTCAGATTATCTCTCCTTTTTGTTCAACAAAGAAAGGCGAATGTTTACAAGGAATTTGTTGTTGTTTTTCCGTTTAACAAAAAAATTGGCAGCAGGCAAATATTTCACAACATAATGGCATCAGCGACAAAACTCTCGTTCTATTTTGGAAATTTGATATATTTTCCGGTGTTTTATTTTGTTTGTGCTTTTTTTTTTTTTCCATTCACAAGGAAGAAGGAGAAAAATCTGACATTTTTAATTTTGATATGAAAAATAGTTTTTCCGGAGAAATATTTTAGTACTTGAAGTGTGTCCACATGCGAAAGCCCTAACCCCACGACTCCGTTAGACTTTTTTCAAGACATAATTTCAGTCTGACTGACAAAAAAGTTCAAATTTTCGAGTCTCCATTAGACCTTTTTTCTAAGTCTGACTGAAATTATGTCTTGAATTGATTCCAATGGAGTCGTGTGGTAAAAGAGGCTACAATTTAAATAAATACAAGTACTCAAAAGTGTCTAAAATTTCAAATGGAAAACTATTAGTATTAAAATGGAACCACGTACAAATAAAACTGCATCGTAATCTGTTCTACTGAAAAGAAAAACTTATTCAGATAAAGATCTTTCATGTCCGAATCCACGCTCACAAGATCATATTAATATAGTTCGCAAAAGTGTTGACGGACGCGATCCACAAATGGACATTCCATAAAATACAATTTGGTGAATTTTGTATAAGAATTTGTCGTTGCGAGGATTTCAAGATTCAGTTTAGCAAGGAATAATTGAAACCAATTGATTTGAAAGATGTTTAATAAGATGGATTTTTCAATAGAGAGGAAGAATATATGTTAATAAGTACAGCTGCTGGTATATTGGGAGAAGAAAATCAAAGGGAGTGCATCCAAAATAAGTCACTGTTTACTTTGGTAATGAACATATTTGCACGCATAATTTCGGATCTGGTGTAATTTCCCGGACCCAACAACAATTATCAACATTTGTTATTTATTTTCTTATTTTTACGTTATTAGTAGTGACTTTAATGCATGCTCGCTAATCCCACTTAAGGATTTATACTGACCAGTTGCAAATATATGATAATAACTTTGTTGTTGAGGTCCAGGATATTTCACCAGTCCCGGAAAACCTTTTATATAAGAAACCCCAGATAAGAACGCAATCCAATTCTTGATCTAAAAGAAAATTGGGTTGTGTAGAAGCCATCGAAATGGGAGAAAAGAGCAAGGATTATGATTTGCAGCACACTAATCAAGAGTTATAGTAGGATAAGATCTAGATAAGTTTGTTGGAAATAATTTATAATATTTTTATTCCTTTTCAGCTTTCTGTGATCCATAAAATTACCAGCGGAGTTTATATAAGTCTTTAATACGGAGTAGCATCGCTAATTTGATTATCACAAATGTCAGATTTCCTTCAAGCACACATGCACACGCGACATTTGGATTCAGCTCTCTATAATAATCGTCTTGTCTAGTCTCATAAATGAAAGAAAACTGCGTCGAGACTGTGCTAGTCCCTAACCTAGCCTTGAAGCTGTCTTCCGTTGAATGAAATGTAATAAGTAAGTCTAATTGGACTAGGAATTTATTTACCAAAGTAAAGAAAAATGAGGTATTTAATTTTTTTTGTTGCTTTTAACAAACTTAATTAATTTCTTTCTTTTCTCTTTTTCTTTCAGGATCTTAACACGTATGTGGACAATGCTGCAATCGATGGCAGAAGAAGCGAGACGCAAACGAAAAAAGAATAGATTAATTAAGTAGATCGATCCAGATAGAAACTAAGATAGATTAATAAATAATTTTAATTAGTTAATAACTAAAAAAAATGTAAAACCTACAAAGAAAGTATTATTAAAAAAATGTACGTGGAAGAAGTGTGTGAACTTTTATTTGATATCATTTGATATCAATTTTCCTTCAATTATTAATTTTCACAGGTGTTTTCCATTATTTTGGTCGTATTTTAATTTAGGATGGTTGCTAAATTCTACCCTTTTAGTAAATCAGGAATTTTCTTATCTTTCCAAAAATGCAAAAATATTTCAAAAAATCCTACAAATAAAGGAAATATTGAAGAAAAACTGTTCCTGAAATGTTAAATGTTCGTATACGAACAATGTGCGAACATAGACTATGTTCGCACACGAACATTTATCCGAAAAATTTTATTTTTCCGGACTAAATCCGAAAGATTTTATTTTTCCGGACAAATGCGCATACTTATAGGCGTTAAATTTTTTGGAATTTTTCCGGACTAAATTGCATACTTGCAGGACCTATTTTTGAAAATGTGGTTTTTTAAAAAGTAACAGGAGCCCAGCCGCCATAGCAAGACGAATTTTCTGAAAAAATTTTACAAAATTTTTTGTATGTGTGGGTAATATTAAAAACACGCACACAATCAAGACTACTATTTCCCCTTACGAAAAATGCAATATTTTTGCTTGTTATGATTTCTGATTGCCTGGTATTTTAGGTCGGAAATAATTCATGATTTTTGCGATATTTTTCTTCCTTTTTAGTTTTGGTGGATTTAGGCGCCCGGAAATGGCAACAGGGCAGAATTTTACAAGAATTAAATTAACTTTTTTTACTTTTTGATTTATTTATTTGGTGGCCCTGATAAGAGCCATTTTTTTTCTATTTGGTGGCCCTATTAAGGACCGTTTCTCTTTCTATTTGGTGGCCCTAATAAGGACCGTTTCTCTTTCTATTTGGTGGCCCTAATAAGGACCGTTTTTTGTTTAAATCTGTTCATTAAAGATTGTTTTAGCCTTTGACGAGTGCTGCATTCTGAGTCCTTGATGTTATAGAGCAAGGTTGTCCAACCTTTTTGTTTCCCTGGGCCGCATTGGAAGAAGACATGATGTTTTGGGCCACAAGTATATTTCCATAAATCAAGTGCATCCTTATAAGCTTCTTGGAATTTTTCTAAACCTTCAAATGCTTGCGAACGACGAAACAATGCTTTTGGATCTTTTGGAATTATTTCTAATGATGTTGTGCAATCCGATAGTGCATTAACATAGTTTTGAATTTTCAAATATGCGGCTGCACGATTTTTATAAAAAACCGGAAGTTCTTTGTGATCTTTCCCTATTTCTATCGCTTTCGAATACCATTCAATGGAATCTTCCCATTTTTGATTTTTAAAAGCTTCATTTCCTTTTTCTTTAAATTCAATTGCTTGATCAATTGCTGGTGTCATTTTTATATTGAATTTTTCTTGCGACTGAAAATTTGAAAATTTTAAAATGAATGTCGTGCAATTTTTCACTTCTTATATATTCGGTTTATTTTCGTAGAAATTGAAGGAATATTCTGGATGATTGTCTCTAGAAGAGTTTATACAAAACTTATTCTATTTTCAAACTTCTAATGTGAAAATTTCCCAATTATTTAAAGATTCACATGCCTCCCAAAAAATTCTAAATGACGAAATACCGTTGAATTATCAACATTTAATTTCTCAGCAATCTCTGAGGTAGTAATTTGTGGATTATTATTCACTAAATCATATATAATATCATTATCAATGGCAGAAGGTCGTCCTGGAACGAAGTTTATCGTTTAAATTGAAATTACCATTTCGAAATTGACAAAACCATTTTTTAACTGTTCTAAGGGCGGGAGCACGATCCAAATAAACATTTTTAATATTTTTTGTTGCACTCTCAAACACTTACACCTTTATTTTAAACTCATATAACATAATATGATGAAAATGTAACTTTTCATTTTCCATTTTGAATATCTTGCACAGAAATTATTAACTTAAATAAAGTTTTCTTTTGTTTTTTTTAAGGTTATGTTAACTGGCAGTTAAAAATATGGATTATAAAAGAAAAACATCAGACAACTGTCATGAAAAAGTACATGCTTCTGCCATCTATAAAAAATCATGCACGAACTTTTGGAATAATCAAATAATAAAATCAAAGACACAAACCATAATTTAGGACTATATCGATATTCCAGTTTTTTCGGTAAGAAAAATTTTTAATACCGAAACAAAAAAAAAATTTTTTTACATTTAGCTGTCATTTTCTCGTGTGGAATTTGTTAAACAATTTTTGCCGGCGAGTTGTTTTTCTTTTTATTTTAAATAAAAGATAAATAAATATTAAAATTTCTTTTTTTACGAATCAAGAATATAAAAAAAATATTTTCTATAAAGTAAGTTTTAAATCAGTTATAATATAAATGAAACAAAATGAAAACATTTTTTGGGATCCCACACAAAAAGATGACGTGTCCCATTGTTGTTTTCATTTTATCATAAATTTGGAGTTAATTTTCTTTAATTAAAATTAATTTTTTTTTCTACTTTTAGAATGATTACTGATGTACAATTAGCAGTTTTCTCAAATGTTTTGGGAGTTTTCTTATTCTTATTGGTTGTCGCTTATCATTATATCAATGCGAATATGGGAAGGTGAGTCTCAAGAAGAGCCACTCAGTGGAGGAATTTTCTTGAGTTTTCCTTTTGAGTAGAAAGGAAAAGGATTTAATAGATTTTCTTGTTTCTTCCCTAATTTAAATGAAGGAAAATACTTTATTAATGTTCCAGAAACTCAAATCTCGTTTTGTGAACAAGGTTTCCAAGCCCCTTATTTGGTTGCATATTAACTTAAAGTAGGACTCACATTGATCAGTTTCCCATCAGCTTTTCACCAACTGAGAGAAAACTGATCAGTGCGAATTTAAAAATTAATGGTTTGTTAGTCAAACTTGAAAAATATTCAGATTTTTCGTGAGCACTGCTTTGTATCAAAGACAACTGAGAGCCATGACCGACCAATATGAGACCTACTTAAGAATGATGTTCTAACACCTAACAATCATACAATCGAAGTGTTTCTAGTTCCAATCAGAAGAAAGATTGTTTATTGGAGCACGAGTATTAAACTTTTGGTGACAACTCGAAATCTGCAAAGCATGTCATTTCTTTTAATAATATTTTGTAATACAAGCTGTTAAATCCCAGCAGAATATTTTCTTTTTAAAAAAAAATACTAATAATGAGGTGACATAGTTTGTAGACAGCAATTCCAGTTGAAAACGTTGTGATTGTAGCCAAAACTCTCAAACAAAAATAACATATTCTAATCTATAAATCCTTTTCTAAAGTTTTGCTAGTTTTTAATTAATTAAATCTAATTTTTTCTTTCTCTTTTCATTGTTTCCAGAAGCTCAACTTCATTAAAAAGCAAATAAATACCAAAATTACAATGTAATCTTTTTGATTTTTTTTTTTAAATATAAATAAATTAAAATAAAAATGAAATTTGTACTTATTTTCATTCGCTCTTTCCCCATTTTGTTAATTCCACTCAATTTTCCTGGTACAAAAATATGTTGAGAAATTCAGAAAAGCTACTATAAGGATTTTATGGTCTTCATAATGAAACACACATGAGTTCTTCCGAAAAACCATATAAAAAACGACAAAACTTTGTGGTCACCCTGGTTTTTTGCTTAATAACTTCGCTTCCCTTCGGACGATTTTTCTGAAATGCAAACCCAAATCCAGTTAAGGAATAACCAACTCACATTCTAAATTTTAGTAAAATCAGATAACGCATTTTGTGTAAGCAGAAAACATAACAAACTTTTCATCATCCAATCTAATTTGTCATTCCAAAGACGGATGCTAGATTTGATCTTGAGTATGGGCTTTGAAATATTTGAAACTTATAACATTTTGATCGCTGCTTGGAAACGTTGTAAGTTGGCCTTTCTCACCGCATCCATACAAAATGAACAAGTTCTTTCTCGAAATACGGCAGTTACCTAACCGATAGAGAAATACAATTTTATTTCCAGGCTTGGGGAATTTGAAATAGAACCATACACAATCGAACAACGAACCAAAATCATTGAACTTTATTATCGGCCACAAGCAGACGAAAATCTAGATTTTATTCACAATTTGATAATGAGCGATGAGAAGCCCATTTCCAATTAAATGGCTTCGTAAACAAGCAGAACTGCAGGACTACGGAGAATCCAGGAGTAGTTCATCAATGACAATTACACCCATTTAAGTCTATTGTTTGGTGCGGTGTATCGTCTGGGAGGATCATTGGTTCACTTCGAAAATGAAGAGTGTTACAATTTCCATCAATAGTACTTAATATCGGATGATGTTGGTAAATTTTTAAAGACTATCTGTGGAAAATCATCAAACCCTTCGGTTCCAACAAGATGGAGCCACAGCAATACTGCAAGAGACTCAATGGCTCTTTTAAGGAATACCACAACATTTATTTTGCGCTAACTGAATGAAGCATATAATTTGGAACATAAAATTATGTATTTTTAGTTAAAAGAAAATATGTTGTTGATATTCAAGTCTAAATAAATAATAAAAAGTCTAAATTGATTTCCAAAATTTTAAAGAAATTTAGAAACATAATAAAATTACATGGAAAGAGAAGTATTGATATGCAGTATCGGTTTTAGGCCTCTACTGTACTTGAACTGCTTGCTGAACGTTTGTGAAAAACAAATACTTTGAACCCACATGAAGAGTGGTTACGCATTACGCTCCTACTTCAACTGGTAGCGATATTTAAAAATATCTGATATGGCGGAATTACCCAATTTTCTTAGACAATATCAAATCAATTTATCAGTGTACCCACACTTAGTATTTCCGCTTAAAATTTAACCAATTATTCTCGTAATATCCATTCATCATCGTAATTAGAGTACCGGTTAGGATACAGTTAGATTTTCGTCCAAAATTAATAACTTCGGATTTAGCATTTCCCAGTCAGCTCTTCCGTTTAGTCCAGGATATGTGTGTACCAGATTTTGTTTAAATCGATGGTATGGTTCCAGAGTTATCATCCGCATAAGACAACAAAAATCACTAGTTCCGGTTATACATTTCCGGCCAACATTTAATCAGTTTATTCCCTTTATTACAATCTACCTTTGAAACAAATTTGAATAAAATTGAATAAAGAATTCTCGAGTTATCGTGTTTATTAAAAAAAAAAGTGACCACAGATGTACACACACACATATTGACATTTTGAGAAAATAGTCAATTCGGATTTCCATAATCTTCAAATATACATTTCTGAGAATTTTTGCACAATTACAACACACCGCCTTATAGTAAACCTTATTAATTTCTAGAAAGTAAAAGAAGAATTATCCATAGCTGGAGGACTTGATTTCAAACTCTCTTCCAGTCAACGGTCTCTAAACTAATGAAGCTATGTCTGGTAAACACTAAAAGTTCGTATTATCTTTTAGTTTAGTTTAATAAGAATGAATTCGAAACTGTGACACTTAGAAAACTAGTTTCTTGTTGGATGTGTTCTCATTCTTGCCAAAGAGCCTCATAAATCCCTAAATCGCCACTGTATGTGTAGAAGAGATAGATGAGACCTGACTAAGGAATTGAAAAATAATAAAAAATATTGAATAACAATGAAAATTGGGACGGAAGTCTTGCCTACTATCGAAGGACATATATCCATTTATTCAAAAATCCGGAAAACCTTCCAAAATTTGATCTAGTTTTGAAGGCTGTCTCGAGATTATAAATAGGATTTTGGTAAAAGGCAATTATTTGTGAATAAATTATGGGAAAAAAAGAATAATAAAAGTCCTTAAATCGAATTCTGATAAAGATAAGTTAAATTGATTCCGTCATATTTGATTTCAGATTAAATTTCATGAGAAGAAGTTGGACACACTCCCTAGGCTTTATATTAATATATTAGGAGGTAAGATATGACTTAAAGAATTTTTCAGAAAAAAGAAAACAATCAAAATATTTTCCATCATTAGCTATGATGACTTTTGTCTATCTTTCAGGTGAGGCACGGATTCCGCACTGAAAGAATTGTTCGTCTTACGAAGGAATCCTGTCACCGAAGCATTTTCGCAATCCTTCAAGATTGAGCATGAGTGTGTATCAGTAAAACCATGTTGCATCGCCCGAAACAAGTGATAATCCGAAGGATAAATGTCTAGTTAACACAGCGAGTGGGATATCATTTCCCAGAGTCAAGTGCTTCCAACGTTCCTTGAACAGATTTAGCAACATGTGGCCTGGCGGTATCATGCTGCAAAATCACTTTATCTTCTCTACGAGCTCATTTCGATTACTTTTCCTGCAAACTGCGATTTAACTTTACCAGTTGTCGTCTGTAACGGCTAGCATAGTGTCTGTTTTACTCGTTTTCAAAAGTTCATGGTAGTCCACACCCTTCTGATCCAACCAAATACAGAGCAAAAGCTCCTTTCGACTTTGCAGTTGATGTTGATGGCTTGGCCCGGATCGCACCAAGGTTTTTTACGTTTTGGATTGTCATAAAGAATTCATTTTTCTCATCCCCAGTAACAATTCGTTGCAAAAATGATTTTCTTTCGAACCTTTCAGTAATATTTCGCGCATCATCAAACGCCTTCCAATGTCTCTTTCTTTCAGTTTATATGGCA
Organism: Xylophagus ater; assembly: GCA_963422695.1. NCBI lineage: Eukaryota > Metazoa > Arthropoda > Insecta > Diptera > Xylophagidae > Xylophagus > Xylophagus ater. The sequence goes on from OY730484.1 coordinate 40,667,451, forward strand.
CCCACTTTCCTTCCTTTTGAATCTAGTATAAAAAAATCAGGATAAAATTTGTTCTTCTACTTCTAGAAGAATTTAATTCTTGAAAGTTGTTCATGTTTTATGTTGAATCGTTTCTCGATCTCGAATTTGAAAGAACTTAAGAAGATTATATAATTTTGAATGCTTGATGATATAATACATATTTTAAATTGACTTTTTATGATAAATGTCTTCTTTTTTTCTTTTGAATTCAAGATTGGAACACGAAATAGAAGAAGCTTTATGATCTTAAAGGTAAAAAAATCTAAATTTGAGAAGGATGAACCTGGAGAACTCACATTTCACACTAAATAGGATGAAGGAAATGCAATTAAAAACTTCTGTAATAGCTCACAATCCAAGATAAAGGGTTGATGACGATTTTTGTAGCTAGCCGGAACTATAGGTAACCCAACTGTTGTTTTGTACTTCAAAAAGGATACAAAATACAATCGAGTATATTAGTTTTAACCCTTTGGTACTATGAGTCTCATTCACCATTGGATGTTGTAGAAGTAGAACATTCAAAGTGTATTTAGTACATTCTTATTGCTGGTGATTCCACATGGGAAAAAATCTTGGAGTATAAAAGGTTAAGAACATCTTCAAATCGTTGATTGAAGTTAGAATTCTTTCTATATTCTTCCATCGCTGCTCAATTGCACTCCGGTGCAATAACACCCCCGGGTCTCATTATCGCCTATTATAGGAAATACTATCTTATATACTCTATAAAGTATATAACTTACTGGAAACATGCAAATTTCAATGATTTAAAAGGTTTTTGGTCGCTTCTAAGTACTCTGAATCAATGTCTGCTATTCGGGTTGCTGTATATTAACAATACTATATTGTGACCGTATTTAATTGAATCCGATTACAACTTCGGGAATCTGACAAATAAAATCTTTGTATAAAATTAGATGTTTCCCAATTTCGCTTTTCACGCATTAATTCGTTTGCAATTCAATTTGAGGAATCCACCAGTAAGCAGCTGTGCGTAACTACAACTTAAACTAGTGACGGGAACCTGAAGATGACTTTAAATACTAACTAAGAATGGCGTTTCTGAAAACTTATAGTAAAGGGTTTTTCAAATGGGACACTACAAATGTTTTCCAATAGGGACGACGAACCACGCAATATTTTTTTTTGTTCTTTTGACATTAATGCTCGTGAATAGTTGCCATTTCATCATGGAGCAGTACACACTTGAACAATGTTTACAAATTATAAAAATTTATTACCGAAATTCTGAGTCGGTCGCCGGAACTTTAAGAGCCGAATTTTCATCGAAAAATCATCCTAAGTAATGAGGTTCACTTTTGGCTAAACGGATTTGTTAACAAGCAAAATATGCGTTATTGGGCAGGGCGCAACCCACACATTCTTCAAGAGACACCATTGCATGCCCAAAAAATAACTGTGTGGGGTGGATGACATGTTGGAGGTATCATTGGACCATATTTTTTCGTTGATACTGAAAATCGTCACAGTACAGTTAATGGAAATCGCTATCGAACCATGCTGACTGATTATTTTTGGAAAGAATTGTGTGATATGGACTTGGACAACATGTGGTTTCAATAGGACGGTGCCACTTGCCATACAGCGAATGTTACAATAGATTTATTGAAAAGCAAGTTTGGTGAGTGTGTTCATCACAGGACCACCTTCCTGTACATGTTATTATTACATGCATTGGAACAGGAGCTATACATTTTGAAAAGGGTATTACAATTTTTAAATTCCATCCAAATATTTTCCATATCTGAATTTTTGGTTGACGCGAGTGTATCGAATTGAGAGTGTATTTTATTTGAGATGAAAAGCTTTTTTGTTATACGAAAAAAAAGCTCTTGTATTGAAATTCAAATTCCTGAACAAATATATTTTATTTTGTTAAAATACTGAATTATACAAAAATTTCTAGAGGACGGGACCCTTCCTTCTTCAAGTAGGAAAAAACCCAAAAATACAAATGTTGCAATATATCAGTTGTGATAACGTTCGTCTATCGAATAGTCGTGCCTGGAGTTTGGTCCGGATTTTAAAAAGTTTTCGCGTATATTATTAAAATAGATTTTCTTTGAGAATATATTTTTTGAATTATTTTATAAAAAGGATCTCTTTTTTCACGTTATTTTCGGCGGCATTTTTTAAGGTTTTTTTTTTTTAAGTGGAAATTTTTGTTTTTACCTAATTTTTAGTTATTTAATTTTCTTAATTTTTGTTTTCAAAAGTTATGCAAAAATTTTAATTTGTTCAGTAAATAAAGTGATTTTTTTTGAAACGTCTGCGATTCCTGTTTAAAGAAAGATAGTGAATAACTAAAGTTTGTAGACATTTAATCAGGCTGAATAATTCTAATTACCTCGAAAGGGAGACACGGGATATCCCTTTTTTTATTTATTAATTTATTCCTTTAAAAAAATAATCCAATAAAAATCACAGTGGAACCCCAAGTATTTGTTAAAATAAAAATTAACTCTTTTAAAAAATTATGAAATTTTTAGCTCATTAGAAAGTGAAGTGAAGTACTCCTTCTTTTAGGTAGCTCTGGCAAAAATTTGAGTTCAAATCAAAACTGTGTTTTTGAGAAATTTTAAAATAAGTAAGAGTAGTACTAAACATATAGTAACTTAAAATCGGCCTATAGCTGATATGGTAGAAATGGAACAGAAAAACTGTACTTCATAACTTTGTTTTTTTCTTTTTAAAATATCTTCCGATTTGCAGGTAACCTAGGCCCTGATAGCATAAGTCTACTATGCAAATCCGTGTATTAGTTTTTAAAGTACGTCAAAAAAACTATATGAAGAATGGTTATTTTCTTCTTGGATTATTTCTTTCTCCACTATCCTTGGACCGATTTGACTGAAATTTAACATGGTATCGTCTATTTGTGTAGTTAACCAATATATATTTAATTGAAACAAAATTGGTTCAGAAATTTTTCAATTAAATCCGAAAAACTATAAGCAAAAAAACGACAAAATTTTCTGGTCACCCTGGTTTTTCCTTTATAACTTTGCTCCCCGTGGATCGATTTTGCTCAAATGCAATACCAAACTAAGTTAAGGAATAAGCAACTCACATTGTAAATTTCATCAAAATCGGATGACAAAACTAATATACCATCTAATAGTACCTTGCATATGGTATAAAAATAGCGAATAAAACTTATAGTTTTTCATCTGGAAAAGATCATACTAATTAAATTTGTCTACTAAATCCCATAGAATTTTTACCTTAGTGGAAAGTGGATACCTTCGGATACCATTCCTGGGAATTTCAGTTGAAAACAAATTTTTTTTAATTAAGTAAGATATTAAACAAAGCCAATTTCTACTTCAAAAGTTGTGTAAAAATTATAGTTTCTTTCTGGGTCCTATAAAACATTTATAGCTCATACTGTTGAGTAACGCTGGATAAAATTGGAATAATTAAATTAAATAAGAGTAATGCTCAAAAATATGGATAAAATTGTTCAAATTTTATCTGAATTCCCTGAATTTTTGACTGTTCAAAGTCATTGTTTTTAACTTTTCAAAAGATCATACAAAATTTCTACTGGACTCATGACCCATTTATAGTTTATTGGAAAAGAAACATATTCCTCTTTGGACTAATTAAAATTTTATCTTAAAAAAATTATTAATTTTGAAGAAATAAGGAACTAAATGAGTTTTAATACCAAAAAACATTCTGCCGAAGGACTGCCGAAAGACCAGAATATTGATGAGACTTAAGAGTAAAACCCTTAGAACTATTGTGGGTATTGTGACAGGATATTGTTCCTTAAAGGAATACATGCGAAAGAGTCCGATATGCGGAACTTGTCCGAAAGAAAACAAGTCAGTAGAACATTTTTTGTGTGAAAGCTTGACCTTTTCTAGAACGAGACTTGCTACACTAGGTAGTGCGTGCGTGCATTCTGAGTAAGGAAGGGTTAGCTAACTTGGACCTCTAACTACGGTGCTGACCTTTATTAGAAGGACTAACCGGTTCGGGGAAGAAATCTAGCCTCTCAAGTAACCTTTTACAATGGGACAGTAAAACTTACGCGCCCCTCAAATACAATACAATACCAGGAAAAAGAAACAAAATTAATTAAAAAATAAAATGAAATGGCATCATGGCCATCCATCTGGGGTACCCGAGAACTTTTAGTATTCCTTTTGAGAGGATCAAAACCCTATCAAAATGTATACCCCTTTAGAGAAGGGATATTTTCTATCGGTTTACATAATTTCTACTAAAAAAAATATATATAACGTTTAAATTTAGAACAGAAACTTAAAAATAGTCTTAAAAAATAAGATTCCTTTTTGTTCTCGATATTTTTATATAAAAAAGAATATACTATTTCGAGGAAAACCCTTTCACTAAAGAAACTAGAATCTAGAAAAGCCAATCCTTCATATATAACCCAAAAAAAAGGTTGATCGGTTGATCCATTAATATCTTAAAAATTATAACAAAAAATATTTTCAAATTGAATTTAAAGATATTAAAAAATCCTATCCAAAAAAAGAAGACACAATTTCAGGAATTTTTTTTTTGTTTTCTAAAATGGCCTTATTTAAATAAATAAAAAAGGATTATCCTATTTTAGTTTTATTAAATTATTTTCTAATCAATTTGTTTGTTTTAAAATGTCCAATAATAAAAACGTGTTTGGATTATTAATAAAAATAGTTTAGTATACAATATTAAAAGAAGTATGGCTGGACTCCAAAATTATGGAAAAATACTTGATCCTTGATTAAATAAACAAACTAACTTTCTTATAGATAGTTATTCATATTTAATTTTTTCATAAATAAACTCTATTAGTTTTGATGGATCCAATTTGCTTCATTTCTTAAGGCTGTACATATAAATGGCATGTATCCAATACAACCTTTTTTCTATTTATAATTGGTCAGTCTTTTTGGCAATTTAGTGTGATACACAAAATTTGAACAGGAACAGAATCAAAGCCACATAAATAATAGCAGATGAATACTAGATGAATCCCATTTAGACAAGTCCTAAGCCTTAAATTGTTATTGGCTACGTTTACAACGACAAATTTTTAGGTCACCTAACTAAAAGTTAGGTTTGGTCACACGTGTTTACACCATACTAGACCTAAGTCTAAAACAATTCAATATTTTTTTTTTTGAATTGAACTTGATTGGAATTTTAATTGATGCTTCACCAACTGATCCCGAACCTTGTTTGAGGTTAACCTAAACAATAACAAATACTGCAGTGCTATCTAATTAGTTGTCAAAAAGTTCTTAGGTCGATTTAAATTTAAGGTAGGTCTGCAATTTAGGTGACCTAACCTAAGTTACTTTAGACGTCATATTTAGGACGACCTAAGCACTTAGGTCTCTTTTTAAGTCTCGGTGTAAAGGTAGACATTGTGTTATATCTCAAGCCAGTAGAAATGCATATGCATACAATCATTCTTACAAACACTAATGACGAGATGACATTATTTACAACAGATTGTAAATATGACCGAGAAATTAATACAAATTGATCGTTCTGTTTGCTATACATACACTGTGGTCGAATAAATGCAGTTTTAACTATTTTTTAATATCGATACTGAGAGGACATTGCAAAGAGTTGGTTAATTTGGCGGGACCGCCGTTTGTGTCATTATTCGTAAATGGGACTTAGAACCAAATTATATTAATACATTTCTTTGATTTAAGTCCTTATTAAAGAAGATGTTGGTAAAAAACATAACGTCTACCTCAAATTCAGATCTTGGCTTCTTTAAATAGATGAATGAAAGAAAAATTCTGTTCAGATCAGTCTAGAAATTCTCGACTTATTAACTCTCTAGGCATCCCCCCAAAAAGGCCTACTCCAAAATAAGAACCAAATAGTAAACTATTTTTTTGGAATTTAATTATTTAATACTAAGTATAAGAAAGTAGAAAACAAACAAATTTTTGTAGAAAATTTATTGTCTCGTATTAAAGTATTTTCATACATTTTCCTAGAATTTTCATCGAAATTTATTCAAATTTATTAAGCACTTGAAAAACTGTCAAAAGTACTTAATTAAAGAAAAATAATAGATACTTGGGTAAAGGCAAATTTTACGCTTTCGAGTTTTCTTTACGAAAAATTAGATACAGAGAGAGATAGTTGAATTGAAAATTCAATGCGACTACTGAAACAACTAGACTCGTATTCTGTAAGACGACAGGCGATATTCACTTATCGATTGTCGCTTTTTGGCATAGCGATATCGCCGCATATTGATGAATTTGAGGTGACATCTCAAACTCTGTCACTTTCATATAATTGTAGAAGTTAATATTTATGTTTTTGGGAATTTTTTATTTTATTTTAAATGTAATTACATTAATTCAAATAGATCACAAGCGATAATCGCCTGTCGCCTTACAGAATGCTAGTCCTGGCTTTATATATGTATGTGGCATTTTTCCTGTCACAATTTCATACATTTTCCATTTATATTGAAACGGTTTAAACAATTTTAGTAGTTATATATCGATCCAGCTTAGAAACTGTGGTACTTTTTGAAGTTAATATGGGGCATTATTCCTGCCATTATTTCATTCATTTTGCATTTATATTGGAACAGCTTAACCGATTTCATCAAAATTAGGTATGTACGTATATACCGATCCAGCTTAGAAACTGTGTTGCTTTTTGAAAGAATCGATCAAGCCGTTTTCGAGTTAGTATGGGGCATTATTCCTGCCATCATTTAAGACATTTTACATTTATATTAAAACGGCACATGTCGTCTACAATCAAAAAGTTACGTTCGATTTAATATTATAAAATGAAGATTCCTTTTTAAAAGGCTGGGAAATTCTTGAATATTTTCTAAAATTTGAAAAGTTCTTGTTTCAAAAATTCATTGCGAAAAACTCTGTGATTAAATTGGTTTTTGGTTCCAAAATTTCAAGAATTCTATTTCAAATAAACTATATTTAAATATTTACTTATTATTTCATAGAAAGGAGGCAAATATCAAATCGGATAGTGTCTCTAAAACGGATTTATATTAAATACTTGTCTGTGTTCAAGGTTTTGAAGAAAACCAAGTCGACATTTAATTTATAAAGCAAAACAACAGGCGTTTCTTTATGCCTACATAAAAAAATAAGAAAAAGAATAACAACTAGAAACTCTATTGCTTGATCACTAGCTTAAAAAAAATAAATAACTTTCAAATACTAGAGTACTCAATAATTTCTCAGCCTCGACAAGAAAAACACTGTTTTTGTAAATGAAATATATTTTATTATTCAGTATAATTTCCCTGAACTTCAATACACTTGTTCCAACGATTCTCCAATTTAAGAATTCTCCAAAATAAGCCTCCTACAGCCGCTATGACCTCTTTTAGCTTCTTGTTTCGATTCAGGATCATGATGGTGAACCCAAGTCTCAAGTGATGAATCGACGTACGAAATCTATTCTATCCTTCTTAAAACGGTCCATATATTTTTGAGAAAGTGGCATTCGAAGATGTTTTTGTTCCATTGTTAGCGAATGTGCCACCCATTTTGCAGAAAGCTTTTCGAAACCTAAAACTTCAGTTAAGTTCAGATGTACTAATCTTTGTAAAATGCCTATGGTGTCAGCTATCTCATCTAAAGTCACTCGTCGATCTTACAAAACAATATCCTGTATTTTTTGTGTTTTCTTTTGTTGATATACTTTTTGGACGACCTCGAGTGGATCATCTTCTAGGCTTGTACGACCAGATTTAAAAAGGGCAGCTCATTTTTTCATAGTGATAAATGAACGTGATGCATCCTTATATACTTCTAGCAGTTTTGGGTGAATTGCTGTTGGTGGTAAACCATCCAAAACACCGAATTTAATCACTGCACGATATTCAATTTTTTCTATATTAAAAAAAATTCTCTGACACGTCAACTTCAAATAGCTTCTAAACAATGACTGAATTGACGTGAAACTTGACACGTGTTCATATGAAGCCAGTACCAACATAAGACAAAAAAAATGGCCTGCTAGCAGTGCGTTCTCTTGTGGAGGCTGAGAAAATATTGAGTACCCTAGTAAATTACTATTTTATACGAAACTTTATATTCAAAAATAGATTTTAGTTATTTCTATGTGAAGATAGATGGCGATGTGATGTGTTCATGTCAAAAAATTATATTTTCATGTTATATTTAGTAGATATTATAGTGTCTCCGTTAGGACAGTCTTTCTAAAATTTATAAGAGAAGTAATAAAGGAGTTTTAAAGATTATACCATCGTGTACTACTAAATCACATATTCTAGTATAGAGAAAGTATTATATTATGCAAATAAAGAAAGAAAGAAAGAAAAAAAACTCGTAGCAAAAAGCATAAATTTTGTGATTGAATTTAATTTGAATTGAAAATGGATATGGTATATGGTATATGGTAAAAAATTCAGAAGAAGAAGCCCAAGCAGTACATTTACCGCATATAGATTTTAACTACATACTAGATACTTTGCGACTGTATACTATGATATAAAGCATCTTAAATCTTATATACGTCAAATGTGCTACTTGGAAGTGGATTTTAGTAGAACTTAAACTTTAAACATGATTCAAATTAACCTGAATATAAATTATTTTTATATAATTTAAATTTTTGGAAAAAGTTTTAGATATTTGTTTGGAATGAAAACAGTTTAACTACAATTTTAAACAATATGGTAGTAAAAACAATTTGTTGTTTTTCCTTTTTGGAAAATATTTATTCTTGAATATTAAATATTCAATTTTAATAATAAAAAAGTTTTCTTTACGATAAAGTTTTCCAAAAATTTCAAAATCTAAATGCAACTATATTAAGTTTTTGAATTATTTTTGTTTTAAAAACCTGCAAAACTATATGCAAAATTGAGATAGATTTCTGGAAACTGATTAAATATTATATCCAAAATTAAGTTTTGAGAAAGAACTTAGTAAAAATTTCACTTAAAGAATACAAATTTTAGGACTTCAGTATAAGAAAAATCTAAAAATATATTCCCCGGATCATATTATAATATACTATAGAGTGCAAAAAGCCTAGGTCCGCGTTTAACACCCAAAATATACTTCGACCGATATCCGATATCCGAACTTTGATATTGGTGTATATAATATTAACGATAACATAGAACTTCAGATTATGATACAATCTGTAAATTGCGAGATTTGAATTAAAATAGAATATATTTAGAATCAAAAATCTACAAGAAAAGTATATCATTCCCTGGAAAAAAGGTATACAAATCTGAATATTTTTAATCCTATCAGATAGATGGATATTCTTCTCGATTACATACAGTAAAGTTATCAATACTAACGTATAATTAATTATAAAATGCCCAAAGCTAGAGAATAAACAATTACACCAATCAGAGGAGAGTAGTGAAAAAAAAACAAAATAAAATTCTCGTGGCAATAAATGGAAAAGAGTACCGGCAGTTTTCTCAAAGGCCAAATGTATCAGGAAGAGGGAGAATGAAATTTCTTTAAGAACTTCTCGTTGAGCAGATAGCATCACAAACTTTTATTACTTTTCCAGCATACGTACAATATGTAGCTATCTATGTTAGCAGTGGATAGAAAATTTGCTCTTCTTACTCTAATATATTTCAAGTCGAAATCAGTATAAATCTCGACACAAGACAGGATAGGAAGTTTGGATATTCTACAATTACTCATACTTTGGTTAGTACTAAAAACCAAAATTCATGTCTGATTCTAAAACCATATTTTAATACTATGCTAACTTCTTAAGGGGGTATCCCAGTCTATCCAGTGTTTTCTTTTTAAATTGCATTTTCATATATATATGAGATTCTGAAAGCAATTTCCTAAAATCATCGAAATAACATATGAACCTTCAGCATCTGAATCTGTAATCTTTAATTATAACAATAAAACGAACAAAATCATCACCTGTTACGGCGGCTCAATTCATTTACTATATTATTCTTCAGCCCAATCTCTTTAATTATTCAATCTAAGTTTTCTATTAATTAATTTTATACTTCGAATTTCCTTTCTCGATTTTTTATTCATGTAAGATTGTCTAAAATACTTATTTCTAATATGTATTCGCCTCCGGCTTACCAGAGCTGTTAGGCACCGAAGTTGTTTCACACTTTTGATTCGACCAAACAGTAAGTCGTTTCAACTTTAGTTTGGATTTTCATATGACTGAAACAACTAACGTGCTTCCATAGTTTCGAAAATTCGAAACACAAATTGTGAAACAACTTACGTGGTAACAGTCCAGCCTTCTGCTGTTTTGAATGGAGCTGTATTATAATTTAAATTACTTCTTTTTTTATCATTAAAATACAATATACTATTTTTAAATGTTAAATTTATACACTAAAATGAACTTTATTTTTAAAATTATGTAATTTTTTATTCTGTAAGAATGTTAAAATTAAAGGTTTTGAATTTAAAAAACAAAAAAAACGTGTTATCCTCGAAACCATCTTTTTCAACACGATTGTACTTAGAGAAACTACGAAATTCTGTACTTATATAGAACAAACTACAGGCTATCGAATGATCCTTCAATATTCTGAAGTTTTACGCACCGCAAGAAATAAAGATCATTCATTTTATGCGATTTTTTCAAGTGGCTAGCATGTCTGACAAATCAAAAGATCCAATAAGATTAAAATAGTTTTGTTTTCGCGATTAATTAAGAATTTTAATAAACTAATTGCGTAGATTCCATTAAGACGGCGTCAAGGTGCAAATCATCCAATAGCAAACATATGTACATATTTAAATTGGTCTAACATTTCAGTCCATTTTCTAACTACAGTGATTATCTACTTTGAAATCATCCTTCTAGACTGTAATACCCCCTTAAGAAATTTTACCTGTTTAACTGAATTTCGAAAAATTACCAAAATAATGATGGGTTTTTCCTGTCCCAAATAAAATCCATAACAAAAAAACCAAGAAGGAAATCTTAGGTCATTCAAGAACACTTCCTTGTTTTAGAGAGACAAACATTTTTCAAATTGATTTTTATTTTGTTTTTCTATGAAAAAAAAAAAGTTCAATTAAAAAGTTCAATCGATTTAAATAAATTCTACATTTTTGAATATAAATGCCAACTTTTTTTTTTTTTTTTAGGTCGAAGCCGGATATTAGCCTGACCCCAAAAAAATAGGTAAAGACTAAATCTTTATTCATATCGAAATGAAAGTATATACTTGTAAGAAAATTAGTCGTGTTTTTTTCCACTTAATTCTTTCCGACTAAACTCTATACGTACTTTTTTGATTTCTTTCATTTGGTGTTCTGTTCCGGAACAGGATAGTGGTAAAAAAAAACACGTCTATATAAAGTCGCTTCATTTTTCCAGGTACAAGAGGAGCTAAAAGGTTTATATTTAAAAATTTAGTGTTAATTACAAAATTGCTTAAACCTAATTCTGGGAATTTATGTAAATTACTTTTAAAGTGTTTTAATAATATTTTAATAGAAAATGTACTAAATTCATGTGTTCGTGTGTGTTAAAGTCCGGATAAACAGTTTTACAAAAAATTTATTTGAAAATCAGTTTGAATTTGTATTCGGTATCGTAAAGACCTAGAAAAATAGAACAGTTTTTAATTAAAAAATTCTAAAAAATGTTAAGCTTTTTTGTGATAAATTTTGTTTGAAAAAGAAAGCTTAAAAACTTAAATGAAAATATTCATATTTTAGTGTTAAATAAATGTGTATTTAAAAAAAAAAGAAAGTGCTTGCTCTCTCAAAATGGCAATTATTATAATTAAATATATTCAATATATTTGTGTTACATTATTTTTTAGTAGTATTATTAATTGTGATCAATTATTATTACGTAATAAACGTAAAGATAATGAAATTTTACAATTATCAGCTTGTATAGCGAAATGCCTAACAGATAATGTTAATTTGGTAAGTTTGAGAAGAAATTCTTTTAACAAAAATGTTTACATTCATTATAAATACACTTTGACCGATTTTATTTAAATAACAAAATTTAACACAAAGGAATTCTTTGAAACGACAAGTGACAAACAATCATTCTCATACATTTCAGAAGGTAATTTGTCGCTTAAAAGTGATAAATTTGTGGGTGAGAAACTATTGAGGTGTCACTTTCAAATAATGTTACTACAAGGTGGAGTCCAAAGTAATCAGGACTTAAAAAAAAAAAAACAGAACAAATGGTTTTTTCGGCAAAATCAATTGATTTTATTCAAAATAGTCTCCTTCTGCTTCAATACAGCTTTTTGCACGGTCCAAAAGCATGTCGAACGAGTGTTTTAGCTCGTTGGCCTGTATGGCCGCCAGTATGCCGGTGCAAGCCTTTTGAATGGCCTCTACGTCTGCATAACGCTTTCCTTTCATCGGCAAATCCATTTTTCCGAAAAGGTAGAAGTCGCACGGTGCCATATCCGGTGAATACGGGGAGTGGTTGATGGATTTTTGGTGAGATAATCGGTCACAAGCGTCGATCGATGAGACGGCGCATTATCGTGCAACAAACGCCAACTTCCATCTTCGCGATATTCGGGCCGAACACGTCGAATACGGCGCACCAAACGCTTCAAAACTCCTAGGTAGAATACCGCATTAACGTTTTGACCGGGTGGAACAAATTCTTTGTGGACCATACCCTTGGAATCATAAAAACAAATCAGCATTGTCTTCACTTTTGACTTCTCCAGGCGCGATTTTTTGGGTTTCGGCTCGTCCGGCGCCTTCCATTCAGCACTCTGGCATTTCGTTTCGGGATCATATTGAAAACACCACGTTTCGTCACCAGTCACAATGTTATAAAGGAAGTTTTTGTCCTTTTTGACCTCTTTAATGATGTCCTTCGAATGTTGAATTCTGAGCAATTTTTGGTCTTCGAAGCTCATTTTCGCACCGATGACACAAACATACTGCACTTAAAACGCAATAACTTCACTTTCAATAGATGAAATGTCATGAAATTCTCACAGGAAGTCGATAAAGGATAGCAGATTCTAACGCACCAGTCGACATATAGATGGCGCCACTAGGGGCGCTAGATTCAAAAAGTCCTGATTACGTTGGACACAACCTTGTATGAAGGGCTGTCGTTTTCTCTTGTAAAATGATCAAAATTATAATCAAACTACGCCTTATAGAATTTATTAAAACCTTTCGTATAAAAGTCGATTAAAATTGTTCACTATCAGGTCCAGGTCCGACAATTGAAATGTTCGTCTAATTCAAAACGCTGTCAAATGTAAACCGCACATTTTGCAATACTAAAATTTGACATGAATGCTTTCATTGACATATTGTCTGTCAGTAGTAAAAATTACTTGTTGATGAAAAGACGTGTTCTTATTTTTTGTAGGATCAAAAGAATTACTTCGTACTCTCACTCGTATGGTGATTTACCAAATTTGGTATTTTCGGATAAGCGAGCATTTGAGAATCACAAGTAAGTTTGTCCAACATCCTAAATGTAGTTACAAAAAACATAATATCCAACACTAAAATTGTATTTCGAACAAAATTATTCGTAATCGAAATCAAAAATATATTTGCATTTAAAAATATCGCATCCTCTTTTTGATGATCCTGTACTTTTGTGAGTGTGTTTGTTATGATTTTTGACTAGATTTGTGACTAATTTATCAGTCAGCTAAAATTATGACAATTAAGAAAATTCGTATTCTAGAAGCCGAGTCGTAAAATGTAACAGAAAAAAGCTGTGATTTGGAAATCATATTATGACAGTAGCAAAACTTGTTATGACTGCGCGTAAGAATGGGTACAAGAATATGATTAGTTGTTAAGAGCTTAAACATAAGATCTTAAGTCGTTTTGTATAGAAAATTTCGTTAGTATGGCGGCTCGCATAGGCTTTTTATAGTGCAGTTCTTAAAAATCAAAATTTTGATTAAAATTTAAAACTAAGTTATGTACCATATTTTCAACATGCCTTCTACTACTCTGCCAGATTTCAAAAGTAACGTATCTAATGAGACAAACAAAAATTGGACTGTATTGTGTTCATAATTGTTACAAATTAGATGGAATTATGATTTTTTGATAACAGTCTGATCGAAAGTTAAACCTCAAATCAAGCAAGAATCTACCTTCATGGAATACACTTCCTAAGGGTCTTTAATAAATTCATTTAGCTTCAAGGCTTTCAATGTAATTCTTGTGTCTGTTTGCTTGAATTCTTATAGAAAAAGTCAACGACATTTTAATTAATGCAGTCGACTTTTAACTTGCGTCTTATATCGTAATATATACAACAAAACATGAAAGAACAATCTAGATATCCGGAAAATATAAAGAAATTATTCTTAAACTTAATTCCTTTAAAACTATTCAACAATTTAAGGATGTGTTTGGAATAAAAAAAAATTACAGAATTATATTAGATGGGCCTAAAAATCATAGCGCTTTTTTTATCGGTTTAAATGGTTGGTGAATTTTGGTCTATTACCTTTTGTCATTTTTCTGACAAATCAATTATTATCATATCACTGAAGAACTTCTGGATTTTTTGGGACAAATCATTTTTGCAAGCATGTTTTGAGCTCGAATTTACACACCCTTAAAAAGGATTGTGCAAAGACTAAAACCGAAATATGATAGTCTGATGTCTAAGGTAAGGACTTAGGTAGGTAGATAGAGTAGGGGTACTGCGTACAACACTAGGCACTGGGCCCATTGTGATCCCTACGAGACCAAGAGTTATCCTATTGGGAAACATTCCTCTTCTTGCCCCCCAGGTCAGGACTTAAAACGGTGGATACATAAAAAGTTCCCAGTTAAGCTCTCTCAATTTTTGGTAATTTATTATAATGAAACATTTTTGCGATGGCTTCTGGACACTTCTGACTGAAAATACACAACGCTCGATTCTCGATTTCGATTCCGATTTATAGTACACATTCAATGCTGCTTTGATAAATCGTTCTGTTATGAATTATGAGGAATGATCCTTGCCAAAGTGTTTTTTAAAGATTTTGATCCTTCGGGGGTCGTCGAACACCGATTGGATTCGATTAATTCTTTTATTTTGTCATGAGATCAATAAATCCAATGACTTTTTGGCTCATTCAATATTTGTATAGTAAATATTATAAAATATAAATAATTCGTGAATTTGAATAACAAATTATATTTACTTTAAGAAACAAAAAATGATTTTCATTTAAATTTATTATTATTTATTTGTTCGAAGATTTTATATCACTCTTTACTGAAATATAAAAAGATATCGAAATCAAAAGAGCCAGTCCAAGGAAGTACATACCTTAAAAAGAGTCTACGAATTGGTATAATAATGATATAACCATACGAATGTATAATTAATGAAAAAATATCAGATAGAACTTTGTACTTTGTACTATCATTATTTTAATACAGAAGTTTTCTTTCTATCGAAGAACACTTTTTATAATAAATAGAAATATATTAGGTCTGTTTTATTTGCCACTTGCTCTGAGGTAGAGAAAATTTTTACATTGAAAACAAAAACAACAAAAGAGCAAATCCTACACTACACTTTCAGACCATCTGCAACTATCACATCCGAAATTAGTTCAGTTTTCTACCATAAAAAGTGTATTGGCTAAACGTTTCTCATTTCATTATTGTCGCGCTAAGCAGCGCTACAAACATTTGAATTAAAACTTTCTCCTACTCCGGCTCGTTTTATTTGCCACTTACCCTGCTCCAGGGTAGGGTATGGCAGACTTATAGTAACTGAAAATCAGCCTATAGCAGAAATGAGACCGAAAAACAACCAAAACTAATAATATTTCAAAGGGTTTTTCCACATAACTTCGCGTCTTCTTTTTCAAATTTACTCTAATTCCACAAATGATCTAGGTCCCTGATAGCATAAAACTATTTTGCAAATTTTATTCAAATCGATCTACATATTAGTTTTTAAAATACATAAAAAAAAACTATATGAACAGGCTCATTTTCTCTTACGATTATTTCTTTCTCCGCACTATCCTTGGACAGATTTTACTGAAATTTAACATGGTTTCGTGTTAAACCATGTTTCATTAATCCATGTAAATAATTTAAACAAATTTACTTAACAAATTTTCCAATTAAATCTGAGAAATCATAAAAAAAACGACAAAACTTTCAGATCACCCTGGTTTTTGCTTAATAACTTCGCTTCACCTCGGTGAGTTTTACTGAAATACAATATCAAATCGAATTAAGGAATATTCAACTCAGAAATTGTAAATTTCATCAAAATCGGATAACGTTATCATGTACACTTTGATAGTACATAATTTGTAGAAGAATCGTCTATCATTTATCTTCGGGTACACTTCAAGGATATCAAGAATTTTGTGTTGAATACGATTGGAATCCACTCCTTTTATAAATTCAATTTTTAAACATAGAAATATTAACAAATCTAAATATAGAATGTGATATTTATCTTTTCAAGAAAATTTATATCTTTCTATTTATAAGACATTTGAAGGATATACTCCTGACGGTATTTTCTATGTAAGACATTTAATTAATAAACAATATCACCTTCATCAAGATTACTGATAGATGGTTTCAGGTATATAATATGAATAAGGGATGAAATACGATAGATATATAAATGGTCATGGGAATATCTTGGTAAATAATAATACAAACAATTCTTGATTTACAAAAATTTGCAATAGTTAGAGTCATAAATTCCGAAAATAATCAAGAAAACGAATGAAGCCTTAGAACTAAGATAGGTAAATTTACTATAGCATATTTTTATAGTAATTTTACTTGTCTTCCAATAAATTTCAGTTTTTGATTATTTTAAAATTATGTAAAATTACATAATATTGATGTAGTTTTACATATTTATGATTAATTTTACGAATATTTTGTGTACATTTACATAATTGAATAAAATTTTACTTTAAATTTTGACTCTTCACAAAAATTTTGTTCATATTTTATGATTGATTTGTTGAAAAACTATGATCAGAATGTTATGACGAAAATAATATTTCGTCAGCCGAGTCATAATTATTTGTCTCAAAATGTTTGAACAATTATTAATCGAGTGTCATAGTTATTTAATCGATAACAACTTATAATCTTCTTCTAATGTCTGCTTGAAATTAAGACCGGCTCTTGTAATTGTAACATCAATTATGACTGTCATAACTTGTAATGGACTGTGTATTAATGTACTCTAAATGAACTCTCATATTATTGTATGTACTTTATGAAGATTTGAAGTCAAAAGTGGAATTGTCTAATTCGATTGTGAGACTAAATCGAGTTATACGATTCCATTACTGTATTCCTAAAACTACTCGATGTCAAAACATAGTATCATGGAACGACAAAACATAGAATCTCACTTATTCAGGATAAAATCTTATGTCTTCTACATAAATATTCTAAAACTAATCTATTAGTGTATTATTGGAAACGTGCTGGTAGCGAACTTTGTTGATAATAATTTTGTTATTACGTATTTTATTTGTTGCTGTCATTTATCATGTAGGTATCGAATTATTATTATTATTTTTTTATATAGAAAATAATATTTTTGAGCTTTTCTATACGAAACCTTTCCAAAGAAAACCAAGTCTTTTTCAGACAATTTTCTATGATTTTTGAAAAGGGTAAAAACATCTTTCAAAAATAAACTACGTACATACATATTTTACCTGTCCTATAAATACGTAATCACACTCTACTACGTATCCAACAAAATGGGTTAATAAAAATTAAGTTAATTTAATTTCTATGTCAGATTTGTTAATATTGAAATTACTTGAAAGGTGTACTTTTTTTTTACAAGTTTTAGAATGTTCGATTAATATTCGAAGGCCCGGAATCCTGATACAATTTTATATGATTCCCAGAATAGTAAAAAAAAAACACACGTGAGCCTGAACTATGTATGCAGTTTCAAGAAAGTTACAATACAGCAATAGATAACAACGATTACCAATCTGGAATCTAGAATCTGTATCATACTTGGAAATCTGGAAAAGTGGATAGTTAGCACATTTTGTTACACACACAGAGAAAAGAAGAAGAAAGAGAATTTACTGTGTATAAATCTTTGGTATCATTGCAGCACTGCAAAGTGGGCCCTTCTTTTTAATGAGTATTTGTAAAAAAAGACTGTAAATACATGCATTTTTATATCATACAGAGTTTTTTTTTTAACAAATACTATCAATGAGATGGCGTGTGCAGACGTGCCCAAATCAAAATCCAAATTTAGAACTCTCTTTATTGTATCCTTTTTGATAATACCAAAAGAGAAATAATTATTAAACCCAAAGATTTAAATGATAGAAAGACATTTTTCATGCACGCGTGCAAAAAAACATTTTGCACGCTTAGTAGATACTCAGCTTAAGACAGCTCATTGTTACAATACAATGAAACAACTTGATTTACAATGGAAATGGCATATTCTTAAAGCTGCGTTTCTATTAAACGTGCAAAATGTTTTTGTTCGCTTGTGGTAAAAGTGAAATAGCAATAAAACAAGAGTATTAAAATGAATGAAACATGTATTTCATGCAAATTACATGAAAAGGGGTTCCTCTCTTTTAATTACTTATGGTTTAACATTTCTTTCTCTTTCATCCACGCGAACAAAAACATTTTTTGCGCGTTTGATGGAGACGCAGCATAATAGGATGCAAATGTTCTTTAGTTCGTAATCCATGTAAAATTTTAGGTAATTTGAGAAAAATATTGGAACCGACCTAAATGGAATAACGACCCGAGGGCAACTACATCCCGTTTTTTCGTAGGGTACAATGGGAGGCAAGGTCTAACCACAGGGATTAACCACCTCTTAAAAAATGATGTTCTCATACTTAATTAGTGCTTAACACGTATGTACCTAGAAGTATCTGAGTTCCTTCGCGGGATATGGCATATCCTTATTAAATCTTGTAAAAAAAAAAAAAAAAAAAAATCCGTGTAAAAATCGAAGAAAGTGTATTTTCTTTTTTATTCTATGAAGTTTTAAAAAAAAAAATGTTTTTCTTATTTTACGAAGAAAAAAAAATAATAAAAAGAAATTTCCCGAAAAAAAAAATTTGGAAATTTCTGAACAATGTTTATTGAACAGAAAAGAAATAATGCTGGGGCAACCATACTCTCATCCTTTTTTATACATGGAAAAAGAGCAACGTGTTGGCAAAGAAACCTTTCTGGTCCTTGAGGGAGGTTTGGAGCCTTTTTTAGATGTAAAATAAAACAACTTCTTAGAATTTATCAGGCGTAAATATAATAAATAAAAAAAACATTTTTTAATTGAGAAACCGTTTAATATAGCGAGTTCAATCAACCTATGTTGATATTGGTTTTTGTTGTTATTGATCAAAATAAGAAAAACAATAAAATGTAGTTAGACTTTGTTTTTTAAAATCCTTGAAAAATTGTTCTTCTCAAGAAAACTGATAGAGTGTGGTTAATGCCTACGATAGATTTTTCTTTTGGGAAAATATTTTCATATTTTTTAAGGACAAATATTTAATATACGAAAAGATTCTAGAAATAGAATTATGTAAAAAAATATATTAATATTCTTCATTTGCTTGGATAGATTTTTTAGGATACAATGTTGGGAAATTCTTTCTAAGACGATTTCATGAAGGCATGCATGCATATTATAATCTTTAATTGAAAGTGGAATGAAACAATATAGCCGAGAGTTTGAAATATTTTATGGTTATTTTAGTTTCAACACAATATCTCTACATGCCACAGCCCATAGGGAGCCCATTATACTCTTGACATCCTATTTTCTTCTTTCTCGTATCCATCTTTGTCAACCATGAAGAGCTTTTACATTCATACATTTTCTGTTAGTCTTTAAGTTTCATTCACAAAATAAGAAAATTTCATAAAATTGATTTCTGAAGCTTTTAAACATTATATTTGACTAATGAAAAAAATGTCTTTAAAATGTTGCCGATTGAATTTTTTAGTCAATTTTTCGATAAAGCATATGTTTACACACTACAAGACGGAATGTCTTTTACGAAATACATGTCATAGGACGAAGGCACCTTTAAGAGAAGTATTATCAATGTACATAAAAAAGTGTACTACTAATCTTTATAGGTAACTGAAAAAATGTAAAAATTATCGAATGCTTTCAATCTCTAATACTGAACAACGTATACCGAACAAGTTCCCAGATGTTTCCTTCTTTTACGGAATAGTGGCCTCATAATCGGAGAGAATATGCATTGGGGTTTCTTCGTCTTCCTTGCAGAATCTGCAGGTGCTATCTCGTTCAATTCATAGTTTTTTAAGGTGTGCTTTAAGTCTGCAGTATCCTGTTAGTACTCTTACATAAATTTTTATTGGTGTTGATAAAGGCTTTGAATCTCTGGGGGTTGTATTCCCCAAGGAGATCCTTGGCCTGCCTTAGTCCTGGTTGTATTTCCCAGTCTTTCAGTCTTTCTGCCGCGTCTTCTTTCGTTAAAATTTCTCGGACTATACCTTAACCTACTAAGTAAAATGCCTAAAACTATATACTACAACTCGACCATCCTGATAATACAGGAGTCGTAGTACTTAACTTGTTTCAAACCGTGTGTTTCGACTTTTCATAAAAATGGCAGCATAACTTTTGTTTCAATCAGATGAAGTTTGTTTGTGTGTTATGAGTTTGGTTGAAACACAACATGTGAAACAAGTTACATACTACCACTCCAGCTTACAACGACTGTACTATGTAATATTTCAGGACCCTTTTTGGTATGCACAACGCCAAGATAACGTACACAGCATTAAACATACTAAGTTAAACTACGAAAAAGTGAAAGAAACAGGACAAGAAGTTCATAAAGAACTAATGACCCATGTTAAATTCGATTTTTAATCGTCCTTCAAAAAAATTCAATTTATTTTCTTCATAAATACCAATAATACGTCTATTAATGGATTCAATCGATTTATTTTTTATACATGTAAACACTTAACTGGTTATTCGCGCCTTTCTTTTTAGGTAAATATTATGAATCAACTATGTTTTACCTAAAATTATGTATTTTTAAGTGACTTTACGATATTATATTAATAGAATTTATTCTAATTTTTGATAGAAAAATAAATATGTGACTATATAAGAAAAATACATCGTAGATAAATATCTATTTAACTTTTCCATAACAGAAAACTTAATGAACATTAATATACGTCATATTAACATACGACAAATATTATATAAAAATATTAGATTTATTATTCATTTCTAAATCATTAATTTGGAATTTTAGTATACAAAAGAATTTATAAAAAGAAAATGTGTGAAGTTCAATATAAGGAAATTAAGTTTACGCGCTTTCTTATCAAAGGACAAAAATCTATGAATACATTTTTAAAACGTGTCCTCACACAAACAACTAAATTTTCAATTGTCATTACTAATACACAGTTGTTACAACTGAATTTGTTGTCGTAACAACTAATACTCAGTTGTGACAATTGAATTTTCTATCGTCACAACTAAAACTCAGTTGTGACAACTGAATTTTCTATCGGCACAATTAATACTCCGTTGCGACAACTAAATTTTCTATCGTCACAACTATAAGTCAGTTGTGACAACTGAATTTTCTATCATCACAACTAAAACTCAGTTGTTACAACTGAATTTTCTATCGTCACAAATAAAACTCAGTTGTGACAACTGAATTTTCTATCGTCACAACAATAACTCAGTTGTGACAACTGAATTTTCTATCATCACAACTAAAACTCAGTTGTGACAACTGAATTTTCTATCATCACAACTAAAACTCAGTTGTTACAACTGAATTTTCTATTGGCACAATTAATACTCCGTTGTGACAACTGAATTTTCTGTCGTCAGAACTAAAACTCAGTTGTTACAACTAAAACTCAGTTGTTACAACTAAAATTCAGTTATCGCAACTAGCCAATAATTTCATAACTTCAATGTTTTCTATGATTTCTTATTTCCACATCGAGTAATTTAATATTGAAAAATATAGTCGATAATTTGTAAAGACAAAACCCTATCAAACAGAATGATTTTTAGAATGGATATTCAATATATATTACGTTCGATTTGGAAAAAAAGATTCTTCAAAGGAAAAGTTTTAATACAGAGTATTTCCCTGAATTGTAAAGAATCTCAAATTATTTCGATTTTTATATAGAAGTAATGAAAGTTGAAGAGGACGATGTAAATAATCTCTATAAACTTTTAGATATTTTGGAGTTCATAACCCTAAAGATTTCAATGTCAACTCTGGCTAAAATCATTAATTTTTGAGTGCAAATTAAAACCCAATTTCTTGATAAAAAAACGAATATTGCAAAAATTTCAAGCCCCAGGATAAAAATGAAATTGAAACGCAAAAGTTGATATTCCAAAAACCCAGGTTAGATGAAAATTTCCGATTATATTGTAACTGGAGGTTTCGTCTAAGATCTTTGAGAAAAAGTTCGCCCAAAATTTTCAACGTTCACCCTTGCCACATTTCTACATATTTATTTTTAGCAGTAAAAAAATAATTACAGCTTGTATAATTATTAATGTGCTGTAATTTAAAAATAGTTTAATTTCCAAAGCTTTGTTACACCTGGAGATCTAGACTTGTTATCACAATTAGTATGAATTAGGCTCTTTTATTAGGTCTACCGGAAAGTTCTCTCCGTTTGTGAATAATATTTATTGTACAATATTAAAAAAATGCCTTGTCTTTAGAGGAGAAGAACTCAAGTAGTGCTTGGCTGATATTTGCTTCAATTTAGAATTTTTGTTTCCTTTAAAAATTTTGCAGGAAGAGAAACAGGTGATAGTCGAACCTAGCACTCAGATCTGGAGAGTATGGTGGATACGACAGAATTTCCCAGCTTAGTTCTGCGATTTTCTGACAAGTCGCTAAAGCAGCATGAGGTCTAGCATTACCATGATGCAGTATGATTTGCTTCCAATTGAATATCGCCTTCAAGTTTTTCTCACTTAGCTCATAAGGCACCCCATCTTTGGAATATTCATAGATCAATCCTAGTTTCTGAATATGGTCCGAAATGATTTGTTGAGCTGAGTTAAGTTTTTCCGTAATCAAAAAGGATCGTGATCTTTACAATATCGTCATCATTATCGGACAGAATTTTCAGTTAGATTCATATCATCTTCATTGGAATGAAACACTCGGTATAGGTATTAAGAGAAACCCTATCTCATTTATATTAAATTAATATGATTACTTCGAGCATAAGTTAAAACGTTTATGGTCAATTAATTTTGTTAGTACTTCTCCAGGGTCTTTAAAGGTAATTCTTTAATTTTCTGGAATTCAATTCTACCTACAGCAATAGAACAGGAATTATAAAATGATTATTATTTTCAATTTTCTGTTTTTTTTGGGGCTATTTATAATACTTCAACAATATACAATACAAAAAGGGTTTTAATTAATTTTTAATTAATGTTAGATTTCAAACATTTTCATTTAATTTAATTATTTTCCGACAAAATGACAATAAAATTGAATGGAATTATGTTACAGAGAATTTGATGGACATTTTTTTTAATAATTAAAGAACAAAAATGTAATGAAATCCATCCAAGGAAAATTGTTTCCAAAACAAAACAAACAAAAATTTAGCATTTTTCGAATGAATTCATGAAATTAATTAACGAATTAAATGTTTTATCTGAATTTTTGTAGGTTTGTTCTTTGATCATATGGCAGAAAAATGAATTCCGAATCATATCTGTGTTTCTGGCCGAACTTTTATTCCCTATAATCATATACCAAATGTAAAGGAATCTAATTAACTTTGTGTGGAAAATAGTGGTGACGAAACTGAATTGCTTGAATAAGTGAAGACACTGGGTCAGTAACTAGAAGTCTCATACTAATATCTCGGATGATGCCGGAGGAGTTCAAATAACTGGCACAACGGTTTAACATTTTTTTCAGTTTCAGTTATTAATGCATTTTGCATATTTTGTAATGAATAAAAATAAACATTGGAGATCGTTTTCATGACACTAGATGTGTTGTAGTGCCATACTCATTAATTTCGCATACTTGGATCTGCTCATCACTTTTTCACTCATTACTTATTACTTAATACTTGTTACAGTTAGTTTAATAGTTTGACTAAACTTAAACTACAACTTAAGCTACAACTTAAACTTAAACTATTACGTATTCAAGGTAAAAAATTCCAATTCCAATTCCATGCCTTTAAGCTGCTATGACGTCTTTAAGCTTCTTGTTTCGATTCAGGATCATGATGGTGGACCCAAGTCTAATCGATAGTGATGAATCGACGTACGAACTCCACTTTTAGGACGACCTTCGAGTCGATCATCTTCGAGGTTTGTACGACCAGATTTAAAAAGGCCAACCCATTTTTTCACAATGGAAAGTGAAGGTGATAACGAATTTAATCACTGCACGATATTGAATTTTTTTCATATTAAAAAAAAATTCACTGACACGTCAACTTTAAATAGCTTCTAAACAAAGACTAATTGACTTATTGACGTGAAACTTGACACGTCTTCATATGAAGGTTGTACCAATATAAGACAAAAAAATTGACTCGTTAGCAGTGCGTTCTCTTGTGGAGGCTGAGAAATTATTATTCACCCTAGTACATAAATACTTGTCAGGAATTATCCAGTAAAACATGTTGCTCGCGGCTGAGGGTTTGTCGATAAAAAACGCGATGAAATCGGTGATACCCTAAAATATCGTTTTAGTAGTACTCAGTACAGCCTGCGTTCGATTAGCTTCCATATTATTGTATTAAATTTATTTACCTGATTTAAGCTGACGATAATTGGGACACTGGTTTTATTTTATGTCCTGCTTTTAAAACTAAGAGAACTGTCAGTCATAATTCAATTTGAATATTTGTTATAGGATTTATTTAAATGTCTAATTTAACGATTTTAAAATGAATCCTAATAATACCGAATATGAATTCAAGCCCAGTACGTAGCAAAACGACTACAAAAGTAGTGAATATTATATTATGCATTCGACTCCTTTTTACTGGAATCGAGTATGTGAATATCACTCACACATCTCTTTCAAGACACTAAATATAAATGTATAGAGAAACAGAAGTTATTTCTACATATGTCTGTATGTTTTACCGTTCGTGTACCTAACTCAAAAATTCGTTGACGGATTTTAATGAAATTTAAAATATAGATTTGGTAATACATTCATGACTCACCCTATATATTTAAATTTCGAAATAAAATAAAACGTAATATGAAAAAAATTCATTTTCTGTGTGAATAAAATTATTTATTTATTTTTTGAATTTCGAACAAGAAAAAATGTATGTGTTTCCACAAATTGTATTCGAATTTAAAGGCAAACAAAATATACTTTTAGTAGTTTTTTAACTTAAAATAAATAAATATATTCAATACGATTATTTATGGATGGCGCAAAAAAAAGAACGTTCGTTTTTGTAGCGGAAAGAATGACTCGCGCAAAAAACCAATTAAATTGCAAATTTGTATTTTTCAAAAGGTAAACGATTGATATTTTCGATGAAATTCATATTGAAGTAATCCAATGAAAGTTTATTTAAAGCTCGAGAGTTTTTCTTATCGAAGATTATCTTTTTCGAAGATTTTCGGAGCAATATATCCTTTGCAGAATTCAGTTAAACATAAAATGTATTTTTTGTCTTCAATACAAAATTGGTCACTAATGACGTAATAATTCAATTGAGAGAGCAAGAGCAGACATTTGTGAGTACTCATTGACGTTTCCACTCGCCACAGACTATCAGCGAAAGAGAACGGACAAAAGTATATTTACTAGTATTTAATAAGGCGTCCACATCAACTGAGAGTTCGCAAAGAACGTGCTGTGCTGTTGATTGCTCACTTACTTCGATCCTTGAGGCATATATGTAATAATTCATGAGTTTCGGAGAAATACATAAGTGTCTTGCTTTAGAATAGAACAAATATTAAGATTTAACAATTTAATATAAGTTTTATTTAATCAAATCCACCTTTTCTAAGGTTTTTGAGTTTTATTAATAGCTCCCCGGTGTTGCTTGGGGTTGTCGGATTAATTGAGTAAACAGAATTATTCCAATATTTTGATTATTATTCAATCGAAAACTGATTAAATGTTTAATTTGAAAGAAACAAAACAGAATAAATTTGGGAAGAGAAATCGTATAATGGAAAAGTATGGAACGCTAGTAAAAAACCGAGAATAAGTTAAAAAAAAAACACACTGCAAAAGAGTACGGGCAGTTTTCAAAATTTATGTAAAGGAGCCTACACGCGTTCAATGTTACTAGACAAGTATTATTGATGAAAATTTTCGTCAAGTAATATGGAAATTGCCTCCACACAAGACCATTGAAGAGCATCCAAACGATCAATGTTACTTGAAACATGAGTCATTCAAGTAACATTGAAGGTGTGTAGGCTCCTTTTGTCTTAAGACAAACGCATGGCACTCTTATGAAATTTCTCAAGACTCATATATATTTTTAAGAGAATATTTTCTCTTTTGTATTTATTATGCTTTTTCTCTTTCTTTATTATAATAATTTATTTCTCTTTGTAAGCAGTAATTTTTGCTTAAAAATTTTGACTTCTGGCTATTATCATAGGAGCGAATTAATTGGTTTAAGATCATCAATTACTTAATTATTCACTAACGTTGAAAACAAATTAATCAACTTATGCCCTAATAGATAGATACTGAACTTTACTTAACTTTCAAAGAAAAAAGAAACGTAGAAGATTATATTTTATTGGTTTTCCGAATTTTGTGTGTGTGACTGAGTAATTATTACGCCTTTTACTTTTACTAATGATTGTTTGTTTGTTTTTTATTTCCAGAGCCTAAATGAATGCTTTACAAACAAATGTAATAATAATGGACGAGAAAAATTGAAAATTACAAATAAATTTGATGAAAATTTTCATCTAAAATTCATTTGTCGTGATGATACAAATTTAATTTTTAAATTTATTAATAATCAAACAACAATAAAGTCAATGAACAAAACCAACAATAATTATGAGAATAGAATTCATTTAAATAATGAAGATTACGAAAATAATATGAAGAAGCTGAATTCATCAAATATTTATATATTGAAATTACATAAATCTGTAATGGACACGAATGAGAGATATGTTTATTTGGTAAGTGGAAAGAAGTTTGGGAAAAATATTTATATAGAAACAAAATAGAGAACCGGAAATTAGGAAATTAAAGAACGTCAGAATAATTTCAGAAATTCATTTTAAAAAAGTCCTAAAATACATAAATTTAAAACTTAAAAGAATTGTACTATTATGGACAAATAGTAATAAGACTGTATTTTTAAAAATACGCGCGCAATGAATATCAATGTTTATATTTATTTGATAGACTAGCGGCCCGTCCCGGCTTCGCACGGGTGGACATTTATTTTTTGAACATTTTGCGATAAACGTAGAGTAAATGTATCTTTTTGCAGGACTTTATTTACATTTTTGTACATTTTTATTTTATGGCTTAAGTAATTTAATTTTGTAGAATTTTGTGGAAATTTATGGAGATAGAGAGGCGGGGTAGTCTGGGGTCCCACCGGTGAGTCCGCTGATGGTCCGAGCGCCTGGCGCCAGTCTGGAGACTATAGAGGCCCTACAATGGATCAATGGGACCCCAGCCGTCGCTAATGACACTGAATATCGGGCGATTGAAAGCAATAGTCGTAAAATCTCAATTAGGGTCTTTGTGCATGAAGTTAGACTACAGAGAATATTAGCCACGACAGACATGAATGTGAGGATACAGATACAGATGTATGCGGAATTACATTATCTAAGGTTTAGTAGGGATCCCTAATTTTTTCTAGCAATAAATATAGCCTATGTTACTCAGGAATAATGTAACATTCTAATGGTTAAAGAATTTTTGAAATTGGTTCAGTAGTTTTTGAGTTTATTCGTTACAAACATACATACAAAAATACAAATCTTTCCTCTTTATAATATTAGGTTAGATTGGTATGACTGTTGTGAACAGCTAATAGAAATCTAATGATGTTTGCTTTCTTAGTTTAAAATTTTCAGCGTCTTTTGTAATTGTGAAAATTTTTTTACTTTTTGTTCATAGTAGTATTTGAATTAATTGAAATAACAAATCAATACGAGATTACCACATAGTAGAACTGATATGAATTTCGATATTTCGGAGTCGTGTTTTTTTATTTAAATTTTACAGTTAAAATTCAATTTGAAGATAAACATTTTGAACGCTTATAATATGGAGATGGAGGCACGTAACAGAAGAATTCTGTTTTCAATTAGAAGCTTGTATTTTTATGAAAAAGAACTCCGAACATTTATAAAACATTCTCGATAGTCTATTTATATACATTCTTCTCCTTGATTTTAGACACAGTCATAAACATAATACCTGACTATTAACTAAATTTGAGTTGATGATGACTCAGTGTATCAAGAGTTCATGTAATTTTCTTGATTCTGACTATGTTTGAATGCCAACAGCAACTTTCAAAATGTAAATGTCTATTCGTAACTTTATCATTAAAATTATTAAAAAAAATTGACAAAAGAAACATAATTTTTGGAATCAAAGCATGTAGGCACAACCTCCTAAAAAACTTGGAGACCAAAAATCTAAATATGTATCCTAAAAAGGTTTTGAGAAGTATATAACTTTCCAAACTGATTAGTTTTTCTAATGAGAGATAGCATCATAGGTCCCAGAGTAATTAATTCCTTCTTTCTTAGAATGCACGCACCCAATGTAGCAAGTCTCGTTCTAGAAAACGCCGGTAATTAATACAGAAAATGTTCTGCTGATTGATTTTCTTTCACTAAGGCTTCACCTATTGGACAGCCACTTCTATTCTTTATATGTGGACCAGTGTCCTATCACGATGCACAAAATTGTTGAGAAACATCGTTTTAATCCTTCGGCAATCAGGCCTTATCAGTAGCATTTTAGTTCTGTTTGTAAAGTGACTCAGTTGCCCACTCAAGTTTTGTTTAAGACCTACTGAAGATTGAGGATGGTAAAACAGTGTCTTCGATTAGTCTATCACAAGTGAATCAGCTTCTTTATTGTCATCTTTGTGTGACTCAAATAACTGCTATCCTGTTCGTTCTACAAATTCTTCCACTAATCACGATGAAACGGTACATGAGTTGAGTGTTTTGATAGCCGCCTGATTGTTTAAGTGGATACAAAAGGAGCTTGAAATACAGTAAATATTCAGCTTTAAAAACTGTCGATATTACTGTCGTGCGGTATAGCTGTTCTACCCGTCTGATCTACGTCGGAGATGTCAACTCCAGTCATGCTACTGAGTCAGGAACCATCTATATAATGCATTTAAGATTACTAATATTTGGTCTTGTAAAAACACGACTCCGAAAATTATTCTGTAACAATTTATTAATTTATTAATTTCTTTTCTTTAAGAGTAATTCAAATATTATGGAAATTAAAAATTTACAATCGAACACAAAATATAATATTTCTGGTGTTGTTGTCCATTCGAATGGTGATTATTCATTGATTGAGAAAAATTTCGAATATTCAACATTAGAAAGAAATTATATTCCAAATCAAGTTCAAAATATAACATTTGAATATGAATTAGATGAACATAAAAATGATCGTTTACAAGCGATAGTCAGATGGACTCCGGCAGAAGGTAAATGATTGATTGATTTCAGATTTTTCTAATTAAATTTAATAATTATATTTTTTTTAATAGATATGACATGCTTTTATGATATTTTATATGTTTCACCGCATCATGATGTTGGCGGTGCTGCAGAATTAGCTACCATTCAAAGTCGAAATGTAAGTAATTTTTTTATTGTTCAACTGGCATTTTTAATTTTCTAGATTTTGGATTTTTAACATCTTTCGGGAGTATGTACTTATGAAAGACATTACTAAATTCCTGCCATCTAGATCAACAAGAAGTACGAAAAATCTCTGAAAGCACAAACACCTCTTGCTCTGTTCGGTCATTTTTCAATTTTCGAGTTTTACACATCCTTGCGATGTACCTCCAATAATTAGAGCTAAATTTCAGAGCTTTAGATTATTGGGAGGTATGAGGAAAATACTTCAATTAAGTTTAAGTTTTTAAATCGTAGTTCAGCCACCACTTTGAATTTTCCGAATTTGGAATTTTAAGCATATTTTCAATGAAAGTTAGATTCAAATTTTAGCCCTCTAGGTTATTGCGAAGTATAAAAGAAACATGTCTGCAACAGACAGAAAACAATTGTTCTGTATGCCATTTTAAGTTTTTGAGTTTTGAGCTCAGTCAACATTTTGAATTGTCCTGGTTTTTCGAATTATAGACATCCTTTCGATGTACTTCTGATAGAGCTTAACTTAAACCTCTAGATTATTTCGAAGTATGTGGGAAACACCTCTGAAAGGACAGACAACAATTGTTGTGTGGAACATTTTTAATTGTTGAGTCCATAATTTAGCCACCATTCCGATATCATATTTTATATTATATTTATTAATTCATAATTAAATTTCTCGTCAAATAAGATATGATTCATATTTGGAGGGCCCAGAATACCCGAGATATAGGCATACCTCTGTCAAAAGAAATATTTTTAAAAAGGTATAAAATCATTTACTACGTAATTAAATTCCCCGTTGAATGAGGTGTGGGAGTCATATCTGTAGAACCCAGAATACGCATACCTACTCCATACACGCGAATTTTCAAATTTCCTACCGTAAAAAAGGAATATTTTTAAAAAGGTATAATAGCATTTATTTCGAAATTGAATTTCTCAGTATAGGTCATACCTGTAAAAGACCCAGAATACTCGAGATATACTAGGGTACTCAATAATTTCTCAGCCTTGATAAGAGAACACGCTGCTAACAATTTTTTTGTCTTATATTGGTACAATCTTTATATGAACACGTGTCAAGTTTCACGTCGATAAGTCAATTCAGTCTTTGTTTAGAACCTATTTGAAGTTGACGTGTCATTGAATTTTTTTAATATGGAAAAAATTGAATATCGTGAAGTGATTAATTTCGGTGTTTTGGATGGTTTACCACTTACAGAAATTCATCCAAAATTGTTAGAAGTATATAAGGATGCATCACCTTCACTTGACTGCCCTTTTTAAATCTGATCGTACAAGCCTCGAAGATTAACCACTCGTACGTCGCCCAAAAAGTGTATCAACAACGGAAAACATACAAAAAAATACAGGCTATTGTTTTGAAAGATCGACAAGTGACTGTAGATGAGATAGCTGACACCATAGGCATCTCACATAGATCAGTACATTATATCTTAGCTGAAGTTTTTGGTTTCAAAAAGCTTTGTGCAAAATGGGTGCCGCATTCGCTAACAACGAAAACGAATGCTATGTTACTTTCTCAATAACATTTGGACCGTTTTAAGGAGGATAAAATGGATTTCGTGCGTCGATTCATCGCTATGGATAAAACTTGGGTCCACCATCATTATCCTGAATCGAAACAAGAAGCTCAAAGAGTTCATAGCAGCTGTAGGAGGCGTATTTTAGGGGCCTACCAAATTTTCATTTCAGGGATGGAATCTTTAAATTGGCGAATCGTTGGAATAAGTGTATTGAAGTTCTGGGAAATTATAGAATGAATAAATAAAATATATTTCATTTACAAAAACAGTATTTTTCTTGTCTAGGCTGAGAAATTATTGAGTACCTTAGTACGCATATTTTAATTTCCGCGAATTAAATCCGGTGGAACACTCTTATACTTAAGGAAAAGTGATGTGGAAATTGTTAAGAAATAATTTCAATAGAAAAATTTATTGATTTATATTTAATTATATTTTAAAAAAATATAAATAAATGAATACAATTTCAAAGATATGAATTCTTTGGTATAATTTTTTATCTTTTATAGAATTTCCAAGTGTCGAATTCGCCCACAATGTAATTTAATCTTAGACAAAAAAATTAAATAATAATCAATTTGGTTTGCTTTCTTGTTCTATTTCAAGCCAGCAAATATCTATACACAAATAATACCAGGATTATTTTTTGATGCTGAATATTTAGTAAGTGTACGCGGTATTAATACAAAAGATAAAAAACGTGAAAGTCCATTACAATGGCAAAATATGGAGACGACATCATGTCTACAATTTCATCAAAATAATACGAAAATATGTCGTAAGTTTTATTTATATATACAAAAAAAAAAATAAAGAAAGAAAGAAATATCATATAAATTGTATCCGATCAATGGGCGGAAATCATTATAATCAACTTCCTCCATCCAGACACTTCCCAAAAACTTGAAAAACATTTAATAATAGAATAACGATAAAAACCAACAATCTGGTATTATGACAAAACCAACCAATTATCTTCGATATATTATTGGAAAATATGTTTTCTAGGAAAAATAATCATTTCCGGTTTCGAATTTCCTATTTTAAGATAAATCAAAATTTAAAGAGTTTGTTTATATTTGACATTTATCCATCGAATAAAGTTCTCGTGATACTTTAGAAAAATTCTACTTTCCTATTGGATAATTTATACCGTGTGATTCAAACCTTACTTTTTTTTTCAATAGGGTTTTTTTTTGACAGATCACGCGTGACTAGTGTCATTCTGATTTGTCATTTTTGTTCAGTATTGTATGGCAATTCATCATGTCAAGACTTACATCTGAGCAACGTTTGCTGAATGGGCGCTTGAACGCATCGAAGAAAATCCGGAATTTTCAAGCCAAATTTTGTTCAGTGATGAGGCTCATTTCTGGCTTAATGGCTACGTTAATAAGCAAAATTGCCGTATTTGGGATGATGAACATCCACAAGAGTTTCAAGAGCTACCATTACATCCATTGAAAACAACAGTTTGGTGTGGTTTATGGGCCAGGGGCATCATCGGTCCGTATTTCTTCAAAAATGCGGCCGGCGTCCACGTTACCGTCAATGGTGAGCGCTATCGTGCCACGATATTCGGTTTCAACAAGACGGTGCTACGAGCCATACAGCCCGTGTTACAATGGATTTATTGCAAAATCATTTCGGTGAGCAATTAATTTCATGTTTTGGCCCAGTGAATTGGCCACCAAGATCGTGCGATAACACACCTTTGGACTTTTTTCTTTGGGGCTATGTAAAGTCAAAAGTCTTTGCCGATAAACCAGTGACAATTGAAGTATTGGAAGCGAACATTACACGTGTCATTCATGAGATTCCGGTCGAAATGCTTGAGAGAGTGATCGAAAATTGGACCGCCAGACTGGTTGAGTTGAAACGTAGTGCCGGCCAACATTTGAAGAAAATTATCTTCAAACGTTAATTGCCATACTATGTGCTTAAAGTTGATAATAAAGATTTGATATTTGTATTCAATTCTAAGTGTTTTATTTTTATTTAAAAAAAAAAGTAAAGAATGAATCACGCTATAGTACAAGAGCGTTTACACTTCTTCATTATCCGACAGAAATTCGGCGAATAAATGTCAAATGTAAACAAAAGTCTTGTTTGATTCCATTTCGGGTTTTTTGATTCAATCAATCTCTAAAAAATTTTAATTCTGTTCGATAACACAATCACTATTCAAATATAACCTTTTTCAAACATTTAAGAGGCTACATCTACTCAGAATACCGAAAAAAAATGTCGAAATTCGAAATTTTTATGTTCTAAGAAAGTAGGCCCAAAAAAAAAGTGGGCTGTAGCGCCATAAGGAAGCAGAAGAAAGTATTGATGGAAATAAGATTAATTGTTTAATTTATAAAATTAATAAGAGCTTAAAAAAGAAGAAAACTTTAAGAAAAATATGAAAAAAAGAAAAATGGTATGGACGCCTGTAAATTCTCTTGAGGCTTTACGCCGGTGGACATTCTTCAGCTCAAACTGTTCTACCAAAGGTAAAATAAAACGGGGTTTTAAAGGAAATAAACAGACACGACGATGATTGACAATGACTGATTTTTAAAATTGAACCGAACAATTGAATCATCATCATCATCATCATTAGTGGCGCTACAACCCTATGCGAGTCTTGACCTTCCCACGTCTGCTTCGCCAGGAATCTGTTTCTCACAGCTGTCCTCCAGTTCGTTCGCTCGTCTTCTTCCTTCTGAGACAGTGTTTAAGACTCGGTTACAAGGGTTGTTGTTATTAGACCTGATAACGTGTCCTGCCCACCGAAGCCTCGCTAATTTTATTATGGTGACGACATCACAATTGAATCACAAATATGAAATTACCTTTCAAAAAGTCGTCATTCAAATATAAAAATCAATTTAAAAAAAGAAAAAGAACAGATCTTCAACGACCTCTGATTGTTTCTCACCGTATTTTGTGAAATTTCGAGCCACTGACTTTGCATAAACAGTATTTTGAGAATTTCAAAATGGTTCCCGGACTTGTTTCGTTCAGTATTCTATAACTTCATCAATTCTAGAAGTATTGCTGTGAAATTTTGAGGATATATTTTGGAAATCTAAAGCTTTTCTTTTTCTTTTTAGATGTAACCCTTTAATTAAAGATTGTTCGAGAAAAGGAATTTTCTAAATTAAATATTCGCCTGCATTTTATATGATATTACTTTTGCATGAATATTTTTTTTATTTCCAATATTTATTAATAAATCAAATTTCATTAAAAATAGCACCATTAAGACCAGAAGGTTTATATGCGGACATAGAACGAATCTCAACGAATTTATTCTCATTAAATATTACATGGAATAAAGCTCAAATTGATCCGGATTATTATATTCTTGATGTTCTTGATTTAATTCAAATGCCAGATCAAATAATTACAGTTGAATCAATTAATATATCAAAGGTAATTTGAAATAACTTTAAATTTTTGTGACTGTATTCGAATTGACAAGAATTTGGGTAAAAATCAATTATTTATATTCAGTTGTATATGACACTGTTCAAAATTACATAGTACAACATAATTGATAGAAGAAATCTTAACTTTAACCCTTTGCACTCGACGGCTTCAGAATGGAGTGTCACTTAAAATTGGTCTTCAAATTCGAGGCCACCGTTACGGAGCTGTTTTTATTTAAATGTAAATAAAAGTGCCAAAGTTTGACAAATTTATATTGCGCATGATACAAAACATACACTTTCGCTACGATACAAGACCACAAACAACGAAACGTGAATACCCTTATAGTTTTCTTTTAAACAAGCTCGACCAAATGCTGGAGTTATATGTTTTTTGTACACGTCCATTCATGAGCCATTATGGAGGCTCTTATAAATTAATAGAACACTTGGAAAAAATCTAATTTTTAAAACAAATGTTTGAAAATATTGGCAATTATTTAGACAAATGAATCAATATCATTATGTTATTAATTGTTCAGTTAGCCTTAAGATATAAATTAGCCTAGATTTTGATTTTTTGCCTAAATCACAACACAGTCCTAATCTAATGGCAAAGTACTGTTTAACAGTTTAGAATAAGATAGTAGAGTATGTTACCTGTATTGAAACTATATAATACAATATATAAGCTAAGTAAACTAGAGACAGTGGCTTTACTTTATTCATATCTCAAAGTGATTTAATATTTCAAATATTTAACCACTCGTACTGAAATGATGACTCCAATTAGTTATAATCTTAATATGCTAAAGTATCTAACCGGTTCGAGGAAGAGACATAGTCTCTCGACCAACCTTTTTAGAAGGAAGTGCAATAGGCCAGTAAGGCTTACGTGATAAGGCCCGCAATTGTGCGATCCCCTCCGCCAATACAATACAATGCTAAAGTACTCAATGATGAGCACATTAAATACGATGGAAAATTTTAACAATTTTTCCATAACTAAACGAAAATTATACATAACCCAACAACACAGTCAAGTCAATGCGAATACAGCCTTATTTATAACTTTGCCAAATGAAAATAAGTGTGCGACTACATGGGCTCTACGCTTACTACGAGCGCTTTCGAAAATGAGAGCAACGATAAATATACGCATGTAATTAAATGCAAGTGGCCATATAGCCGAGTTCGTTGGAAGCAGGATACGATAGAAAGCGTAGAATCTATGTGGCCGTACACTTAGTCTTTAGAGAGCCAAAACAAATTTTTATAAACGTTTTTTCTTATTTTTGAATCAGGAATCAATTTCATACCTTTTACCAAATTTAAAATTATTTGGTCATAAATGTGAAATTAAATTAACTGCAACATCTTTCGGTGGAAATACTACAGCAAATATTTTATTATCGATTAATAATCCAATTGAAATTGGTGGTAATTTGAATTAGAAATTCTTTTCTGTTATAAGAACAATTTCTTTAAATATATATTATTTTTTTCTTTTTATTAGATAAACATCATATATTGAAATTATTAATTGTAATTATTACACCAATCATATTAATTGGAATTTTATCATTTATAATATTATTGATTTGTCATCGTCGTGCTAAATTGAAACGATATCAAGAACGTTGTCAATATTTTGAAGTAAGTATTATTTTATTTTGATTAAAAATTAAAATATAAAGACAACGAATAAATTACCTATAAATCGGCATACTAAAACTCTAATAACAACCAGATTAAGGAATCAGTAACACAGGAGTCGATAAACGATTCGATTGAAATTAAATCGTATCGAAAGAACATTTCAATTCCTATGTTTTTTCGATACGATTTGGATCAAACTGAGTTAGACGATTCCACTCCAGATAATTACCGGAAATATGTATAGACAAGGATCAATGAATTTAACACTAAACGTACCACGATCGGTCAAATTACCGGTTGTAAACTTTAGGTTAAAATATGGGGGCCTAAACTTTTCTCAGAAACCATTAGCAGAAATTGTTTTATAGACAGTTTCAAATTTATCCGTTTTGATAAAGAAAAGGTGAGCAAAGCTAACGTTTGAAAACAGATAAATTCAACTTGATATCTGAGTTATCGTATACATTCATTGAGAATAGCTAAAACTGTTACCAAACCAGGGGCAAAAGTTACCGTAGACGAACATCTATTTCTAACTAAACATATGGATTCACGTAATATTGTACATGCACAAAAAGCCTGATAAATTTGGAATCAAATTCTGGTTACCATCGGACGTAAACACATACATCATAAATGCACTTACATATATAGGAAAAAATAAAGATAGGCACTCGTCAGTACCATTAGCTGAATATGTTGTACTCAAACTCATGGAATCATTTACGTGTTGCGGAAGAACTGTAACCACAAACAAGCTTTTCATAAGCAAATCCCTAGCAACAAAACTCCTAGCTAAAGAGGACTACGTTAGTTGAAATTATCTGCTCAAATAAAAAGGAATTACCAATAATTGCGAAGCAGAAGAAACACTTTCTAATGAATCTTTTTAAATAAAAAAGTATAAAAGCATATCAAAGAAAAAGGACCTTTATTTAACTCCAAGGATAAATCTATAAAAGTTGAAAAGAAATGATAAATGTATACCTGAGGCAGTTTCATATTATAAGCAAACTAAATTTGGTGTAGAGATGATCAATCAAAAGACGAGGAAATATTAGCATAAAATCTAAGTCTCGCAGATGACCTGCTCAAGTATTTTTTAATATTCTTGACTTAGCTGGTGTAAATGCATGGATATTGTACAAGGAAACGACAGGAGAAAATATATCGAAACAAGATTTTTCAATCCAGTTAGCAGTTGTCGCTGATTATCGAGAAGCTCGGGAAGAACAAAAAGGAATAACAAATACGGAACGAATATTGATTAAATCTACGACAGATTCTTATAGAGCAAATAGGTACATATATGTATATTATGTGCTGGTACGTTTAGTGTTAAACAATGTTACAGACAATATTCGGAAGTGCAGACTAAATATAGACAATATTCTGAAATACATATTCGAAAGTTTAGACAATAAACAGTGAGTTTAAACAGTCACACAGACAATATCCAAAAGTACAAATAACAAACAGTGATACAGACAATTTTCGGAAATACAGATAATGAATAATTTCTTTGAACAATCATAGAAGCAAAATTCGGAATTACACATAACAATCAATTTAAACCGTCCCATAGACAATATCTGTTAAACCAGAAACATAGAACTTAAACCATAATACAGATAATGTTCGGAGTATACAAAATTTAGTAGCCAGATCTCCAACGAAATTAAATAATAGAAATTTGTCTTAAATCTATTTAACAATCTATGTTTTTTTTCTTCTTCTTCTTTTAGGAATTAGAGAAAAAAGCGCCCGTTGATCCGAATTCAAATTTTGAATTTTCATCAAAATCGTTCACAATTTTACCAACAATGGAACAATTAAGTATTTTACAGCATGAACTTGAAAATAAATTATATATTGATGATGAAATGGAAATCGATCGAAAAACTGTTACTCTATTGGAAATATTGGGTGAAGGTGCATTCGGATTAGTACGTAAAGGTGTATTAAATTTGGGAGAAGATAATCAATGTGAAGTTGCTGTTAAAATGTTGAAAGGTTTGTTTTGTAAGCTATTAATCATTGACTATTTGGGATCAGTATAGCCCAATTTTGATGTGTCTACCTAGAGACACTTCCTCATACTTTTTATACGAAAAGATTTTGTAATTCTAAATTTAATTTAAACCAAAATTTTGCAGATCATCCTTCATCAGATGATATTAAAGAATTTCGTCGTGAAATTGATGTTATGAAATTTGTCGGAGTTCATCCGAATATTGTTGGTATTGTTGGTCATTGCACAAAAAATATATCTGATATGTTGTTATTAACAGAATATTGTAGTAAAGGGAATCTATTAAATTTTTTAAGGTAAATATATTTCGTAATTAGAAACCGTTTTTTCCGAATATTTGGACAAATATGATGTAATATATAATTCCTCTACCGACACGTCGAACAAGTGACCAAGTTTTAAATCTCTTATAAAAAGAGTTTTCAAGCACTTAAGTATGAACAAGATAAAGTCGTTATTGTATTTAATATTGGACTATATTTGTAGGAAAGATTCCATGATTTTCTTAATAAAAGAAAATCGGGTACTTTCCCTACAAAAATACATAATTATTGTAAAATAAATTGCAATATTTCATGAGTTTTCTAGAAAGAAAGTTCATGGAAAATTTGCATAAAAAAACACAAATATTCAAATTTCGTTCTGACATTTCGGGGAATATGTTTCCATGCTGGTTCTAGAAGTACGTTTCCGTGTAAGGTTTTACAAATTCTACTTAAACCTTAAATGGAAACGCCACAGAAACAGATCAGTTCGAATCAAGAACTTGAAACGTGATTATCAAAGAGATTTTGAACAGTGATTATTTGTGGTGTGTTCAGTTTAGATGTATGAACTTTTAAAAAGTGGTCACATAAATTTGTTCTAAAGTAGAGATCTACGTGTTCCATCATATATTCTTCCTTTTTCGTGTATTTAAATAGAATTACTTAATTAATATGTTTCCAAATTTTCATTTTCTAGATCCGAATGGAATTATATGAATAAGATTCGTTCTAAAACGATTATAATGAATGATGAATGTTGTTTAACACCATTTTTAGAATCTCAAAAACATCCAGAATGTGTTTTTAATTTTGATACATCATTTGTTGATAAGTTATCAATAAAATATAAAAATATTGATACAGAAATTTGTATACCAAATGATATAAATGATACAACGAATTTAAAAATCTTTAACAATAACAATAATAATAATAATAATAATAATAATAATAATAATAATAATAATAATAATAATAATATGCATAATAATAATTTATGTATAAATTCATGTAATTCGAATGAGTGCCTTCAAAATAATGAAATAGATTCATTAAAAAATTTCCCAAAAAATTGCGAATGTAAATCTTTATTGGATTATAATTCCGATGGAAAACTGAAGGCATCATTATTATTTATTGAAAATGAAGGCTATTATAAATTTCTACAAAATCAAAATGATAAAAATAAAAATGATGATTTAATAAATGAGAAATCTAATGATGAACATAGAAAATTATTATCAAGCAATGATTTATTGGATATTGCTAAACAAATTTCAATGGGAATGGTAAGTAAAATATTTCATTTTATAATTACTATACTAGCTGAATTCCCACGGCGTTGTTTTAGGCCGCCGGATTCTATATGTCCCATGATGATTAAAAATTTCAGATTTAACAGAATTCATTTTAATTTGAACGATTTTTATTAATTCATACAAGTATATAAAATATTTTAAAATTTCGAATGATTTATAGCGAAGTAAACAACATTTTTTGTTTAGTTTTGTTTTCTTTATATTGGCGGAGAGCTTAGACAGCACAAGAAATGCATATTCTTATTCACTGCGGATTTGAAACCATTTTGTATTGTGTATTTTTAATTAAATGATACGATCATCGTCGAAATTATACGATGCGAACCGATATGTGCAAACAAACAAAATATGAGTTTTACAGATATAGATTATTCGTTAAATATATCAATTAAATAATTTAACTACGTTCTAAACAATACTTCTAGATGTCATTAGAAACAATAACCATTCTTAGTTTCATGAAAATCCACACACTATTGTACAAATTAAGGATATTTTCTAGTTTTAACCTTTCTTCACCTCCCTTTCATGGAAATCCACCCATTATTAACCGAATTAATGGTATGTTTCTACTTTTGAGCTGAGCATTCTGTTTGTTATATCTCCCCTTATTGGAAGTTGATCGGACAAGCAGAAGTAGGTCAAAATTAGCTTACAAGATTCCGTGCTCACAAGTGAAAGGACAGGACAGCTTTTATGGACATTTTTCACGTCCAAAGACGAAAATTTAGTTCCACTGTTATTAAAAATAATTTTACTTCACAAATTCTTCAAAACTCCACCAAACTGGGACTGAATTCTTAAAATTGCTAACAGATAGCGTTACAAACAATGAAATGAAATACAATATATAGATGAACAAATTTTCGTACCCAGTTTTTGAAAGCTTTTTTTTACGAATTCCAGTCTTCTAATACTTACAAGAATGAATTACTAAAGAACTAAAGAATTAAACATGTTGTGAATTGTATATGTGTAAGCTACATTAGGTGCACATTAGATATTTTTGAAATAAAAGCTCTGGAGTTGTAGTACATAACTTGTTTTAGTAGACTGTGCGTTTCGACTTTCCATGTTTCAATCACATGAAGTTTGTTTGTGTGTTGTGAGTTTGGTCAAACACAACCTGTGAAACAAGTTAAGTACTACCATCTATGACTTCTTAATATCACAGATTATATTGGAGATATAATATCCAAATCCCAAAGTGGGTTTCTTAAATAGGTTTCACAAAAATCTCTAAACTCCTCCAAACTAGGAATGGTTTTCTAAAATTACCAATAGATGTGGCTTGAAGTGAACAATCGAACAGATCGGTACAAATCTAGATTTGTATACGGACCCTATATAGATATATCCCAATAGGGATCGAAATAGATTTGTCTATTATTAAAAATGGTTTTATTTAATAAATTTTCTAAGATCCATCAAATGAAGATTGATTTTCTACATTTACTAATACAGATGGCGTTATAAAGGATATCTATTTTCTTTCAGGAATTTCTATCAAAAAATAAAGTTGTTCATCGAGATTTGGCAGCAAGAAATGTTTTAGTTTGTGAAGATCGACGAACAGTAAAAATTGCTGATTTTGGGTATATAAAATTAATTTCGAGAAAAGCTTAAGAAATAGATTAACAAGTATTATTTTCTTATTAGATTAAGCCGTGATGTTTATCAAGATAATATTTATAAAAAGACTGGAAATGGTAAATTACCAATAAAATGGTTAGCATTAGAATCGATGACACACCAAGTTTATACCACTCAAAGTGATGTGTAAGAAAATTAATTTGAATTAAAAAGATTTTCTCTTTTAAGGAAAATAAATTTCCTTTTCTTTATACTTTTTTTTCTTAGATGGTCTTATGGTATACTCTTATACGAAATTATAACATTAGGTGGAACACCATATCCAACAGTGCCAACAAATCGTTTATTAAATTTACTTAAAACTGGCTATCGTATGGAAAAACCAAAAAATTGCAGTCAAATTTTGTAAGTGGAAATTTTTCCAAATTGAAAATCGATTAATCTATTTAAAAAAATTTTCATTTTAGATATAATATAATGCATTCCTGTTGGAATTACAGTCCGAATGAAAGACCAACGTTTACAGAAATTTATGAAAATTTAAATCAAATTTTATTAACAACATCCGAAGAACATATTATTGATTTGAATATAAATGAATTGGATACAAGGTATTTGGAGAAATTATGAAAGATAGGAAACCTTTTTTCTTGATAGGGAAAATCTGTGATAAGAAATAAAATCCTTTAAAATTGAAAAGCCTACCATATTTAGAAGAGATAAAACAAGTTTTTAGACATTCTACTGGGTCCAGCAAATGACATGTCCGGATTTAAAAGCGCTCTAATTTTTTTATTTATTGGTCGATTTTATTAAAACTTATGGAAATGATATTTTATAATACATAGTTAACTTTACAATTATTCGAATGGTATGTAACCTTAAACACCAGCTGCAATCTCTTTTTAAACGATATACACAATGCTCGCACGATGTCATGGCTTAAACAGTTCCATTCACGAGTCAAATCTTTTTCAACTGGTTTTCTTATGACTCTCAAAGGCTCGCAAATTTTCATCGGAACTTCTCTTTAAAACCAAACACGATCGTTTTGTTTGTTGAGAAATTGTTAAATGCAGAATGTTTTCTCACCGGAAAATACCAAATTTAGTAAATCACCAGGAGCGAGCGTACGAAGTAATTCTTTTGATTGAACAAAAAATAAGAACGCATCTTTTCACCAACAAATAATTTTTACTACTGACAGACAATATGTCAAACATCATTCATGTCAAATTTTAGTATTGCAAGATGTGCGATTTACATTTGACAGCGATTTGTATTAGACGGGCACTTAAATTGTCAGACCTGGTATATCCATAATGGTATGGAAACAATTTCTAAGATACACTACGCAAAAACAAGATCCTCTCTAACGAGACAGGACAATTTCTTAGACACGGAATTTTTTCTAGTTTGTTTTTAAGTTTTAAGAAAAACATTCATTTAGTTTGAAGCTTTAAGATGCTTTCTCATATATCTTCCCATCAATTTTTATCTAAAATTAGGCATTAAAAATGTCTCGTAAAAAATGTCTAATATCAAAAAACGCATATATCTTTTTACCAGGCAGCTTCATTAGACTTTTTTCAAAACTTATTTTCAGTCGGACTAAAAAAAAGTCTTGTGGAGACTCTAAAAATTGGACGTTTTTTTCAGTCCGACTGAAAATAAGTTTTGAAATAGGTCCAATGGAGTCGTGGGGTTATCAATGTCTTTCGTATGAATTCACACTATATTGGAGGACATATTTGATAAAATTTATACGAAAGACATATGACAAAAACAGATAGTCTGAAGACTTCTTTTAGAAAAAAGGAATGCATTTCTACTTAGTTCTATTTTGACAATACATAATATCTTAGGGTTAGTTCAGATTGCACAATATCTCACAATCCTATAGTATAACATACTACAATAATTTCTATGAGACATTTTATATCTAGACCAGAAACAAGTACCTCCTTAAAAGCAACAGAAACCGTTCTCAAGGAAAAAGCTTCTTAATCTCCAAAGAAATATCTGTCTTTGATGATTGAGGTGTATCCAAGAAAATCAATATATGGTAGATTAAATTTTTTTTTATTATAATTTCAGGTCCAAATCCGTATCAGACGAATCATATTTGAAGCCACTTTAACATGAATCAGATGGAAAATAATATGTCATATATATAAGAAAATATATTTTTGTAATAATTTTTAACAAAAATTTAGTTAGTAATTTTTATATAATATTATAAAATATAAATTTTATAAAAATGTTAAATGTTTATAAACAAAAAAAAGAAAAAAAATTGACATGTTTTTAATCAAATTCAATAAAATTAACTTGATTTTCTTTTAAGAAGAAAAACTAAAAACCTGATTTTTTTATTATCATTTTCACTTAATTTATTGATGGTCCTTCCATTTATGGAAGACCACAGATCGAACCTGAAAAGCGTTAGTTACAAGCAAAGGTCAATTGTAAAGTTTTCCTGTATTCCGAAACTAATCGAACGAGAGTTTTAAAGAACGAGGCCGACTAATCTCTGTACTTGAGCTGTTCATGCTTATCTATAAATTAAATCGTATTCAAATAATACAAGTGTTATTTGCACACTAACTAAATTCTCCAGCGTTGCTCGGGGTTCCCTGGATTTTACATACCCCATGATGAATCAATGAATTAAGTCTGCGAAAGAAGCATCAAAATTACTACTATTTCAAGATGTTTTCTCCATAACTTTGTTTTGTCTTCTTCAAATCTGTTCTAATTCACAGGTAGGTTCGGGCATAAATATCTTTTGGAAATTTTATTGAAATTGGTATATTAGTTTTTAAAATACAATCGGAAAAACTTATTTTTTCTTATGACTATTTCTTTTTCCACTATCTTTGGACCGATTTCACTGAAATTTAATATCGTATCGCCTATTTATGTAGTGAACCTATGTAAATCTATCTATTATAATAAAAAAGTTTTTTCCGCACATCATTTATAAATTTTGTAGTAGAAAAAGCCTAATAAATAATTTATAATTAAAAAATGTTCGGCACCGACGGGGATTCGATCTTAGGCAGTTTGTCTTAC
Source organism: Xylophagus ater (assembly GCA_963422695.1). Lineage (NCBI taxonomy): Eukaryota > Metazoa > Arthropoda > Insecta > Diptera > Xylophagidae > Xylophagus > Xylophagus ater. Next base: position 40,712,277 of record OY730484.1, read on the forward strand.
TAAGTGAATCTCTTGCTAACCATGCCATCGACTTTTCTCAACGTAAATCAGATTCGTTCATATCAAATCAGAACTGAATAAATAATTTTATAACTTAAAAAAAAATATACGCCATCGACTCACAAAACTTACGCACAGTAGTTTTACTAAATCCTGCGAGATAAATGCTTCAGCCAATTCAGATTGGATAATATCAAATCAGAACTGAATAAATAATCTATCTATTATCACATGTTATCATTTCTATTCACACATGGTGAACTGTATGTCGCTCTATCACGATGTAGAAGCAGAGGAGGTATTAAAATAGAGTGCAAGCTAGAACAAAAGGTCATAAAAACATTGTATTTGAAGAAGCCGTGAAATAAATCACAAAAGCAGTTACATATTTTTTTGCTTCTTACTCTATTATGCTTAATTTTTACCATTACATTACACAAAAACTACTCGAAGTCCACTCCGGGACCCGGGATTGGCGAGCGAAGCAAACAGGAGCGGAGCCCCCTAGTAATTAAAAAAAAAATTGTTACATAAATTTTCAAATTAAATCCGAAAAACCATAAAAATAACGACAAAACTTTCTGGTCACCCTGGTTTTTTCTTTATAACTTTGCTTTCCCTTGGTCGATTTTGCTGAAATGCAATACTAAACCAAGTTAAGCAAGAACCAACTTATAGTGTAACTTTCATCAAAATCGGTGACGCGTTTTTGAGTTATTTTGTATACGGACTTTTAATCAAATGACATCGATGGGAATCGATATGCGCAAACAAACTGAATTTCAGATGTAGTATTTAGCCGCGAAGCTCAACATCTACATTATTGTTATATTATATTTGCCAGTATGTATCAAGTTGGTTGTTGAACGACTGGACCGATTTTGATGAAACATGTATCAAACGATTCTTTGTTCCATGTAGCTGGTTATAAGCTATATCAAAATTGCCATGCCCACAATTAATGAAAAACACGATAATTTTCGACATATTTATCGCAAAAAAGTGAAACTTGATAAGTGAGTTCATATGGTCACTGCCGACAACTACATCAAAAGTGGGCGGTATTGGATTCATGGAACGCCCCTATTAGAAAATTTTTCTATAAATTTTAATGAGAACAGTATAATAAACTCTTTTTTTGATGATTAAAACTCATTTTTAGTCTGAATAGGCTCAGGTATTCTGCTAGTTTTTAATATAAATAAAATTAAATCTGATTTGAATGAAATGGAAAACATATCTCAACTAGATTTGGTATTGTATTTGAACAACAAAATCAGTCAACGTATTCAGGATAGTTCTGAATTGGAAAAAATTCATAGGAGAGTAAACAAAACTAACCAAAATGAGGTACGATTAAAAATTCAAACCAATTTTGTTATTTTTAAATCTTCCAATGAAAAAAAAACCTTTGATTTGTGCTATCTACCATCTGGTATCCATGACTCCTATCCATCATTAATTAGCGCCCGATATTATCCGGCACTAAATATTTGTATGATAGACGCGGATAGCATTCTCAAAAAAATACAGCATTTATTACGTTTTGGAAGAAGAAAAAAAAAACTACTGTATTTTATAAGAAAAGCAAGCGATTTAATAATTTTGATGAATTTTTTTTAATCTAGTTTGTAAGTAAAAATAATTTTTCATCAAACTCTCCAATATTCTATCATTATATTTTTTAGAAGTTCTATAATAATACATAAATCCGGAAAATTTGTGAGAAAAGTGAAAAAAAAAAGGTTCAAACAATATTTTCTTTAATTTTCCAATTAATTATTAAAATAATCTTTCGAATTCGTTTAGACGACATTAAAACAATTTAAAGGAAGAAAAAAAGAAAAACAAATGGATCATATTGGACAATTAAATGATGATGATTTAAGATTCTATTCAAAAGAATATGGTCTTCCAAATATACCAATAACGCCTACAACAAAAAAAAGCATCATAAAAAAACTTCGTAAACTTAAGGCAAATCCAGATTTACGAGTTCAAAGTAAAAAATATGAAGAAGAATTAGTTGTTAAAAAAGAAAAACTAGAAGAAATAACAACAGATTCAAAATCTCCATCACCAATAAGTACAATAAACTCCTCATCAATGATCTCAACAATGTTACAATTGAAACAAAATCTAATATCAGAAACTTCAACACGATTAAATATATTAAAAGAAAAATTCAATATAAATCAATTTCTTTTTGCGGGTCTTGTATTGATTTGTATTTTAGCTGGATTTTCATATTATATAAAATTCAATTCGGATTTTGAAAATGCTATTAACAAAACAAATACTATAGTCTTTACGATTCATAGTGAAGAGTTAAAGAAATTCTTTTTTCTTGTCGGTATTAGCGGAATTATATTCTTCGGAATTTCTATAATTTATGTAATTTCTAAGAAATATATTCAATATCAACAAAAGAAATCGAATGCTGTAAGGAAATTAATGGAAAAAATTGAAAATAATTTAAAAATTCGGGCATTTAATAATATGATGATTGTTAATCATTTACGTCTTAAATTAATATCAGTTGATAATCAGAAAAATTTAGAATCTTGGATTGCAGCTACTATAAAACTTTTGGAAGAATTCGATAGTCGATAGGTGAAAATAGGAAACTAATGAAATGGATTGATGAAGTATCACCCTAAACGACGAAAGACAACAAAGTAATTATCATTTTTATACATTTCCTATCACTTAAAAAGTGATAAATTGAAAACTAAATATTATGCTATCACCTTTAAATAATAGTAAACTTTCCATTTGAATATGTAGCTTCTTGAAAACGTAAGTTGCATTTTGCTAAAATTCATAATTATAATAACAATCAAATAATATCAATAAAAAAATTAATTTACTAGAATTGATTTTACGAATAACCACCCAACTGTTTAATAACAGATCGAATTTCTTCATAAAAATCTATTTCTTTGGATGTTGTGCTTAGTAGTTCCTCTAATTTTGCTACTATTCCGATATCTTTAAGCCTTATATTCCATGGGCATTTGAATCATTTCGATGAACTAAATTACCAATTGCAAACAATGCTCCAGCAGCCTGAAGTTTCGTATCTATATGCACTAAAAATTCACCAAGCTTTTTTAATATTCGATCATCTTCCATAACATAATCTTTTGCTTGAAAGCTCCAGCTGCAATATTGCCAATAATACATAATGCCTGTTCCTTTACTTCAGCTGGGTGTGGTGAATCAAGTACCATATTAACGGCTTGCATTAACTTCAGTTGAATGTTACGACATTATATTATCAATATGTAATGATTTACTTAATAAATTACGTAATAAACCTAAAGTTTTCATAATCACACGAGTATCAGAATCATTTAATAACTACAATATTCGATCTGTTCCCAATGAATCAATAATTTTTGTTTTCACATGTTGCTCAGCTTGAAATGCCATATTCATAAGTGCCCAGCTGCCATTTAATCGAAGTGCTGCATCTGGATTTTCTGTTAGAAGACATAACATTCCAAACAACACCTGAATCTAACATTGGTTCTTTAGCTGGTGAGAATTCAAGTAAAAGATTACATATTGTTGAACGTAACAACATTTGATGGTTGTCCAGATAATAAAGACATTAACGGTCGCCACACCGAATGATCTTGAAATGTTGTTCTTAATTGTTGTACAGATCTTGATAATGAATGTAAACATCGTACAGCTGCTAATCGTACATCTGGGCTGGGGTCACCTAAATCTTCTAAAACTTTTTCCATTAGACTTTTCATTTCAATTATACGTTTACGAATATCTTCATCATTTGAACCTAATGATGCAAAACATCGAAATGCACCTTGCTTTGGAAGTGCTGATGAACTTTGTAAAAATTGTGATAATGATGATATTAGGTGATTACTTATGGTGGCTAGACGTTGAAGTTGTGAATCAATCTCAGCTAAATATGCTAATGTTACGGCTGATGTTGCACGAAAATCTTCATCGAATTTTCATCTGTACAAAGCCTTGCTAAACATGGCAATGTTTTATATACAATTCTATTATCACTTGACGGTAAAGTTTCAGAACGATGAATATAAGTTAAACATCTGGCAGTAGCCAGTTGAATTTCTGCATCTCGGATCCGTGATAGTAATGATGTTAAAATATCTGGTAATGATTTTCCTTCGTTATTTGTGACACAAACAATATCAGAAACAGCATGATTTGTAAAACACATTGATGCCAAACATTTAAGAGCAGGTGTTTGTAAAACTGAATATTGTGTACTCCATCATACGGGCTAAAAATGGTTGAATTTCCTTGTTGATACTGTTTGGTTTTACTTGTACAATTAGTATAAGGTGAATATCCTTTTTTGTATATATGAATTTGAAATAAATAAATAAATAAATAAATAAATAAATAAACTTAATATTTACTTGGGTACTTGCAAAGCGTGTGTACTTAAATATTAAGCTCTCATAAGAAGGTGTCAAGGAGCCTACACACGTTCAATGTTACTTGAATGACTCATATTTCAAGTAACATTGAACGTTTGTAGGCTCTTTAAGTACTTGAATTAGAGCACGTGGTTTGGATAATTGATTAAATGAGTAAACAGAATTATTCAAATATTTTGATTATTCTTTTAAGAGAAACAAAGCAAAATAATTTTGGAAAGACAAATTCTATAATAGAAAAGTATGGAGAGCTAGCAAAACAACCGGAATAAGTACAAAAAAAACACACATTACAAAAGATTACGGGCAGTTTTCGAAAACCAATTGATCAACCATGCCATAACTTGAACGCCTAATATTCAAGTACACACGCTTTGCAAGTACCTAAATATTAAGTTTTCAAAAAGCTACATATTCTTGAAGAGTGTGAATAGATAGTTCCTAATATTTAGGCAATAATGTAATAAAAAGCCTGCCTTTGGAAGCCATCACTTCAAAATTTCCTAGTAACTAATCACTGTCGTCTTACAGAATTCCATTGCAGATCTTTTAAACAATCGAAAATTATACATCAATGTTTATATATTTATCAAATGTTTTAGTTATTTTCATTTAGAAATTAAGAAATTCTTAATTGATTGTTTTACTTTGAAGAATTTCATGTATATTTTTAATTTATTTAAATAAACTTTTTAAAAAAAACCGATTTGAAAACTTTTTTCGATGATTTTAGCAGGATTTTTAGATTAAATGAGAGAAATATACTCTGCTCTTAATCGCATACAAATTTTTAGAGAATTTTAACACCGACAGAAATTCATCCAAAATTGTTAGAAATATATAAGGATGCATCACCTTCATTTTACACTTGTGAAAAAATGGGCAGCTCCTTTTAAATCTAGTCGTACAAGCCACGAAGATGATACACTCAAACGTTGTCCAAAAAGAAAACATATTAAAATAACAGAATATGGTTTTGAAAGATCGACGAGTGACTGTGGATGAGATAGCTGACACCATAGGCATCTCACATGGATAGCTACATCACATCTTAGCTGAAATTTTATGTTCGAAAATGTTTTGTACAAAATGGGTACCGCATTCATTAAGAATGGAACAAAAGCACATTCAAATGCGACCTTTTCGACAACATTTGGACCATTTTAAAAGGGATAAACAAGATTATGTACGTCAATTTGTTACTATGGATGAGACTTGGGTCTACCATTACGATCCTAAGTCTAGATAAGCACTTAAAGAGTGGTGGGAGCCCGGTACTTCAGCGCCAAAACAACCAAGGATGTCCAGGTTGACCAAAAAGACGTTGGCATTAGTTTTTGGGATACAAAAGAATTTTGTTGATGGTAAAACAATTAACTCAAAATATTATTCAAGCCTTCTGGATCAATTGAATGCAAAAATTCGTGAGAAAAGACCGGGTCTAGAAAATAGTTTTCCACATATTTTTTCTGGCGATGAGAAAATATAACGAATTAAAATACGAATTGATTGAACATCTAGGTTTGATTCCCTCTGATTATTATGTTTCCCAATCGGAAAAAAATTCCTGGCTAGAAAGCATTTTACATCAAATGACGAGGCAGCCGTGGATGGATATTTTACAGATCTTCGGGAATCACGCTTTAATGATGGTATTGAATTATTGGAAAAACTTTGAAATAAATGAACTATTTCACGGCAAAATACAATTTCTTTCATTGGCAAAATACAATTTCTTTCATTGTTAGGCTGAGAAATTTGTAGTTTGTCGGAGGATTTGCAAAGTTTCTCAACAATCGGTATTTCTCTTAAAGTTGGAAATGTATCCGCAAATTATTTCCGTTCTAAATAGAAATATACAATTTATAAAGGATTCGAATTTGTTTTTCACACAAATTCATTGAAATATTAACAAATTCCCAACAATTTCAAAATAAATTGAAAACGAAAATAACAACTCATAGAAAATCTAATCAATTTTTTTTTAATTAAATCTGAATTACAATCAATAGTTCCACTCCTGACATAGTTTAATAAAGCATATATATATATCCATCAATTCTAATCACTTGAAAGGATAAAAAACCAGATCGATGTTTCTAAACAATGGTGATACAATTTTTAAACAAATTGAAGATTGAATGGAGGAGCATTGTTTATAAAATAGAGCACAAGGATTTAAAAGAATTATAAGAATTCTATAAAAGTGAAGGATACTAGATAACAGCCTACTCATCTTTATTTAAAAAAAAAAATCATTTCTTGAAGCATATGGACATGGATTTGGATAATTCTATTAAGATAATACAAATATAATCCATACAGACGTCATTGTTGTTAGTCTAGCCTATTTCTTACATTTTTGGAGGTTTTTTTTTAATGCTTCAAATCCATTTAAATACCTAATTACCCAATAACAAACAAACCTGAAGGAAAATGTTCACAAGAACAGCCAAGAACCAAGATAGTTAGATGATGAGGAACATAAACTAAAAAGGATGAATGTAAGAAATTCTATTAAGCAAAATAACAGGAGCTGTATTTGGTTTATCAAAAGTCTTTGTCGAGATAGTAGAAATTTGATATTTCACAATATCGAAACAAGAAACCAAATATGGGCCCTGGAGAGGATTGTTTTAGCGGTCAAGTCTCTAAGAACGATGTTAATGCAATGATAATGGAATTATTCTGGATGATTTCCTTTAAATGTTTCAACTAAATCATAAATAAAACTGGCTAAGAAATTTTCCTGATACCGTCATCATGTGAAACGTATCAAATCTAACAAACAACTTATAGCTATCATATGAATATCTTAGGTCTTGTATTTATATGGAATTGTAGTTCTAGTCCAATAGCTTCTTCTTTTCTCTAAAAAATGCCACTTTTCTCTTTCGTTTTGTATATAGAGGTAAGGTTACGTAAAATATGGGTATTTACGTATTTACTAGGCCCACGATACTAAAATGTATTTTCAAGAATTACATATCCTATGCTCTCAAGCAGGATTGGCCAACAAGTCGATTGCGAAGTAATTTTTGGTCGATTATATTCGACGGAAATAAAATTTAATATACATTTTGGGGTTACTTTTCAATTAATAAATCTTAACATATAAAATGTAAAAATAATACTCCTCCTTCGCCTCCGCGCCACTATAACACAGGTTTCAACCAATTTTGGTATATACCGATTCTACTTAGAAAATGCGGTACTTTTTAAAAGAATCGGTCAAGTCGTTTTCGGACCCAATTTTACAAATCAGAAAATTCTATTTTCATTTAATTTTCATTTGCCAGCGCACTGACAAATGTGATCAGTAGATGCTGGCAAAAAGCAGAAGAAAATTCAGGTTTTATTCATAATTCGATAATGAGAGATAAAGCTCGTTCAATTAAATGGCTTTGTAAACAAGCAGAACCACAAGATATGCAGGCTACGGAGAATTCAAAAGTAGTTCATCAACGACAATTACACCCACTTAAGTGTACTGTTATGTGCGCGGTGTATCGTCTGGGAGCAACATTGATTTATATTGCTTCGAAAATGAAGACACTGTTGTAGTTTCCCTCAATATCGGACGATGTTGTAGTTTCCCTAAATATCAGACGATGTTGTAGTTTCACTCAATATCGGACGATGTTGTAGTTTCCCTCCATATTGTACGATGTTGGAAAATTTTTTAATGCCAGCTGTGAAAAACCATCTCTTTAAGGTCCAACAAAATGGAGCCACAAGACATACTGCAAGAGATTCAATGGGGTTTTTCTTCTCCGAAAACAAACAACAACGATTAATTATTTGAAAAAATCTTTAATTTTCTTTTTTATTTTATTAATTTCTTGTGTGTTAAGAATAAGCATACAAATATAAAAACTATTTTAATGAAATATATTTTTTCTTTCTTCCATGTTTTTTTCAAATATGATTCGACGATTCATAATAATATATTTTCTTTTCTTTTTTTAATTATATTTTTTTTTCTATATACAAAAGCAAAGAAAAATTACCGAGTAAATTAATTAATATACGATTATTTCTAGTGAATCAGAACTTAAAGGTTTTCTTATTGAAATTAAAAGTTCTCTAGGCTCTAAAACCATAGAATCATGTTGAAATGGATATAAAAAAGAAGTTTTAAATATGATAGTGAAATGTATTTTCCCTATAATTACAGATCAAATCCAAGAGAGTCACATAACTTATCAAAAGAAGTGACTCTCGAAGAAAATTAAGTATGTTTCTTTAAGAAGTGAAATGGAATTCTGTAATGGTGACAAAGATTAAAGCGATAACTTCAATTCAAAGTAAGAATATTTGAAAGTGTAGAGTCACCCACTTCAAATTTATCACTTTCAAGTGACAAATTGCCTTACAAAATTGTATGAGAATGACAAATCAATTGTCATTACAAATTATTGGTGTTTTCGTTTCTCGTATGAAAATTATGATCTGGAAAATGCAATACATCCCATACCTCGTCGCTTTACGGCCTAGATACCTTCCGGAAAAGTTGGCCGTAAAACGAAAAGCCGTATAACGAATCAATTTTTTTCTGTAGCAAGTGCTGCCTAACGGGAGAAGCGGAAACTAAACAAAAAACAAAACACAGAAAATTATACATTCTCGATCAGAACTTTCGAAAAATGAAAACGAGAATTTTGAGAGATCAATATTTGTTTTAAGAAATGAACGGAAAAAATTCTGATTTGCCTTGAAAAATGGTATAAAATAGAGAATTTTTATCGAGAAATGAAAGCGACATAAGATACAGAAAATTCTACATTCTCAGTCAAAATTTTCTGTGAAACGGGAACGACAATCGCAGAAGATCAATTTTTTTTCGTTTGAGAAACAAACGTAAAAAATTCTGACTTGCTTTAAAAACTGGTGTAAAACATACAATTTTTTCGTGAAATAAAAGCACTGAGATACAGAAAATTCCATATTCTCCTTCAACATTTTCCGAGAAACGAAAACGACAATTTTGAGAGGGTAATATTTTTTTTTAGAAACAAACGTAAAAAATTCTGACTTGTCTTGAAAACTGGTATAAAATGCAGAAATTTTTTTTTCGTGAAATGAAAACGTTATAAGTTTTGCCTTGTTAAGACAATAAATATCACAGGTTTTCACATAATCTCAATAAGAAAACCATATTCTTAGACCACCAGTCACGGTTTTTTTAATTCAAAGGAAACTTGATATAAATTTATCAAAAATTAATTAAGCAAATAATTTGAATATATAATAATAATAATAATAAGATTAGAATTGTATCTTAAAAAACTATATAATAACGAAAAAAAAAGAAATGAAATGAAAGAAACTGAATAAAAAAAAATGTATATTCTCTTATTTTAAAGAAAATATTTGAAAATAATAATAATTCAATCTGTTTGTCTTGCGAGTGGATCAACACGATCAATTGGTGGTGGTGAAGTTAGAACTTCAACATTTGGCGTTGGTCCTTGTGTTAAATAACCAGCTGTTGGATTAACACCTTTAGAAGAAATAAAAAAATAATAATCTAATATTAAAAATATATCAATTTTGTGTATACCTGTTAAATAACCACGAACATTTGTATCCGTTATAAATAAATCATGTCGTTGATCTTTAAATTCTGCCCATACAGGATGTTTAAGTAAGATTTGTGATACACGATCACCATAATTTAAATTATGTGTCATAGCTTTTAATGCGGCTACTATTTGGGCTTTAACTGTTGATGGATTATCAACATATTCCATACGACTTTCAAGTAAACTAAGTAGGAATGCTATTAGATTTGTTTCTAATGATTGACTTATCAATGAATCCTTAAATAAATGTATATTAAAATTAAAAATTATTAAATAAAAGTAAAAAATGAAAAATACTAACATGTTGATATTTAAAAAGTCGACTTAATGTCTCACAGGTTTTTTCAACCAGACTTTTATGATGTTCCATACATTTTTTTAATGGCAAGATACATTCCGTTTGTGAAACAGCAGTCACACAAAACTATAATTGTTTTTTTTTTTGGTTTTTATCATTAAATTTATTTTAATAATTAAAGTAAAATAAAAAAAAAGATATTCTTTACACAAAAACGAATTAAATATAGTACTAAAGTACAAGTCACATATTTGAGAGAATGATTCAATTGAATTGTTCAAAAAAAACCAACTCAAAAAGATTTTAGTAATACAATCGAAACATTTCAGAGCTCGACAAAATATCGATCTTGTTATTACAGATTAGATTATATAGAATAAATCAATGGCCAGACAAACAGATGAATCTTTTTCATTGACATCAACTCTGGACTATGAGTAGAGATGTGCAGCAAGATCCGTCTCTTCAAATCTGGATCATTCTAAAGATCCGAGAGACAAAACAGAACATGCGTAATTTTATAAAAATAAAGATCCAAAGATCTGTGATCTGAAATGATTTGAAAGATCTAAAAGGATCTGTGAGCTGAAATCATTTGAAAGATCTAAAAAGATCTGTGAGTTGAAAAGATTTGAAGATCTAAAAAGATCTGTGAGTTGAAATGATTTCAAGATCTAAAAAGATCTGAGTTGAAATGATTTGAAGATCAAAAAAAATCTGTGAGTTGAAATGATTTCAAGATCTAAAAAGATCTGAGTTGAAATGATTTGAAGATCTAAAAAAATCTGTGGGCTGAAATGACTTGAAAGATCTAAAAAGATCTGTGATCTGAAATGATTTGAAAGATCTAAAAAGATCTGTGAGTTGAAATGATTTGAAGATCTAAAAAGATCTGAGTTGAAATGATTTGAAGATCTAAAAAGATCTGTGATCTGAAATGATTTGAAAGATCTAAAAAGATCTGTGAGTTGAAATGATTTCAAGATCTAAAAAGATCTGAGTTGAAATGATTTGAAGATCTAAAAAAATCTGTGAGCTGAAATGATTTGAAAGATCTAAAAAGATCTGTGAGCTGTAATCATTTGAAAGATCTAAAAAGATCTGTGAGTTGAAATGATTTGAAGATCTGAAAAGATCTGTGAGTTGAAATGATTTCAAGATCTAAAAAGATCTGTTGCTGTTGACCTGTTGGACTGGTAAATAGAAAATTAACATTGTTGTATAAAAAGTAACAGCTCTAAAACTAATGAATAATTCCGCCAAAGTTTTGATTAAATATCGTAATGTGGTTTGTATGTAACCAATACTTTCTATTGAGTTTTGGATTTTTCCACATCACTTAATTGATAAGATGTATTTTCGCGAAAATGTGCTCTGTCATCGATGATGCTCCATTCAAACTTGACTTTCGGCAAGAGTATGAACCTTTTCAATAATTGCAGACGTTGCAATTTGGACATATTTGCATATGTCATCTTTATGCTGTCCAGTTTAAACAGTAGAGCATTTTAAAACTAAAAGTTTCATACTCCACATTAAGTACTAATTTAATATTTTGCAATTTTAATAGATTTTAGAACAGATGAGACTTTTCGCACAATGAACATATTTTGGCATTACTGAAAAAAGGGTATATCCAAAATGGATAAATACATTTCATTTGCATTAATTTTGTGTAGTTGGCTACTACACCATATCCTCTTTTAAATTTGAGCATTATTTAAAAAAATATGCCCATTAAAATTCATGTAAACATTTTTTGGGTAATATACATTTTTTGTGTATCGAAAAAATCATTAAGAAAATATTTCCACTTACCTCAGATAATGATAGTTGATGTAATACTGACAAGGTACATTTCGGTTGAACAACTAATAAATTAAATAATTTTGGTATATGTCCTAGAACAGGAATTTCATCAGCTAAATTTGGTTGTGCCCGAAGCAATTCAACTAATGCTGTTGTTGATAAATCTAATGTATCCTTCTGAAATATAATTTTGTTATGGAAAATGATTTTTAAAGTAAATGATTATTCAAAATAATGGTTAAATGTTATTATATTAGGTCCGTGAATGAGTTTTTACGATTTTTTTTGATAAAAATGTACGTTTAAACAACTATAAAATTTTTTGATTTCATTCAAAATATGTTCTGAAGCAACAACCTTCGGCCATCTTTCAGGTAATTTAGGGATTCCCTGCCTGAAGAAATCTGAGCCTGTAGAGGCGATCCAATTATCCAGCAAAATGTTGATATCTTCATAAGTGAATCGTTCTCCAGTAAACGCTGACGCCCCGAATAAGTGGTAATCTGAAGTAGGTATGTCTCGTGAATACGGCGGGCGGGATAACACTCCTCAGTCCTGTCCTTCTAAGTAGTTTTTAACTAGTTGAGCAACATGTGGCCTGGCATTGTCATGTTAAAAAATTAATTTGTTATGTTTACAACGCCAGTAATAATTTCAGGCGGTTTCTTGACATAGGTTGGAAACGTTTGGCAACAGTTCATCGTTCAACATTTAATGATGCATCGAGTAATCGTTCCAATTCTTCATTTTCAAACTTTTTTCGGTCCACCTTCGCGTGATGTGTCTTCAACATCAAAAATAACTTAACTCTTAATTCTTTAAACCACTTTTCAAAACTGCTTTCGCTTGAAGCATGTCCACCCCAAGTATCTACAAGCAAACGATAACTTTTCGCAGATCTTTTCTTTTGATAAAAACAGAAAAGTAAAACTTCCCGCAAATGCTGTTTATTTGACACGAATTCTTCCATTTTAAATCGAATAAAAAACAATGTTGTTTTACACTTTAACCAATTATCAGGTAGTACGTTTTGAAGCTTGTCATAAGACCTTTCAAATACATGTAATGCCGATTTACACGCACTACATATAGCTTGACTTATCCCAATATATAATCGTAAAAACTCATTCAGAGACCTAATATTATATGACTTTTCTTATGTTTTTCTTACCTCTGATGAACTTTTACTAATTAAATCAACAACAAAATCAAGTAAATCCGATAGAAATTGTTTTGGTTTACGTAATGTCCATGCCGGATTTCGTACAAATAAACGTAAATAAACACCAGATACCATAATTTCATTTGTAACAATATCTTTAAGAATTTCTGGATCTTTCCATAATAGCTTTGGATTTAATTTTTGTGATGAATTAAAACTGAAATTAAATTTATGGTTTTTTAATGTTTTTAAGCAGAAAGGGAGACAATATTTTTACCCATCACATAATTCTGATACAGCATCACAAACTTTTGTCCGAGTTTTATCATTCCATATTAATTCTGGATGTTCATGAATTGATTCAAATAATTGGACGGATGCTTGTGGAGATTCAATCATAGCATCAACAAAAATTGTTGGTAGAAATTTACAAATTGTAATACGAACCTAGGCAAAACGAAAAAACAGGGATAAAAAAACATACAATACAATAAATATTAAAAATTGGATTTACTTTTGGTCCACTTAAACGATCTGCTGTCATTTTAGCTAATATTTCTGCACAGATTTCACGAATTTGTGGATTACGTGAATTACAATATAGATCCAAAAGATATATAACAGCACCTTTAATTATGTATTAATAAATTTAGAATTAAAACCCAAGCCGGAAAAACAAAAATATTACAAAAATACCTTTATTTTGAGCTTCTTTAATCATTTCTTGGGCATTTATTAGACCGGAAAGTGTTTCAAGTACTTTTATTTGTTGTTCTCTAAGATCTTCATCTTTTAATGTAACCAAATAATTTCCTAAAACTTCACAAGCTGCTATTTCGCTAACACATTCTTTATTTCGAGATACCAATGCAACAACTTCTAATGATAATGATTTGATGAGAGCATTCTTTTGGAGAGAAAAGAACGAAAAAAATGTTACTTTTAGTTTAAAAAGATCTTAAAAATATGAATAAATTTGTTTGATAAAAGGAAAAAATGACATGTTAGAACTCAAATTTCTTGAGAACCATTCAAAATGTTGCTTGTTTCATAATGAACTGGTTGACCTGCTAGGTAATAGCTTCGCAATTTTCAGGCCTTGGCAGTACACCTTCTAGGCACTTCTCAGCCTTCTATGACAAGATATCACAAGTAAAAAAATACAAAAATCAACATGTTTTATTCATATTCTGCCCATTTTCTCCTCTTGGAGACGGCACAACGATTGTGGAGCTCTGTCCACTGTAATAACAAACTTTTTAAAATTGTGGCGCAGAATAAACCGCTGGACTTATTTCGACCAAATTCGTAGAGTTTATGTAATTGACCGTAACTCAAAATTGATTAGTTTTTGGACCACATTCGAATATGGTAACAATGTCTAAGAAAACCTTTTGTCCAAATATAGCTTATTTTGCACTCGTTGTACAACCGCAATTCCGCGTCCAATTTTGATGAAATTTGCACAATTTGTGTACTAAAGCCAAACTCAAATCTGATTAAATTTTCAACGAAATTCACTTATGACAATACTAATTCACACAACTGTAAAAATATTTGTGTATGTAAAATTTGTGGACCTAGTTCTGACACCTAAACGTTTCAATTTATCTAAATCCGATTGGATTTTTCGTCAGAATTTAACTATTGCAACACTTGTTTTTGTATGCCTCATGGAAGCCAAACTATTGGACCACATTTGACGAAATTCACATAGTTCAAATAATCAGATTTAAGGCAAGTCTTGTAAATTCCACGAATTCTGAAGGAATTTAAATGGAACGGACGCGGGATGAAAGCAGTGAACTGGAGCAGTGGAGAAGCATTACTAGACGAACGGAGCGGAAAGGGTGCTAAGCAGGTTGTTTTGAAACAAAAGTACAGTGATGTATTTAATGACATTATCGGTAGTTTCATAGAGGTCAGGCCGGAATAGATAAAAGTGAAAATTCACTGCTATCGTTTTTACTTTGCTCATTGTCCTTTTAAATATTTCCATGCTGCAAGAGCCTTAAAATTTGATTTCACTGTAATTTTCTTATAAACATGTACATTTTTACTTAATTAAAAAACAAACAAACCTTAACCAGCCTTTAGACGAGGAAACATGTCTTCAAACACGTTTTCAAATCTAGTCCTGAACACGCTTCCAAGTATTCAAAATGCTCTTGACCGTCAGCACGTAACTTGTTTCACACTTTTGATTCGACCAATCAGTAAGTTGTTTCAATTTTAGATTGGATTTTCATATGAATGAAACAATTTAAGTCGAAACAAACAGTCTGAAACAAGTTACGTACTACCATTCTTTGATTTTTCGACAACTCATGCATGAACGGTGTGAAAAAAAAAACCATTCGAGACGATAAAACTAACCTCACGACTCCACACGACTTATTTTCAGTTGGACTGAAAAAAAAGTCTTGTGAAGACTCTAAAGTTTGGACTTTTTTGTCAGTCCGACTGAAAATATGTCTTGAAATAAGTCCAATGGAGTCGTGGGGTTAGCTAAAATTGACGATAGTTCGTACAGACGATACGATAGACACAACATGTTTCCTAGTTTTAAAGGCTACTTACTACTTTATCATCCAAAAAAAAAAGATTTTCATTTTTCTTACTTACTTGATCACAAACATTTCTTGATAGAAAACCAAATATCATATCAAAATAACCGATACATTGCATTTCAACTTCACCATTTGATTTTATCACAGATGTTAAAGCTCGTAACACCATTATTGTATCTTGTATTAAATTTATATTATTAACAAAATTATAAATTTCTTTTTCAGAATTTTTTCTCGATGATGTTTCTTCAATTTTTGTACGAACTTTTGAACGATTATATGCATTTAATACTTCATCGATTGTTTTATTTTTAATGTCTTTAAATTGTGGATGACTCGAGGATAATGTCGGTTGTAATATATCATCACATCCACCATCGTTTAACATTAATTGTTTATTTGTATTTATAAAGAATAGATATGCTTGTTTTAAATATTCTAATAAATCTAACATAAATAATTTTGGATTATTTATTGGAAATGTTGGCATTTCATTATAAATTCGTACAAATATACCAGCAATTTGTAATTCATTTCTGGAAATAAATAAATAACAAATTACAAGAAAAATGTCTATTAAGTAAGGTCCCACATTGATCAGTCATGATCAGTCAATCATGCTTAATAGAAAATTTTTAATAATTCTTGAGTTTGACTGACAACAAACCATCAGTTTCTTTTCTTACATTCACGCTGGTCAATTTTATCTCTAAGTTCCTTTCAAAAATCTGATGGAAAACTGATCAATGTGAGTCCTACTATTACTACTTAGAAACAAGAAAAACTCACTTATGAGAATCAAATTCAAAATTTGCAACAATATCATAAACACTGGCGATATCTTCGTATATCTCTTTTGTCGATTGATTACGATTATATTCAAGGAAATCAATAAGTTGTGCTCGTGTTCCATTATCCCAAATTAAATATGGATTTCGTGTGTTCGATGTTAAAATTTTAAGAATCTAAAATTAAATAATAGAAAAATTAAATCATTTCAAGTAAAAACAAGATGAGAGACTCAGCACAGGCACCACAACACACATTCAGAAAACAGTCAATTCAGATTCAAAGAATTTCAAAACATGTATTTCTGTGTGATTGATGAATCTGTTATGAATTAAGCTAATGATAAACATTCCAACAAATATGTATGTCAAACTTGAAGTCACGCCTCAAAAAATTCAAGTCAAGTCCCTCCAACAACTTTATCAAACTTATTAGTTTGTGAGACCAAATCTTACAAACTAATTAAATTAATATTAAAATCTTTTCACTTTTTGTAAACGTGACTTCAAGTTTGACTAACTTGTGTGGAGTGTCTATGACTAGCTTTAGTTTTTTCCCCAACCAATTTGTGAGATTTGGTCTGATAAACTAGCTCATAGCTTAGCTGAGATGTTTGAAGTGGTGGGAAAGCATGCGAGGAGTATTACTCACATGCTTTCACACCTCTGCGGATCCCAGTGATGCCGAGGAAAAAAGTTTTTTCTAGAAATTGTGAACCTCAGATAGTTTTCTACTTTTCCGATAGACAATCAAACTTTTATAGCAACCTAACAAATTTGCTTAACATCTCCAACATCTCCAAAAAGTTAAAACATCTTACTTATTTTTTTTTATTTCAGTTTGTAAGATTTGATCTGATAAACTGGATCCCTAGACGTTACAACATTTACAACACAATCTTACTTAGTTTTCAATGGCGACTTCAAAATTGAATTGAAATCAACTTGAAACTTAAATCTGAGTTTTTTAGCTTTACCAGATTGAAAACTTTACTTGAAATTGATTTCAAATCGGCTTCAAAGTAACAGACTCTTTTAAACAAAATTTTTATTTTTTTGTTTAACTGATATAATTACTTTGATTTCTCTTGAATTTTTCGCAGAATAACCAAAATGATAACATTGGTGGCAGCGGTGGGATTCTAAATTAATAAAGAGCATATTTCCACCTTCGGAAGAGTGGACCTACTCGGGTCTCAAACAAGACCTCAGTACGCAACTAAACCACCGCCACCAACGGAGATGACAAGGGCTAAGTCAGTGTAGGCAACCTATGATGATACTGATTGGACCAGACTGCCGAAGAATCAGAATGTTGATGTGACTCGAGCGTAAAACCCTTAGAGCTATTGTGGGTATTGTGATATTGTGAACATTGCTTCTTAAACGAACACAAGTGGAAAATAGGGATGGCCGAGAATCCGATATGTAGAGCCCGTCTGGAAGAAAATAAGTCAGCAGAACATTTTTTGTGTGAATGCCCGGGCTTTTCTAGAACGAGACTTGCTACATTTAGTGCGTGCACCTTGAGTATGTAGGAGTTATAGGTGTTTTGGTTTAGTTTATTAATAGTTAATACAAATAATCATCATTGGAAATTAAAAGGTTATAGAATGATTGTTATATTTCAAATAACAGTTGTAATATTTGAATAATGATTAGAAAAGGCAAATTGAACAGATTAATAAGTAGTACAGTATCGAATGGTCAAGTTGGTTGAGACCTCGTTTTTAGAAACTGATAAAAATCTTGTTTCAAATCCAGTTCTTGGTTCTTCGTATTTTTATTTTTCTTTGCCTATAAGTAAGGAGCTTACTTGGACCTAACTACTATGATGACCCCTTCATTAAAAAGTCTAACCGGTTCGGGGAAAAGACCTAGCCTCTGAACCAACCTCTCAGGAGGAGGTTCAATGGGCCAGTAAGGTCTACGTGGTAAGATCCGCCACTGTACGAGCCCTCCTAATACAATACATACCAAATACATATTAATTTATCTTTTTCAATATAACTTACCTCATTTTCATGATCAATTGCTAATTTACATGAAATATAATTTGTTAAAAGTTTATCAATAATTTTTTTAACAATAATATTTTTTGGATCACCAGTAATTAAGTACTTCTTTTTACTAATAACATTTTCTTTTTCAATCGGCAGTTTATTGTTTTCATTTAGTATTTGGGCAGCAGCAGTTGGAGAAGATTTTAAATCGTTTGTTTCTAAATATGATTTAAAATTTGATGTTGTTGAAATTGTTGTTGATATTGGATTTATATTATTCTCATTATTATTATGATTATTATTATTAATATTATTGTTATTATTAACATTATTACTTTGAACTAATTGTCTTGATTGTATTAAATTCTGTGCATTTTGTGTATAAGAATTTGATATTGTATTATTACCACCAATTGTTTGTTGTTGAATTTGTTGTTGCTGTTGTTGTTCATTTGAATTTATTGATTGTTTTCTTTTTCCATTATTATTATTATTGTTATTATTATTAATATCATAACCGCATAATGATACACATGCTAAAATTGACATTTTTGCTAAATTATTAGCCATCTTTTGATTATTTGATTTTTCATGGGTATTAACACCACTTTCATCCAATGTATAATCATATTCAAATATAAATAATAATAATGACCATAATATACCATTCCGGACTAAATTACATTGTAAATCATAATTGTTCATTGCTAAACTGGTTACTAAACTAATTGATAATGAATGCTGTAAAAAGAAGAAAAATTATTTTCATTAATTATTCTATTTGTTTTTTTATTATTATTATTGAAAAACTGGAATATAGTTCACCTAGATGAATTTATAATGGGTGTCCTCCCAATTCACGCAAGATTTGAATTTTGGTAAAGTGGAGCGCTACACGAAAGAATGGATGGATTGAATGGATTATGGAACAGCGACAGGTGGATGTTGATTTTTCAAACAAAATCATCTTCAGTGATGAGGCCTGATTAATCAACAAAATTGTCGCATTTGGATAAATTCAGGAATCAATCTTCGATAGCTCTGTATTTCATATTCGTTAAAAAATTATAGATTTTTTTTTATCTCTTCGAAATACGAAATAAAGAGGTTCGGCCCGTATATGGTTTAAAATAATTTTGTAGCTATTCAAAATATTAAAATCATAGCCTAAAAAAGTAATCGAACGAAAAACCAAAGATGCGCCTAACCAAATAATTCTGATGACAACACAAAAACAATTTTATTTTCTGATAACACAAAACACACCCATAATTGCATTATTCAAACTACAATTAGCTAAATTTTAGCATTAAATTGCTGTTTGAAGCTTTCAGCTTATTGTCTGAAGGTTGCAGCTTGCTGCCTGAAACTTTCAACTTGTTGAAGGTTGCAGCTTACTGCCTGAAGTTTGTAGCTTGCTACCTGAAGGTTGCAGTTTGCTATTCAACAACACAAATATGTAATTTAGTTTCAGGCTATTCATATTTCTCCATTTTAGAAGTACGTCATAAGCGAAACATTGATTGAAAATAGTCTCTAACGTGAAAATACCGAAAAACTATTTATGCTAAATACTTCTATACTACTATACTAAATCTGAATAATTACTTTCAACATTTTTCTTTTACTTACCTTAAAATATACAACACGACAAACGTCCGATATTAATTGTGGTAATTGTATAATTTTTTGTTTACAATTTTCAAAATTACATGCAACTTCAAAACATTTTGTTATATTTGATATAACTTGATAATGTAATTCATCTGGTTTCGAATCAATACTCATTATTGATACACAACGTGTATACGCTTCTAGTAATGCTTCAATACCATCTTCACGACGTAATTCTTCAGCATTTAATGCTGAACAATGTACAGTATGATAACATAATTCAGATGCTGCCGTCAATAATGGTACTTGTTTTGAAAATAATTTATCATCTTTTGTTTCTAAACGTATTGTCTTTATTAATTGTGGATAACCAGCATATTTATAAGGTTCCAAAACTATTTAAGTAAGAAAATATATATATATTTATATAAATCAATATTAAACTTGTTTTAATATTAGGCGATAACATATGACTTAAAGGAACATGTTTATTTTAAATGAAAACTGTATTAGCTATGACTTTTGTCTATCTTTCAGGCAGGACACGGATTCTGCGCTGAAAGAATTGTTCGTCCTACGAAGGAATCCTGTCATCGAGCCATTATCGCAATCCTTCAAAATTCAGCACGTGTGTAACAGCAAGGAGATGCTGCATCGACCTAAAGAAGCGATAATCAGAAGAAGCAATGTCTGGTGAATACAGCGGGTGAGGAAGCATTTCCCAGCCAAGCGCTTCCTGAACCGATTTAGCAATATGTCGCCTAGCGTTATTATGCTACAAAAGAATTTTAGCGGATCTAACTCATTCTGGTAGCTTTTCCTTCAAAGCACGATTCAATTCGATCAGTTATTGTTTCTAACGATCAGCAAAGACTGCTTCACCCATTTTCAAAAGTTCATGGTAGACCACAACATTCTGGTCCCATGTAGAGCAAGATCTTCTTTTCATAGATATTCGGCTTTGCAGTCCACGTTCATGGCTGGCCGGGATCGCATCAAGGTTTTTTGTGTTTGGAATTGTCATAAAGAATCCATTTCTCATTACCAATAACAATTCGTTGAAAAAATGATTTAGAACCTTTAAAGCAACATTTCGCACATGGCCAAACGCCTTCAAATGTCTTTTTCTTTCAGTTCATATGGCACCCATTTTCCTTCCTTTTGAATTTTTTCCATGGCATTTAAACGTCTGGAAATATCGTCATCCAATTAACGTTTAATGCTGTTGCGAATTGTTCTTGTGTTTGAAATGAATCTTCATCCAATAACTCCTGCATTTCTCCGTGTTTAAACCGTTTTGACGGTTTTCCACGCTCTTTATTGACCACATCAAAATTACCATTTTTAAATCGTCTAAAGATCTAAACCAAAATTAATAATTTGAAATTGATGGAGAACCTAACCACCAATGCGCTTCAGTTGCATTTTCCTTGAAGTTCAACTAAAAACAGTAAAACTTCCAGCGAATTCTGTTTTTTGGCTCGTAATCTTCCATTTTCAATCGAATAAAAAACAGGGTTGTTTTTAAGGATAATTTTAGCATTTATCTCTCTCAAACACAATAGCTGTCATTGAAAAAATGACGTGATTTATGAATAGTATCGACATCTCTTAGAAATCCTTTAAGTCATATGATATCTCCTAATAAGTATTTAAATAAAATAAAGAACTAACCATCTGAATAACGATCAAATAAAATACTTTGTGTTCTTAATATTAATACAATATTTTTTGGATCTGGACCACCAAGATTCCAAACAGAACGAGAACATAAAAATTCATAGGCTTGATTAACTTTTTCAAAAATTTCCTATACAACAAAGAAATCACAAATCAATTAATAATCATGTTTTTTCAATTCAATGATTACTTACTCTTCCTTTTGGATTTTTATCCGGATGATACATTTGTGCTAAACGATAATAACTTTTTCTTATAGTTGATTCATCTGGTTTTGGTGTTTTAACAATATCAATTCCTAAATCTTCATAGGCTTGTTGTATTGTCATTTGTGGTGGTTTCTTTTCAACTTCTTTACGCCATGCATCTAATGTATGTTTTAATAATTGTACCGGATCAGATATTGGCCAATTTGGAAATTTATCAGTATCACAAAGATGTCGTAAATAATATATATGACAAAATAATTCATTTTCTAATTGTGGATAACTTATCACAGGTATTGCTAAATATGGATAACTGAAATAAAACAAACAAAAATTATTTTTGTCCTTCTCTATATACGTACACAATTCTTAAATAACTTACCGTGCCATCGTATGACCTTTTAAACGTGGTGTAAATTCAGCAATATGTGCTGAAATCTTTTCAATTAATAAACGACGCATTTCAGAACTCCATATTACTTCTGGTGTATCGAATTCACCCAAAAATGTTTCAGCAAATTTTTCAGCACTATGATTTTCTAGATAACAAACCATTGCTTCAGGTAACATTTGTCCTAAAATACTTCGATGCATAATTCCAGATTGTGAATTCTTTATAGTTGTAATTTTGGATATAAAAAAAAATATTATTAATAATAATGCATTTTACATTTAGTCCAAGCCACTCTACTCTGGCTTAGACTTTGAAGTGGGCTGGAAATTGGCGAGTTTCTGATTTGGTTGAGGGTTGGAAAAACTATAAACTCAGTAATTAAAATGGACATTGCAATTCTTATGTTAAGGCTTGTAAATGAAGATAAATAAAAATCCGCCCAGTATTATAATTAAGTTTTTTTTTATATATTTTTGCAACTCCCACAACCATTGAAGTGGCCTAAGCCTATCCAAAATATACACTCCTGATTTCATGAAAATCTGCCAAGTATTAACCGAATTAGCGACACTTTTCTATTTTTATTCCCCTTCTCTCTCGATCCCTATAACGAATAAACATCGTACATTTTAAATTGATCTATTAATGTACATTCCAAGTTCTATGAAAATCAGCCCGGTATTGATTGATCCATCGATTGAATCCTATTCTATCTTGTAATTTGGCCTATCCAGAATATACATTCTAAGTTTCATGAAAATCCGCTTAGTATAGATTGGACTACCCTCGCCTATCTATCGAGTGAAAGCATATCTTATCTTTTAAATCCGCCTGATATTGATCGAATTAGAGATTTTTTCTCATTTTTTTAAATATAAACAATTCCTAAACACATTTGCATATCTAAAACTAGAAACATTTTAATCATTCAAATCGTTATTAAATAAAACATCTTTTGATGTCCTATGGGAGAAATGGAAAAAAAAAACAGCCAAAACTAATATTTCAAGGCATTTTCTGTATAACTTTGGTTCTACTTTTTCAAATTTGCTCTAATTCGCAGGTATCCTAGGCTTTAATAGCATAGTCTATTCTGCACATTTTATTTAAATCGGTATATTAATATTAACACAGTATCACCTTTTTATGTAGTCAAATAATTCGAACAAAATTGCTTCACAAATTTTCCAGTTAAATCTGTAAAACCATAAACAAAAAAACGACAAAACTATATAATCACAAGAGTTTTTCCTTTACAACTTCGCTCCCTGCCGGTCGATTTTGCTGAAATACAATACCAAATCGAGTTGAGAATTAAGCAACTCATATTGTAAATTTTATCAAAATCGAATAACGCGTTTTTGAATTATCTTGTACACAGATGGATGGACAGATATCGGATGACGGTAGTACGTATCACAGGGCATATAAACCAAAAAAAAAAAGAAAACATACCTCTTCACTACGAAATGCCTGTTTCATATGTGTCATTTTTAGAAATTTCGCAATTGGTAATATATTACTTCCAGTATACATTAACATAAAATAGAAAACTCCACTTAAATAAACTTTTGGCATTTCCGGATTATCCTGAAAACAAAAATAAAAGAATTTTTAAAAAATTAAATCAATACTCTCACAATTACCACAAGAACAAATTCAACTGAACTTCTTCTTATAGAATTCATAAGACACTAAAAATTAAATATAATTTTAAAATTTTTCTCACCTCCATTATTTGACATAATAATGTTGCAACACGTTCCAATAATGCTGGATCATGTGTTAAACAAACTTGTACAATATGTGGTAAACAAATAAATTCGGATAATTTTCTTGATAGTCGCGGACCAGGAATTAAAACAGCGCTGCCATTTTGTGTGCGACTTGGAAAAAAACTTGTACATTTAATAAGTATATCAAGTATATGACATGCTAATTCTGTTTCATTATAAATTGATGTTCCTTTTGCCATTAAACACCTACAAAATTATAATCAATTGAGATTAAGATTTTTGTGATTCATAAATAATGGATGATTCATTGTGAGGTACTGGGATATTTTTCCACATCAGGTGTGAATAGTGTGAAGTTGTCATTGCAGTTTGACTCAGTAGTGAATACCATTTCATCATGGAAAGTCTTACACCTGGGCAACGTCTCTTGAACAGCTTAATGATGATCACCGCTGTTTCATCGCAGAATTTTATTTAGCGATGAAGCCCACTTCTGCCTAAATGGATACGTCAATAATCAAAATTTCTGTATTTGGGCTGATGAACAATCCAAAGAGTATCAAGAGTTACCGTCAGCACGGTTTGGTGTGGTTCATGGGCTAGCGGAATCATCGATCCATATTTGTTCAAAAATGAAAATGGCTGTAACGCAACCGTTAATGGCACCCGATATCGCCCAATGATAACAAATTATTTGCTATCTGAAATTCAAGCCCGTAATGTCGGTGATATCTGGTTTCAACAAGATGGCGTTACTAGCCGTACAGCACGTGAAATAATGGATATGTTGAGTCGTTTGAATTTTGGACAGAGTGAATTGACCGCCCAGATCGTGTGATATCACACCTCTGAATTATTGTCTTTGGGGTTACATGAAGTCTAAAGTCTACACGAATAAGTCAGCTATGATTGATGCCTTGCAAGCAAACATTACTCGCGCTATATTGGCCATACGATTCCAGTCACATTGCTCGAACAAATGATTTAAAATTGGACCTATAGAATGCACCACCTCTAAAGCGTAGCTGCGGTGATCAACATTTGAATGACATTTGAAAAAATTAATGGTATCTTTCTTCTTCTTTCGGTTCTTAATATAGTTTTCACTGCATCACATTCAGTTTTATGTGTTTTATTTCAAAAAATATATTTCCCTAAACCTCACAATGACGCACCACCCGTTTAATATTTTTAATACCATTTTAATTGTGGAATTTGTTGTAGAGATCTCCAACCATCCATACCGCTTGCCCAACAACGTGTTCTTTGATTTATAACATTTTTATGCCATAATTCTTTAAGCTTTTAATTAACCAAAATAAAATAAAACTTTTATTAAAAAAAGAATGTTAAATAAAATAGGAAAATATTTTTTGATTTACTTCAGAATATGTAACTGGTCCTTGTCGTTCGGGTTTTTCATTTTCTTTTTCAATATTATAATACCAATCTTTTTCTTCATACATTTCCATATTTGGACCAGCTTCAATAACATTTGTTTTTGTATTTGGTAATGCACGTCCTTTATGTAAATGTGCTAATGTTATTAAATCAACTAAACAATTGACATGATCAACTAATGGACGACAATTTGTTTTATCAAGTACTAAACATTTGATAAGACCAAGTAATGCATCACGTAAAGATGGTGAAAGACACTTAATAGAGAAAAAGAGAATTTATTTTTGGATATTTAAAACTTTAAAAGTACTAATCGAATTCTTACTCTATCTAATAGTTGTAGTATATAAGACATATCACTGAATTTTCCAATTTGTTCATAATAACGCCTGTAAACTTTTGCTAAAGCTTGTAGCGATGTTACTGTTAATTGATCATCATTTACACGATTCCGACATAGTACACGTCGATAAAGTGCATTAAATAATTCAACCCTAAAAGTATTGTTTAAGAAATTAAATACAAAATTGAATAGAAAAATATTTGTATTTGGTGAATGTATTGAAAGTTTCGTATTATTTGCAAGACTTTTAATAAAACTGCCCATCATAGCTTTTTCCAAATAATTTCTTGACTTAACTCGCAAAATGTTGCCAGATAATTTCATATTGAAAAATCAACCCTTCGTGTCTAGGTCTCTCATTCTGGTCGTTTTTCTTTGCAATGCTCGGTTCAAACGCATCAATTATAGTCGATATCGATCGACAATAATAGGTCTGTTTTATTTGCCACTTGCTCTGGGGTAGAGCAAATTTTTACATTGAAAACAAAAACAACAAAAGTGCAAATCCTACACTACTTTCAGACCAGGGGTAGCTCTCACACCGAAATTAGTTCAGTTTTGTACCATAAAAAGTGTATTAGCTAAAAGTTTCTCATTTCATTACAATATGGTTGGTAAGCAGGGCTACAAATATTTGAATTAAAACTTTCTCTTACTCCTGCTCATTTTATTTGCCACTTACCCTGCTCCAGGGTAGGGTATGGCAAATAAAACAGACCTAATGATTTCAACTGGAATTGATTGATTGATCAACATTTAATGACTCCGCAAGTTCTTTTTGTGTTTGAGTTGAATTTTGATCGAATAGTGCCTCCAATTCTTCATCTCGAAATTTTTTTACCTGGCCAGGGCACTTTTTGTCTTCAACATCAAAATCACCGCTTTTAAACCGCGCAAACAATTGTTGACACACTCAAATCGTTGGAGCTTCCTCAGGATAAGTTTCTGAGAGAAAATTTTGATTTTCGATTGGATTTTTCTTTTGATTAATATACAAAAGCAAAGCTTTCCATAAATGCTGTTTTGTTGGCATTTAATTTAACATTTTCAATGTGATTAAAAACTTGAGTATTTCTTACTAATGTGTTCAGTATGATAGATCAAATACGATAGATTTTTTGAAGCTCTTCAAAAACATACAACAGCCCGTCACTATCAAAAATGTTGTGGATGTAATAGCTATGAAATTAAGTTACAAATACCAAACTTTCAATACGTACACCCAATATATATAAAAAGGATTAAAAAGACTTGGAAAATTTTCCAATTTTTCTTGTACAAAATGAACGTTGTGCTTTTAATTATTAATATGCTTTTTTATTTCTGGATTTTGTAAAGCAGGCCGGGGGAATTTGAAATGGAACAATACACGAATAACGAACCAAAATTATTCAACTTTATTTCCGGCAAAAGGCAGAAGAAAATCCAGCAATGGAATTCTCTAAAGAGACGCTTGCATATATCAGGAAACAGAATTTGATCCTTGAAAATGATAATTTTGAGGCAAAAGACATGTCACTTTTAAATAATATTTAGGTAATAATCGAATTAATAAAGACCTAGCTATTGAAAATGACTAAAGCGATAGTCCCTGTCGTTCTTACACAATTCCACTGCAGATTTTATTCACAATTTGATAATCAGCGATGAAACTCATTTCCAATTAAATGACTTCGTAAACAAGTAGAACTGCAGGATATCGGTTACAGAGAAGAGAAGTTCATCAGCGACAATTACACCCAATTAAGTGTACTGGTTGCTGTGCGGTGTATCGTCTGGGCCAATATATTTATTTGAAAATTAAGGCAGTGTTGCAGTTCCCATCAATAGTAATACTCAATATCGGACGAGATGTTGGAAAATTTTCTAAAGCCAGCTATGGAAAAGCATCCATCTCTTTGGTTCAAACAAAATCGAGCCACAGCGCATACTTCAAGGTACTCAATGACTCTTTTAAAGAATACCACAACATTCATTTTGCGCTATATTATAAAAAAAAAAAATCACTTACGGATCTTTAACAAGATTTTGTGGCCAATCATCTTTTTCTAATATTAAACGAACATAATAATCACCAATTTTAATCTCATCAGCTAAACACTGAAAAAATTATTTTTACAAATATTAATAAAATTAAATTTTCTTCTATTATTTTCTATTTCTAAATTACCTGATATTGTACTTCAAATTCTTCATAATTCCATGCAACAATCATATTACCAGCTAATTCTTTATCAGCCATAAATTGTCTTAATTCATTTTCTAGGCACATTCTTAATTCTTCTCTTGTTTTATGATTCCATATTAAATTTGGTAAACTATGATCTTTACCAAAATTATAATAAAAATAAGGCAAATTTATCGTAGTTTCACTAATTTGCTTTTTTTGTCGTCGATTTCTTAATACAACTGGACGATTTTTTAAACCTTGATTAATTTTTTCTTGTTGATCGATTAGGCTTAAACCCCAATGTTTAATTCCCTACAAAAAACACCAAAATTAGATTAATTCAATGAAAAAAAAGAAGAAAAGTTGTGGTGAACAGAAACTTAGGCCTGCCGCAAACTTGAACTAAGCTATGCGGGCGAGCCTCGCTGTAGTTACATAGGTTAGCTGGGCTCGCTAACCTCGTGGCACACTTGAACTAAGCTACGTGGCGATATTTTTAGTAAATTCATTCTCCCAGTTCTATTTGAGCCGTCAGAGAAAGATATAATGTGCGAGTACAGTATCGATAAATTATTACTACATCTTTTCCACTTGACACTTACACATTTGTGTCGACAAGATGCTACCACAAAATAAAGAAGACATACTACACTTTTGCAAGCATCGATTCTACACTGT
Source organism: Xylophagus ater (assembly GCA_963422695.1). Classification (NCBI taxonomy): domain Eukaryota; kingdom Metazoa; phylum Arthropoda; class Insecta; order Diptera; family Xylophagidae; genus Xylophagus; species Xylophagus ater. The sequence goes on from OY730484.1 coordinate 40,741,153, forward strand.
ATAATGCCGAAAGTATATATAAGTTAGTGTTAGCGATGCCAGCGAAGCTCGTTCGCGTAGTTGAACTCTTAACCAAGTAAGCGAGCTTAGATCGTATCATTCATGACTAGGCGAAGTAGCTTCATAGCTTCGCTAGTGTGTGGCGATCAATGCAAATGCTGAATTTTTTACTTTCAGCGAGAAACTTAGTTCACATAGCTCAGTTCGCTTAGCTCAAGTGTGCGGCGGGCGTTAGTGTTGAAGGAACGTTTAAAGTTTGTGTTCACACAAAAAGTTTATTCAATTTTACTTACTTCTAAATGCTTTCCAAGAATATTCTTTTTCGTTTTATTGGAATGTTGTATTGCAAATTTTAAATTATCACGAAAATTTAATGTATCTTCTTCGACTGTAGGAACTGTATCTTCACTTTCAAGAAACATTAAAAGTCCAGCAGGCTACAAGAAAAAAAAATTCGAATAAATACCAAAAAAAAACTCCTTTTAAATTAATTTACAAATATTCTTTGAAATAAATTCATTGCATCTTGACTATCTGTTATCCATAAACCAATTAAATGACGTGATAATTGACGATGTGTTGTTAATGTTGGATCCGTTGATGGTGTATATAATGCAACTAATAAATGTCGACATAATGCTGCTTCATCTAATGCTAATGATTGCATTTGTTTTGCTATTTGTATTTCACCTTCTTCAATAATAGCACGTAATACAAGACCGGCACCTTTAACAATTGCCAATGATGGATGTTGAAATAATTTATATAAAAAGCGTCCACGTTCAGCTATCATTTCAAGTAATATATCAAATTGTTTGCCATCTGTTGTTTCACTATATGGTACACATAGACCGAATGTTAAAAAATCTAACATTGCTGATAGAACTAATGCTCCACTTCCTTGTGCCTTGGAGAAAGAAGAAAAAAAATAAAAAAATTAATAAGACGAATTCTTTTACAAGAAATTGGGATTTGTTTAAAGCACTTTAAAAGACTGAAAAGATAAAGGAACCCAAGATTAGACCGAGGACTACATTTCGACATTAAACAAAAAACAAAAAGATTGAATACGTTGTACTACGTTCTTCGAGGAACTTTTAAAAATACATTATTCGTTTCGGTAGAGCTCACAAAAAATACAGAGTAAGAAGAACAACATCATCAAACTGGATTGTCATGTATACGCTGGCCGAGTCTAAATTGGAGATTGACTTGAATTTACTGCCTTTTAAAGGTTCTGTAAAAGTCCAAGCAGAATGACGAATCCACGACGAATTCACGAGGCGTTAAAATACATGAATTTTCAATTAGACTACACAAAACACGACGAATGACTATTTTTAATACAATCTAAAAACCGTGAATCCATCATTCTATTCCCAGGATTACGATTTACATTTGTTTAGTAATAAAATTCAATTTTCAACTTCGTTTAGACTAAATTTCGATTCGATATATTAACACTCTTTACACGAAAGTTCAAAATTCGGGCCCAATCTTGACTCCTTGATCTTTATTTTACTTACAACATGTTTTGTCCACATATTAAGTAATGTTTCTAAAAATGATTTCGATGATAATATTGATGATTTATTTAATTGTTCTTGTTTTAAATCATAATCTGAATTCATTGAATGCATTAATGAATTAATTGTATCAATAGCAGCATATGTAACGGCTAAATCATTACGTCTTAAAGAAGCAACAACTTTCATACCAATTATTTCACGAAATCTAAAAAAAGAAAAAAAATACAAATTAGCTTAATTTAAAAAAATATATATATATACGAGGGCAGCTGAAAACGTCTCGGCCTAACAATGAAAGAATTTTGTTTATGCATTTCAATACATTTATTCCAACGTTTTTCCAAAAATTCAATACCATCATTACGGTGAGACTCCGGAAGGTCTGTAAAATATTTATCCACGGCTGCAATAGCCTCGTCATTTGATATAAAATGCTTTCCAGCCAGGAATTTTTTCAGTTTGCGAAACAGATAATAATCAGAGGGAATCAAACCTGGATATTCAACCAATTCGCACTTCAATTCGTTGAATTTTGCCATCGCCAAAACACTTGTATGAACACATGCATTGTCTTGATGGTAAACAAGTTTCTTCTTCAGTAGACCAGGTCTTTCCTCACGAATTTTTGCATCAAATTAATACAAAAGATTTGAATAATATTCTGAGTTAATTGTTTTACCAGTTTGGAAACAATTCACCAACAAAATCCCTTTTGTATTCCAAAAACTGGTGGCAAAACCTTTTTGGTTGCTTTGGCGCTGAAGTACTGAGCTCCCACCACTTTTTTTAACCCCTTATTTAGACTTAGGAACAGTGGTAGAGCCAAGTCTCATTCATATTAACGAATCGACGTACGAAATCCATTTTATCCTTCTTAAAACGATCCAAATGTTGTTGAGAAAGTCGTATTCGAATGTGTTTTTATTCCATTCTTAATGAATGCAGCACCTATTTTGCACAAAACTTTTTGAAACCTAAAACTTCAGCTAAGATGTGATGTACTGATCCATGTGAGATGCCTACACGGTGTCAGCTATCTCATCAACACTCACTTTCGATCTTCCGAAATCATATCCTATATTTCTTGTATATTTTCTATTGTTCATACACTTTTGGAGACGACTTTCGCGAGAGTTTCTAACACCATCTATAATGTTAGGCCGACAAGTTTTCAGACTTCCTACATATTCTATTATTTACCCTGGTAAATTAGTAAAAGCTGCATAACCAACTTTACTAGCTAATAAACGTCTTAATGCATGAAATGTTGCTTCTAATTCTAAATTAGATAATTGTGATGTTGGATTATCAACTTCTTTTTGTGCTAACGCTTGTAATGCACCTTGTATTAATTTTTCTTTATTTTCAGCAAATAAACTCTAAACAAAAAATTAATTATTAACAAAAATAAACAAGAAAATAAACAAGAAAATATTGATTATATTTACATCTTGTGTAACACTATAATTAAGACCACTATGAGGAATGTTTGCATTAAATCTTTCAAGAATATCTTGTCGTCTTGTTGGATATTGAAAATTATGCATTATTAAACGTAACAGGTTTGCTTCAGTTTCTTCATCAACTGAATAATTTAATGGTACAACACGTTTACCACGTGGTGTATTTGTTATACGTACATGAACATCTGGATTACCACTTGAACGTACTGAATCAAGTATTGTTGCTAATAATGAATCTCTAAATATTTATATATATAAGAATGAATATGTTTTAGACGTATTATAAATTAATAAAATAAAACAGACTTCCATTAAGTACTACTCTCTATGTGTAGTGTAATTTAAAGACGGAATATACATCAAACAGTGACGAGTTAGTGAATTTTTAATGAACGGAAACACTTTTGGGCTAGCCTTCCGTTCCGCTAGAACGGATGAGAAGACCAAAAAGATATGAAAACAGGAATTAAGAAAATCAATCAATCATCGCTCTTTTTAATATTCGAGACAAAAGAATTATCAAATTTTCTAGGACCACCATCTCAGACCAAAAAACAGAAAACAACTTTCAGAAACTCTTGTATTTCCATAAATCTGTTAAAAATTGCATACTTTCAGGCATATTCAAAATTATTCTTTGTTCATATCACCCAATACGATTTCGTCCCGCTCAGTACTTGAAAAAGAGTTCTTTTCTATACCGATCCAAGTTAGAAAATGCGGCACTTTTTGAAAGAATCAGTCAACCTGTTTTAGAGTCTTTAAAAATGCAACAGAAGCTCACGGTATAGTCATTCATATCGTTACCCCACTATAATCAATGAATATTTGTTCGAAAATATAGATAAAATTGATCGTGCACACAAACTATCGATTTATAGAAATCATGATTTGGCGATAATTTGATTTCGAGAAATGGTGATGTGATCTGACATATTTCGACTATTTCCTATGGAGTTACTTGAAGCCGTTGCTTTATGCTGATAATTGACGACTTAAAAGTCAACATTGTTCGTGTTATTCATTGCATACGGTCAAACCGTTGCTGAAAAAGTGCGGTCACTTTTTCATGGATTGATAGAATGCCCTTCTGTCAAGAACAGTCGTGGTTATCATATGACCGAAGTAATTTTTAAATAATAATATCATGAACTGATCCTTCGAATAAGAACATATTTCTGATTAAAAGTTAACTTTTTTGCGTTATTTTTCCGAATTTAAAGTTCTATCACGCCTAAAAAAAAACACCCTATACTCTGATAATAGATGCGACCACGTTCATGACATAAAACTAGATTCTCAATTATATTTCCGTAGCTGGGTTAAAAACGTCCTGAAAACCGTGGAAAGTATTACACTATATTTGGAAAAAAATAGGTTTTAGAGAAACGTACGAAACTTTCTAAGAAAACACAACACAAATATCATTTCGGGGAATACGTTTCCACGAGAATTCTAGAAGTATTTTTCCATGTATGATTGTATGAAAATTGTAAAGCTGCCACGATGAGTGTATAAGGTGGAAACACCGCAGAAACGAGTTCAGTTGAAATCAACGTTCGCAAGTGATTGTATCGAGGAGATTTTGAACGGAGATTATTTGTTGAGAAATATTAAAGAGATTTGATAGAAATTTTCCGTTGTAAATAAATTGTAAATAGATTTGTTGCATTTTAATGTAGAATACACTAAAGACTGAATATTTCTTAATGGAAGACCTTTTAAAAAAAATCAATTAATTACCGATCATTTGTATAATATTTTCTTACAAGACCATTTTTATATTCAATACAAAATTTTTGAAGATTATCATGATCACGTACTAAAGCATAAATATCAATTAAAGGTCGTAAAGTACAAACCTATAATTAAAAAAACAATTAAAAGATTATGATTTTCTTAAAAAGAGAATTACACCCCAAAACAAGCAAAAACAAAAAACTTACACTATAAGTTTGTGGATCTCTTTCTAAAATTGTTGTTTCTGTAAGGCATAGAATCCTTTTAACTGGTTCTGGTTGACGTGATGTTAATTTCTGTACTGTAAATTCTGTCATGGATGTTTGAAATTGATCACCACTTTAGAGAGAAAAAAAAAACATTATTCCTAATCAAATATATTCATTTCTTATTTATTTTCTTAATTGATTTAAGTAGGACTCTCACATTGATCAGTTTTCCCCATCAGCTTTTGAGAGCAACTGAAAGAAAACTCACCAGTGTTAATGTAAAAAAAACTGATGGGTTTGTCAGTCAAACTCAAAGTGTTTTAACTATAGAAGGTGATCTATTCCAGTCCACTACAATAAGTCAGCTCTGAGATCCCTTTTAAAACATTCCTTCCCTTTCAAAATGAATTGAACATATTATCATGGCTGGGGCAATAATCCTTTGAAATCGTACAAAATTTCAACAATTTCTTCCTTGTTATCTTTGGGAAATCGATGATATTTGATGTTATTGTCCAATTTGTTCACTTCTTTTCTCACATTCAAGCAATTCGGAACACTACAATTTCTATTAACCATTTTTAACCTTCTATACGAAGTATATAAATTACTGGAATCATGATCTCCACGTTTTATAAGATTGTAAATCGTTTGCAATCATTTTTATCCAATGTCTGTCCTTCGTCTGTCGGTCTGTCTGCCGTGTACAAGATTGCGGCCGTATTTTTGAAGAAATTTCCATGAAAATTGATAAGAGCGTTTTTTTCCTCATGTACAACCATTCTATCAGAAGTTGGGTTTGATCGGACTAAAACTTCGTGTAGCCGCCGAACAAAAGTTCGTTTTTTTGTGTTTTTCAATTAAAGAGTATTGTAACGTTATTTATGAACCGATTTCAATGAAATTTAGCATAAGACACTTTTTCAATGAAAGAAAGAATTGTGTCCAAAAATCATCAATTGAATCCGCGTACAACTTCGGGTAGCTAGCTGCCGAACAAAATTCGGATTTTTTTGTATGAAATTTGGGGAGCATAACTTTGAGTGCTCGGAGGACAAAATTTCGAAATTTTTGTATAAAATAAATCATAAATTTTTGTATGAAATAATTTGATCGATATGTATAGAAGTTCCCATAGTAGTTTGCGCACTATAGCTTGTTTTCTTTAATTGAATCACAAAACTTACAATTTTTTTAAGAGTCTTTCATTAGGGACATAACATAACGACTGTAACGTGTGCTGTGTGGCTTGTAGTGCCGTCTTGTTAAAACCACATATCGCCGATATCAATTTCATCTAATTCTGGCCAAAAATAATCCTTCAACATGGCACGGTAGCGCTCTCCATTGACGGTAACATGGCGATCGTTCGCATCAACGAAAAAATACGGCCCAATCACGCCTCCGGCATGTAAAACCACACCATACAGTGATTTTTTGTGGATGCAATGGTGTCTCTTGAAGCACATGTGGGTTTGTTGTTGTCCAATAACGCATGTTTTGCTTGTTGACAAATCCGTTTAGCCAAAAATGAGCTTCATCGCTGAGGATGATTTTTCGCTCTTAAAGTTGTGGCGACCGACTTGAAATTTCGGTAGTAATTTTTAATAATTTCCAAGCGTTGCTCGTTCGTGAACTTGATGAAACTTGATGAAAATGTTGACTTTAATCTACGTTTTAACATTGACAGGTCATTATTAATGTTTAAGGGTGCGTTCATATAAAGATACAAAATTGTTATGTCCCAATTAAAAAGACACTATATTTGACAGCTGAAATGCGATGCGCCAATGACGTTAACATAACACATACACATCTAAATAATGTGTACGAATATAAAGTAGAGTATATATCACCTTCTATAGTTAAAACACTTTGAGTCAATAATTATTCTTCTATCAAACACGACTGTTCGACCATGGACACTGTCCATTGGACATTGATCAATGTGAGTCCAACTTTAATGGAAGAAATTAGGAAAATCAATTGCAATTATTACTTTTTTTTTAATAATAGTAGACACATCACAAAAAAAAAACTCACCTATATTTACCAAAACGTTGTCTTTCGAATTGTTCCAATGTTATTTGACTTTTTAATATTTTCATCTCAATTGATAAATATTGGCTGGCACGTTGTGTCATACATTGTACAATTTCATGATAATTATGTGCTTTAAATAAATGTAAACGACTAAAACCACCACAAGCTAATACAATTCCCCCATCGTAATCTTGGATGCCTCCAATTTTAATGAAACAGAAAAAAAAGAAAAAGAAAAAAAAGAAATTAAATATTTCCAAAATTAATTTTTGGTTAATTAAAAACTATTTTTCACGGTTTTTCCTAAAAAAAATTAAATATCATTAAATATAATACCTATAATCCCTTCAATATCTTTATAAAAATAACTTGCTAAAACTTGATTTGTTGTTGGATCCAATTGATCTAGCGAACATGGTGTTACTTCCAAAACTGTTGGAAAACTAATACCAGACCAATGATATTTATATGCTTGAGATTTCTAAAAAGAAAAACAAAATAATTAATTTATTAAAAAGAAAATAAGAAATTCATATAGAATGTGTTATTGGAAAAACAATTCAACTTCAATTTTTTGATTAACACGTTCCCGTAGGCATGTACCAATAGTGGTACAGTGAGGACTGTCCTATAGGCCGTCATGTACCACTAGTGGTACAAAGAAAGAAATCAATTTTCTTAGAAAAATGGTTTGCATCTAACGCAGGCATAATCGGCAGAAACTCTCAATGAGCGATGAAACAAACTAGGAGTTACAGAGCCGTCAGATGCCGAGAACTACAAATTCGACCGTCGGCGGGAACGTCTTAAACGCCAATCTCCACACAGCCGACTTCCTACTTCTGATATGCAAGTATGGGACAAACTATACAAAGATTGGTGGTTAAACAGAAAGGGAGAAAATAATCATCCTACAAATTTTGTCGGCTTCTGCATTTTTCATTTCCCCCAACTGATTTTCGATGTGCAGATGATTCCCCTGAAAAAACAGATGAACATGTTTATCTGATTTATATGGTACTTCATCTGCGGGTGGTGCATACTCTCACAATAATCACACACGATACCGTCGCACACTACCAATTTTTTTGCAAAACTCCATCTGCTTCTAGTATTCTGATTTTTCTCGTCAGAATAGGAAGTCGGCTGTGTGGAGATTGACCTTAAGATTTTTACATCAAAACCGTATTATTTATTACTAAAAACTTGATAAATAAGCAACACACTGTAGAAGTGAAATAGAAGCTTTTTTTTAAATACAGCGTCAATACGGTGGCAAATAGAACTATTTGATCTTCGACGGAAATAATCCTCATTATAACCTGCATAATATCGCCGAACATTGTAATCGTCTAGGACGTTCATATAATAAAAAATTATCCGATGGAAGAAGTTATAATTCTTAGTTAGTTCTCAAGGTACTCCCTCCATCATCACATACTTTGGGTCTTATTCTTCTAAATACAATCAGAAAATCTGGTTACTCCTAATAATCTTAACCGATGCGCAACAATCAATCAAAGGGGTGTGTATAATAACTGATACTGTTGTACTTGTATATACGAAGGTGAATTGTAATCTAATAAAACAAACAAAACTTAGCATATTGTAAACAACATTGATGATATCAATAACAATCAGCAGAAACGGTTTTGATTACACAATAAAATGAATCTCGTCAATTAAATATAAATTACAAATGAAAGAGCCCAGCTTCACATGACCAAGCAAAACAAGCATGCGTCTTTACTAAAGCTGCCTCTACACTCTAATGATCATAAATCATATTAATTTAGGGTCAACTATATAGATTGATTACAAAAAACACTTTTAAGACATTTAAATTCGTTTCTCAATAAATGAATTCTTTGACCTTTTTGACTTAAGTTTTCTAATTGAAAATGTACTGGGTGGTTGGGTGGGGGCACTGAAAGACTTCAAGAGTTTGAAAAACTCATAACTTGTTCATTTTCAATCTTTCTTTTTTGTAGATTATAGACCAATCCCTTGTTGATTAAAATGGCTACGTATTATGTCCACCAACGAGTAAAACTCATTGAGTTTTTCTATTCCAAATTATTCAAACTCAGAGAAAATACTGGCAACATTTTAATGTCCGAATATCTTAACTTTTTGAACAACTTCATTGAACTGGTTTACATAAACAAACCTCGAACAATTCAAGAACTTAAAAGGAGAACATTCGAGCCGAAATCCGACGTTTTAGGAAACTTTTGCGTACAATCATGGAAAATACTTTGGAAAGACCCTGTATTTGTGAGTATCAGAAAAATTGTGGTGATTTGCCGGATGTTGTTTTTCACACAGAAAAAACTTGTATTTTATTTTATTAAGTCTGCGAATGAGTTTAGGCGATTTTAGATGACGTAAGTCATACTATATGTAATACGTATGAACCGGCATTACATGTATTTGAAAGCTCTTAAGGACAAGCTTCACAAAACGTACTCTATAACAATTTGGGTAAAGTGTAAACAATATTGTTTTTTAGTCGCTGGAAAATGGAAGTTTACGTGCCAAATAAACAGAAGTTGCGGGAAGCTTTACTTTACTTCAAAAATGCAATAAAGAAAGGGTTTTTTTTGCATCGAATTGCTACTGAAGATGAAAAGTGGATCTATTTCGAAAATCCTAAACTCAGAAAATCATAAATAAAGCCTTGTCAACCAGTCTCGTCAACGCCAAAACGTAACATTCATTCAAATAATAGTTTACTCCGCATTTGGTAGGATCAGAAAGATGTCATCAATTATAGGTTGCTGAAACCGCCTAAAACTATTACTGACATTGTCTAACAACAAAAACTTATGCGTTTGAAGCGACCTATTGAAGAAGGAAACGAGCAGAATGTATGAAAGGACACTAGAATCTTTTTCTACATGAAAATATCAGACCAAATGTTGCTCAACCGGTTAAAAACTATTTAGAAGAAAAGAACTGGGAAATGGTGTTACTACCCCACCCACGCCGTATTCATCAGACATAGCTCCTTCAGATTACTATTCATTCCGATCTATGCAATCAACCCTTTCTCTGAGTATTACTTCTATTCTTATGGAAATATTCAAAAAATGGGTCCATGATTGGATTTCTTCAAAGACTCGAATTTCTTCAGACAGAGAATCTGTAAATTACTTGAAAGATGAACGAAGATTGTAACTTCAGGTGGAATGAAATCAAAATATTGTATAGTTGTTAAATAAACGTATACTTTAACCCAAAAAGAATACTCAATCTCACAAGGCTAACATATTTTTCAGAGCCCGTATTTGGGATTTCTTGACTCGATTGATCAGATCGACAAAAGTCTTTAGGACCCTACACACGTTCAATGTTGCTTGACAAGTATTATTGATTAAAATGTTCATCAAGAAATAATGATGGAAATTTCCTCCACACAAGAACATTGAAGAGCATCCAAACGATCAATGTTACTTGAAACATGAATCACTCAGGTAACATTTTGTCTTAAGAGAATAAGAAGACAAAGACTTTTGTCAGATCCGATCAATCGAATCAAGAAACCAAATACAAGGCCCCAGTTTTTCAGTAACCATTAAAAAACTTCAACTTACCAAAATTGTTTTTGGTTTATCAGCAAATTCTTTCCAATATTTTAATATCGAACAAAGTATATCACTACGGAATTCTGATGATAATTTAATTGTTTCAATTTTACGATCCTTTTTTATACTTAAGTGAAATTCATTTGGTATCTAAAATGGAAAGAAAGTGAACGATTAGAAGAAGAGAAAAAAACATGAATTTTGTATTAGAAAATTAATAATTACATTCGAATTTTTATTTGGTAATACTCCAACAACATCCGAATAACACCATCTATTTGTTAGATCATATTTATCTGGATTATATGTTGATATACCAGCGGTGCCGATTGATAAAATCCTTTTATATTTTCCTTTCCAAGAATGTTTTGTTACTAAATAACATTCTAAATCGGTGTTATCTTTAAGTGGCATCATATTTGGTGGCATATATGTTTACGTAAACGTCTCTTATAAGCGCCTAGCTTCTTTGGAGCCCTAAAAAAAAAAATACATTTATATGTAATTTATTCCCGCGGCGACATTGAACAAAGAAGTTTTTTTTTTATTATGTTTTCTTTTAAATCCAAACACAAGCAACAAAAAGTAAAATATTTTAATTTATCTCAAATTACAAAGAACAAATTTCGTTTCGAATTACTTTCGATGGAAGCAGCAGCACAAAAAAAAGGGGAGGAAACGTCATTTTATAAGATAAACTTTTTACTACCTTCGAAAAAAAAAAAAAAATATGGATACTTTACCCTCAAAGCGGAAAACACGAAAACACTTCTAAAACATTTTTCTCCAGTAAGAAATTCTTAGAATTTGTTTTTTTTTCTTTCTTGTTCAAACTTTAATTAAAATATTTAACACGTATTTATTAATTTTATTTAAACGAAAAAAAAAAAACAAGAACGTATTTCTTTTTAAAACACAATTAACTTTCTTTCTTTCTTTTTTTTTTTTGTTTAGATGAAAGTTTTTCCTCTTTTTTCTTTGGAGAAAAAAAAAATAATAATCTGTCATGAAGAGTTTAAGTTCCACAAGTTCCACACAAAAGAGAATCGGCCATACAAAAAAAAAAAAAAAAAACAAAAAAAAGCTTCCAAACTTCAAAAATTTCGCGCGCGCGATTCTCGATATATAAATGTTTTGGCAAAAATTTTAATAATTACAAAAAAATTACTGTCATAATTATTTTAATTATTTAATATATTTTATTAATAATAATAAAATAATACTAGAATTGTTTTAATTAATTATTAACAAAAAAAAAATCCTTTAAAAATTTTTCTTAGTAAATATTCAAACCAAAAAAAAATATTTTGAAAAACGACTATCGATTATCGATAAGTTTCTTCTTCTTTTTGACATTTCATTAAATGACAGCCATTATAATTTATTCAGTTAAATCAGCTGTTATTATTTGGGGGTATTTTTTTTTTTTTGCTTTTTTTTTTCTATATTGGAATGTCAAATGGTAGTCGAGATATTGCTGTTAAAATTTTTCGCGTAAATTTATTATTATTCTATTTTGTTTTGTTTTCAATTAAAAAATAAACTATTTTAAGTTTAAGGGAAAAATGCAGAAATATGAGAAATTGGAAAAAATTGGTGAAGGAACTTATGGCACGGTATTTAAAGGACGAAATCGTGATACAATGGAAATTGTTGCATTGAAACGTGTTCGTTTGGATGAGGATGATGAAGGTGTACCAAGTTCAGCGTTACGTGAAATATGTTTATTAAAAGTAAGTAGTTTTTTTGCGGTCAAATATTTGTTTATAACTCCTTAATCCTTGTATAAACATGATGGGGTTCAGATGCTTCAAAAGAACGAACTAATCCCATGTGGAAATAGGGCTGTGTGTTTATTATATAAGTTTTCGGATTTGTTTAAAAGTAATCATGAATAAAACAAAATACCACATTTTAAGAGGATCATCTTTATTTGATCCTACAAACTTACCGCCGCCATTGGAAGAATATACATAATGGATTCATTTTGAACAACAACATACCTTAAATGACAATCATTTTCCCTGCTCACAAATACAGGCTCTTTCGAAAGTATTTTCCATGACTGTCAGTAAGGTTTCCTAAAACGTCGGATTTCGACTCGATTGTTCTTCTTAAGTTCTTGAATTCTTTGAGGTTTGTTTACGTAAACCAGTTCTTTCAAGTTGTCCAAAAAAATTAAGATATTCGGACATTAAAATGTTGCCAGTATTTTCTCTGAGTTTGAATAATTTATCTTTCACAGGAATAGAAAAACTCAATGAGTTTTACTCGTTGGTGGACATCATACGTAGCCATTTTAATCTTCAAGGGATGCTCTAATAGTCTACAAAAAAGAAAGATTGAAAATGAACAAGTTATGACTTTCAGTGGCCAATCTGTATATCAAAAAATGTTATATGTACAATTTTTTTGATAGAAGCTGCAGGAAAAAATTCGCGGATTTTCCCGTTTACAATTTCTACATAGTAAGGATGACCTCCTGTTATCGTAGAAGGTACTCCCGTACCCAATGCAGATCAAGTGAAAACCTTGGAAGTTTATCATTCCTGAATCGGTGAATCAGGAGTATCGAAAAGACGAGCGTACAAGTGGTACAAAGCATTCAAAGTCGCTCAAAAATCAAAGTTATTATTGACTGTTTTTGTTTTTCGGGCTGAAAATGAATTTTAATCATCAAAAAAAAGCAGAGAGATTAGAGATTTAGGGAGTTAAGGGAATTTAGTTTGGCTCGCCTTTCCATACCATGAAGTTTTGGTTTAAATTTTAAGTCAACCTATCCCGAATGTACATTCCAAGTTTATTGAAAACCCGACTATTATTAGACCAGTTATGGAAGTTTTCATATCTTTCCATCTTACAACATCGAACAAGCCATTTTTACTTTACGTATTGATATCTCAACCCCCCCCATCGGATGGAGGCATATCCCATTTTTAAGTGGTGGCCTATTCGGAATGTATATTCAAAGTTTCAAGAAAATTCGACTATTATTGTTGAAGTTTTTATATTTTTCTTCGTCTTACAACTTCCCCCATCAAAAATTAAAGTAGCCTATAAAACGTGCCCTTTAACTAAGAATCGTTTGAGACATGTTTTATCTAAATCGGTCCAGCCGTTTAGGAGCCTATTCGATACATACATACAGACAAAATTCCACTAATCTAACCTTCTAACCTAATATTATAAAGAGGAAAGATTTGTATTTTTGTATGGATGTTTGTAACGAATAAACTCAAAAACTACTGGACCGATTTCAAAAATTCTTTCACCATTAGAATGCTACATTATCCCTGAGTAACATAGGCTATATTTATTACTAGAAAAAATTAGGGATCCCTACTAAAACTTAAATAATATAATCTATAGAAATATTATAAAGAGGAAAGATTTGTTCCGCATACATCTGTATCTAATGATCCTCACATTCATGTACCTGTCGCGTCTAATATTCTCCGTAGTCTAACTTCATGCACAAAGACCCTTCCAATGTTTAAAAAATAAATCTCCACCCGTGCGAAGCCGGGATACGCTAGTATTACATAGAGATAGAATTATCGAATACCAAAATTTGTAACACTTTTTTTTCATATTTCAGGAACTAAAACATAAAAACATTGTACGTCTTTATGATGTTTTACATTCGGATAAGAAATTAACATTAGTCTTTGAACATTGTGATCAAGATTTGAAGAAATATTTTGATAGTTTAAATGGTGATATCGATATGGATGTAGCAAAAAGTTTCATGTATCAGCTGTTACGTGGTCTTGCATTTTGTCATAGTCATAATGTATTACATCGAGATTTGAAACCACAAAACTTATTAATTAATAAAAATGGTGAATTAAAATTAGCTGATTTCGGTTTGGCACGTGCATTTGGTATACCAGTTAAATGTTATTCAGCTGAAGTTGTTACATTATGGTATCGTCCACCGGATGTATTATTTGGTGCAAAATTATATACAACAAGTATTGATATGTGGTCAGCTGGTTGTATATTTGCTGAATTAGCTGATGCTGGTCGACCACTATTTCCAGGCTCGGATGTTTTAGATCAATTGATGAGAATCTTTCGTGTTTTAGGTACACCAAATGAAGAAACATGGCCAGGTGTTACACATTTATCGGATTATGTTGCATTACCATGTAAGTTTATAATTATTGAAGGTGAAGGAAAAAAAATTCGTGGATTAATTAATTTTATTCAATCAAATATTTACCCTTTTGATCGATAATCTTTTGCCATTTTTCTAGTAAAACCACATTATGCCATCATTGTAGAATATCTGGGCAAAAAACTGTGAACCAAATGACTTTCACAGGCCTCTTTTGAAGTCAGCTTTACAACATTAAAGGAATTCTGCAAAGATCGAAACAAATGATAGTCGGACGACGGAGCAAAGTCCGGACTATACGGTGGATGCATCAAAACTTCCTAGTCAAGCTCTCTCTCAATTCATGCTTAATCATTAAAGATGTGTGTGTGGTCGTGATGGTAGATAACACCTTTCCTGTTGATCGATTGTGGCCACTTGAACTTAATTGTGTGCTTTAATCGCATTAGTTGTTGACAGTAGAGAATGGAATTAATCGTCCGGCCAAGTTGGAGCAGTTCATGACGCATGATTCCCTTCCAATCTTACCAAACACAAAAATTACCTTACGTGGCGTTAGTTCTGGCTTTATCATCGTTTGTGCAACTTCATTCTTCTTGGACGACGATCTTTTTCGCTCATTATTGCCATATATGATCCACTTTTCATTAGCTGTATCAGTCTTTTCAAAAATCAGTCGATCTCGTTTCGTCTCAGAAGCGATTCTCAGATGGAAATTCGATTAATTAAATTTTTCACTGTTAATTCATGTGGACGCCAAATATCGAACTTCTTTTTATATCCAGCCTTACACAAATGGTTCAAAACTGTTTTTTGATCAATCTTTAGATCCTCAGTAATGTCCTAAGATGAAATGTGTCGGTCTTCTTCAATTTTTTTGGAGAATTTCATTGACTTTTACAATGTTTGGTCTATCAGAACGCGGCGCATATCTTTAACATCGAAATTTCCAAAGCGGAAATGAGTAATCCATTGACGTCCTGCTGATTTTGATAGAGCTTGTTCTCCATGAACACTACTGAGAAGTTTTATCACCTTGGTCGAAGTGGTATTTGTAAAATACAGTGAATTTTTCAGAATTTTGGGGCTCATTTTTTTCAAAAATCCACGAACTTTCTTTCGTCCAATATGTTTAATTAATATTTACTTAATTTTTTATATATTTTTTGTATTAGCATTCCCGCCAATATCTTCCTGGAGTCAAATTGTACCAAGACTTAATTCAAAAGGTCGTGATTTATTACAGAAACTATTAGTTTGCCGGCCAAATTTACGTATTACCGCTGAACAGGCAATGCAACATTCATATTTTACTGAAAATTAAAGACTTTTAAGTTTACATATTTCAAATTTATGTAGAAATTATTTTGCGAATTAAATAAACCTTAAACGATGTACAGATTTTAGTAGTTAAGTTCAAATCGTAATTTAATTAATATTAATTACCAAAAAATTAAAGAATAATTGAAAAGAAAATTACAAGAAAATTCTAGAAATTAAGATTTTAGAATTAAGAAAAATATTGTATTTGTATACAAAATTGTATAAAAATAAATAATATTCCAAGAATTAAATAAGATTTACCCCGTTTCGGAGTTTGATGATCGTATCAAAATGTTGTTTTTCATTGAATCCCCCCAAGTATCTTATGGCGTAATGAAGAAGCCGATAAACTGGCCAAACAAGGGTCGGAGAAACTGCCTTCATAGGACCAGAACCCTCCACGCAATCCGAGAAATTTTAGCAAAAGAAGAGGTGGCACAAAGAACAAAGCACTGGGAACTACACAATCAGGACAAAGGCAGGCCAAAGATCTCCTAGGGGTATACAACCCAAAGAGATTCAAAGCCTTAATCAACACGTTTGTGTTGAAGAAGAATATGAGAGTACTGACAGGAATACTAACAGAACAAATCACACCTAAAAAAAACTAGGACGTACACTAGACAGCATCTGCAGATTCTACGAGAGTGAGGAAGAAACTCCAATGCATATCATCTCTGAATGCTAAGCATTATTCCGCAAAGGAAGGAAATACTTCGGGCATACTACCTCCCCACAAATGAGATATAATCTCTTGATCCATTCCGGATAATAAAATTCCTAAGAGAAATAAGTCTGGAGGAGATGTTTTAGAATGGGAGCCTAATCAAACGACTGCACCAAAGAAAAGGGGGTGCAATAGATCTTAAGGTCGTAGTACAAGAATATCCTAATATAAATCTAATCTAATTTTATCTTATGGCGTTTTAGACTGCCTACTACTGGGCTTGGAAAAAGAACATATACTAACTCAAAATCGACATATAGACGATTTTTTTAAGCCCTATGGAAGAAATGGGACAGAAAAACTGTTAAAACTATTACTATTTCAAGAGTTTTTCTTCATACCTTTGTTTCCTCCTTTCAAAATTTCTTCTAATTTGTAGGTAACCAAGCCACTAATAGCATAAATCTAATCTGCAAATGTTATTCAAATCAGTATATTACTTTTTAAAGTACATCCAAAAAACTTTATGAACAAGCTTATTTTCCCCTACGATTATTTCTTTTTACTTTACCCTTGGATCGATTTTACTGAAACTTAACATGTTATTGTCTACTTATGTATTTAACCAATATAATTAATATTTTAAAAAATTGGTTCACAAATTTTCCAACTAAATTCGAAAAACCATAAACAAAAAAACGACAAAACTTCCTGGTCATTCTGGTTTTTGCATAATAACTTCGGTTCCCTTCAGACGATTTTCCTGAAATACAATACCAAACGTAGTTAAGGAATAACCAACATACATTCTAAATTTCATCAAAATCGTATAACGGGTTTTTGAGTTATTTTGTATAAGGATGGACGGCCATGCATAAATCGATATAACTTTTGATTCTCCACAACCAATGTGCGATAGTGACAAAACTAATATACCCCCTTGATGTACCTCACCATAGGGCATATAACCAGAAGGATCATGTCAAAGATTAAATACAGGACCACGCAAGTTCTAGTAGCCATTTTGTTCTTTCGCATCCACGACAAATCAAAAATTACAAAAGTATGCACATTCTGTTTTGAAATTTAGCCTTGTGACGTATTAGGTGCCTTCTTGTAAATCATGATTTATGATTATTATGGTTCTTTATTTAGTCTCTTTTAATGGACATTTAACTGACCACAAAACTCATCCTAAGATTTGTTTCAATGTACAACAATTTATTACCAATTTTTCAGAAGAGTTGCCGTTTCATCAAATTTATCCATGAATTATATTACTTTATTTTTGGTTCAGTTTGCCGCAAGTTCCACATTTCTGTTTAGTAACCGCTCCAGCTTCCGTGTACTGTACGTAATAGTATCAACGGAGGCTCCTTGAAAGGATGCAAAATGGAAGAGTCCCAAAATGGCTTAAACTACCCAATTTTTGGAAGGGTATCAACAACAACAAAAAAATCACGACTACTAACCAGTTAATTTGTAAGGAAAAAAATATAAACTTTATAACATTTCTAAAGATTTAGAATTATAGATAATTTCTTCGTTTTTTCTAACCAATTAGATATAAAATATTTTCTAATAACCACCTTCCTCGAGTCCTTTTATATGCGAGTATTATATAAGGTACAAGATTCATTCATGGTTAGCTAAACACGTTCAATACGGCATCCTTTTTCATACTTTGTTTGATAGGTTGGCGTGTATCTCTGGCAACAATTATTTGTTTAACTTCTTATTTTCATTATCAGTGATTAGTGCTGTTAGTTTAGTTTAATCATAAGGACGGAGTATGATTGGTTAAAAAAACGATCATTTTGATCGTGGCCTGATGGTAAAAATTAGGTATAACCCAGCAGTGGGTCACGCCAGGGTTAAAGAGCAGTCCAAACGCACAGTTTTTTACTCAGTTTTGCATGCAAATCAGGCAAAACTGATCGTCTGGACAAGTCACAGGTCGTTTGCGCAGGCAAAAGTGCGGCTTGTGCGATTTCAAATCGATGCAAAACGTAGCGTTAAGAAGTTCCAAAGAAAACTGCGTAAAAAACATGGAAAAGACGGTACCGTGTGGACACAAAATTTACGCAGGCTTTCCCACAGAAAAACTGCGCAAACTACGACTGAGCGTCTGGACAGAGTACTTAAACGTGTTAAACGAAAAGTACAGAATTTTGTGTGAAAATAGCACTTTAGGTTTTAAAAAAAAAGAGCCTAGGCCCCCAGGTTTTTTACATACCACAACGCATCACTGTGCCTATCAAATTGAACATAACAATAATAATCAAATTTTCACGACAGTTACAACTAAAACCGGGCATAAATAAAAGAAAGAATAATTCCCCTTTTTTTTCCATGTGTCGAATTGATTCTTCCTACGTCCCGGTATACAAAATTGTTATGAAGTATAAAAATTAGTGTCCATTTTATTAAAATCAATTTACCTTTTATATCTTCACAAAAATTGAAATTTCTTATCATTTTTCTTATTCCAAACACTGTACACCACATTTTTAACAGTTTTTTAATACATTTCACTTTTTAATTAATTATTTATTAACAAAATAATCGCGAGACAAGATAAAAACTAAGCTTATATATCATGAAGATAATTTCAAAATGGCTACCACGCGCCAAATGTATACCACTTTATGCGGCCCTGATAAATTCAAAGATTTGATTTTCCGGTAATAAAACCAAAAAAAGAAAGCAGAGACAACAATATTTAAGAAGAAGAAGAGTATGTAATTGAAATTGACAAATAGATGGCTCTGTTGCACTATTTTTTTTTTTTAAACATAAAATTTTAATTAAAACAAAATTATTCTTAAATAAAATGAAAAAAAAAAAGAAAACAAAAACTCAATAAATTTTATATATTTTTTTTAAAATATTTAATTATTTAATTAAATCTTAATCAATATTACATTTTTTTTTTTTGTTTTGTTTTTGTTTATCCAATTTTTATTTTTTTATTTTTTTTTTTTTTTTAATTAAAATTAATAAATTATTAATTAAATAAATTATATTGCAATGTTTTTTTTTCAAAATTTTTTCTTTTTTTCTTTTTTGATTTTTACTTTTTTGCGTTCTTTTTTTGTTGTTTTTGTTTTTAATTAAATTCAAAAATTTAATTTTTTTAATTTTTTGTGATTATTTTTTCTTTTTAAAAAATGCCATTTTTTTTTTTAGTTTTTTTTTTTTGTTTTAATAAATTTAATATGGAATTAAAAAAGTTTGTTGTTGTTGTTTTTTTTTTTTTTTGGTTTGTATTTTTGCACAAAAAAATTAAAAAATAATTAATTAAAAATTATAAATCGCACAAATTTTTTTTTTTTTTAAGAACTTAAAAATTTTTAGTTTTTTTCGTTTTTGCATTGCAATGAAATGAAAAACAAAAAATTAATAAAAAAAAATGTTAACTTATAAAAAATAACATAAAAAAGAAAAATAAACATTTTTTTAAAGCCTTTACATAAATATCCATTTTTTTTTTTATTTTTTTTTTAATTAATTTGTTAATAATAAATGCTTGAATATATATACTTTTTTTTTTTAATTTTCTTTAATTATTTTTTTTGTTTATTTTTAGATTTTTATGTTCCCCAACATTTTTTTTTATTTAATTGTAAAATTTGTATTTTTGTGGAGCTTAATTATTTGTTTTTAATTAAAAAAAAAAGAAAAAAGAAAAAAAAGAAGACATTATGTTTTTGATTCTTCGATTTCAATCGGATAGAGAGAAAGATCTTGAAGCTATGTTCGAGATCCTGGCCATAGTTACTAAACTCAGCTGGGCTCACTAGCCCCGTTGCACACTTGAACCATAGATTATAATAACTAGATGTCCAAGCCAAATGAGCAGCGTGATGTTCAGTGTTGTTGTTGTAGGTGAACTTAAAGAAGAATGGATGAAAAGAAGTTTAATGTGAAAGAAAGAGAAGAATCTATATTGTACCGGGATATCACTGTACAAAAAAATTAGTTGAATGCACAGTCGTTGGAAATCTTTATTATTAGTCTATGCTTGAAACTAAACTACGCGGCGATATTTTTAGTAAATTCATTCTATCAGTTCTATTTGAGCCGTCAAAGAGATATAATGTGCGAGTAAAGTATCGATAAATTATTACTAGACCTTTTCCACTTGACACTAACCCATTTATGCTAACAAGATACTACCACAAAATAAAGAAGACATATTACACTTTTGCAATCATCGATTCTACACTGTAGAATACCGAAAGTACGTATAAATTATTGTCAGCGATGTCAGCTCGTTTGCGTAGTTGATGTCTGAACTACGTGAAAGAGTTTAGTGCATGTCGCTCATGACCAAGCGAAGTGTGCGACAACCAATGCAAATGCTGAATTTTTTACTTTCAGCGAGAAACTTAGCTTGCGTAGTTTAGCTCGCTTAGCTCAAATATGCGGCGGGCGTGAAACTAAAAGATAACAAATTTGATAGTGACTTTTGTATTTGTTATCAAACAATAAAGTTTTCTTTGTCCTGAATTTGTCTGTCCAATTATTTTTTTTTTTATATGCGCCTAAAAATTCCCAATTTATTATTTCTTGATGAAAATTTATAGAATTTATAAGATTATGTTTTAAAATTTTGTATCTAAACTAAAATTTCCTAATTTTCATAGTTTCCTAATACTGACCTAATTTTAGTTTTTTTCAATATCAGTTTTAAGTTTCGAATATCTTTTAAAACACGAAATTATTTCGATTACCTAGAATTTGTGATCTGGAGATAATCTGGTGGACAGACAAATTTTTGAAAAAAGACGTTTATATAAAATCATTTGTTTTTTTTTAATACGAAAATGATATCAAATCGGTATTAAACTTGATAGACGTATACAAAAAAATAAAGCTGGACTGTTAGTACGTCAACTTGTTTCACATCTTGTGCTTCGACCAAACTCACAGTACACAAACAAATCTCATATGATTGAAACAAGTTACGTACTACCATTTCTGGGAGTCAGTCTATTATTGAATACGATTATTATCGTTTCGTTAACGTAAATGCAATTACGGTATTACTGAATTCGATGTGCCGTCATTTTTTACGATTATAAACGTAAATACATATGGCATTTATACATTCAAATCCAAAATGACACGTAATCATAACATATGATTGTAACGAATGTCTAACGATTTCGAATTCCATAATAGGACCGCACCCTGCCCTGATTTTATTAGGACTTTAACGTTTTCACCGAACAATAACGCATCTACTAAATAAACCGCAAACAATTGTAAGGCAAAGAAAAGTAGAGAAAAAGTGAAGAACCGAGACCTGCATTCGAATCAGGGTCTCATCAGTCTCATGAGGCGAGGTCGAGGTCTTAACCAACTAGATCATTCTACACTGTCTCTACTAGTCTGTTCATTTGCCTTTTCCTCTACTAACAACAATATTATTCAAATCATTACAACTGTTTTTGTCAAACTTCTCAATTGTTTGATCAAATTCAGTTGTATCCTATTTTTAACTCTTACACAATAAAAATTACTAATCACTAAACTTTTGGAACTTTCTTTTAAACATAACTTTTATTTCTTCTTTTTTTTCTTTCTTTTTTTTCTTTAACTAAATATTTAATTAAATTTTCCTTCTTTTATTTTTCTTTTTGGTTTTCTTTCTTTTTTGTTTGTGTTAGGAAATTATGAAATTAATTTTTTTTAATCATTTTTCTTCTCGAAATTCTAATTGTTTTCTTTTTTATCTTTTTTCTTTTATTTTTCTTTAATTTAAATTTATTTAATTTTTTTTCTTTTTTTGGTTTTTAATTTTTAATAGTTATTCTTTTTGTTTTCTTTTTTACATATTTATTTAAATTTTGTTTTAATTTTATTTATTTTTCTTTTTTTTTTAATTTCTTGCACATAGAAAATTCTTCTTTGGTCTCACAGATTTCGAAGTTTTTAAATTAATTTTAATTTTAGATTTTTTTTTGGTTTTTAGATTTTATTTTTTAATATTTAATTTTTTTTTCTTCTTCTTTCATTTTTAATGTCTTAACTACTAAAAAAAAATTTTTATATATTTATATATATTCAGTTTTATTTGTTTTTGTATCTTTCAACCCTTTTTTTCTTTTTGTTTTGTTTTGTTTTTAATTTATTTTACATTAATTTTTTTTAAGAAATAAAAAATATTATTATAAAAAAATTTATGATTTTTATTTAAAATTTCTAAAAACAAAACAAAAAAATAAAGAAAAATTGTTAATAAATTATAATTAAAAAATTAAATGCAAAAAATAAAAATTAATTTTAAATATAAAAAATATTATGTTTGTCGATGGTTTTAGTAAAAAAAAAAAAAAATTTAATTAATTAATTAATTTTAAGCAAAAGAACACATTTTTAAATAATTTTTTTGGCATTTAAAAAGAAAATTTTCTTTTAAAAAAATGTCATTTCTTTGGTTTAGATTTTTTTGCTCTCTTAATTAATTACTTGGCAGTGTTTGGTTTATATATATATACAAATATATATAAAATTTTATATTATTAAAAGAATTACGAGCAAATAGTTTAAATAATACATTTTAATATTTTTATTTTTGTTTTAGAAGATATCTAAACAAAAGAGAACCAAAATTAAGTAAGTTTTCTTTTTTCAGTAGTGGCATTATGTAAGGTGACAGTCGATTATCACTTATAACCTATTTGAAAGTGATCGACATATATTTCGGCATTATGAAAGCAATAATCGCCTGTCGCCCTGTAGAATACCACTTCTGATTTTATTTAAATTTCATTCAAATGATTAACCAATTCAATATAGAAGAAGTGAAAAGTGCAGCGATAGAGTTGTCTGGCTCGAGCGATCACTGCACTCATGTGCTTTTGGGGATAGTATCTCAAAATATGGGCTTAAAAAATACACCCTTTTCTTCCTTACATAGAACATAAATTTCGTTTTTGTCTAGGTCTCAAGTTTTTGCTAATCTATCCTATGGTCTGGCGCGTAACTCATATACAAGGAGAAAAATTTGTCAACGACTTATATTGCGCATCAAAACGTATATAAAAGTTTTCTTAAATTAGGTCTCTCACATTGATCAGTCATGACTGTCAGTCGTGTTTGATAAAATACGGATTGCTCACGAAGATTAAGATTAAGATTAAGTTTTATAGGTGCGTTCTCGTATTGCGACCTTTAGGATCTATTAGTGCAGTAGTTAGGTTAATTTCTCATTCTACAGCACCTCCCACAGGCCTATTTCTCTATTTAGTATCCGGAGTGGGTCAAGAGATTGTATCTCAATTGGGAAGGAACAGTATGCCCCCAGATGTTTCCTTCTTCTACCGTAGTAGTACTTCACAGTCGGAGAGAATATGAATTGAGGTCTCTTCGTTCTCCTCGCAGAATCTGTAGGCGCTATCCAGTTCAATTCCTAAATGCTCACGAAAATATTAAATTAATATTTACAAAAAACATCAGTTTTTCAAACATTCACTCTGATAAGTTGTCTCTCAGTTGTTCAAAAGCTTATGGAAAACTAATCTATGTGAGTCCTCCTACTTAAAACGAAATTCGGTATTCCTTTTTTTTTATCGTTGTATTACACAATTCCTATTGATTTTAGAGACCATTTATTTTGTCGTACAACAAGAAATTTCGAGTATTTGAACAGAAACACATAAAAAATGTACCTCCCAGAAAATATAATAGCAACATTCTCCCACTTCTGAATCTGAATAAAATTATGAAATATCGTAAAAAATTATATCGTAAGATTAATGTAAATCATATGAACTTACGATATTTCTTCCAGTTATTCTAAATCTGAATAAAATTATTAAATATCGTAAAAACTTATATCGTAAGATTAGTGTAAAACATATGAACTTACGATATTATATCCATTCGTTTTGAATCTGAATAAAATCGTAAAATATCGTAAAAACTTATATCGTAAGATTAATGTAAAACATATGAACTTACGATAATATATCCAGTCATTCTGAATCCGAATAAAATTGTGAAATATCGTAAAAACTTATATCGTAAGATTAGTGTAAAACATATGAACTTACGATATTAGTTGAAATTTTTTTTTTTTTCTTAAACAAAATAGAAAATTTTTTGCGAAATTTTTTTAAATTGAAGTCCAGGATTGTATAAGAAGATGAAAATTTTTCTTTTTTCTTTTTTTTTTCTTTTTAATTTAATTAATTTTACTAAAATAAACGACAAACATAATATTTATAGTCTTACAAAAAATAAAAAAAATAATAAAGCATCTTTATCTAAGCTTTTCTTTTTTTATATATATAAAAGTAAAATGTTAAAAAAAAATTATTAAAAAATATTTAGTTTTTCCTTCTTAAAAACAGCAATTTTTTGGATCTATAAATTAATTACTAAAAAAAAAGAAAATTTATAAAATCATTTCTTTTTGTAAATATTTTTTTAATTTTTTAATATATTAGTATTTATTTTTAATTGTTTTAAATTCAGTAA
Source organism: Xylophagus ater (assembly GCA_963422695.1). Classification (NCBI taxonomy): domain Eukaryota; kingdom Metazoa; phylum Arthropoda; class Insecta; order Diptera; family Xylophagidae; genus Xylophagus; species Xylophagus ater. Next base: position 40,766,324 of record OY730484.1, read on the forward strand.
TTTAAAAAAGAAAAAAAAATTATTAATTTTTTATAAAAATAGTGTGAAATGCGTGTGTATTGGTTTATGTTTTCTTTTTTTAAAAATGTTTTCTTTCTTTTTAATAAAAGCTTGATTTTGTTTTAATAAATATTTTTAAGAAAAATTTTTTAATATGAATTTTTTGATGAAAAAAAAAAAAATTAAAAACAAAAAAAGATATAAAAAAATAAAAATTAATTAATTAAGTTAAATTTTTTTTTTTTAAGAGAAAAATATATAATTTGTTCTTTTCTTTTTAATATTTTAATTATTTTTTATTTTGTTTTTTGTTTATTAAACATTAATTAAGATTTTTTTTTTCTTTTGTTTTTAATTTGTTTGACAATTATGGCGTTATTTGTTTTAATTTTTTTTTTCTTTTTTTTTGTGCAAATTATGAGCGCTTATATTTATATAAATATTATTTATTATTTATTTTTTTTTTATTTATTTTTTTATTTAATTATTTATATTTTTTTATATTTTTGTTTGTGAGTTTTCGTTTTTATTTTTTTCCTTTTTTGTTTACAAAATTCTTATAAATAAAAACAAAATCCTTGTACGTTTTTTTTTTTTATTTCTTGTAAATATGTTGCTTTAATTTTTTAAATTAGAATTAATTGCAAAAAAAAAAAAAATAGAACCAAAATTTTAAGCACAAATTTAAAAATTAAAGAAAGCCGAATTTTTTTTCTTCTGGTATTAAACTCAAAAAAAAAGAAAAGAAAAGAAAAGAAAATGGCAATATTGTAATTTGAATCTAAAAACATGCCTATTCTAAGAGTACAGTCATAAAAAAAATTATGACAGTCATAAGTTTTCTTTAAAAACTTTCTTATCCGGATCATTAAAATAGCTTATATATGTAGGATGGCTATCAGGCGTAAGGAACATGACTCATGTAGATAATCATTATTGCGAATGTAAACATGTAGATACACAACTACATGATAATATTCGAAACAAGTCCTACGTAAATATGAATCATGTAGATAAGAGATCTAACATGACGATAGATACTATATATTTAAACAAGGACTATAGAGGAAAGGAATAGTCATGCAGACAAGATGCCACCTTGATATTGGTATAGGAAGAACGAAGACGACGATCTTGAATTAAGTAGTATAGATTCGATTGTGATTAGGGAAACTATAATAATATAAAAAAGAAGTTTCGTTCATTGAAAATATGTTGAAGTAAAACGAAATTTTCGGGGGTATATTATTATATATTCGTAAGTGTATTTTTCAAAAAACCACCACAAATGGAATAAAAACGGTTGTCAAAGTCACATTTTGAGATAATAATTATGATTCGACTGCTATAGAATACGAATTACGATCATAATTTTATAATCACAATATTTGAAATCACGAATTTTCTCAGCAAATGCTAATAACCTAATCATAATAGTTGCATAATCAGAAATTCATTGTGACTAAAAATTAGTCACAAGCGCGCCCAGAATAGGTATACTTTTATTTAATTACAACGATTTATATTAAATTGACTTATTCTTTTTCGTTTCTAACTGAAATTTTCGTAAACACAATTAATTTTCTTTCCTTTCATATATCAAGTTTCAAATATGGTTGCCATAATTTCGAAATTATTTAGTTTTTCGTTTATAGTACTCTTTCAATCGACTTAAAATCATTTGCTAAGTGGGAAATAGTAACTAAGAGTGACTTTTCAAAATTAATATGTTTATCTGGCTTCGGTTTTATAAATCACAGATGGCGTATATTCGAAAGTTCTTTGCCATGTCATAACACATGTCATAACTTTAAAATCGTTTAGTTTTGTTTTAATTAAAATGAAATTAAATAAATTACTTTTAAAGACTCGAAATGCTTTTTCTAGAATCCTTTCTCTTTTGCTATTCGATTTTTATTTATTCTCTTCGACATTTTGATTAAAAAAAAAGAGCAATGAAATTCTGTAATTGTGACAGTCAATATCACAATTGTGACAGTGATTTTCACAATTGTGAAACTGATTATCACAATTGTGACAATGATTCTCACAATTGTGACAGTGATTATCACTTTAGTGATTTTCAAAAAGTGACAGTTTTTAAAGTAAGGCTATTTAGAAAATTTCTTAAAGAGATTATTTGAAAGTGACATCCCAATTGTTCACACGTCAAATTTATCACTTTAAAGTGACAAAATTACCTTACGACATGTATGAAAAAGACAATTATCGTTTCATAGAATTCCACTGCGGGTTTTTAAAGAGTCTCACAATAGAATAGAAAATGATATTATTTCTTTTGTTGTTGTGCGCAAATAATTCTCTTTTTTTTTAAAAACAATTTAATATTAAATTAAAGAATAATTTCAAAAAAATAGGACTTTCATTATTTTTAACATTTGAAAAAAGAAAAATAATAGATTTTTTTTAATAAAAATATTATTTTTAAGAATTTTATATTTTTAAATACAAAAAAAAAGGAAATTTGATATATTTTATTATAAAAAAATATATTTTATATTTTGCTGTTTTATTTTGTGTGTTTTTTAAGTCATTTCTTTTCTATGAAAAACGTTTTTCCTTTAAATATTTTTTAGATTTTCATAGAAAATTAAATTAAAAAAAAAAAACAAGTTAAATTCAAATAAAATTAACAGAAAAAAAAGAAATTATAATTAAAAAATATCTAATTATTATTATTTTAGAAAAAACTACAATGTTTGACTTTCTTTTTTTTTTGTTTAAAATTGTTTAAATTTACTACAATTTCTTCTTCTTTTTTCCGAAATTAAATTTTTGTTCTATCAAATTTGTTCTTTTTTTATATTTTTTTAGTTCTTTTTTAATTAAATTTTTTTTAATCATTTATTTTCTTTTTTCTTTTTTTTTTACTAAACTAAATCTACCATTTTTTATTCATCATGTTTTTTCTTTTTTCTTCAAATTTCATTTTAATGAGCTTTTTTTGGTTTTTATTTAGTTTTTTGATTCATTTTTGTTACAAAATTTTTCTGTTTTTTTGCAATTAAAAATTTTTTATTTATTTATTAAACTAATAAAATATATTTTTTATTGGTTGATTGAGTAAAAATAAAAAAACTGGAAAAAACATAAAAAAAGGCAATAAATTTAAAAAAAAAATAATAAAAAAATTTAAAAAAATTATTAAAATTATTTTTGCTTTGTGCGAGAAAAAATATATTGATTTGATTTGATTAAAAAATTTGTCTATTTTTGTGCGCTTGATGGAATCTTTCATGATTTTTATTATGAGCAAAAATTATTAAAATTATGTTCTTTAGGAGAGCCTTTTTCATTTAAAAATATTTTGTGTTTATCAACAATTCACATATTCTGGATATCTGTGCTTATTTCAATCAATTCATATCATGTTACCAAAAAAAGATGATGTAGGACAAAAACTACGATTCATTAAAAGTACAAGAAAAAGATTGTACAGAACTTCCTCTTATTTAGTATAATAACCGTTCGCTTTAAGCTGGGTAACTGCCCTGTCATTATTTGTATTTGTTTGCGACATTTTAAAACTGTTATACAACTATTTGCCGAATAGGCTTCCAGCCGAAAACATAATCGATTGACAAGCTATAACAAAAAAATACGAATGATTCCAGAGTAATGTTTTCATTTTATTATAGCATCAGCAAATTAAAAAATTGCATACTTTCAGGCATATGTCAAAATGTTTTAGATGATGGCAGACTGAGATACTTGCTCATATCGATTAAAGAAGGTATATTTGTTTTGTTATTGTTTAATTTATTTCAAAAGAATGTTTTATTTAACACAAGATGCTTGTAAGCTGTTTAATTTTGCTAATATATGTACCACATTTATAGACACACATATCTACAAAAAAAATACAGAGAACGTTACTAAAATGATCCAAATAAGAGCATAATCGATTTAACAATAAAATATAAATGTTAAAATGTCAAAATAAGAAAATAAGTCATTTAACCCGTGACTTCTCAGCTCTTAATAACGAGAAATCTAAACGACATGAGCTAGAAGATCACTATATTTTCTCTTTTGATTTACTTTTCGATCCGAGACGTCTCAGGATTAGTAATGAGAACTATAATTGAAAAGTGAGCTACAAAATCCACTCTCTTTTCATTTGTTTTTCGATCCGAGACGTATCAGATTTAGATACGAGGGCTCTAAACGACATGAGCCAGAAGACTACTATATTTTCTCTTTTGATTTACTTTTCGATCCGAGACGTGTCTCAGGATTAGTAATGAGAACTCGAAATGAAAAATGAGCTACAAGATCTCTCTTTTTCATTTGTTTCTCGATCCGAGACTTTGGTTCTACAAAATTGTTTTAAAACAAGTTTAGTTTAAATGTTAGTTGAAATTATCTTGATTTCACTGTATGCTATATATGAACTGTTAAGGCATGAACACAATGTTATCCGGATGCTAGAAATAATTACTTTCCTTTTCCTTTTTTGCAAGTTTTTCCAGCTACATTTTCTATGAAAAAGACATATTTTACGAATTATGATTTTAATTCTTTCGGAAAGCGCCTTAGTATATTCATTTTCTATTTTCTTATTGCGTGTTGGAGCGGCAGGGGGGCGGTGTGTATGTACTAATATTTTTAAAATGTTTATTTTAAACACTTCACAATGTTTACATATTTTCTATTTTATGTTTTCTTTCATTTTTCTTTTTGTAGGAATGTTTGAACGCGTGTTTTACTTAAAATTTTATTTTATGTTATTTTTAAAAAAAAAAAGCATATTTTTTTATGTTAAAAATTTTTTGATGTAAAAAAAAAAAGAATTATTTTTAAAAAATATAAAAATTAAAAAAAAAAACATAAAAACTTAAGCAACGTATCACTTTACTTTTTTTTTTATTAATTTTAAATTATTTTTAAAAATTAAAATAAAAAAAAAAAAATATTTTTAATGCAAAATAAAACTTAAAAAATTATGAAAAAAAAAAAATAAAATAAATAATTTTTAAAAAAAAAAAAAATGTCAAACTTTTTTTTTTTAATATATTTTTAAGTTTTTCCTTTTTTTGTTGTCATTGTTTTTATATTTATGGGATTTTCATTTTTAAGAAAATATTTAAAAAAAAAAAAAAAAAAATTTATGTGGTATGATTTTTTGTTAAAAAAAAAAAAAATAATAAAAAATTACTCTAAATTAAAATTAAATAAAATTAAAATTAAAAAATAAAAAAAGAAAAAATAATTAAAAATTTTATGGCATTTTTTTTCTTCATTTTTAAATATTTTTTGTTATGATTTTTTTATTTTTTTTGTTTTTTAATATTTAATAATAATTTTTTTTTATTTTTTTATTTTTAAATAGTTTTTTTTGTTTTATTTTTGTGTAGTTTTGTTTTTATTTAATAAAGACCACATCCCCTAAGATTATTAGCAATAATAACATCGGTTACAGCATCAAAAACAAATTGTATATTGTTTGTATCTGTAGCACATGTCATGTGGCAGTAAATCTCTTTTGAGGTTGATTTGTTCTTCGCTTCAAATTGAGCTTGAATATAGGCAGCCGCTTCGCCGTATTCTTGTCCACCTTTAAAAACAAAAAAATAGAAATAAAATCATAATACACCAATTTTTATATATTTTATAATAATCGAAGTGAATTGGGATTTTAAATATATTCTTGGATAACCCCTCAAAATTTTAAAAGTTCTTGGTTTGTGTGAATGCCCGGCCTTTTCTAGAATGAGATTTGCGCTACACTGGATGCTGCACTCTGAGTAAGAAGGGTTTGCTAACTTGCACCTAACTACGATACTGACCTTCATTAGAAGGACTAATTGATTCCGGAAAAAGACCTAGCATCTTAGCCAACCTTTTTGGAGGAGATACAATAGGTCAGTAATGCCTAAGTGCTAAGGCCCGCTTTATAACGGTTCATTTTTAATAATCCTGAACTGTCAGTTGCCACGTTGTCTTTTTGTTTCGTTGGCAACACTTTACCGCACAAATAGTGCAAAATTAAAATCTTGCACGAATTTTGGGAGACTCTTTATATACGTTTTCAATTAGACTAGACAGAACGTGATGGATCCACGTCGGAGTATTTTTAATACAATTGGAAAACTGAAAATTGTGAATCCGTCATTCTGTTTTTCGCATAATGATACATTTAATACCCATTTATTTAAGCATGGTTATTTACTTGTTTTTAACAGAGCTATTTAATGTTATATTGAAAATATAGATGGCACGAATCGAAACATTAATGTTTTTTTACTTTCCCAAAAAACGAATGTTTATAGGAAAGTACTATAACCGTGCGAAAACCTAATTTTCGTTCTGGAAGGGTTAGAAAGATGAAAATAAGTGCAAAATCCGTTTCATCAAAAATAATTAGCCCGCTTCTTTAAATCGTTAATAAAATCTAAATGGAAACCCCGATTTCCATGAAACTTTCATCGTTTTGGTGTTGTGTCAAATGCGAGATGGTGTTAGATTCTGGGCGAAATTAATTTATGGCAACATTTTTTGGTAACGCTTTTTTTGTTTGAAAACGACAAAATAGAAAAACTTCGATAATTCCACTCAATAATAGGCGGATTTTCTTAAAACTTTGTATGTACATTCTGGATAGGCCAACTGAAAAGATAGATTGCATGTCCAATTGATGGAGTTAGTTGAGGGAGCCAAAGTAGAAAAACATTAATAGTTCGGTCAATAGTAGTCACATTTTCATATAACTTGGAATGTACATTTAGAATAGGCGAACTGAAATTAATATTTTATGATATTGATTCTGGAATCTTTCAAGCCATTTCTTTTTTGTTTCTATTATTTTTAATATTAAATTTATTTTTAATTTAATTCTTACCTGTGTATTCTGGGAAACAGATTGTCAATGGGCTTTTACGTATTTTTTCTTCAAATAAATCCTTTTTATTCAAAAATAGAATAATCGACGTATCAGTAAACCATTTATTATTGCAAATTGAATCAAATAATTTAAGAGATTCCTGCATTCGATTCTGTAACCAAAAAAGAAGGAAAATATGTAATTTTTATGGAAAATAATAATAATTTATTAATTCGAAACATAGTATTTTATTGAAATTGATCCCCAGTAAGTAAATCAGTATAAAAGTGTTTGGATATTATAGTATATTAGTTCTATTCATTTTGTGTGGTGGCCCCAGTTATTATTACCAAATATTTGTTTGATGATTTGATTGATATTTGATGTGAAGGACGACTTTTTTTAAAAATGAATACTAAGTAATTGATTTACTTGTTCGATAAGTTTGAACCTTCAATATTAAGTCTACTATTCGCATAAAAACGTTGTTCTTTTCTAAATGAATCGATTATTTCATATTTTATTTATAAGAAAGTTTTTATGTTACAATAAAAAAAAAACTTTCATTATTTCTTACAAAATGGAAAATATATTCTATTTCGTAAATAAGGAAAAATCGACAACATCAAAATAGGAAAAAGACCAGTAGAGGATAGCCAAAAACAATGTAAATATGGAATATTTTGATTCGGACAGCAGCAAAGGTGAAAAGAATCTTAAGATTTTGAAAGACACTAATTTTTAAACAGAGATGGTAGAGAAAGTATAAGCATTTTCGTTTTGTGGGACCAAAGAATAAGTAATTCTAAAGTATCCCAATCTTTTCCGTGACGACGTTTTTCAGATTTTGACTGTAAATTTTCAAATAATCTTCTATCCACTGTTGACATATATATAACTACATATTGTCAGGGATGGACTGGCTATCCAAATTGCACTGAGAAGTTTTGGAATACTGGCCCATTTTCTTTGATGATTTGATATTTTAGCACTAAGTATGGTATTTCCAAAGTGAACTTTGTTTTTTAAATACAAATCCTTTCCGTTTCCAATGTGAGCTTTATTTTTTAAATTTACTTCGATTGCAATCTTATTCAGAGGCCCACATTATCGCTCAATACGACCGGCCCACAGAGAAACTTCGTTGCGTCTCGGTGGACCAGTCCAAGCTTGCATATTGTATGTATACGTATGGATGAAAAAGAAATAGGATTTAATTTTACAATATCAAATTGTAAGCTAACAAATCCATGCTGAAATTTATATGGCAATGTATAAATACTAGAAAAAAAATAAGAGTTTTAAGAGTGATTTGTGATTTGGTCATATGCTTTCTATGATTTTATAATCCATCTGTTATTCTTTAGGTTTGGATATATGATTAAAAAAAATCTTTCGAAAAATCATTATATTATTCTATATTCGAACCCTAACTTAGGGGAAATGTTCAAGACAACTGTAATTTATATAAGATAAGTGATATAAGTAAATAAAACATTAGAAATTTATTAAAAACAACATAATTATTTATTATATGGCATTTTTTCTTTTTTTGTGATCCATACTAATTTTTTAAATAGTTTCCAGTTGATGAAACATTTTAAAAAGCTTTGAAACAGATTCTTTTTTTGATACTAAAAATATCAAAATTCATTCCAACTAAATATTAATAACTTTTTTTTGGGTTTTAGTCATATCTGGTGGCGGCGTAGAAGGGTTTTAATATTTTCCAACAATAATTTTTTTTTTAATAAATGACAAAAGTACATAAGAAAATTATTTGGAAAAAAAATTATATTTAAACATAGTTAAAGTTACGAAAGAAATAAGTGTGATCTTCGGTAAAAATCTTTGAAAGAAAACAAATCTTTAGTTTTATTAGCGCACGTAGTTTTAAATAGTTTTTATTTTTTGAAGGTTTTAATGTTAAAAAAATAAGTAATCTTTTAAGAAAACAGTGATGCTAGTGTGTTTCTTTCTTAATTGTTTTTTTATGAGATAATAAATAAAAACAAAAACAGAGTTATGTAAGTGTTCCATAAACAATCTGGGCATCCAAAAATTTAATGAATTTTGTAATTTAAAAACAATTTCTTTACCTTTGTTGTTATTTTTTTGTCACAAATAACTTTGGTTAAAAAGATTTGTTTTTGTGTCTTTTAGGGATAAATTTAAAGTATTCGATTTTTTAAGAAAAAAATTACGAAATATGTTTATTTAAAAAAAAAAATTTTAATAATTGTGTGAAAAATACACAATAATAGTAATTTGGAAAAAAGAATCTTTTTATTGAGTAATTTTTAGAAAACATATTTCATAATAAAGTTGTGTAGTAACAACGCTTTATTTTTACAATAATTAATTTTTGGCAATTTATATTGTATAAAATTTTTATTCTAAAAAAAGAAATCAATTTTATAGCTATCCTTATGGTGTCCCCACTATTATCGTGAACACATATGACTTATTAGCAGTCACAAAAATATTAGCAAAAAGTTTCCGGTCACAACCCAATAGGGACAAAACATTATGACTCCGTCAAAATTAATATTCTCGCAGGATTGTTATAATTATTAACCATAGCCATGTGACACTATTAAGACCAATTCATTTAACACTATCTTTAAAAGTCTTATGATTGTTGTGTGACCTCGGTAGAAATATGTGATCAATTATATTTGGTTTTTGGTTGTGGTGTTAACGAAGGGGATGGAAATACTTTTCACTATTTTTCTTTTTAAAGGAAATACCTCAATATAAAGAAGACAGTATAAAAAACTATTACTTGAAGGGAACTTAAACGCGATAGGCTGACTTCTTATCCAATACCTCCTATGAAAAAGAAAGAAACAAGAAATTCACCACCAAAATAAGGCAAGAAAATTAATATTTTTCATTAAAAGGAAATATTCTACAATATTTTACCACCTTCTACGTATAAGATAATTGTAGCCAGCAATATTCGTATAGAATTGGTGCTAATGGAGGAATGGGACAAAAAAAAAGCACATGATGCCCAATTCTTTTATGTGTTAGAATACTAAATTTATATCAAAAACATCAACTATTTAAGTGCTAATGAGTGTATGATAAGGTCGAGAATCCATTTTAGATACCACGCGATTTTTTTTTGTAATAATAACACTTTATACTATAAATCGACACTTCATTTATTTCTTGTGTTATAGATTATATTGTGTATTAGTTCCATTACGCGTATGTGTTGTAACGAGCAAAAATGCTATTTTGTACTACAATAATCCATTTGTGAGCTTATTTAACGATATGCTTTTTTTTTTCTAAAGAACAATAAATCATTAATGATTACAAAATTTGACCAATTTTTGAAGGAGTATTGACATTCTTCTGTTTTACGTGTGGTAAGGATGAAAAATATAACTATGAAATATTAAACATTAGATTTGAGGAATAGAAATATATGTTACCAAAAAATTGTAATAGAAAGGTAACTATCATGACCGGATAACAATATAAACTTTCTCCAAAAGAAATTGTGACTACAGTAGTCATAATTTATTAGATACAATTCATAGAACCAAAGCAGCACATTTAACGTATATAAATCTTAACTTGTCATATGCGACTGTATACTATGATAGAAACCGTCGTTAAGTCTTATATGCACGACAAATGTGATGCTTGGAAATAGAATAGTATTATTTCTTGCCATATCAAAACTATTTAAATACCATAAAATTAAAATTAAAAAATGCTTCGAAATTTAAATATTTATAAATGTTTTCTTACCGTAGTTTCATCTTCATGTAAAACTTGATCATATTCAGACATTGCTACACAAAAAATGATCGCTGTTACATCTTCAAAGCAATGAATCCATTTTTTACGTTCAGATCTTTGGCCTCCGACATCGAATAATCTATTTTTATTTATTATTTTTCAATTTATTATAAAATTAATCAAAATTAGAAAAGAAATATGTATTAGGTCTGCGAATGAGTTTTTAAGATTTTTTTTTTGGTAAAAATACACGTGTATTTAACAACTATACAATATTTTGATTTCATTCAAAACATGCTCCATCTGGAGTTACAATCTTCGCCCATCTTTCAGATAATTTAGGAATTCCGCGTTGCAAGAATTGTTCGTCATTCGAGGCAATCCAATCATCGAGGCATTTTCACACTTCTTTAAGACTGAGCATTTGTGGATCAGCAAGACTACATTGCATCGACCAAAACAAATGGTAATCGAAGGAATCAATGTCTTGTGAATACAGCGAGTGGGGTAGGTTTTCCCAGCTAAGCACTTCCAACGTTTTCTAAACGGGTTTAACAACATTTGGCCTGTCGGCATCATGCTGCAAAATCACTTTACTGTGTCTACGAGCTTATTCTGGTCGCTTTTCCTTCAAAGCGTGATTCAAATTGATCAATTGTTGTCTCTAGCGATCAGCAGAGATTGTCTCACCCGCTTTCAAAAATTCATGGTAGACCATACCCTTTTGGTCCCACCAAATACCTTCTTTTCATGGATACTCGGGTTTAGATTTATGAATCTTCTAAACCAATATTCACCATAAGTATCACATCTACTCATCGATGAGCTCTAGTTGCATTTTCCTTCAAGTTACACCAATAATGTAAAACTTCCCGCAAATGTTGTTTATTTGGCATGTAACTTTCCATTTTCGATCGAACAAAAAACAATGTTCTTTACACTTTAACCATATGTAATAGAGTACGTTTTAAAGCTTGTCATAAGACCTTTCAAATTCATGTAACGCCGATTCACATCTATTACATACTTAGGTCAATGTAAAATCATAAAAACTCATTCGCAGACCTAATACTACAAAAAAACTATTTACTTGAAATTTAGATTTTTAAATGAGAAATGGACTTCTACGATTCCAGTTGTTTTAACACGAGTGCGAAGTATATCCTGTTCAGTTGGTTGATAGTCTTTCGCACCTAATCGATCCAAATCATCGAGGAAGCTATATAAAGAAGAAGAAATAAAGGAATTAGAAATTATTTAGAATTTCATTGATTTTGATTCGATAAATTTAGAAGAAAAAACAAAAACTAAATAAAATATGTTATTAAACTTTACATTTCGATAGATAGAAAACACGCAACAATTTCAGTAATATAACATAATATATGTAGGATATGTGAAAACCCAACAATTATGGAGTTTTTAATGGCAATTAATTAAACGATATATTAAGAACACCTTTGATATTATCCTTCACTTCATTCGCAGTATATATGTTATGGATAATATAAAGAATATAGCCCGGACATTATTAATAATACTCAAAAGGGCCGGGACAAAATGACAAATATTAGTTCATTCATTACATCCATCAAGCTAGTGCAAATTAAAAAGTCAAATTATATTAATTCTCGTAACTACATGCATTCTCATATTCAGTCCTTTCACTAAGCCCCCAATTACGAAGTATATAAATATTGCACATTTATTTATTTAGGTGGAAATTTCATTCAATGCACATTTATTTATATCTTCTATAAAAATTAAGGGGAGATGGGGTGAAGAGGGGAGAGGGAGATAGGGAGAAGGAGAGAGAGAGATAGAGAGGGAGATAAAGAGATAGAAAGAGAGAGGCTGATTCTATTTCAATTTCATATCAACTCAATTCCATTCAATTCAAACCTACTCCGTTCAATTCAGTTCAATTCAATTCAAATCAATTCATATCTATTTCTATTCTAGTGAAGGATTTTGAAAAACATTGTAATTATATTCTTGTTTTATTTTTTCTGTAATAATGATTTATACATTATTAAAAACAATGACAAGGATAGGTATTTTTGTAGGATGATATCAAGTTCATTATAAGGTACTTAAATATATGTTATTTAAAAATAATCAATTGCAATTTTCTATTTCTACATTTAATCGTTTCTAATGTAAGGATGGGGGTATTAAATGCCCTCAAATATTACGTCATTTAAAGAGTTCGGTCTACTAGTTTTACCATTGACTTTCTTATTTTCTACTTCGTTCTACACTTCTAAACCATATTAGATGACTTATTTATCATGTACACATGCGAATGTACAAGAAAACTACTATTCTTGTAGGTTATTTGAATATTCTTTTAGGTTTAAACTCGAAACTTTTTATGCAATTTTTTAATAGTCCTTTCCTAGTTTTGAATAGTTTTAGAAGACCCAATGAAGGAAAGAACTCATTAAATGAATAAAATAGGGATATCATTTGCTGGTTTATAATTTTTAGGATATTTACATGCTTCACAAACCGATTTAGAGTCCTATAAAATGTTTTTCAGTATGTCTGCTAGAAAAATTATTAAGTTTCGACAATTCAGGTTTAGTTGTCACAATTGAATTCTCAGTTGTCACAACTAAAATTCAGTTATGACAATCACAACTAATAATTGGTTGTTACAACTGGCCAATAACTTCACAATTGTATTGTCTTTAAAAAAATACTTTATTTAAATTATACGAGTATTTGCTTTTTATGCATTAGTCACATTATACAACAATTACTTCGAATCATCAATGCTATAGTAAAACGTGTTGCTTCGTTGAGGGTTTGCTCTTAGAAAAGCCCGATAAAACGGTAATACCGTGAAAATATCATTTTAGTACTATCGATTTAGTAAACTTTGCGTTCAATTAGTCTCGATAATTTTAGATTATGCTGGGTTCCAGCCCATTGCGGAATCGAGGGAAATGAATCGGCAGATAAGCTGGCAAAGGAAGGAGCAGACGGTTCAGGAATCGAAATCACTGACGTACTGCCTTCCCTCTCGGCGTTTAAAGCACGTATCAGGGATAGAATTTTCGGGGAAGCCAACACACGATGGTGCAAACTTAGTGGGCACGAAGTGTCAAAAAGTTTGTGGCCGATAATGAATCAAAGAAAGTCGAGTTTCATAATAGACTGGAACAGGAATCATTTACGGACAATTATTGGGATACTGACGGGACACTGTCTGTTGAGGAAGCATGCTAAAAGACTGGGCTTGGCGCAAACCGATCTCTGTCGATATTGTGGAGACATAGGAGTGGCTGAGGACATCAGCTCTCTCTCGAGCTCGTTACAACTTTTTGGGTAACCATTTCTTCGAGAATTTAGGGATGCTTCAGGCGACTAACATGGGAAGTCTAATGAAGTTTTGTAGGAAAATTAAATGCTTTGAAGAGGAATAGGTTTTTCTAACAGGGTAACTCCTGGTCTCGTAGGGATCACAATGGGCCCATTAAGGTGTCTGGTGTTGTACGTAGTACACCTACTCTACCTACCTACCTAGTCTCGATAATGTTTCTGTGTGTAGATATAGTTTTGATTAGACTACACAGAGCTCGACGGATCCAATCTGAAAAACCGAAAACCGTGAATCCGTCACTCCGTTTCCCGCATAAGAATGTTTAGTGTTCTGGAATGTACCAAAATAAAGCATTTGTGTTGCAAAAACTTGTTGTTTAACCAATCCTTAACAGTTTTAATATGGTATAAAACGATCATTGACCTTTTTGATATTCATATCTAACTCTATTTAATATACTTCCGTATTCATATTTAATTTAAACATTTTCATTTCCAACCATTAAACTTCTTTAATCATTGTGAATTTTTTTCAATTAATAAAAATTAAATTTTTTTTATAAAGGAAATTCAAACAAAATTGTTTTGCTGTGACATAGAAAAAATTAACAACAATAAACAATTTGTTGTGTTACAATTCAATTAGGTGGTGTGTTTTTCTTCTTCTGTTTTTTTAAAATTGCATGCAATATAATACTTTTTCTGTTTGAAATGGCGTCAGAAAAACGGAAGTTTAAATATATAAAAATAACCCTTTATTGAATCATTCCATGACCTTATAATACATATACTATATACTATAAATACTCTGTATAAAATACACCCAACTCTTCTTTTACACACGGTAAATACGTTCTATAGAAATTCGTGTAAAAAAAACGTGTAAAAAAAGATAAGCTTCCTATAGTAAAATTCGGGATAACGTTCCATGTCCAAATATCGTGTAAGATGAAATAATGAACTAACTATATTTTAGTTTAAAAACCGTGTAAAAAAAATGCTGAAAACTGTATCTTTTTTCACTTCTTAACACGTTCGCTGACATGAATGCTATAGCATTTTCACTGTGATGCCCAATGAGATCAGCTCTTTACTGTCCGCGAACGTGTTAAGGCCAAAAATGTTCAAATATAATTGATAGCACTATGTACGGGCTAATAATGTTGCAATATGTTATGTAAATGTCATACGTAATGGGTATGTAAGAGTTATCGGATATGATGGTTCCCAAGTAACTATTATACAACCGAGAAGGGAACAGATGAACCAACATGTACGGATTTTTTTTCTATGTATTTTCCAATTCGTGTATAATCCGCCAGTATTATCGCAGTTCAATGCGTGATTTTCATTGGAGAAATGATTCTTTTGCACTTATTGTGAGATATTTTTTGGGCTTTGTTTTGATTGGTGCTTTCTTTGAGGGAATATATCACAGTGAAGATAGCATCCCGTTTAACTATTTCTTGGAGTACTATATTGAAATGATTTTGAAGAGATGGCAATGCGATAATTCATACACACACAGTCTCAATTTAGACCGCTCAATACTAATGTAAGCTAAGCGTCGGACTGGTACCACATTAACATAGGAAAAGATGTCTATTCTTTATTTTGTGCTACTACATTATAGCAATGAACAGTGCTGCCTAATGTTTGATGTATGATAAAAACCTGAATTTTTTTGATGCATTGATACCAAATATTGCAATTTGTACTAGACCCGCTCACGGTGACGTACATAATTATAAGACAATGTCTTTGAAATCGTGTTAGATCAAATAAATTTTTCAAAAAACAGAAAGACTTTTATGAACTGTGCAACTTCCAATTCGTGTAAAAAAAAACCGGCGTGTAAAAAAAAGAGTTGGATGTATTTATTTTTAAAAAAAAAAAAGGAATATACTTTTTCTATAAAATATTCATAAATAAAAACTTTCAAGTAATGATGGCGGATGGTGTTTTTATGTTTTCATTTAAATTCAATAAATCAGGTCAAGAATTACTAGAGAAAGAAATCTAATTACATGATCATAATAATAGCATTGGCATGTAGAAGAACATAAAAGAAAAATATGCACTTGATGATACTGTATGATTGGTCGGAATGGTCGGAATGGTCAGGCATCATAAAAGTGCACTCAAACAATTATTTTGTATGCTTGTAAAATTCTTTTTTTTTATTCAGTTAATTAAAAAAATGGTCTTTATTGTCTTTGAAGTTAAGTCTTATTGGAACTTCTATACGTCAAGCTTTGAATATACATCAGCGAGTCATTGTAAAACAGATCAGGAGAAGAATTCCATGATGGAAAAAAATACAAAAGGAGACTACTATAGAATACTGAATTTTTCAGAAATTCTTGCCCCGACAACATGATTTTTTACAAGTAAATAAATAAAGGATATTACAG
Source organism: Xylophagus ater (assembly GCA_963422695.1). Classification (NCBI taxonomy): domain Eukaryota; kingdom Metazoa; phylum Arthropoda; class Insecta; order Diptera; family Xylophagidae; genus Xylophagus; species Xylophagus ater. The sequence goes on from OY730484.1 coordinate 40,782,668, forward strand.
ATGAATGGATACATTCAGAACTCCTCAACTCTCACACACCAGTTCAAATTTCTTGATCCTAGAAAAAACCATACAATAAATAGTTTAAATTTTGATTTGGTTAGATTTTCAGTTTACAAAACATGCCACCTCATTAATAGCATTTGTTGAAAAACTATGTGTAATACAAAAAACGCATGTATTTAGTCTTTTTTAACAAAAACATTATTAACGATGGAGCTATGTTTTGTAGTGCTGCAATGATGCCAAAAATTTATACAGAAAGAATTCTTTGTTTCTTTTCTCTGTGATCTGAGTAAGAATTGACTATGAATTGTGTCCACTTGTATTTCTAACTGTTAATGTTAAGAAGTTCTGAATGCATCCAAAAAGAGATAAATATGTCTTTCATTTTAGAGATGACTTAAAACTTTAATTTTCAAAGAACAATAACAGATTGTGATGGTTCTTTGAAAAGAACAGTGATTTTTATCTGGTTTTTTGCATCAGAGTCTATGATTTTTCGTGCTACATATTACTGTTTAAAAACGAAATTAAACTAAGTACATAGTAATAGTAAAAGCAATCGATTCTCATCGATAATAATAGTGAAATCATTACACAGGGTGCTTGAGATCAAATATAATAATAGCATATAAAACTATGGATGCAATATTCTGTTATTAAAAATTGCAAAGTATTGTCTTCTTGCAATAGTACAAGACAATTGAATGAATGGATTAGAAATGGAAACGTATGGTTCTGGTTGTTTAAATCGAAACAAATTAACTAACTTATGATTTCTTTTTCTACAGGAAGAAAATTTGTCGTGTTTGCATAATTCTTATGGAATTAATGAAAGAAATTATTATCTAATAGTAATAAGTTAATGCTTCAAAGAATAAAAATGATATTTGAAATTTTATAATACGGAAGAAATTACACGAGAATTCGTTTGAAAGAAAAACTTAATATTAGCCATTATGCTTGTCCATATTTTATGCTCATAATAACATCATTGTTTTTTTATCTTTTAGTTCCATTATAAAATGACATTATTGACAATAATCAAAAAAAACAACCATAACATAACATATAATTATAGTGACTTACTGTACTACTCCTCTTAATGGTGGATTTTATAACATTAACATCACGAAGCAGAAAGGTCTATGTTCGATATGAGAGAGAGATCATGTCATTTAGCTTTCTAGGATTTTTATGTTGCTACCTTATTTTATGCCCTATGGTAGATATTACCAGACGGTATATTAGTTTTGTCACTAGATTTGTAACACATCGAAATAATCTTTGTACAAAGGTTTCAAGGGTATGGATGTATCCGTCCGTATACAAGATACCTCAAAAACCCATTATCGGATTTTGATGAAATTTACTATGTGAGTTAGTTCTTTCTTAACTTGGTTTGGCTTTGCATTTCAACCAAATCGGCGGAAGGGTAGCAAATTTATAAAGAAAAAACCAGGGTGACCAGAAAGTTTTGTCATTTTTTTGTTTATGGTTTTTCGGATTTAATTTGAAAATTTGTGAAGCAATTTTGTATAAATTATTTACATGGGTTGACTATATAAATAGACGATACCATGTTAAATTTCAGTGAAATCGGTCCAAGGATAGTGGAGAAAAAATAATCGTAGGGGAAAATAAGCTTGTTCATACATTTTTTTTCTGATATATTTCAAAAACTAATACACCGATTACAATAAAATTTGCAAAATATATTTATGCTATTAGGCCCCAGCTAACCTGCGAATTACAGCAAATTTGAAGCAGTCGAAACATAGTCATGGAGAAAAAACTATGAAATATTAGTAGTTTTGGTGCTTCTTTCTCAGAGTTAATTCATTGAACTATAGTTTTCTTAACTACGAGTCCCATTGCTGTCATAGGGCATCCAAAATTCGGCTACAGGCCGATTTTACGTTACTCTATGACTTTATGTCTTTTTCATGTGAATAATAACAAAACTGATTTATTGGATTCGATTTTAATCTATGCACAAAAAGGTATTTTTATGTTCACTTTCCATTTCTTGCTTCCAACTACAAAAATGATGATTTCGATTTTCAGTAATTAGATGGTTTTTAATGTTGTTAAACACAAAAATGTTTATATGCAAAAATTTCATACGAAAGAAAATAAATCATTTGATGGGAACCAATAATAATAAATCAATCAAGTACTTTTCTTAAGCCTCATTCATATGAGGAAGACATGTAAAAGCGTATGTATAAAATCATGTTGCTAGCCAAATACATATGTGTTGCGGTGTACATCTTTTCTAAAATAATCGCAATAGGTCTGTTTTATTTGCCACTTGCTCTGGGGTAGAGCAAATTTTTATATTGAAAACAAATACAACAAAAGTGCAAATCCTACACTATTTTCAGACCAGTTGTAACTATTACATCCGAATTAGTTCAGTTTTCTACCATAAAAAGTGTATTAGCTAAAAGCTTCTCATTTCATTACAATATGGTTGCTAACACAGGGTCTACATTGGCCAATATTTTTGGTATACCAATTGGCTTACCAGAAATAAAATACTACCAGTTTTTTTTACGTGGGCCAATACTGGTATACCAATTCAGTATCTAACATGCCGTTGAACCGACAACAAAAAATAAAAATAGCCAAAATATTGGCTTTAATGTGTCGAATTCACATCTGTGGCAATATTTTCCCATGCCCTTTTTTTAAAATCAATTTTTCTATATTTTTCTTCTTTTTCTCGAAACATATTTATCAATTTGATAATTTCACTCCGCAAAAATTTAGTTTCCGCCATTTTATTAAATGCAAATGTCAAAAATTGGTATACCAGCGCTGGCTACGAAAATGGTATACCAGAATTGGCATACCAGAAAAATTGGTAACCAGCAGGGTCTACACTAGCTTTTTAGCAACCAATTTTGCTGGTATACCAGAAATATTGGCAAATGTAGACCTTGTGTAAGCAGCGCTACAAACATTCAAATTAAAGCTTTCTCTTACTCCTGCTCGTTTTATTTGCCACTTACCCTGCTCCAGGGTAGGGTATGGCAAATAAAACAGACCTAAAGAGTTCTTAGAGGAGATAATTGAAGAAAAAGTGAAAGAAAACCCAAAAAAAATGTTGGCACCATTAAAACAATTCTGAGACAATTCTTACTAAAAATAAATAAATTGTCCTGTTTTATTTGCAACTTGCTTCGGGGCAGAGCAAAATGTTAACATGGTCAGCATCGTAATCAGGTCAAAGTTAGCTAACCCTTCCGTACTCAGAATGCAGTTAATAGTAGACAATTGTTTCATAAAATCCTATACGTTTTTTTTTCAGGAAGAAAAGGACATTAGATCCGAAGTAATTCTGGGTTAAACTTTCGATAAGCGTTTTTTTTTCTTCTACTTTTCGTAATATGAACATAGCTTTATTATTAAGATTGAATTGTATCGAATGAAATGATTTATCTTACATGCAAGTGAAATATTTTACATAATTAAGAAAACGTTTGTGATTATGTGAAAGTACCTTGTTTTTTATTAAAGTAATTAAATTAAATTTAAGAAAAATGATTTTTAGGACAAGATTGGTTTATTTATTTTATTTTTTAAAACGATATTAAATTAATCTAAGGTTGAATCTAGTTTTAAAGGTAAACGACATAATACACGTACGAGTTTTTATGCCCTATGGTAGGTACTACCAGAGGGTGTATTAGTTTTGTCACTCCATTTGAAACCCATCGAAATAATAGTCGTAGAAAGGTTTTATTGGTATGGTTGTGTCAGGAAAAGTTATATGGATTTATGCATGTCCGTCCGTCCGTCCGTATACAAGATAACTCAAAAACGCGTTATCGGATTTTGATGAAATTTACAATATGAGTTGCTTATTCCTTAACTTGGTTTGGTTTTGCATTTGAACAAAATCGATCCAGGGGGAGCAAAGTTATAAAGGAAAACTAGGATGACCAGAAAGTTTTGTCGTTTTTTTGTTTATGGCTTTCGGATTTAATTGGAAAATTTGTAAATCAATTTTGTTCAAATTAATTACATAAGTTAACTACATAAATAGACGATATCATGTTAAATTTCAATCAAATCGGTTCAACGATAAAAGAGAAAGAATTAATCCTAAGAGAAAATATCCCTCTTTACAAAGTTCTTTTGATGTAATTTAAAAACTAATACACCGATTTGAACAAAATTTACAGATTGGACTTATGCTAGCAGGGTCTAGGCTATCTGCAAATTGGAAGAAATTTTGATAAGAAGGAACAAAGTTATAAAGAAAAAACCTGGAAATAATGTTGGTTTTTCTGCCCCATTTCTACCATAGGGCATCAAAAAATCGGCTATAGGCCGATTTTAAGTTACTATATGTTTTTTCGTAATATATTAAAAATTTTGTCAAAAATTTAACGTAACTTTTCTTGTGTAATTACAGAAAAACAAAAAAAAATCGCTAAAACTAGTTTTTTTGGTGGAATAATTTTTTTTTTAGATATTAATATAATTTTCAAAATCTAATAAAACTTATTTAATTGAAATTTAGAAAGTCCTTATCAAATTTTGTTGGTTTTAATAACCTATAAATAAAGAACGCCAACAGCTAATAATTATATCCGCGTGGCCTCATTTAAAACTAATCAATTGATTGATTACATTGTCTTTCGGAAGACCCTTAAGGCCACTATTTTTAGTGACAAAAATTTTAATTTACATCTCAAAATTTTAATATACTACTTAAATTGTTGTTAAGTTTCATAATATTGCATAAAAATTTCAAAACTAAATTAATTGAATAAGATTTTAGGTCATAATTTTTTAACTTAATTATCACGAAACTATATTAATGATAATTTAATACATGCAATTAGTATAATTAGAACTATACTATATCTAAAACCTTATAATCCAAACAACAAAGAAGAATATAGTATACCAGATGCAACTGAGTGCAAAAAGATATAGTATGGGAACCAATTTGTCAGTGTATCAATCGAAGTTGTCAACGATATGACACCATCATATGTAATGAAATAAACTCACATGTGATCCTTCTAAACGACTTATAAATATCTTGTGGCAAATATAAACGATGATGCCAGAGCTGAAAGTAGCACAGAAAGTGACACGTCTAGCCTCGTTGCTCTGATTAGCTCGTCGTTGGGCGTGGGTGACTATTTTCCATTATCAATCACGGAATTACACGTAAATTATAACGTGCAGAAAGAATGGGGCTGACGAGGGATGCACTAGAGGGGTGGTTCATATCCACTTCTCTCAGGGTAGTCAGCGGGCGAAGGAATGACAAATTGATAATGAGGTAAAATTTGGCCCAAAGGTCCAAAGAAGCAAGATAGGATTGAAGAAGGCTTGATAGTAAAAGGTACTGACGGACGAACAACTAATCATATAATAGAGGTGATGTGACTGTTTAAAAATACAGCCTGAGCTTGGTGGATGTCATTACCATATGGTCTTACTCCCTTTCTCTTTTTTAAAGAATAACTCCTGAAAACTCATGATCATGCTTGACCACCAAATATAGGCATGACCCCTTAGTAAGGAAGGAAGGATGGGCAACAAACCCACTATCAAAATTTTCGCGATTATAAACTGCGGATGGTATTTAAAGTAATCAGTAGAGTTAGACAAAATATTTTGGAACCTTTGAATATTTAGTTAGCAAACAATTAAAATAGAAAATTTATCTATGGTAATCTTTCTTAAAACTTTAGGTTAGCAATAAAGGTTGGGAATATGTTATAGCTATTTGAAACGAGAGCAGAGTACGCTCCGTAGCTTGCAGTCACCCGCATAAAACAACATAATCTTTATTGTCACTCTATAGTATAATTTTCATCCAAGAAAACATTGATAAAAGCTGCCCATCTATCAGTGAGGTTACTAAAATTTTAAATTATATTAAGGACAGTAAACGCTTTTATTTTGATCTTGAAATTATCTGCAGTGGAATTCTATAAGACGGACAATTGACTATCGATTATCACTTTCATATATTACCCAATGGAATTTGTCACTTAAAAGTGATAAATATGAATTGATTGATTTGTAACTTTCAAATGACTGACTGAAGAAATAACCTTACTTTGAAGCTCTATCACTGCTGAAAATTAACATAGTGATAGACACTGTCACCTTTACAGAATTCCACTAAAGAGTAATATTATCGCAAAACAAATACAGAAGAATAAACATGAATAAATGATTTGATTTTAGTTCATATTTATACCCTATGGTAGATAATACCAGAGGGTATATGAATTTTGTCACGACATTTGTAACTCAAAGAAATAATCATCGCAGAATCAGAATTTATATCGATTTATGCATATCTGTCTGATCGACCGTAGACACGATAATTCAAAAATGTCTAATCCAATTTTGATGAAATTTAGAATATGAGTTGGTTATTCCTTAACTCGATTTTGTATTGTAGTTCAACAAAATTGATCAAGGGGGAGTAAAGTTATTAAGCAAAAATCATGGTGATCAAAAAGTTTTGTCGTTTTTCTTTTCAGATTTAATTGGAAAATTTATGTAGCAATTTTGTTGAAGTGAAGTGAAATGAAGTGAAGAAAGAAATAGTTTCAAGAAAAAAGAAGCATTACTGATTTGAATAAAATTTGCAGAAGATTTGCAAATACTTTGTTTTAAGTTATATAGAAAAAATTTTGAAATATTATTAGTTTAAGCTTTTTTTTATCCACATTTCTGTCATAGGGCATCAAAAAATCAGCTATAAACCGATTTTAAGTTATTATATGTTTTTGTATATGTTTTTCTTAATTCATTTAATTCGAGAATAAATCAAAATTACTTTCATAAAACATTCTATATAAAAAAAAACTTTTAAATTGAATAAGTATTGGACCTGAAGAAGAGAGAAATCTTTAGATAGTAACAATTATTATATGATAGCGCAAATTTGTATAATTTCTTTTTAATTGTAGTAGTATTTTCTTGTACAGGTAACCCCCATAAAGTACGGTACTTTTATAACACAGTTTCGCTCTAACACGGTACGAGAATTGAGTAAAACCCTCATAAAACACAAAATTCTAGAACATAGTTTCATTCTAATACAGTTTGAAAATTAGGTAAAATTCGCCAATAACAAATCATTTGTACATTAATTTTTGAGAATTACGGAAATCACAGGTGACGTCATAAGGGTTTTTTAGAACAAATCAATCTTACTCGATATTTTTTATTCGACATTGTATACCTAAAGTAAAAAACTACTTTTTAAAAGACATATTTTCAAAAAAGAGAAGTAAAGCATAGTAGTTAAGATGCAGCTAATGAAAGCCCAGAAGATGGGACTATTTTGTCCAATGTTATACGAGGGTTACCTTTGTATTCATTTTCTTTTATTACGATAAAAGAATAGTACTTTCTTACTTGTATTTTTTTGGTACTTTAAATCCATTTCAAGAAGTCTGAGTAATGTAAAAAAAAAAGAAGTTTCATTACGCAAAAAAAAAGCTTTTTCTTTTTCGTAAATAAATAAACCGGTTGTAGAAAGTTTAAAAAAAAAAACAGTACTTCTTTCGGAACCTAATTATTATTATGTGGCAGAGAAGGTTTTAAAGGTAATTACTTCGTTTACAGATGGCAAATTCAAAATTGACTTGAGATCGGTACTGGAAACTCAAATCGGGTTTTTAAGTTTTACGGGATTGAAAGATTGACTTCGAATTGACATACGAAGGAAACAAATTCTTGTTTTCTAGATTAGGTTCCAACTCTGTTCATACTCCAATTTAAATTTTCAAGTCATTTTAAAATCGATCTGCGTTTATGTTACATGTAAATTTCAAGTCGACCAGAAATATTTTTGTGATCGGATCGATTCAAGTCGTATTCAAGTCGATCGTGAAGCTGCATTTGGTTTATCGATTCGATTGATCGAATCTCCAAAAAGTCTTGAAAGTCTTTGTCGAGATAATCGAGATCGAATTGAGAAACCAAATGATATAGAGCCAAGATTTATAGGCAGGATTTTTGGATTGAAGACGACTTCAGACCTCTTAGATTATGTAAACGAAGTATATGATAGAGCATTTATTGCTGTTTTAGAAAGACCACTGTTAAAAAAGACCCAAAAATTTCGATCACTTTCACTCTAGGGGTCTAGTATATTGGTTGCCTTGGGAATTATTATCTGAAACAATTTCTTAAAGTCTTAACCCCCCAAAACAAAAAGAGTCTGTTAAGAAATTGATAGGTACGCAAATACAAGAAATACTTCAAAAATATTACTTAGTTTGTCGCAAGATAGTTGGATGGGTCTCTTACAATTATCGCGGTTAAGTAATTTTTGATTTCCGTATTTTCGGTAAAAGATAAATAAAAAAAAAACTGAAGAAAAAGACCTGGAGTAGGGAATTTTATAAGGTTATATACTTTTTTTTATTTTTTTGTTTTCTTTTTACTTTAATTCCCGCCATAATCAAGATATAACTTTTTCATGTATTTTGAATTTAAGTTTAGTTCATGTTGAAACGCCCGTTAATCGTGTAGTACTCGCTATACAACTTTACGGAGTTGTCGCCGAATGAGTTGAGCTTTTTTTTTGGGTTTGTGTAATTGTGGTACATGAAACATTTTTTTCTGAAGTTACCTAAAGAAAGTGTACATAGTGTTTTTACCATTGAAAAATATATAAGTAAAGAATTTCTTGGAATTTTTTTTTTTTGGAAATTTCTTTTAAGTGTTTAAATTTAAAAGTGAAGAAAAATTTATATAATTTTGAATAATAAAGAAGTGTTTTTTGTTTGAAGAAAATTGTTTAAAAGGAGTTATAATCATCAATCCTATCAGACTCGCGACTTCAACATATTACTTAGTACGTATTCAAAAAAAAAAAAAAAAATTTTGCAAATACTTTGCAAATTTGCAAATATTTTGCGAAAAAAAATACTGGCTTTGTGATAATTATAACCGAAATTCATTGGTTAGACGACAATTGGCTTTGAAGAGTGAACATTTTTAAACTAAAAAAAAATCATCCTTAAATTAAAATACAGTCTTCTACAGAATCCATCCTCTTTTATCCGGAAACCTTTTATTCAGAAATCTCTAATAATCGAATATTGGAGATCGCACTCTTCGGATAAATTCAGGAAAAATGTAATAAGAATTTCTATTATTTCGAAAAATTTAGTTTATCGGAATATGTTTGAGCATTTCGGATAAAAGAGGTCCGACTGTATAATGTAAATTAAAAATTTAATGCCTCGAAAATCATGATTTATATGAAAATCCTTATCCAAAGATATTACCTAACTGATTTGCAATCATAAAGCTGTATAACTATTAATAGGATAGTCATAATTATTGACTCTATTACTACCCCTAATACCGTTAAAAATGTCGTTAAATATTTTGCGATTGCTAGAATATGTAACGACAGCAGTAAAGTCCTTGTGTACCTTGTATACCTGAAATTATTTAACGAATGATATCAATGAAAACCTGATCATAAAATTTGATAACTTGATTTACTTTTTTATAAGTAAGAAAAATAACAATTTAATGATGAAACATAACAGTCTTTAAATTCAGGTAATAAGGTCGAATGTTTCCAAAATATAAGTGAAAAGATATTTATAGTAACTGCAATAAATTATAACTAGGTCAAAATTCAAAAAATTTTTTTTTGCTATGACATCAATTATGACCGTCATAACTTTATGCAATTGGTCCTAGAATAGGATTCTTAATTTATATTGAAATATGACAATGAAAAATGTATAGTAAGTACTATTTAAATTAGAATCCTTGAGTCAAGTGACATATTTAAGTAATACATGCCATCATTTTAGCATCGATACAAAAATATGAATACCCTTTGTCTCTCTACTATAAGAGAGACTTATGGTTAATCTTGTGATAGTACAGCAGATATACTTGCAAAGAACGAAGAAACTATACTACCGGATACGGTAATTGAAGTGCCAAAGTGTAAAAATGCTGTAATTTTTTTGTTTATTGGTCAGTTTTATTAAAATGTATGAAAATGATAGTTTATAACACAAAGTTAATTTTACAATTATTCGAATGGTATGTAACCGCCTTTTGCCCTAACCACCACTATTTTTAAACGATGCCTTGGCTTAAACGGTTCCACTCACGAGTCAAATCTTTTTCGCCTTGTTTCTTGTGACTTTCTTGTGACTCTCAAATGCTCGCGAATTATTATCGGAACGTCTCTTTAACCAAATACGATCATTTTACTTGTTAAGAAATTGTTCAATACAGAATGTTTTCTCATCCGAAAATACGAAATTTGGTAAATCACCATACGAGCGAGAGTACGAAGTAATTCTTTTGATTATACAAAAAATAAGAACGAGTCTTTTAATCAACAAACAATTTTTACTAAACAGACAATATGTCAAGCAACATTCATGTCAAATTTTAGTATTGCAAGATGTGTGCGGTTTACATTTGACAGCGATTTGAATTAGACGGACACTTCAATTGTCGAACCTAGTATAATATATATCAATTGTATTTAATTTTATAATATCATTTACAGATTAGAGATGACTCAAACTGTGATTTTTAAAGGGACAGAAACAAATTGTTATTGTTCTTCAAAAAGAACAGTGATTTTGAAATGTTCTTTTACTCGATTTTTTGTAATATAATAATATCATATATTTTTCGAATGGAATACTTATGGCGAAAAAATCACAATTAAAATCTTGTCATTAATCTGAAGCATTTTTTGTTTTTCTGGGGAAAAAGACATAGTACAAGTATATCTCAAAAATGGGCTTTAATTAGTATAGAAAAACTCGAATTCTGTAAAACTATTTAATCTAATAAAATTTAATATATTTAATTATGTTTTTTTTTGTGTATTATAAACAACACACTAGAAATGACTTCATATATCTTTTTGATGAATTATTTACCCCGAAAAAAGAAAGTTCATGTATTCTCTAAGGAGTTTATTAAAAACGAAAAAATGTTTCATATGTAATGAATAAATGATGTGATAAAATTAAAAAAAAATTTCCAACCTAAAATTCACTAGAATTACAGCTTGTCTCAAAATCCTATGTGAATGATTTTTCAAGAATTAATTTTTCAATACAGAACACCCGATATCCTTTTTGGTGAATATTTCATAATTCTAAAGTAAACATATATGGGAAATATATTTTTTCATGTACTTAATACACTAATTTATGCTCATTATTTGTGATCTAGGCTAGGGCTAAGTCACAACCGCAGAAGTATGAGTAATTATAAAATACCCAAAGCTAGCTAATAAACAATTACACCAATCAGAACGAAGTAGTAAAAAAAAACAAAATCAAAATTGACGTGGCAATAAGTGCAAAAGAGCATGTGAGCTGTTTTCAAAGGAAAAAAGAGAATTTTCATTCTCTTATTTTATTCTAAAAACTTCCCGTAGAGTACACTGCATGACATCATAAACTCTTAAAACTCTTATTTTTTCTAGTATTTGTTTATTGGTATTGTATGCAAATTTCAGCATGTATTTGTTTGTTTACAATTTGAAATTGCTTGGCATTTATAAATTTGGTAGTATTTGGTGTTGTCTATAAGACTCTTTTCCTTCACCCATTGGCACAAATGTAGCTATCGACGTGAGCAGTGGATAGAAAATTGTGAATTGAAAATTTCCTCCCTTAAGGGGTTAGGGGTAGTCAGAGGCACGAAAAAATGAGAATTTTCAGTACTTTTTTTTTGCTATTATCTCGTGTTATTTTACAAAAGTAGTAATATGGCATTATTATACAATGTTTTGACTTGAAGTCACGAAAAATTCAAAAAAAAAAAAATTTTATTTCCAAAGTTATAGCTGTCTGTGTTGACCCAGTTTCAAAAAAAGGTCTTTGCGGTGACAATCATAAGTCCTTGGAGATTCATCTAAAATCAATCGGATAAAAGAAATTAGTTTTATAAATAGATAATCCTGGGCCTGGATCGAAGGATTTTTGTTTTTTTCAAAAATTAACAAAATGGCGGCCTCAGGAAATTTTTGTCTAGATTTTTAGGAAAAAATCAACAGTAAATTGGTCTAAAAAAATCGAAATTTTTGAAAAAAAAAAAAATCCTTCGATCCAGGCCCGAGTTTATTATGTATTCTAAAAGCTGTATAAATTTCATTAAAATCTACTGAGCGGTTTTCGAGTTACAGTTGTCACCAGTTTAAAAAACATAGTTTTGAGAAAAACGCATTTAAAGTTTCACACTAGATTTACGTACAGAAATACGAATTATTAAATTACTTACTACCGAGCGCTTTGAAGTGCCAGAGCTCTCTTTGTTATTTGTCGAATAACTCAAAAACTAATGATCGGATCAACTTGAAATTTTCAGAGAATAATTTTAAGATATTATACTTAACAAAAATGCAAAAAACCAAAAATTGATTTTTTGAAAATTCTGACTACCCCTAACCCCTTAATCTAGTACATTTCCAGTCGGAAATTGATAAAAATATCAACACGACAGGGATAGGAAGTGGTGATACTTTAAATTTACTCATAATTCGGTCACAACTAAGCTAAATTTTACCATAGAGAATAGAAACAGAGTTCTCAACTTATGTTTCCTTTTTTGACATAGTTTTTTTTATTTTCTGCAAAAACTCGAACGTTTTGTTAATATTTGTATGATTGAAAATATCAAATACAATGAAAATTCATACAATAAGTAGAATTCTAAGCTTGAATTCCGATTTCATTACATTCGCGATCTGCAAAATATACCACCTGTATAAGTGGGGCCCGCACAGTTACGGTCATTAGCACGTAGGCTTAACTGACATATTGTGCCTCTTCCTAAAAAGGTTGGTTCAGAGGCTAGGTCTCTTCCCCGAACAGAAACATACCACCTACTTCATTAATAGTATCTGTTCTAAAAAATTCTGTGTGATATAAAAATGCATGTCCTTTTTACAAATATTAAGCCATGCGCTGCAATGGTATAATAGTGCCAAAAATGTATACACAAAGAATTATCTGTTTCTTTTCTCTGTTCTTGTATGGACTTGAGAGCTTTTATTCAATTACATTTGGCTTAACTCTTGACTGTACTCTAAAAACTGGGTAGACATTCTGTACGGCGAGAGGCGATTGTCGCTCCTTACTTTTCACAGAACATTTTCAAAACTGACAGCTACAGGGGATGAAAAAATTAAGTTGTGGCGAGAACGAAAATGATCGCCCTACGTAATGCTAAAATATGCGTTGATCACTTTCAAGTTGATCACAAGCGACAATCGCCTATCGATTTACAGAATGCCAGTGCTGGGTTTAAGTTGTCACAGGGTTTAAATTATTACTCTGAAATTGGGCCTAACATGATTTCCAAAGATATTATGTAAATGACGACTTTGTTATAATTAACAAACTTATGTGAAAAAATATAAACAAACTTTCATGTGTCCGGGATTTTAAGCATCCAAAGTACACCCATTCATATTACACCTTCAACATTTTAACATAAACTTAATTTTTCTTTTAAATTAACATAATAAAAAAAAAGAAATATGAATCTTAAAATTTGTTTCTTGTATGCTATTTAAAGACCGGCTCGTGTCTAAATAAATGAATGCGTTTGTTAGGAATTTGTTAAAAGAAGAAAAAAAAAAAGAAATTTTCTTTTTTTTTTGAATTTCAAGTTAAAAAGAAAATATCAATCATCTCATTCATCTCAAATACGAAACGCGGTTTTTTCTTATTTAAAATATATGGAATCATAAATTAAACAAGAAAATATCTAAATATTTAGTGCAAATTTTAAAATGTGCCAAAATTAAATACTTGAAACATTTTTGGCATATTTATTTTCTTAATGACTGATTTTGTTCGTTCCTTTATAGTCGAAAGCTTCCAATAAATAGTCCATGCAATGCATCTTATACCTTAGTAATACGTTTACATCATATATAGTATAGATCTTAGCGACGCTTGTCCGATTGTATATGATCGTATAAGTGTCGTATAGCAGTCGCTAAGGTCATAAATGATAGTAGGTGTACATTAAAAATCGTAACTCGGATACTAATAACTAAGCATCACAAATTGTGACTACACACTCTGTTTAAAATTTACATGCTTATTCTGGCATTGTGACAGTTTTGCGGTCAGAAATATTTATGACAATAATATTCTGACTGAAATTATGACTGCTACGAAAATTCGTATTCTGGCGAACGGGTCATAATATGTCCAAAATATGAATTTATACCACTTTAAAACTGGTATAATTTGAGCGAGCTTTCGTGGTTATTTGAGAAATACTCTCGAAAATGTTTGTATGGGTTTGAAATTTTTCTATCGGTGTAAAATTATTTGTGTGTTGAAAAGAATGGTGGAAATTATTCCATATTTATCAATTGATCAGCATAAGGGGGTTAGTCTATGTAATCTTAACTGGATACATTTGCTTCTCCTTCCTTTTCATAGGGTTAGATAAATTAATTTAGAAGTTTAATAACTTGATAAGTACTTTATGTCCACTAGATGTAAAACGAATCTATTCCGTTCTAGATGTTTCAGAGATATTGCAAAAAAAAACACAACCTTTCATAAGCAAATCCACAAAGTAACCTGCCATTTTGTGGATGCGGATTACAATTCCGAAATCAAGCTTTATATAAGTTTCATAAATGAATATTAACTGTTTGAGTTATTTTTCGCCATCAGGGCTATTCCTTGGGTTCGTGATCTTAAGTACTTTTGATAGGAATTAAACTGTTTTGCAACTACATGGAATAGAATTTATGTAGTTCTTATATTAGTTTGGAATTGTTTTGAATTTGATATTAATTTAGAGGATTTAGAGTTTGTTATCATGCTTTAAGAATTTGAGCAGTTAAAGAAAAGAAAATATTGCAACTAATAGATACAATTTTTGTTTTGCATTTGATATGAATATGAGTATATGGGAAAGGAAATATTTAATATAAAATACTTTTTAGACAAAGGACAGTATAGCAGAGAAGTACTAGGGTAATTTACTAATTATTGCATAGTAATTGTAGATCAATAAGGACGTATTTACAGTGTTTGAATTACTCTACAAGAAACATGTAATGGCAGCCTCCATAAAGAGCTCTGGATTCATCCGCCACATGGAGCCCATGAAATAAAATTATTATGTGACTTTAAAAAATAAATTGCATACAAATTTCTGATATGTTTTCAGGTCTTATACTAGAAACACACACATATCGAATAGATACTATGATTTAAGAATACCATATATTGTATTGTATTCTATTGTATTGGAGGACCCTTAACACGTAGGTCTTACTGACCCATTGTACCATCTCCTAAAAAGGTGTTTGTCTCTCATCTTAGTCTGGTTGTTGAACATGATTTACGATCTGAATACATCCATTTTCTTTCTACTAAATTTTAATTTTTATCTTGACAAACTTCATAGATGTCTGTAACCACATGACTCCATTGGACTTATTTCAAGGCATATTTTCAGTCGGACTGTAGGAGGTGTTGTAGAATGGAAAGTTAACCTAACTATTGCACCAAAGAAAAAGGGGGTACAATAGATTTTAAGGTTGCAGTACAGGAACACCCTAAAATCAAATCTAATCTAATCTAAGTCCAATGAAGTCGTGGGGTAATAAAGTTTTACAGCGTTTTTTTTGCGGATTTGAGAACGCCATCGATTAAAACTATAACATAATTATTTTTTTTATGCAAAAAATTTAAATAATCAAATATTTATCAATGTCCACAAAGTTAAGAAAAAATTCAATATACACTTCAATATCCATTAGCATAAATATGTTAAAAGCAAATATTGTGGAGGAATCGATAAAGTTTAATTGAAAATTTACTTAATTTGTTTCTCATTTACTTAAAATTTTGTGTGACTTTTATTGACTTTTCTTCTAATTTCCACCTCTTTTCTTTTTGTTGTTAAACATATTCAGTAGTTTATTTTTTGACTAATATTTTATTGATCTTGAATATGTTTTAATTGATTTATCCAAAAATAGATTTTTTATATTAAAAAAAATGTTTTCTTTTCTTTTTTCTTCCAAATTCAGATATAATTTCCATATTCATATGTAAATTTTCGGATTATATAATCTCAAAGAAACACAACAAAAATTATTGAAAGTGAATAAAACTTTGATACAATGTCAAGATTAAGGTTTAGCACATCATTAGTTAAAAGAAGAAATACATTTTCAACAGCTGTATTACCAAATGAAATTCCAGCTCCAGCACCAGCAGCAACAACAACAACAGTTATTGATTTAGCCAATCAAATGTAATTATTGTGTAATTTATTGATTGAATTATATAATATAATGTATTATTTCTTTTTTTCTCTAGAAATGATAAAAAAACAAATGATTTTCAAAATGCTAAACCATATTCAGATATTCCTGGTCCAAAAGCATTACCAATTCTTGGAAATACATGGCGATTTGCACCAATAATTGGTAAGTGTTTTTATTTCATACTAGATTGTGGCCGCGCTTTAGAGCTTGCGTTTTATATTTTTGCCTCACGGAACCTGTGCGACCACTCCGTGTATATTTTGTAACTTCCCTGCGGATCATTGTGTAGCCCATGCTATTTTGAATACACATTCCAAGTTTCATGAAAATCCGACGAGTATTCACCAAATTTGAGATGTTTTTATATTTCCATCACCTACGACTCTCGTATTAAATGGTTTTATCTTTTAAGTTCGATATATTGAAAATCCAACCATTATTGTTATATTTTTATATTCCCATAATCTACCGCGAACCACCTTAGCAACCGAAGACATATAGCTTGATGTGTGACTCGGCCTATCCAGAATATATGTATATTCCCAAATTTCATATAAATCCGTCCACTTTTCACCGAATTAGAGGCATTTTTATTTTTGATATACAATATGTTCCAGCTTTCATGAAAATCGGTTCAGTAGTTTTTGAATTTATCCGAAACAATTCGAATTGTTGATAGCAACATTTCCGTATAAACAAAATCTTAGTGTCTTAGGAGTTTATTTCTTGTTATGATAGACACTTATAAAGGTCGATCCTCTTTATTTCGAATTGGCAAGGGACCAAAAAAAAAATACGATCTATGAAGGGATATGAAATATAGAGTAAATTTCAAAATACAAATGAGTAAAGTCAATCGAATTAATAGTAAATGAAATAGAATGAATTCAAACAGAAGGCGAAAAAAACAAAAGTGCGAACTATAGAGGTAGATTTCTTATGGAAAATTATCTTTGGGGGAATACGAACGAAACAGAAGACGAATTATAGAACAAATATGAATTATAGTAGGATTTCGATTTAAAATTTGGCAGGCCAAACTAGAAATACGAATTGAACAGAAAATACGTTTTGAACAGCATACGAAATAAAGAGGTTCGATCCGTATAATTACTTACAACACACTGTACAACGTTTTCATGCATAAAATGCTTTGTTTTTAGTTAGTAACAGCAATATTGACAAATATTTAAATTAATTTCCTTTCTTATTTATTTTGTCGTTCGATAATAATTGGAAAAAAAAGATTAATACTCCCTCCATCCGAAAATATGGTATATAAAAGATATCAAATTTTAGTTACATAACCATGTAACATGCTAATCAAATAACTGATAAATAGTTGGCTAATGTTTGTGTTCAGTTTATGTCAAAAATGTTAATAAGAGAAATACAGTATTTAGTTAAAACTAAAGTAACACCCGCTGTATGTTGTGCGCATTGCAAAGAAGAAATTCCAAATCGAAGCAATTAACTTTAAATCAACGTAATCATATGTATATTGCAAAAAACCGAAGAAAGACCAAACTATGTTTGCTAAAAGAGAAAATTCTTATAAGATTTCACATACCATATAATCCAGCACGATTACCAGATACTTTAATGTCTATGGGAAATATTATAAACTGAAACTGTCAATGTACATTCCGTCATATAAGCATCGGGAATGGTTCATTTAAAAAGTCGGCGTAAAAACTATGAATGTATTTTGCAGTTAAGTTGATACAAATGTACCTAATTGTCACCTAAAAATTTGGCATGATCTGTCAACAAGTTTCTTTACAATTGTTGGTTTTGTTAGTTGAGTTCAAATGTGCCCTGGATTTTTTCTTGAAATTTTCTTGAAAAAGAAGTTGTTGTCGATTTCAACCCTACATTCATGAAACGCATCATAACGGGTGACGAGACGTGGTTTTATGAATTCGACATGCAAACTAGCCAACAAGATTGGGAATGGCGTTTCGATAACGATCGGAAACCAAAAAAAAAACACATGAACATCACTCGAAAATCATCATGTTGATTGTTTTCTTCGACTGTCGTGATGTTGTCCACACGAAATTCTTCCCAGAGGAACAAACAATTTACAAACCACATTTTCTGGGCGTTATGAAGCCGTTGAGAGAGAACGTTTGCCGGAAAAGGCCAGATCCGTGGAAGAATAATTTTTGAATTTTACACTGATAATGCGTCGTCCCACACACTGATAGTTGTACACAAATTTTTGACACAAAATTCAATAAATGTAATCGATCAGGGACTAGATATGGCCCCTGCGACTTTTTCCTGTTCCCCCGGTTAAAATTAGCGATTCGTGAAGCACGTTTATTGAAGCCATAAAACAAAATTCGCCGAAGGTGCTGGAGGCTATACCGGAAAATAGGCAATAGGAAGTGTTTCGACGACGACTGGATTAATCGTTGGCATATGTGTATTCCATCAATTGGGACTAATTTTGATGATTAATTGAACATATTGTGTTTTATTGACAAATTCCAAATACTTTTTTAAAGAAAGATTCAAATATGTATACACTATATATTTTTTGGACGAAGGGTGTATATTTAATATTGATTATTTTGGTTGGTTTTGTTTCGTTTTAGGTACAAGTTAAAGTTCAAATATAATAAATTCGACTATCATGTTTAATTTAATAGATAGACAACAATATTCACCCCTTTTAAATCCCTCAAGCATATATAAATAATAAAAAAAAATATAGTTTTATAGATCAAAAATAAAAATTATAATACAAATTACATAAAAACTTAACATGAACCTTAAAATAAAAGAAAAAAAATTGCGTGACAAACTGCGAAATGTTTTCGATTAGAGAAGTTTTACTTTCTCCAAAAAAAACATTTTCCTTAAATTAGCTTTTCTTTCGGTGGAAAATTTGGTTCTATTGTCTTAAGGGGAAAAAGAAAAAAAAAGTCCTTTAGATCACAAAATATTAGTATAGTAATAAACATGCCGATTGCCACATGACAGTATTAACCCTTAAACAGATAAATATACAAAACAAATAATCTTGCAAAAATCTTTCGAACAAAATAGCAACTCTTCCTATTAATTCATATTCATCAGGCGCAAGATGCAAGACTCGCATTGATCAGTTTTTTCATCAGCTTTTGAGAAACTGAAAGATAACTATCAGATTTTGAGCAACTGAAAGACAACTGACCAGTATAGGTCTGTTTTATTTGCCACTTGCTCTGGGCTGGAGCAATTGAAAACAAAAACAACAAAAGGGCAAATCCTACACTACTTTCAGAGCAGGTGTAGTAAACTATTGCACCCGAATTAGTTCAGTTTTCTACCATAAAAAGTGTATTAGCTAAAAGCTTCTCATTTCATTACAATATGGTTGATACACAACGCTACAAACATTTGAATTAAAGCTTTCTGCTACTCCTGCTCGTTTTATTTGCCACTTACCCTGCTCCGGGGTAGGGTATGGCAAATAAAACAAACCATATGAATGCAAAAACTGATGATTTGTCAGTCAAACTCAAAAATTGTTCAAACTTTCTAACAGCTTTTTCTTCACAACTATGAATAAATTCGTATTGCCATGGAAAAGTCGTCAGCCAAAACTGATCAGTGAGTTTACAGAAAATGAAAAAAGCTAATGGAAAACTGATGGGATTCCGTCAAACACGTCTGACAGTCATAACTGATCAACGTGAGACTTACTCTATACCCCGTCATAAGTCGCAGTTCACAGTATTTTGCCACCAATTGTCGATATGTATGCTTTTGTTCTACACCGCCGTTGTAACAAAATTTATTTAATGATGTCGGTTAACAACTTTAACAACGTGCTATTATCAAACGTGCAAAATGTTTTCTATGATTAACGCGTGCAAAAACATTTTGCACGTTTGGCGAATTACTCTCAGCTTAAGAAAGATTTCGTAATATAGATTTCTGAGACTATCAAAATTATATCAAATCTGTTGCAAATCAGATTTTAGATGATTTATAAAATTTTTAATAAAAATAAGAAAGAAAAACTTTAATTAATTTTAAAACAAATAATAATAATTTTTTATTGTTTCATAAAAAAAAAAAATGGGAAATTATGATTTTACAAGAAGAAAAACATAAAAAATATGTTTACAAAAGCGTATATAAAATTGTTATTATGTAGGTACTTTATTTGTCAACTAAAAACCTATTTATTTACATAAGATGTTGGCCTCAAAGAAACAAAAAAAAAAAAAAAGAAAGTTTTCAAAAAATTATCTCATATGTGAGAAAATATAACAGAAAATTTCACCTTATTTCCTTTGAATCACGAATTTTCGTGAAAATATATTTAATATATAATATTTGCCAAAAAAAAATAAAGAAATATGCGCTAATTTGTTTATTGTTCATTTTTAAGAAATTTCAATATAAAAACATGATTGTTCAATTTTGTGAGAGCCACAAAGAAATTATAAGAAAAGTTCTATATTAGTAAGAAATATTTTCCCCAGCAACACCACCACACTTTGTAAATAGAAAATCTTTGAAACAAACCAACATTCGGAAGTTTTTTTTTGTTTATATACATTTACGTAAATCCCAGCAAAATGCTAGTATCCAATTCGCACCCTTCAAGTACGTATAAGTACTTGAATACTTAATATTCAAGTATTTTAATGTACTCGAAGAGTAGACCCATCTCAGGCACTTTCCACTTTGGACAGTACTTTAATATTAAGTTTTTAAGCAGAGGTTCAAACCGAACCAAAACCATTGAACCATCAGAATTTACCGAACCAAAATCAAAACCAAATCACTTTTAAAATTATTCGGGCGAACCAAACCAAAACCAAAATCAGTTTAAAATTAATAGTTAAACTGAACCATAAACCGATGTTTTTCGGTTGGTTCTTGTGGTTCAGTTCAACAGAAAAAACGTTGTCCTATAATTTAAATTTTTATATAAATAGAAGTAAGTGTAATGAATGCGGTGTTGTTATGTGACTAATAATCATCCAGAAAATTAAATGTGGCATCTTAAAAGAAAGCACTCGAAATCCTACGACATAATTTAGCTGAAGTGAAGAAATAAAACGGCTGAAAAAAATTTACCAAGCAAATCTATATTGGATTCCTTCGTTTCTGTCACAACAACTAAGAAAAAAAGACATATTTGTTCTGAACTCGAACCAAAACCAAAAAATTATGCAATCTTTAAAGTAAAATCAAACCAAAACCAAATTTTGAAATATTTAGAAACTAGAACCAAACCAAAAACCAGAAATAGAATTCATGCTTAAAACAAAATCGAACCACCAGCAAAAAAGTTTTGGTTTCCATCTCTGTTTTCAAGTAACATACTTATAGGTTCCTGAAGAGTGCGAATGGAAAGCGTCTATTATAAAAAATACTGTTCTTTTTAAAGAACAATAACAATTTGTTGCTGTTCTTTAAAAATCGGAGTTTCATTATAATTTTTCGACAGATTTGTATCTATGCATTCCATCATTTTTGTACCAAAACTTTTCTCTAGATGACAACTAAAGATTTATAACGACAAATCGTTATAGTCGTTAAATTTAAAGAATAAACTAATTAATTAAATTTTTTTTTTGCACGATAAAATTGCTTGATAAGAAAGCGCGTAACACATAAAAGAAATTTTGCGAACATTGTTTTCTTTTCTTTATTTGAAAGAAAATTTAAATTTAGTTTTTCTTTTTCTCTTTCAGGTAGTTTTAAAGTTCATGAATTAGATATAATAATGAAGAAATTACATGAAACTTATGGTAAAATCGCAAAAATAAATGGTCTAATCGGGCATCCGGATTTATTATTCATTTTTGATGGTGATGAAATCAGAAATATTTTTAAACAGGAGGAAGCATTACCGCACAGGTGAGTTTTTGAGTGTATATTATTTAAAAATTTAAAGCTTTGCGCTTGACTAATCATGAAGTTGTTACTGAATAAACACTTATTTAATTCTAAAAATTGAATAAACTGAATATAAAAAAAATGGTTGAAAAAGTCTTAACAAAATTGCCAAGGCTAGTTTATCAATTTGCATATAAAACGACATTATTAGAGTCTTCATTTCCATCATGATCTGTAGTGAAATTGTTTAATTCAACTCAAGACTAAATGTGGTCTAACGAATATTGCCAAATGTCTTATTAGAAAAAAAATTCTTAATATTCTTAAACCAGCTAATGAATAAATACATTTTTTTCTGATTTCCAATTTCATCTACGTTTCACTTAGCACTATTTCGATATAACATGGAATCCAGTATCGATATAAAACGTCTTAGCTCTAAGTTTTCCTTGCCGAAGGAACAGAATGTTGATGGGACTGGAGCGCAAAACTCTTAGAACCATTGTGGGTATCATGACAGGGCATTGCTCCTAAAACGAACAAATGTGGAAAATTCGGATGGCCGAAAGTTCAATATGCGGAGCCTGTCTAGAGGAAAATGAGTCAGCAGAACATTTTTAGTGTAAATGATCGCCCTCTTCTAGAATGAGACTTGCTATACTTGGTGAGTGTACTCTGTGTAAGGAGAGGTTAGCTAACTTGAATCTAACTACGATGCTGACTTTCATTAGAGGGGCAAACCGATTCGGGGAAGAGACCTAGCCTCTCAACCAACCTTTTAGGAGGAGGTACAATGGGCAGGGTAAGACCTACGTGCTAAGACCTGCAACTGTACAGGCCGCTCCAATATAATAATATAATACAATACAAATTTTCCTTAACACAATTTCGATGCAACACAGAACCTATTCGACGTGTTATACGAGGGTTGATTGTACATTTAATAAAATCTAAGTGGATCCAACATTTGATGTCGACTACTTCTAAACGAATTTCAAATTTCACACTTAATAACTTACAACAAGATAGTGGCAAATTATTGATTAACCTACCATGACCATATACGGTTGCTCATTGAATACAAAATGGTACGAACTGTATGGCGTATGCACAACATAATCAATGTCTGGATAATCGGAACTATTTTGTATTGAAAAATTGTACTGAATAATTAAGTATGAAGAGATTTTTTTTCTGCTTTTGAAAATTTAAAAAAAAAAAAAAGTGATGACATTTCAGGCTCCTTTTTAATTTATGAAAGTTGTATGGAGAACTCTTGAAGGCCCGCCACCAGTCAAATCTCTTTTCATTTTTGAAAATGACAAAATACAAAAATTACTTTCATATTAAAATAATTATAATTTTATAAATTACTACTTAATATTTAAATTCGAATTTTGTGATGGAATGTATTTTATATTATACAGTCACTTCTCGATTTACGAACTCTATTACGAAGACTTCCGTTTACATCAGACATTTATTCGCCGAATTTCTATGTAATAATGAAATGAAAACGCATGCTTTTTTGTGCTTTCTCCATGAATTGAATATACAATAAAGTTAAGAAAATTTAATTTGATAGATAAATGTCAGATGTAAACATGTTCGTTATATGATCTGTTCACTATCCTTTGACAGGTTCAATAATTAGATGGTGACAAGTTTTTTGCCTTTAATTATGTTGGCTTGTATATTAGAATATTTCCTAGCTATGATCACAGAAGAGTACAGGACTAAACAAAGTTCTCAATTTGTATTCATTTTTGATAACATCTTCAGTCCAGCAAAGCATATCACATTATTAATAATACTATTTGTAAGAAAGACTTTTAAATACATGAATTTTTATATAACACAGAGACTGTTCTTTTACAAATACTATTAATAAGGCCAGTATCTTCCTTTTCAAACTGAAGATGTCACTGACCATATTAGAACTCAGTTTATGGACTCTGTTTACTAGTCTGTGCTTGCTATGATCAAGGTTTATGTGATATAAAGGGTGTCTCAAAATTCACGGAAGGAATAATTTTGATAGAAAACACGGTCACGCACTCTTTTATTGAAATTTTCCATCATCGTTTTGCATAAATGTGGCTGAATTTCGTTAATACAGCGCTCAACTTGCTCCTTCAAGGCATGGGTCATGGACTTGTTGGTATAAATCTTAAGACTTCAAAAAAAAACCCCAAAGAAAAAAATTCAACGGCGTTAAATAGCATGATCTAGGCGGCCAATTCTGATCAACAAAACGGGAAATTACATGACCAGGAAATGACTCATTATTTGCTCAATAATGAAAACAAGTTGTACTTTCGCATGTAGCGCTCTATTTTTCATAACCCTGAACTGTCAGCTGTCACGCTGTCCTTTCTTTTTCGTTGGCAACACTTTATCGCACAAATGGCGCAAAATTCAAATCTTGGGTGAATTTTGGAGCATCCTTAATATACGTAAGATAAACGTTTTGTCGCTGACGAATTTTTATGAGTAATTTTCTGGAGGTATACCGAATGATAGTAAATTGAGAAGTGACTGTATTTTAAGTCGAATTTGCAAAGTGGAAACACTTTTTAAAAGTTATTAACATTGAAATTGTTAAAATTATATAACTTCGACAGAGTCACAGTCATACATGAATGAATTTTTAAATCGTTTCACTTTTAAATATATTTTTTTTTATTTTTAATGTAATTTTGGGGAATTTATTTAATAGTAATAAAAAAAAAACGCTAATATTGTCGTCAATGCCAAAAAAAAAAGACAAAAAAAAATAATAATTTTGGATACTTACATATGTGAAAGAATATAATATTATGACCCACTTTTATTATTCAATAAATTTATGACCTTTACTTGTATTAAAATATTGAATAACCGGAGTATATAGTATGAATTCGTGGTTTGCCCCAAAAATATTGGTTTAAGTTGAAGTACATAAGTCGGTCGAGAGTTTTAAGAAACAAGTTCAGTGAAAGTTCACTTAAAATTAGTGCTCGGTTTATTTTTGTTCTTCAAAGATTTAACATTCACAGACTTAAAATGTATTCATCACCTGTATATAAGACAACATTAAAAATCGCGTACAGCCTGTTCAATACGAAAGTTTATAAACGCATTTATGCATACACTTCTCAGTCACTTTGAAATCTAGGTACTATTTTAGGTCTGTGAATAAGTTTTTACTATTTTATATTAGATGACGTAAATCATACTATATGTAATACGTGTTAACTAACATTACTTGTATTTCAAAGGTCTTATGACAAGCTTCAAAACGTACTACATGATATTTGGTTTTAAAGTGTGAAACCTCATTATTTTTTTTTTTCGATTGAAAATGAAAGGCATTTGCGGGAAACTTTACTTTACTACTTCAAAGATACCACAAAGAAAGGGTTTTTTGAATCGAATTGTTACTGAAGATGAAAAGTGAATTTATTTCGAAAATGGTAAACTCGAAAAAGTAGAAGTAAAACCTGTTCAACCACTCCAGTCAACGTCAAAACGAAACGTTCATTCAGATAAGATTATGGCTCTGTATTTGATAGGATCAGAAAGGTGTGATCTATTATAAGTTACTGAAACCGCCTGAAACTATTACTGGCGTTGCCTACAAACGACAACTAATGCGTTTAAAGCGAGCTGTAAGAGGAAAAACAACCAGAATGGCTGAATATACACAACACAAATTGAATGTTAAACATGACAATGCTAGATCACATGTTACTCAATTGGTTAAAAGCTACTTAAAATAGTAGGACTGCGAAGTGTTACCACACTCGCCATATTCACCAGACATAAGTCCTTCAGATACCCACTCATTCAGGTCGATGTAGTCAGCCTTTACTGAAAACCGCTTCACTTCTTATGAAAATATCAAAATTGGGTTGAATTATTGGATAGCCTCCAAAGACCCATATTTCTTTAGGCATAGAAAAATATTGTGAATTGGTAAATCGTATTTTTAAATCCAGAGAAAATAAAAAATAAAAAGATAAGATGACAGCATCTTTAAATATCCAACGAAGCTTTTTAGCTACCCATAGAAACTGGAGATGATTATGATCGAATCCATTCCATAATTGGCTTTTAAAACATGACGAAACTTTCTTCTTGAACATACCATACTATGAACTAAACTGATTTTGTTGGAATTTTTAAATTAAAGACAAAAGTCGGCATCTTCAATAGGGTCATCTTGAAGAGAAGAAGGTCCAAAGCCTATAATGAGAAGTACATTCATTTGAAAAGTATTTCTTGGGGAATAATCTTTTTGACATCATTTTAATTTCCTTGAAAAAGTTATTCTAAGATTTTGTTACCTTAACACACACACAAAGAAACGCACAAAACTTCACAGAATTCACAAAATTCAGAGAATTATATGAATTCACAAAACGATGATGATGACAACAAAATTGTTGTTCGTTCGTGTGCGACGCGGTGCAAAATTTTTAGCGTGTTTATAAACAATTTTTAAATAAAAATGTTGCAATCACTTTTTAATATACTAGGTCTTGTTTTTTATGAGACTATTATTTAGGCACGAGAACTTTAATAGAATAGATTCTCATGCAAAATAAAACAAAAAAATAATAATATCCTTATTTAAAGAAGTTTTCGTGTTTAAAAAAGTTTTCACTTTAGTTAATAAAAAAAAAACAAAAGTAATTAGTGTAATTATACCACAAGCAACATATAGTAACTGGAAATCGGCCTATAGCCGAATTTTTAATGTCCTATGACAGAAATGGGATAGAAAAACAGTCAAAACTAATACTATTTCTTTTTTTTTTGTGACATTGCTTAATGCAAGCAACAGTCTTTGTATAGGAGGTCCTTCAAATGTCTTTTGCTCAAACAAAAATCAAACACCTTAGCGTTATCGTTAGCTGACCTCAGCATTCGGGAAACCGGTTCGTTTCTACCGTACTCAGTTTTATGGTAACTAATTTTGAATATTTCTACGGATCTTAAGGACCGTGTATTAATGTTAAGATGAATTTTGTCCAACATAAAGGGGAAATCAATAGCACCATTAATGGTTTGGCTCACCAAAAACTATATCCGCTACTAGGCGCCGCTTTTCTAAGGATTGTAGACCTATCAATTTTAGTCTATCCAAGTATGGTGGCAGTAGAAAGGGGTCATTCCACGGAAGGTTACGTAGTGCAAAGCGTACGAACCTACGTTGAACAGACTCGAGTCTGTTAATTTTGGCTTTTTGGTAGGGAAACCATACCTGACTGGCATATTCAACCATTGGTCTGACCAGGGTGGTAAAAAGGGCCTTAGTGATAAGCGGGTCCGAGAATTCCTTGGCCCAACGTTTAATGAAGCCCAATGTAGAATTTACTCTATGGACCAATGAATCAACATGCAATTTGAAATCAAGTTGATTGTCGCAAATCACACCCAAATTAGTTATATTATTTACTCTTCGGAGGAGCAGGTCATTTATGTAATATATGGAAAGAGAATTATCCCGTTTTCTTGAAAAAGTGATGGTCTCACATTTATCACAGTTAAGGATAAGATTATTATTGCGACACCAAGTAGCAAAATTTTTTAAATCCTCCTGGAGGTATCGAGAGTCGTTAGAGTTTCATGGGTTTTTCTGCATAATTTTGGTTCTACTTTCTCAAATTAGCTCTAATTCGTAGGAAGTCTCGTCCTTAATAGCATAAATCTATTCTGCAAATTTTATACAAATCTGTACATTAGTTTTTAAAGTACATCCAAAAATAACTTTTTGAACAGGCTTTTTTTCTCCTACAGCCGTCCGTCCGTCCGTTTGTGTACAAGATAACTCAAAAACGCGTTATCCGATTTTAATGAAATTTACTACAATATCGCCTATTTATGCAGTCAATGTATGGAAACAATTTTAATAAAATTGGTGCACAAACTAGCCAATTAAAACCGAGAAACCATAAAAAAACGACAAAACTTTCTGGACATCCTGGTTTTCGCTTTATAACTTCGCTTCCCATGGGCCGATTTTCCTGAAATAGGATATCAAATCGATTTAAGGAATAACGAACTTAAATGTT
This sequence comes from Xylophagus ater, assembly GCA_963422695.1. Lineage (NCBI taxonomy): Eukaryota > Metazoa > Arthropoda > Insecta > Diptera > Xylophagidae > Xylophagus > Xylophagus ater. Next base: position 40,810,895 of record OY730484.1, read on the forward strand.
CAATTTCATTAAAATCGGATAACGCGTTTTTTAATTATCTTGTACACAAACGGACGGACGGACGGTTACACACTTAGTGACAAAACTAATATACTCTCTAGGTAGTACCTACCATAGGGAATAAAAAGAAGAACTTTCCATTTCAGAACTCTTATATAACCTTGTTGTTAATTTTTTTCTTTTTCATTTTAGACCATCAATGCCTTCATTGAAACATTATAAAGCGACTTTACGTAAAGAATTTTTTGGTGATAATGCTGGTCTAATTGGAGTGTAAGTACTATATTCGGGGTCTTTCTTTTAAATTAAATTTATATAAAATAAAAAAATAATAATTATTATTATTTCACAAATTTTAGACATGGTGAAAAATGGAAAAATTTTCGTTCAGAAGTTCAACAAATCCTTTTACAACCAGCAATGGCGAGAAAATATATAACACCATTAAATGATATTGCACAAGATTTTATGGAAAGGTAAATAATAAATTAAAAGATAGTTTAGTATTTGAAAAAGATAAGAAAATACAGTTTGTCCAAAACAAGAGTGCTACCAGATCTCACCAAAGATAATGGAATTCATAGATGCAAAACCCTAAAACAAATTTTCGTATCCAATTTTTAAAATATCGTTAAAGCCATCTATTATTTACACAAGATAAAACGGTTCATCAAGAGAATAAAACATTTAGAGCTGTATATGTAACATTAGACGCACATTAGATTAGAGATGATGTCAAAAATCGCAAACTCCTCCACAATAAAAATATCTTTGACTAAAATAAAAGATTACGACTTGTTGTGTTGGTTTCATCTTTCATGTATGTTTCATTTGAAATTGTACATATTACGAAAAATCAACAAATTATGAAAAAGAACAGATAAAAATCACTGTTCTTTTAAAAGAAAAATCACAATCTATTTTGAATCACAATTTGAGTCATCTCTAGCCACACCTTCTGATCCCTTTACATGTTCATGGGAGTTTACTACTGTCTTCTTTGTTTTAACTATCGTTATTATTTCACAAATTCGTTATATACTAGTAATAATTAACACAAATCTACTTGATTCTTAAGATGAATGTTCCTTTTCAAGAAATGATTAAAACGTTCATCCTCTTTTTCGACCTAATAGATCATAAACTAGATTTGTATTTACATTTCCCTAATGTGACAAAACAGGTTGAAACTATTTTGAGATTAACATCTTTGTAAAATGTTGAAATTTGGTCAACTCTTTCATTTCGTTTCGTTTCGGACAGGTAATACCGGTAAATCTTGTTTATTGGTCTATTTTTCCATACATATTGGCATACATAACTTTCAGAAGGCAGAGCTTACCATAACGAAACTTTCTGTTTAGGGTTTAACCACACGACTCCACCGACTTATTTCAAGACTTATTTTCTGCCGGACTAAAAAAAAGTCTTGTGGAGACTCTAAAATTTAGACTTTCTTGTCTGTTCGACTGAAAATATGTCTTCAAATAAGTCCAATGGACTCATAGGGTAAAGGAAACAATTCATTCAAAAAATGTGTTTGCAAGATGAAGAACAAACGCTTTTTTAGAACAAACTGTATATTTATAGTGAAAATTATTGAAAATATGAACAAAATTCGCTTGATAATATTCATATTGTGTTCACATTATCGAAATATCTTAATTATATACTATGAGTTTATATTATCGAGATTTCTATTACTACTTTTTTTTTTAAATAACAAAACTTGAACTAAATAAATAAATCTTGTGTATTATAGAATCGATGAAATGAGAGATGAAAATCAAGAATTACCAGAAGATTTTCTACATGAGCTTTACAAGTGGGCATTAGAATGTAAGTGTTTTCTTATTTTTGAGGAGAAAATCTCTTTAAAATGCACCTCGTTAACACATACTTGTTTTTTTTTTTAAAGTACATTTAAGATCTTGATTTATTTATATATATTCTTTTTTTTTAAAGAAGATTAAATAGAAAGGTTAAAATCAAGGAGAGAAGTAGGTTACAGAACTTGCCCTTGTGTTCTTTTTGACCTTCTTTTTTTTAACTAGAAATAAATAAAGAAGATCTTATATAAACAGTAGCGGCTTAAGAAAAACTACATAACACTAATTTTATACACTTTAACCTTACAGCCATCCTCCAAGGATATGAGTTATATAAAAGATACTAAGCAGAATCCGCCAACTTGAAAAATGGCCTCCCTTTTGAAGAGATTTAAAATGTCATTAGAAATGTTTTTATGTTTCTTTTTAATGTTTAGATGAGGTCTTCTCCTTCATGCTCAGATAATATTGCATTATTTTACTTTACACTATCATAATTGAAAAATTGTATTTTTCGTTTGATGTGGACATTTTCCTATTTACCCTTGTCCTTTGGATTTCTTCAAGTATTTCAGAAGTTTAAAAAGGTTTTTAAATCTGTATTCTTTTTATATAGTAAAATACATTTTTCGCCATTTTACATGAAGTTCACATGAGTTCCCAGGAAAAACACAAGGAGCGTTTCTACCATATGAATACACCGAATTTTGTAGAGCCTTGATATTACTAAATGCTAAATCATGAATGAAAGAAAAAAAGACTACCGTTTTTCATGTTTAAAATTGATTTTATCTACGCACATACGTCATCAGTGCCCCGGTATACATTTGAAGTATAGAGTAAATAATCATTATTTGAAACAAAATCTTTGAAACCTAAATATTTTTATATAAAATAAATAAAAAAAAAACATGAAATATGACTGACGAAAAGGCTTTGAATACGTAACGCAAAAAAAAATTTCAAAATAGCTTGGATGCGCAATACATAATCTTCTATTCTATATTTCCTACAGTCCCATCTTATTCAGTGAGTGGATTTTCATGAAATTTGGGAAATACATTCTAGATAGTCCAATTTAAAATATAAGATATGTGACCATTCGGTAGGTGCAGAGAGATCAACAAAAAAAACGTCTCTAATTTAGCAAATACTAGATGGATTTTCATAAAAGAATAGAATATTTATCCTAGATAGACCGACTGGAAAATAGCATATATCTCCACTTGTTGACGGGGTTGTGGGAGGTCTAAAAAAGAAAAATGTTCATAATTCGGCTAATTTTTCAACCAGTCCTCTCTAGACATATTTTTCAAACACTTTTATTGATATACAATTCAAAAATGTTCAAAGTGATACAATTTTCCAGAACCCTACCAAAATATGAGTAATTTAGAACTCAACGTCCTATCTCTACTGTGAAGACATTTTTACTAATTCATCGACTGGAAATTTTCTATCCATTGCTTATGGTACTTACATAAATCGCTACATGTTATACGTAAGAGTACGTATCGGAAACACCAAATACAAACAAATTAAAGGCAAGTTCAAAGAAAACCGTTAAGAGTGATTGAAAATTTCATAAGAGTGAGTAACATCATACCATGTGGTCTTTTGCACTTATAGCAACGTGAATTTTGTTGTTTTTTTTACTACGTTGTTCTGATTGGTGTAATTGTTTATTCGCTAGCTTTGAGTATTTTATAATTACTCATACTTCAGCCCTACTGTATGTACTGATATTAGCATTTTCTTTATTCCCTCTTTAATCAAATACATAATTATAAACATTTAATTTCTTTTTCTTCTTAATTTTAGCTGTTGGAAGAGTTGCACTAGATACACGATTAGGTTGTTTATCAATTGATGAAAATCATGAATCAAAAAAAATTATTGATTCAATAAATACATTCTTTTGGACATTAGCTGAAGTTGAATTACGTATGCCAATATGGAGAATATATGAAACGAACGCATATAAAAAATATATATCAGCATTGGATAGTTTTATTGAGTAACAGATTTCTTCTTTTTCAAAGAAACCACTCTAAGTAACTAATTAATTTTTTTCTTTAATTTATTTTATTTATAGATTATGTATGAAACATATTAATATAGCAATGGAAGATGCTGAGAAAAATACAAAACCAAAAAATGAATCCGAAATTTCAATAGTTGAAAGAATTGTTAAAAAAACTGGTAATCGACGAATAGCTGCTGTATTAGCAATTGATTTATTTTTAGTTGGAATTGATACGGTATAGGAAAATATGAGTTTCTTTCTTTTAAAATTCTTATTTATATTTTCTTCCTTTTACTTTTAAGACATCAGTTGCAGCATCATCAACAATTTATCAATTAAGTAAAAATCCAGATAAACAAGAACGTTTATTTCAAGAATTACAAAATGTTCTACCAAATGAAAATACAATTATGACACAAAATATTTTAGAAAATATACCATATTTAAGAGCTTGTATTAAAGAAACTTTAAGGTATTAAATATATATAGGGTGTCCCCTAAAAAGATCGCTGGATTTAAATAGCATGTCATTTTGATTGCATTAAATTGGCAACACTAAAATTTTGACAGCTGTCATATAGACATATAGTGATTATTCGTTTGTATTTTTGAAAAAAGGTAATGGTATTGTATTCGTAATGGTTAATCACCGTCGAATGAGATATGTGTCCATATCCGTATAGGACCCAGAAATACCAGAGATATACACATACTTTTAATTTATGCGAATTAAATCCGGCAGTCTTATTAGGAGAATCTTTATTTTAAATTTACCATCATTTTCTTCTTTTTTTTGGTTTGACAGAATGTATCCAGTTGTTATCGGAAATGGTAGAAGTTTACAAACGGACACAGTTATTAATGGTTTTCAAGTACCAAAAGGTGTAAGTACATTTTTAAAAGCTCAACCAAGAGGTCTTACATTTTGATTTTATGAAACAAGGATTTAAACCAATTTTGACTTACTTCGACCTATTAATTGAATAAAACCCAAAAATTGGGTTTCAAAGGTCTATGCTTTAAGATATATCCTGAAAATTCTTAAAATACGTAAAGGTTTGGAGACAATTTCAATTCTATGTTTAGGAGACAGTCATTTTAAGGTTCTTTATCTTGAAATCCCTTTCATATTTGACTGTTCAATTTGTTTTTGGATTACCTTATATACTGAGATGGAAAAAACCTGATGTGGTAGTTTTTTGAAGACTCTAAAAAAAAATAAAAATGGGAGATACTATTGCAGCGTTTCCGAAACTATTTCCCGAAAAATATGACATTTTCTAAAAAACAAAAACAATAATTTTAAGATGTCAACATTTCTTCTTTTTTTGAGAAACGAACGGAAAAAATTCTAATCTATTTTGAAAATTGATATAGTTGGCATAAAATGGCGAATTTTTCTCATAATTTTACTTTCCCGACAAAACGAATACGTTTATGGTAAAGTATCACATTCGTGCGAAATAAAACCTAACATTTTTTCTAGAAGAGTTAGAAAGTTGAAAATAAATGCAAAATCCGTTTCGTCAGAGATAATTAGCTCCATGTCCGTCTGTCATTCTTGAAATCATTAATAAAATCTAAACGGCTGGTCCGATTTTCATGAAATTTTCACAATTTGTGTGTTCCACCGAATACTAGATGATATTAGTTTTAGGCGAAATTTTTAAATGACAACACTCCTAACCATATTTTTCTCAAAAAAACAACAAAATTTTATAAGTGCTGTACAGAACAAAACGTTGGGTCGATTTCGACAAAATTGATACAGTTTATGAAATGGATCCTAACATAGAACTGATAAGATTTTGCTTTGTCTAAGAAAACTTTTTGTCCAAACATAGCTTTTTTTTTGGACAACGGAAACCTCGCGTCCAATTTTGACGAAATTTACACAGTTTGTGTCTTAAAGCTCAAATTTTCTTATTTATTTATTTCTTTCTTTTTTTCTTTCAGACACATGTAATTTTTCCACATTTAGTTGTATCAAATGATTCGAAATATTTTCCAGAACCAGAAAAATTTATACCAGAACGTTGGATGAAACAAAATGAAATTGGTATGAGAATTATTTGAAATCCTTTTTCTTTATTTGAATTCAAAATTAATAATTTTCTTTTGCCATCTACAGACGTTACCGAATGTCCACATGCTGGACAAAAAATTCATCCATTTGTTAGTTTACCATTTGGTTTTGGACGTCGAATGTGTATTGGAAGACGTTTTGCTGAGATCGAATTGAATACACTTCTTGCTAAGGTATGTTATTGTTTTTTTTTCTATAATGTCCTTATTTACAATTCTTCTTTTTTCTTTAGATTTTTAGAAAATATCGTGTCGAATATAATTATGGAGAATTAACATATAAAGTTAATCCAACTTATATACCAAATGATCCATTAAAATTTAAATTAATACCAAGAAATGTTTAATATTTTACTTTAAAACAACTTGTTCCCAGACAAAAAAAACGTCAAGACGTCTAGCATTTGGCAATCCAGACAAGAAAACCAAAAAAATGGGTTCAAATTATAGAAAAAGTATTTTAAAATTTTAAAAAAATAGTTTATAAAAGAAAAGAAAATGTACTTACTATTTAGCTGAATCGTTTAGTTGATATTCGTTGCTGCGCGAAAAACATTCTTGTACACCAGAATCTTGCCACAGTCTTTTCATAGCTGCTAAAAGTTCTTCAGAAAATGGTTCAGTATCGTGCATTCGTTGACAAACATCGAATACCATTTTTGCATCACTCTTCAATTTATTTTTAAGATGAAAAAAATAATTGGGAAGAAGATAAATTTTTAATTAACATTTTTTTTGTAAATACAAATAATCAATAAAAAAATACACGGAAAAATATTAAACTAGCTTACTTCTCTTTCATTATTGCTATACTGAATACTGAGGTTTGGCATAGCTCTAAGAATTGCAACTAAAGATTGTATTGTGTTGCTGTAAACAACTGGCCGATATTGTTTAAAATCTTCCGGTGTAAAACCACTTTCGTGAATAATTCTGTTAATAAAAAACAAAAGGTAAAGGTTCATAATTCTTTCTTTATTTTTTAACTTAAATTAGAAAATCTTTGCATCCTATTTCCTTTTTAGTACAGAAATTAACTTTTTTTAATTTGAAGTCTTTAAAGTATTATACCTGAACAAACGCCTGAAAAATAAATCAATATTCCTAAAGGTTAAATGATTTATCATAAAAGATCATCTAAGGATGCTGCGTTCTGTGCACGCCAACACATTCGCTTATGACTTTTTCTCTAATAGAATTAAACTGAAATATCTTTTATATAACTTCTTATGACTGTTTTGTGTTGATTATGACATGCCTTTCGGATATGTGTAACCTTATGCATTTACGTAGTACTTCCATACTAACTAACTTATTTACTAATTTTAATGTTTTCATTGTCATTCCAGCATAGATTAGGTTAGGTTATAATAGCAGCCATAAGACCTCACATAGACCCTATTGAGTCCATAGCAATACCACATAATATATTGACCTACGAAAGTTCCCATAGTTTACGAGGTGTTTTCGAATTGTTCACACTGTTTTGTGTTCGGCTGAACAGATTCTATTTTCGTTAAGAATTGTATAATCTTTCTTATATTGAACCCAGAGGACTCCTCTAGATCTTTGAAACAAAGTTGGCCCAGAATTTTCAACCGTGTCCTTGCGAAAGCCGGACAGTGGCAAAGCAAATGCTCAACGAATTCGACCTAATCCAGTTCTTCACAGTTCCTGCAATGAACAGTTGTGGAGAGTTGGGAGCCTAAGTGCATGTATCTCAATAGGATAGTGGCCGGCGTAGATCCCTACCACTATACTACACCGCGCACGCGTTAACACTAGTAGAGCGTATCAATTTTTCTCTTATCGTAGGATTTCCACATAATGTTGGTAATTCCAACATGGTGCTTTTTATTCATATTTATTGCATGAAAGAAAATGATGTAATTACCTACTTATCTACTTGTCTATCTATCTCAACCTAGCCCTAACAATTAATCATTAACCAATAATCATTTCAATTTCACCTTTTCACGATTAAGAATGACAGAAAAAAAAGTTAATCGGATCGAAACTATCCTATATCATGTAAAATACTATGAATCTGAAATCCTATTAAGTATTTTTATGCTAAATTTGAACCACATTGGATTAAATGTAGTTTAAACTAGACTGCTAACAGATTTTTAACGCTCAGTTTCAATAAAAATACTTTTAAAGTTTCAATTTGTTGGATGATAAAATGATTATTCGATACAAAGCTATAAAATTTAAGCTATTTTTTGAAGTTTTCCATCTACTATTTAAAGGACATAAAATGAAACATCATTTCATCCAGTGTTATTCTCGAACTGTTGAATCTTTATTCAATCTTTCCTCATTAGCAATGGAATTCGCTAAGGCGATTATTATTTTCAAAAGCGACAAATTACCCTAGTACCATTTTTTACTCTTATACGACCATATTCAACCATATACGCATCACTGAAAAAGCTACTAGGGATAACAAAGCAAGGGTGCTAAGGCACCTAAAACATTATTTAAAAGTGACAGCCCAAATAGTAGTTCTCGATTCAAATTTATCACTTTGAAGTGACAAATTGCCTTACAAAATGTATGAAAAGAACAATTGTTTCACAGAATTCCACTGTAGGTTAACGGAATTTCATATTCAAGAGAAAATGTCAGGACCATTAAAGAATCCCAATTGTATAAATAATTCAGTCAAAAAAAAAGAAAAGTACTGATATGAAAATGCATAAATTTTAAAATCTGCAATATTGTAGTCTTCCACATGCATTTTGATGCATTTCAATTCCATTAATCTCAATTTAGGTTTTTTTTTTAATTCAAAACTATTATGCAGTATTTATAGTCTATTAATTTTTTCCCTGAAAACTTTACTGCATAGAGCTTTATGTCTTGAGTAGACATAATTAATACCATAACATAATATGAGACACGAATATTACACTAATCAGCATGAGAATATCTTGTCCATTATAGCTTCAATCATACCTCTCAACCCATTCATGGTAGGTATGTCATCCAGAAACTTCATGTCAATTTTTAAGACGAATTCAAAAGTAATATAACTCGATAATTTTCTTCCATAACCTTTCTCCATCTTTCACGTATCTTTCCTTGACAATTTTTAAGATTTCTCAGCAAAAACTGGTTAAGATAATTTTTAATATCGTCCCAAAGAATTGAAGTTCTTGCTGTTAACAGAATTTTGTAAAACCCTGAATTAGTGATAATCTGAAAGTGTAATATCAGATGTAGCTAGCCTTTATGAGGTAATTTTATCTTTTCAGTAGTAGAAAAGCATCAAGTGTCTTCCATCTTCGAAAGGATACAAACATGACAAGGATCAATTTAATTCGAACAATTTCTTTCTTACCAAGCAACTCTGTTATACTTTTTTCAAGACTTATTTTAATCGGACTGAAAAAAAACTTGTGGAGACTCTAAAAATTGGACTTTTTTTTCAGTCCGACTGAAAATGAGTCTTGAAATAAGTCTAATGGAGTCTTGGGGTTAAAGATGTGTTAAAATGTCTTCTTTTAAACTATTTATACAAGTCGTATGTTTATAACATCGTTAATATATTGTTCGAACGTCATCTTCTGGAAATCGTGCTGAAGTGCTGGCTATTTAGTTCGGAACTAACTAGACATTTATAGAATCAAAAAACATACAATAGAGTTCTCAATTTCGATTCTGATTTCGTCACATTTACAGTCTGCAAAACATGCCACCTCATTAATAGTATTTGTTAAAAAAGGACTTTGTCATATATACAAAAATGCATGTATTTAAAAACACAATTAACGAGAAGGCATGCCTTGCAGCGCTGGAATGGTGCCAAAAATGTATACACAAAGAATTCTCTGTTCCTTTTCTCTGTGATAGAACCCATATAGACGTAAATATACGGCCAGATATTTAATGTTGAATCAAAATATTTAAATTGAAAGCAATAGAGTATAACTATAGTTACTAAAATCTTAGGCACACAACTTTAATAATACTTTATCTAGCTTTGTTTTACTAAATTCATATAAAATTTTTTTTAATTTCTCATACTAAAAGGAATCTTTTGGATGTTCTAAAGGTTTTCTAATTACAATCAATTTGTATAGCTTTTCTTTTTTACCAAGTTAAACAATAAATTACACTTACTTCATTTGTTTTACGATTGTACTTTTGCCCGATTCACCAGCACCTGAAAATATAAAAAATAAAAATTATTAATAAATATAATTTTAAATAGAAAATTGTTTATAAAAACATATAGTAATTGAAAATCGGCCTATAGTCGATGTCCTATGGCAGAAATGAGGCAGAAAAACAGTCAAAACTAACAATATTTCAAAGTTTTTTTCATCATAACTTTGTTTCCTCTTTTCAAAATTTGTTCTAATTCACAGATAACCTAGACCCTAACAATATAAATCTATTTTGCAAATTTTATTCAAATCGGTATATTAGTTTTTAAAATACATCAAAAAAACTTTCTTAACAGGTTTATTTTCTTTCTCCAGTATCCTTGGACCGATTTTAATGAAATTTAACATGTTATTGTCTATTTATGTAGTTAGCTCATGTAAATAATTTAAACAAAATTGCTTCACAAATTTTCCAATTAAAGCTGCAAAATCATATAAAAACATAACTCAACTTGGTTTTGGCTTAATAACTTCGCTCCCCCTTGGTCGATTTTGGTAGTGCCTACCATATTGCATAAAAACATAGAAGGAAAGCCAGGACATTTAAATTTAATACTTTCTTTTTTAAACTAATTAAAGTTTAGTTCCATCATATCCAAGACCAACAACAGGAGGTCATCTTATTAAAAACGATAGTCACAGAATGATATTTCCGGAACAGGAAAAAAGGAGATTATTTTCTAGGTTAAGGACATTTCTATAAGATTTTCTTATATTAAAAATTTCCTATATATGCCAAAAAGCTTAACAAAAATACAGTTTACGTCCAAAATAGATATACAAGTAAATAGACATAAGAATCAATATTTCAAAATCTTTCGACGATTGAATTTGATCTCATTAGTTTCCATTGTTTTACGAGAATGTAGAAAACGAGAAGAAGGCCTGAATAATTTTACATTCTAGACAACTTTTTGGCCCTTCTTTGAGCAGTTTTTTGGATTGCTTTTTATACAAATTATTGTCTTTTAAGAGCCTTTACAATCGTCTGTTTTTCAATTAAGATAGCCTAAATAATGAGCTGTCGAATAATGATAGATAACACCTTTGTATGTACGTTTGACATTGTCTTGTCTTTTGCCATTTTTAAAGCCGTGCCCGTTGACTTGGACGTGTTCAAATACCTCTCACTTTCTCTTTACATTGGTCACATTTTGGTACGCTACTTGTTTTCTTAACGTACTGATAAACTAACTGACCACCTGGAGTATGGACATTTCGTCTCTTATTTGGATCTAATATTCTAGGACATACGCCTACTAAGTGTCAAACGTTGGATCATCTTTACGATCTTGAAGTAATAAACCATAAATAATAATTTATAAAGTCTAAATAAAAAGGACAATTTCGTATATTCCACGATCTTTCCCCAATTTACCTATAAATGAGATTCGAACTCACAAAGAAACATCGAACTTCTTAGTGAGGATATAGGTGGCTCTGTTTTCTTCTATTACTAATGTTGTCTAACTAATGGACGCTTCTTTTACCAACATATGATTTACTTGTTATGTTTGTTCCTTGCCATTCTTAGGTATACTATTCTAATCCGGAACAGAACAACATAAAAAACAAGGGTTTTTTTATTACTGTACGACCAATTGTAAGTTTATACCAAAAAGCATTCAATAAAAAGAGTTCTCAACTTGGATTCTGATTTGATCACATTTGCATTCTGTGTGATATAAAAATGTATGTAGAAGCTTACAGCTTTTTTTTAAAAATACTATTAACGAGGAAGGATTCTTTGCAGCAGCACAATAATGGTAAAAATGTATACGCAAATAATTCTCTGTTCCTTTTATCCGGGGTTATACTGTTTGTTATTTCATAGAACTTTATTATACGCAACCAAAAATGATGAATCATTTGTATTTTGTTTAGCAAACTTTTTTTTTTCTCTTTATTTTTCAAAATCATTAAGTTTTATGTGTATTTGGATTAATTAAAAAAATACATTAAATAAATAAACGTCACTATCAATAAAATACAAAAAAAAAACAGTAACAACAAACTAAATTTAATAATAAAATATAATAAAAATATAATATTTAACATACTTTATGGATAAGAAAGAGTGTCCCCCAAAAATCACGAAAGGTTTGCATTTTAAGCCATTTGTGCGGTAAAGTGTTGCCAACAAAGAAAAAAAAACATTGTGACAGCTGACAGTTCAGGGTTATTACAAATGGAGCGCTACACGAAAGAACAACGCGCTTTCATTGATGAGCAACATTTTAAAAATAATTAATCATTTCTTGGTCGTGTAATTTCCTGTTTTAGACATCAGAATTGGCCGCTCAGATCATGCGATTTAACCCCGTTGGACTATTTTCTTTTGAGTTTTTTGAAGTCTAAGATTTATGCCAACAAAAACCCACGACCACCAACACCTTGAAATTGAGCGCTGTATTCACGAAATTAAGACGAATTTATGCAAAACGGTCATCAAAAATTTCAACAAAAGAGTACATATGTGCCAGCAAAGCCATGGAGGCCAATTTACCTGATATATCCTATTCCAAACATAATCCTATGCTGTGTATACTTTATGAATCAATAAAAAATTTAGAATTTTTAATTAAAAACCTATGTTTTCTATCAAAATTACTTCTTCCATGAATTTTGGGACACCCTTTCTAAGAGTTGTTCACTATCGGTATTTGGAATATAAGTAGATATAAGATTGGCCGCGAAAAAAAGCAAAAAATGAAAAAAAAATTAAACAAACTTACACTTATCTTATCTAGAAATGTTGTTAAAACAATATTTATAGAAAAGTACTATTCCAGCATATGCAGAGAAAAACCCTTTTGAGATAGGATTAAATTTAATAAATATATAACAATAAATTAAAATATTGATCTAAATTTTTGTCTGTGTGTCGACTATAAAAATAAAACACCACAAAAAAAATACAGTATAACTCCGGATAATTTGGTACTTTTCAACTTAAACTTGGCAGTTTACCAATAGTAACGCAACAGGAGAGAATACAAAACACTAACAAGGATACACTGCAGACTCAAAGGACACCTAAAAAGCTAGGACTTTCACTATGTAGCAGCTACAGATTCTACGGGTGAAGAACGAAGAAACACCTCAATGCAAATTCTTTCTCATTCCGAAGCATAATAACTCCGGTACATATAGAAAAATCACGAAGCTTTTGCCTAGTTTTCGCATTTCTAATGATGTTAAATAATGTCAGGATTCAAATGTGAAACAACTCGTAACAAATTTCAGTCTACTTAGGGTTTGCACTGCACTATGCATTGAATATCTTTTAGGTTCAAATTTACTTAGTTGTATAAGAAAAACTACTAATTCTTCTGTATACATTTTTGGTACTAGTAGATCGTACTCAAAGCGACTAGAGTTAGACGAAAGACCCTGGATCGAATTCGACCTTCTTTAGTATTAGTAGAGAGAACTCAAAACGACTAGAGTTAGACAAAAGATCAAGGATCGAATTGGACCTTCTTTAGTATTAGTAGAGAGAACTCAAAGCGACTAGAGTTAGACGAAAGATCAAGAATCGAATTGGACCTTCTTTAGTATTAGTAGAAAGAACTCAAAGCGACTAGAGTTAGACGAAAGATCAAGGATTGAATTGGACCTTCTTTAGTATTAGTAGAAAGAACTCAAAGCGACTAGAGTTAGACGAAAGATCAAGGATCGAATTGGACCTTCTTTAGTATTAGTAGAAAGAACTCAAAGTGACTAGAGTTAGACGAAAGATCAAGGATCGAATTGGACCTTCTTTAGTACTAGTAGAGAAAACTCAAAGCGACTAGAGTTAGACGAAAGATCCTGGATCGAATTCGACCTTATTTAGTACTAGCAGAGAGAACTCAAAGAGACTAGAGTTAGATGAAAGATCAAGGATCGAATTGGACCTTCTTTAGTATTAGTAGAAAGAACTCAAAGCGACTAGAGTTAGACGAAAGATCAAGGATCGAATTGAACCTTTTTTAGTACTAGTAGACAGAACTCAAAGTGAGTAGAGTTAGACGAAAGTTCAAAGATCGAATTCGACCTTCTTTAGTACTAGTAGATCGTACTCAAAGCGACTAGAGTTAGACGAAAGATCTAAGATCGAATTGGACCTTCTTCAGTACTAGTAGAAAGAAATCAAAGCGACTAGAGTTAGACGAAAGATCAAAGATCGAATTAGACCTTAATTAGTACTAGTAGAGAGAACTCAAAGCGACTAGAGTTAGACGAAAGATCAAAGATCGAATTGGACCTTCTTCAGTACTAGTAGAAAGAAATCAAAGCGACTAGAGTTATTAAATTACTAAATTTTATCTTTTAATTATATTTATTCAATATTTAAACCATACAAATGTTAACTATTTACAAAGGTGACTAAAAATTCGTAGAGAAGAACAATATCAGCAAATCCTTCATTATTTCTTTCCCACCTAATATTTTCGGTTTTAATCAAAAGTTTTGAATAGTTACAGATCCAAAAAAAAAGATAATAAATTTAATTAAAAAACATTCCTTCTCTTATATACAAAATAAAGAAAAAATCGGAAATTTAAGATCGAAAAAATTCAAGATTTTCACAAAGATTTTCTTTCTTCCTCAAAGAATTTTCTTGCATGGAAAAACTTCTTATACGTTGTTTACAGAAATTACTCTAAAAATAGATACAAATTGTAAACTTCTTTATATATTAAACAAAAAATAATGTTTTGGTTAATTTTTTTACCAATTCCAATACCAAAACTATTTTGTTTACACGAGAAAGAAATAGTTTCCAAGGAAATTCAATCGCATATACCGGGTCGTGCAATTGAAGTGTCTGGATTTAAAAACGCTGTAATTTTTTTTCTTTATTGGTCGATTTTATTAAAATTTATAGAAATGATAGTTTATAAGACATAGTTCATTTTACAATTGTATGTAACTGCCTTTTGCCTTAAACCACCAGCTTCAATCTCTTTTTAAACGATGCTGGCACGATGTCTTCGCTTAAACGGTTTCCATTCACAAGTCAAATCTTTTTCACCTTATTTTCTTGTGACTCTCAAATGCTCACAAATCATCATCGCAACGTCTCTTTAACCAAACACGATCGTTTTGTTCTGTTGAGAAATTGTTCAATGTAGAATGTTTTCTCATCCGAAAATACCAAATTTGATAAATCACCATACACGAGCGAGCGTCCGAAATAATTCCTTTGATTGTACAAAAAAATAAGAACACGTCGTTTTAACAACAAATATTTTTTACTACTGACAGACAATATGTCAATGACAACATTCAATGTCAAATTTTAGTATTGCAAGATGTGTGCGGTTTACATTTGACAGCGATTTGAATTAGACATGGACACATCAATTGTTGGACACGGTATAAAAATTCGTCGATATTTTTCGTGAATAATTTATGAAAATTAATTTTAAATTAGGAACAACGAAAAACATAATCCATCCAAAATTAATTTAATGGAAAAACTATTAAATTTTATAATTAAATTTTAAATTAAAAAATTCTTAATTTAAAAAGAGCCACTAAAATACAGCGAGTTCAACAGGAAATGTTTAGAAAAACCAAAATCATACGAGGGCGTTTTATTATATTCACAGAATAAGACAGAAAGTAGAAAGGAGCGTAGGTAACATTATTAGTTTCTTGACAGGAAATCCTTTTTAGGTAGAAATGTGCAGTCTCACGTTGATCTTTCAATTAGTTCGCTTGTAATAGCCAAAATAATAAGTTAAAGTCTGTGATATTTAAAAAAAATGCATCAAGAGTTGAATGTTGTAAACAATTTTTGGAGCTGTGTGACGATAAGTTATGAATAAAATTGTAACATGGAGATGAAATTTGGGTTCATCATTATGACCCTCAGTCAAAACAGGAGTCCATGCATAAAATACATAAAAAGAATAGTCCAGCCACTAGGAAATTTAAAGTCTTGGATCCATAAGGAATCTTGTTAATACATTATAAACTAAAAGACACCAACATCACGGGAGAATACTAAAGTTAATATTCTAAGGCGTTTAAGAGAAGCAATCAAATCAAAAGGAAAAGGAAAATTTACGACAGGCATGTTTCTAATTCACGATAATACATCTGTTCACAAGGTCCAGATTGCAGTGGCTGCGATTTTCAACAATTACATCATCCACGTTACAGTACAGATCTAATACCAAGTGATTATTTCCTGTTTCCAAATTTGAAAAAAAAACCTTGCGTGGAAAGCGTTTTGACGACCATGAGTCAGTAAAGGTCGCCGTTAACGAGTATTTTGAAGGCAAACCGGAAAGCTATTGTTATGAAGGATTAGGAATAGTATTTCTTTGGAAAACGAAAAAAGAATAAAGTAATCGAAAGTTGGTGATCAGAGATGCCAAACATGATTTGGTGAATGAACAGAATTCATATTTAAAAATAATTTTTAATAGAGCTTTCTTGTCGAACATTCTGTTTTTAGAAATTTAATTATACCGAATCGAATCGAGACGAAAAATCTAATGAAATTTGAAGTTTTCCTATCGTCCAAGATGCTTATAATATTGTTAATAAATTAAATCAATCAAATTGTAGTTCAAAGTTAATATAAATATAAATATAAATCCAATAAATAGGTTCTCTACGTCTCCAAATTGTATGAGTCTACACAAAAATTCATATCCTAAACATTCTAAGTTGATTCAAATTCCTATAATATAATAGCTTAACGTCTCGGTAAGTCGTCTGTCCCCTTCTACCTCTCTGAGTATGCAAAATTGCAATCGTGTTTATAAAAAGATTTGAACAGAAATTGGACGATTATACACTATAAAATGGTATATAACAGCCTTTTACATTACCCACCAGTTGCAATCTCTTTTTAAACGATCCACTCGATGCTCGCACGATGTCTTGGCTTAAACGATTTCCATTCACAAGTCAAATCTTTTTCTAAACCGGCCAAAGTTGTGTGTGTTTTTTGTTTTGCAAGCCGCTACTTGTAAAATTTCCCAAATGGATTCAGATCTGGTGAATACGGTGAATTTTGATGTTTGACTTTCCAATCAAATGTAGCGCAACAATTGAATTTTCGTTTAAGGTCCATTGTACAAAAGAACGTGTCTTTTCACTAACAAATAATTTTTACTACTGACAGACAATATATCAAGCAACATTTATGTCAATTTTAGTATTGCAAGATGTGTGCGGTTTACATTTGACAACGATTTGAATTAGATGGACATTTCAATTGTCGGACCCGGTAGAAGTTTTAATCGTTTTTCTGCACTATAGTGTAGCTTGATTTTATTAAAATAAACTTTTCCAAGAAAAATGCATTTTATTTTATTTATTTACTAAAAATCTTCAAAACTGCATTCGAATTCGAACAGAAACTATATTATGTAAACATTTACATTAAATAGATATTATCCTGTCGATAAATAATAAAATCCATAAGGATTTCCGGGAGTGTATTTTGAATATTTCGAATAATCGTGTGAAATAACAAATGTCAGATGTCAGACGTTTTGTTTCATTATATACAATGTAAAATTTTCAATATTAGAATCGAAAACAATAAGCATATATGAATTTCATTGAAACTAACTAATTATAGTTAGTATATTTTTATGCCCTATGGTAGGTACTACCAGTGAGGGTAGATTAGTTTTGTCACTCCATTTGTAACACATCAAAATAATCCACGTAGAAAAGTTTTAAGGGTATGGTTGTGTCAAGAATCAAAAGTTATATCGATTTATGCATATCCATCCGTCCGTACGTATACAAGATAACTAAAAAACGCGTTATCTGATTTTGATGAAATTTACAATGTGAGTTACTTATTCCTTAACTTGGTTTGATATCACATTTCAGCAAAACCGATCTAAGGGGAGCAAAGTTATAAAGGAAAAACAAGGATCACAAGAAATTTTTGTCGTTTTTTTGTTTACGGTTTTTCGGATTTAATTGGAAAATTTGTGAACCAATTTTGTTTAAATTAATTATAAAGATTAACTACACAAATAGACCATATCATGTTAAATTTCAGTCAAATCGGTTCAAGGATAGTGGAGGAAGAAATAATCCTAGAAGGAAACAACTCTCTTCATATAGTTTTTTTTATGTACTTTAAAAATGTATACCCAGATTTGAATAAAATTTGCAGATTATGCTATCAGGGTCTGGGTTACCTGCAAATTAGAAGAAATTTTGAAAAGAGAAAACAAAGTTATGAAGAAAAAAACCTTGAAATAATATTAGTTTTGAGAGTTTTTCCTGCCCAAGCACGGACACCTTTCAAAGGCAAAATGTATCAGAAAGATGGAGAATGAAATTTTTTTTATAAACTTCCTGTTGAGCATATGGTATGATGTCACTCACTCTTATGGAATTTTCAATCACTCTTATCGTATTAGTATATAAATTTCAACATGTATTTGCTTGTTTAGAATTTAGTATTACTAAAATTAGTTAAAAATCTATGAAGTATAAGGTATATGTAATATCTTTATAGCTCTCCTCGTTTACAGCTTATTACTATAGTACTGAGAAGTCTAAGATTGGTTTCTTGACTTCGGTGATTTCATATTCCTTTCATGCTCATAATATTAAGCAAGTTCGATTCCAGGTATTAACAAATTATACCTTTAACAGGTTTAGATTTTGTGCGGTATTTATAGAAATACATAAAAATTGTACACACAACTTGTTAAATGTTATGTTCTGCTAACTTTATGTTTTTTTAACAGCCTCTCTACCTTAATAAAATAAGAGATCTACTAATCAAGTTTCTGCAGATCAGGATTTCCCAAACTTTTCCTACTACAACGGAACATAAATTAAGAAATTTGAACGAAACAACCTGGTTGTTCCGTATATGGACCAGAAAAAATGGTCTAGTAGCTGCGAATCTGTTCCTAGACTATGATGAAGAGTAATATGGAAATTTTTGTCTCGCATATACATGTATGTAGAAGTAAAAGAAGTAATACACTGTAAGGCAAAGAAAAGTAGAGAAAAAGTGAAGAACCGAGACCTGGATTCGAACCAGGGTCTCATGAGGCGAGGTCGAGGTCTTAACCAACTAGACCATTCTACACTATCTCTACCAGTCTGTTCATTTGCCTTTTCCTCTACTACTAATATTATCAAATCATTACAACTGTTTTTGTCAAACCTCTCAATTGTTTTACCAAATTCAGTTGTATCCTATTTTTAACTTTTACAACACGAATAAGTTGTATAAAAGTATTGGAGAATCTGAATTACTTGAAGAAGTGGAATCATTGGCCTAGTGAGAAAGCCAATTTAGTAGTAAAGCAAGGGTACCTGACTTCGAACTCAAGCGGTGGCGATTTCACATTTTTCAATTTCCTACATGTATATAAAGAATATCTAGTTTTGTAAATTTATCCAGAAATTTTTTAATGACAGTTTCTTATTAGGTCGACTGGATATTAATTTTTATAGTTTTTCACGGAACACTTATTCAATTTCCACGGAAAACCTAGATTCCATGGAACATTCTTTAGAAAACACTGGCAAACTAAGATTTCTGCTTCAATTGTTCAACATGGACTATGTAAGGACTCTACTATACTCGCCTATACTTTCTTCCTTGCTTGTTTACCTTGCTTGCATACTTTCTTACTGGTTCTTCTTGGGTAAAAGAAAAACTTCAATATTTCAACTAGAAATGGTGTCTTCTATACCATAGGCATAAAAAACCGGATCACAAAAAATTGCATCTGCACTTAAAATGAATACATTTTATCGCGTAAAGAAAAACAAAAAAAAAAGTTTCAAAACCATATTGTGATAAACAACACACAATTTTCTTATCAAAATTTTGATTTGGAAAAGTTCAAATAGGTCTCAACAAGACCCGCGACAAGAAGTAAAAGAAAAATAAAATCCATATAGAAGTGGGAAAAATTTTCTGTATTTTATTTTTTGAGGATGAAGTCTTTTTTGAATGTAAAATTTTGTCATCCTCCATCCGCCGTCGTCGTAGTCGTCGTCTTCTTAATTTTTCGGACAACAAGAAAAAAATATCAACAGCTGTTTTTCTTGATAAGGAAAAACTTTTTCCAGGCCATTTAAAACTAACTAAATAGTTTTCTTTTTGTATTCAAAATGAAAACTAATTTTCTTCTCTTCTAAGATTTTTTTATTTTCCTTCTTTTTTTTTTTTTTTTTGATAATAAAAGAAACTTTCTTTTTCCAGAGAAACAGAAGAAAATCCAGACACACACACAAAAACTACTAACTTACCAAGCAGCAGCAATTTAATATCTTTTGCTGCTTGAATGCCATCTTCTTTTAAATTTCTTTCAATTAAACGACTTCTTGCGGCTGCGGCTCTCTCTTCAGCAGACTGTGCGCAGCCCATTGTGCGTATTGCTTCGACACAAAACGTTTTGAAGGTCGTTGAAATCGGCCGTGAATGGCCGAATACAAGAATATTCACAAAATTTGAAAAAAAAAAAAAAATTTAAAAATAAAAGGAAAATAAAAGGAAAATAAAAATTTTCTTTTATTTTATTAAAAAAAAAGTTTTTAAGTTTTCCTTTCACCAAAAAAAAAAACTAAATCCTTTTTTGTTTTTTATTTCCTGCTTTTCCTTTTTTTGAGTTTTCCTTTTGTTTTTCTTAAAAATCAAAACTTTTCCTTTATTTTTTTTTGGTTTTTAATTATTTTTCAAAATTTCTTAATAATTTTCAAACATGATTTTTCTTTTCTTTTTTTTTTTAAACAACAATTTTCCAACAATTATAAAACATTTTTAGTGTTTAATTTTCCGCGGTTTTTTTTTATGTTATTTTTTAATTTATTCTTAAATGAAAAATATTTTTATCAAAAAAAAAATAAAAAAAAAATTAATTAAAGAAAAACACTTTTTTGATATGAGAGCGAAAAAGCTTTTCCAAAAAAAAAACTTTCATTAATTTTCTTCTTCTTCTTCTTGTTTTAATGAATTTTTCTTCTTTTTTTTTTGGACGGGAGGGAAATGCAAATACACTCAACTCTCACCAAAAAAAAAAAAAGAAAAACAGACAAAAAAAGCCAAAAAAGCCAAAAAGCCCAAAAAAACAGTAAAGAAAAAAGAAAATAATAAAATAATGAACAAATAAGCAATTAGTTAGTCTAAAAGAATAGAAGAAAAAAAAAGGAAATCAATATTTCGGTCACAAAAAAACTGTTAAGGTAAAAAATTTTCGAGTGTTTTTCTTTTAATTTTTCGCTTAAATTTTTTATTATTTATTTAATTTAAGAGAAAATTCCCCATTTTTTAAACTTTTTTTTTGTTTTTAAAACAAACTAATCAAGGAAAAAAGCAACAGAACACATTTTCCTAAATTGAGGTAAATTTTCTTTTCTTTTTTTTACTTCTTTTCTTCTTTTTTTCTTCTTTTTACTTCTTTTTTTCTTCTTTTTTACTTTTTTTCTTCTTTTTTACTTCTTTTTTACTTCTTTTTTACTTCTTTTTTCTTCTTTTTTTTTCCTTTACAACTCTTGGGAAAAACTTTTTTCACACTTCTTTTTTTTTTTCTTTTTGTGGGTGGAGAAATGAGGTTTGATTTTTTTCACGCACTTTCTTAATATTTTCTTTCTTTAAAGACTAATTTTCCTTTTTTTTTAGCACACATTTAAAATATTTCCAAATTTTTTTTTTAAATCAAAACACAAATTACTGGAATTATGAAAAACTTTAAAAACAAAACCTTTTCACCCACTTTTCTTTTCTTTTTTTTTTTAAATATACTTTTTTCTTAACGTCAACGAGAATCAACCGCCATTTAAATTTTCCTTCAGAACCAACCAGTTTTCTTCTGCTGCTGCTTCTTCTTCTTCGGTTAGAGGATTTTTCCTGTTTTTTTTCGAGACTATCCTTTTCTATGATTCGTATTAATTCATATTTGCATCTCGTTCACACGCAGCACTTGTATCTTCTTTACTTTTTAAACTCCTAGATTTTTCTTCTTTTTTTTTCTTTTTTGATGATAATAAAAAGTTTTTCCGTGTTTTTTCCGTGTTTTTTTTTAATTATCCAAAATTTTCCAATAAAAAAAAAAACAAACAACGATAATAGAAACAATTTTGTTGGGAATTTTTTTTTTTTTTTTAAAGGAAAATTCCTGTTTTTCTGTTTGATTTAAAAACAAGCAGGCAAAGAAAAACGGAGCCGCCCTAAAAGCTCGAGACTCGGAGATACAACACACGGAATATATAAGTAGTACAAGAAAACTGAAAAAACACTGAACAAAAAAAAACAGAAGAAGAAAAGAGTATATTTTGGACAGCAAGGCAGGAGAAACACAGTTTTAGACTGGAAAAACATTTCTTGGCTGCACACACAGAGCATACACAAAAAGTTCTGTAGATTTTCCATTCCATGAAATATCATCTCTTTGGAGGAAAACTCTTTTATTGAAAAGAAAATAATGTATTTACTACCTCGCGAATAAGAAATTTCAAATTTTCTTTTGGTTTAAGTAAAAGTTTAAAGTTTAAAAATACAAAAAAAAAGCCAAGTTAGGCAAAGAATTTTCTCACAGCTGGAAGAAAAACAATTAAATAATAGAAAAACTAATACAATGAACGACAAAAAAAAACGCACCCAGAAAATGTATTATTATGGAAATTTTATTACAAATTGAATATAATTAATTTCTTTTTGTTGTAATTAACTATATTCTTCTTATCGTGTGTAATAAAAAAGCTTTTTTCCGATTACTGATTGTGTGTGTGCATTTGGATGAGAGAAAAATAAGGCCTGCGCACTTTTTAGCAAAAGAAAATCATTTCCAGAAGAAAAAAAAAAATTGGAAAATTATACAAAAAAACAACAAAAAAAACAAATGTTACCAGATATTATACCAAATTCAATTGCCCGACTTTATCCATTAGAAATAAAAGACCAGACAGAATGTTCAGTGTTTCGTTTCGGTCCGCTCCGTCTCTCAAGAGTGTTATTTACACCCATACCTCGCTTTACGGCCTAGATACGTTTCGGAAAAGCTGGTCATAAAGCGAAAAGCCGTATAACGAATCAATTATTTTTTGTAACAGTGCTGCGTAAAAGGAGAAGCTGAAACAGAAGATCGCTAACAGTATTTACAGCATTTTCTTTGGCCGTATAACGAAACATTGGGAGCCGTAAAACGAAAAAGCGCCATAATTAAAGAAGGTCGTTATAGCAAAATGCCGTATAAAGAGCGGCCGTATAACGAGATATGGATGAATATCAAAAGTGTATCGAAAAACGACAAAAGGAAACACAATTTAGTACCGGTACCTGTCTCAATCGACACGAAACGAAGAAACGAAAGAGTTGAGTTGAAAATTTCCAATTTCAAATAAATTAAGTTAAAAAAGAAATAACTGAAATACCCTAAAAGATTCGGATGGATACAAAACGATCTCTGTCGGATCTTTAAAGATATACATAGGTGCGGCTTAAAACATTAAACACATCTTATAGCATATGAATGCTCAGTTCTATCTCGAACTCACAACATTTTCGGTATCTGGTTTTTCGACAACTCAAGCTATACTTCAGTCCATCGATATGATACTTATTACTACTAATTAAGTTTTGTAGGGAATAGGATGCCTGCCAGTTCTAATTCTCAGTGTCATATGGATCACAATGTGTTGTATGCAAGTACCCCTTACTCTATCACAACATAACCTAAGGGCAAAAATGAAGAAATGAAGAATGGACCAATTTATTGAAGAAATATACCAAATTTCTGAATTATATCATAAAAACGAAACGAAACTATTTGTCCATTTATCCGTCTGAAGATGTAAACAGAACATGTTGAAAGTGACCGAACCGAAACGCTGCAGAACGAAACGAAAACATTCTGTTTTGATCTCAAAAGTTTTAATGAAGAATCGAGCGTTAATAAGCGGAATGGGCACATAGTCCAGTAGGAACAAATGAAAAATAGTTAAAAAGTTATATAGTATTTTGTGGCACAGAATCATTGAGGTTACATTCCGTCTTTGAACATAAGAACTATAAGTCTGAAGAATAAGTATATTTAATTTTTCTGTAGGACTGGAAAGACCAATAAGCCAGATTATAGCATTTTTAATTTGGTATAGAAAATTTCAAGCTAAAGTTTGTCAACTTTAGAGCCATAAGGAGCCTAAACACGTTCAATATTACTTGTCAACGTTACTTGAATGACTCATGCTTCAAGTAACATTGATAGTTTGGATGCTCTTCTTTGTTACGTGTGGAGGTAATTTCCATCAATATTACTTGACGAAAATTTTCATCAATAATGCTTGTCAAGTAGCATTGAATGTGTGTAGGCTCCTACACTCTTCTAAAAACTGAAAACAATTCAAATTTATTCGAGCTATAGTTTTGTGAGATTATTTTAGACAAACTGGTCTAAAGATAGGCAAACAATTATAAAAACCTAAGAAGTTTGACAAACTTGTTAAATCATCTGTTTTCTCATATGTTTTTCCATAAATGTTTAGATTGTAAAACCTTTAAAGTATTACACATGAATTTTACCGAAATAAATCTCTTCATAGGCAGGTCTTTTCAATAATTTGCAATACTTAATTAATTCCATATAAACTCAGGTGCATCAGTAATTCATCCAATTTTGCATAATGCCCAAAATTGAACATAACGATTAGTTTGTCCGGAACGAACATACATCTGAAGCAACGTGAAAAATATCTAGAAAAGCTTAAAGTCTAAACTATTCTGAGTCTAAGCCTTAGACCCTGATACCGAGATATAAGAAAAAGTACTTTAAAAAACCCCAATTAAGAAAATGTCTTATAATATGATTTAATTCTTTCCGAATTTCGATGTTTGACTTTTCAATCAAATGAAGCGCAATTGAACTTATTTTAAGGTCCAAAAAGTACAAAAATTAAGAACGCGTCTTTTCACCAACAAATAATTTTTACTACTGACAGACAATATGTCAAGCAATATTCGAGTCAAATTTTAGTATTGCAAGATGTGTGCGATTTACATTTGACAGCAATTTGAATTAGACGGACACTAGTGTAACCTTTAAATTACTTAGTTTAATGCAAGGCTGTCCAACCCGCGGCCCAAGGCAAGTATCAATACGGCCCGAAAATATTCAAAGTTACTGGAGCATGTCCATTTTTCTGAGAAATGATTTGTGTGTTGTGTGCGCTCTCGTGCTAAAGCTGCCAAGTAACAAACAACAGAAACAGGACCAGAACAAAAAACTCTTTCTTTATGTAGTAAATTCTCTTTCTGTTTGCGTTGCTCGCTCAGCTACACTGTTCTGTTCTTTGTCACCTGGTGGCTTAAGTGGAGAATGAAACATACTAAGTGTAAAATTAGAACCAACATGTTGGATGAACACCTTGAGAACTGCCTGAGAATTCCACCCACGTCAATCGAACCAAATATTGAGGCTTAAGTTTCTCAACTGCCAAGTATGACATTCATTTTATGATATGGATTTATACATAGTAATATACTTGTGGCCCAAAACACCATGTCTTCTTCCAATGTGGCCCAGGGAAACAAAAAAGTTGGACACCCTTGGTTTAACGCATTCAGATATGTTTTCCACTATAAGCAACCGATTCAGGTATTTCGTAATATTTTAATCTGGTAACACATTAAATACTACAATTTCTTCCATTAGAAGAAGAATTTTCCAAAAATTTTCTATCTTATTTCCTGGAAAAAAAACTCCCGATAACAATCAAAGATCATTATTTGTGTCCAGTTTTCTCAGCTCAGCTTTTTTTGAAAATTTCCCATAAAACAAATTTTCTTCTTTTTGGTTTTTTTGGGAGACTGAAAATGCAAGCAATTTTAATCATGCGCACACGTCCACAACAAAAAAAAGTGAAGAAAAATTCTATATAGTATGTTTTGGGGGAGTGAGAATAGTTAGGGGAAAGAATTTTCCAAAAGCAAAAAAAAAATGAAAACTTTTGCTTGGAAGAAAAATTCCTAATTATTTTTTTACGCCCATGCACAGAGTAGTACACTCACTATATAGAAAATTCATATATTAAAATTTTTTTGATATTATTTTCAATGGGAAAATTCATTTCCCTAAACGCTGTGCCATCCACCCACAAGAAAAAAAAAACGGGCATTTGTTTTCCAATCGTTGTTATTTTGTTGTGTATTGAATTAATGGAATTTTTCGATGAATATGGAAAACGATTGCATATGTACAACACTTTAATGTACAATTAGTAATATTTCTTCAGTGGCGTCCATCATATCAAGAAATCTTGAGAGTCTTGAGAGTGAATACAGATAGTAAAACAGAACTTGAAATAAAAGGATATGTTATCTTTAACTTCAAAGTACTTAACCACCCCTAAATGCCTTCATTATTTATCAATTGTTTATTAATTGTTAATTCTCTCTACTTAGTCGATTTGAAATACTACTCCAATGGATGCAAAAATATGTTGTGATTGTTATCTCAGAAAAAAACAAACATAAGATTAAGTACTAGCAAACAGTATACAATAATGAGAGTTTCCAACTTGGATTCTGATTTGGGCACGTCTGCAAGCGCCATCTGTTTAATAGTATTTGTTAAAATGAATCTTAAAAACCGTCTCAGACGGAAGAAGACGAGCCGGCAGACCGAAATTGCAGTGGATTAATGGTGTTAATCAAGATGCTGTCAAAATCGGAGCAACGAACTGGAGGACAGCTGCGAGAAACAGAGATTCCTGGCGAAGCAGATTTCAGAAGGCCAAGACTCGCACAGGGTTGTAGCGCCACTGATGATGATGAAAATGAATCCGTGTAATATAAAAATCCATGTATTTACAGTCTTTTTTACGAATACTATTAAAAAGGGAGCCATTTTTTCCAGCGCTGTAATCGTACCAAAAATGTATACGCAAAAAATTACATATGGTACTAGCTTGATACCCGCGGTTTTGCTCATGTTATAGTAACAGTAACAGCTCAAATCGAACCTAAGAGTAAAAATTAATACATAATAAAGTCATTGGTTATTAGGAACTACAAGTATATAAGTTCATATTTACTGAGGCAAAAGCCAAAAAAACTTGTGCATTGGCATTTACCATGCTCAGCATTCGAGAGACCGGTTCATTGTTTCCATAGAAGTCCACGGATCTCAACAAATAAATGTTAGAATTTAGGTACTTTTGCATAAAATATTGGAGGCGTCCATGGCGCCACTAAAAATTTGATGAACGAAAATTATATCTGTCACTTCTCACCGCTTTTCCAAAGAATCCAAACTTACCAATTTCGGCCTATCAGTGTAAGGTGATAAAAATGAAGTATCATTCCATGATAAGTTCCGCAAAGCAAAACGTAAAAAACTACGTTGAACGGATTCTAACCTGTTGATATGAACTTTATGGTGCGGTGGCCACACCTGTACTGGCATACTTCATAATTCGTCTAAGAAAAGCGATATCAGGTGATTTACGGTTCTGAAAACTCCTTAGACCACCGCTTAATATAGCACAGAGTCGAATTGGTTTTATACGAACCAATGAGTCAAAGTGAAGTCTGAAGTTAAGCTGACTGTCGCAACTGTAACTCTCAAATCAGTAATACAACTAACTCTTTATAGAGGAGTGTAGTCAATAAAATAATTGCAGTGAGAACTATCACATTTCGTAGTATATGAAAGTAAATTTAATTTCAATTTGACCGAATTACTGACGTTTTTCCAGTTTGGCTCCTGGAATTCTCTAGAATGTACATTCCAAGTTTCATGAAAATCTTCCTATTATTGACAAATTATTGGCTGGATCCAACTTAGGACAGTTGGATCCAGCCACTAATTCATCGTCGCGCTTACTCAAAATTCTTAATCTGTGCTTTCATCTGACTTATTTAAATAATACAATTGAAACCATACAAATGCAAATGTACAGCGACTAAAACAAAACAATAACTTAAATATTTGAATATAAGAAAGTGTATCACAAATTTATTTTCTTGTAATTTTTTTTCATTTTTTTTCTTCCTAAAACACACAAAAGCTTATTCTTAAATTACAGATTTATAAATTTGCTATCAGAAAAACAGTATCTTCTTGTTAAAATGATAAAAGCCTTCATTGTTTTAAGATTTGAATAATATATTTTTCTTTTGGGCAGAGAAGACGACTGACTGACTAACTTTACTTATAACACAAACAATCTGTTGAACTTTTCTCGATGCATTTTCTTAACAACAAATATTGTAAATTTCAGAGAATTCTTCATTCGAAGACATTTGGTTTTGTTTTTCTTCGAATTCAAAAAAAGGAAATAGTATGAATGAACATTTTAAATAAATGATAGTATCTTAAAGAAGAAGAAAAAAAATTAAAATAAGACCATTTCAAATTGACATCTGTGACCCCAACACAAACGACTACAAAAAAAAAGAAGAAAAGTTCGATTCTTATTCATAAAAAAAAATATAGTACCTTGAATCAAATTCAAAAAGAACTCTTCAATAATTCTTAAAGTTATGTTTAGACATTCTAATTAAAAATAAAATTTCATTTCATTTCTGTGATAACACAGATAAGTTTGGAAAATCCTTCTACCAACATTATTCATCAAGTTGTGTTCCCATCAACAGCATTTTAAAGAAATTTCGAACTTACGCTAAGTCCAGAAATGATCTGAAGTTTTGAGTCTAGTTCATAATCCAGTTTTCTGCTAAACTTTTTCATCCAGAGAAAGCCTATTTGAAAAATTCACGTAGCAGAAAAACTTTATAGCAGGTTTTAAAGCACAAATATTTTTACCTTTTTATACTTACAAGTACAAGTAAGTAAATACTTCATAAATAAGTGGCTAGATAGAGGAAGAATGAACCACTGGATGACAACGCCCGGTTGTCTAAAAGCCAAAAAATTCATTCCTTCTCTGTCAAGAAAGAGAACTCTTGAGTTTCTGAACTTCAGAATTAACCAAGTCAGGCTCTTGACAGGCTTTCTCACAAGCCAATGTCGTCTTAATTACCACCTAAATAAGCGGGACAAATCAATATCTCCGATGTGCAGAATCTGCGGTAAACACGGGGAAACGGCCGAGCATATTCTTTGTGACTGTAATGGGCTATCTACATGTAGATTCAAAATCCTCGGGCAAAGTTTCCTAATACCCGTCAATATCACATCCAATCCTCTCAAAGACGTTTCTAGGTTTATTGGCAACCTAGCGTTCGTGGGAAAGCTTTAGGATTTTTAGGGTACGACAATAGGTCAGTTTTGGCCGCGGTGGTTTTTGGGTTGTAAGCCCAGCCCTAGTACTAATCTAATCTAATCTAATCTAAGTAAACACCTAAAAAAATGGCAAATAGAAAGATTCTAATTTCTAGGATCTTGAAGAAAGGTGGCATGAAAGGGACACGTAATAAAAGAGCTACCCCAAACTTTAGAAATATATAGGATTAAAAAAATTATTTTAATTTTGACACCGAAAATTAACTTACATAGTTGCGATCAGAGTCATTACTTCTTACTTCACAAAAATTGAAAATGATTTTATTATAGGAGATGCCATTTTCAAGACATCTACCTCTTCTCCCTAGACTTGAATTTTTGGGATTTCAAAACCTAGAATGTAAAACATCTGATACACAGAACACAGAAATTTTGTGAAGTTATTGGCTAGTTGTGACAACAACTGAATTTTAGTTGTAACAAACAGAAAATTCAGATTTCCACAACTAAAATTCAGTTGTAACAAATAAACTTCAATTATAAAATTTCGACAACTGAAATTTAGTTGTCACAACTAAGTTTTCAGTTGTCACAACTTTTAATATAAAATTAAGTTATAACAACAACAAAAAAAGGCAGTTGTTACAACTACCCAAAATAAACTTCATAATTTTTCTTGTCTGAATAAAATAAAGAAAATATAATTCGAATATCTAAACAGAGCCTAAAAACTATTCAAAGTAGTTGTGGTCACAATTAATGATTTCATATTGCTCTTTCATTTTAAATTTTATTGAACTTTTGGTCCAGAAATTATGTAAAAAAATGATATATGCATTCACATGGAAGGCATACGATTAAAAACGAGCACATATGAAGAAAATTTGTACCAAATTGTTGCTATTTAAATGTCAAAATTAGCTAAGTATATAGTCTTTTTAATTTCTTATACTTCTCCTCAGTATAAATATACATTTTATACCTCCTTATTTAAGAATGATTATTGATTGGTACTCTCTAACACCAAAGAGTGTAATCAGTACTCTAACAGACTGGATGTGTAATATTCTTAAAAGCTGGCTGATATTCACATAAATTGGTCAAAGCAAAGTTAGTGTATCCGTCGTCAAAGGCTGTCCAAAAGATGGGGTTGGTTCTTTCTCCACTTCTATGATGCCCAGTCGTGGATGATTTTTTATCTCTTCTTAATGAAAATGAACTCTACACAATTGGAAATGCAGACAACCTTGCAATTCTTATAACTGGCAAATACTTGAGTCTACTAGGAGATCTGTTAGACAGAGTTTTTTGTATTATTCCAAGCTGATGCAATGCAAGGACCTGAAAATCTGTCTAAATAAGATGACAATACTACTTACTAACAAACGTAAAACAGAGGGTTTAGTTGTGCTTTTAATCAGTGGACAACATTTGCTGCTAAGCAAGGAAGTTAAATTACTTGGCATTATTTTAGACAGCAGGCCTAACTGGAAAAGTCACCTCGACAACAGAATCAAAAAAGTTCTTATTCGATTCATGCAATGCAAAAGAGAATTCTCACCGACTTGAGGATTATCTCCTCGTATATTACATTGGCTGTACGTCGCGGCCATTAGACCAATGCTTTGTTACGGTGCTACTGTCTGTCTGGGTGGACAAGAACTGATCTTGTATCAGTCAAGCAACAACTCACTAAACTACAAAAGATCGCCGTGTTAGCATTACATGCTCTTGAAGAACTGCTGGATCTACATCCACTTGATCCTTTCCTTAAAAAAGAAGCAGAGTTAGTCAATCTCAGGCTACATGTGATCAATCATTATATGGCCGGAAATCACTCCTCCAGTCACAACACAAAAATCTGGACTGAGTTAAAATATGCTTCTCCGAAAATTCAAATGCCCTACGACTTTTTGGTTTCTACGTTAAATTATTGCAAGCTTTATCCTATCGCCTTTCTTGTTCGTCAAGACTGGACAGAGGAAAACAAAGTCCTACCGCCAAATGAAGAATTCTGGTACAGAGATGGCTTTTTGCGTGATGACCTGGCCGGTGCAAGTTTCTTCTTAGTGGATTGGGCCGGAAATGTCACCAAACCAGCCATAATTACTCTTGATAAAGAAGCCACAAGGATTGAATGCTTATAGTTAATGAAGGAAAGCCACAAGAAAGAAAGAATTAAACTTGAAAAATAACGTATAAGAAAGTTAAGTGATTTTTTATTGAATGAATTCTGAACTTGTTTTCTTAATCATAAAAACACATTTTATTCATTGAGATTATTTTTATAGAATTTCCAAAGAAAATTTGTTCTTGTGATGACACTTCAATAATAAAAATCTGTATTTTAAATAAATAATCAAAAAATTTGTTGCCGGATTTTGTTAAAATTAGGTATTTAGAGATAAGATTTCTCAAATTACGAAGTAGAGGAGATTATAGTATTCTATTTTAACTATGAACACAACCTATTAGGAAGAATAAGTTCTAAATACAGCGTGTTTTTTTTAGGCGTGATAGAACTTCCGATAGGGATAATTGTCAATCGGAGCTGTCATCCTCACAGCAGTTTTTTGGTATTTATATTCAGTGTAGTTTGGCAAATAATCATTAAAACGAGATCAAGAATTATCCAAATATACTTTAAAAATCTTAATTTCATAACAAAACTGTGTTCAGTGACGAGGCTCATTTTTTGGCTGAATAAGTAAAATTGTCCCTTCTGGAGTGAGACCAATCCAGAGGGATACTCTATATACCCCCTTACATCCAGAAAAATGCGGTTTAAACGCTCTGGTGATATAATTATGGTCCTTATTTCTTTGGAAAATCAGTCAGAAGCTTGCGTTACGGTCAATGAGACCATGACCATGATCAATGAATGTTTGTTCGAAAATATGGATAACAATGATGCGCTGTCGAGATGTAGTTTCAAGAGGTTGACCCGACACAAACCATTGACTTATTGAAATTACGATTTGACGACAATATGTGATTTCAGAGGAATAGCCCTGTAGAATTGTGATTTTGTTACTGTTTTGTGTTATATTTTTGAATTAAAAAATTCATCACCCT
This sequence comes from Xylophagus ater, assembly GCA_963422695.1. Classification (NCBI taxonomy): domain Eukaryota; kingdom Metazoa; phylum Arthropoda; class Insecta; order Diptera; family Xylophagidae; genus Xylophagus; species Xylophagus ater. The sequence goes on from OY730484.1 coordinate 40,843,266, forward strand.
ATAAAAAGTAATTTTCCTTTTAATTCAATCAAAAATTTTCAATTGATATCAATTTTATTTGGAATTTTCAAAACATATTTAAATGACAATAACAGAAGATGATTTCATCAATGATTTTTTTTTTTAAAGGTTAAAACTTTTATTTTTTCGACTTCTAATTTTAGATTCATTAATTTTTAATTAAATTATTTCATTTTTGAGAGGTAATTTAATTTTGAGGTGCCTTCACACTATAAAACAAACATTTCTTAAAGTCCCTTCAGACCCTGAATTTTGCTTTATACTATGGTACTCAATAATTTCTCATCCTCGACAAGAAAAACAATGTTTTTTTTAAATGAAATATATTTTATAATTCAGTTAAATATCCCTGAACTTCAATACACTTGTTCCAACAATTCTCCAATTTAAGGATTCCATACCTGAACTGAAAATCCAGTAGACATCCAAAATACGCCTCCTACAGCTGCTACAACCTCTTTTAGCTTCTAGTTTCGATTCAGGATCATGATGGTGGAACCAAGTCTCATTCATACTGATGAATCGACGTACAAAATCTATTTTATCCTTCTTAAAACGGTCCAAATGGTATTTAGAAAGTCCCATTCGAAGGTGTTTTTGTTCCAAAGGTTTTTGAAATCTAAAACTTCAGCTAAGATGTGATGTTCTGATCTATGTGAGATACCTATGGTGTAAGCTATATCATCTACAGTCACTTGTCAATCTTCCAAAACAATATCCTGAATTTTTTGTATGTTTTCTGTTGTTGATACAGTTTTTGGACGACATTCGAGTTAATCATCTTCGAGGCTTGTATGATCAAATTTAAAAAGGACAGTCCATCTTTTCACAGTGGAAAGTGAAGGTGATGGATGCATCCTTATATACTTCTAACAATTTTGGATGAATTTCTGTAGTTGGTAAACTCTCCAAAACAACGAATTTAATCACTGCACGACGATATTCAATTTTTCCCATGTTCAAAAAGTTTTATGAAACGTCAACTTCAAATAGCTTCTAAACAAAGACTGAATTGACCTATCGACGTGAAACTTGACACTTCTTCATATGAAGGTTGTACTAACATAAGACAACAAAAAATTGACCTGTTAGCAGCGAGTTCTCTTGTCAAGGCTGAGAAATTATTGAGTACCCTAGTAACTTCGCTTCCCTTTGACCGATTTAGCTGAAATCCAATACCAACGCAAGTTAAGGAAGGACCAACTGAAATTATAAATTTTATCAAAATCGCCTAACACGTTTTTGAGTTATCTTCAATACAAGCGAACGAGCGGACATGAGAAGAAATCGATACAAAATTTTGATTCCAACAAATTTTTAAAAAAAACATTTAAAAATATCTTAATTTCGAATATTTTTGTAATTAATTAAATATAAAAATAATTTCTTAAACACATTCGATGTTAAAAATAGATTTTAATGTTATTTCATTCAAAAAAAAGATAATCATTAAAAATTTAAAAAATCGATCAACTCATTTTTTTTTTTTTTTGAGATTTATATAAACAAAATGTATAAAAATTAGTCATTGGACAAATTTGTTTTAGATTAGGTAGTTTTTCTGTGGTGGTACATGGAAATATCCGCATTCCAGTGACAAGATAAGGTTTAGAAGGAATTTTTAAGTGATTAATAAATACAATTTACTATCATTTATTTGAGGATATATTTGGCGCTAATTAATCCAATAGTAGTTAAAGGATAGGGGTTTTTTTAGGACCCTGAAGAAATTTTAAATTCAAAAATGCATTTGTAAATAAACAATTAAAGTATTTAAACCAGTTAAGAGGTTACATCTATCTAGAACGACGAAAGAAAAGGTCTAAATTCTAATTTATTAAGATCCTATAGGTGATGAGATTTTCTTTGAGGAAGTTGGTCAGTGGACAATACTCTCCAGCTCGAACGGTTCATTTCAAATCAATAACCAAAAAGAGGTGTTTAAAGTAGGTCTCACATTGATCAGTCACATGACTGAAATTCAAGTCATGTTTGATAGAAAGCTGATTATTGCTTACGAAAACCATGAATAATTATTGAGTTTGAATGACAAACCATCAGTTTTTTACACTCACATTGGTCAATTTTCTGTCAGTTGCTCGAAAACTGATGGAAAACTGATCAATGTGAGTCCTACTTAAGTCAATAATACCAACTTTTAAAATTGTTTTTACAAAAAGACGATGATGAATTGAAGCATAAAAATGAAATTTCCAAAAAGTCGTAATTATTTAGTAACTATTAAAAAATAAAGACCAACTTGGGAAAAAGTAGGTAGGTAGGTAGGTAGGTAGATAGAGTAGGGGTACTGCGTACAACACCAAGCACCTTATGAGTCCATTCTGATCCCTACGAGACCAAGAGTTACCCTATTGGGAAAAAGTAAAACCGTAACCTACTTTTGAACGTTTCTCAGGGACTTTTCAAGATATGATACTCCACCAATTTTATTAAGAAAAATATTTGTTTAAAGTTTCAATATATGGTTCTTGCGAACTTGCTTCGTTCAAACTTCTATAAATCCATCAATTTTACAGAAATTGATGTGAAATTTTTAGGACATTTTCTGGGCCTGGGTTTACATTTCCAGACCCAATAACAAAATATATGCCATTTGTTGTATTTGTGACCAGGCAGTATAAGTTCTTAGGTGGGTTTTTAATTCGCATAAATTAATGTAAGGGAATATATTTCGAGTAGTCTGCATCCAACAGATATGACCCATCATACCTCATTCAATGGAGACTTTAATTACGAAATAAATACCAGTATCGTTTTTCAAAAAAATTCCAGTTTTTGGGGGAAGGAACTCCGCAAATTTCCATGTAGTATTCGATGTGTATTCGTATATCGCAGGTATTCAGGATCCTACAAGTGTGATCCATATACCTGATTCGACGTAGAATTTAATTATGAATTAAAAAAGGAGGTTACACAAAAAACTTATGATTTGGATATCGCGGAATCGTAGTTCGAAACAGAGACAACTGTAACTAATAATCTTGTTCCATTGTGTATGGGGTTTCATGACGAATAATTGCAAGTGTTTATATGATAGCTATCAAAATTTTAGTTTTAGTTTTTACTAACCTAATCAAACAAAAATATGGTGTTATTTAGGTTAGGTTAGGTAGAGTAAGGGTACTGCGTACAACACTAGGCACCCTATGGTCCCATTGTGATCCCTACAAGACCAAGAGTTACCCGTTTGGGGTAATTAATCCTCTTCGAAGCATTTGATTTTCCTACAAAATTGTATTAGCCTACCATGTCAGTCGCTTGAAGTACCTAGATTTTCGAAGAAATGGCTGCCCGAAAAGTTATTACGAGCTCGAGAGAGAGAGCTGAGCATTCACATGGTGCCATTTGAATTCAGTATCCTTATTGAAACACCCTTTTGATTGAATTTTTAACGATTTTTTTTTTGTTAATTTAAAAATTGAATATTTTCCAATCGATTTGAATGCATTTCTACAATGCAAATGAAAATCATACCAAAAAAAAAAAAACAACAAAATAAACTTATATGACCCTTGAACATGACTTTAAGAGCCACTTTCACTTTATTATTATATCACTATATAAGTGAAGTGCAATGTGCTCGTCGCTTTTTTTATTCAATGTTAAATGCATTAATAAAAGCTATTAACCGCGAAAAAAAAAAACAATTGTCGATTGGAAATTGTTATTGCATCGTAAGGAAAAACGATTAAATCAGTGGATCTCAACTAGAAATAAGGAACACATAAAAGCATGTTCCCTTTTTATGATAAAAACAAAAAAAACAGGATATATAAATGTTTTTCTTTGTAGGAAACAGGAAAGCCCAACGAGTCAGTCAAGAGAAGACTTTGTATGATTCAACTTCCAACAATGATTTTTTAATAGAAAAACCAAAAATGATGAATTCTAAGTCGATGGGAATCGTACAGAGAATACGTCATAATCATTTTGTTGAAAATTCTTAAAATCGTTTTAATTGTGGGCGCCAATTTTTTGTAAATATAAAAGTCAAATATTGACACATCAAAATTGTAATTATAAATGGTGTCCCAAAATTTACGCAAGAAGTAATTTTGATAGAAAACATAGGTTTATAAACCTTAGAATCGCATGATCTGGGCGGCTAATTCTGATCACGAAAACGGGAAATTACACGGCCAGGAAATAACTCATTATTTCTAAAAATTGTTCCAAAATTCACGCAAGATTCGATCATGCGATTGAACGCCGTTGGACTTTTATCTTTGGGATTTTTTGAAGCCTAAGATTTATGCCAACAAACCTACGACCACCAACGCCTTGATGGAGGAAATTGAGAGCTGTTTCAACGAAATTCAGCCACATTTATACAAAACGGTCATGGAAAATTTCAAACAAAACAGTGTGTATATTCTATCAAAGCCATGAAGGCCGATATACTATTCCATACCATAAACCTATACTCTTTACTTTATGAATCAATAAAAAATTTACAAATTTTTAATTATAAAACTGTGTTGTCTATCAAAAATACTACTTGCGTGAATTTTGGGACGCCCTTCAGTAAGAATCATAGGTATGTATGCCTTTAAAATTAAAAGACCAGCAAGCTCTGATGATGTAGGAGGGCAAACAGATGGTTGACTCAGATTTAATTGTGTAATCCCCTGATATGACTTGTTTGTAAGAGCATCAGGGCGATTAGGTACAATTAAATATATAACTTAAAATCATGTAAAACCACGATACACAGACCAAAAAATAGTGAACATATATAGTCCTACTAAGAGAAGCATATATATATAAAACCAATCCAATATATTTAAAACTCTCGATAAAATTGTTTTGGAATCTGGAGTGGCATTCTATAAGGCGGCAGGCGATTATCGCTTGTCGATTTTCGGCATTTCGCAAGGTGATATCGCCACATATTGATGAATATTAGATGACAGCTGAAACCCTGTCGCTTTCATATAATTTTAGAACTTAATCGCCTTCCATAATGCCGGAATATGCGGTGATCACTTTCAAATAGATTATAAGTGATAATACCACTACTGAATAAAAAATTAAGTTACAACAAAATATACGAGCATACAAGGTGGAGTCCAAAGTAATCAGGACTTTAAAAAAAAAACAGAACAAATGGTTTTTTCGGCAAAATCAATTGATTTTATTCAAAATAGTCTCCTTCTGCTTCAATACAGCTTTTTGCACGGTCCAAAAGCATGTCGAACGAGTGTTTTAGCTCGTTGGCCTGTATGGCCGCCAGTATGCCGGTGCAAGCCTTTTGAATGGCCTCTACGTCTGCATAACGCTTTCCTTTCATCGGCAAATGCATTTTTCCGAAAAGGTAGAAGTCGCACGGTGCCATATCCGGTGAATACGGGGAGTGGTTGATGGATTTTTGGTGAGATAATCGGTCACAAGCGTCGATCGATGAGACGGCGCATTATCGTGCAACAAACGCCAACTTCCATCTTCGCGATATTCGGGCCGAACACGTCGAATACGGCGCACCAAACGCTTCAAAACTCCTAGGTAGAATACCGCATTAACGTTTTGACCGGGTGGAACAAATTCTTTGTGGACAATACCCTTGGAATCATAAAAACAAATCAGCATTGTCTTCACTTTTGACTTCTCCAGGCGCGATTTTTTGGGTTTCGGCTCGTCCGGCGCCTTCCATTCAGCACTCTGGCGTTTCGTTTCGGGATCATATTGAAAACACCACGTTTCGTCACCAGTCACAATGTTATAAAGGAAGTTTTTGTCCTTTTTGACCTCTTTAATGATGTCCTTCGAATGTTGAATTCTGAGCAATTTTTGGTCGTCGAAGCTCATTTTCGCACCGATGACACAAACATACTGCACTTAAAACGCAATAACTTCACTTTCAATAGATGAAATGTCATGAAATTCTCACAGGAAGTCGATAAAGGATAGCAGATTCTAACGCACCAGTCGGCATATAGATGGCGCCACTAGGGGCGCTAGATTCAAAAAGTCCTGATTACTTTGGACTCCACCTTGTATAATCAAAAATAGGAGCAATTAGACTAGATATTAACCCTTTTGCACTCCATCCAATTTGCCTATACACTTCAACATGATTTTTCTTAAATTTCTGAATTACAGAATTCCCTTGGGAATCAACATGTTGTATATTGGGCGAATATTATCTTTGATTGACGATTTCTTATCAAAATTTAAAGAAAAAACTGTGTCTAGTGGAACTGTCCATAGAATTAGAACGCTTTCAAGTGTCTGAGATTCAAATATAGTCCAAAAATAGATATAAATTTTGTACAAACGAAACTGGATATGACAATGTATTTATTTATTATTACAAAATAATAGAAAATCTATAACTTACCAAGCAGCAGCAATTTAATATCTTTCGCAGCTTGTATTCCATCCTCTTTTAAGTTTTTCTCAATTAATTTTGAACGTGCTATTGCAGCTCGTTCCTCTGCCGATGAAGTACATCCCATGTTTTTGAGAAAAATGTTTGCTGATATTTTTTTCGTTGTTATAAAAAGAAAATTTATTTTCGATTTTAAAATTCTTGCGGTACGAATTTAATATAAACACTTTCACTAGTCACTATTTTATAATTAATTAATTAATTATGAATTATTAAAAAAAAAAACAGAAAAAAAAACACTTATTTATCTATGAAAACATTCGATATTTTAATATATATTAACTTTATTTTTTTGGCGTTAGTCTTATTTACAGGATTTAACTAAAATAAAAGAATAAATAGAAATGATTAAATGGTAAATCTTATTACGAGTTATATGGCTATGTGTAATTAATATGGGATAATATAGATCAGATTCTTTTTCTCAACTATATCATGAATTATTCATGTTATTCGATTTATACAATAAATAGTCGTTGTTCCTTCGAATTGCCACACAGCTCAGTGTGAGCTTTAGGCCCACCGCACACTTGAGATAAGCGAGCTAAACTACGTGAGCTAAGTTTCTGGCGCTGAAAGTTAAAAAATTCAGCATATGCATTGGTCGTCGTCACACACTTCAACGAAGCTTTAAAACTACGTCGCCAGGTCAATAAGAATTAAATCGCTGCTCACGTAGTTCAGGCCCCAGTTACGCGAACGAGCTTCGCATATACGTAATTTCGGCATTATACAATGTAGAATCGATTCCTGCAAGAGTTTTTTCTATATCTTTTTTTTTATTAAGTCATGAAGTTTCTCAAATTCCTCCCTTCTTAACCGTAAGTATTTAAAGAACTCGGGATCGGGCAAAAAGAGTATGAAATATGCCATATTTCATACGTTTTATCACAAATGGTGAACACTAAACGCTTCTTTTCCCTTTCCTTTTAACAAAACTCAATAAAATGTCTTGTTCAAATTCCTTTTCAGACAAATTTGATTCGGAATCGAGGTTTAATAATAATACATCGATAATGTATTCGTACATATCTATCTGACGGCGCAAATGGAACTAATTCATCAGGGAATATCGCATAAAGCCTTTCCTACTCAATTCCTACTCTCACCTCAACATGATGTAACCCTATATATGGAAGACAGAGATAACTAACCTCAGGGAGAAATAGGGTCAGCAGATAGATAGATTAAGTGATGTTAGCTATCTAAAATTCATGACAGAAATCAACTAATTGAAACTTATTAGTTACGAACATTAATGAATAACGTGGTATTATGAGTAAGATGTCATAATGAGTAGGTTGAAAAAGAGATTAACACTATTGAAGTACGTTGGAAATAATAGTGTTAAATAAATTTAGATTCCAATCTCAGATACAAAATATTTTGTCATATTTTGCATGTATTTCCAAGAACAGCTCAGTAAGATTGACCAAATTACTGGACAGTCTATAGATTACCTCGATCAGGGTTTTACAATTACTAAAATGAACCTCAACGAAGAAGTGTTCAACGGATTAAGAATAACAACTCTAAATTTGACATGCGACTAAATGTAGAAGAGCTACGACGCTTCGTATACTTCCCAGCCGGTCATTTCAGTATAACTTATACCAAGAAACAGCTACCATTTCCATTGAAGAATCTGGTTAAAGGCACATTTCTTTTATATTATGAAATCATGATGATAAACTTCTAGATAGAAAGATTAGGTAATACGATGTTCTTGTACTGCAACCTTTAAGATCTATTGTACCCTCTGTTCTTCAGTGCAGTAGTTAGAGCACCTTCTCCAGACCTATTTCTCTTTTATCTACTTCTAACTCAAACCAATTTGAAAAGTACAACCATTTATGTGCCTAGGATTTTTATGTCGTCTAGTTTCTTGTACTAAAAAATTTAAATATTTCAAAAATATAAGAAAAATTCTATCCAATTAAAGTGCATATTGAAAAAGTTCAATCCAACCACACCTCAAAAAAAAAGAAAAAATTAAAACTCTAAGAAATAATAATAAAAGAAAATTGATTAACAATTTTCCAATGGTTTTTCTTGTAACATAGAAAATTTATTCCAAGCTTTCAAAATTTAAACAAATCTCAAAGATTTTTCATTCCTTTTCCACAAAAAAAGAAGAAAAACTATTCAAGAAAAATTTAGTCATTTTTAGAAGATTTTCTTTCGTAAAATTTTGAATTCATCGCTTTTTTACTGGGAAATTGGGTTTTCTTAAAATTTTCTTGTTAAATTTCTTTCTTTTTTATTTAAAAAAAAAAAAAAAAGATGATCTGTCATTAATTATTTTTCCAAAAATTCAAATATGTAAAATTTTCGGGGAAGAAAAAATAATGTCACAAAGCTGACGCATCCCTTTTTTTTTTTTTGGTGGGAGGGAAAATGCATTTTTTTTTATTTTAAGAAAATTTTGAATTAATTGTTTTTCTTTTTTAATCACTAAAAAAAAATCATTCCAAAAATATCAATTTATTAGAAAACAGTTGAATGAACTGAAAACTTCCGTGCTGTCAAGTCAAAAGGAAAATTTTGACAGCTGAATTTTTTAATTTTTTTTTTTTTTTTTTTTTTTTCAAAAAACGTCCACCCAAGTTTTTTTTTCTTGTATTTTTTTTAATTAAAAATCACTTTTTTTTAAACAAAACTAAAAACAAATATGAAAAACACAATTATTTTTGATTTTCTTTTTGATAAACTGAAAATCAAATCAGTTTTTCTTATAATTAAAAAATTTTCTGGAATATTTTTTGATAAAATAAACAAAAAAAAAAAATGCTGTTTTTTTACCGAATTCTTATTTTGTTTTGTTTTCTTTTTTTTTTTTTTATTTTCTTGTTCACACACCGTTTTTACATTTGCACACACATTTATGAAAAGTTTTTTTTTAATCTTTTTTTTAAATATTTTAATATTTACAAAACGTTTTCGCGAAATTAATTTCTAATTAAAAAAAAAAGAAAATTCCTTAATTTTTCGTTTACTTTTTAATAATAAAAAAGAAAATATTTTATAGTATTTTTTTATCGGTTTTTTTGTTATCGAAGAAAAATTTGAAAATAAATAACTTTGTCGACTAGTATTTTTTCACTCGTAATGCTTTTCTTCTTTCTTTTTCTTTTTTACTGCGAATGTATTCGTTGTTGAAAAATATTAAAAATGGCGTTACTGTCAAATACTTGGAGTTATAGATAAGGAACGACAAAAAATGAAGCATCAGAATTTTTAGTACGTTTACATGACGAATTTACTTCAGTACGATTTGAAACTCATACTGTTTTTTATTTATTTTTTTTTACTTTTACTAGATTATAAAATTTACTTAAAATCGTCTTTAAATTAGCTTCAATTTAAGAACCCAAGGAAGATCTCTCAACGTATAACATACAAATCTTCGATGAACAAATTCTACCCTACTAATTTGGGAATTTCAGGAGAGAGGCCACACTTGGCTGGCATATTCCAATTATGGTAAGGTCTTACTAAATAAATACTAATAAAAACGACTTGGTACGATGTACTGACTACGAATGTAGTACCTACTTAACTCTGCAAAGTTTATCTACTTTATTTTATAAAATAGAAGTGTTTTCCTCTTCACCAACATCTTTTCATTATAAGCATAACATGTTCAAATAATACTAATTTAACTTTATTACTATCTATTTCCTATGTTGTACACAAAAAACTCATGATACAATCTTTCTTGTATTAACATTATCCAAAATTTAGCTATAAGTAAAAGAATTTCATTAGTTTAAGTTTGATATAATCGTTACAGAATTAAATTTACTAAAATTTTTTTATAACAAAAGAATTACCTATTTAACTTAATTACAAGTAAACGAATCTTATTATCCTAAGGTTAATATTGAATTAATAATACTTAAAATTTAGTTATAAGAAAAAGAACTTAGTTAATTTTTTAATGGCATTAGCTCCTTTATATGTCTCACGACTCTGGAGCACTAATTTTGCGTTATATTTCTGTACCTGAATTATTTTTGAAATAAATAAATAAATTAATAAATAAAAACTTTAGTAATATTAGAATTCAAAAATTCTTTTCTTCAACGATTGTAAAAAAAATTCAAAATTTCCTACCCTCATAAAAAAGAAACTGCTTTACTTTTACAAACAAAATTTCTTCTCCATTTATATTACTCTGGTTGGTCAAATAAGAATTCTAGATATAAAAAAAAATGTACTAGAGTTTGATGATAAATTTTAAAAATGGCGCTATTACCATTTTAGTGGTATTTTTTAAATGTTTTTGATTTTAAAATTGTTTTTAATAATAATTATTAATATTCTTAAACGATTAGAAATTCTTAATAAATTTTACTTTCATTTTTAAACAAAATCACAATAGTTAATTAATTATTATATTGTACCTAAATCAAAAAATATTCTAGATGGCGTTGATTACACTAGATATACTTTAGTCTGTGCGAATTCTAAAGTCGGCAACTAATATTGTTTCTGTCAAAGTAAAAGAAAAGGATTTTGAAACGAAAAAAAAATACATTTCTTAATAATTATGGACGACGAAGAAAACCTTAAAACAGCATGTGTTATATTTGGACAATTACAAATATTGTTTGCAAAATATTTATTATTAAAACGAAAGAATAGTCGTATACGAAAATTGAAAAAGAAAAAATTAGCACTTGTAAGTAACCTCACGACTCCATTGAACTTATTTCAAGACATATTTTCAGTCGGATTGACAAAAAAGTCCAATTTTTAGAGTCTTCACAAGACTTTTTTTCAGTCCGACTTGAAATAAATCTTGAAAATAGTCTAATTGAGTTGCCTGGTAAAAAGTTTGGATAATAAATGTCCAAATAAATTGTATTAATATATATTTTCTTTGAATAGATTTCAACATATTGTTTAGGTGCTTATCAAACGATTACATATAAAAGAATAATGGAAAATGATGAAGATTTCATACGTAAACATTTGCGTGTAACTTTTCTGATATTAAATAAAATTACCGATTTACTACCGAATCGAAGTCACGGTTACACAGAGAAATTTCGTTTATCAGTTTTCCTTTATTGGCTAGCAAGCGGTACCAGTTATCGGGTAACATCAATAGCCTTTAATATATCACGTTATTCTGTACGTGATATTGTTCATGGTTTATTAGATTTTTTTGTTGAAATATGTCCAAAATTTATAAAATATCCAGAAATAGAAATGTATGAGAAAATCGGGAATAATTTCAATAGTCGTGGTGATACAAAAATCTTCACTAAAGCACTTGGTGCAATCGATGGATGTCATATTAAAATTACTGTTCCAAAAACCGTCCAACATGAATATATTAATAAGAAACTAAATTATTGTTGTATTAATTTTCAAGGAGTTTCTGATAGTTTCGGACGATTTATTAGTATTTGTAGTGGATTTTCTGGTTCAATAGAAGATCAAGAAATGCTACAAAAAAGTGAATTATATAAAAAAGGAATTTTTCCACCAAATGGTTATTTTTTATTAGGCGATAATAATTATAATTGTTGTATGAAACCAATTACAATAATTACACCTTTTAAAATAGCACAGCCATTAACAATGGATCAAAAAAAATTCAATAGAATTCATAAGAAATCAAAAAATATTATTGAAAAAACATTTCGTATTTTAAAATTACGTTGGAAATCGATTTTCAATAAAACTTTAGAGCTAAAAATTGATAATTGTGTTAAAACTATTGTCGCTTGTTGTGTTATGCATAATATTTGTTTTGATAATTCATCAGATATAATCTTTGAAGATGATTTAGAAGAAGAATTGTTAGTCGATGAAGAAGAAGATATTGAAGAAACTGGTCAGACATCAGATAATGATGATGACGATGCTGTCCGGTTTCGTAATCAATTAATGGAATCAATGGAATAAAGAAAAAACTGTTTCGTTTGTAAATTATTTATTTGATTTAATTCTATTCATTAAAAATTTAAATAAGCACCTCTTTACGGGCATAGACCTCGGGGAGATACTCTAGAATTGGAAGTTAACCTAACTAAAGAAGAAATGGTACAATAGATCTTAAAGGACGCAGTACAAGAACACCTTGAGAACTGCCTGAGAATTGCAACCACGTCAATCGAATCAGATATTGACGGTTTAGTTTCTCAACTTCAATGCCAGGTATTACTTTCATTTTATGATATGGATTTATACATAGTAATATATTTGTGGCCCAAAACACCATGACTTCTCCCAATGCAGCCCTGGGAAACAAAAAGGTTGGACACCCTTGACTTAAGGGATTTCTAAGAGATGCCGATATTTTTTTTTTAATAACAGCTATTGTGTTTGAGAGAGCTTTCGATAAGCTAAAATAGTTCATAAATCATTTGACTATCAAGTGTAAACCAGAAGGATGTGGTCTACACACTGAACTTTCGAAAACTGGTGAAACAGTCACTTCTGGTCGTTACAGGTAATAATTGGTCAAATTGAATTGCGATTCGAAGAAAAATCGACAAGAACGTGCTCGTAGACACGATAAAATGATTTTGCAGCATTATCAAGTTAGGTGACATGTTGCTAAATTTGTTCAGAAAACGTTGTACCCGCTGTATTCATCAGACATTGCCCATTCTGATTATCATTTGTTTCATTCGATAGAACATGGCCTTGCTGATACACGCATTCTCAATCTTGAAGAAGTGCAAGAATGCCTCGATGATTGGCTTCCTTCGAAGGACGAACAATTCTTTCAGCACGGAATCTATGCCTTGCCTGAAAAATGGTTACTAGCTGGGTTTATCAACTCAATCAATTTTCTCCGAACTCACCTTGTTTAGGAAGTTGAATTTTGGGTATCTGATATGGTGTTAATCTCTTCTTATGGCTTGATTAAGAACTCGCAAAAAAGTTTCACAGACTTCAAAGAACGTGTATTAATGTTTAAATGTATCTTCTCTAAAAGGAGAGGAGCGTTTTTATTACTGTTGATAATTTCGTACACAAAACCAACATGAAGCGACCACATGAAGTGTCTTCCTTTCTAAAGAATGTAACCCAATCAATTTTAATCTATTCTCATATGAAGACAATAGAAACTGGTCATTCCAAGGAAGGTCTCTCTCTTAATGGGTAACGTATAAATCTTCGTTGAACAGATTCGACACTACTAATTTGTGAATTGCTGTAGGGAAACTACAGCAATACAGTAATAAAAAGGGTTTTAGTGTAATTTGAGGATCCATTGATAAAGCCTAAAAGTCGTATTAGACTTATTTCAAGACTTATTTTCAGTCGGACTGAAATAAAATCTTGTGGAGACTCTAAGAACGTGTATTAACGTTTAAATGTATCATGTCTAAAAGGAGAGGATCGTCTTTAGTGCTGCCGATGATTTGGTGGACAAAAACAATATCAACCACCTGACGCCAGCTTTCCAGAGAATGGCGCCCAATCAATTTTAATCCATTCTTATATCGAGGCAATAGAAAGGAGTCATTCTAAGGAAGATCTAATGTGTAACGTAGTAATCTTCGTTGAACAGATTCGACACTACTAATTTAGGACATGCAGTAGGGAAATCACATCGGGCTGGCATATTCGAATATACTAGAAAAATGAAAAGGGCTTTAGTAATATGAGGATCTTTTGATAAAGCGTAAGGTCTAGTTGGCTTTATGGACCAATGAGTCAATATGTAGCGCTTGAAATAGAGTTTACTGTCACAAATTACACCCAGATTATTAATACTACTCACTCTACGGAGAAGCATGTGATTGACGACATCGTACAAACGAGCAGTAATGTGTTTTCTACAGAAATTGATAACCTCACAGTTGGGCAACAGGTTATTATTGTAACACCATATATAAATCCCTATCTGGTGTAATTTCCCTCATCCAACAACAACTATCAGCATTTGTCATTGTTTTTTTTTTAAAAATTATTTCTTCTTTTTATGATATTAGTAGTGACTTAATGCATGTTCGCTGCGCTACGCTCCGCTCGCTACCCACCTTTTAAGGATTTATATTGATTGGTTCCAAATATATGACAATGACTTTGTTGTTGAGTCCGGGATATTACACCAGAGCCATAAATCCTCCTGTGGAGGTCGTAAAGAGAAGCAGTAGATTTGGATATTTCTTTTTAAATAGTCAAAAGTTGTTATCGTGCCCATTTCATGATTCTATTCTTTGTTAAAATGTTCTTTAAAACAAAAAAAACTTCCACAAATAGATGGCGTTGAATATAAACGGAGGAAAATTTTCAAAATGAATTTAAAATTAAGAAAAAATCAGTTTCTTTTTTTTTCAACACGCATGACTTGTCGTTATTTTATTAATTACTAATTTTTTTATTTATTTATTATTTTAATTTTTTTTTACATTTTATATTTTATAACTAATAATTATTATTATTATTAAAATTTCTTATTTTTTAAATTAATTTATTTATTAATTAATTAATATCAATCTTAATCAATTTTTTTTTGTTTCTTTTCTTTTCTTTGTTATTATTTTATATAAAATTGTGGAATTAAAACATTGGTTTTTATTATTTTTTTTTTTTTTTTTAAAAATCCTACCACAAAGAAAACATGGCGGCGAAACACGCACCTTAAAATTTAATATTACTTGTTTTTTTGTTTTTGTTTGATTTTTAAAAATTATAAACTATTAATTATTAATTTAATAAAAAAAGAATTACACACGAACGAACAAAGAAATGTAAATTAAATATAATAATTTTAATAATTAATAATAACGAATTTACTTTCTTTTTTCTTTTATATAAAAAAAATTTTATTCTTTTTTTTTTTTTTAAAACAAAATGACGTTTTTTTTTACAATAATTTTTTAATATTTCTTTAATAATATTAATAATTAATAATATTTATTATTTTTTTTGATTAGAAATTGTTTTTTTTGTTTTGGGATCCATTTTCTATATTTTTTTTCATGATTCTAAAAAAAAATTTTTGCTTCCATTTTGAATTTCGTTTTTTTTTTTTTTTTTGGTTGTTGAAAATTTTCTTTGTTTAAAAAAAAAAAAAACTAAAATATTTTTGTAAATTGTTTTTTTTAATTAATATATTAAAAATAAAATATCGTTTTTTATTCTAACTAAAAAGAAATAAGAAAGAATTAAAATTGTTTTTATACTGTTTTTGTGTTAATTTAAAAAAAAAATTAAATCTTATTTTTTGTTGTTCTTAAAACTTAATCGTTTTTTTTTCTGTTTTTAAATTATTCGTAATTATTTTTAACAAAAAAAAAAAAGACAACACATTTATACACAAATAGGCGAAAGTTTGTTTTAAAGAAAATATCTAATTTTTAACAAGTTTTTTAAATTAAATAAAAAAAAAAAAACTATATATATATATGTTCGACATTGTAGGGAGATTGCGACTGTGCTCCTTGGAACGAACACATGTGTGTAAAATTGAGGTGGCTGAGAGAGTCTTAACATGTGGAGTAGTATCTATCTGGAGGCAAAAAAAAAAGAATCAGCAGAAGAACACCTTTTGTGTGAGACATTTATGGGGATTGTGACACGCATCTGTCTCCTTGAATAAGCACTGGTTTAAAATAGGGATGAGTGATGGATGTGAAATCGGTTTAGACCTAAAATGTTTTTTTTTTTAACTAATAAAAGTCGGACTCAAGCAAAAATTTCTTTCAGACTCATTAGAGTCCTCCTCTTTATAGAAATCTTTAATAAATGGCGAAAGATTTATTCGACACTGAAGAGAAGCCAGTTTTTTTTTTTTAGAACGAGTGTAGCAACTGGGTGCGTGCGTACATTCTGAGGAATAGGAAGGGGTCAAGCTAATTTGAATCAAACTATAGTGTTGATCTTTATTAGAAGGGCAACCCGATTCAGGAGAGAGACTTAGCCGCCTCTCAAACCAATTTTAGGAGGAGTTACAATGGGCTAGGCTAGAGTAAGACCTATGTGCTAAGATCCGTCTAATACAATATAATACAATTTATCGAGATGAATAAATTTAAATTTAATTTCAAAAAAGGAAATAATCTTTAAAAGAATCTCGCTGATTTTAGAGATCCAAAAAAGGTATATGGAAAATACTAAAATAAAAAAAACACTTAACAAAATTACAACTGTCTTTTTCCATTTAAGAAAATCTTGAATCAATCAAAAAAACTGCTTGAATTAAAAAGAAAAAAAAAAAGAGGAAAAATGGAAACGAAGTCTTCCTTCTAGAAGGAGGAAAAAGAAGGAATAAAATCTTCTAAATTAGATTTACATTTGAAAACAAATACAAATATACTTTTGAAGAGCTCTTAAACATGTTTTCAGTTCAGAGTTCTGGAATTTGAAACTGAATTTGGGACTTTTTGAATAAAGGTCGACGATGTATTGCAACTACTCGAGAAAACGTAAACAAAGGGGACAACAAAGTGAATCAGGTTTTATCATATCAACAGGCTGGAATCCGTCCAACATAGGTTTTTACGTTTTGCCTTGCGTAACGTACCATGGAATGATCCTTCACTGTTACCATCCTACAATGATAAGCTGAAGTTGTTAAGTTTGCATTCTCTGGAAAAGCGCTAAGTGGCAGATATAATTTTCGTTCATCAAATTTTTAATGGGGCCTGCGTAATGCTGAAATTACATCTAAATTAGTGTCAGCAATGCCAGCGAAGCTTTTTCGCGTAGTTGAGGCATAAACTACGTGAGTAGCGAGTTTAGTTCGGCGACAGGCGACATAGTTTCCCTGCAATGTGCGATGATCAATGCAAATTTTGAATTTTTCGCTTTCAGAGAGAAATTTAGCTCACGTAGTTTAGTTCGATTAACTCAAGAGCGTGCGACAGGTTTAAGTCTCTCAATACGTCACGTCTCAAAATGGCCGGAATACGTAATCTTGTGTATATTCTTTGATTCATATGCCATGGGGGAAGATATTTTTGAAGTGAAACACTTCTATTATTACGTCATCACTGTCGTCTAGGTCCTTGGCCTGATGAGATATCTAGAAGACATTGTCATCATACACGATTAAAATGTTCAGCCAAGTATTGTGGAGGTTTTTTATGGGGATTATTCATGCCGTCGACCAACCACTTTGGCGCTGTATTTAAAAAAAAAAAGCATCTATTTCACTTCTAACTTCCGTTTTTTTTTATCCCATTTGCAACTTGCTTTCCTGTTTCTCCTTCTTCTTCTTATCCTTCCTCCATTGTTTCTTTTTTCTTTAAAATATTTTTAAGAAATTCTATTTTCTATATTTTGAGAACTAAGAAAAAAAAACGAAACAAAACAAAACAAACGAAAAAAACTAGTACTTAAAATCTTAATTTTTAATTTAATGAGAAAGGTTCTTTTTCTTTTTTTTTTTCATTCATTCTTTTTTAACATATTTAAAAAAATTAGTTTTAAATTGATTAAAAAATTTACAAGAAAAAGAAAAAAAAATATATAAATTTTATTAAATAAGAATTTCAGTAAAATTAAATTTTTTTTTTTAGTGTAAATTTTTCTTGGAGACATTTTTTAAATTTTCTTTTTTTCTTTCTTTTTTTTGTAAACTTAACAAAACACAAAAATTTAAGCAACGCTAAATAAAAAAAAAAAAAAAAGGAAAAGTGTTAAATTAATTAATTAATAATAATAAATTTTTTTTTATATATAAAAATATAATTAAATTTAGGTTGATTTTTTTTTTTAAATTTTAAAATTTCGCGCTTTTTTTCAAATATTTTAATATTTTTTTTTTTAAATTCTTAATTATTTTTTTTTTTTTAATTATGTATTTTTTGTTTCAAGTAAGTAATTTTCTTCTGTTTTTTTTTTTTTTAATTTAAATATTTTATATATTTATATATATATATTTCCGCGACAAAAAACATTGTTTTTCTTTTTTATATTTACATTATTTTATTTTTTTTTTTATTTATTTAAATATTAATTCGCTTTTTTTTGTATTATTTTAAAGAAAATTTGTGTAAATGTTTCCATTTTTAAAGTTCGTTTTTTTATTATTTTTTTAATTTTAAGAAAGTCTTGTTTTATCTTTTTCTTTTCTTCTCTATTTTTTTATTTTTTTAAATAAATTTTGAATTAAATTTTAATGAAAATATTTTCTCATGAATCAAAAAAACCGAAATGTTTCCGAATAAATACGATTTATATGAATGAGAGAGAGTGAGAGAGAGAGAGAGGGGGGGGGGAGAAGAGAGAGAGAGACACCCACACATATAATATTCATACTATAATATCAATACTATAGTATAGCTGATATTAGAGGTGGGCATGATTTAAATCCATAACAAACTCATAGAATTTAAATCTCCCTCACGCTGTTAGATATCAAACGATCTAACTCTTCATCGCAAATGCAAAATCTTTCGGTTTGAAACGAAAGTTAATGAAGACAAACTACAGAAATGATCCTGTGATGGTATGGTATAGTCTTATATAAGAGAAAGAGAGAGACACACACCCAAACATACACATATAATATTCATACTATAAAATCGATACTATAGTATAGCTGATACTAGTTGTGGGCATGATTTAAATCCACATCAAACTCATAGAATTTAAATCTCCCGCACACTGTCAGATAGAACGATCTAACTCTTCATCGTAGATACAAAATCTTTCAGTTTGAAACGAAAGTTAATGAAGACAAACTACAGAAATAATCCTGTGATGGTATGGTATAGTCTTATACAAGAGAAAGAGACACACACACCCAAACATACACATATAATATTCATACTATGATATCGATATACTATAGTATAGCTGATACTAGAAGATACTAGTTTTAATTAAAGAATGTCCAAACCTTTTTGTTTCCTTTGGCCAGATTGGAAGAAAACATGGTGTTGTTTTGGGCCACAAGTATAATACTATAGGTGGCGAGCGAGCGAAAAAAGTAATTAAAAAATTTATTAGTTTATGAATTTTTTTCATTATAAAAATAGAAAATGAAATTCATTTTAATATCACTTAAGCCGTGTAGCTGAGCGACGTAAACAGTAAGATAATTTACTACAGAACGAAAGAGAACTTTCTGTTCTGTTCCTGTTTTTGTTGTTTGTCAGATGGCAGCTTTAGCACGAGAGCAGCGCGCGCACACAACATACAAATTATTCCTCAGAAATATGGACATGCGCTTCAGTAGTTACTTTTAACATTTTCGGGTCACGCCTTGGGTCTCGGGTTGGAAACCCTTGTTTTAGAAATAATCGATTACTTAAATAAACAGGGGCCGCCCAATCTATTATGGAATACGATCGTAATCGTAATCGTAACGTAAGGCGCGTTGTTGTTATTGTTTTTCACTAACAACAATACGCCTAACGTTAATGATACGATTACGATCGTATTCCATAATAGGACGCCAGAATTTATTCGAATTATTTTGAATGGTAATCAAATGAAAACTGATTAATTGTCTCATTTAAGAGAAACAAAACAAAATAAATTTTGGGAAGAGAAATCCATTTTGGAATTACTTTGTAAATGACGAACAAAAATCCCACTGAACTAAACTGGAAGTCATCGGGGATTATAATGAAAATATATAATGTAAATTTGTAGGAACCTGAAAATAAATTTGACTACCAAAAACGATACTTCTGATAATGACGTTGATACCGCCAGAAATGAATCAAAATCGAATTGTATCCGAAATATTCAAAATTTTTTTTTTTGCGTAAATCTAATTAAAAAAATATATGTTTTTAATTATTACAATATATATTTATATATATTGTAAGTATTGTAAGAATTCTTTTTTATTATTACCAGATTTTTGGTAATAAAATTAAATCTAATTTTCCATTGAAAGAACTTAATAACTTCTATTATATATTGTAGATGTAATAACACTTTAAAATTTGAAGTTAACACAACGCCAGAATAGTCCCATGTCAAAAACAGCAGTGGGATTTTTGTAAAAAGAACGAACGCAAAAAGTTGAAAAAAGGAAAGAAAGGCAGAACTATCTGACCACTTTCAAATAAAGTTTAGACATGAAAATTCTAAGTGTAATCATCGACTTATTTGTTGAAGTGTTTATCAACAACAAGGTTGTGATAATCATTAGGCACACGTTCATACCGCATAGGATTGAACCAATTTTTTACTCTTACACATACACGAAGACCGAAATAGTTTGATTGCATCTTCATTGGGTACTTTACATTTTGGTACAGAGACCAAAAAAGGAAGAACTGATTTGATTCTTGTGGATAAACGGTACTGATTGTCGACGACATACGGAATTCCATTACTAATTTCAGATTGCCTTTGTCAAACAAATCTTTTCGCATCTTAACAAAAAAAAACATTTACAACGTTCGAAATTAAAGAAGACTCTCGGATTCTATTCGTACAATTAGTAAGGTATTAAAATTAATGTCGATAATTTATAAATTAGAAATTTAGCTTTAAATTGAACCAAGTTTGATTACCACAAAGCGCTAATGGACCCATTTATAAAGACAGATAGAGAGATACAATATCGGATCCTACAAAATACTTAAATAGCGACGACATTCTCTTACCCTTAAATATCATTTGTACATTTTTCGATGTATCTTTATACTCTGAGTAACTCTACTCTAACCTCTACCTAATTAGCTAATTTAGTTGATAACGTAGTCCTCCGTATTCAAAAAAAAGAATCAAATAGAAAAGAAAAAACAAAACTTCTTAAAAAAAAAAAAAACAAATTAATAACTAAGCAGCATTTCTGTTTGGTTTTGTCTCAAATTAAAGTGGCAAATAAAATTTTTGATGATGATGATGATAATGATGATGTTGCTTTTATATTTCCTGATATTGTTGTTAAAAATTGATCATCAGGATATGGTCAATTTTGTGGAAAAACATCATCGATACTAACGAATGCACAAGCACCTAATGATGATGTTGCCATTAATCTAAGTAATTCATATGCATGCGCAACGCATATTTCTAATGGCGGCCGCCAAGAATAATTCATTGATTCTTTAACAGAAAAAAAAAATACAAAATATTATTAATAAAAAAGAAATAGAAAAAATTATATAAAAAAGAATTTACCTAATATGGCTGAATTAAGTGCTGCACAAACAGATTCACGTTTTGATGGACATAATTGCCAACCTAATGGACTTGCCCATGGATTCGAATATGCTATAAGACTAAATGCATCCTGGAGGAATGTAAATAGAAAATATTAATTTTAAATTTTCAATAGTTTGAAAGCATCAAGAGATTTAACGACAACATTTTTGTAACCCTTAAAAGAAACTGCAACTGGAACGCATCGGTAGTTTTGATAAAGCTTATGGCGAAAATATGCTCCATCAATTTAAACTTGTGAAGCAGCAAAATATAGGGCAGCTTTTTTAACATCACCTAGCGATAAAAATACCACTATCAGACGCAAAGACCAAGTCAACGAGGCAATTTTGCATCATTATCAAGGCGAGGAAGCGAAAAAGTTGTAATTTCTATTTAGGATCCGCCAAAGAAATCCGTTTCGGCAATTAAAAACGCAAATGCGCATTATGCGGATATGACGATAGGATATTTATAAGAAATATTGCCGACACGAAAAATAGATAAGAAATCAAAAAATAGTACTGGGATAGGTCGACGTAATGAGTTGGATTTATTCTATATTACTCTCAAGTGAGGCATTTTATGAGTCCTTGAACTGAAAGAAAGAGACATTAGAAAGCGTTTGGCTATGTGCGAAATGTTGCTTGAAAGGTTCAAAAGAAAATCATTTTTGTATCCAATTGTTACTGATGATGACGAGAAATGGATTCTTCATGGCAATCCCAAACGTATTTTAGTTTACTTCCTAATATATTTTATTCCTGATGCTTTCAATATTTACAAGTTCTATATTTCAAGTAATTTTAAAAACCAACAAAAAATACCAATTCTCTTTAAAATTTTTACCTCTAACATTTGTCGATCACTATCGTTCATTCGATTTTCTTTTTCTAATTGTTGTCCCATTTGAGACAGTTCCCGGCCAAATTGTAACATTCTTTCAAAACCGGTACCAAATTTTCTAGTTGGTGCTACATCAACATCTTTAAAAAAAAAAAATTAGTATTATTTTATTACAAGAAAAAACCGAAATAAAGAATTATATAAAAACTCACCCATATCCTCATCTGTGTCTATCGAATTTATGAAATTATTATCGGCGATACCATTTTTACATGAGTTTCCTGTTCAAAAAAAAAAAAAAAAATAATTAAAATATTGACATTTCATATTTTAATATATCGTAAATTCATTGAATTTACATTAAACTTACGATCAAAAAAATTTACGATATAAAAACGAAAAAATAGGCTATATTTGGACAAAACGTATTCTTAGGCAGTGTTGCCATAGTAGAATATGGGCCAAAAACTAATCAGTTCTAAGTTAGGGTCAAATACATGAACTGTATAAATTTTACCGAAATCGGCCCAGCAGTTTAGTCTGCACCGTGCGGACAAAATTTTGTCGTTTTTAGACAAAAAAAAGCGTTACTAAATAGTGTTGTCAGATGGGGGGACGGACATGGGGCTAATTATTTTCGATGAAACGGATTTTGCACTTATTTTCACCTTCCTAGCCCTTCTAGAATAAAAGTTAGGTTTTCGCATGATTATAGTACTTTCCTATAAACATTCCTTTATCGGGAAAGTAAAAAAGTATAACTCCAAAAGGGATCCCCTAAGTTATATTAGGTTTGCTTTGAGTCGTCTTTGCGAACAGACTAGAACTTTATCCAGATGCTGATGCCACGTTTAATCGTCTTTCAGAAACTAGATTTCTAAACCCAGTTAAATTAGTCGTTAATCCTGGATTTATAAATCTAGAATTTAAATTCAAGAATCTAGAAAAAATATCCCAGTCTGCCGCAACTTGTAGATATAAGGCCCCAGCAATATAGCAAAACATACATAAACCTATCAGCAGTAACCCAACTTGATTTCTATTACAGATGACTTATATTATGATTTTTAAAAAGAATAGCAACAAATTGTTATTGTTCTTTCAAAAGAACTGTGAATCACAGTGAATTACAGTATCTAGACTGACGATTTGAGAATACCCCAATATGAATCTATATCAGAGAAAATTATGAGTATAAATTTTTTAGGGCTCTGGGGAAGTCGTTTTCGAGTTCAGAAAATAAACTTTCGATATATCAGTTGAAGAATTTTTCAAAAGTTTTTGATTAACTAACAAACATTCTTCTTGTATATTGTAAAAGCAGAAAATACTTCGTCATATCTTCGGTCCTTGTGACGAGGATAGAGTTTGAAGGAGAAGATATAATGCCGAAGTAGACCAACTATGCGATGAAGTGGACCTAGTTCGGAAAATAAAACTCAAAAGGTTTCAATGGCTAGGCCACGAGGAGGGAATGAACAACAATGCTCTAGCTAAAATGATTTTTGAATCCAAACCTGAAGGAACATGTCGCAGAGGAAGACCATAGGCCCTATTAAGGAATACGATAGTAATCGTAACGTTAACGTAAGGCGTGTTGTTATTGTTTTCCACTAACAACACGCCTTACATTTATGATCGTAATCGTAACGTTAACGTAAGGCGTGTTGTTATTGTTTTCCATTAACAACACGCCTTACATTTACGATACGATTACGATCGTATTCCATAATAGGGCCCCAGGCCTCCGTTGGAGAAATGATACCCTATCAAACGTAAAAAAATTACAAATTCCCAACTGGAGAGAATCTCCCCAGGACCGGACCGATAGAAATAAAACATTACATCATGTCCAGGACTTCCATGATCTGTAGCACCATCAAAATAAGTAAATAAGTAATTAATAAATCTTACCATTTGATAAATGGCCATTTTCCATTTCAACATCATTCATAAAATCGTTATGTGTATTAATTTCATTATTTATATCAAGATCTGTACTTTTATTTGAGTCACAGGGACTATTCGTTGGTGAAAAGCTACACAAAACAAATATATTTTATTTTATTATTATTATAAAAATTCAATTTAAATCTTATTTATATTATTACTACCTCGAAGAATTTTTAATATCTTGATTGTCTGAACCGCAATCAGCTATCACAGTATTAGCTAGCTGTGTACTACTACTACTACCATTTTGGTATGATTTTGTTGATTGAATAACAGATGTTTGAACCGGACTTGGTTTTGTGGTTGAACACTTTTTTTTGTGAAATAAGAAAATTTTGATTTTTTTAGTTTTTGTTCTAAAGTTTATAAATAATTACCTCCAAATCTGAACCATTTACCATTTCAATAAATTGTCGACATTTTAACATAAATAATAAATTTTGATTATTCTCTAAAAGACCAGGATAAGTTCTTATAGTTTGTTCTATTGCTTGTCCCATTCGTCCTGACATAACTAATTTTAATATTTCTGAAAAATGGAGAAGAAGGAAATGAATGAATAAAAGATGAATAAATAAATCAAATTAATTAAATTACTTTGTCTATTTTTAATTGATGAAATTTCTTCACTAAAATTTTGACCAGTTGTTTTAGCAAATGTTTCCGCAGTTAAACTATAACCATTGTGAACTAAATAGGATGAAACCATTCTAGAAAAAAAAAAATAAAGGAAAAGAATTAATAATTAATATATAAATCCAAAAATTTCAAGCTTTACTTATGTAATAGTGCTGTTGGATCTCCTTGATCGCTTGGCATTGGAAAATTATATATAGTTGATCTAGTTTCTGCACGCATTTGTTTAATCATATCTTCGATTTGATCAAATTTAAAGGGTTCTTGACCAAAATTTGCATCAACTTCTTCACCGGGTGTTTGTAGGCCCACAGTTGGGAAAAGTTTTGACTAAAATGATATAATTTAAGAAGAACAATTTGAACTGAAAATCGTCTAAAAACCAAAACTTGTATTAGTATGCAAGATTTTTCTGGATAACTTTGATTTAAATTTTTCAAATTTGTCTCTAATTCACAAAGTAGATACACGTGTTTATGGCCTACTAAATAATTTAAATTTATTTTGAAAATTTCATTCAAAAAAAGTTTTCAAAGTATATTTCCCAAAAAACTTTATGAACAGGCTTTTTTTCTTCTACAAGTATTTTTTTCTCCACTATCCTTGGACCGATTTTATTGAAATTTAGTATAATATCGCCTATTTATGTATTCAATGTATGTAAATAATTTACACAAAATTCCTTCACAAATTTTCAAATTAAATCCAGAAAACCATTAGCAAAAAAAAACGACAAAACTTTCTGGTCATTCTGGTTTTTGCATAATAACTTCCCTTCCCCTCGGACGATTTTCCTGAAATACAATACCAAATCAAGTTAAGGGATAACGAAATTACATATTCAAGGTTCATTAAAATCGGATAACACGTTTTTGACTTATCTTGTACACGGACGGACAGATGGAAAAAAATCAAAATCGGACGGAAAATAAGAAATTGGCTACAGAGCTCGTCCAATGTTCATTATATGCTTCGTAAAATGCTTAAGCTACGTTGACAGTCAGAAAACTTGTTGGCCTAACACATAAATTGCGTTAGAAACTGTTAAATCATAATTCTATTAAAAAAGAAGAATCTCTAATGTAAACCCATGTGAATTTTTATTTTGATCTATCAAGTCATTCGAATAGTACCATCTGTGTATAAGTGTATAAGAATGCCATAACCTTCCTTCACTTTCCACTGTGACAAATTGGTCAGCTCTTTTTAAATCCGGTCGTACAAGCCTCGAAGAAGATGATCCACTCGAAGGTCATCCAAAAAGTGTATCAACAACAGAAAATATACGAAAAATACAGGATATTGTTTTGGAAGATCAACGAGTAACTGTCGATGAGATAGCTGCCACCATAGGCATCTCACATAGATCACTACATGACATCTTAGGTGACGGTGGAAAATGGGTGCCGCATTCGCTAACAATGGAACAAAAGCACATTCGAAAGCGACATTTTCTCAACAACATTTGGATCATGTTAAAAGGGATTGTTACTATGGATTAGACTTAGGTCTACCACTATGATCCCAAGTCTAAACAACAGCTTAAAGAGTGGTCAGCCGTATTTACCAGACATAGCTTCTTACGATTACCATTTATACCGGTTAATACAATCAGCTGTTTCTGTAGTAGCATTTCCATTGATTGGATTGCGTCAAAGACTCGGATTTCGATTTCTTCAGACAGAGAATCCGTAAATTACCTGAACGATGAGTGAAGATTGTATTGTAACTTCAAATGGAGAACACTTTGAATGAAATCAAAGTATTATATAGTTGTTAAACAAAACGTGTATTTTTACGATTTACACAAGTTACATCTACGTCTACTTAAAAACTAATATAATACTAATATACTTACTGGAAGATCTTTGAATGCTATTCCTAAATCAAGACCATTTTTTGTATAAAAACATGTATTATTAACCAAATTTACACCACAACCAATAATATCACCGGTCGTAAATGTTGGTCCATATGGTTGACCATTACCAGATGAACAAAATGAATTACCATCATCACCATGATAACCATATGATTGCTTATCCCAACCTAAAAGAAATGAAAATTTCTCAATAAAACACATTTTACAATCAACGCAAAAACCAAAATATTACCTGGAAGTCGATTCATTTTGAAATTTTGTGATGTTAAACCGATTCCCATATAACCATTTTTTCCTTTTGATATAATTTTAACTTCAAAATAATATAAACCACATGCAGCTGGTATTGGATAAGGTGTACGTACTGAAGCAGCATCACTATGTGATTTTCCAGCACCTAAATAGTAAAACAAACAAAATGCATGAATAAATAAGAAATATTTACAATTAGAATTTTCTTTTGCTTTTCTTTTTAATTTTAGACTAAAAAAAAATTTTCCAAAAATAGTTTACAAGACAACAAAAACACGGGGTGTTTCATCGTCGTGAAGTATTTTTTTCCAATCGGAATTTTTTTTACACCTCCCCAGAGAGAATAGTATGAAGCTGTCATTCCAGTTTCAATCAGTAGTGAATACCATTTCATCCGCAAGACCTAACCCCACGACTCTATTAGACTTATTTCAAGACTTATTTTCAGTCGGACTGAAAAAAAAGTCCAATTTTTCGAGTCTCCACGAGACTTCTTTTCAGTCTGACAGAAAATAAGTCTAATGGAGTTGCCTGGTTAATTCGCGTCATGTTTTCAGTGAATGGGCTCTTGAACCGCTTAATGACGACCCACTGCTTTATCGCAAAATTTTGTTTAACGATGTGGTCCATTTCTGACTAAACAGATACGTCAATAAACAAAATTACCAAATTTGGACTGACAAACAACCCGAAAAGTATCAAGGTCTAGCGTTAGACCTAGAGAAAAGCACGGTTCGGTGTTGTTTATAAGCTGACGGAATCATCGCTTCTTATTTGTTCAAAAATCAGGATGACCGTAACGTAACTGTCATTGGCATCCGCTATATAGTATTTGCTACTTGAGATTCAACCCAGTAATGTCGATGATATCTGGTTTCAACAAGACGAAGTTGCCATAAAGCGCGTAAAATAATGGACATATTGAGAAATCATTCCACACCGCTTTGAATTGGCCGACTAGATCGTGTGATATTCCACCTCTAGATTATTTTCTTTAGGGTTACATGAAGTCTAAAGTCTACGCGGATAAACCAGCTACGATTGAACCGCTATTCATGCTATTGGCCAGATTTCACTCGCAATTTTTGAACAACTGATTCAAAATTGGACCTATAGAATGGACCACCTAAAACGTTAGCTGTTTGCCACAGCTTGAATGACATAATCTTGAAAAAATAAATGATATCGATTATTCATTCAGTTCTCAATAAAGATTTTAAAATATTTTCCAGAACCTTTATGATGAATCACCCTATATGCAAATGAAATATTTTAAATTCCTTTTAGAAACCATTGACTTTGGAGGAATTTGGAGGACTTAGAAAAAGCTTAAAGAGTCGATATGGAAATCAAGATATAAAAATAGCACAAAGACACCACACAAAAATCAAATTTTTGCATTTCATAATTTTAATTTCATTTCATATTAATTTAAATGGTTAATAATTTTCAGTATATCAAATTAGTATCAGGAATTGTCGACTTTAAAATAGACTCCATTTGATGCGATACATATATGCATGCCAACGATAAACCCAGTCAGTGTCTTCGAAACAATTCTCATAGGTATTTTCCGGTACAGCCGCCTTCAGTATCTTCTGCGAATTTTATTTTATAACTTCAATGAATTGAAAACGTATTCCACGAAGTGGTAATTTCAACCTGAGAAATACCAGGAAAAATATGTTGCTTGATTGACTGACGTTTAACTTGTAGTACCCGTCGGTCCGTGTACAAGATAACTCAAAAACGCGTTATCCGATTTTGATGAAATTTACAATATAAGTTGCTTATTCCTTAACTGGATTTAGTATTGGATTTCAACAAAATCGACTGAGATGGAGCGAAGTTATTAAGCAACAAACCAGGACGGCCCAGAAAGTTTTGTCATTTTTTTTTTCTATGGTTTTTCGGATTTAATTAGAAAATTTGTGAACCAATTTTGTTTAAATTATATACATAGATTAACTACATAAATAGATGATACTATATGTTAAATTACCAGGAAATTTGGGTCCAAGGATAATAGAGAAAGAAATAATTCTAGGTTGTTTTGATGTACACCAATACCTCGCTTTGCGTCGTTCCGTTTTGCGTTTTTTCGAAGTTGCGTCGCTGCTTAATTAGTACTAATTTTCACTGTGCGTCGTTAGGTTTTCGAGGTTGCGTTGTTTTGGATTCGAGTCTTTAATTTTTTTCTTGTTTTCTAACAGATGGATTTAAAGCTAGCAAGGATAGACTGACTCTTCTTCTTGGTGGTAATGCAAATGGTGATTTTAAATTTAAACCATTTCTCATTTATCACTCAGAAAATCCAAGAGCTATGAAAGGTTATTCAAAGAATCTGCTTCCTGTCCACTGGCGAGCAAACAAAAAATCATGGATGACAACATCATTATTTCAAAACTGGATTTTAACTTGTGCTATTCCAGAAATTAAAGCTTATTGCAACAAGGAAAACTTAAACTTCAAGGCTTTGGTCCTAGTAGATAATGCTCCTAACCACCCAGTTTATGTTGATGAGTTGTCAGAAAACGTGAAATTTGTATTTTTGCCGCCTAATACGACACCGGTTATTCAGCCGATGGATCAGGGAGTAATATCGACTTTTAAAAGTTATTGCCTTCGACGAACATTTAAACTTCTTTTAAGTGAGACTGATGGACAAGATAAGACTACCATGCTAGAGTTTTGGAAAAAGTTCAACATTATGAAAGCCATAGAAATTATTTCTGATTCGTGGGAGGAGGTTAAACCATCTTGCATGAATGGTGTTTGGCGCAAAATATGGCCTGAATGTGTTCACCGAATATGCGCTGCAGAAAATGACGGTACACCAGCTGTTCGTCATGAAATTTCTAATTTAGCTAGAGAGTCTAATTTTGAAGGTATGGAGGAGACTGACATAAATGAATTGCTAACCTCGCACAACCAAGAATTCTCTAATGAAGAACTATTGCAACTGGAATTGCAATTTGCTAATGAAGAAGGTGACAGTGACCGTTCAATAGAAATCTCCGAAAAACAAAATTTAACCTCAAAACAAATTTCCAAAGCGATGTGTTTGATTGACGAAGCTATGGAGATTTTTTTAAAAAACGATCCTGACAGCGGAAGGAGTTTTAAAGTGTCCCAGGCGGTAGCTACGAATATCAATTGCTACAAAGAAATTTATTTTAGGTTGAAAAAAAAAGCTGTTCAGCAAACATTGGACCAATTTTTTGTGAAAGAAAGCCGACTTACGACAACACCCATTATGGATTCATCAGAATGTGATTAATTTTAATTTTGTTTTTCATAAATTAATTAAATAGTTTATTTTGTTTTGATTGAATACGTTTTTTTTGTTTGTTGTATAATACAATTTTATATTATTTTGTTTTTTTTATGTTTACTTTGTTCAATTTTCTTTTTAAAAAGTAGTATTTTCGTCACCCTGGAACCTATCTTCGATCTTTACATGGTTTGCTATAGAAAATCTTAATTCATTTTGCGTCGTTTCAATTTGCGTCGTGTTTTTTTGGAACGTAACCCCGACGCAAAGTGAGGTATTGGTGTACTTTAAAAACTAATGTACCAATTTGAATAAAATTCACAGATTAAATTTATCCTATTAGGGTCTACGTTAGCTGCCAATTAGAGAAAATTTTGAAAAGTAGGAACGAAATTATGAAGAAAAAATCTTCAAATATTATTAATTTTTACTGTTTTTCGGTCCCATTCCTGCCATAGGGTATCGAAAAATCGACTATAGATCGATTTTCAGTAAGTATATGTTTCTTTATAACTCTTAATTTTTCAATTTATACTTTTATATCCCAGTAACAACATCGAAGTGATCTAATTTAATTGAGTTGAACTATCTCAAAATTAATTCTGATCCTGTGCCGGATATTCCTCTGTTCATTAGGAATATTTACTCGTTAATACTCCATCCATGAGGAGATCGATCCCATAATGACTCGTCGCCATAAATAGCCCAGCAATTGAATATGTATATTTTATAAATAAGTATTTTCTTTAGTTCTTTCAAAGTCAAGCAATTTCAATTTAAATTTTCAATGCGTAAAAGATTTTAATTTTCTTTTATAAAATTTTGTGATTAACATAAAAAAAAAGAAGGAAAAGACGTCATAACATAATTTTTGGTGGTCTTTAAATTAACAAACTCATTCGAAATTTAAAAATTAAGTTTTCCCTAACAAAGGCAAGTAAAAATAAAAACACATCAGGAATTTTCATTGATAATGGCAGAAGATCTCTCGATTTAAGAACTTCTAAAGTTCTATTTTTGATAAGATCCAATCTATTTGCAACTTAAGATGCATATCGATCAAAAAACCACACAATCGAAACATAAACTACTGACGAAAGGCATCAAGAAATCAAGATCTCGTCTCTACTACTCGTCTTCACCAAATTCTGGTACACAGAACGTGTACAGTGATTGGTTTAATGGAGCCCTTGAGAGTTATTTCGATTTTAATTTTGTTAATTTTGAAATGTGCGAAATGAAAAGCGACGACTATTACTGGAATACCCTCTTCTAGACGTACACATGTACGGAACAGGATTTTCTAAAGAAAGCTTGAAGAATTTGGAGAATGGAACAAAATACACAATCGAACAACGAACCAAAATCATTGAACTTTATATCCGGCAAAAAGAAAATCCAGATTTTATTCACAATTTGAGATAATCAGCGATGACAAGCCTATTTCCAATTAAATGGCTTCGTAAACAAAGATAACTGCAAGATATGGACTACGGAGAATCCAAGAACAGTTCATTAACACCAATTACACCCACTTAAGTGTACTCTATTCGGTGCGGTGTATCCTCTGGGAGAATCATTGTCCCATCTTTCCTCGAAAATGAAGAGGATGTTGCAGTTTTCATCAAGAATACTCAATATCGGACGATGTTGGAGAGGTTTTAAAGGCCAGCTGTGAAAAATCATCTAACCTTTTGATTCCAACAAGATGGAGCCACAGCGAATACTGCAAGGAGGC
The DNA here is from genome assembly GCA_963422695.1 of Xylophagus ater. NCBI lineage: Eukaryota > Metazoa > Arthropoda > Insecta > Diptera > Xylophagidae > Xylophagus > Xylophagus ater. The sequence continues at coordinate 40,875,364 of OY730484.1, forward strand.
TCAATGGATCATTTAGGGAATACCACAACGTTCATTTTCCGCCACCCTGTAGAAAAATGGCTCAAGAAATCGACACATTTGTGAAGAAACAACAACAATATGTATTTTTATGTACGGATTGGCATTGATTCGGCAATTATTTATTTGGTTCAAAACTCAATAAATAATTCACATAAATGTTGTTTTTGAAATCTTAATAACAAAATTACATTTATTTTTAGATATTTTATAGTTTTTCTTTAAGAAGTTTCGGGAACCTTGAAAAATAAGAACAAAAATTTCTATGAAAATTCAATTTTTAGAAATATTAGATCTACGAATGAGTTTTTACGATATTACATTAGATTACGTAAGTCATACTATATGTAATACGTGTGATCCGATATTACATATATATTTGAAAGGTCTTTTGACAAGCTTCAAAACGTACTACATGACATTTCGTTGAAGTGTAGGTAAGTAGGTAGAGTAGGGTACTGTGTATAACACCAGCCACCTTATGGGCCCATTGTAATCCCTACGAGACCAAGAGTTACCCTTTTGAGAAACCTATTCCTCTTCAAAGCATTTAATTTTCCTGCAAAAATTTCATTAGACTGTTCATGTCAGTCGTTTGAAGCATCTCTAAATTCCCGAAGAAATGGTTGGCCAAAAAGTTGTTACGAACTCGCTAGAGAGCTGAGCATTCACATAAAATGTGCTTGTTGTCTCCACAATACCGGTCTGGTTGAAATGTAAATAAAATTGTTTTTTATTCGATTGAAAATGGAAGTTTACGTGCCAAAATAAACAGCATTTGCGAGAAGATTTACTTTTTACTGCTTCAAAGACACAATAAAGAAAGGGTTTTTTTTGCATTGAATTGTTACTGGAGATGAAAAGTGGATCTATTTAATAAAAGTAAAGCCTGATCAACCAGTCTCATCAACGCCAAAACGAAACATTCATTCAGATAAGGTTAAGCTCTACATTTGATGGGATCAAGAAGGGTTATGAGTTACTGAAATCGACTAAAATTATTACTGGCGTTGTCTACCGAGAACAACTAATGTGTTTGAAGCGATTTGTAGAAGAAGGAAACGAGCAGAATGGATGAATGGATAGAACAAATGACTTTTACCACGTTTGTTTGTCGAGTACAAATCTTGCAATCGATTTTTAACTAACTTCCCGACTAGTTAGACATTTGAAACTTTTAGAATATCTCAGAAAACGATGAAAATGCATTCTTTTAATACTTTTAGCCATCTTTAAGCAAAATTGAATTTATTTTCAGTAAATTTTGTTTTGTATGGAAAGTTAGTTCGGAAAAAACGTGGTATATAAAAAGTTACTTAGAAGAACAGGACTAGGAAGTAGTGTTAGCAATAGCTCCTTCAGATTACTATTTATTTCAGTTCATGTAATCAACCCTTTCTTTAGTAGATCACTTCTATTCTTATGGAAATATCCCCAAAAAAATGGGTTCATGATTAGATTGGTTCAAAGACCCGGATTTCTTCAGACATGCAATCTGTAAATTACCTGAAAGATGGATAAAGGTTGTAGCTTCAGATGAAGCATATTTTGAATGAAATTAAAATATTGTATACCAAAAAATTCGCAGATTTAATATAGCAAATTTGTGCTTCCTGAAAAGAAACTGTAGGACTTCTCTAGTCGTCGTTTTTCTAAAAAATTTTGGAAGTTAATCTAAATTATGATAATTTTAAGATATTTGTTAACATTACAATCAAATCTAATTTTCTAAAATGAGAAGACACCTTAAATATGGCCTGCGCTTTTATCATGGAGAGAAGTTTATTTGTCTTTTAGAATAAGAAAAGAAAAGACATAATTAAAATCGATAGTTTTGATTTTCTTTGTTATTTATCTTTTAAATAAACAAAGACTTTTTCTCTAGAAGTTTTTATTAAGGATAGAGACTAACATCTGTTCTATCAAAGTTTTCACTTAACAGAAGTAACAAGGAAAACCTCGAACGAATGGTGTTTCAGTTCCAGAAATAAGAGACTTTAAAAACATCTAGTAACTGAAAATCAGCCTATAGCCAATTTTTTGATGCCCTATGACAGAAATGGAACAAGAAAACCGTATATCAAGGTTTTTTTCTTCATAACTTTGTTTCCTCTTTTTCAAATTTCCTCTAATTCACAGGTAACCTAGACCCTAATAGCATTAATCTAATCTACAAATTTTATTCAAATCGGTTTATTAGTTTTTAAAGTACAACCAAAAAAAAAACTTTCTAAACATCTTTATTTTCCCCTACGACTATTTCTTTCTCCAATATCCTTTGACCGATTTCACTGAAATTTAACATGGTATTGTCTATTTATGTAGTCAATCCATGTAAATAATTTAAACATAATTGGTTCACAAATTTTCCAATTAAATCTGAAAAACCATAAGCAAAAAAAAAAACGACAAAACTTTCTGGTCAATCTGATTTTTGCTTAATAACTTCGTTCTCCCTTCCTTGATTTTGCTGAAATTCAATACCAAACCAAGTTAAGGAAGAATCAACTGATATTCCAAATTTCATCAAAATCAGATAACACGTTGTTGAGTTATCTTGTATACGGACGAACAGACCATGCAGACATCGCGTATTAACATACCACACGACTATTTCAAGACTTATTTTCAGTTGGACTGAAAAAAAAAGTCTTGTGGAGATTCTAAAAATTGGACTTTTCTTTCAGTCCGACTGGAAAAGTCTTGTGGAGACTCTAAAAATTGGACTTTTTTATCAGTCGAACTGGAAAAGTCTTGTGGAGACTCTAAAAATTAGACTTTTTTTTCAGTCCGACTAAAAATAAGTCTTGAAATAAGTCCAATGGAGTCGTGTGGGGTAACTTTTGGTCGTTTTTTTTGTCCAATTTCTGACACGAAATTTTCTTTAGTGACTTCGACAAAAGAAAAAGATCGAAATTTTTCATACAAAAAACATTTGCTTGAATAAAAAATAATTTGATCGATATGCATAGAAGTCCCCATAGTAGTTTTTGCATTGTAGTTTCTTTGTAAAAAAACTTCTGAGATCGGAAAAAAAGAAAAAAAAATGCGCACGCATTTTAATTGAAAGTTTTTTTTCTTGCAAAACTATCTTTTTTTTTTTCTTCAAATATGTGCAAATTTCTCTAAAAAAAAAAAAAAAAAACAAATTAATTACAAAAAAAATTATTAAATTAATTTCATTTAACAACAAAAAAAAAATGTAAACAAAAATCCATACAAGGTAAAAAAAAAAAAAAAAAAAAAAAAATAAAATAAAAAAAAAATATTGACGTCTTTGTTTCTTCTTCTTCTTCTTTATTTTTTTCTACGTTTTTTTTTTTTGCATTTGAAAATGCATGTGTATAAAAATACAATAGTATTAGTAAGAAGAAAAAAAAAAATATGACAATGCTTTTTATCATTTCCTTTTTCAATACTAACGTAAAACATTCGCGCAACACACACTCTCACAAACACACAAATTATTTTCAAATCAAATAAATTTATATATTAAAATGAATTACAAAAAAAAAAAAACATAAAAATACACACACACACTCATGCACTCAATCATAAAGCTCTCACTTTGTTTTTTTTTTCTTCTCTATATATGTATTCAAAATTGACAGAAAATTGGATGTGAAATCAGCTGTTCTGCTGAACGAATGAAGAGAATGAAGAAAAAAAGCAAAAAAAAAAAAACTCTGACTCCATTATTTACGCACTTTTTTTTTTGATATATTTTTTAAATTTTTTCCAAAATAGAAGAAACACGAAAAAAAAGCGTAAAGAATAATTAAAGAAGAATTGAAAAAGAAGAATAAAGGAAAAATGAAAAAAACAAAACGGGAAATAAAAAAAAAAAAAAAAAAAATTGATGAGAAAATTGCGTTTCCTTTGTGTCAGGAAAAATTGATGACGAAAAAAAAAAGTTTCAAAGTCTTTTCGTCGTCATTTTTTTTTTTTTAGATATTTTCTTTTTTTTTTTTAGTCTAAAATAAAAGAAAAACTATTTTTCTTTCTTTTTTATTTTGGAAAACTAATTTTCGAAAAAAAAAAAGAATTTATGAGGTTTTGAACAGCAAAAAAAAAGTAGTTGAACCTTTATAATGGACTCGTAAATTATTTTGTGACAAACCAATTGCATGGCACTTATCCTGTGAGCTCCACGAACGAGGCAATGGTGTATCATTTTCATTCACATTTGGATATAATAATTTCAGACGATCGACATTATGATGTATTTGTTGGCCACCACCAGCTGATGACGATGATGTCGTCGATTGTGATAAATTACGTTGATGCGTATTATTTTGTCCATCCATTTTACGTTTTATTAAATTATTATTATTCGAAACTAATAAACCATCACTGAAATTATTCACGTTCACTTTATTGTCAGCCATTAAAATAAAAAATCAAAAAAAAAAAAAAAACCAATCAAAAAAGTCACAGAGAAAAACAAAAAAAAAAAAAAAAAAAAATATGAAGAAAAAAAGATTTTTTTTTCTTTCCTTTTCTTTCTTCTTTGTTTTTATTCGTTTTTAGATTTATATATGAATTTTTTTTCTTTTTTTTTTTTTATTCTTTTCTGTCGTGTTGTTTAGTTTTTCTTTTTCTTTTCTTTTTTTATAGTAGTACTTTTTTTTTTCTGTGTCTTTTTTACGTTTTCACCGTTCTTAAAAAAAAGGTTTTTTGATTTTGAATTTTTTAATCAAATAAAATCAACAACAACAAAAAAAAAATTTATATATTTTATTAAAAAAAAATAAAAATTTATTTTTTTTCTTTCTTCTTTTTTGCCAATCTTTTATTCACACTCTTTTTAATTCGACTGAAAAAATTAAACTCCACAAGAAATTCACAATAATTCTCATTGACATTAGAAAGAGAAAGAAAGAATGAATGATTTGATTTGTTGCTTTCATTCGAACAAAAGTTTTTTGAACGAAGAAATGATCGTCTGGTTTTTTTGAATTTTGAATTTTGAACGAAGAAGTTTTTTTGGTTTAAATTTTTTGAAAAAAGTAGAAATTTTTAATTTAAATATTTAATTACGTTTAATTTTCACATAAATTAAATTTGTTTTTTTTATGTTTTTTAAGAAGGATATTTTTTGAATTAACAAAAAGAACCGGAAAATTTATGTACTGACTTTTTTTCTGTTAGCCAAAACAGCGTGAGAAATAAAAATAAGAAATTAATTTAAAATGTAAAAATTGAAGAAACAAATAGAATTTTGATGAAAACTTATATTATTTGATTAAATCCTTTGCTTTCCGTTCTTGAATTATGAGTTTGTAACATTTATGTTAGACATTTTTGCTAGGACTTTCTTCTTAACCGCACGACTCCATTGGACTTATTTCAAGACTTATTTTCAGTCGGATTGAAAAAAAGTCCAATTTTTAGAGTCTACACAAGCCTTTTTTTTCAGTCCGACTGAAAATAAGTCTTGAAATAAGTCGTGTGGAGTCGTGTGGTAACCGAAAACATATGTGGTCTACACAGGACATTTGACTAAACAGAAAAGGTTTCGTTAACCGAAAAAAATTGGTATGTAGACGTTAAGTAAACGGTGTCATTTTCGATTCATTATATTTTTTGATGAATTCTGACTTTTTTTCAACATAAAATTGAACGTAAAAATTTAAATATCTTTTTTTCAATTATTTGGACTCATATTTGACATTTTACTTTGCTTTTTAAAGCTTAGAACTTCTTGAATTCTCGACAAAATAAAATGTTCACTATTTTTGAGAAACGAACATAACAACTTTTTGATAATATATTTGAAACATTCATTCGTTAAAAATTTGTAAGTATGAAGAGGAAGAAATCATTCACTTCTCTTTCTTTTTAATGTAAATACCATTTTCCTACTAATTTTTTATTTAATTAATTATTTTTTCAAATCTGTAATATTCAATCGGAATTATATTTAAAATCAATTTCAAATATACATGTAAACATAATAATTGACAAGATTTCGAGAAGATAAAAATATATGAAGAGTATTTTAAAGATAATTTTTTTTAATTAAGAAGAAGAACCAAATTGTCATTTTTTTAACAATGTTCCAGAGTTTTATTTTTTGGTGAAGTTCCTTCCAAATGAATTTTTGTTTTGTTTAATTTTAATTTTTAATCAATCGTAATTAATAATTAAAAGAAAATTTTTTGGAAAATAACAATAAAATATTTATACAAAGTTTTTAAAACAAAATAATCAAAAAATAAAACTACAAAAATTCCGAATGAAAAATGAGTTCAAAAAATTCGGCATTAGCTTCTTTAACAGCCACTTATACGGATTCCGAAAATGAAGATCAAGATTCTGATGATAGCGGTGGAAGTGAATCATCAAAAGACTCTCAGGTAAAAATTCCAAATGAAAATAATTTAACCGAAAAAGAAAAAAAAAACGTTAAAAATCTTTAAAAGTTTATGTTTTTCCATTGAAGGATTTTTAGATGAAGAGAAAAATTATAAATGGGTATTGCTGAAGTTGTATGTAATATTATCAAATTTCCTATGAGGATATGGATCGTCTACAAACGCTTTCTAGGACTAACAAATTTCTGGCCAAACTTTGAAATCTCTTAACGCAATTCATTTAAAATGATTCCCCATCATGAGTTTCTGGGTTGTCATCTTTTTTGCAGCCTTATGGGTTGTTTACACAGTGCTAGTAGCTGCCCTTGCGAGTAGTATCTCTTGGTTGTATGGCGAACGTAAATTTTGTCACATCAGTCATCTTTTCCATATTCATTTCTTTCACAATATGTTGTAAGGATGCATTTCTAAAACCCCTGTTTTTATAATTGGGGTCAAAGGTGTTCCACAGGTTTTCTTGTTCTTTATACAATTGGACAAATTTTACATTGTCTTGGATGGACCACCTTCCAGACATTATGAAAATTCAAAAACACTTTTTAAAAAGAACGTAATAACAATACGCATCGATTTGAACACTGGCCTGACAGTCATTAGGTTGTAGTTCAAACAGTACAGTTGCCAGCGAGCTACTGTCGTGTGATGTGGTGGGAGAAGGCGAGTGGACATTGAAAAAAATGTAGTAGCTCGCACGCCAGCTGCTTCCTACTTGCATTGACAGTAATTCGCATGATACGTTTACACAATGACAGTAACTGTCCCGCAGCAACTAAATTTTTTCCATATTGTAGGAATTGTATGCGTCTGTTTGGCAAATACTTATGTTTTGTATGAAAGTGAAAAGGATAAACATATTATGGACACAAGAAAAAATATATGAAACCATCGAAATCAAGATTTGAATTCTAGAAAGTTCTCAATATTCTTTAAAATACCCATTAGGGATGAGTTCTTTCCTGTTGTTTTAAATGGTACACTATTACCTTATATAAATCACCTGAAAAGCTTGACGGATTATCATTTCTGAACAGTTTTCGTGGGATAAGAGCTTATACGTGATTCGATATTTCTTCTTTTGCAATATCAGGTTGAGATTAGTCAAGGGACTAGTTTTGTCTTGCCTACTGTACTAATACGAGTTGTATAGTGGTTACAGAGTTAAGTGTAGAAACAGGCTTCGTATTTTGTGCAACTTATCAGTTAGATTCATCTATTCCAGGCATCATATATGCCATCTGGCCTTTTATTTATCGAACTAGTAAATTAAAGGGCAAGATGAGATGTGTAGTATCGATTTTCTAAGTTATGCAAGTCAGCACTCTAATTTTGTTTCCTGTCTAGTTTCATTAACGAATCTCTTACGAGGCCATGCTCCGTTTTAAATAGTTTAAACTATCTTACAGATTGATTCTATCATGAAGTCTTATGTTGAATCGAGATCAAGTCTCTGAGAGAGTATCGTAATGTGGATTAAGATTAAGATTAAGTTTTTAGAGTGTTCTTGTACTGCGATTTTTAAGTTATTTTGTATCTCCTCTTCTTTAGTGCAGTAGTTAGGTTAACTTCTCATTCTAGAGCAACTCTTCCAGCTCTATTTCTTTAAGGAATTTTATATCCGGAATGGGTCAAGAGACTGTATCTCAATTGGGAAGATGCAATATGGTTTTGGGCCTATATACTTCAACCTTTGGCTGTCTTGGAATCATCTGTATAAGGCTAAGGTCTGATGGGGGATCTGGTTAGTGCATTCACTGTTTTTATTACCTTCGAGCCTCATGTGCCGACCTGTTATCCAGTTGTTTACAATTTTATTATTCTGAGTTCGATGAGTGAGAGTTTTGAAGCATTCTTTGGGACAAGAAGTGTTACTGAGAGAGTGTTTTCAGCCGAATTAAAGAAAACCTTTTAATATTTTAAAATGTAGACTTTTTTTAACCAAATTATAATCACAAAATTCTATAATTTTAGGTAATAATTCCAATACAACAAAAATCTGATAATCATTTAAGTCCAACAAATTATCTACAATATCAATATCAACAAAAAGAAACAATTTTAAAACAAAGTAGTACAACAACAAGCACAACGACAACAACGATTATCAGTAGTACTCATAGTTCATTACGTTTAGTTAATTATAATGATGATAATGTCGTTTCGGATGATGAAAATGTATCACCAAATCATAATGATGAAATTTTAAATATGGATATATCAGAAGATGAAATTGAATTACATAAAACTCCAGAAGAAACAAATCAAATACAATATGATAAATATTCACATTATGGTTTTAGTTTGCCACCCGAACCAAAAGGTAAAGTACCAATCGAATTGAATGAGAAAATCTTAAATTTATATGATAAAATGCGTACAACAAATATGGATATGAATAAGATTATACAGGAACGTAAAGAATTCCGTAATCCAAGTATATATGAGAAATTAATACATTTTTGTGATATTAATGAATTCGGTACAAATTATCCACCGGAAATTTATGATCCATTACAATGGGGACCAGAATCATATTATGAAGAATTAGCTAAAGCACAAAAAGTTGAAATGTTAAAACGCCAGAAAGAACGTAAAGATGGTACAAGCGGTACAGATAAAAATGATCAACCAACACAAGCGAAAAAAGCTGAAGAGGATGCTAAAAAAAGGTTTGTGAATTTTTGTTTTTTTATAATCATTTATATGCCCTATGGTAGAAATACTATCACTATAACTATATTTGTAACAGTTGCGTGGGTACCTGCTTACTTGGGTATTCCGGGCAATAAACAAGCTGATTCACTCGCGAGAGAGGGGTCAGAGATACCGTTTTACGGTCCTCAACTTTCAATAGGGTCTCAAATAGGATCTAGGTAGACAATTCATCCACCGCCACCAATAGAGGTGGCAAGCTAAGATGATACTGATTGAGCCGGATGGCTAAAGGATTAGAATGTTGATGGGACTCAAGCGTAAGACCCTTAGAACCATTCTGGGTGTTGTGACAGGACATTGTTACTTAAACGAACATATGTGGAAAATAGGGATCGTCGAGAGTCCGATATGCCGGAGCATGTCTGAATGCGCAGCCATTTCTAGAATGAGACTTGCTATTCTGGGTGCGTGCACTCTGAGTATGAGAGGGGTTAGTTAACTTGGACCTAACTATGGTGATGACTTTCATTAGAACGATAAACCGGTTCGGGGAGCAGACCTAGCCTCTCAACCTACGTTTTAGGAGGGCATACAATGGTCCAGTAAGGCCTATGTTACGTGCTAAAGCCCGCAACTGTTCAAGCCCCTTCAATACAATACAATACAATACAATATTTGTAACGTATAGAAATATTCATAGGAGAAGGATTTCAAATTTTTCGATGTGTAGAGAATCAAAAATTATATCAATTTATGTATGTCCGTCTGTCCGTCCATCTACAAGATAACTCAAAAATCAGTTACTATATGTTTTCTTTTTTTTTTGTATTTCTAGAAAATCAAAGTGGGATCAACCAGCACCAGTTCCAAATACATCCGTTAAAACAAATATAACAGCACCGGCACTTACATCAAATGTAACCGGAACTAAAGGAACTGTTATATCAGCTTTTGGTTCACTACCAAAAAAAGCTTCAATATAACATATTTTATAATTATTTTAAAATGCGCTTAAATATATGTTTTAAGAAGTTTTAATTTGAAATACAAAACAAACAAAAAAAGGTATTTTAATTCTTATCATTATTATTTTTATTACTGAAGACTTCTATCGCAAAAGTATTCCAAATTGAAGATGATAAACTATTTCATAATCTTGAGTCTTGAACAACCAATGAAATACTGATGTGAACCAATTTATGACTGGAAATAATAAGAATAAAGTGATCTGTTCTCGCAGAGTTTACTTTAACGAAGATAGAATATAAATATTTCAAGAATTCTTAATCGATAGTTTCTTAATGAAGATCATTAAGGTGCAATCTACAGTAGTGTCGCTGAGAACAATCAAACAATTTATTACATGAAGAGTGAAATATGAAAAAAATCTGGATAGTTTATAAACATTCCGGAAGTGAATGAATTAACTGTGACTTGAAGTATTGAATTCCCAGCTGCAAAACAGTACATTAAAGAAGAGACAAGCGAATCCGAAATGTAGTAACGTGTTTGTTTCGAATACCATTTAAGGTATATCCATTTTTTGTGTATTTATACAGCACTCACAATCAAATGAAATAGATGTGCCACCTATGTAACCGTAACTTTACATACAGAGAATTTTCTAATTCTCAAAACAAAATGACTAAATATATATTCGGAATTTACTTCGCCCTCGTCGCAGACGGCGACGACGAAAAAAATTGGAATTTTTGCGAAATTATTGATTTACTTTCATTGAAATCGTTTTGATCTGGGTTTGTATGCAAATTTCAACTCGATCAGAAAACAATGTTTATGATCGGATCGACTCAAGTCGAATTGAAGCTGATCTGGGTTTTCATGGATGATTTTTAGATTGAAGTCGACAACTCAATCCTTTCGGCACGTTATTATTTTTGTGTAATTCTATGATAGATGATGGAAAGCAAAGCAAAGAGGCTAGACGTGCCACTTTCTGTGCTACTTTCAGCTACTGTTATCGTCGCTTATATTTGCCGGAAGCAAAAAGGATCACATGTGAATTTATTTTATTACATATGATGGTATCTCGGTGTCATATCGTATTTTGAAATTTATCTCGTCATTATCGTTCACTTTACCTAAGTAATAGTGAACGTGTACGTCCATATATCTAACGTTGTCACGTAAAAGAGCTTTATTATTACTAATAGTGAACGTGAAAGCCATTAAAGGATATCTTCGAAGTGAATTGCAACATTGATCTTCAGGTTTCGGATGAATCAATATGACTTATAGTGTTACTTGTAAAGATTCAAGTTAATACATAGCATGCCTATGTTTATCATTAAAACTTACTTTCATTAGACAAGATATGGCAGCTAGAGAATGTTGATCATCATCCGTCAGCGATAGCTTCAACACCGCTCATAAGATGAGTTTTTAGAAAATTGCGGTATTCCATAATTTGTTCAATTAATCTTAAAACTTTAGGTTCTTTTCATAGATCATGTGAACACATGATATCAGAATACTATTTCAGGCATTGATCGGATCTTTACGGTTACAGAACGAATTTGTGAATAGCAGCCATAATGTAATTTGAAGTTCTTTTTATATGTGATAATTTATATCTTAGTTTATTTTTCTAATTAGATTGAAATACATTTTTGGGTAGAAGTTTTGGAGCAGCACATTACGTGAAAATCATTGAAGAAGATGTAATTGAAATACGTACATGCAAGTTTTGATTGCCAAAATTGAAAACTATTTCCAAGCGGATCTTTACCAGCTTTAATGTTTTATGATCTGGTCACAGTCACAGTAATAAAAATGTAAGTAGAATATTTTTTTTAGAAATACTTTTATTTAAATAATATACATTTTTTTTAAAAATTATAAAATCTAATTTGTTTTACAATAAATTTATCTTTAAATAATAGCTAAACACTTAAATTAGTTATATAAAGAAAAAATAGATAAATCCCAACCACCAGAAATTCATTTTTAATATATTTAACAAAAAATAAATCAAATTATAAATTTTTTATTAGAATTAAATTGAATAGAATCGAAATAATTAGAAGATTATATTTTTGTGTCTGAATCTAGGCAATAGAAACTCTAACAAGTTTGTCAAACATTGTTAGGTTGGTATAAAAGTTGGACTGTCTATGAAGGATACCAGTTTATCAGACTAAAAGGCCTATTCTGGCGTTGTGACAAATTTTTAGTCATAACAAATTTGCAACTACAAATATGACTACTGAGATAACTCGTATTCTGGCAGACGAGTCATAATTATGTCCAAAATATCAATTTATAACAGTTTAAACTGTTATAATTCAAGCTAGTTGTCTCGGTTATTTGAGAAATACTCTCGAAAATGTTTGTATATGTCTGAAATTGTTTGTGTGTTAAAAAAAATGATGGAAATTATTCCATATTTATCAATTAAATCACTCAGAAAACACCTAATTTTGTTGTGATGGGAAATATTTTGGGTCATAACTTGTGATTTTTTTTTATAACAATTATAAGTTGTGAGCGCATCAGAATACGAATTAGTCTTTAAATAAAGTTATGACAGTAATGTCAGTAATGTCAGTAATGACAGTAATGTTATGACCGGGCTATGACTGGGCTCAGAATAAGAATATAAGTCTCACAAACTGATTTGAAAAATATTAAATAGTTTTACCAAAGATATTAAATTAATAAAAGATGTGGAAAGTTCAAAAAAGCTTTTATATAATATAAGTAATTTACATTAGGTTTTATAATAAGAGTTCTACGCTCGTAAAAGTACCTTCCATAAGATCTAATGTAGTTTACTCATGAATTTTATATATCTTTACTCATTTATATCTTTGGTTTTTTTTTTTTTGGCAGAGCTGGTTTTAAATTGGGCAAGCTTTATGAAGTGTTTATGCTTTGCTTGGGGTCCGTGAAATTATACAAAATCAATTTTGAGGAACATACACAGTAGGAACCGCTTAGGTATTCCAAATGAAAAGATGTACTTTGTAATAGAATTTAAATAATACAAGCTTATTAGCTTATTAGTCTTTCTTTTCTGAAGACCAGGTTTTTGATGATCTTGCTAGTTAAAAATAGTTTTGAGAACAAACTAAAAGTACACAATAAAGTTCCAAACAACACAATTGACGTATATAACGAGTAACGACTTTTATAACTCATAACAGAGAGTCGAATAGTAGTGGTTAAAATCTATAATTTTTGTCCAGTAATTCGATAATTTGTCCTAGGCTTGGAATACCGCTCGCAATCATCTTTAATACCCATTAATGCCCATTAATTACAGTTTATCTAAGACAAAAAATACAAAACATTTGCTTTCCGCCAATAGATGGCCACCACTTTGTAGTTTTGATCATGCAAAATTATACTATAGGAGAAAAAGATAATTTTTTATATGATATAATTTGATTTATTTTTAATTATGTTTTTATTTTATAACCCCGAAATTTTAATAGAAATATAATATAATAAATAAATTAAATATAAATTTAAATTAGTTTATTGAATTAATGAATATTAAATCTTTAAACTTGAATGAAGGAAAGAATGAAAGATTATACTTCTTCTATATTTCAAATATTGGTATTTTTTCTTTCTACGCATATACGTCATCAGTGCCCCGGTATACATTTCAAGTATTTGATAAATTATAATGAAATGAAAATTTGTTTCAAGTAAAGTTTCATTTTAGAAACAATTTATACTTCTTTTTTGTAATAAAAAACTATAATAACCAACGAAAGACTGGACTGTTCTTTCACAGTTTGTGTTTCGAAACTATGGAAGCGCACGTAAGTTGTTTCAGCCATATAAAAATTTAAACTAAAGTTGAAACGACTTACTGTTTGGTCGAATTAAAACTGTGAAACAACTTACGTGCTAACAGCCCAGATTAGAAGGCTCCTCATACGTCACGAAAAAAAAATGGCCGAGTTACGTAATTCGTATAATTTTGTATTCTTTGTTATTCATTCATTCAGTCGACTTGTGAGTTTATATAATAAAATATTAAAAAATTAAAAAAAAAAAAATTCAACTGCAATTCAGAAATTTTTTTAGAAAATAAAATGCCTTGCAGGTACATGTGAAGCTTAGCGGGTAAAAAAAAGTATATAGAAAAATTTTATTTAATTAATTAATTAATTTTTTTTACTTTTAATTACTTCTTCAAATTGAAAATTTTAATTTTTTATAAATTAATTATTTGGAATTATAGCTGTTTTTAGCTATAAAATATTAAAAATTAAAATATTTAATAAATAAAAATTAAAGAAAAAAAAATATTATAAATTAAATTGCACATAAATTCTATTGCGATTAATTATTTAAATTAAATTAAAAAATTAAAATATAAAAATTGCACATTTATTTATTTTATTGCATTCATTCCCATTTTTTTTTATTTTGAATATGAAATAAATTAAAAAAATTAAATTAATTAAATTAAATTAATTAAAATTAAATTATTATTTAATAAAAAAAAAAACAAGGAAAATAATACTAAAATTAACAAATTATTGCCTTCTGTTTTTCGTATTAAATTAATTTCCCTTTTTTAAATTTTAAAAAAAAAGGGAAATTATTTTTTTTTTAGAAATTATTGCACTTCCGGCCTTTTTTTTTTAAATATCACAAATTTTATTTTCATAATATTTATTTTTTATATTTAAAAATTTACAAATAAAAAAAATCATCAATAATATTTTAATTTAAAACTAATAATAAAATATTGCAACGATTTATTTTTAATTAAACAAAAAATAATAAAAAAAATAAAGTAAAATTTTTAAAATTAACAACATTTAAATTTTAAGTGAGCGATTTTTATTCTAAAAAAAAAAACAACATAGCTTTTTTATTGCACTCATTTTTTAGTTTTTCTTTAAAAATGAAAAATATATATTAATTAAATAATAATAAAAAAACAAAATTAAATAAATATTGCAACAAAAATTTAGGATTTTAAATATTAAATTTAAAAAAAAAAACGTAATTTTATAATTAAGAAACTATAAAAAAAAACAAAATTAATAAAAACGTGTAACGTGCTCACATAGCTACTATTTTAAATGATTTGCTGTCGTATTCTTGAATTATATACATTAACGCCTAAATTGGTATTCTGAATCTGTATCTATCGGAACAGCGATTCAGGCGTAAACATGCATGTAGTTATTGAGTTTGAAACACATGTGTTTCTTATTCGTCATTTTTTGTTTTTTTTTTTTAAATAAAAATTTTTTTTTTGTTAAAATTATTAGAAAAAAATTATTTTATTTAGTTTAGTGCAAAATGGTGCTAAAGTAAAAATTAATTTAGTTGAGAATTAATCGTTAAGCAGAAAAAAATTTTTTATTTAAAATTAACGAAATCTTTCATACAATTTACTAATGGAAAAATACTGACTAGCTCGAGGGGACATCAGAAAAATTGGTGACAAAAAATTTCACGACGGTATAAATAATTTCCTTTTCAAAATTAGATTTAGCGAGGTGGCAAACCCTTTTTTTCATATTAGGGAAATTTTTTCAAAAAAGGTGGCAAAAAACGTCGACAAATGTACGCCTGAATCGCTGTTCGGATGTCCAATAATAGAGCCAGATTTAAATTTCACGCTATTTTCGTTTCATTGAGTACTAAAATCGTGACATCTGTCATCTGCCATTGTTGCTATTAATAGTCATGCACGAAGGAACGACATTACTATTGAAAGTTTGTCAAATTTCGAGCGCCTACTGTGCTCAAAAAGACAATTTCACAAAATTCAAATCGTGCGTTTCTTTCGGATCATTCTTCAGTAAAAAAATCTATTGTAGTAGTTGTTGTTGTTATAATTTTATTGGTAATTTCCTTGAGAAACTAAATAATTTTATATACCTAATTTTCATTTTGAATTTTCTTTTTGTTAATACTGAATTTTGAATTTTATTTCACTTTTTATTAAATCGTAAAGATATAGACAGTTTGACAGGAAACTTACAGAACAGTTACATACCCATATAATATCAGAATACCGATTTAGGCATTAATCGGCTCTTTATGGTTACAGAATGAATTTACAGTTTGTGAATACCAGTCTTAGATTGGTATTCACAAATTCAATCGCAAAGATACAGACGGTTTAAAAGGGAACTTACAGAGTTGTTACATAACCATATAATATCCGAATACCAATTTAGGCATTTATGTAATTTTGATTACACAATTCTTTGTATGTAAAGTTACGGTTCTATAGACATCAGATTTGAGAAGATGCGACTGTTTTTCTGTGTTCAGAATTTAACTAGAACATGCTGGATAAATAAATATGGAGTTATTGAATTTCTTATGAAAGTAACTAGTGTGTAGAATTATATAATCCTGTCATAGGTAAAAATTTAATCGTATATACATAACCAAGATCGTAGAGGACACATTCAACTTCACCAATAACGGAAGTTTAGTTGGCTAATCCCAGTAGACGTTCGTATCCTGATCGTTTGTAATGGTGTCGAAGTTAATTCGTACAAATAGATTAGTTATACATCCAATAAGTACAATTTGAGGTTTTTGTAGCTTCCTCTCTATCTATTATAGGACTGGCCTGTATTTTAAATTATTTATTTTGAAATTTCTTTTCACAATTTTTGGGATGATCTCCGTTTTTGATTTTATATAGAATAAATGAATACAGGACTTTTAGTGGTTAATATTCTCCAATTTTAAGAACGGAACTACTTTGTTTTTTGAAGAAATTTTATAATCTTTCTTTAACCCTTCCTTTTGAGCGTTCGAAAAGTTGTGTTTTCCTCATCGAGTAAGTAGTGACTCCTAAGATGCTGTTTCCTTTTTGTATTATAATGTTCTCAGTATGCAAAGACCTGACGTTTATCAATGCTTATTTCTATTTAACACAATTATTTTCTCAGACAGTTGTCTTTTAATTAACAAATGTATTAGTTTTTTTGAAAATTTCGTATATTTTTAAATAGAACTGAATGTGTTTCAACACTTTCAGCACCAGATTCGCATAGATCTTCAGAATTTCCTTCATCATCAGTTTCCGATGATGCATATGGACTATCATATGTTTCATCATTAGTTTCATTATCATCATCATGATCTTCATCATCCGATGAATAGATTTGTATTTTTATTGGTTTTTCTAAATCACAAAATTCATCAATAATATTTTCATTAGGCTCGTCATGATCACTTTCATTTATTTCCATTGTATCTGATCGATCTTCGATCGTATCAATACCTAATAATAAATTTTTATTTAAAATTGTTTTAAAATTATATTTCTCATAAACACGTCTTGTATATTGTTGAGTTTTTGTTTCATTTGAATCACCACTTATATAGCCACTATCAAATTCATTACGTTTTATATGGAATTTTGAAAATTTCAAATTTGTATCTAAACTTTTACAATGATTTATTTTCATTTTTATTATTTTATCATCAATTAATGAAAACCGTCCATTATCACGTTGTATTATTTCCGATACTATTGATTTTGGTTCATAAATATCAGAATCTTTTCCAAAATCATTATTATTTGTTGTAAATTTTGATGTTGCTAAATTTAGAAATTTCCTCCATGCATTTTTAATATCTTTTGATTTTTTTGTTATTATTGTATTATTACGATCACATAAATCATCAGCTATTTTCATAACATTTATTGGTGGCGATATAGTATCAATTTCACAACGATATATTTTTTGTATATTCAATTTATCTTGTCTTAAATGTGAACATGTTGTTAAATTTGGTACTTGTAAATGTTTTCTTGTTTTACGATCATTTATAAGATCATTTGTATGATCATTTGTGTGATCATTTGTGTGATCATTTCTATGATTGTTTCTATGATCATTTGTATGATCATTTGTATGATCGTTTCTATGATCATTTGTATGATCGTTTATATGATCATTTCTATGATCATTTCTATGATCATTTATATTACTATCCTCTATAATTTCAATTTTATTAGGATCTTCATGATATTTTTCTTCATTATAACGTAATGAATGTTGTTTTTTAATAATGGCACTTGTTTTAATTAAATGATCTTTATTAGATGATAGAGTTTTATTAAAATCATATTCCGAGGTCGTTTGTTGGGTATCTGAAATACCGGTAATTTCAGTGGATTCATCGCTACTACTATTATTACTGGTCGTTTCAAAATGTTCATCTGTTGTATAATCAGTGATAATCTCACAGAAATCATCAGTATTCCAACCCGTTAAGTTTTTTCGTTGTTCATTATTATTATTATTATTATTACTATGAATTTTTGGTATATCATAATAATTATTATTATGATTTTCTGATGGTATTACATCTGGTGGCATAATTTTCTTAATAATATGTTCTTTATCATCAGCGGTTCTACGTTGCCGTTTAGTATGTTTCGCTTCTAATGTTAATAGACGACCATTTTCAATGAAATCATTCAATTTCGGACGTTGTAATTGTTTCTGTGATGTTTTTAATTGATAGATTTCTCTTAAACTACCAAAACATGGTTTATATTTTTCCTCATTGCTATTATTATTATTATTAATAATATTATTATCATTTTCTTGAACATTATTTTGTATATTACGAAATGAATTACTTGAACGTAATATTAATTGATTTGTATTTATATTATTAAAATCTGGTAATGATGACATATTTTCTAATGATGAATAATTTTCATTAACCGAATTTGTATTATTATTATTAACAAAATTTGTTGATTTCTTTAAATAATCTGACCATGGATTATAATCGTTTAATATAAATGATTTTTTAACTTTACGATCTAATGTGTCCGGTTCAAATTGATCACTATCTGTTGATATATCTGTATCTGGATTATGATCAACTTCAATTGTCATACTACCTAAAACTGGTGTATCATATTTAATACGTGGCGCCTGTGTTGTAAGGTGTGTCGTTGATTTCTTTTTTATAATATCTTTATTTTTAATATCTGTAAGTAAATATTTTCGATTTTTCGGATAATTTATATTCGTTTGTAAACATGTTTCACCATCTTTACGAAAACCTTCAACTTTATCATAAACTGTATTACAAATTTCAACTTCTTCTTCTAATGGTAATGCTGTACTTAAACTTGGGCTAGGCTGTGAACTAACATCAGAATTTGATGGTGACGATAATGGTGATGATGATGATATTATTTTATTTATAGATTTCTTTTTATTTGTAATACGTTCTAAACTATCAGTTTCATAATCAACAATTAAATATTGTGGTGGTGAACGACGTCTATAAATTGGTGAATCCGGTTGATATTGTCGTATTGATTTTATTGTACTATAATATGATGTAGTTGGCAGATTATTAGAAGATTTACGAAGATTTAATGTATTACTATCATAATCTGGTGTTGGTATATTATATTGATTATTTTGATAATCTTTTGCTAATGCTTCATAAACCATATCTGGCATATGTTTATAGTTTTTCAATAGTACATCATTATTTATTGGATTCGAATATTGATCAAGAATTTCTAGATTTTTATTTGATCTTATTGATCTTAACGATGATGATGTTTTACTTCTTTGTGATAATGGTGATGAGGTATCATTAAATTTAGGATTATTATAAATTTCTGTTGTTTTTGTATCTGATTTTTGTAGATCTATAATTTTATCAATCTTACAATATTGTTTTAATGAATGTGATATAATTTTTGGTGGTTGTGTGATTTGTTTATCATTTTCTTGAGATTTAATTATTGATATTAATTGATCATGTGCTTTAACATTTTCTAACCATTTTTCAATACTATTTCTTTTATCACCACAATTTTTACATATATGATTTTCATCACAACCAATACAATTATATTGTTCAGAATTTTCATCAAGATTTTCATTTTCTTGTTGATTTTGTTGTGGTTGTTGCTGTTGATATTCTTCTGGTATTATATTTAATGATGGTTGATAACGTTTTGTTGCCATTTTATATTTAGCAATTGATATAACTTCACGAATTTTTGTTAGAAATTCTATAGCTGCTGGTGGTGGTGACTATATTATGAAAAAAATCTATTTTAATTTTATTAATTACTTTTAAAAGAGATTGAGATTTTTTTTTTAGTGTTTTACATACCAATAATAAATGTGGTTCAAAATATGCTGGATTAAAATATAATTTCTTTCGTATTGTACCATTAACAATTGCACGCATATTTTCTAGTTTCTCTTCAGAACACATTTCTTCAATGACAGAAACATTTTCTTCCGGAAGACATTCATTTTCTTGATTAGCCAATTGTATTTGATCAAAATTATCATTTGAACAATTTGAATTTGTTGTATCATTATTTGTTGGATGAATAATTACAGATGTTTGAATCTATAAAATAAACAAGAAAAGAGAAAAAAACATAATTTAAAATAAGGTTATTCAGGAAAGAACATTTTGAAATAGATTCTAATAATCATTCGAAAGATTCATGGAAAGTATTCATAGATTGTAGAACTATAAGATCCTATCTGATTATATGTCACAAATAAAAACCCATCTAATACACATAACCAGGATAGCAAGCAAATACTGTTCTCTAAAAAAAAGAAAAGGTATCCAACTTCGGTCATAACTAAAGTATGGGTAATTATAAAGTATCCCAACTTCCTATCCTTGCCGTGACGATGTTTTTCAGATTTCGACTGTAAATTTTCAAACAATTTTCTGTCCACTATTGACATAGATAGAGGTACTAATTGTACGTATGAGCGACAGACAAATATGATTTAACCTAACATTTTGACTACATTGTCAATAAAGATAATTCTATGCTTGGTTTTATGAAGCGTTGGTCAAAAGAATTTAATAATTCCTGTCTTTACTAAGTCTTTATATCTTTTATTTGTTGGACCATAGCTTGAGGTTGCCAGTCAGTTTTGATCTCTACAACTTGCGGTTGTAATTGGCAGAATAGAATCAGTCCAGGGAAAGTTTCTAAGATTTGAATTTCGTGGTCTCCCTTGGAAGGATAGCTAAATTCTTCCACCATACAGTGATCCCCTTAAAATAATTCATCTCCAACCTTTTTCCAAAAGAAGGGTGGTTGCAGATATTGTTTTCATTCATCAACTTTTGACTGGCGAAATTATTTCCCTAAAAATTCAGGCGGATATAAAGTTGAGCTTTAACCAAAGAGCACTTAGACTGACTGAGTTCTCTCACATCAACTTTCATCGAACTGAGTATGGGAAAAATGAATCAATCACACTTATGCTTCATGAAGTTAATTTAAATATTGAATGTTTTGATTTCTCTTGACAATAAAAGACTGGTTAAGAAGAAACTTTACAAATGCGTCCCCTAGTGAGCTCATTGCTTTTGGCTTTTCGCTTTGAAAATTATACGTATTTTTTTGCTAGCTTGGGGTACTTTATAATTACTCATATTTCGGGCATAATGAAGATCGTACATAGAGTGGAGGCTCAGGAAAAGAGAGACAGTCTACAAACTAGGGACTGAAGAGAGAATAGGCACGATCCGCTGACCTCTTATCAAAATAATAAAAAATAAAAAGTGTTAGAAATTGTTTATTAAACATAAAATAAGTGAAAATTTGATTTATTGGAAAAATTTATATTTATCTATGTTGCACTAACATAATGTAATCTAAAAAAAATGATAGATAGCTAAAGAGAAGGGGCTCTGAATTTATATATACTTTTATTAAGAAAAACAACATCATGCCTTGTAAATAAAAAATCAGGGCGGCAACGAAATGTCATATAATTCTAAGAATAAACGCTAGCTCACTCGTCAGTTTTCACATTTTCTTAGAAAGTCATTCATACTGTATACTTATACTGTGGTTGAGTCTATACTATATGTCTGGTACGTAGTTCTACATAAGGATGACAAAATTATAATCGGCAATAGATTTAAATAGTTACAAAAGTGTTTATATACTTACATTTTTATGTCTTTCCATTATTGTTGAATGATTATCTTCACATTCTGAATTTGAATTTGATAAATCACTCATAAAACCCGAATGATCACTTAAATTTGGATAATGTTTTAATAATGGATTATTTTTAATAATACCAATTTCTTGACAATCTGTTGAATTTCGATGATTTGAACGTTGACTATTATTACGTTGATTTAAATTTATATTTCCATTTGTTTTATTACTATATATACTATCGGTACGCGAGAATGATGGACCAAATGTAACTTGATCATTTTTCGAATAAATCGGTTCATTTTTTATATCCAGATTTATTGATCCAGTTCGATTAATATCTGGTAATTTTGTTTTACGTTTTTTAACATGTAAATATAGAAATACTGATGCAACATATATTAAACCTAATAATAGACTACATATTCCGATAACAACATATTCTTTTGTACTAAGTCCATCCGTTGGTGTTGATAAATTCGTATGTGTTTCAGCTTGAAATAAAACTTCGGAAACATCTAAAATAAAAATTTTTATTTAAGTATGAAATTTTCATTGTTTTTTTTATTGATAAAATTAATGCCATGCCTCTAGTATCAAAATTTGCTAATTTTCATTAAATTTAGTGATACTAGTAGCTTGGTATATGATAAAATTGTATTTCAATGTGTTAAAAATTTCATTTTACTTTAACTTTGCAACTTTGCAAATTTTTGATTTTACACTTTGCAAAAATTTGCAAAGTTGCTGAACTAAGTTTCTGATTAATCCAAAACATATTTTTGAATAAAATTGTATTTTTTCTTTTTTGTAAATTCACAAACTTACTATTCAAATACTTAACAGGACTTCCATTAACACGAAATGCAACGCAAGGTGTGAAAATATTTTTTATTGGAGTATCTGCAAAAAAACGCAAACTGTATTAGAAATAATTAAAAAGAAAAACGTATATATATAATAATAATACCTTCAGTTAAATTTTGATTACGTAAAATCGATGATAAAGACATATCTCGACACATTAAATGAACTAAAATCAAACGTCCTTCCATTTTATGTCTTAAATCAGTTTCTCCAAGCCACTAAAAAATTAATTTTAATCGTAAAATTTACTATAAACTAGTTTAAATAAATTTACTTGTAAAAATGTTCGTCCTTCATCACGAAATAAACGAAATGGAAAATCAGTATCAATTGGATTACGTAATTCTGACCAACCTTTTGGTGTTAAATATTGTGAACCAGTTACAGCACATATTGGAGTGTTTACACCTAAAAGAAATAAGAAAAATAGACATTTTTAATCTAAAATAATGAATTTAATTATGGTTTAGATATAGGATTGATGTTTGTCTTAGATTATCGATTTAAGTGACAGAGTGACAACTTAGCTAGGTGCCACACTAAATGATAATGATATGATGATTTAGTGATCTTCTGATTTAGAAAATCACATGGAAAATAATGAACTGATCATCACATCAACTGTTTATGCCACACTTAACAAAAATATCACTTGATTTTACTTAGCAAAATTTCAAATTTCAAAAAAAAAGAAACGCCAACGGATTTCTCGAAATCGCCTAAACAAGCAGAACACTCGAAAAAATTTGCTGATAGTAACTACATGAACACATCACCATCATTTATGTGTGGCACAATCCATTAGAATATATACGTTGATGATAATCACTACATCATTAGCATCACCACATCGACACATCACTCGTAGATATAGAATCTGCTTTTTTTGGATAAAAATCATTACTTAAATGATTAAATATTCAGATTTGAATACAAGCTTAGGTTAGGTTATGTTATAGTGGCGGCTGTTAGGTCTCACATAGACCACATTGGGTTCATAGCAATACCACCATAGTTTATTGACCTACTAGAGTTCCCATGGTATTACGAGACCTTTTCGAATCAGGGACACTGTAAGATCTTCCTTATATTTTGTACTCTGAGGTCTCTTCTAGATCTTTGAGAAATTGTTGGCCCAGGATTTTCAACCGTGTCCTTACAAATGCGTGAGAGTGTCAGCGCAAAGGCTCAACGGATTCAACCTGATCCGGTTCTTCGCAGCTCTTGCAATGAACGGTTGTAGAGAGTTGAAGTCTGAGTACATGCATCCTAATAAGACACAAGTTAGCTTTTTTCTTATTGTATGATTTCGACATACTTTTAATATTTTTGCAGGAGGTGATTTCATCCCACTTTCTTACTTCATTATTCCTGTCTACAGGTTTTGGTTCTAGTCCCCAACTATTTATGTTCAAATGATTTTGATATTAATTAAAATAATAAAAAAATTGTGTTTCACCTGTAAAACTAATTTCTCGGCTTGGATGAATTATTTGTCCTCTTAATGGTAAAAATACGAATGGTATTTTCTCTGAAGATGATCCACTGATAAATGGTGATAGTGTGCACTCTAGAAAAAAGAAATGAATAAGGTGAAATAAAATAAGTAAATGTTTAAAGTGAAAGTTAAGCAATGCTAATAAATTGGCCTTATTCAAAAGTTTTGTAAATAAAAAAGTGTAAAATAAGTTTTCATTTCACATCATAATAAGTAATAAGTAAATTTAAAACAGAAATATTAAAACAATTGTTTTAAAATTCTAATGAAACTTGTTAATTTACATTTTTCTCATCATTAATTCATTTTTAAATATCTTTTAGTTAGGCCTATTTTTTTTTTTCTAATGAAATATTAAGAAAATTTATAGAAATGTGTTTTAAGAAAAAAAATACTATACTATTCAATATCTTCAGTTTGGATGACAAGAGAAAGTTGTTCCGTAAATAATGTATTTTGTTTTTATTTTTCTCAAGACGCGACATCATTAACTTTTTTAAATTTTTCATGATCAGCGATCTTCATTTGATCTTAATTGGATCTTTACAGATTTTTGGATGGATCTTTCCTCATTGTGATATTATCGTATGATTCTAAATAGCAACCAGTAATTTTTTAATAATAATAACGGCTCAAGTTGAGCCTAAATTGTGGATTAATTTCCATAATAAAGTCATTCGTTATTAGGAATTATATAAAAGTCTTCTCAGTTCAACCATCGGTTAATATACCCCACAGTCGAATTGGCTTTATATGAACCAAGGAGTCAAAGTGAAGTCTGAAGTTAGGCTCACTGTCACAAGTAACTCCAAAGTCAGTAATACAACTAACTGTAGAAGAGAGTTGCCAATATAATAATTGCAGTAGAAGTTATCATGTTTACGAGAAAAGTGATAATCCTATACTTCTCCTAAGGTTATTTTTATGACACCAGAACAGCGATTCAGGCGTACATTTGTCGACATTCGAAGTCACTTTTCCAAGACACCACATATGGTTGATAAAATGCGTCACTGTGTGTGCAAGTGTACGTGTATTTAGTCATTGAGTTCGAAACATATGTTTTTATTATTCGGAGAATACATTGTCATTTTTTGTTGATTTTTTTTTTAACTAAAAATTTTTTTTTTTTTTGTAAAATTATTATTTTTTTAAAAGCGAAAAATATTTTTTTTTAGTTTAGTGCTAAATAGTATTAAAGTGAAAATTAATTTAATTGAGAATTAATCGTTAAACAGAAAAAAGATTTTTTATTCAAAATTAACGAAATATTTCATTCAATTTACTAACGGAAAAATACTGACTAGCTCCAGAGGACGTCAGAAAAATTGGTGACAAAAAATTTCCCGACAGTATAAATAATTTCCTTTTCGAAATTAGATTTAGCGAGGTGGCAAACCCTTTTTTTCATATTAGAGAAATTTTTCAAAAAAGTTGGCAAGAAACGTCGACAAATGTACGCCTGAATCGATGTTCAGGTAACAAAATTAGTAAAATATTTCTAGAGTGAATCGAACGATTGGATCACCTCTACGTAGAACTTCATATTGTCTGCGTAGTTGGAAATCTTATTAGATTACAGAAGTTATATAAGCTACATCATTGATAGCTATAATAGAAGTGGTCCTAAATGACTACTCAGAGAGTGATCTTCATCATCGAATCTTTTTTATTTTATTTTATTTTGATCGTTAATTGATAATAGTTTTTAATTGTTTTGATCTTGTTAAATTATTTAGTCGATTTTTCTTCTAAATGTAAAATTTTGATATGATCGGTATTATGATCTTCACTGGATATTGTAAACCAAATCTTGATTACTATAAGCTGAACAAATTTTGCAAGTTTCTATATGATCTTGTGATTTTGATCATAATGATCTTTACATTGATCATGGTAAATTATTAAATCGATAATTTACATTAATTTGATCACTGATCTTAAATTATCCGCCTAGATCTTTATAGATAAGAACTATAAACTTGGGTTTTTTATTTTATAATATTGAATTGAAAACGACTAAAATATCAATTTCATACAATGTATAAATTCTTCGAATTTTATGTAAAATTGAAAGAAGTATATACGAAATACATTAAAGTGCATGTAATAGTACCATAATTTCTTCTTTTTTTTTTTAAAAGCGGTACATAATAAAGACACATATAATACCGTCAAGATTTCTTCATTATCATTCCTCTTGATTTCTAGATCATTATTAACTTAACTTTTGTTATATAAATTATAATCTTCATTGCACTTTAAAAATGGCCTCAAGATGATACGCGTGCCATAAAATAACATGTTTTTGTGGTTTTATGATGTTCGAATTTTTTCTTAGCAATTTGTTATCTTTTATAATTATAGTATATACTAGTAAATATATTCTAAAAGACTTCCAAGATAATTTTTCTTTTAAGCACAACCTATATATAGGGTTTTTCAATAAGAATTTTCTTTTCCGCGATCATTGAGCAAGATTATATTACTAAAGTTTAATGTCATTGGGTTTCTTTAATGAATGGATCTGGTCATGCTTTAACGGTAGAATGTATCAGTTCTTGTTTTGCTCTGTTAAATCCATTCCCTTTTTGGCGACATCTGGTGTCCCAAAAGGTAGTCATTTAGTACCCTTTTTCTTCATACTAGCTATCAATAATGTAGCTGCTGTAATTATAACGTCTTGCTTTGCGAAACTTACCATGGAATGATCCTTTACTGTTGCCACCTTACAGTGATATGCTGAAATTCTTAAGTTTGGATTCTCTGGAAAAGTGGGGAGAAGTGACAGATGTAATTTTCGTTCATCAAATTTTTAATGAGGCCATTGATGCCGTCAAAATTTTAAGCAAAATGTACCTAAATTCTAACATTTCTTCGTTGAGATCCGTGGACTTGTTTAAAATCAGTTTCCACCGGACAGATTATGGAAAGAATCAACCGGTCTCTCGAATGCTGTGTGTGGCAAATTCCAATGCACAAGTTTTTGAATTTTGCCTCAGTAAATATGAACTTATATAGTTCCTAATAATTAATGACTTTATTATGTATTAATTTCAACCTTTAGGCTCGATTTGAGTTGTTTTTATTATTGTAGAATCCAAGAGCAATTGTTGAACAATCATTACATTCATCTTGTGTTGCTATTTGGTATACTTTATGGGCATCATTGGACCGTAATTCATGATATAGAGATATGCAGAAATGTGATTGAGAATTTTTCCGAAAGAATCGATGTCTGCAAACATAGTTGTGGTTGATATTTATCAGATATTGTTCTTGATTCATAAAATGTAGAGCCTCTACAATATGGGCAGATTTAAGAATTCAGTCGGCTGTGCAGGTGAAGCAGCCAGACGTTCAAAAATTCAGAAAATTTGACAAGCAGTCAAAGCAGATGTTCGAAAATTCAGTTGAATGCAGCATTTGCCCGCAGTCGATGAAGTCAATTGATTTCGTTTGCTCTGATTGCAAATGGTAATATAAGGATTTCGTCAGATGTTGTAATAATGGAAGAGGGAGTATAAAAATTAATAAATTTTGTAGAAATAATTAATAATTTGCCGCAATTGCCTAGCTGTTAGTAAATAGCTGTCAATTACTCTGGAGTCATTCGTTCAAAAATTCAATAAAAACAGCCAACTTTGCCTGCAAATGACGTCAATTGACTGCATATTTTTTTTGCAGGCGGCTGAATTCTTGAATCTGCCCTATATTTCAATAAAGAAATTCTGAACTTTCATCTAAAATGTGTAAAATGTGAAATTTTTAAAAAAAAGTTCTTATTGAAAAACCCGCTAGAATGTTATTTATGAAAAACATTGATCGCGGAATAGTCATTTTATGTGCGGTTCAAAGATTACGTACTAGAAGTATAAATATTTTATAAAAAAAGACCAGTTCATGTTTTATGGTTTGAATATTACATATTGTAAATGAATTCTTTATAAAAACTAGATCTTAGATTAAGAAATAATATCTATCTATATTTTAATGATCACAAAACTATTAACTTAAAATAGATAGATTTTATATAGTATATTTTAAATATTGTTATTTATTATTCAAATTAATCTATATATTTATTTTATTAATAAATTCTTTGATGAGTAGTTCTGATGATTCTTAATATTCTAATATATAAATGGATTATAGTAGAAAATAAAATTGTCATATTAAAATATTTAATACGATAAGATAGAAATCGATATTAAAGATTTCCTGATGTTAAGCCTATTTAAGATGTATTATATTTATAAATTAAACTAGATTAAATAAGCTTATTTGGTTGGTTATCATTTCCGCATTTGATAATATTACCAAATTAATTTAAACTGGTTATGTATTTATAAGTTTCCCAAGTATTATAAACACTTTTATTTTATTGAATTTTTCATGTATAAAACTTAGGTTTACATTGGGTGTCTACATAAAAACGCCAGATTTAAATTTCGCGGTATTTTCATTTCATTAAGTTAACTGTACTATCCCCACGACTCCATTAGACTTATTTCAAGACTTATTTTCAGTCGGACTGAAAATATGTCCAATTTTTCCAGTCTCCACAAGACTCTTTTTCAGTCGGACTAAAAAAAAAGTCCAAATTTTCGAATCTCCACAAGACTTCTTTTCAGTTCGACAGAAAATAAGTATTGAAAAAAGTCTAATGGAGTTGCCTGGGAAAATCTTGGCATCTGTCCTCTGCCATTGTTGCTTTTAATAGTCATGGAACTCTGCACGAAGGATTGAAATTATTATTGATAGTTTGTCCAAGTTTCGAAGGCCTACTGTGGAACAAAAGGACAATTCCACAAAATTCAAATGGTGTGTTTCTTTCAGAGTATTCTTTACTAAATTAATTATTAAATTCCCGGTCGAATGAGGTATGGATCATACCTGTAGGACCCAGAATATCTGAGATATGCGTATACCTTGATACTAGAGAATTTTTAGATTTCCTGTCCTAAAAAGGAATATTTTTGAAAATGTCGAATGGCATTTAATTCGTTATTAAATTGATCGTCGAATGAGTTATGGGTCGTATCGAAAGGATTCAGAATACCCGAGATATACCATATACTTTAAGTTACGCAAATTAAATCTTGCACTTTTATTGGGACTCCCTATACATATAGAAAAATTATGAAATACTTGTATATTGGCTAATTTTAATAACTGAGCAATAGTTGTGAGAACTGAACAATAGTTGTGACAACTTAGCAATAGTTGTGACAACTGACCAATAGTTGTGATAACTGAACAATAATTGTGGCACCTGAGCAATGGATGTGACAAATGAGTAATAGTTGCGACAACTGAGCAATAGTTGTGACAACTGAAATATGTACATTGTATCACAACTAGTTAATGACTTTACAATTATCCTATGTGTACTTTAAGATCTAGGCAGATAATTTTCTGTTAAGAAAATAATACGTAATACTATTAATAAGGAG
The DNA here is from genome assembly GCA_963422695.1 of Xylophagus ater. Taxonomy (NCBI): domain Eukaryota; kingdom Metazoa; phylum Arthropoda; class Insecta; order Diptera; family Xylophagidae; genus Xylophagus; species Xylophagus ater. The sequence goes on from OY730484.1 coordinate 40,905,178, forward strand.
AAAAAATTGACAAAATTAAAAATTAGACAAGTACTATACTTTTTTGACCAGCCATGGTTAGTTAAGGTTGGAAAACTATTTGAGAAGTGTATAGTGTCAGCAAAGCCGTGAAGGTCATTTACCCTAGATATGCTATTCTATACATAACCCTATACTATATACTTTATGAATTAATAAGAAATTTACAATTTTTAACTATAAACCTATATTTTCTATCAAAATTACTTCTTGCGTAAATTTTGGGACACCATTTATTAGAACTTCTAGCTCAGTTTTGTATATATCTGTCAATTAGGGTAGAAAATAAAGCGGTTAATCACTTGAAGTAAACTATTTAAAGTAAAGTGTAAAGATTGAGACAAAACCTTCTTTTTATGAGAGATAAAACCTAATCAATTTTTATTAAGATACATGTTTTATATACACAAACTACTATTACTTTAACCATTTAATTTATATCATTTAAATGTTCTCATTAAAACGTTTATTTTTATAGTCTTCACTTTAGTAATAAAAAATCTAAATAGAACATTAAAAACGATTTACCTTTAAGTGTTTGTCTTAATTAAAGTGATAATAAAATCAGATAAAAGTTAGTATCTATTATAAAAGAGTTTATTAGTGCGCTTGAGCACTGCTCAAATGAATTATATAAACTTTAAAATAATAGTAATTCAAGTGAATTTATTAATAAAACTTTTTTTTAATATTTCTTCGATAAATATATATTCTTTTCGGTATATTTGTTAAATATTAATCATAAATGTTTAAATTCACTTTTTAATGGTACTGGATTTGAATGGGGATCAAAAGGAAGTCTACCGCCATATTGATTAAAAGTTATGTATTTCAATAACTTTATTTATAACATTTATTATGGATTCTAAAAGTGTAAGGATTGTTATTGAATTCCCCATATGGCAATTAGATTATACTATATATGTATAATACTTTAGTGATAAATACTTAATTGACACGCTCAGTTGAATGTTCCTAGAGAAGCGCACTTGGAATAAAAACGATATCAGAAAAAAAAATCCAAAAAAAGAAAAACCATACGTGTTGAAAGTCTCTTTCAAATGGACTTCTTTATTCTATACATTGTATTTAGCCTACAATGTTTTCAGATCAATTTACTTACCATGTATATCATCCACACATATCCCAAGATCTTCTCTGTAGGTATTCAAATACGGAAGACATCGGCATTTGCAAGTCTTTGAGTTTTGTACATTATTGTTACGTTGTTTCGTTGAGACATCTTATATAAAACAAAAAAAAGAAGAAATATAGAAGATACAAATAGTTATATGTTTTTAGTTTAACATTGGTAGATATCATATATCATTTACAATAGAATGATGTTACTGCAAAATGATATAATCAATTTCCCCGAAGAAGATTTTTTTCCAAATTTACCTGTTTCTTTAATAGTGTCAGTAAGAAATAGTCCTGCTGTTCCGCTTGATAGACCCACGCATGTATCCATATTACAATTTGACATATCTTTTTTCGAATTAAAAGTAAAACATTATAAAACAAAATGTTAACATATATTAATAAAGGGTGTTTCATGATGTTAAAATACGAGTAACATGAATACTGTTGTCGAATACTATTTGATGCTGTTACCACACGACTCCATTGGACTTATTTCAAGACATAATTTCAGTCGGACTGAATTAAAGTCTAATGGAGACTCGAAAATTTGGACCAATGGAGTCGTGGGGTTATCTACATTGTGGCCATTGAAAGGCTGAAGTGTAATTGCAACAATCATAACTTATTAATTTTCAATCTTGTTTTTTAAAACTCATTGAGTTTTTCTAGTCTGCACGATGGAACTCCTTCGAGAAATTTTCGACGAATGAAAAATTTCAAAAAATGCTGAATTTATTTGGCCTCTGCGTTCATTTGATTTAACGGCACCAGCCTTTTATTTGTGAGGTTACTTGAAAGAACGGGTTTATGTAAATAAACCTTCAATAATTCAAAAACTTAAGGAGAATATTCGAGACGAAATCCGACGTTTAGAACCTGAAATCCTACGTACAGTCATGGAAAATGCTTTTGAAAGAGCCTGTATTTGTGAGCAGGAAAATAGTGGTCATTTGAGGTATTTTTGTTTTCTGGTTTCCAGTGACCACCCAATATTTGCTGCATATCAAGACACTATAGAGTACCTTATCCTTTTAATTTAGTTGGCGGGTTTTCAAATTGAATACAGCATGAACAAAATAATATCTTCTTTATTGTTTATTGCCTCCTTACCCATTTGAAAATTCTTCAGCACAGTTTCTTGAAAAAGCCCTTGAGAACTTTGCTGTGCATTATTTTATGGTCAATAAGTTCCATTTCACTAACAGAGAGTTATAAACGAATTTGTGAAAATACTTGAATTCAACACTGTGCTTGGGGGGCACATGAAGCTGTAACACATGATTGATTCTAACGCTTATTTTCATAGCTCGCACCAAGAAACAGAAGTAAAGACAAATAACTCTAACTGAAACACTCAGCACAGGAGACTCAGGGAAAATTTTAATTAAAGGCTTTGAAAAAGAAAAATCGTTTCAGTTAGCGAGAATTTTATATTATTGAGTAATTAACTTAGAAGGATTTATCTGTATTGACATTATGTAATTCGACTTTAAATTAAAAGCGTTTTCCTAATGCTATGTAATAGTTATAAAGAAATGAATATGTCAGCTCATTTTAGATGATAAATATCTTTTGAAATGATATGTCACATGATATACTTTGGATGAAGTTTTATATATAAGTTTCTTGAAGTTTCAATTCCCGTACACCTTGTATAAATAAATGAAACAAAAAAAAAAAGAAAATTCTTACCGTTTGCAATAAATAAATCTCCTTCATGTTGTCGTGTTAGATTTGTTACATGATGATTGGTTTCGGCGATATTTTTCAATGCGACTTCACGTAAACGATCATTTATTGTTGCTGTCGATATAGATGTTGAGAATGGTTTTGTTTCACAACATAATTTCATTAATAATAAATATTTAATAATTATAATAAAAATATCTGAATTCATTGTTTTGTGGTGTAATCCACACCGCCGAAACGAATTTATATATGCTTCAAGAATATTTTTATATTTACAATCATTGTGATTTGTTTCTTTAAGAAATCTTCCGTTTTGTTTGTTCTTCTCCAATGGGAATCGTCTGTAATCAAAAATGGAAAAATTCCATCAAAATCTGAAATAAAAATTTTTTTTATAAAATATTTATTAAATTGTTGAACAGTTAGTAACTTAAAATCGGCTTATAGGCGGTTTTTTGATACCCTAAATGAGTCAGAGAAAAAGGAGCCAAAACTACTAATATTTAAAGGATTTTCCTCCATAACTTTGTTTATCCTGCTTCAAATTCGCTGTAATTCACCGGTAGCCTAAGCCATACCATGATAAATATATTCTGCAAATTTTATTGAAATCGGTGTAATCATTTTTCAAATACATCGAAAAAACTTTATGAACAGGCTTTTTTTTCATACAACTATTTCTTACTTCACTATCCTTGGACCGATTTCAGTGAAATTTAACATGCTATCGTCTATTTATATAGTCAACCAATGTAAATAATTTAAACAAAATTGATGAAAAATTTTACGATTAAATTCGAAAAATGGCGAAAAAATGCCAAAGTTTTCTGAACACCCTTACATAGAAAAATTGTGAAGTTTTGATTGATGAGTTGTGACAACTGAGTTTTAATTGTGATAACAAAAATATTAGTTCTGAGAATTAAAGATTTAGTTTTCAGAACAGGAAATTCAGTTGTGACAACTAAACTTCAGTTGTAGAAATTTCACAATCTTTCTGTGTGTTGGTTTTTGGTTTATAACTTTACTCGTCCTTGGATAATACCAAATCAAATTAAGTAATAAACAACTTACATTATAGATTTCATCAAAATCGGATAACGTGTTTTTGAATTATCTTGTAAACAGACGGACAAACGAACAGACATACAAAAATCGTTATAACTTTTTTACAACTTACCCCATGACTCTAAAGAGGCGTCCAAACGCACAGTTTTTTACTCCGTTTTGCATGCGCAAATCAGATTTGCGCATGCAAAACTGAGCGTCTGGACAAGTCATAGTTCGTTTGCGCAGGCAAAAGTGCGGCTTGTGCGATTTCAGATCGTGTCTGAAAAATAACTGTGGTACGTGCATGCAAATCGTAGCGTGTGGACGAAAACTCATTATTTTACACAGTTTTCATGCAATTGTGAAAGACGAAAGGCACGAAAATGTCTTCAAGAGACTTTTTAGAGGAGTTAAGCTTAAACTATTCATTATTAAAAGTTCTAAGCACAATATCTTGACATTAAGAAGTTCCAAAGAAAACTGTGTAAAAATATTGAAAAGACGGTATCGTGTGGACATAAAATTTGCGCAGGCTTTCCCACAGAAAAACTGCGCAAACTACGACTGTGCAAAAAGACTGAGCGTTTGGACCGTACTTAATAGACTTATTTCAAGAGATATTTTCAGTCGGACTGACGAAAAAGGTTTAGATTCTCCACAAGACGTTTTTTCAGTCCGACTGAAAATAAGTTCAATGGAGTCGTATGGTTAGTGAAGAAACTAAATATACCCTCCGGAAGCACCTACCATAGGGCATTAATATAGATAGATTTGGTTTAATAGTAAAAGAAGAAAAGAAATGAACAACAGAAGACCTATAATATAACTTTATTACTATTATTATTGACTATACCCAACACGAATTTTAGTATAATACTAAATGTGGGCTTTTCATATACATTTTCGATAAAGTGCCGCCACAAAACTATATACAAATTGAATAATTTTTTCTTTTTTTTGTTCCAAGAAATTCGCGAAGATAGGTAAAATAATTTTGGTCGTGTATTATTGAAATTTTCTTCTTGCCATTGGAAAAAAGTCAGTAAATTTCAATTTAATATTCGTTCCATACAATTGATATATTAAATCTTGATATTAAAAAGTATATACCATTTGTAGGGTAAACTCGGAAGATACAATGGCACTTTAATTTTATCATATTTGAAATATTAGAAGTTGCTTCTTATCTCAGGCACTAAAATACTATGTGGGTTTTTGCAATACATTCTTGATGTCAAGAAGGCGAATACGAATTACATTAGAAACGTGTTTCTGAATTTTAATCTTCTGGTTTAATTATTACTTCCTGTTTAGTCCCAAGCCTTGGGATTAAAGATGACATCACAGTTTTATATGCTGGCCTTTTAAATATCGGGATGGTATTGTTTATGGCTTCCTTTAAGTTTCCTAACTGGTGTTTTTTAAAAGAAGATAAGGCAGTAGTAGCAGTGCTACGCTTAACTCTTTTTTTTAGAAGTACCTGATCTTTCTTTTGTCAAGTGCCGAGTCTATTTTCTATTAGAACCAAATCATTTTCAGAGTTGCTCAAAATATGAGAATCATACAGAGATTAGATGTAAGAGTAGGAATTGGAATAAAAGACACTAGGCGAATAGTTGGCTTATAAAAATTGTTTATTGACACCATAGAGATACATTAACTAGAGATATTAATTTGTTGTCTCATGTGGGCCGACAGAGGGGAATATGAAACTTGGGTTTATTTGTATGGAAAATTAAAACAACACAAATTTTAAATGCTAACGAAGGGTAAACCAAGTTAAATTATTATATCGTATTGTTTGAGTGGCTAGTCGTTATCTCCGAAACTTGGAAAACTTGGGCTTCTATCGCTTGGAGTAAGTGAGCGAGAAGATAAAATAAAGATCATTTCTCCTCCATAATTTTGTATGAAAATGAGGTAAACGAAATCTCCAGTTAATGTAACTCTATGATTGGCACTGACTACGACCTCATACGCTAAGCCATTTATAATAAGGGTTTCCGTGGTAAAAATTTTGATTGTATTAAGTTGAGTTAAATTTTAGGTAATAACGTATGCAAAGAAATAAATAAAAGATGAAAAGAAAAGTTGGTAGGCATATCTAATTAAAACGTTAATGAACTTCCTCTAAGTGTTGGATTCTTAGAGGATTTCAAAGCTATCAGCTGTTGTAGATACGGGTGAGAATGTACAACCAGAAAGATACTTCATGACTGATTGCAGTGCAATATTAAATGGGGTTATATGAAAGATGCACGACATGTATTGTATTGTATTTTTTTCGGACAATTCATACTCGTATCATGTGAAGGCGTGTGAAATTTGATTATTTACCATCTTTCCAACTTTACCCTATGTCCATATGTATTCTTTTTTTTTTGATTCCAGTAGAAATTCCATATTTTATATAACAATGCCCCAAAGTTGCTATTAGAAAATTGAACTGGACAATGTGCTATTGCTGGTTTTTTTTCCAATTACAATTGTTTTTATTTTCACGTTTCGAAAATCTAGAAGTTTATTGGAATCTTCTTCATTTTAAAATGCCTGAAAGGATAAATTCTTTAGAGATGAAAATCGGGTTTTTCTTTAAAGATTACAAAACAACGGAAACTTTTCTTGTATTACTAAAATATGTATTTTATAAGTTTTCCGGGTTATTTATTCTTAAAATATTAGTTTCAGATTTAAATGATATTTAAATGGGCACCAGTTGGGAATGTCTACTTTCGACATTTGTATAGAGAACTATGATTTTATGATTGCTCATAGGTAAAAAATCATGTTCATTTTAAAACCTATAACAATTCGTTACTTCTGGGTATTTTTCCATGTTCTCTATATACCATGTCGATCATGACTTATTCGCATATTGTAAGAAATGTTTTATATTGTATTCCATGATCTTTCATATTACTAAAGACTACAGAGTTAAGAAGATGTAGCTAGTTTACAAAATAATGATTTCGGTACATCAAGAGATTGAAAATTTAAAGTTCTTCCTAAATTCCTAAATGGAAATTATCTTTCAATTTGTATTTTATGTGAAAACTTGTGGGTGGTAAGGCTGGGCTTAGGAAGAACATACTGGGATATCATTTTAAACTCTGGCTTCTTTTTTGCTTATGGTTTAAAGGTTCAAGCAGAATGACGGATCCACGACGGATTCACGATGCAGTAAAATTTTAAATATACATATACGTTTTCAATTAGACTATACAGATCGCGACGGATCCACGACGGACTTTTAATACGATCTGGAAACCAAACCTGTGGAATCTATTGTAGATACGTCATTCTTAAATCTTGATTTGACTTTGACTGGAATGTTTGTTGCAGAATTTATGAATTTTAAGAAAGACTAAGTTCGCTACATGGACACTGTCCACCTAGTCTCTGAGGACAAAAAATTCTATGATTCAAAATTATCGCTTTGAAAACTACTTGTATATAATTCCTTAGTACTGCCCCAAAGAAAATAAGAATAAAGAGAGTTCTTGGTGAATAAAATGTTGGTATCATTGCAGCGCTGCAAAGCACGCCTCCTTTTTAATAGAAATACTAAAAACGACTGTAAATACATGCATTTTTATATTATACAGAGTCTTTTTTAGGAAATACTCTTAATGAGATGGCGTGTACAGATGTGCCCAAATCACAACCCAATTTGGAAACTATCAATATTGTATGCTTTTTGGTATTACTTATACTGAATAAAATGTAAGTGCCCAACACAGACAGGAATTCAACTGAGGAGGCTTCTTTAACATAACAATAAAGACATGGATTGCCAATAAAGTTCTGGATCTTAATCATTCATCTCTGCAACTAGAGCCGTCATCTGTTGATGGGAAGAAGATTAATCAATATTTTGTGTTGTTTAACTCGTTGAGGCTTTTTCTAGGCATAATTTGACTTCTGGCCCAAAAATTTGTCAACAATCTTCGATTTTTCATTAGCAATTATCAACTTTTTCAATAATTTTGAACGTTTCTGATGCTATTAAGTTTTGCGTGAAATTTATAACAAAATGTTTTGGAATGATATACAACGACGTGCTACCCGTTCGGTTCGATGTTATTAAAATGATAACACTTTTTATTTATGTGAATTTAGTGTATAAACTTTATTATAATTATTTCTGCGTTAACAATTGTCTTAAAAATATTTGTTTATCAATAATTAATTATTAGAATTAATTTATCACAGTTTTAAGAATTCACTATTTCAATAATTGATCATTATTTTTTACTTTTAAATCAAAGTTTTTGTTCTGCGCTAGGCTTTACTTATTTCAAGTACACGATCTGACTTCTTGATGTTAATTAATTCTCAGACTCAATCCTCAGCTGCTTTTATACCCAATTGGTGTGTGTATCTGGAGAGTGCTGGAAAAGTCTAGATTTTCGGTGGCTTTTGTATACTAGATGGCAACTTCTCGAAAGCTCTACAAATTTTAAATATTTCCAGGAATTGTTTTTTTTTTTTTTGACATTGTTTTGTTTATTCGAGAAGTGTCATTATTGTTTTGTCCTATGGTGTTTTTTTTTTGTGTAGTTTTTCCAGAAGTATTTTATGATTTAATAAAAGTAAATCATAAAATACCTCTGGAAATTTCTAGTGATTAGTGGAGTATCATAAAATTGACAAATTTTAAAGAATAACATTAAAATGTTGAAGGTATGTTTAGAAACGTCTCACAAAGAGATGATGCCCCTAGTTAGTATTCGAGAATTCCGTGCAACTTGATTGTAAAACCATGTATTTCTTATAATTTTTCGTAAATTCACGCATATACATTTTTATTACCTTCAAGATATTATCATATTGTTTAATATATGAATACAAAAATCTCTTATTTTCATATATAAAACCCGTATCAATTCTTTTCCGATTTAAAAATTATTATTATATGAAAGAAAATAGGGAATAATTTTCCATAAATTTTACTACAAAAATTCAATTACTTGAAGTATTATAGTGATCACTATTAAATACCGTATACGAGTACGTATACGATAATATACAAAAATGTATTCCCCGTATATACTTGTATTTATCTAATAGATTAACCTTTTGACCTAAATTCTTACTGATTTCATCCGGTAGCTATATGTATATATAAAAGCCAATGACCAGAACATATTCATACAATAAAGAAAATATATCCTATATTAAAAAAAAAGCCTAACATATGCTGAACGATATACCACAAAGAAAAAAAAAAAAACGATCTTGTATATTGAAAAGATCGATTTCTTGTGATTAAAAAAACCTTCATCAATTTTTATCGATTAAAGAAAAGAAAAAGAAAAAACACCGTGATGAAAACTGTGATGAAAAAACCGAAACAACTAAGAAAACACCTGTTATAGAGTATAGTATACAGAGAACAGGCTGATCCTCTTCCATGATCAGATTCTATATGTGATATTGATCACATAAGTTGTGTAACATAAAAGTTTATGTTTATTGAAGACGGTATTTCTGGTAATAAATTCTTTCTGATAACATTAGATAGATTCTTTCTTCTTCTTAACCAGAAAGACCACTTGTAAATCACTATATTTTTTTTCTTCTTATTCTTAGATATATTGTATTTTTCAATTTTTATGTAATTCCTCAAAGAAAATAGAACTTGTTTTCTAATATACAATAACATTTTTTTTTGGATTTTCTTCCGTTGCTTAATTTCTTCTTAAGAACATAATTTAGTTACGTGCATTTCTTACAGTAGAAGTTTAGTCACTGGTAAAATGAAACCTACACTTTGTTTAACAAATGGTTTTAGTTATTCGGGTTGAACCTCTTTAGTTCGTATACTGTTAAATTCATATTTCCCATTTTAATTCGAAGTTCTATTCGGGGTGCCAAAATTTTAAACAAAATTCCAGTGGCAATTCATATTTCCTCTTTAATCCGTATATCATATTTGACTAATGGAGCTCGAATTTTTATGTTTCTTAAGAAATAATTTTCCAAAGAAGTTCCTACAGTTCCTATTTTTCGTTTTGGACCTCTCCTCTCTGTTTGTTCGATTGTAGTTTTAAATAAATTCTATTTTTCCTATCTCTTAAAAGCACTTTATTCTTTTTATACATTATGATCCGTGGTTGATCTGCAGTTTAATGATTTAATGACATGTCTTAACAAAAAATTCGAATTATGACAAGTAGTACAACGTAAATCAGTACCAAGACAAATATCTAATTTCCTTAACGTCGGAATATCTCTTAAAACTATTAAAAATGAAATTCTTTTCATAAAATTAGTTGAAGCAGCCAATCTTCTCGTAGGAGAGAGACCTGTTAAGAGGAAGTGTCAAATAAAGATATCCATTATAATAATTTATAATTTTATCTAGAAGCTGCCCCTTAATATAAAATCCTAAAACATTTAGTGTATCCAAAAGGCTTCTCATTGTCGACTGATTTTTCTCAGAATTCTTTAAACTTGATGGATGAATGCGTATATAAGTAAGCGGTATATAAGTAACTCAGCTAGTCATTACTAGTTGCTGCACGTTTCTGCAACTAGTTGCGAATTGTAATAAGTAGCAGAAACATATCCAGATACTTATAATGTTAGTTGGGAACTTAAGATTGTATAGTACAAAATTTGACATTTCAATTTATTTCGTACTTAAACCGCTTTATTTGTCTTTAGCATAAACAAAAACCACAAATATGCCAATTGAGCAGAAAGAAAATGTATACTTTTAACCTCTGTAGCTATGATTTAGCAATTATTTAGCATTTTTGGTTCAAAGCATTTTAATGCCAGTTAAGTAGCCAGGATTTTTAGCACGTAAGTTGCTTCACAATTTTGATTCGACTTAACAGTAAGTTGTTTCAACTTTAGTTTGGATATTCATATGGCTGAAATAACTTACGTGTGATTCCATAGTTTCGAAAATTCGAAACACAAACTGTGAAACAACTTAGGTGATTAACAGTCTAGAATTGTATCCATTGTTAATTCTAAGAACTGAGGAATATTCCATATAACTTAAGTGCTAACATTTTTTTTTGTGCGGCTATCTCTTTGGTACTGAGTATAATTTTTACTACATTATTATTCAGATAGAATTTTCTCAAACCCCTTTTAGAAAACCTAATCTTTTATTAAGTTTTTAACTAAATCTTCAATCAAATGAACAATTATAGAGGCAATAGACTATGTATTTTAGTTTCCAGCAGAAAGAAGAAGAAAAAAAGGAAGAACACTCTGTAATTTAGTTCCATAAAATATCTGAGGAATTTTTTTTTTTAATTAAATTTGATTATGATTCGATTAAAAACTGTTTTTTTTAATGTCTTTATACATGTCTATATATTAATTTCAATTATATATAAAAACAAGTTCTTAAAGAAGCAAATATAAAGGGTGTCTTAAAATGGATGCAAGATTTGCATTTTGCGGTATTTGTAGGGTAAAGTGTTGCCAATGAAAAGAAGAAGACAGCGTGACAGCTGACATTTCAGGGTTATTAAAAATGGAGCGCTACACGCGAAAGATCAACGTGTTTTCATTGTTGACCAATATTTTAAAAATAATGAAGATTTGGCAGTTACAGTTCGCAATTTTCGTTCAAAATATGGTCAGAATAATGATTTAATTTCATAAACTGTGAAGAGATAAATTAAAAAATGTAGAAATACTTTATCAATAAGTGATCTTAAACACGATCACGATCACACCCATGCCTTGAAGGAGGAAATTGAGAACTGTATCAACGAAATTCAGCTATATTTATGCAAAGCGGGCATGGAAAATTTCAACGAAAAAGTGTGTATATGCCAGCAAAGACGTGTAGGCCATTTTGCCCGATATGCTATTTCATACATAACCATATACTGTATATTTTATGAATCGATAAAAAATTTACAATTTCTAATTATAAACCTAGGTTTTCTATCAAAATTACTTCTTGCGTGAATTTTGGGACACCCTTTATATGAAAAGAGTACTTCCTCATTGAATCATTCTCATGTAAAAATCGAGGATGTAATTATTTTTTCTTAGAGTGATGATTAATTATGAGTTTATTGATGTTATGAAATCTTAACAAAACAAAAAACAAATTGCTCTAAAGAATGATTGACTGTTAGATTTTAACGTTGAAGGTATGTTATGTAATAGATTTGGACATAGATTGTTTCTGATATCAATTATAAAATGCACTTGACACGCGTCTTTAAAAGCGCGTGCCATTGATATATAATGTTCTCATAAGATATACTATCCCTTATAGCATAAAACTCTTATAAAAAATATAATATATTCTTAATAGCGCCAGTAATTGCTTTATAAGTAACTGTTCGAAAACCTATTATTACTCTTATTATTTTAATAAATTATTTTGATTATACACTTTGTTCTGGTATGGTGATTTTTGTGAATATCGAGTCTTTAGATCATAATTTATTCTGATGGAACTTGGTAGATTAAGACAAATGTCTCTGTGGTATTTTTTTTTATTAAGAAACTTAAAGAAAAAAGTACCACCCAACTAGAAACATTTGACCAATATCTGATATATGTATGTTTTGATGCCCTATGGCAGAAATTATATAGAAAAACATACAAAACTAATAATAGGCTTTTTCTGTATAACTTCATAACTTCTTTCTAAAATTTGCTCTAATTCGCAAGTGGCCTAGGCCTTAATAGCATAAATCTATTTTGCAAATTTTATTCAAATCGGTATTTTCGTTTTTAAAGTACATCCAAAAAACTTTACAACTGTTTCTTTCCCTATATTATCCTTGTACAGATTTTTATTGAAATTTAGCACAATATTATATATTCATCATATGGAAATAATTTCAATAAAATTGCTGGAAAAACTTTCCAATTAAATCTGAAAAGCTCTTTAAAAAAAACCGACAAAACTTTCTGGCCACCCCTGATCATTGCTTAATAACTTCGCACTCCCTGGGTCGATTTTGCTGAAATGTAATAACAAATCGAGTTAAGGAATAACCAACTTACATTATAAATTTCATCAAAATCGGATCAGGCGTTTTTTAGTTATCTTGTACACGGACGCATGGACATGCATAAATCGATATAACTTTGGATTCTCTACACATCGATAATTCTTTCTATCCGTTACAGATGTAGTGATAAAGCTAATATACTCTTAGTCTGAAGGAAACTTAGTTAGCAGAACAGTTTTTGTATAAATGCTCATCCTTTCCTAGAGCATAACTTGCTACATTGGGTGCGTGCACTCTGAGTAAAGTTTGGTTAGTTGATTTAGATGTAACAACGATGTTCATTCTCATTAGAAGTACTAACGGGTTCGGTAAAGAGAACTATCTACTCAGTGAAATTTTTAGGAGGTTGTATAATGGACTCGTAAGACCTATGTGCTAAGGTCAGCAACTGTGACCCTCGAATATAATACAATACAAATACGTTTATGGTATTGTGAAGCTTCTAGTATCAAAATTTTTTGTTTTTCGAGAAGTTTTCTGTTTAAAAATGACAAAATCTTTTACATTTTTGGCACCGTTTGTCTCTAGGTCTAGGCAATCAATATTTCTAGATCCAGTCTCTCATAACGATTAAGTACTTTACCTTATGAAAAGTTTGATATTTCTCTTCAAAGAAACAAATAATAGTATTTCACTTAAAATATTATTAATTATAAATGATATAAATTAAAGTTCCTCTTCATCGATGGGATCAACTAAAGTCTGCATATGTAAACATAACTTAAACTGCTATTTTATTCTATAATTGGTAAAAGAATGTTGTCAAGAACAAGTAATATAAACAATTTCATAATGAATAGTATTTAAACTTGTGTAATAAGGTTCTAAAAAGTACTATGCCTACATAGTAATGTACCTCAATAATTACAGGTTCATGATGATGATTCTTTAAGTTTTTAACGCTAGAAGCTGTTGCTTGACAACAAAATTGCATCTTTCTGATGATTTTACAAAAACCAATATCAAATCTTCGGTATTCTTTTTAACTAATTGGTTAAATGAAACTTGTTCTTTATAATTTTTATTCTTTATAACGCGTTAATAATTCTTTTTAAAGATTTCTTTAAGATTTCTTTAAGATTTCTTTCATAACATGTGTGATATGATTGGATGCAGTTTTTTTTTTATAAGAAAACCGACCAATGTCTTATTAAAAGAAGTTTTATTCGCAGAAATTGTTTGTTTTCTAATGATTTTCATAGAACGGGTGATTCATCTTGAGGTACTTTTTTCAATCGCAATTTTTTTCCATATTACGCATGAATGATGTGAAGCTGTCATTGCAGTTTGACTCAGTAGTGAATAGCATTTCATCATGGGAAAACTTACGCCGGCACAGCGTCAATGAATGGGCTCTTGAACAGCTTAATGATGATCCGCTGTTTTATCGTAGAATTTTGTTTAGCGATGAAGCCTATTTCTGGCTAAATGAATACGTCAATAAGAAAAATTATCCGACGAGTATCAAGAGTTACCTTTACATCGAGAGAAATGCACGGTTTGGTTTGGTTTATGGCCTGATAAAAAATGAGAATGGCTGTAACGTAACGGTCAATGGCAGTCGCTATCGCGACATGATAACGAAATATTTGGTACCTGAAATTTAAGCCAGTAATATTGATGATATCTGGTTTTAACTAATCATACAGCGCGTGAAACAATTTTGAGAAATCATTTCGGTGAGCAGCTGATGTGAATTGACTACCTAGATCGCGTGATATCAAACCTCTGGATTACTTACTATCTTCTGGGTTACGCGGATAAACCAGTTACGATTGATGCCATGGAAGCAAATATTAATCTCGGTATTGGCCAGATTCCAGAGTAGTGTAATGCTCAAACAAGTGATTGGACGTATAGAATGGAGCACCTAAAGCGTAGCTGCGGTGGTTAACATTTGAATGATGAATCACGATGAATCACCCGTTATAATAAGTAAAATTTCTTTTTTATGAAGAAGAAAAATCATACTTAAAAAACTACAAAACGGTTACTGATGATTTCTTTTGAAAAGACGAAAAAGTTGTCTTGAAAATCCAGAAAAGCCGGAATTTTCAAACATAATTCTAATGGCACTGTAGCGTTTTTTTTTCTTATATTATTTGAAAAGAAAATAACTAACTAAAAATTGTACATTTTCTTTTTTTTTGTCTTATCTAAAAGGATTGTATTAAAATAATAGAAAGACTTGTTCGAATTTTGCTGTTATTTTAATAAGAAAAATTCTATTCTAACTAAGAAATTATACTGGACCTGTTTGTTTCTCTTGCTTTTTTCTTCTATGTTGGATAATTGGTAATTTGAAATAATGAATATTATGCAAAATTTATATACAGTTAGAAATGCATCCAGAGTCTTACCAATCATTCTATTCAATTGCCTGAAAACGTTTATTCGAACGTAGATGAAATTCGGTCTTAAAATTAGCGATTTTCCATTACTTTGTCACAAACAGATATAAATCTCAAAGCTTTTGGCTTGTTCTGACATTCATTCTGGTCGCTTTTCTTTCAAATTGCGTTTCAATTCAATCAATTTCTGTCTATAACGATCGCCAGTGACCCCTTTCGAAAAGCTCATGGTAGACCACAACTTTCTGGTCCCACCAAATGCCTTCCTTTCATGGATATTCGGCTTTGGGATAAATGTTGCTGGCTAGCTGGGATCGCACCAAGGTTTTTTGCATGTGAGATTGGCATAAAGAATCTATTTCTCATCACTAGTAACAAATCGATGCAAATATGTTTTTCTTTTGAACATTTTAAGCAACATTTCATATATGACTAAACGCTTTTTAATGCATCTTTCTTTCAGTTCATATAGCACCCACTTTCCTTCCTTTTGAATCTTTCGCATGAAATTTAAACGTTTGGAAATCGCCAGCCGACTAACGTTTACTGCTCTTGCGAGTTGTTATTATGTTTGACATGAATCTTCGTCCAGTAACTTCTGCAATTCTTCGTGTTCTCATGATAGAACACAACATATCTTCGATCTACCAAATCTTGATGATTCTGCTGTAAGGTATTGATTAATTTGATATAACCTGGAGTCGATTCTTCTGTTATATTGAAAACATAATCTTCTTTTGATGACTTTCAGTTTTAGATGTGGTTTGCGATGTCCCACCGGGCTTGGACTATGATCTTTGAGTGGAACATTATTGTATACAATCTATTTCTCATCTTATCATGTTCTTCACCAATGCGTCGCTTTGGTTACGTTTTACGAGCATATCACTGATACATTGTTTTAGGTCAATTATTTTAAATCATACCCTAGTCTTCTTAAGTCGTCTTCACTATTAATGGAAACTAAATTTTAAATAGGATTTCGATATAGTAACCAAAACCATGAAATTTAATATTTACATATTAGCTCGAATTTGCATCATTTTCTATGCAATTTTTTTCTGGCACAATCCAAGCCATTCGGCCGATCCGGATGAAACTATCCAACGGTTTGTTTGAAAGAGTTATTCGGGTGCGAGAAGTGTATTTAGAGCTTTCCTATCTATGTAAGATATAGAATCCAGATAATTTCTTTCGAATTATGAAGGTTTTTGTACATCAAAATGAAGAAAAACGTTTTCTAGAGATTCTCTAATTTCATCCGAAAAGATCTGTTCAAAATCATAGAAGCGAGCTAATGAATTACCATAAATAAAATGCATGTTTGTAATTGAAATTAAGTCGAAATTCATTTAATATGCGCGAATAAATTAATTTATTTATAAAAAAAAAAGAAAAAACTAGGCATTGAAAAAGAAGAAACAAATCTAAAACATATTTGGTTCAGTGAACAGAAAGATTATTATTAGTTTAGGGTAATGAACTAGTCACTCTCTAGTCAGGTTCATTTCTGTTGATTAACTTAATTCTTTATATATTCTCTGGACGTGTTTTATTTGCCACTTGAAAATAACAACAAATACGGATCAAGCTGTTCTTTTTTACTTTCCCAAGAAAACGAATGTTTTCCGGTGCAGAACAAACTGTTTGGCCGATTTCGACAAAATTCATACTTAGATTAGTTTTTGGGCCACATTCGAGTATAACAACACTTTCTAAGAACATACTTTTTGTTCAAATATAGACTATTTTGGAATTTGGCATACTTCCGAAACTCCATGTCGAATTTTAATGAAATTTACACAATTTGTGTATTAAGGCCGAATTTAGATGTGATTAAATTTTCAAAGAAATTCACTTATGGCTATATCAATTCACAAAGGTGTTTCTAAAAACATTTGTGGTCCAAATTCAATGATATTCTGATAGTTTAGTATTTTACTCAGTGTACTACCGAAACTCCATGCCCAATTTTAATGAAATTTACACAATTTGTGTATTAAGGCCGAATTTAGATGTGATTAAATTTTCAACGAAATTCATTTATGGCTATATCAATTCACAAAGGTGTTTATAAAAACATTTGTAGTTAAAATTCAATGAAATTTTGACAGTTTAGTACTGGAATTTTTGTCAGAATTTGACTATGGTGACATTTTTTTTTGTATTCATCATATAAGCCAAAATACTTGACCGAATTCGGACATTTGAAATAATCGGTCTTAAGGTAGATCGAGCAAATTTTGCACCCAATTCTGATGTAGACGAAACGAATGCGCTAAACGAGAGGAGTGAACTTGGGCAGTATGGAAGTTGGCAAGCACGGTCGAAAGTGCTGAACTTCACGAGGACTGAGTGAGTTTTGGAACGAGAGCGAAGTGAGGTATTCAATGACATTGTCGTGAAAGTTAGATAGCGGTCAGGCTAGAATAGTGAAAGGTTTAAACTCACTACTATGGTTTTGTTTGCTCATTTTTGTTGGTATTCGTTATATTAGAACTTTGCTCTGCTCTGGATCAAGTGGTAAATAAAACACGACAATTATGGTGTTATATGTGAAAGGTTTTTTCATTATAAAAAGGCGATTCATAATTTTCTGTTTTTCATCAATAATAAACCAAATTGAAGCTAATTATTTTCAGTTTTTTTTTTAAAATAAAAACTGTAAATAATATTTAATAATTTTTAAAAGCTAATTGTTTATTATTATTTCATTTTTTTTTTTTAGTATGTTTGCTTAAATATTAATTATACAAAACTTGATTCTGTTATATTAATTACATAATTGGTCTAAAAAAAAAAATATGTAATTCATAATTAGTTAACAGAAATATTATATATTTGAACTTTACTTAATTATTGTATAAAATATGTTTGCCAATTCGTCTGTAAATCCGTTTTTTAGGCATTTTTAACTACGTTTAAATGAACAGGGTCCAATTAAAAAGTTTAATGATGTGGTGCTGTATACCTGAGAGTGGATCCCGTAACTTGATTATAGACAAATCGTATCAAATCTCAATTGAATTACACGCATCCACTTCTGCTTTACGAATCAAAATTCGGCTATCCTGGAACCATCTGTGTACCATTTGATGTCGTGGTTTTTAATCTGGTAGTTAGGGTTTTCCCTTCTCCATTCCCCTTTGCTGCTCAACTCTAAAATGAACTTGAGTCTCCTGCTAATGTCATCTTGTGGTGCAGTCAGCCATAATGGGTTATCCTTCGATAAAGAGCTATAGTGCTTAGTTCTTGTTACTGCTCTTGTCTCTGCCGTTTCTTTTGCAAGTCTGATTAATGCAGCCTTGGCGACCTTTTGTATCTTTACGTGTACTAGAGTTAGTTTCAGAAGCACCTTCAACGCTACAGAGGGGAAAGCTCCTCACCGCACCCGTAAAAGTAAAAGTACAAAGATTGGCATGCGTGTGGGCATGCCAATCTTTGTACCTTTCCCAGCTTCTTTTTCCCCGTGGTTAGCTGTGTTCTACCAACTCAAGCAATTGATGATAGGGCTTGTCATCATGGTATACATACATCTCAGTGTGTCTGGTTTACATCTGCAGCTATTTCCTGATATATTCCTGCGTACCATTAGAGCCTTTAGGTCCTTGTTTACCACGTTGTCCATGTATTTGTTAACAAATACTATTAATGAGGCATGTTTTGCAGACTGCAAATATGACCAAATCAGAATTTAAGTTGAGAACACTATTTATTGTGACTTTGGTTATTATTCAACCTACCTAACTATCTAATTAAAGAGTCATCTCAGTAGCTTCTAGCTTCTCAACTTAACTACGCAATCAGTTGCAAACGGAATCTTTCGATGATCTTGTATTTATACTAAATGGAAACTGATTACACGAACCGTAAAAAATCCGAATATATGGATTCCCTAGTTCATAACGGTGTATAAAATAAAGTTAGTTTAATGTTTCTAACTAGTTAAACGATACTAGTTTGTCGCAATTTAAAGCCTTTCCCCCTGTTTAGCGCTGAGTCTGCTTCGACATCACATATCATTGTACCAGGTTTACTGTCGAGCTTGCTTCGATATTGTTTTCATATATACTAATTTTATTATAGTTATTGGAATTATTATTTCACATTAATGTGGGATTCTCCGATTTTTTTGATAACTGGACAACGGTTTTAGAAGTCTCCTTTTTTCTGTTGATAAATCAAATATATTAGTATGTAGACAATGAGTTGATAAAGTTCAATTTATTGGATCAGACTACTGAGGATGAAACCAAAAAAAAAGCGGACTAAGCCGACTAAGCTATTGATCAAGAGTTATCTTAGGTGATGTATCCACTTTAGTGTTTCGACAATATCAACATTGCCTGAATGAGACTGGAATGTTGTTTATATCGTATCACACTTATATATTATAGGTAAATCCAACTATTGACCTTTTTTTTGCTCAAGTTCAATAGAATTTCATCAAAGGTCAACAACAAAAGTTGATTGGATAAAATCAATCAAAAACAATGATCCTCAAATCGAAGATCATGCTGAAAAACGTCACAAAGATGAAATCATAAATTGAGTTAAAACATAAAGATACATTAAAAAGAAAACATAGAAAATGTTAAACAAATGTTTAGATACAGTGTGCAGCTGTAATGAAATGTGATTTTCTAAAAGTTGTGATGAAATAAAGAGTTTAACATAAAAGCTAAATTAAATTTTATAGTCTGTCATGAAGTAGTATAACTTAAGATCATAAAATTCATTCGATTTCAAAGCTTATCCATTTTATTGGTTGATAAAATGAACAAAATTAAAACCTTTTATCTGTTTTTATTTAAGCGCAAAACACTAACTTTATTAGAACAACAAGTACAACAAAAATTCTAAATTTAACGTTTATATAACTAGCTTAAAGAAATTTAATTCGTCAACGAATTAGCTTGAAATTCCCAATTGTTTCAAACTAGTTCCTTTTTTACTCGTTTTCTTTTAATCTGTCTAAATTAAGTTCTGACTCTACTATGAAGAAGTTGTACTCGTATACGGCTCAGGCGTTCACGACATTATACAGTTCTACAGAGATTTATTATTGGCATTGAATAGTGTAATATTTGAATTAATAGAAAGGCAAATGAGATAGTTCGAGTACAGTGTTTGAATGGTAGCAGCCGTAGCAGCTCGTAACTGTTGAGAGTCAGGTTCGACTTTTGTATTCATAGTTCTTCTCTGTGATTTTCAATTTCAATTATTTATTAATTTGTTTCATATAATCTAACATTTTTTTGAGTGCATAGTGTTTTTAGCAATTTCCGAGAGCCTATTATCAAATTCAGAGTTGCCGAGTATAGTGCAGTTTTACAAACTTTGCTTAAATTTCTTTCTTTTTGCCATTCAAATTTCTATTAATTTTTGGTTAGCGTTCATGCCGCTCGGCTGTCTGAGTAGATAGAGATATCTCTGGCCGATATCCTCTCCAGACTAATTGTTTCTGCAACTTTTTGAATTGCTAAAAATACATTTCATTTCACTAGAATTCTAAAAAATTTCGCAATACGAAGTTCTTTACAAAAGACCCCGCGAACGTGTGCCATTTTCTGTTTTATGCCCCGTTCGTGAGGATAGTGAATAATGGACACAATTTCACAGAATTTATAATCATCTATTTCTCTACGGCACCTTGTCCATAATAAATTTTAGTCATAGTATATTAAACTTTAGATGCATTTATCTTTGTCGTGGATATATAATCTCTTTTTGCTATTATCGAGTTTGAAAATTGCCTGCAGATACCATAGATCTTTTTCGATTGAGCTGTTTTCTACACGTCCATCGTGCTTCTGTTATATAATTATTTTTATAGAATTAATGGAACACATCTATGTATGTGAATATACCAGTGGGACATCATAATCTATCAATATATATATTTTTTTTTTATCTTAAATCACAAACTCGTGAAAAAAATGAAGATATTCGATAGCCACTTAAATAATCGAACGAATGTCATGAAAGTGTTGGTTTTCTTTTTAGTTTTTTAAAATATTCTAAAGCCCGTAAGGTCTATCATAAATATTCCATTAAAGTTTTCTCTCATTAGATTTCAATTTATGCAATTACCAATATGTAAAATATTATGATATGTGATGACGGAAATAATGATATAAATATATATATGGACACGCGAATGGTTGTTGGAAGGAACGTGCTTTATTTAATGGAAAATTTATTTTACCAAAGAAACATATAGTAACTTAAAATCGTTTTATAGCTGATTTTTTGATGCCATATGCTAGGAATGGGACTCGTTCTTAACAAGGCTATAGTTCAATGAGAAGAAGAACCAAAACTACTAATCTTTCAAGGGTTTTCTGCATAACGTTGGTTTTTCTTTTTGAACTCTGCTCTAATTCGGGGATAGCCTAGGCCTTAAAAGCATAAATGTCTTCTGCAAAATTCTTTGAAATCAAATACATCGGAAAAGCTTTATGAACAGGCTTATTTTCCCGTACGACTATTTCTTTCTCCACTATCCTTGGACCAATTTAACTGAAATTTAACATGCATATTTATGTAGTCAACCCATGTAAATAGTTTAAACAAAATGGCTTAACAAATTTTCAAATTAAATTTGAAAAACCATAGACAAAAAAACGACAAACTTTCTGGTCACCCTGGTTTTTTCTTTATATAACTTTGGTCTCCCTCGGTCGATTTTGCTAAAACGCAATACCAAACCGAGTTAAGGAATAACTAACTCACATTGTAAATTTCATCAAAATCGGATAACGCGTTATCTTGTATACGAACGGATACGAACGGATGGATGGACATGCAGAAATCGATATAACTTAAGATTCTCTCCTTGAAATCTTTCTATGATGATTATTTCGACGTGTTAGAAATATAGTTCCAAAACTAATATACCTTCTCTGGTAGTACCTACCATAGGGCATAAAACTAGCATGAAAAAATATACTTTATAAATTTTTTCATGATATTTCATTGATTAACCATAATTTTATATGTTTTTAAGTCGTAAAATTAATAAGATTCAAAATAGGCTTATGGTTAAGCATTATCCAAGATTAAGTTCATTTGTAATATTTTTAGATATATGAAATTGTTTGTTATCAATTTAATGAGATTGTTTAGTACATTTTTTGATGATATTTTAAATCTCAAAAATCTGGAAAATCTTTTGGTATTTGTTTAATTAAGATGCATTCACGACTATGGATACACCACATCTTCTCTACAAGTTCAAGATAAAAATGTTCTAAGAATACAAGTATTAACCTGTATCACAATAGCTACAGTGTTTAGAACGAAAGCATTCATGGGAACTTCAAATTTCAGCTGGTTATCATCGCCACACTTAAGGGTAAAAATATGTTTAATAAATGATGAGAACATAGTAATTTTGTACCTTGTTTTGTTGGAGAGACCTAATAACTGAAGAATTGAAAAAAGTCACATCTGGAGTACAAATTAAGTTGCTTATTATATTGCTTCTTCCCAAAAAAGATATAATCTCTTGATCCACTTCGGACGGATACTAAAATTTCTGAGGAAAATAGGCCTGAATGAGGTGCTCTGGAATGGGAATTTAATCAAACTACCGCACTAAAGAATAGAGGCGTACAATACGGCTCAAAGGTCGTAGTACAAGAACACTCTTTAACTTAATCTTAATCTTACTGCTAAACAATTTGTTCAACACTAAAAAGAAAAAAAGCACCGTGTTATTAGAAACTAGGCCATCATGTGAAATTTAACTGTCGTAAATTTTTGTCGAAAAATTGGGTCTAAAAAAGTTGTAAAAGTTTTTATGTAATCTTTCTGGACTATATTTGAACTTTGAAAATAAACAAAAAACTGGAATTAATTCCAAAAAGTTGCTCATTGTTTTTTATATGTCTTTTCATTTTATTGCAATTTTTAAGCATAAAATAAACCCAAAGACTTACTAATGGTAAATGAGTTTGTTTTCCTTTTGCATTGCATATAAGTCGAATTCAAGTTTTTCTTAAAAAGTTCAAATGATTGTCATGTTTAAAAGAAAAAACCTAAAAAGTCACAAATTGCATAATAATTTGCAAGAAAATAATGCCAACCCAGTTTTTAGTGAAGTTTTTCTGTTATTGACAAATTTAAAAAACATAGTACCATAAAAATGATCTAGTTTTTATTTTAATGATATATGATTTTGTAATGTTTAGCCAGTTTAGCATAAATATAATGTTTTATTAGTAAATAAAACTTGTAACCTATTTTTTTACTTTAATAGTAGTATAGAAAGTCAAAAACTTGCGAATGACCACCAATTTGACTGCTCCTGATAGGTTGATTATTTGGATTATCTAAAATACAGACTCTATCTTAGCAAATCGAATTTTGTATTTAGTTTTATTCAATATTTAAAAAATTGAATTGAATTGAATTGAATTGAAAATGAAAACATATAGTAACTGAATATCAGCCTATAGCCGATAGCAGAAATGGGACAGAAAAACGATCAAAACTGATAATCTTTCAAAGCTTTTTCTGCATCACTTTGTTTTTTCATTTTCAAATTTGTTCTTATTCGCAGGTAGCCTAGGTAGGTAGGTCCTAATGGCATATATCTATTTTTATTCAAATCGGTATATTATTTTTGAAAATACATCGAAAAAACTTTATGAACAGGCTTATTGTCTCCTACGACTATTTCTTTGGACCAATTTTTTTTTAAATTTAGCAGAATATCGCTTATTTATGTAATCATGGAAAGCATTTCAATAAAATTGGTCTAAAAACTTTCCAATTGAATCTGAAAAACTATTAAACCAAAACGACAAAAGTTTCTGGTCACCTTAGTTTTTGCTTTATAACTTCCCTCCCCTTAGACCGATTTTGCTAAAAAGCAATACCACATCGAGTTAAGGAATAACCAACGGACATTGTAAATTTCATCAAAATCCGATAACCTGTTTTTGAGTTATCTTGTACACGGACGGACGGTCGAGCATGCATAAATCTATATAACTTTGGATTCTCTATACGTCTATAGCCTCTGATGATTATTTCTACGTGTTATCAACTGAATGACAAAATTAGTATACTCCCTGGTAGTAATCTACCAGGGGGTATAAAAATTATAGAAGATGGTACTTAAGTGTACGCTATTTTGTATAGCTATAGGAGTACTACGTTATATTACACTAATCCTGGAGTGGAAATCCAGGAAAACCTGCTAGAGCTTTCGAATAAAATTAGAAGGAGTATTTTAGACTAAGTTATGGAATGTACACTTAACTTGTGGAAATTGTTGGCTAGTCAATCTACAGCTTTTTCAAATATAATCTGTTAAAATGGCTTCTAGTGTTAAATATATAGTTAGTTGCATCTATAGTATAATTGAACATTGATGAATGTGAATGAAAATGCCTTACTCATCATTAACTGAGACTTGATCATTCTCTTGACAATTCGTTGACTACCATCATGATAACTATTTCTTGACAACTCCATTTTGACAATATCTTGTTCTTGACCACTTTCTTAACCACTCCTTGACCACTCCTAAACCATCCCGTCTAGACCAATACGCTCTTGACGACTCGTTTTCAATATGTGATACGTAACTGGACTACGTAACTGAAGGATAACAAATACCAGCTTGTAGGATTTTAGAAGCAAACAAATTCAGCTTTACTTTGCTATGTTAGCTATATTGTTGGTTGATATAAAAAAGGGTTACTATATCCAATATCTTTATTAGAATACAATCAAATAGATCCTATATAGGTTTAATATCATATTCTCATTTTAATAAAGAAAGTCTATTCTATCTACTATAAACAATTATAATACAAATGACCATAAGAAAAAGTTGATGATCTTTAAGATACGGCTAGGTGAGCATAATAATTAATTAAAAAAGAAATGTAACCTGGTATACTACACCTGTTGTAGGCACTCTAATAAATATGTTAAACTATGAATGAAATAATTTTTTTTTCTTCCGTAAATTAAAAGGTAATAGAATAATTTTTGCTGTAAATTAAAAAAAAAAGCCACATATATATAGTACGTATCTATATGAACGTGAAAGTTTCACTTGACAGGTTCCTTTATTACTAATCATAATTATACTGTATCTAGAATTTCGATATTATATAATATACGAAGGTAGTCTGAAAACTTCTCGACCTAAGATATAGAATATCGCGAATATCGCGTCATGATAAAATATTGTGTTTTTATGGGAAAAAAGCACCGTCCAAAGCAAACAATGACTTGATGAATGTTACAGGCAATCTTCACCATCGAAATCAACCATAATTTATTGGTTTGCTGATTTCGAACGTGGTCGTACAAGCGAACGAACGCCTAACTCGGCCAATTTAGGTGACAACTGAAGAAATTGTCTGCAAAATCCATATATTAGGAAATCGGAAAATGAAAGTGCGTTGGATATCTGGAATAATGTCTATCTCATATAAATGTATTTAGAACATTTCACATGAAAATTTATAGGTGAAAAAGCTATTCGTAAGATGGGTGCCGCAGTCGACCAAAAACGCCCTCGAATAATGCGTATTTCTCAAGCTTGTTTGGATCATTTTAAACAAAATAAAATGAATTTAAAGTATAGTGTCATAACTGTTAATGAAACCTGGATCGACCACTACATTCTAGAGTGCAAAGAACAGTTGAAACAATGGATTTAAGCCGGCTGATGAACACCAAATAATGCATCAGCAGGAAAGGTTATGACAACAGTTTTTTATGATTGCAAAGTCGATTTGTTGATAAATTATACAAAGATTAACCAATTAACTGTGAATATTATTGTACACTTTTCAACCTGTTAGATACAAAAATTCATGAAGAAACACTTGCTTTAAAGAATAAGAAAATCGTTTTCAATCAAGACAATGCAAGTGTTCACATAAGTGTTTTGACTATTGCAAAATTCAACTAATTAAAGTACGAACATCCAGATTTGGTTCCCTCTGACTATTGTCTGTTTCCCAACTTGAAAAATTCGTGGCTGGAAAGCGTTTTACAATACATCGAATGATTAGGCCATTGCAGCCATGGATTGGATATTTTGTAAACCTTCTGGAATCACACATTAATGATGGTATTGAATTATTGGAAAAACGTTGCAATAAATGTATTGAACTTTTAGAAGATTATATTGAAAAATAAAACATATTTCATGGCGTTCCATTGCAGGCCGAGAAATTTTCAGACTGCCCTCGTAGTATATTATTTATGTGTAGTACAAGAGTGAAAAAAATATATACTATATAAGAGTTAAATATCTCCTCCCGATATATTAAATCGGTTCAAAGAACGTTCTATAGCATATGGTTCCCCATATGGTTACAAACTAATAATGATAATGACCAGCCACTGTGAACAAATTATCATATAACACTTAATTAGAAATTTCATAAAGGTAAAATGATAACCCTTTTCTTTTTCTTAGTACCGGTCCCGTCTTCAATGTTTGATGGCTTAGGTACTTATATCTCAGTTTCTTAGACTCTTCATTAAACCGACGTAAATTGTTTATTACATACATTTTTATGTGTTATATTTTATGCATGCTTTTCTTTTTAGAAGAGGTATTACCGTAAATTTTACTTGAATACCTTTTTTTAATTTTTAACATAAAAAACATTAAACTATGAATAAAATTCATAAAATTAGTGAAAATCGCTAGTCTCCTTTAATGTGGCGGAACTTTGTTGGTGTTTTAGAGATGAATTTCTCAGAAGATCAGAATTAATAAATAAGTAAATTTGCATCATTTCCATATAGAATATATGATTAATGTCTTTATTCTGCAATCATATAACTACAAAAATTTATTTAATGGGATTATTCTTCACCTGTAATGATCAAGATTTTTCATCATTATAGACCCATTTTTCGTACTTACGTCATATAGTAATATAAAAAATGACCAAAACAAATAATAGCGTAGTGAGTTTATACTTTTCTCTATTTCGGCCTGAACGTTACAGAACTTTACCGACAATTTCATTGAATACCTTACTGTCGTCTCATTTCAAAACCAGCTCAGCTCTCGTGCCGATCCGCCTGTCCAGCTATACTTCCCAAATTCGCCAATGTCCCCAGTTCACTCATCTCTCATCCCGCATCAGTTCCGTCTCCGTCAGTATTCAAATTCAATGCAAAGTTTACCAGACTTGTCTTAAGTCCGGTTATTTCAAGTGAGTGAATTTCATCGAATTCGGTCCAGTATTTTGGCTTCGCATAAATCGGCCGATATTGCAGCAATTTCGCTTTCAATATTTGCTCTGAGCTGTTCTAACGTTACCGGCCTCTTGGTATAGACCAATGACTTCACGTGACTCCAAAATAATTAAGAGGCGTCAAATCGTATAAATGAGTCTCTTGAAGACTTCATGGGTTGCGGTGGTCGGTGCCCGGTCATGTTGTCCATCCATGAATTGGTAGTAATGCTCTTAAAGTTGCGACTACCGATTCAGAATTTCGGTAATAAATTTTAATAATTTGTAAACGTTGTTCAAGTGTGTAATTGTTCTATGATGAAATGGCAAC
Source organism: Xylophagus ater (assembly GCA_963422695.1). Taxonomy (NCBI): domain Eukaryota; kingdom Metazoa; phylum Arthropoda; class Insecta; order Diptera; family Xylophagidae; genus Xylophagus; species Xylophagus ater. Next base: position 40,932,992 of record OY730484.1, read on the forward strand.
TATTCACGAGCATAAATTTTGCGTAGTTCACCGTCCCTATTGGAAAACATTTGTAGGGTCCCAATTGAAAAACCCGTTATATAGTGGCAGCGTTTATGGGCCTTCTAAATTTTTATCCAGATTATTAACGAAATAGTCTGTTAACAATTGTCTAACTACAATCGAAGCATAAGATTTAGGTTTTTGTTATGAAATCAAATTCGGCATGGGTACTGGAATTATTTTCAGCAAATTATTTCATCATAAAAATTACCAAATTCAAATTTCATAATTTTAGTACGTAATTAAAGCGAAATTTTTAATAGTTTATAATTAATATTATTTCATAAGAAAATTTTTAAATTAATTTATACTTAATTTTTTTGAAATTTATTAATTATATTTCTACCTGTCTATTATATAAAAAAGTTTTCTCCATAAATCATTTATAAATTTTGTAGGAGACAGAAAAAACTGAATTTAACTTATAACTGAAAAAGTAATTGGGTTCGAACTTGATTTTACTAAATAAAGTCGTTTAGTCGCTTTCTTGCTAAGTCATTGACTTCACTTTTCTAACCAGTTTAGATTCGTTAATATCAAATTAAAACTGAATAAATAATTATAACTGAAAATGAAAATAATCGCCATCGCCTGGGTTCGAACTTATGCACAGTTGATTTTACTAAATAACTCCATCAAGCCATTGACTTGACTGCTTAAAGTCATCCAGATTCAATAATGTTTGAATACAGTTTGAGTGAAGTGAGCACGGGGCGGAGCACCCTAGTATTATATAAAAAGAAACACTTTCAAGATTCAAAATCTAGTTCATGATAAAATTTGTTATCCTTTTAAAAAACAACAACAAAAAACTGTTAATTTAACATAAAACTATCTTATTACAATTTTTCAAAACTATATAAAATAGTTATCTAGAATTTCCTTAAAGAAAATCTATAATTTATGATTATTACTCTGATTCAATGATTATGATCCCATCCTACACATTTTAGTTGGTCGCGCATTATTATCATTGATTACACAGGTGATCTTTGAATTATAACACGAGTATAATATAGTATATAAATCCAATTCTGATATAATTTATATCTTAGACAGATTTCATTGAAAGAAAATTTTTATTTCCTTTTGAATTGGCCTCTAATCTTGTATATGAATGGTCAAAGATAAAAATTGATCGTGTGAATTTTATATCCAAAAAAAAAAGAAATAAAGATTAATATTGTACAAGTTGGGAAACAGGTTGACAAGATCATAACTAGTTCAATAAAAAATTTAAGTAAGCTGGTACATAACTTTATTATGCATAAATTTTAAAAGTTTTATTTTCTTAAAGCAATATACCCGGTCCGGCAATGGAAGTATCAAAGAATAAAAACGCTATAATTTTTTTTGTTTATTGATTGGTTTTATTGAAACTTATGGAAATGATAGTTTATCATAGTTATTTAGACAATCGAATGCTATTTAACTGCCTTTTGCCCGAACCCACCAGGTTCAATCTCTCTCTAAACGATACACAAGATGCTCGCACGATGTCTTGGTTTAAGTGGTTCCATTCACGAGTCAAATCTTTTTCTAAACCGTCCAAAATTGTCTCATTTTTTACAAGTCTATCATAGGAATGGTTAAAGACAATTGTAAAATCAAAGAGTTGTTTTCTTATTGGTGTAATGTGTAAGGTGTAAGGTGTAAGAGAAAATTTTCTTATCCTAGATCAATTTTTTATTTACAATAGAACTGTATTTTGATGCTCCTTTCCATAGGAAAATTAATACTAAAATACTCTTCTATATCGACTAACAAATCACCTCTTAGCAATACATGAAGTAATCGATGTTGGATAATGCATGAAGTAATTGTAAGGCAAAGAAAAGTAGAGAAAAAGTGAAGAACCGAGACCTGGATTCGAACCAGGGTCTCATCAGTCTCATGAGGCGAGGTCGAGGTCTTAACCAACTAGATCATTCTACACTGTATCTACCAGTCTGTTCATTTGCCTTTTCCTCTACTAACAACAATATTATTCAAATCATTACAACTGTTTTTGTCAAACTTCTCAATTGTTTTATCAAATTCAGTTGTATCCTATTTTTAACTCTTACATAATCGATGCTGAATAATACATGAAGTAATCGATACTCGGTAATGCATAACGTAATCGATGCTCGGTAATGCATAAAGTATACAAGTAGATAATCATCAATCTAAAAGTAAAGTAGAAAGTAGCTGCTATACATAGGTGACCGGTAATGCTTTACGAAATTGATACGGTAATGCATTACTGTTCACAATGGATGTAATGAAATTCATAATGTGGTTTTCTGTAATATAGTTATTTAACTGTAGGCATCAAAATAAATCAGACATTGCACTATTATATGTAGATCCACCATCCATTTACTCTTCGATATTGTCCAACAATTTAGATGCGATAGCATATACAAGGGTAGTTCGGAAAATTTCTTCAGAAACAATGAACGTTTTTCTTAGCATCATTTTTCTTATATATACTTATCTCATAACATTTATAGATCGCTTTATCCAACTCCTCCAAATAGTGAGAACTTTTTAAGTATAATAAAGTAAAAATAAGAAAACTATTGTATTGCAAAACTACAAGATATTAGAAGATGATCGTACAAAAAGAAAAGAAAAATAGTTGTCTTTCAATTCGTTTTGTTTTTCATTTATTAAAAGAAAGTTTTAACAATATAGTTCACAGCTAACGTTCCGAAGAATTAAATGCCACACCTTTTTTTGTGAAATGAAAATGATCACCATTAAAGATCATCAATATAATAATGATCATTAATTAAATGGCTTCAATTTGGAAAAATTAAATCTTTTGTAGACCAACTTTTATTATACATTGTAGAATATATATTTGTTGTAATACAATATTCAATCAAAGAATGATCATTGATGATCTCGTGTGACGTAAAAAAATTTCACAGATCATTTTATTCAAAGTGTTAAAAAAATCGAATTAGATCATAATAAGCTTAGATTTATTAATATTAATTATTACAGTTTTTTTTTTATAATGACATGATCATTAAATTTAATTATATAGGTGTCAGATATTATTTAATAAAAGACAAAATATATCAAAATATTTATCTGTAAATATCCCCACGGACGTCACCGGTTTTTTTTTATATCAATACCCACGGAATAAGAACTATATTACAAAGTTGCTATTAAATTGATATATCTAGTTTATGAAGAGGAGTTAAGTCATGTAATAAGTCATTTCTGATGATTAGTATAGATTAAATTCATGAACGCAAATTTTAGCACTTTAGGTAATTAATATTTATTAATTTTAATATAATACAAGATTTTAGCGAAAAAAAAGTGATTGGCTACTGGATATAATCAAGTTTTTCCTTATAGTCTGGGTGACATTTTTATAAGAGCTACATTGTAATGATTTACTTAGAGAACCGTGTTATTACATTTGTCGTATTATTTATGGAGCCTTATCTTTAAACTGGTTTTTGGTTTCCCTGTGGAGTTTTTTTTTACTTTTTGATGTTTCCATTTACCTTGTAGAATTCTTAAGTTATAGGATAAGAAGAACTGTAAATGGAAATTGAATGTCTAAACTTTTTTGTAGAAAAAATTTTTGATAAGATAATGATGAAATCTCATGTCTAAAAGTGTCACTAAACTAAATGAGATTTAAATGCCTGTCATTCTATTGGAAGTTTTTCATTGCTGGTAATTTGACACGAAATATGACTAAAGTTACATATTAGTAATGCTATCAAAAATATTTTTCTTATATATATTAATTAGTTTTCCTACAACTAAATATAGGTATAGTAATTGAAGATTGATTTTTTGATGCCCTATGATAGAAATGGAAGACAAAACTCTCAGAACTAACAATATTTCAAGATTGTTCTTCATAATTTTCCTATTTTCAAAATTTCCTCTAATTTGCAGTTAACTAATTGCATAAGTCTAATCTGCAAATTTTATTCAAATTGGTGTATTAGTTTTTAAAGTACATCAAAGAAACTTTATAAACGATTTTTTCTTTCTCCACTATTTTTGGACCGATTTTTCCAAAATTTAACACGGTATCGTCTATTTATGTAGTTAAACATTATAATTAATTTCAACAAAATTGATTCACAAATTTTCCAATTAAATCCGAAAAACCAAAAAAAAAAAAAACGACAAAACTATCTGATCACATTGGATTTTGCTTAATAATACTCTCTTTCAGTCGATTTTTCTGAAATACAATACCAAATCCAGTTAAGCAATACCCAAGTCATATTGCAAATTTCAACAAAATTGGATAACACGTTTTTGAGTTATCTTGTACACGATAGTACATAGTAGTACCTACCATAGGGTATAAAATTAAATAAAATCCAAGCTAATTCACTAGCATTAAAATTATAATTAAATAAAACATTGAATGGACAAAGAAAATTTAAATTTATGGCACCATTGGATGGCTGCAACGAAATATTTCTCGTTATTAGTGTACATGTATTCTAATATCAAATCCTAATAACTAGATATTTTGTTTGCAGACTGAAAATCTATGCCACATGAGAATAGAAGTTGAAAAATTGAGTGTATTCTTGACGTTTTGGGTTATAGGGAATTAATTAGAATGAGAAAATATATAGGAAGATGGGAAGGAATGTTGTAAACAGTCTAATAGACAAAAATTATGTACCGAAATATGCTAATAAAGCTAATAAAATTCTTTTGTAATGAAGAAGCCTAGAAATCTTTTCTCAATACTATTAAACAACTATTAGTATATCTCGTCCTAGGATGAAGGAGATGTAGCAATTTGACCGATCATACTGCATTTATAACACAAGAAAACCTACGAAACAGGTTTTACATCAAAGAAAGTATAAATTGCATATTTATAGGTGTGACTAATACATCAGACATTTTGGGATAATATGATTATGTTACTCAAATATTAATAATAAATGAAAAAAAAAAAAAAGTAGTGATTCAATTAAGTAAACTAGACAAGTTTTAAGGCATAAAGGCCAATCTCCACACAGCCGACTTCCTATTCTGATTGGAAAAATCAAAAAAATTAGAAAGAGATTGGCTTTTGCAATTTTCGCTAGGATTGGTCGAATAAAAACATCACAATTTAGAAAAATTGGTAGTGTGCGACGGTATCGAGCGTGATTATTGTCAGATATGCACCCGCAGATGAAATGCCATATAAATCAGATAAACATGTTCATCTGTTTTTGAGGGGAATCATCTGCAGATCAAAAATCAGTCGGGGAAATAAGAAATGCAGAAGCCGACAAAATTTGTAGGATGATTGTCTTATCCCTTTCTGTTTCACCAATCTTTGTATAGTGTTATCCCATACTTGCATCAGAAGTAGGATGTCGGCTGTGTGGAGATTGGCATTAAGTTTGCACTTTGTTTTTGAATTGTTTCGGAAATTAATTTAAAAATTTGTTTGAAAAAAAAAGGAAAAGTTGACATTTTTGGATAAATCTTTAATAGCTACGTGAATTCTTAAAAAGAAAAAAAAATGTCTTCAAAAACACTTCTAATCTCTCACCTTTAGATTGCTTCAATTAACACAATCCATTATTCAATTAAAATATAAAACAGTTTTAAATTTTTTTAAATTCATAATATCCGCGCATGAAATCTTGTTTCTTTTCTGTTTTAAGAAAATATTCTTAATTTTTGTATTTTTACTTTTAAAAAATGGTGTCAAAAACTAATTATCAAACAATTATTGTCACTTTAAATTCTTAACAAAAAGGAAAACAGCATAATTTTTGGATGATAAAATCTTTTTAATTACTTCAATAAAAACGTTTTAATACGATTTTTGTCGGTACTTTTTATGTTAGCGTATTTTTTTTTCTTCCTTTCTTTTAGAATTAAATAAGATTTACTCATTGCTTAATTAGTCTAAGTTGATTTCAGAGGTTTTCTGGTTCTGAAATTTCTAGAATTTAGTATGAGTCAATTTTCTAAGGTGTATTTGATATTGAAAATTCTTTGATGAAGATCTGAAAAAGATCACTTTCCAAATTTCAGACTTTATAGAATAATCGATCTTTAAATTTGTATAATGAGATACAAGGAAATAAAAATATCACTTGAGAAAATTGATCCTGAAATACCTACAAAAAAAGATCAAGAAAACTTGTCAACAATAAAGTTGAACTGTGATTATTATATATACGGCGAGGATCACTTTAATTCGACTTTGTTTCAAAGTATTCTTTATCCTGAAATATCCACAATATATACGAAAGGCTTTATAATATTAAAAGATCGCTTTTCTATATTATTTGATTCTAGAAGATCGAAAGGTAGATCAGAGAAAAACTACCATTGTAGATAAAAAGTTGTGAAGTTGAACTGTGACTATCATATGTATATACAGCGAGGATCACTTTAATTCGACATTGTTTCAAAATATTCTTTATCCTGAAATATCCACAATATATACGAAAAGCTTTATAACATTAAAAGATCACTTTTCTATAGTATTTGATTCTGGAAGATCAAAAGGAAGATCAGAGAAAAAATACCATTGTCGATAAAAAGTTGTAATGTTGAACTGTGACTATCATATGTATATACAGCGAGGATCACTTTAATTCGACATTGTTTCAAAATATTCTTTATCCTGAAATATCCACAATATATACGAAAGGCTTTATAACATTAAAAGATCACTTTTCTATAGTATTTGATTCTGGAAGATCAAAAGGAAGATCAGAGAAAAAATACCATTGTCGATAAAAAGTTGTAAAGTTGAACTGTGACTATCATATGTATATACAGCGAGGATCACTTTAATTCGACATTGTTTCAAAGTATTCTTTATCCTGAAATATCTACAATATATACGAAAGGGTTTATAACATTAAAAGATCACTTTTCTATATTATTTGATTCTGGAAGATCAAAAGGAAGTTCAGAGAAAAAATACTATTGTAGATATGAAATTTTTACTATTATAACATCTTGAAGATCATTGTTCAATGGTATAATATTTCATGTCTACAATGGTATTTATGTCTCTGATCTTCTGATCTTCTTCAAGATCCAGAAGATCATTTCAAAGGTTCAGAATTTTTTTTTCTTGTTTGTAAATATCTCGATCGAAAGAGGAGCTACAATGGTATTCTATGAAAATATTTAAGGTAATATTATTAAAAATTCAAGATTCTTGATCATATTGATTGACTTTGATTTGACAATTTAGAATAACCTTTAGAGTACTAATGAAAGACTATCGAATTCTGGAATTATATTGAATTTTATAATAAAACAATACCTTTCAAATATATTTAATTCTTAATTTATGTTCTGGATTGTTCTTACCGACGCGGAAAAACAAAAAGACACGATCAGTTTGTAGAGCTCTAAATTTGTTGCAATAAAGTATTTTATTTAAATTATATTACTTTTGTTATGACATTCATAGTCATAATTCAATTAAAAAAAAGATCATTAGAAAAAAAAATATGCATCTTCAGCAATAATGATTAATGTTCTTTTTGTATATTGTTGTGATCGTTGTTAAACACGGTTATTATCCAAAGTTTCGCGCTACTGAATAAAAAAAAGGTACTTTTCATCGTACTCGCATATATATAGTAATAAACTTAAGAAAAGAATAGATGGATCTTTTCATCTTCTCCATAGTTTTTTTTTTCTTCTTAAAGTGACCACAATAACATCGAAAGATTTATTGCTGAGCCTAACAATAATTATTGCTATATAAGAAATGAACAGGTGTATGATGGATATTGAGTATGAGGCTGAACTACTACATATTGTTTATTAGCCAATAATTTCATTTTAATTGAAATTGAATTTTTCTGTTAACTATTATTAAAAGATGAGAATAAGAAAAGCTGGCAAAAAAAAAAAAACTCCATCATCATCAAGTGTCAGGTGATTAATTTAGATGTATTTTATTACAATGTTAAAAGAAATTACACAATTCTTTAAGATTGTTTATTAACAATAATTATCTTTTTTTTTGAGAAAAAAATGATTTCTGTTAAATATATTTTTTGTGGTTTTCATTTTGGAAAATTTCTTTTAAAAGTACACTTTTAAGACGATTATTAAAAACAACGAAAACATAGATTTTTCGCGAAAAAAAAAAGATTATTTATTATTAGATTAATTAGTGATTATTATTTTGGTTTTTATTAAATTAGAAGAAAATTAACGACGTTTTTCTTTTTGTTAAAAAAAAAATTTAAAACAAAAAAAGTTCTAATGCGGGAAACAGAATGACGAATCCAAAACGGATTTCCAGTTTTCCGTTTACTGATTTTATTAAAAATGATCCGTCGTGGATCCGTTGCATTCTAATGTGTACTATAATTAAAAACGTATACCGTTAAAACGTCGTGAATCCGACGATCTGTTTGAATCTTAAGTAGGTAGGTAGAGTAGGGATACTACGTACAACATAAGGCGCCATATGGGCCCATTGTTATCCCTACGAGACCAAGAAATACCCTATTGGGAAACCTATTCCTCTTCAAAGCATTTGATTTTCCTGCAAAATTTCATTAGACTGCATCCCTAAATTCCCGAACAAATGGTTACCCAAAAGTTGTTTGGACCTTAAGAGTGTAGAATTAAAAATCTAAGAATTTGAAAAATTATACACAGAAAAATTTTAAAGCTATTGACTATGTTAGTTCTGACAACTAAGTTTTCGGTTTTCACAACTAAAATTTAGTTATCACAACAGAGTTGTCACAATTAGCTAATAACTTTGTGAATATTGTATCGGGATTCATATCGATTTTAAATTCACCATAATTTGAGATTTACAATTATTATTTTAGTAACTGTACTAATATTCAGTGATGCGTTATAGCAGTCCCGAAGGGACCTAGGTAATTTACAAGTTTAGGGGCTTTAATTTGATATATTTAAAGAGGATTTCTTAAGCAGAATTCTATACTATATTTGCTTAAACTACCCCAAAGGTTTCCTGTCTGGAATTTGTCCCTAATAATATGTATGACGACGTACAACAGTTCTATTATAAATCATTTTGTAGGAAACTAAGTATTTCTCTAATTTCAAAATGTAAGAATATTAAAAAAAAATTACTGAAACATTTACAAATAGATTCACTGACTAGTAAAACAATAATTATTTTGTAGATTTGATATAGATTCCGGTGCCATAGGTAACTTGCCTTATTTGCCTACGGTGTAATATGTCACTGGTAATATTAGTATGTTAAGATTACGGACATTAAAAACTTTTCAAATAAAGGCTCATTTAGTATTTAATTATTAGAAAATTATTCAAGGAACATAATTGACATAATTGATAAGTACCAGGACCTTAAGCAAATGTTTGGTCAATGTTTTGTTCGAAATTTCGAATATTTAAAAAAAGGAAAAACACAAGTATTATGAAACGTAATTTAGAAAATATTTAGACAACATTTTTAAAATATTCAAAAGTAAATTTCACTAAATTTTCACGCTAGATAATTTACAGGTAACCTAGATCCTAACAGCATAAATCTAATCTGCAAATTTTATTCAAATCGGTAGATTAGTTTTTAAAGTACATAAAAAAGAAAACTTTATGAACAGACTTATTTTCTCCTAGGATTATTTCTTTCTCCACTATCCTTCGACCGATTTTATGAAAATTTAACATGGTACCGTCTATTTATATAATTAACCAATATAATCAAATTAAAAGAAATTGCTTCACAAATTTTCCAATTAAATCCGAAAAACTATATAAAAAAATGGGATATCTTTCCGTGTCACCCCGGTTTTGCTTAATAACTAATAACTTCGGTCCACCTTGGACGATTTTGCTGCAGTGCGATATCAAATCCATTTAATGGATAACCAACTCACATTTTAGATTTCAACAAAATCGGATAACGCGTTTTTTAGCTATTTAAGTACTTCTCATAATATGAAAGGGGAATGCTACAATTATTCAAATGAAACTATTTTCATTTAAATGTAATTATTTTCGATGCACTTTCAAACAAAATAGCTTTTAATTGCAGTTTTAATGAAATTGAATTAAAAATTTACCTTTTTCAATAAATTCCAGCAAAGAAAACTCACGCTTCTTTAAAACACACTGTATTTCATCACAAATTGCATTATTTTCTTTTTTTTATGCAAAATTTTCTTTTCTAACTAAAAAAAAAAACAAGCATTTTGTTATGTTCACATTGTGACTAATTTTTTACACTATTTAACTGTTTAATTACGAAAATTTTTTAAAATATTTTACACATAAAAATAAAATCGTGTTCTACATTTCGTTTGAAGCGCGAAAAAAAATCATCATAAGTTAATACACTTTTTTTTCTTCTTTAGTTTAATTAAAATCAAATAAAAGAAATTTTAAATTGAATAAAAAAAAAAAAATAGTCACAAGAAAAGGTCACAAGAAATGGTCACAAGAAAAGGTCACAAGAAAATCAATCTTAAAAAGGAACCAGCCCAATCAAAAAAGGGTGGTATAAAAACTTATTTTGTATAATCATTTCTTTTTGTTTGTTCTCAAAATTGGTAAAAAAATTGTCACTAAATCGTTAGAAAAACTTTGTTACAAAAATCACCTTTTTGAAAATTCAATTTTAAACATTTTTATTAAACACTTGTTTTTTAATGAACCACCTTCAAAAAAACCAAAAAAAAAAAAAGAAAAATTCAGAAAATATAGTTCTCACAAACTTGTGACAAAATTTACAAATCTTTATCTATATCAAAGTAATATCGTAAACGGCATCTCTCCTATATCTTTTTACCGCGTCCATCAAGGTCGATGTCGAGAAACTGAATGCAGTAACAAACACCGTATAACAAACAGAAGTGAGGAGTTTTCTTTTTTTTTGTTGTTGGTGGTTTTTTTTCTTAAAATTTCCCATCATCCAAAAACCTAGACGACGTTAAAGAAGATGGTAAGTAACCACGAAGAAGTTGGACAAAAAAAAACAACAAGAAACAAGAAAATCCATATCCAGTTAAGTCATCTATAGTTAAAGCAGTTAGTATTATACTTTAACTAACAGTCATAGTGTTACGATATAGTATAGTAAAACAACGGCAGAAAAAAAAAATATCGCCATAAAGACAAGAAAAAATGAAAAAGAAGATAAGATGGTAAATAAAGAAACAATACCCCACTATCCATATACTTTCTTACATATATTTTATAATATCCGGACGTAAAATTACCAAAAGGTTTGAAAAAATCTTGCGAATACGTTAATGCCGGAAGATAAAAAAAAACTATATGTGTTTATCTTGTTATACTCATGATGAAAATTCGCATTTTATAACGAATAATTCCATAAGAAAAGCATACAGTAACTTAAAATCGGCGTACGTACAATCCAGTTCACTAAAACTAAGATTATTTCAACTACCTCTTCTTCAAACTCTCTGTAATTTAGAGGTAGTTGGGAAAGGGACCCTAATAGCTTAGTATAAGAGAAACTGAAGATCAATTAGACATGGTCTGCTGATCCCTTATCCAATACGTCCTTTGAAAATGAAGGAAACAATTAGAAGAAAAGAAATAACCTATAACCATACACTAATAACAAAGATTTCGAACGACTGTGCATTCAACTGATTCTTTTTATACCATGATATCTCCACACAATATTTCCATCCATTCGTCTTGAAGTTCACCTACAACAACAATACCCAACATCACACTGCTCATTTAGCTTGGACATCTACATAGGTATACTAATCTATGCTATATCTAAATAGAAGATTCTTTGAATTAATGTATATTTTTAATGAGAGAAACCACATACGAGTATGTATCATAAATAAAAATCAGGGCGGCAACAAAATGTCGTATAAATTTAAAAATGAACGCAAGATCACTCGTAAGTTTTTACATCTTAGAAAGTCATTTTGCTGTTCATTTATAAGGCCTTTTTTTCTACCATAGGGCATACAGAAACAGGGGTTATCATTATAAAATTTGCCACGAGCGTTAAAAGGAAGAATCTTTTTATATGTGTAAAAAGTGTTGAGATTGAAACAATCTTATGTATGAATTTAAAATATGTGAGCATTTGCAATCACATTTAAGATAAACGTGTCCATAAAATATGCAAAAGAAAATAAAGAAAATCTTATCTTTATATACGACGTTTTTTAACTGTAAGTTGTATATTTTAAATAGCACCGAGTACTTTCCATCACACTTGTATACGATTATATATCCATCTAAAGTTGAAAGCATTTTGTAGAAAGAAAAAAACCAAAAGCAACCAAAATCCTCGTGAAAATCTTCTATTTTAAAAGAAATGTTAACTTACAGTTTATGTTTCGTAAAGCTATTGATTACTAAAGATTAGAGTAAATAAAAGCCTAGTATTCGGTGGATATTGTAGGATGTTTAGCAAAGCAACTTAAACTCAAATACTTAACAGACTTTCCTTCTTAAGCATGCTTTTTGAAACTCACGAATTTGAAGAAGAATATAAATATATCGGGCTGACAGCCATAAAAACTCTACAATGCCATGCCATAGTCCTAAAACATTGTTTAAATATGAAAACAATAGGAGTTTAACACTTCATTTGAATCTTAGAATAAAATTTTGTGGAACTTTTTCAAAGCTACATACATCTAATGTGCGCCTAATGTGACATATACAGTTTAACATATTTTTAGTGTATTGTTTAAAATATCAAATACCATGATAATAGTTTTTAAAAGAGCTTTCAAAAAGTGGTCACTCTATTTGTTTGACGGTCAGAGTTCATTACATCATCTTTGCTTCAAACATGCGAAGTTGTATATGTGACATTAGGCGCACATTAGATATTTTTGAAATAAAAGGTCTGTTAACTTTACTTGTTTGGAGTATTTTCACCTATGCACCTATGTTTATTTATTTACCTTAATACAAGCGAACAGATTATCTCGTTCAGTACAGAGATTGTATACCAATAAGGAAACAGGAGGACTCTAGAGGGGGAACTACCCGTATAAGGTCTTCTTTAAAATAATCTTGTTGTGATGGAAGTGATCATTCCTTTAATGCAAATTTTAAAAAACTCTGTTGAACTGATTCAAGTCTGTCAATCTGATTTTTATGATAAGGTTTCCAGACTTGGCAGGCATATTCCAGTAATGACTTAACGAAAGTAGTGTACAAAGCTTTACTAACGTAAGGGTCCAAGAACTTTTTAGACCATCGCTTTATGAATCCCAACGTTGAGTTTGATCTATAAACCACTGAATCGATCTGCAGCGTGAAATTAAGTTCTTCATCACACACTACTCCTAAATCTTTAATGTTTATCATAAGTTTTCTGAATTTAAATATATATAATAAAAAATTTCGCTATAGTAAGCAGTCTTCTATAATCGTTGCTACTTAAATAATAAACTATCTAAGGTAAATTAAACAGTTCCTGTTGTAGGTTTGTTATTATACTTCAGCAGTAGTTAAATCTGTTTGGTATTTTATTTGCTATCGCATTTTTTACGTTGAATATTTCTAGTAAACACTTTTGAGATATAAAAAAAAAAAAAAAATAAGAAATACCGCAGAAATAAGTAACCATTTAATGTCTATTTGTCAACATGTAAACGGAAGAAAATGATGCCTGAACGAATAAACATGTAATTAACGATATAAGTATCATATTTAAAATATTTACACTATCAAAGTCAGTTGTGTAAAAAAGAAGTTTGTCAGAAAGAATTCAAGTTGATAACATAAAAACTTACGTATAAATACATTATAATATGTTGTTTAGTAAAATAAACTCATTTAACATTATTTATATATGTATGATGTCGTTACACAGTCAGCCAACATTAGTTAAACGAACATGAATTATGAATAAATTTATAATAATTAGAAATAAAAGATGCTCAGTTATTATCAATTGTCTACGTTTAAGTAATAGTTCCGAACATTTAGTCCTTCAGTAAAATATTAAGATACGTATCCACTAAACGTGCAAAATGTTTTCTGCACGCGTTGGGGTAAAAGAGAAATAAATACTAAACGAAAGTATTAAAATAAGAGAAACATGTACTTCAATGCAAATTACATCAAAACGGATTTCTCTCTTTCTATTATTCATGTTTAACATTTCTCTCTCTTTTACCACACGCGTGCAGAAAACATTTTGCACGTTTGAGGTCTGAACTACGTGAAAGATCTTAGTTCGTGTCGCTCATAATCAGGCGACGTAGTTTCTCAAAGCTTCGCTGAAGTGTGCGACGACCAGTGCAAACTCTGAATTTTTAACTTTCAGTCAGAAACTTTGCTTACGTAGTTTAGCTTGGTTAGCTCATGTGTGCGGCGGGCATAAGCATTTGTACTATTAATTACACAAATTAAAGACGACTACAAACTGAAATAGTTATAACGTCACTGACTTAATTGTGTTGCACTGATTTATATTTAAATGATAAAATATTTAAAAGCATACATAAATTAATTAAATAATTTCTTTTCATTTTTCAATACTTTATATACTATCATCGTCCAGATCTTATCGCTTCCAGAAATATGGAAAAGTTATTGTCATTTAAGCAATTTAAAAACACATTTTCTGTGCAAATATTAAATTTATAGCAAACAATTATTTCAATATTTATTACTTTTTAAAATGGTTCTAGTTAAATTATTAGTTTATAATAATCTTGTATTAAACTGAGGGAAAATATTTGCATATCAATAAGTGAAATCAGCAAAGTTAAAAGCAATTTATGGTAGATCTGGCGGCAAGGTAATCAGAGAACTAAAAACAATTTAAATCCTTCTAGTTTTACATCGACTCCGACATCAATTAAATTAAATTTAGAATACAATTTAGTACAATTTCAGATTCCATTAGGACACCATTTCAATTTATTGTAGTTTAATTTATATTATTTGCAGCACTGCAATGGTGTCAAAAATGTATATGCAAGCTTTAACTAATGTCTAAATTATGTTGCATAACTTTGTGTCTTTCGTTCAATTAAAATATTCGAAATTTCGATCAAAACATTGACTAAAATTCTGTTTGGGGACAGACATGCTCTTTCTCAATTTTTGACGAGCAACCAAAAACTTATATGTTGTCTAGCGTTATCATGATTGAAACTCTTTTACTATTCCCGAATTCTGGAGTGGTAGTACGTAACTTGTTTCAGACCGTGTGTTTCGACTTTTCATAAAAATGGCAGCATAACTCTTGTTCTAATCGCATGAAGTTTGTTTGTGTGTTTTGAGTTTGGTCGATACACAACCTGTGAAACAAATTAAGGCCAATCTCCACACAGCCGACTTCCTATTCTGACGGGCAAAATCAGAATACTAGAAGGAGAAGGACTTTTGCAATTTTCGCTAGGATTGATCGAATAAAAGCATCAGAGTCTTCTCACATAATTTAGAAAAATTGGTAATGTGCGACGGTATCGTGTGTGATTATTGCGAGAGTATGTACCACGCGCAGATGTAATGCCATATAAATCAGATAAACATATTCATCTGTTTTTAAGGGGAATCATCTCCAGATTGAAAATCAGTTGGGGAAATTAGAAATGTAAAAGCCGACAAAATTTGTAGGATGATTGTTTTCTCCCTTTCTGTTTAACCAATCTTTGTATAGTGTATTCCATACTTGCATCAGAAGTTGGAAGTCGGCTGTATGGAAATTGGCCTTTACATACTACCACTTCTGGACACTTCTATTTGATGTTTTGATGATTTTCAACGTTCAATTTCAATATGTTAAGATTCTGAGTAATCGATTGGATTTGATCAATTCATTTATTTTGTCATCATCAATAATGAAATGCCATGTTGGAGTATCCAATAGTAAAGTATCGTGTACATCGCGATAATACATATATCCTCAGATAATATTCGAGCTGAAATTAGACGTCTCCACCTATTCAATTAATCAAGGAAAGTAGAACAAATGATCATATATATTTTTTTAAGTTTATATGTTTCTAAGCAATTATACTGTAAACATGTTTTTCTTTTATTCTCTCTAACTTCAACAATATTTTATCCAAAACAATAATGACCGCCTAATGTTTTTAATACCGCTTCAGGGTTCAATTTCTTCTTAATGGTTTCATACATTATTAATGATTCTTATGGGATTCAGTTATCACACTTAAAGACTGTATAAAAACCGAATAATAAAGAGTTCGGTGTTTTTTTTTGTTTAACATTGATTTAACAGAAATCATATTTTTCATATTTGTTGCTACTGTTAACAGACATTAATATTAATATTTTCCAATCAAAAATATATAAAAGAAATAGTTTTTTTCTTTTCTTTTGAAAGAAACATCTTCATTTCATCCATTTTTATTTTTTTTTTTTTGGTAAAAGGTGAAATAATCACTGCAATAAATAACTGTGTGGAAATAATAAAACGGTTTTAATTACACAAAAACGAAAATTTATTATTTAATTTTTTTTTTATTTAACTAATTTTTACATAATCAAAAAATAATTAGAACTTTTAAAAAATTAAGTTGAATTGATTTGGACACTTTGTGCAAGAATTGAAAAAGAACAAAAAACTGATTTCTTTAAAGATTCTAAAGGTTGTCCCAATAAGAGTACCGTATTTAAATAGTATGCGATTTTAGTTTGATATAGTTGACATCTGCCATCTGTTATGAAGGAATTATATTATTTGTGACAGCTGTCAAGTTTTGAGTGTCGACTGTGAACCTAAAGAAAATTCCATAAAATCTAGTTGAGTGAAGCAATTTTTAGATTTAGTATTCCAGAAAGGAATTTCTTTAAAAATGGATAATGACAATAATAATAGAGTGTCGGACATATTTGTAAGACCCAGACTACTCGAGATACACACACTTTTATAGTCACGAATTCTTGTCCCAAAAACAAGGAATTCTTTTGAAAAGGATAATTGTGTTTAATTCGCAATTAAATGATCTGTCGAGTAAGGTATGAACTATATTGGTCGGATCCAGAATTCTGGAGGTATACACATACTTCAGTTTACGTACATTCAATGTTATTAGAACACCCTTTATAATTGGGAACAATTTATTCAGTAGGAGTGAACGTTTCTATTGAAATTCTGTTCTAAGACATTAAACGTTTTGTAACAACTTTACAAAAGAACAGTGATACAATTTGTTACCACACTTAGCGATAAAAATGAGGCAGTATCTTCCTCACCATGTGGTAGACTATATATTTTAATCCATTGATAGAATATCAGCTACACCGTAATAAAATCTCAAGTTCGAAGGTATTATCTCATTTATACTTGAAATAGTGAATAGTGCCCAAATCAGATTTATGAGGCCATTTTCTGTTTGAGCCAGGAAAAATGCATCCTTGTGGAATCATTAAATATGCACTATGAAAGATAATGGAAAATAAGAAAAATATATCTATACATCAAAACCGGGATATAATGTCCATCTATCGGTGAGTGATCAAAATATAAATTATATTATGGAGAGTAAATGTTTTAGTTTTGATTTTATGTAGAAAAGAAAGTATCTGATTAAATTTTTTAAATATTTTTCTTAAAAAAGAGTATGCTTAGTACGGTAACAAGCGCTAGTAATCTTAGAATCGAATCTCATATAATATCACTGAACGTAACATGACCTCATTAGTTAGTATTACCATCAAAATCAATATTTCCCTACAATTGAATTGTAAAAATACGGTCAATAGTGAGTGAAACAATATATAGAATACGCTTTGATTTTTTTCCGCACCTACGTCATTTGAGACCTGAAATACATTGCTTGTGTGAAAAATCACGATTATTTACTTGTTACTTTCATTGCCAAGTGTAGACTTACAATATTCCTACTGCATACCAGCTATTGTTGCATTGTGGACACTTGAAGTATAAGATGTTTTAATTATGTTTAAAGATTCTTATTTAAAACTGTCTGTAATAAAAATGGCGTTAAACAGGAAAATTCAATATTATTTATTAATATAATAACAAAATAATATTTACATATATTTTTAATATGATTTTAATAATTCCAATATTTTAAATATTTTTATTTGTGTTCATTTAAAAATTGAGCTTTAATTTCGATATTTATCTAAAGATTTGATAATAAAAAGGAAATTTTTCTCAAGAAATTCATTCTTGGAAAAATAAGAATATTTAATGATTGCTAATAAAATCACTAAAATAAATACTATTAAATTGTTTACTATACTTGAAATGTTTGCTGCTGTAATTTATTTTGCAATCCGTTTTATTATAATGAATTTTTCATTTAACGACCAGATAAACACTTTAAGCTCTGCGGTTTTTTTCTTCTTCCAGATAATGTGAAGAAGATACCAAAAATTACAAAACATAAAGATCTGCTTCAGTTTGGCAATGAGTTCATTTATAATATAATGTTTTGGTTTTATTGCATAAAATTGGTATTATAAGAAAAAAAATTGTATATAATTCGGGGCTCTTAACATGATGCAAAAAATATGTTCTCAAAATGAAGAAATTACATTAAATGTATCATATTTTACATGTAATCAAATTAGACCTATTATTACATCTTCCTAAAGATCATTAGCCTATACTTAAAAAGTTAAAAATGAACAAAACAGACCATAGCAGTGAATTTATACTTTTCAGTATTCCGGCCTGACCACTATGGTACTTTCCTCATAATACCATTGAATACCTCAATGCAATCTTGTTTCAAAACCCGCCAGCTTTTATGTCACTCCGTCTGTTCAGCAATGCTTCCACAATTCTCCAGTTCACTTCTCTCATCCGCGTCGCTTCCGCCTAGTCGTGTTTCCATCAGAAAATCGGTGTAAAATTTTGTGCTGACGAAAAGTCCAATAGACTTTCGATAAGTTGAAACTCCTAAAATTATCAAAATTTCATTGAATTCGGACCAAGCATTTTGTATACACAAATGTTTTTACAAACAGTTTTATGAATTAGTGTTGCCATAAGTGAATTTTGTTGAAAATTTAATCACATCTGGTTTGGGTCTTAATACAAAATTTATGCAAATTTCATCAAAATTGGACGGGGAGTTTCTTTCGGTTGTACAACGAGTTCAAAAGTATGCAATATTTGGACAACACCATATGTAAGCATGAAACTTGGACATCAGGAGATAAGATGTCATCTGTCAAAGCTTTCAGTGAAATTTAACATTTCGGAGATATTGTTAATCTAAACAATAATAACTACTGCAGTGCCATCTAATCAACTGTCAAAAAGTTCTTAGGTCGGTTTAAATTTAAGGTGGGTCTGCAATTCTAATGACCTAACCTTAGTTATTTTGGATGTCATATTTAGGTCGACCTAAGCACTTAGGTCCCTTTTTAAGTTTCGGTGTAAACGTAGCCAATAGCTCTTTCAAAAAATTTAAAGCGTGATAGTTAAATTGATATTTCAATGCAACAACTGAAACAGCTGAGTTGCTTTTATTAATCTCCAGCATAACATAAATCGTTACCCTAATATGATCATAACGAAACACTTGCAGACACTTCATTTATCAGAGAACCATGTTAACTAAACCAATTACAATAAATGTTAATTATTTTGTACAACAAATCTACAACGTCTTATAAATATAAAAGATTGTTACAACTTTGATTTTGAACTAAAGAAGGATTCAGATTCAGTTTTACCTCTATTAAAGAAACATTTCAAATAATTTATGTATGTCTATGCAATTAACGTTTTCATATAAAATGTAAATTTTCTAATTTCCAGCATCCTAACTATATATATAAATTATTATAAATATCAATTCTAATAAAAGATTCAAAAACTGAATTTAAATTCTTTCGTATGTTTATACTATCTTTAAGAAATTCAATTAAATATCTTTTTGAATAAGTGCGAGTATATTTTATTGGAGTTAATATTAAGACGTTTTCATTTACCAGTTTTTCTTATCTTGGAATAAATTGAAATAATTAATTTTATTTTCTTAAATGAAAACGAAATAATGTTAAAATAACATGCAATATTTTTTTTCTTGTATTACTTCTGAAAATCCTATCTATAAAAGAAACTAGTTTAAAAACGTATAGTAACTGAAAATCGGCTTATAGCAGAGTTTTTGATGCCCTATGATAGAAATCGGACAGAAAAACGGTCAAAACTAACATTTATTTGAAGTTTCTTCATAAGTTTGTTTCTTCTTTTCAAAATTTCTTCTAATTTACAGGTAACCCAGAATCTGATAGCATCATAAACCAAATATATTTTATTTTACCACCTCTCCCTATAAGATAATAATTGTAGCAAGCGAGAGCATAAATATTCTTATTCCCTTCCATTCTTGAGAGGAATGGAACAAAAAACAAAGAGGATTTTGTTTTTAATTTTTCCATTCTAAATAAAAAGCACTTGTTCCTTAATTTTTATAATTTAGTGTACTAAATTTATCACTCGTCAGTTTTCACATCTTCTTAGAAAGTCATATTACCATATACTTATACTGTGATTCCAAGATTACAAGATTTCAAGATTACAGGTTCCTTCTGCCTCTAAAATAAAAGGCGTCATCTAGCTTTAGTGATGACAGAGGATGAATGAAGCAAAATAAATTAACTAATCGCATCGTAGTGTTCGGTTCTTATCATTTGTAAGGGCAATGTAGTTATTCTAGTTAAATATATGAATATAAATTACTAATTAATGTATCCCTACGTAAATGTACTGTTTGGGTATCAAGGTTTAATAGCAGCTTTAGTTATATTGTGAAAAATACAAGAAATTCAAAAGGAAAACACATTTTACATGTGAGAAAAGGAAACATAGATCTGAAATAAATCTTACACCAGGTTTGATTGTGTTCCGAATTGTTGTTGTTTTTTCTAATTTTCAATGTAAATTTCTCTACTCCGGGATTACTGGTAAATAAAACGTTGCTATTGTGTTTAACTTCTTTATAGGCATAATCATATAGGATTATATGATACTAGGCTGTATAATAATTTCTCAGCCTCGACAAGAGAACGCGCTGCTAACAGGTCTTTTTTTGTCTTATGTTGGTACAACCTTCATATGAAAACGTGTCAAGTTTCACGTCGTTAAGTAAATTTAGTCTTTTTGAAGTTGAAGTGTAATTGAATTTGTTTAACATGGATCGGTGTTTTTGGATGGTTTACCAACTACAGAAATTCATCCAAAAATTGTTAGAAGTATATAAGAATACATCACCTTCACTTTCCACTCTGAAAAAATGGACTGCCCTTTTTAAATCTGGTCGTACAAGCCTAAAAGATGATCCACTCGAAGGTCGTCCAAAAGGTGTACCAAAAACAGAAAACATACAAAAAATACAGAACAACACCATAGGCATCTCACATAGATAAATACATTACATCTTAGCTGAAGTTTTAGGTTTGAGAAAGCCTTGTACAAAATGGGTGTTGCATTCACTAACAATGGAAAAAAAACACCTTCGAATGCGACTTTCAACAACATTTGGACCGTTTTAAGAAGGATGAAATGGTTTTCTTAGATCGACTCATCACTATGGATGAGACTTGGGTCCACCACCATAATTCTGAATCGAAACAAGAAGCTAGAAGAAGTCATAGCAACCGTAGAGGCGTATTTTGGAGGTCTACCGGATTTTCACTTCTGGGATAGAATCTTTAAATTAGAGAATCGTTGGAACAAGTGCATTGAAGTTCAGGGATATTATGCTGAATAATAAAATGTATTTCATGTCGAGGCTGTGAAATAATTGGACACCCTAGTATCATGTCGCGATCAATGAGCAGGCATCAAAATAGCATCAGTATATGCTCCTAATTGGACGCCAAAAAGCAATTTTTTTTTTTTAACTTATTGTGTTATTCAATTTTTAAAGAAAAACTTAATTAAATTAATAAAATTATATTAGTAATTAATTCATAAATTATATCATCAGTAAGTTTTCTTAAAATGAATGTGAATTTGTAATTATTAAATCGTATTTCATTACAAAAGAAAGTAAAACTGTTATAAAATTGTTTTATAACATTTTATAAATAGGAATTTCTTATGATATTATAAAAGATCGTAAATAATAACTTTTCTTTTTCTTTTATCATCAAATATGAAATAAAAAGCTTGAATAAACTTTTGAGAATGAAATTTTATATGGGAAATATATTATTTCTAAGAATTGTGCTGGGAATTTAGATTAAGATTCGATCTCATATAAAAGATAACATGTCTTTAAGTTACGATCTTGTTTCGAAAAGATGAACAAAACAATCGTGGTTTTGATGAAAGGGAATTGAATAGAAGAGATTCTATTGAAGACCTGAAAAAGTTGTTCAATTCCAAACTTTTTACAAAGGGCCTAAAAAGTCTAGAAGAATATTTGGTTTTCTAACCAAATTTGTTGTCCAGATAACAAGTGTTGATTAGATAATTCCCTTTTACCAAAGATCAGAACCTAATAATTTTATTATCTCACCGATAGCTGTACACTATTCTCTTATTTTGATGAAGGAAAGAAATGAAACCAGAATGAATTTTAGGGAAACGTATCAAGTTATTGTATTTAAGCGAATATGTCCATTATAAAGAGTCGTCCAAACGTACAATTTTTTACTCAGTTTTGCATGCGCAAATCAGATTTGCGCATTCAAAATTGAGCGTCTGGACAAGTCACAGGTCGTTTGCGCAAGCAAAAGTGCGGCCTGTGCGATTTCAGATCGTGTCTGAAAAATAACTCTGGTACGTGCATGCAAAACGTAGCGTTAAGAAGTTTCAAAGAAAACTGCGTAAAAAATATGGAAAAGACGGTACCGTGTGGACACAAAATTTGCGCAGGCTTTCCTCCAGAAAAACTGCGCAAACTACGACTGAGTAAAAAGACTGAGCGTTTGGACCGTACTTAATGGGAATCCTCGAATAAAATTCATCGGAATAAGGTAGTAGGATGCAGTATGCTGCGTTCTAATAGAAAATTAGATAAAAAAAATGGTCAATTCGAAGAAGAATGAAGCATACGTGAAGAAGATCTCCCAACAAAGCTTATTTCTAAGAAATTCATTTAAGCAATATCCTTTAAAGATATGTCTCAAAGGACTTTTAGAACTGATATAAGAATGAGACCTAAAAAGTAACTATCTGAAACATTTTAGAATTCGAATTAATTTAGAGGATTTAAAGGAGTATTCCCAGGACTTGTCGACGGCAATTGAGGATTTAATACTCGCGGATTCAAATTCTTAATTTTTTGTAGATCAAATATTTAAATCCTGTCATAATTAGAAACTAATTTACTATGCATTGCAGTGGAAGGATTTGAAAAGCACATCACACTGGTCAAGTACAAATTAAGACTAATCAGCTCTTAGAGTGCACTGTCAGTAAGAGACTAGGTCCTTTGTTTTTATCTAAGGAAAGTATCTTTTTTTTAATATTTTGCTAGTACTTATATCTTGATTTGTATAATATCGTTTTTTGGGAACTTGCTGTTCTGTTATGTTAAAGCCTAAATTTGTTAACATCTAATAAAACAATGTTAATTTAAATCTAATTACTTATTCACATCATGTTCATATAATAAAAATAAAAGAGTTTGTTTTCTAGTAAATAAATTTCCCATAAAAAATATATAGTAACTGAAAATCGGCCTATAGCCGATTTTTTGATGCCCTTAGCTAGAAATGGGAGAGAAAAACTGCTAAAACTAACAATATTTCAAGGCTTTTTCGTCATAACTTTGTTTCCTCTTTTCAAAATTTCCTATAGTTTGCAGGTAACCTAGACCCTGATAGCGTAAGTCTAATCTCCAAATTTTATTCAAATTGGTTCATTAGGTTTTGAAGTACATCAAAAAATTTTATGAACAGTCTTATGTTCTCGTACGATTTTTTTCTCCACTATCCTTGGACAGATTTAACTGAAATTTAACCTGGTATCGTCTATTTATGTAGTTAACCAATAAAATTAATTTAAACAAAATTGCTTCACAAATCTGGGAATCAAATCCGAAAAACCATGTTGAAAAAAACGAAAAAACTTTCCTGTCACTTTGGTTTTTGTTTAATAACTTCGATCCTCCTTGATCGATTTTGTTGAAATGAAATACTAAATCCAGTTAGGGAATAACCAACTTACATTCTAAATTTTAATAAAATCGGATCACGCGTTTTTAAGTTTTTTTTTTACCAGCTTAAACCAAGCAGCAGTCAAATAGTGTTTAAGTTAAGTTCATGATATAAACCCTTCTTCAACATAACTTTACTCATGTGAAAATCAAATTCTATGGCATTGGAGTTAACATCACGCAGCATTCGAATGATAAGTTCATTTTTCCCATACTCCGTTCTATGGTGGTTTATTTTAAATAATTCTACAGACCTTAAATTACATGAATTCACGTTAAAATGCATATTGTCTAACAGAAGAGGGGCATCTATAACCCCATTAAAAAGTTGGTGGACGAAAACAACACCTGCCACCTGACGCCTTAATTCTAGAGAATTTAACCCTATTAATTTCAATCTACTCTCATACGGAGGTAATAGAAAAGGGTCATTCCATGGGAGGTCTCCCAATGCAAATCGCACGAATCTTCGTTCAACAGACTCTACCCTATTAATTTGATCTTTGTAATAGGGGGACCATCACTGACTTCCATACTCCAGAATTATCTTGTATACGGACGGACGGACGGACAAACTAATGCAACTTCTGGTACTATCTACCATAGGACATGACAATGAGTTATCTATATAAAAAAACATAAGATTAAATATTTAAGATGAAAGTATTTATTACAGATTTTTTTTTATGAAAAAAGGGACTCCTCCCTTGTTATCTTCGTTGATCATTTTCATTGCAGAAACCATGTTTCATTTCAGCGAGTTTCTTAAACTGGATCAATAAACATTTGTCCATCAAAAGAACGGTTTTTTTTTAAGATTTCTAAATAATACTAAATAATAATCATTAAAAGAAAATCTAAAAAACTGTGATGTCTATAAAAAATAATGATATAAAAAACATGTTTTCGAGACAGCGAATAACCATCATAATCAATTTGTGATCATTTCTGAGGACAAGTTTCCTATTTTGTCGAACAAAATAAACCATTTCTGGAATTGTATTTATATTTATTAGGAATTCTAAATAATGACTGATGGAGTTGAGTTTCTCCATGAAAAATGCCTTCAATTTCTGTTAAAAATTGTGAAAAAAAAAATATTGTTTTCAATTTCATATATAGCGACACATTTTAATTAGTTATATACATTTTTTTTCAAAGTACTTGCAAAATGAAAAATTCCATAATTTCCATAATTAAAAATCACCTCTGTTCTTTATATCATATAACTTATACACTTTCACAATCTGTTTAGCAATCAATAAACAAATATAATCAATTTCGTTGGAATTTAGCAAGTTTGCCTGTTAGTCCCGAGCTATTTGTGCCATTATCCGACTGCTAAGAATCTCATCGATAATAGAGCACGGAAAAAGTACATCGTAAGGTGGAATCAAGATAATACCTATCGTCAAAATTCCTCGCCTGTGAGCACAGCAAAACTAGATCGAAAGAATTACTAGCTCTCAGTAAAACAAAAAATCAGCCCGTTCTAAGTGTCTCAACTGAGCATTGCCGACTTGATTATCACTTAGTGTCCATAACTCTGACAGATGACTGTTCCTGCGATTCCTGCGATCTAGAGGAAAAGACAGCGAAGCCTTTTTTCTGTCACTGTCAAAGCTTTTCAAAACCGTAGACTTAAAGCTTTCGGCGACCGGCCTGATGAACCATATACCATCAATGAGATCCATGCTAGTCGGATATCCAGCTAAATTGTAGCCGATTTAAAAAAAAGACGTCAATTTTAATGACTTTCAAATTATGCCAGCGCGAACTTACTCTTAGTGACCTTAAAACATTAACTTCGAGGACCATTTCTTGTGTATTCAATCCAAACTGAAAATCATCAACTACCCAAAAAATAATGAATCAAAAGATGAAAACTTCTCATCTTTAATCGTGTAGGATCTTCGAGGATGGCCAATCCCACAGTCTAAGGGCTCTCAATTCACAGTGTATACAATGTACCCAATTCTTAATCTGAGTGCCAGGAGTGACAATAGGCATTACTTCCAACATCAAAATCAGGACGTACGTTCTCAGGAAGGTCCCAACTAGCACAATTCATGTATCATGAATCTTAAATAGTAGTTTGCGACCGTATACCTTAAATGTGCTGCTTGGGATGTTTACGGAGATGGTAAAGAGTATTTTCAAGGGACAGTTATGGCGGGGAGGAAATTATTAAGAGTATGTTCAAAAAGATAATCATGACAAGATTTTTATTCAACCTGACTAATAATTGTAAAGCGTTTCAAGTTCGGAATACATTTTTAAGCTTTTTCTTTTTAGATAGAGAACTGTTTTATGATGAAAATTAATAAATATTTAATATCAAACTTTGGGTCTTCAAGAAGAAATTCAATTTACCAAATAAATAAAAATTTAAATGAAGTAGTCTTTGTAAATATTAACTTTTATTAAGGCAACAAAACGCTTCCGTACCCGCGAACTACCATTTTATTTATGGTAATAGTTTTTTAAATAGAATTTAAATAAGTTTACTTAATAAAAATGTGTCACCTTATTTGGAAGCTAACAAAATTGTCCATAAAATCTATTTGGCTATATGGCAAAAAGCCATCGGAGATTATCATGAAATTTATTCAAATTGTTAACTATTTGGACGCGAAAAGTGGTTAATCGAATAACATTGATTTCATATTTTGATAAGAATTTTTATGTATATAGAACATAAAATATTGATTTATAGTAATTCGATTTCAGGTAAGAATTTTAAAAGATATAAAATAAATATGTGTAGAATGAAGTTAGGAGTTACGTTGGCAGTTATTTAGTGGTTAATCTGCATAAATTTTGTTTGCATCTGTAGGCATACAATAAATATTCAGAAGATTATAAAGCAGTGATTCCCAAATGGGTTTATATCGAACCCTAAGGGTCGACGATGGCCTGCAAGGGATCCATGTCAGCGAAAAAAAATTTTGGGGGTCCATGAAATGAAAATGCTGGTCATCATTAGTGAATCTCATATAAGCAGGTCGTAACATTATTGAAGTTGATGAATTTGCAAAAACTCAATATCAGGTAAGCAGGAGGTCTCTCAAAGCCGAAAATCATGGCAAGTGGTTCGCGAAACAAAAAAGTTTTGGAAACCTCTGCTGTAAAGGGAAAGTCAATAATTTCAAATATCCGGTGTCAGATTTAAATTTCGCGCTATTTTTGTTTCATTAAGTTGGGCAGTACTAAAATCTTGAAATCTGCCATTTGCCATTGGTGCTATTAATAGTCATGGAACTCTGCACGAAGGAACGACGCTATTATTGACAGTTTGTCGAGTTTGGAGCACCTACTGTGGTCAAAAAGACAATTCCACAAAATTCAAATCATATGTTTCTTTGGAACATTCTTTATTTCATTAATTATTAAATTCCCCGTCGAATGAGGCATATATCATACCTGTATGACCCAGAATACCTAAGATATTCGAATACCTTGATACTAGAGAATTTTTGTATTTCCTCTCCTAAAAAGGAATATTTTTGAAAAAATCGAATGACATTTAATTCCTTATTAAATTGATCATCGAATGAGGTACGAATCATATCTATAGGATGCAGAATACCCGAGATATCACATAACATGCTACTACAAGGTACACAAATTAAATTTTGCAGTTTTATTGGAACACCTTATATAATACAATAGCCCAGAGTCGAAAAGAAGCAAAATAGATTTTAAACCGACTTATCTCTTTAGGTTCTTTGGGTCAGAAGATTCAGTTACAAATATTCTATATACTTCTTAAACTAACGAGTACTCTTCTAGGAAGTTATTTCTTGATCGTTTGCTAGAACAATCATATGATATTCATTGGATCTTCTCATTCCATATAAAGAATTATGTTAAATCATTATCAAATCATTTAAATTCATAGTGTATCGTTGTATATCATTGGAGTTATACAACTATTCGATGATACATCATGAAGTACAATGGTAAGGGAATACGCCTATTGAGTATATTATCTAGATAGGATAATTCTATACTCTATAGTAGACGTTGTATATATTTGTATAGTTTAAAAATGATATTAGGCATTGTATTCTTTAATTAAAGTACATTTAATTGATGAGGTAAATTAAAATAAGGTGGTTTCCCTTCGTTCAAGTCATTTAAGAACCTTTATTGCCGGTACTTTGTGGAGTTTGAGTTCACATTTTTCCAATTGCCTACATATTTTGTAAGTAGAAAATTCATGATTTATGTAGAATGAAAAAATCGAGGCAAAAGACAAGCCAACTAACTTATGATGTAATGCGAAAATATCAGGAGTCATAGGTATTAAGCTGTTCACTAACAAAAATCATTTAATTTAGAAGATATTTTATTAGTAATATACTTTATGATTATTAAGTGTGCTTAAAATTACACCACTCTGTCTTCTGTTGGAACTCTGCTAACAAAAATAGGTATCAATTCGAGTCCTGAAAAAGACTATTTCCTTCGCAAAATGGACAGGAATTTTGTACTTCTTGAATTCTGTCTTTAAGACCAGGTAACCCTATCAGCATTTCTGGAACTCTGCTAACAAAACAGGTATCTATTTGAGTTTAGAAAAAGACTATTTTCATTTTAAAATGTGTAGGAATTTTGTACTTTTGGAATTCTATCTTTAAAATCAGGTGGCCCTGTTAAGACTTCTTTATGTCTGCTAAAAACGTAAAACAAGTATCTATTTGAGTCCTGAAAAAGACTATTTCCTTTATAAAATGGAGAGGAATTTTGTGCTTTTGGGATTCGGTTTTTAAGATCAGGTGACCCTATATCATCTTTTGGAACTCTGCTAATAAAGTAGGTATGTGTTTGAGTTCTGAAAAAGATTATTTTCTTTTTAAAGTGTGAAGAAATTTTGTACTTTTGTAATTCTATCTTTAAAATCAGGTGACTCTGTCAGAACTTCTGGAGCTCTGCTAACAAAACAGGTATCAATTTAAATCCTGAAAAAGACTCCCTATTTTGTACTGTTGGAATTTGCCAACTAAAACAGGTAAATATTTAAATTCCTTTTATAAAAAAGAAGATATCGTAGTCTATTGTCACCAAATATAATTTTAATGTGCGCCTAAAAGTATGGAAGTTTTGTAATTTCTCGATGTAAATTTATGAAAACATACTCGAATTTTAGAAATTTTGGTTTTTTGATCTCTACTATTAAAAAGAAGGCTAACTGTTTTGCGATTTTTAAATTTTTATCTTCTCATCCATCCTAGGATGGCGATATACGAGTATTACCATATTTCTTAGAGAAATTTGAAATACGATTTAAACTGCGTGCGAACATCGAAGACATGTCATATAAATTTAATAAACCGATATTTAATGAAGACTTATAAAACTTTTATACACTGTGAGAATCAATCTGCACAATGTACTAATATATTACTCTGATTATATAGTCTTTATTCAGAAGAATCTAGCTGATTGTATATCTCTCTTGAATACAACTTTAAAAGCAAATTATTTACAAATGATTTTTACAGTATTTTTGAGAAATACAAAAAAGCGATATCAATAAAATTAAATTAGATAAAATATTAATAATAATAATAGTAGTCTTAAAGGCTAATAAATATATACATTTTTGAAGAAGATCCGGTTTATGGAACTGTTAAAGAATATCCATAATTACAGAAAATAATAAAAAAGCTTGAACAATTTTCTCTCATTCAATCGAAATAAATGGATTTTATAGAAATTCTTAATTTTTTTTTGTTTTGTTTCTTAAACTTAACTCTATGAGATTTCTGAAAAATCATCTTTTGAAACTGTATCGTTTCACATATGTGGCAGACCTTCTTCACACACAAAGTCTTTTGATTATTGTTTATCCAGTTTATCATATAGGTGCCTTCTTTTTTTCTTCTTCTTTTTTCATTGGTGGTAATTTACTGTTCATTTATTTCTTTCAAAAAAGAAGAAAAACTGTTTGCTTTTATATACATATATATCCAATAAGTTTTATCATATTGTCCAGAGAGGAAGAACACATTACTTAGCTTTTGTATAAAGTTCTTCGGATTTAAATCGAATCAACATAACAAAAAGAAAACAAGGTGTCAGTTAAAAGACATGTTAATTTGATTTTGAAGAGTATTTAGATCTTTTTTTTAAAACTTTAACTTATGTGTGAGATATATTAAACACACCTTTTTAATACTATTTACCTTAGGAACTCGTAGGGAGATGTTATTGTACAGGTTCCATAGTTGGTTGATGTTCATATATTGTTATTAACAAATCTACCTTGTTATATAACTAATAACCAATTGATTAGTGGGTAGTTAATATACATATATCAAATCTAATTAGGATGAAAGAAAAATAAGAGATCTTTTCAAGTTTGAAACGTGTTGAATATTAATTATTATATTGTTTCTCTCAAAAAGACGTTGAGTTTTCTGTGTTAATATGTGAAAAGTAAAATCTGAAAACAATTATTTCCTTAGACTAAAATCTTAGGACCAAAAACTATCACAAAAAAATTCTAATAAATTTCCATAAATTTTTATCAGGAAATTAAAAAATTGCATATTTTTAGGCACGTATTATTTTTGGATGATAACAAACAGACACTGGTATATTTTCTTACAAAATGAAGAGGATTTTAAAAAAAAGAAAAGTACTTTTGAAACTATTGTAAAAGAAAGGTTGATGTTAATTTTTCAGGACTTCAATAGATATTTTACCTGTAGGACTTTTGAGAGATTATGACCAGTAATTTTTTGAACTTAAATTTCCAATATTAAACGGGTTTTACAGAGATCATAACAAATAGTAGTCTATAGTTGCATGGTCAGGGCTATAAGATGGATGTATCAAAAGTTCTTTAAAGATCTTTCAATTTTTTGGGTTATCAAAAAGGAATATTTCTGTGAGGATTCTTTTGAGTCGTATAATAATAAGAAAAATTTCTGGCAAAGCAGGGCTCAAACTAGCGACTTCTAGGAGGTTCAACAATAATCGAGCACGGCAATATTAAATCGTAAGGTGGAATCAAGATAATACCTGTCGTCAGGCGAAAATCCTCGTCTGTAAATCGAGCAAAATGAGATCAAAAGAATTGCTAACTCTTAGTAAAACAAAAATTCAGCCCATTGTAAGTGTTCTAACTAGGCGCTGCCGACTTAATTATCACTTAGCGTCCATGACTCTGACAGATGACTCTTCCTGCGATATCTGTGATGCAGAGGAAGAAACAGCGGAGCATTTTCTCTATCACTATCTCTAGCTTTTCAAAACCGCAGACTCAAAACTTTCGATGATCGGTTTGTCGAACCAAATGTTATCAATGGGATCCACGCCAGTCGGATATCCAGCTTCATTGTAGGCTCTATGAGGCTGGCCAATCCAACAATCTAAGGACTCAAATGCTTGGTCTAAGTACCGATATACATTACTACCAACATCAAAATCAATCAATACTTCTTCTCTGTTATATATTCTTTGATAGCATCATATTATGAAGACTATGTTTCTAATAAAGATCTATATTATTAAAATATATACTAAAACCCCAAAGGCGGGACGGGACTTTTGATATATCTCTAACCAAAAAAACTGTGAACGTTTCATAGCAACTTAAACCGTGAGAATATTATTTGCCTAAACAAAAAAAACCATAGCAGTTCTTCGGAATATTCTAAATCAATTTCGAACGATGATAATACAAAAAAATATGATTTTCTTAATTAAAAATTCATGTTCTTAATTAAAATAATTGCTATGTACTTTATGAATTTTGATAATTTGCACAAATTCTATAATTTCTGATTAATTTATGATTCTTTAAGAAAGAAAAATCATATAACTAAAGAAATTCATGTCTAATTTCATTCAAAATCCGGCTGTCATCGATTATTCTAATTTCTTTATCTTTTCTCTAAATAAGATTTTTATTTTCCAAAGAATTTAATTTGATTTTACAAAAAAACAAAATGATTAATTGAAATTCAATTTCGGCGCCTAAATACTTGAATTAAATGAGCCGACAAACAAGAAAAACCACCTTCTTTTATATGAAAAATTCGAATTTATATTAGATTTGGCATCGGATTTCTTTTGGTTGGTTTCTTTTCCATTCTTGAATGTTTTCTTTTAAATAAAATAAGTGATAAATTTGTTGTTTTGTGTTCAAAAAAAGAAATGCGGGAGGTATTTAAATATGATCTTTAAATCTTTAAATCTTTATTTGGAGATCTACAACGATTGCATGATTTCGGGAAAAAAAAGGTGTAAAAAAAAGATTTGGTATACCAAGATAGCCATACTTCCGAATTTTTTGATATAGTAATAAATTGAAAAAAAATTATATTACTATATAACACGTGGGTCAATAAGTTCGTATCGTCTCACACAGATGGCGCCACTAAAAATAAATCGATACTACAGGTCTGTTTTATTTGCCATACTCTACACCGGAGCAGGGTAAGTGGCAAATAAAACGAGCAGGAGTAGAAAAAACCTTTAATTCAAATGTTTGTAGCGCTGCTTAGCAACCATATTGTAATTAAATGGGAAATTTTTAGCTAATACACTTTTTATGGTAGAAAACTGAACTAATTTCGGTGTGAGAGCTACTCCTGGTCTGAAAGTAGTGTAGGATTTGCACTTTTGTTGTTTTTGTTTTCAATGTAAAAATTTGCTCTACCCCAGAGCAAGTAGCAAATAAAACAGACCTTATATTTCGAATCAACTTTCTTTTTAATGATACGTGTCAAAATTTGACAGCAATCAGACCATTGGTTCTCAAGTTATTGCTCTGAACGTCACATAACTTTTTTTATTGAAAAAAAAAAAATGGATAAAAAAGAATTTCGTGTGTTGATTAAACGTTGCTTTATGGCCAAAAAAAAATACCGTTGAAACAAAAACTTGGCTTGATAATTATTATCTGGACTCTTCACCTTCGAAATCCACCATTAAAAAATGGGGTGCCTTTTTAAATCTGGTCGTACAAGCCTTGACGACGATCCACGTCAAGGACATCCAAAAAGTGTACCAACAACAGAAAAGATACAAAAAATACAGGATATGGTTTCGGAAGACAGACGAGTGGTTGTGGATAAGGCAGCTGACACCATAGCCATCTCACATAGACCAGTACATCATATCTTAGCTGAAGTTTTAGGTTTCAAAAAGCTTTGTGCAAAGTTGGTGCCGCATTTCCTAAAAATGGAACAAAAACACACGCAAATGCGACTTTCTTAACAGCATTTGGAGCATTTTCGAAAGAATAAAGTAGATTTTGTGCACCGATTCATCACTATGGATGAGACTTGGGTCTATTACTATGATCCTGAGTCGAAAACAGAATCAAAAAACCGATAATTCGGCTCCAACACGGGTTAAGGCCCAAAGATCAGTGAAGCAGATTATGGCATGGATTACCTCCAAACTTGTAAAACAATAAACTCAGATTATTATTGTAACCTTTTGGATCAATTGGATGTGAAAATTCGTGAGAAAAGACCTGGTTTAAAGAAGAAAAAGTCATTTTTCACCAAGACAATGCACCGTGTCGCAAGACGATAAAAACGATGGCAAAATTGCATGAATTGGGCTACGAATTGCTTCCCCATCCTTCGTATTCTCCAGATTTGGCCCTCAGTGACTATTTCTTGTTTGCAGACCTCAAGAGAATGCTTGCTAGAAAAAAATTTAGCACCAATGAAGAAGTAATCGGCGAAACAAAGGCCTATTTTGAGGCTAAACCAAAATCGTACTACAAAACCGGTATCAAAATGTTAGAAAATCGCTGGATTCAGTGTATCGCGCTCGAGGGCAACTATATTGAAGAATAAAATTGAATTTTGTAAACTTATTGACCCACGTGTTATTATATTCTTATTAACAACTTAAGCGGTGAAATTTGTAAATACCCTGCTTAGGCTGTCTCGAATTAGATTGGATGCTGTTTAGCATTGACTTTTTCTTATATTGCAACAAATAATTTTATTTGGATGAATCTTATCCGTAATATACTAGTGGTGCACACCTATCTAGCAGTAAATGTAGTAGAATTAATGAAGCATCCATATTGCATACGGAAAGTAGTAACAGCTTACTTTCTGAGTTCTTCTACCGATGATTTTTAGCATAGCCATATCGTCGTAGGTGAGACTGTATAACGAATTTTTTCGGAATTTATCAAGAATTCAATATGATGGAAAGTATTCATTCGATAGAATCAAGCATCCTATTCTTTATACAGAATCGAAGTCATTCAATTTTAATAGAATAGATTAAATTATATTAAATTTGTTCAAAATTCATTATTGTACAGAAGGATTTTTGCTCAAGCAATGGAGACATTCGACTTATTATTAACTGACCAGCAGCATTCTGGAAATCGGTTACTTTCTATCGTACACAGTTTTATGATGCATAATTTCGAATAATTCCACTGATCTCAAGAACCGTGTATTAATGTTAAGCTGCATTTTGTCCAGCAAGAGAAGGATGTCAATAGGACCATTCATAATACGACTCACGAAGGCCACATATCTGCGACTAGGCGCCGATTTGCAATAGAATATAAATCCCATCAATTTTAATCTGGCAAGCTATGGAGGCAAAAGAAAAGGGTTATTCCACGGAATATTTTTTAAGACAAATCGTACGAACTTGCGTTGAACAAACTTCAATCTGTTAATTTGAACTTTTTGATAGGGAGACCATATCTGACTGGCATATTCAAGTATTCGTCTAACCAGGGTAGTAAAAAGGGTTTCAGTAATGTGGACGTCTGGAAAGTCTTTGGGTCTATGCTTTTAAAACTAAATTCTGTAAGACATTGGAACATCCAGCAATATTACAAAGTTAGATCTGTCAGTTTTGCTACATGGAATTATCGGCCAAATCCAGAGGTTTCTCTTCTCTTTAGCCTTCTAACGCCAATTTAGATATCAAGGAGTTTGATGGCCTCAAAAATTGACGTGTTGTGTTGTACTCGAGCTCCCAAAAAAAAAAAAAAAATTAATGATAATTTTATGAATAAACGTTTTTTATGTAAATCATTTATGAAAGTACTTAAATTTACTATTTTTTTTTTGCAACTATAAACCCAGAACCCAAGAATTTTTTCACATCATTTAACCAAGTCTATACTAAAAATAAGTTTTAATAGAACTTTCTCGTTACACAATATAAAAAAAAAAGTAGTTTAAATATTTTTGTATGAAAATTCATTCTACCGCGAATATGTTTTGGACTGTTAAATCTCTAGTAAGGGTCATTGATCAACTAAGTACTATTAAAATTGCTAAAATTCGATCATTCGGATCATTATTCTCATCAGAAGCAAAACAGTCACACGAGATCTCTCGATAACGCATTAATAAACTGTTTAACTATTGAAATAGTTATGAATAAGTTATAAAAGAGTTATGAAATATAGTTTATTGTACGGTGTCTTACGATTAGAATCATTTTCTCAATAATAAACTGGTAATAAATTTTATTCGTTAGAATCAGAGACATCTTTTTTTAGGCCGAAAACAATAGAGGCTAACCAACAGCGATAGTTCTGAATCCGAATCTGTTATCAGTTTCCGGATAGAATCATTTTTGGCAGAGAAAACAACGGAAAGCCAAAGGTCGGGACAACGCCGGGTCAGCCCTTTTAAAGGGCCATATCTCGGGTTTCAAGGGCACCAGA
This sequence comes from Xylophagus ater, assembly GCA_963422695.1. Classification (NCBI taxonomy): domain Eukaryota; kingdom Metazoa; phylum Arthropoda; class Insecta; order Diptera; family Xylophagidae; genus Xylophagus; species Xylophagus ater. The sequence continues at coordinate 40,968,785 of OY730484.1, forward strand.
GCGTGGAAAATTACTGTCCTGTTATCAGTTTATGGGAATACATCGATTGAGAGCAAAAAAATCGAAATCAAAAATTTTCATAAAATTGGCTGAAAAAAATCATTGATGGCCTATGTTTTTTCATGCCCTAAAAAAAATATATCTCAGAATTATACCTCATTCGACGGGGAATTTAATTCTGAATCAGAATCTATTATCCTTTTTTGAAAAGATTCATTTTTGGAAGAGAAAATGACAAAAAACCAATTTTTGAAGAAATCGCTGAACAAATTTTGGTACATTCGAATCTTCCGGAACATTTTTGTTCGTCTCGAATCTCTCTCTCAAGTACTAAAATATTAGGCGGTGCTTCCTTATTAATATGAATCATGATGTATTTTATTCTATCAACAAGGAAAAACTTTTTTTCTATCAAAATTAAAAATGTCAGATTCTTCTCTTTCCCTGTCAAAGGAAAAAAAAGGCACAAGTAAAATAAAACAGCAGAAAATAATTCAAATATTTAAAATAGAACGCGAGTTTTGTTGCGGACGTTCTCATGTTTTTCTCAATCATTTCTCAGTCATCATAACTTTCACCATTTGCACACTTTTAAAGGCTTTTTGAAATTCCAGATGAAAAATGAATATGTCGTGTTGGTCGTAAGAGAAGATAATTGTCTCTTCTTAGGACATTTTCTTGATTTTTCCAAAATAAAAAACAAACAATCTCAGTCTTTCACGTGTTTTTGCTTATTCTGGCTACTTCGCTAGCTTTCCCGACTTTATTATTAGTTACACTTTGCTCAGAACACAGCCCTAAGACAATACCAATGTCCAATACGACTCAACACAAAGGAGATCAAAGGGTTGAGGCATCATCTGACTGCGCTAAAAAAGAAAAAAAAAAACATTAGAAATTAATTCAAATATTCAAAATAGAAAACTAGTTTTGGTGAGAAGATCCCCAATCAATTGTCTCTCCATCAAATCCGTCTTTTGAGGAGGTCGTCGAAGCACGTATCGGAGGAAAGGGTGGTTAAGAAGGCATAATTTTCCAAAAGAAATTTCAATTTCAAACAGGCAAAATAGAATTTGTGAATTTTGTCGACGCGGAGATCTTCAATCAATCCTGTCCTGTCGATCATTATCTGATTTTCCTGAATGTAAAAGAAAAACTCTCCAAGAAACTGCTAGAGGCACTGAAAGATTCAATTTAAGAAACGTCTTCTTGTTAAGGGAAAAAACAAAAACAAAAACCCAACCAAAACTTCAGGTGTTGGGGAAAAAAATGGAGATTTTATTGTTATTGTATTCGTGTGAACAAAAATAATTGAACATTTTGGAAAGGAATCGTTTTTTTCTTTGTGTGTTTTAAAAACAATTTTTTCCAGAGAAGAATTTCATTTTTCTTTGTTCCCCACCCAACTAATACAATAATAATACAATTTTATTTGTTAATCTTCATTCACATGCGCACAATCAATTTTGTGTTGATTTCATTTGAAGAAAGAAACTCACACGCAATATTCCTATTAATATGAAAAAAAAAAAAAAATTTGTTAAAAGGGGAAAAATTTGCTTGTTGCTGATTTTTTTCTATACGCCTGGTATTTTGTTCCATTTTTTTGTTAAACGAAAAAACAACAACAAATTGCTTGTGTTTCCTTTTCTTTGTTCCACAAAGCAAGAAAAGAAGAAGCCAGAGTCAGACATTTTTAATTTTTTGATAGAAAAATAATTTTTCGGCGTCTTTTTTGTAAATTTTTAGTGCTTTTTTGTTTTTAAAAATCAAGAAAATCAGTTGATATGTAATTAAAAATTCGTGTTCTATTTTGAGTTGTATTTTGAATTAATTTCTAATGTTTTTTTTTCTTTCTTTCAGGAAAATTTGAATTCCTTTGTCTTGAGCTGTGTTTTGGAATTATTTTTTTCTTTTTTTTTTGTGGAAAATCAAGAAAATGGGGTCTGTTGTACAATCCCGTATCCAAAAACAAAGTTATTTTCGCATATTTGCAATCAGTCAGAGGAGTCAGTATATAAACCCTTAAAAGGAGTTACGAAGCGAAGCGGAGCGCCGCACAGAGAGCATGCATTAAATCCATTACTAATAAAATAAAAATAAGAAAATAATAAATAAATAACAAATGTTGAGATAGTTGTTGTCCAGGTTCGGGAAATTACACCACCAGATCTCCAGAAAATGGCCTTAAGAAGAAACAATTGTTGTCTTCTCTTAAAACCAAACGCGACACATCAATTTTTCATCTGGAATTTGCAAAAACCTTTAAAAGGGGATTGTTCAAATGGCGGAAATTATGATTGAAGAATGATTGAAAAAACATGACGTGTCTACGACAAAATTCGCGTTCTTTATTTTGGGTATTTGAATTATTTTCCGTTGTTTTTATAAGGAAAGGTAAATTATATTTATTATTCAAAATATTGTTCATTTTTACATATTTTCCATCTTTCAGGCGGCGGCAACAAATGGATTCCCAATATAATTATTACTTTTGAGGCAATTCATTCATTTGATTTCTTCATATATGTACTTCCTCTAAGCTGTATAATAAATAGACGTGTTGCATTTGGGAGAAAGAAAATCCTTGCTGCAGTTTTATGGTGCACAAATCATTCCACAGTCGTCTTGACATGCCAAAATTTATATGAAAACTAAATGCAAACGAGGCAAAGCAAGCTTTTGTCTGTAATCCAGATATTGTAGTGCTGCTTTTCTGTTCTGTTTATCCCAGGATCACAAACTGATAGTGAGCTCTAGCTTATGTGAAAAAAGTGTTCTTACGAAGTGTATTTTTAGGAAAAAAACTCGGAACATTTTGAATGATTCGATTTGAATGTGAAAATTTATCCTTTCTGAATTCCGCCGAATTCAAGAAAATTAAGGAAGACTGTCAAAATTAACACATTTAATTAAGTTTCTATGATCTCTACTCTGTGAAATATACAAAATATGTGATTGATCATCAGTTTCTACTTCGAAGGACTCGCATAATTGCCAAACTTAGCACGTCTTACTGGCTGGCTGACCCTGATACAAAGTTCCAAGTAAAGCAACTCTTCTTCTGGTGAAGTAGAAAGTGATATTAAATAATATTTCAATTTATTTCTTTTAGATTTTGTGTCTGTACTGAGCTTGCTCTTGATTTCATTTGCCACTTATTCTTAAGTCGTATTTGCAAAAGAATTGTTGTATTCCCAACAAAGTGGACGGACCTATTGGCAAAATAGCAAAACTCCATGAAAACATGTTTGGCATGCGCTTTTAGGTGACTGGAAAGACGAGTTTATTTCAAATGCAAAATTTAAATTCATCGACAATATATTGAATGCAAATTAAGGTAGATTACCTCAAGGATTTGCAAACGACGACACGTTCTTTATTTCTGAATTATCATTTAGAACGAAATGAAATCGCTTTACAGCCTCTAATTAGAGACATATTGAATATGCTCTCAGATCAGTGTCATTTGGTTTTGAGTTTATAAAATGAATCAGCTTCTATTTTCTGCTGTTTTAGGTCACCAGATTCTGCTAACAATACCAAAGTTTACTATACAAGAAGAAACACGCATCACATTCAAAAATCTGATTCGTGAGGCAGCTTCGTAGCTATTTATGCTGAACAAATGTTTCTAAACTCAAACTGTGGACAGCTATGGATCTTGTGTACGCTCAAAAATAACATCAAGGACTCAGAATGCGACACTCTTCGAAGACTGGAACAATCTTTAGTTTAATGAATAAATTAAAACAAAAAACGGTCCTTATTAGGGCCACAAATAGAAAAAGAAACGGCTCTTATCAGGGCCACCAAATAAATAAATCAAAGAGTAAAATTTAATCCTAATAAATTGACAAAAGCTAAAAACGAACAAAATATCACAATAGAATCATGAATTATTTTCGAGCTGAAATACCAGGCAATCAGAAATCATAACAAACAAAAATATTGCATTTATCGTAAGGGGAAATAATAGTATACTTTTGATTGTGTGCGTGTTTTTAATATTACCCATACATACAAAAAATTTTGTGAAATTTTTCAGAAAATTTGCCTTGCTGTGGCGTCTGGGCTCCTGTTACTTTTTAGAAAACCACATTTTCAAAAATAGGTCCTGCAAGTATGCAATTTAGTCCAGAAAAATTCCGAAATTTTAACGCCTATAAGTATGCGCATTTAGTCCGGAAAAATAAAATTTTCCGGATTTATGTTCGTGTGCGAACATAGCCTATGTTCGCACATTGTTCGTATACGAACATTTAAGATTTCAGAAACAGTTTTTCTTCAATATTTCCTTTATTTGTAGGATTTTTTGAAATATTTTTGCATTTTTGGAAAGAGAAGAAAATTCCTGATTTACTAAAAGGGTAGAATTTAGCAACCAGCCTAAATTAAAATACGACCAAAATAATGGAAAACAGCTGTATAAAATAATAATTGAAGGAAAATTGATATCAAATGATATCAAATAAAAGTTCACACACTTCTTCCACGTACATTTTTTTAATAATAAATTTTTTTGTTTGTTTCACATTTTGTCTTAACTTTTTCTTAGCTATTAACTAATTAAAATTATTTATTAATATTTCTTAGTTTCTATTTGGATCGATCTACTTCATCTATTCTTTTTTCGTCTGAGTCTCGCTTCTTCTACCACCGATTGCAGCATTGTCCACATACGTTTTAATATCCTGAAAGGAAAAGAGAAAAGAAAGAAATTAATTAAATTTGTTAAAAACAACCAGAAAAAATAAATACCTCATTTTTCATTACTTTGATAATCAAATTCCTAGTCCAATGAGACATATTTCATTCAACGGAAGACAACTTCGAGGCTAGTTAGGGACTAGCAGTCTCGACGCGCTTTTCTTTCATTTATGAGACGAGACTGAAAGGAATATATGTCGGAGAGCTGAATCCAAATGTCCTGTGTGCGTGTGTGCTTGAAGGAAATCTGGCATTTGTGACAATCTAATTAGCGATGCTACTCCGTATAAACGACTTATAAACTCCGCTAGTAATTATGGGTCACAGAGATCTGAAAAGGAATAAAAAATACTATAAATTATTTCCAACAAAACTTATCTAGATCTTATCTTACTATTTTCAAATCCTCCAACGATAAATTCTTATACAAAATCCACCGCCAACTTGTGTTTTATGGAATGTCCATTTGTGGGTCGCCTGGCAACAGTTTTGCGAACTATATTCATATCATCTTGTGAGCGGATTGGGACGACATGAGCGAATCGATATTTTTCGATCTTTAACTGAATCAGTTTTTCTCTTCAATAGAACAAATTACAATCAGGATAAATATTTTTATTTGGACGTGATCCATTTTGATACTAGTAGCTTTCCATTTGAAATATTTTTCGGCACTTTTGAGTATGTACTTGTATTTATTTAAATTGTAGCCTCCTCTACTAGGGACTCTGCATTTGGACACCACTTCAAAAACTAAAATATTAGGCGGTGTTTTCTTTATTGAGCTAAAAATCATGACGTATTATTTTATTCTATCAACAAGGAAAAAAAAAACTATTTTCCTATCGAAATTAAAAATTTCAGATTCTTCTCTTTCTTGTCAAAGGACAAAAAAAAAGCACAAACAAAAAAAAAACACCGGAAAATATTTCAAATATTCAAAATAGAACGCGTTTTGTCGCGGACGCCCTCATGTTTTTCTCAATCGCTTGACGGCCATAATTTTCACTATTTGCACACTTTTAAAGGCTTTTTCCAAATTCCAGATGAAAAATGAATATGTCGTGTTGGATCTGGTGTAATTTCCCGGACCCAACAACAACTATCAACATTTGTCATTTAGTTATCAATTGTTTTTTTTTTAATTTTTTCTTTTTTTATGATATTAGTAGTTACCAAATGCATGCTCGCTGCGCTACGCTCCGCTCGCTACCCCCATTTAAGGATTTATACTGATTGGTTCCAAATATATGACAATGACTTTGTTGTTGGGTCCAGGATATTACACCAGACCGGTCGTGTTGGTCGTAAAATAAGATAATTGTCTCAAGACATTTTCTTGACTTTCCAAAATAAAAAAAAAAAACAATTCCAGAACACAGCTCCAAGACAAAATATGTCCAATACGACTCGACAAAATGGAGTTCAAATGGTTAAGGCGTCATCTGATTTTCCTAAAATAAAAAAGTAACATTAGAAATCAATTCAAATATCCTTAATCCATTCGTCTTTCCATCATTAATTGATTTTCAGAAATAACAAAATCCATCGCAAATTGCGAAAAACATACAAAAAAATCATATTTTCTGCCAAAAATTCAAAATGTCCGATTTTCTCATTCTTCTAGTTCAACAAAGAAACGCGAATGTGTACAAGCAATTCGTCAGGAGTGGTGGCTAAATCTGCTTCAGGATGACGCCTGCAAGTCAGGCGTTCAAGCACTTCCGCACTTTTTTTTTAACCACTTTTTTTTCCTTTTCATATTAATCCGAATATTTATTATAGTATAGGTGAGCTTTTTCCAAATGAAATCAACAAAATTGAGTGCGCAGATACATTAGGATTAACTACTAATATTGTATTGTTATTGTATTGGTTAGTAAAATTGGCAGTAAAAAATCGTCCATTTTCCTTTTTTTTGCACTTTAATTCTATTTTTTTCAAACATTTTAATTGAAAATAATTTCATTTCCTGAATTATTTTCATATCCCAATTAATAACGGAGATTTCTGAATAGAAAATATTCAATTATTTATGATAGAAATAATATTTAATAAATCATTCAAAACTGTTCTAACCACAAAGTTCCATACAAAATGAAGATCCCGGAATTTTCAAGTACTTTTTTTTATATGAAAATGTCCGTTTCGAACACCTGCTCTTTACTTGTATACTCTAATTATACTTCTAATTATTTAAAATATGAAATAAAACAATAAACTCATTTAAAAAATGAAGCCAAAAAAAAAAAACAAACCGTTTTAAATAAAACAAAGAAACAAACTGTTCCTTTTCAAAATATTCCATTATTTTTGTTCACCAATACTATAATAATAAAAATTGCAATTTTTCCCCAACGCATTGATCCTCATATTGAAAACAAGATTACAAAAAAAAAAATAAAAAAAAAAAAACTCACAAATTATTTTTTGCAATTCGTATGAAAAAAAAAGGGATTGTAAAAAAAAAAAATATGCTTACTGGCTGTTTTTTTTCCTATGCGCCTGGTTTTTTGGTTGGATTTTTGTTGTTGCTTTTCTTCGTTTAAGAAAAAAATGACATTTCTTTAATTAAAAGGGTGCTCCGGTGCTCTTAAAGATTTTTTTTTTGGGGGGCTTTTTGTCTGGAGCAAAGTGTAATTAATAATACCATACCCATACCCATACGTAAAATTTTTAGTTCTATCTATGTCAGCAGTGGATAGAAAATTTTTTGAAAAAGAGCAGGCAAAATTTGAAAAACTGCGGTACGGTAAGGATAGGATGTTTCCAGACTTTATTATAGTTACACTTTGGTTCTGGATGACTTATACCTCATTCGACGGGGAATTTAATTCTGAATCAGAATCTGTCATCCTTTTTTGAAAAGATTCACTTTTCTAAGAGAAAAACACAAAAAACCGATTTTTGAAGAAATTCCTGATGGTTAGCCTCTGATTTTTATGCCCAAAAAAAATATATATCTCAGATCTGGATGAATTATACCTCATTCGACGGAGAATTTAATTCTGAATCAGAATCTATTATCCTTTTTTGAAAAGATTCATTTTTGGAAGAGAAAAGCACAAAAAACCAATTTTTGAAGAAATCGCTGATGGCTAGCCTCTGTTTTTGTATGCCCTAAAAAAATATATCTCAGATCCCGACGAATTTATGCCTCATTCGACGGGGAATTTAATTCTGAATCAGAATCTGTTATCCCTTTTTGTACTTTAAAAACTTATATACCAATTTGAATAAAATATGAAGAATTGTTTTATGCTACTAGGGCCTCAGTTGCCTGTGAATTAGAGAAAATTTGAAAAGAAAGTTACAAAAGTTATGCAGGAAAAACCTTAATTAGTCTTAGCTGTTTTTCTTTCCCAATTCTGCCCCATCGGTTATAGGCCGATTTTCAGTTACTAAATGGTTTTTAATATATTTTTAATAATTTCTGATTTTTTCCGTTAGTTATTTAAAAAAAAATATAAAAAATAAATATTTTTCTTAGAAATTGTAACAAATTGAATTGATTCTTTTTTTATTATTAATAATTCCCATAAAATGAAAACCATTTAAATCACATAAAATATCGAATTTAAGTCTATTTAGAAATTTTATTATTATTTTAATAAGAAATAAAAATTCCATATATGTTTTTTAATTTCACAGCATGAAAACGTTCTTTGAAATTTTTCATTTTAAAATATATATATTTTTATTAAAATTAATTTGAAATTGAAAAGATTCTTGATGTGAAATCTGTTCCAATAAGAAAAATATTTATATAATAATGTCTTTTATTTTGATAATCAAAATTTCACGAACTTCATGAAATGAATTGAAAGAAAATCAACTACGATCAAAACAACATTATTAGATTTCATATTACAGTAAAACCTGCATAAGGCGGAATCGCACGGGACCAGGAATTTTGTCAGGCTTAGACAGGTTTCCGGATTGTGCAGATTCATTTTGTATGAATTGAAATTCACGGGACTTTGAAGAATGTTCGGCTTAGGCAGGTTTCCGGCTTATACAAGGTTCTGTTTAGACAGGTTTCACTGTATATAATAAACTAGATGGTAACCCGTCCTAAGACGGCCTCCTAAAAATTTCGGTTTAAAAATCACGGTAAATTAACAAAATGTATTCAAGCGAAGCATCTTAATTCGGAACATAATGGATCTTTTACCCCGTTCTCGTAGCTTCACTTGCGGTATATTTCATGTCTTAAGTCGACCTATTCAGAATGCATACTATTTATCCCGCAACACGCCAAACGAAGATATTAACTTGATCCCATTTCCCCGGTTGTTAAAATAGCTCCCGTCAAACATATATTACGTAATGGCAAAAACCTCGATAGAGTAGTGGCCAAAACAATAGCAGCGCCAAAGTGGTGAGAGATATGTTAGAACTATTTTATCTTCGACAGAAAAAATCCCCGTGAAAACCTCCACAACTTAGCTGAACATTGTAATCGCGTTTGACCTCTATATAAAAAGTTCGTAAATTTGTATTGCCTCCAGCGCCAAAGCGGTGGGAAATGGAATTTTACCGTGTACGTCAGAGAATATCCGACATAAAAATCTTAATAAGATTGCCTCAGTTCAGAATCATGTCCGATTTATATTTCAGATTATAAATAAGGTTTTCCGAAATGAGCTTTCAAGCCCCTTTTGTAATCCCTCCGACTCCCCTATCTCCCCGGAAACAAAATTTCTCCACGTTTCAAGTAATTCTCTACAACATATCAAAAAGTTTTTTTTTTTTTTGCTCAACGCATTTGCTTTCCGGACAATATAGGACGGACACCAAAAATCCACCACCCATTCACCGACATGAAATAAAATAAGACATATAACTATTATGTTAGTTTCACCCTACACAGTAACAAAAATACATGTGGGCAACATCCAGTAGAACACAAAAAGATTAACCTGCGAGGTTACATATCCGATGATACAGCAAAGTCACTGACCAACAGACTCTTCAAGTTTCTCCTTACTTAGCGAAAGAAGTCAAAAAGTACAGACTTGTCGTTTACACTTTGTAAAATTTTAGCAACTGGTTGAAACGTTCCATAGTCAGTACGATCACAGTCGATCATGATTAAGCTGACACTTCTTACGGAGTGCGCGTTAACCTGAAATCCAAGGAAGACCTCTAAACTGACTATGGTAGCACTTTTTTTTGCATTCTACATGGAAGCCAAACTATTGGATTGAATTCGATAAAATTCATACACTTGAAATAATCGGACTTAAAGCAGATGCGGTAATTGTGATGAATAGTGCGAATCGGTAGGAGAGCTGAGCGCAGTGGCGGTATTCAATGATATTGTCGGTAAAGTTCTATAGCGATTAGTTCTGGAATAGAGAAAAGTATAAGCTCACTGCTAGGGTTTGCCTTTCTTAAAATTCAGATTTTATTCACAATTTGATAATGAGTGATGTAGCCCATTTCCAATTAATAAATGGCTTAGTAAACACAAGTAGAATTGCAGGAAATGCGCTACGGAGAATTCAAGAGCAGTTCATTAACGACAATTACATCCACTTAAGTGTACTGATACGTGCGCAGTGTATCGTCTGGGACGATCATTGGCCCATATTTCTTCGAAAATGGAGACCGTGTTGCAGTTTGTTTCCATCAATAGTGCGATATTTTTAAGGCCAGCTGTAGAAAATCATTCAAACGTTTGATTCCAACTAGATAGAGGAGTCACAGCACATATTGCCCGAGGGGCTCAATGGCTCTTTTGAGGAATACCACTATGTTCATTTTGTGTTACACTATATACTATTTAATTAATTAAAATACATAAATTTTTGATGGTTTCATATATCTCGAAAAAGAAAAACTACAGTAAGAAGAATTAATTGACTTGCTTGAGTAATAATCATGAATCATATATATGGTATTCTTTTAGCATAAATTTACCCGAAAAAAAAACCACCTTAAATTACCTTAAATTAGATTACTTACTTTATTTTACTTACAGCTTGTTTAGGTTATATTGTTGCAGAATTAGAGCATTAAGAAGATTCCCGGTAGAAAGTCATAAATTAGTTTTAAAAACCGTATATACATATATATATATTTTCCAGATAGTGTTACACCTGTCATCGTTATGGTTTGTTTTTAATATGAAAAACATATAGTAACTTAAAATCGGCCTATAGCCGTATTTTTGATGCCCTATGCTAGAAATGGGACAGAAAAACTGTCAAAACTAACATTATTTCAATGTTTTTTCTTTATAACTTTGTTTCTTCTTTTCAAAATTTCTTTCAATTTGCAAGTAACTTAGACCCTGATAGCAGAAGTCCAATCTGTAAATTTTATTCAAATCGGTGTATTAGTTTTTAAAGTACATCAAAAAAAACTTTATAAAGAGGGTTATTTTCTCTTCAGATTATTTCTTCTTCTCCTTTATCCTTGGACCGATTTGATTGAAATTTAACATGGTATCGTCTATTTAGTAATAGTTAACCTGCATAATTAATTTCAATAAAATTGATTTACAAATTTTCCGATTAAATCCGAAAAACTATATACACAAAAAAAACGACAAAACTTTCTGGTCAGCCTGGTTTTTCGTTTACAATTTTGCTCCCGCTGGATCGATTTTGCTCAAATGCAATACGAAACCAAGTTAAGGAATAAGGAACTCACATTCTAAATTTTATCAAAATCGGATAACGCATTTTTGAGTTATCTTGTATACGGACGGACGAACGGACGGACATGCATAAATCGATATAACTTTTGATTCCCGACACAACCATATACCATTAAAACCTTTCTACGCGGATTATTTCGATGTGTTACAAATGGAGTGACAAAACCAATATACCCTCTTTGGTAGTAGCTACCATAGGGCATAACTAACTACTCTATCTCTCTACTGGAGGACTGTCTAAAAAAAATTTCCAAATTTCCAAACAAAGTTAAGATCAATTGAATTTTCAACACGAAATTTTTTTCTTTTTTTGGGTGCGCTTATTTAGTTCAAAATGAAAATCATTATCGTTGCGGAACCGAGCACATTCAGTTTTTTTTTAATTAAGGTGTGATGACCATTTGACCATTTGCAGTAAAAAAAAAAAATAGCAGAATTCCAACTGAAAGTCTCTTTAAATCATCATGGGCCTAACTAAATTAATAAAAGAATAGAATTTTTTTTTTTTGGATAGAATCCCTCTTCTCTAGGTCTTTTTCCTCCAAAATGTTTGTTGATAATAATCATTCTATTAATTTACAAATGAAAAATAAAAACTTTTGTGCTTTCGTATATAATTTTCCCATAGATTTCGATGGTCATCTCTTTCCCAGAAAAATAAAAAAAGCTGCGGATGGGATACTTAATGAAAACCGGTCGATATGGTTATAGATTGTATAAAAACTTTCCAAAATAATAGAAAACTGTTTGAATTCAAAACTAGAGTTAACTATTTACTTTACAAAAAAAGAAATAGTTAAGTTCTGGAATATAAAATTTAATATTTTTGTAATTATAGAATTTGTTCTTCATTGGGAAAAGTCTCATGCTGATTTTGTTTCTTAATATTTTCAAATGAAATGATGAGATGTGATCCATGACTGGACTTCATACATAAATTGAAATTCACCAATAGCCAAATAAATTATTACTTAAAAAAGAAATAGTATAAGAATTAATTCTTTAAAATAGGAGAAAACCGAGAAGACTTAGAGATTGTTTACACAGTTCGAGCTGGCGTGCGAGTTGGCGTAAACAACGTCTAAACGTATCATGCCAGTTACTGTCAATGCGAGTAGGACAGCAGCTGGTGTGCGAGCTACTACAATATTTTTTGTATTCACTACCCACTCAGTAAAGCACCACTGACACTGAATTGGCTCCACAATTTGGACTATCTCACATGTCTCGGTGATGGATATTGTTGTGTACTACTTCCACCAGGTACTGTATCATCGCCAATTACTGGTGCATCTTGATTAAATACGAATTTAGTTAGAGTAACACATCACACGACAGTAGCTGGCTCGCAACTGTACTGTGTGAACTACAAGCCAGTGACTGCCAGGCCAGTGTTCAAATCGCTGTATATTATCTTCATTTTAAAAAGTGTTTTTCAATTTTCATATAACGTCTAGAAGGTGGTCCACCCAAACGTTTATTTTTTCCTTTTCTTTTTAACAGCTTTCTCCATTTCAGCACATAATACTGTAATCAAAGATTTTATCACTGTCCGTACTATAATATTTCGTTGGTTCGAAGATGAAAATGATTACTGTCTACTCATAAGGCCAGCTACTATCACTGTGTTAACAACCAGTAGGCAGACAGCTCCTTCTATGCTAGTTGGCTTGACAATTATTGTCTACTCACAATGATAGCTACTAGCACTGTGTAAACAACTCATTAGTTCATTCAAAAGCACAGTAGAGATAATATGTACGCAGTATTTGATTTTTCAATGTTAAAAAATTAGTGTAAGCTGAACAGCATAAGAATGACTAAAGAAAAAGACATATTCATAAATTAACGCAAAGCCAAGCGAAAGAAAAAAGTTTAGCAGGCAACAGTCACTGTATAGGAAGTCTTTCAAATGTATTTTGCTCAAGCAAAAATCGAACATCTTGGCGTTATCATTTTTCGACCTCAGCATTCGGGAAACCAGATCGTTTCAATACTGTACCCAGTTTTATGATGACTAATTTTGAATATTTCAACAGACCTCAAGGACCGTGTATTAGTGTTAAGATGCTTTTTGTCCAGCAAAAAGGGGAAGTCAATAGCACAATTCAGGGTTTGACTCACGAAAACCACATTCCGGTACTAGGCGTCGCCTTTCTAAGGACTGTAAACCTATCAAATTTAATCTATCAAGCTATGGTGGCAGTAGAGAAAGGTCATTCCACGGAAGGTTACATGATGCAAATCATACGAACTTACGTTGAACAGACTCCAATCTGTTCATTTGCGCTTTTTGCCCCGCGTACTCCTTCAGCGAATAGAGACAAATCCTATACTATAAGATGACATATCCAAAAAGAAAATTCTAAGTTTCACGAAAATCTTTTGACTATTGATCGAATTAGAGACTATCTGCCTTTCTTGAAAAGGCTACAATATAATACTTGCAAATCAAGGATTCTTACCCCTAAACAGCTAACATGTCTTCCAAAATGATTTTAGATGTTTCCCCTTGTTTTATGAGAAACTTAACGATGGCGCGAAATTCAATTTCTTATTCATATTTGGGGTTTTCTTTGACGATATCTGCGAATGACCACTAATGCGACTAGTTTGAGATACGTATCTAAAAATTTACTTTTCCCAAAAACCGAAATAGAAAACAAACCTTGTATTTACGTATCAGGTGAAAATAAGCGATGGAGATTAAGTGGACAGCGAAAGCCCAGAATTGTTCTAGACCCCATTTATTCATTGAACATTTGATGACGCTGGTAAGGATCAAATCAGGAATATATCATGATTCGAAATTGTAGTGTCTTTTTACGAATTGATTGCCATATCATGTAATATGAAATAATAGTAACTATTTTAAATATTAAGAATATAAATTAAATACTTAAATAGAAGTTTCTTTTCACAAACAAAAATGTTAATGATTTTTTAATAGCATTTCAAAGAATATTTCTGAGAAAATGATTTTTTTAATAAGCAATTTCTTTTATTAATTATTTATATAATTTAAAATTCCATCAAGTTCTTTGAAAGAAACATAAACCAATTTAATTATGATTTAAATTGCTTTCCATAATATGTATAACAAGTTTTCTTTTTATTTTATTGTCTACAGGATGGTCCAATAGTCACTTTTAATAAACTGTACAATAATAGCTGTACAAATATCTAAAATTGTCTTATTCAGAAATTCTGGCTCTAGTTCCAAACCCAGGCTTTATATTATAGCTTCCTAAAAGCGCCTCTAACGAGGTGACTGGTATCCAAATAGTATGGACTTTAGCTGCATTTATCAGGAACTGTATTTCTAATTTAGCTTCCTAAAAAAAATATGTAGCTGTTTAATTAAGGGAAGGTGCAGGAAGTAGAGGCTAACTTTAACCCTCTAACGAGGCGAATGGTATACACATGGTATGGACTCTAACTGCATCTAAAAAAAATATAATGCCTTTCAATTAAGCGAACGTGCAGAACGTAGAGACTGTCTTTAACCCTTTAACAAGGCGATTGGTATCCAAATAGTACGCTTTAGCTTTAGCTGTATCTGTCAGGAATTATAATTCTAACTTAATTTCTTAACAAAGTATGATTCTCTTCAATTAGGGGAACGTGCAGCATGTTAGAGACTGCCTTTAAGGGGTTAGGGGTAGTCAGAGGCACGAAAAAATGAGAATTTTCAGTACTTTTTTTTTGCTATTAAATCGTGTTATTTTACAAAAGTAGTAATATGGCATTATTATACAATGTTTTGACTTGAAGTTGTTATAATGAGTTGAGCGTCATGTATAAATATATATATATATGTATACACATGAAGCCAATAAATGCAACTCATTATCACGACCTATTCCAATATTCTTTTATTACATATTTCTCTGCCGGCGGCATTTCTTATATCATATCCTGACTGCCTTTTTATTACCGACTAAAGCGGATGAACATGTTTTTACACCATCGACGCAATTACGTTTGTAATTGCCGAAAGGAATTTCTTTGGCGGGTCCTAAATACTTATTTCAATCCTTTTCTTGACCTCGTCAAAGACATTTGTGCTTAAGTGTTTTCGTATCGTTAAAGGGATTTACATAAGTGTTTCCTGAGTCATCACTATGCATTTTCGTCTAACAAAATGCATTAGGTAATAAAAGCAAACTAGGCAATTATCCTTCAGTTCTAAGAACTATTGAGAAAGGAATTTCTTTTCGGTTTATAGAATTTTTGGTGGGAACTAACGCCCGCATTTAAATACCAAAAATTTACTATAAAAAGGACGAACTGAAGATGGAGTCAGAGTCAGTCGAGAATATACACGCGAGCTGACCTTACCTTAGTTTCGTAAACTGGACCAAGCCATAAATTCCCTAACGTGAGGCTGCGTTAGAAGTTTAAGAACTAAGAGCAGGATCAAGCGAGCGAAATCAAATAATAATAATATTATTAATATAAAACAAAAGAAAACCCAATAAAACTTAATAAATAAAATATTTATGTACAAATAAAGGATCGTTTTTTTCGACTCCCCTTTAAGTTGTAACATAAATTTGGTGGCAGCGGTGGGATGTGACGACAGGTTTGTAAGACCGGTCACACCAAAAATATAACAAATTAATTTAAAAAAAAAAAAAAAAATCGAAATCGTGGAAAATATAAAAAAGGGTGAAAAATATAATCGTGAAATTGATACGGCAGGTTTGTTAAGCGTGTTACCCCAAAAAAAAATAATAAAAAAAAAATCGCGCAATCGTGGCGCCAGGTTTTGACCGGCCACCCGCGAGGAATAATACAAAAAAAAACCCTCCGTGAAAAAAGTGAAACAAATACGTGGGAGTGTAAAAAGTGTACGAAGTACTATATATAAAGTCAGAGGAACAAATTCCTGGCCAACACATTTAGGGAGGAGCGTGCCCATACAAAAAGAAAAACAACAAACAAAAGTAACGCAACATAAGCAGCATCAAATCAACGCGCTAATAGCAGCATCAACAAAACTAAAATAGCGAAGACCAGAATAATCAAAGAAGAAAATAAATAGAAAAGTAGTAAGTCAAATATTGTATTTTTTTTTGAAAATATCTTTAGAAAATAAAGTGTATGATAGATTCTTAAGAATACACATAAATAAGTATATAAAATATTTTTGTAAGACCCTATATTTTTTTTTTAAAGTGCAAAAGTGAAAAAAAAAATAATAATAATATAAAATTTTATATAAATACGTGTGATCGGTTGAATTTTTGTGTTCCTTGTATTTCCTTTCTGTCGACAATAATATTTATATTTCCGTCATAGGGCCGTTCACTAGAAGTAAGAGCAAAATGACCAATAATAACCCCATTACTCCAAACCCAGGGCTAAACATAAGGGACGCTGCAACCCTTATCCCTGAGTTCGATGGTAACCCTATAGATTTGCATCGATTCTTGATGTGTTGCCAATTATTTACAGCTACTCCTTTTACAGAAACGGAAAAAGTATGCCTTTTAACGTTAATTAAAACAAAATTAACGGGAAAAGCGTACGAAATAATTAAATATAACTTAATAGAAAATTGGGAGGAATTAAAAAAACTGCTTCAAGATCAGTTTTCAGAAAAGCGATCTCGGTTGTCTCTGCAAAACGAGGCAATTGCATTAAAGCAAAAACAGAAAGAGGATATTTACGAATATTCATTTAGGACAAAAAAACTTCTATCCTTGTTAAACGAAGTAACAATAAACTCCCAAACAAACACAACCTTACAAAATCTGTTAATCTCAGAAAACAAAAAATTAGTTCAAAGAGCTTTTGAAGAAGGGCTATCAAATGAACACATTAAAATATTAACAAAGTGTCAATCAAAAAATTCTTTGGAAGAAGCCATAGACTATGCTATCGACCAATCTGATAGGATAGAAAATAAGAGTAGCCCCAAACAATGTTCCAAATGTAATAGTGAAAGTCATGCTGAAGAGCAATGTTTCGCAAATAAAAGAAGAAACTCACATATAAAAAATGAATTTCGAAGTGTCTTCTGCTCTTATTGCAAAAGACCTAATCACCATATTTCGGAATGTAGAACAAGAATGTTCAGCAACAGTTCGCGGCAACAAGGTCCACTAAACACTTCCTCTCAGAGAATTCCCATGACACAAACATATCAAAACTCCCAGTTTAACACCAAGTACAATTCTGGAAACAATAATGTAAATTATCACAATAACAACGTTAGAAACAACAACGCGAATTACAATAGTCCAAGAAACAACAACCATGTTACAAACGATCAAAACTATCAATCGCGAAATCGAAGCCCTGTGGAGAGGCGAGTAAATTTCGCAACCACAGAACAAAGCCAGAATAGTAACAATATTAAAGCCCAAAATAAATCGGAAATCTCCCATGGGCGGGATCGAAACCCCAATCAATTCGCGTCCCGCCTCAATCATAATAACAATAGAAGTCGACATACACCACGAATAAACCCACAACAAATCAAAATAAAACTGAACGTTACTAGAAAAGACTTGACAGTAACATTAAAAAATGACTTATCTAAATCAGGAAAAAGCATTTTTCTTATCGATACAGGTGCCGAAGTTTCACTTCATAAAGCATCTTCTACATCGGGTGAAACTATAATAAATCAATCGCAAACTATAAAAATATCTTCAGTAGCCGGTAAAACAATCTCGACAATCGGTACAGCCAAATCCAACATAAATATATCGAACCAAGTATTCGAACATTCTTTTCAAATAATAAGAGATAACTTATTATTAAGCTACGATGGTATTTTAGGCCACGACTTCCTTGACAAATTTGAATGTCATATCGACTATTCAAACCAATTTCTATCCCTTTCCGTACTTCCGAAACAACCTGTACAATCTTTTGACAGAATTTCTAAACCCCAAAATGCTACAAAATTTTTTTCAAAACCCGAAAAAATCGGAGAAAAAACAAAACATGATTCAGTAATCGAAACCGAAGACGTATCTAAATCATCTGTAATGAGAGCTATGTGTGCAAATAGGAAAATTAAAATTCCTGCACGTTGTCAGGTCATAGCGGTCATAAAAACTGAAATTAAAGGCGAAGTATTTTTTTTAAATCAAACATTAAAACAGGGTGTATATTTGGGAAATGTAATAGTGAGGGCTGACCAAAACGGTTATGCAAAAGTACCAATATTAAATTCGAATAAAAACGACGAATACTTGAATATCCATGAGCTGAAACTACATGTCGAACCTTTAGACAAATACGACATCTTACTCCTAAATACAGAGCACGACCCTATACAAAATCGTTTAAATCGATTGGAGAACGAAATAAATCTAAGCCATTGTAATAAAGAAGAAGCTAAATCCATTTTCGATATCTGCCGAGAATTTAATGATGTTTTTTATTTAGAAGGAGATTATTTAACATGCACAAATGCAATTACTCATACAATTCCGATTTTATCTGACAAACCGGTAGTGAATGTAAAACCATATAGACTACCGCAAGCTCATCGTCCAGAAATCAACAAACAAATCGACAAACTAATAGATGAAGGTATAATTTCACCAAGTAATAGTCCGTGGAATTCTCCTCTACTACTTGTACCAAAGAAGACTGATTCATCTGGAAATAAAAGATGGAGGTTAGTTGTTGACTTTCGTCGTCTAAATGATATCACTGTTGGAGATGCATTCCCATTACCAAATATTACTGATATACTCGATCAGTTGGGTAGAGCTAAATATTTTAGTACCTTAGATTTGGCAAATGGATTCCATCAAATACCAATGTGTGAAGACGATAAAGAAAAAACGGCGTTTAGCACCGCATACGGACATTATCATTATAATAGGATGCCGTTCGGTCTAAAACGCGCCCCAGCTACCTTTCAGAGATTAATGAATACGGTACTTATTGGTCTTCAGGGAATCGAATGCTTTGTTTATATGGATGATATTGTAGTGCACGGGTATAATTTAAAAGATCACAATGAAAAACTAATAAGAATATTACAACGATTGCGGTCAAATAACCTTAAATTACAACCTGAAAAATGCCACTTCGCTAGCAAACAAATTCAGTATCTAGGACATTCAGTAGGAGAAAACGGCGTATCACCGGACCCTAATAAGATAGAAGTTGTCAAAAATTACCCAGTACCAAGAAAAGAAAAAGATATTAAAGCTTTCCTCGGATTCGTGGGATACTATAGACGATTTATTCCAGAATTTTCCAAATTGGCAAAACCTTTGACCAAATTATTAAAAAAAGGTGAAAACTTTAAATGGGATGCCTTTTGTGACGAATCTTTTACAAAATTAAAACAAAGACTAATTACAGCCCCTTTATTACAATATCCACAATATGATAAGGAATTTTTAGTAACATCTGATGCCAGCGATTTTGCGATTGGAGCAGTACTATCCCAAGGCAAAATAGGCGAAGATAAACCTATCTGCTATGCAAGTAGAACACTCAATAATGCAGAAACGCGATATTCAACTATCGAAAAAGAACTGTTAGGAATTATATTTGCAGTTGCACAATTTAGACCTTACCTTTATGGCAGAAAATTTACCATTATTACTGACCATAAACCGCTTACGTGGCTTATGAGTCTGAAAGACCCAACCTCTCGTTTAATGAGATGGAGAATAAAACTCGAAGAATATGAATACAAAATTGTGTATAAACCGGGTAAAGCAAATTCAAACGCAGATGCCTTAAGCAGAATAAAAATCGAAAAACTTGGTCAAAGTAACACAAATGACATCAAAGAAGAATATGACGAAATCGAATCTAGAAACGAATGGAATACAATATTTTCAAAGATTAACAAAAAATGTAAAAAAGAAGCGAAAGAGAATTCACTCTCGTCGAACGAATCTCAAAAAAGCAATAATCAACCCTTCAATCGATATTCGGATATAATCCCTTATGATCATTCTCGAATAAAAATTCATCGCTCGAAAACCGATTATATCAATGCTAACCTAATCAAAATAAATAAAGTAGAACGAAAATACATTTTAACTCAAGAACCTCTTAAGGAAACCATAAGTCATTTCTGGTCAATGATCTGGGAACAAGACAGTAGAACAATAATAATGTTAAACGAATTACTTAAAAACATTGAAAGTCATATATATTGGCCGACGAATTTTGAAAGGAAACATTTATTGTATTTAACAGATGTTGGTCTCACTGTTGAATATATTAAGTATGAAGAATATGCAAATTTTGCAAAACGAACTTTTAAACTTACAGATGTTGAATCAAAAGAAAGCAGAAAAATTACACATTTCCACTATAAAAATTGGCCGGATTTCGGAATTCCAAATTCCCCAACCGAACTTTTGAACTTTCTTAAGGAAATTAAAAACTCAGGCACATTTAACACTGAAGTCGGACCACCTGTAATACATTGCAGGGCCGGCATCGGTCGATCAGGAACATTCTGTTTAATCGAATGTTGTCTTGCTGTTATCGACAAAGAAGAAAAAAAGTCTGTGTCAGTACAACATATATTGTGTCAACTACGGCAATATAGAATGGGACTTGTTCAAACGGCTGATCAATTACAATTCGCATATCAAGTAATTATAGAAGGAATTAAGGAAATAAATAATATGTCTCAGGAAAATGAAAATACTAAAGAAATTCAAGTAATAACTAGAAGTAAAGCTGCAAATAAAAAGGAAAATAAAATCATCATGGAAAACAAAAATTGCCTATTGGAAGTAAGAAACATAAAAAATAAATATTTCGTTTATTTCGGAAATAACAAGAAACTAGAAGAAAAATTTAAAGAAATTAAAGATATGAGACAAGGGGATATAAAACAGTTCAAAGCAGACAAAATCAACTACACTATAGGCAAAGTACCTATGCAACAAGACCAAAAAGGTCTCGAGGAAATTTTCTCCAATTTCAAAAAATCATGTGAAAAAACACAAGAAAAAGAAATTAATATTTCTATTCAGATATTAAACAATGCTCACTACTTCCTAACCAAATCTATTTGTTCTCAAATATTTCAAAATTCTCCGATTCAACCTATTTTCTATTTAAACCAAATTTTAACGCTCACAGATCCTGAAGAAATAAATAAAGTCATGAAGGAATATCACAACTCACCCTTAGGTGGCCATCAAGGAGAAAACCGAACTTTGAAACGAATAAAACGTAGTTATAAATGGAACGGTATGGCTAATGATATAAAGAAATTTATAAGGCAATGCCCTACTTGTCAACTTAATAAAGTTCGAAAAAACCAAAAAATACCGATGAAAATTACTACTACAAGTTCAAAACCTTTTGAAAAAATATTTCTAGACATAGTAGGTCCACTACCTGTGAGCTATAAAGGCAATAAATATATGTTAACATTCCAAGATGATCTAACAAAGTATTCTGAGGCCATTGCAATAAAAGATGCCGAAGCAGCAACAATCGCACAACACTTTACAGAAGAAATTATTTGCAAACACGGTATCCCCGATATAATTCTAACTGATCAAGGATCTAACTTTTTAAGCTCAATGTTTTCAGAAGTATGTAAATTGTTAAAAATACACAAAATACAAACTACCCCATACCACCCGCAAACGAATGGTGCATTAGAGAGAAGTCACAGAACCTTAACTGAATATTTACGTCATTACGTCAACAAGGATCCACTCACTTGGGACACTTGGATACCTTACGCAATGTTCGTGTATAACTCTTCTACTCATTCAAGTACCAATTATACTCCACACGAACTATTATACGGTTTTCCACCAGCGATACCATCCTCATTAAAAAGAGAACCCGAAATTAGCTATAATTATGACAACTACGCCAACGAACTTAAGGCTCGCCTTCAAAATAGTTACAAAATCGCACGAGAAAATCTTATTCAGAATAAAAACAGATCAAAAAATTATTATGACGTAGGCAGCAAAACAAAAACATTTGTTATAGGCGACAAGGTATTACTAAAAAATCAAGTAAAGAAAAATAAATTCTCAGCACTATGGATAGGTCCATACGAAATAACAGAAATAAATTCCAGAGAAAACTCTACAATACGAGTTGGAAATAAACAAAAAAGAATTCATAACAACAACCTCAAACCTTTTTTCGATTAAAACTATTGATATAGTATGCAACAAAAACTCATCTTCAAGCTATCCAAATTAATGTGAAATTGACGAAATTCCACCCAATTTCTACATTCTCAGTAAAGATCCTATACCTACCTATTTATCATATACACTTCCCGATAAAATTCTACTAGAGTAGAAATCTAGAAATGAAAATGAACACGCAATGGATACCCAGGGAAAAAAAAAATCAACCGATTACTAATAAGAAAAATTGCACAAAATATAATAATAATATTGAGAGAAATTACTAAAAACAAAAAAAGGGGTCCATAATTTTAACATTCATAAATACATATATAAACACAAAATGTACAAAAAAAAAAAAAAAAAAAAATGTATTACAAACATTCATATATTTATCAAATTTTTTAAATTAACTAATTCAAATATATAAAAACACAAAATGTATTTTTACGATATTTAAGTATTTTTCATGAAACAAATTATTTAGAAAAAAAAAAAATAAAAATTACTATTATATAAATAATTAGAAGTAAAAAAAAAAAAAATGTACGACTCAATCTTTCAATTCGTTCCTACAACCGAAAGTTTCATTTCAAAAATATCAACTTTCGCAAATAAGGGGTATGGTGTTATAATGAGTTGAGCGTCATGTATAAATATATATATATATGTATACACATGAAGCCAATAAATGCAACTCATTATCACGACCTATTCCAATATTCTTTTATTACATATTTCTCTGCCGGCGGCATTTCTTATATCATATCCTGACTGCCTTTTTATTACCGACTAAAGCGGATGAACATGTTTTTACACCATCGACGCAATTACGTTTGTAATTGCCGAAAGGAATTTCTTTGGCGGGTCCTAAATACTTATTTCAATCCTTTTCTTGACCTCGTCAAAGACATTTGTGCTTAAGTGTTTTCGTATCGTTAAAGGGATTTACATAAGTGTTTCCTGAGTCATCACTATGCATTTTCGTCTAACAAAATGCATTAGGTAATAAAAGCAAACTAGGCAATTATCCTTCAGTTCTAAGAACTATTGAGAAAGGAATTTCTTTTCGGTTTATAGAATTTTTGGTGGGAACTAACGCCCGCATTTAAATACCAAAAATTTACTATAAAAAGGACGAACTGAAGATGGAGTCAGAGTCAGTCGAGAATATACACGCGAGCTGACCTTACCTTAGTTTCGTAAACTGGACCAAGCCATAAATTCCCTAACGTGAGGCTGCGTTAGAAGTTTAAGAACTAAGAGCAGGATCAAGCGAGCGAAATCAAATAATAATAATATTATTAATATAAAACAAAAGAAAACCCAATAAAACTTAATAAATAAAATATTTATGTACAAATAAAGGATCGTTTTTTTCGACTCCCCTTTAAGTTGTAACAAAGTCACGAAAAATTCAAAAAAAAAAAAATTTTATTTCCAAAGTTATAGCTGTCTGTGTTGACCCAGTTTCAAAAAAAGGTCTTTGCGGTGACAATCATAAGTCCTTGGAGATTCATCTAAAATCAATCGGATAAAAGAAATTAGTTTTATAAATAGATAATCCTGGGCCTGATCGAAGGATTTTTGTTTTTTTCAAAAATTAACAAAATGGCGGCCTCAGGAAATTTTTGTCTAGATTTTTAGGAAAAAATCAACAGTAAATTGGTCTAAAAAAATCGAAATTTTTGAAAAAAAAAAAAAATCCTTCGATCAGGCCCGAGTTTATTATGTATTCTAAAAGCTGTATAAATTTCATTAAAATCTACTGAGCGGTTTTCGAGTTACAGTTGTCACCAGTTTAAAAAACATAGTTTTGAGAAAAACGCGTTTAAAGTTTCACACTAGATTTACGTACAGAAATACGAAATACGCTAGCTACCTGCTACCGAGCGCTTTGAAGTGCCAGAGCTCTCTTTGTTATTTGTCGAATAACTCAAAAACTAATGATCGGATCAACTTGAAATTTTCAGAGAATAATTTTAAGATATTATACTTAACGAAAATGCAAAAAACCAAAAATTGATTTTTTGAAAATTCTGACTACCCCTAACCCCTTAACCCTTGAACGAGGTATCCACATAGTATGGACTTTAGCTGCATCTATCACAAACTAATTCTAATTCATCTTCCTAAGAAAATATGACGCTCTTTAATTAGGCGAGCGTGTAGGACAAAGATACTATCTTTAACTCTTTAACAAGGGAATTGGTATTCAAATAGTATAGGCTTTAGCTGGATTTAAGAGGAATTATATTTGTAAAATAGCTTCCTAAAAAAATGTGGTGCTGTACAATCAAGGAAAGATGAAGCACTTATAGACTATTTTTAACCCTTTATCAAAGCGATTGGTATCCAAATAGTATGGGGTCTAGCTAGATCTAATAGGAATTATATTTTTGATGGCGAAATACGTCAGAAATTTTGCAACGAATTTCCCAAGCAGTTCATTTGACGTATAGATAGATCTTAACAATTACTATACGACTCTCTATTATTAGGTCTGTTTTATTTGCCATACTCTACCTCGGAGCAGGGTAAGTGGCAAATAAAACGAGCAGGAGTAGGAGAAAGCTTCAATTCAAATGTTTGTAGCGCTGCTTAGCAACCATATTGTAATTAAATGAGAAACTTTTAGCTAATACACTTTTTATGGTAGAAAACTGAACTAATTCGGGTGCAATAGTTTATACCTGCTCTGAAAGTAGTGTAGGATTTGCTCTTTTGTTGTTTTTGTTTTCAATATAAAAATTTGCTCTACCCCAGAGGCAGTGGCAAATAAAACAGATCTATTATATAAAGTGTCGTTAAGACACAAGTTTATTTTAAGAAAATTTTTGAATACCTATTGGTACACCTTATATACAAGATGTCCACATTAACAGAACATGATATTATCTTATGGACATTAATCTGAGAACAAATAAGGAAAACAAATTTTCTGGGTTGTAATAATTATAAATTCAAAAGTAATCGAAGAAGAACTGGTATTCTTAGATCTATCTAGAATTCTACATAGTGAATATAATCATCATCATCATCAAAATAGTAAATATAAACTTAGATTAAAAGAATTAATGAAATGAAAAACTAGTATTTCGTGATTTTTTCTATTTTTTTTTGTTGAAAATCGTAATTTCTAATGAAAGACAAACAAGAATATCTTGCAATTAAATCAATGACTATATAAACAACTTAATAGAAATGAATAATAAGATATTATTGATTTGATTTTATATTTAAAGAAAATCAAGATTATTTAGACAAGAGGCTGTTATATTTAATTCGATGTGATTGAACGCTGAATAAACATATGATAACTTTAATTACCATATATATTTTTCAACCAGTTTCTCTAGTTAAGAATCCTTATATTAAAGTGGACTATCGTTGCATTTTGATATGATTCTTATAAAAAGAATAATACCTTGAATGATTGGTTTTGCGAGTCAACGCTTAACGGATATATAAGTTAAAGACCTATCAAAGAAAAAGGTAATTCTTTGTCTCGAAATTGAGTTCACTAAAAATGTTTCATATAGTACATATTCGTAACAGATATCTTGAAATATGTATCCTTCAAGATGCAGTACTAACAAATCAGTTGTAAAATGAACCCTACGAAAAACCTCATAAGTAGAGGAGAACAGCTCATTATTGTGGAAGCTGCAATTGAGCCATGTTTCGGTCAGAATTATAATATCGTAATCCGAAGAGATGCAAGGGAGCATTTTAGTTCTAAGTCCCCTTACATTCTAGTAGTAGAGGGACAGATCTGATCGTTTTTTGAAACAATTTCGCCGCTTTCTCACGCCGGTATTCCTTGATAAAGGCCGCCTGTGTTCATAGGAAGTTAGAATCGAGAACATGTATGAGGGCACAGTAATTTTGAATGATGAAATATGGCTGGACACCTTACTGATTTTATCACATTTAATGACAACGGTTTCATCTTTGATTTTAGATAAAGAAAAATTTCATCGGCGGTTGTCCAAGGGTTTAGGAGCCGGTACTATTTTTAGAACTATAGTAGTAGGAGAGTGTATTTCAGCCACGAAAGAATTACCTGGTCTAGGAAGAAGGGAGCGAATGTCGGAGATACTATTAATAATATGATGTTCATCGTTCATATTCTTCTTCTTCTTATTACTATTATTATTTTTATTTCAACATGTGTTTTGAAAAGTTTATCTTTTAAGATGCAGCCACTAATCTTTTGTATATTGCAACGAAGTATCCTTCAACATGCGTCTTGAAACGTTCATTCTTTAACATGTAACGCTTGTCTTGAAATATTTTATATAACAGCATATATCTTACAACTAACCGCTTGTATCTTGCAATCCAACATATGTTTTGAAAAGTATATCTCCAAAGATGCAGCACTAATCTTTTGTATCTTGCACCGAATTATCCTTCAACATGCGTCTTGAAACGTGCATTCTTTAACATGTAATATTTATCTCAAAATGTTCTAATGAATAATATGTGTTTTGAAACGTATACCATTCAAGATATGAAACTAATATCTAGTATCTTGCAACCAGGTATCGTCCAACATGTGTCTTGAAATGTTTATCCTTTAACCAGCATGTGTTTTGTAACATTGAATCATGTAGAATATGTCTTTTGGTATCAATTAATTTCAAATATATAAACTAGATATTAGATTAGCAGTTTTCAATGTATTTGAAAATCATAATAAAACTTCAATTAAAATAAAATTTAACTACAATATGGTATAATATTTAAAAGACTCTTTAAAAATTTTCCCAACAAAAACCTAAAAACCTATGAACAACATTGATTCTACAGGTTTATGTCAACATTGTTAAGGTTCAATGAATTTGCATCTGAAAATTTTATGTATAGAGAACTTTAAATTGTTGTTTCTTATGATTACATTTTATATATGATCATCACAGATTTAATAGTAAAGCCTATAAAAACTTCATGGTAAATTTACTATTCGATATGCTCATCATTTTGGGGTATTCCAAAATGACACTGAAGTAACGCACGATCATTATATTTAAATGACAAGATTTTTATAACATTTCATAATATTTATATAATACCTTTTTACTATAGAAAATACCTTTCGTGAAGAGAAGAAAGGTATTTACATTAAAACTCTACAAGTATATATAAAATAATTTCATAGCAATTGGATATGGTGGACCATATCTTATGTAAATGAATATGGTTCAGTGATTTTTTCTAGATGCAATTTTATAGAAATAATTATTTCAAGAAAGAATAAAAATAAATTAGTTTAATTAAAGAATATCTTAAAGTTCAGAATCAATGTGATTGCAAACACATACAGAATGATCCATTTTCAGTTTCCGAACTTTAAAACCAAATAAAGCACACAAATTTAACGAAATATACTTATTTCATTTTGTTAATAATCACAAATGTTATGAATTTCATTAATTATGAAAATTAATATCAATTAAATGGCCTCCTTTAGATCTTCTGTAGCAGCCGATCCTTACGAGGTAATTTTCGATGACTTTTCCGTTAATTTCAGGCAGTATCTCGGCAATAACTTAGCGGATGCTGTTTCTTAGAGTGCTCCAACGTTTCGGGTTTGATGACGTAGAAACAATTTTTAATGTAACCCCACCAAAAGAAATACAACGGCGTTAAGTCGCATGATCTTGGCTGTTGATACCACCAAAACTTGAAATAATTCGACTTGGAAACTTTTCACGCAAAACATCAAACGTTGTACCGGCTGTGTGGCAAATTGTGTCATTTTGTTGGAACCACATGTTTTCCACATCAATATCTTCGTTTGTGTGCCAGAAATAATCGGTTATCATGCAACTTTATCGCTCATCATTGACTGTTACAGTATGACCCTGATCGTTTTCAAAAAAGTTAGGCCCAATGACGCCACCTGACCACAATGCGTACCAAACAGTCACTTTTTGGCCATGTAATGACGTCTCGTCAATTGCATAAGGATTTTCATCTCCCCATATGCGGCAATAAGATGTTTTTGTGTCAAAATTAACAACTGAGTAAATGAATTTTTGATATAATAGTTCTAAATTAAGTAATACTACCATTAGAATGAAAGCCTTATTTTAAAAATTATAGAATTTTACATAAACGTTTAATAGGCAAATCAAAAATGTTGTCAATATACACTCACTAAAGTGTGGTAATGTATTAAAAAGGGATTCATTGAAAAAAGACATTTATAGAGGAATCTATTCGAAAGATATGAAAAACTCTTGTTTAGAAGTTTAATTTATTTCTAGGATGTTTTTCGTAGTTCTCAAATCTCCTCTATATATCGTAAATCTAATTGTTTCTTGGTTCGTAACTAAAAATTGTTATATATTCTTGGTTTTCTGTAGCTTGTCGTCCTGCTGCAGTTCAGTTTCCTGTATATATATAGAAATCTCTGTCATCCTGTTTATCTCGTTATCTCTTTACTTTGAATTTTTGATTATTCGATATAACCCATTTTCACTTGTCGTCTTTCATTTCTATATTTTAACAATTTGTATATTCTAAATTATTCTCTGGTATATCAAAACTATGCAACTTTTTCTATCTTAACGGAATACCTAGGCACATCTAAGCATCCTGAAATGAAAATGTTATTCATATTCATGCCGTCCACCATCAACTCTGTGATTTTTCTCCTCTCTAGTAAAGCTGAATATCTGTTCAGCTATAAAATCCCTAGAAAAAATGCTGGATAGCATCATTTCGGCACATCAATTTCATAACCCGGATCCATATATCATATTTTTGGTTAGTTCTTATAGTTTCCCCCATTTCCAGACATGTTCTAATTTTATACCTTTTGTTCAATTACATACAATCACATAATAGCACCTCCAAAAAAAAAGAAATTACTACTCTTTCCCCAATATGATATACCAAATAAATAACTCTTTCAAGACCTACAATAATTATGTCTAATAAATTTCAAATACTTCTTCTCTTTGATACAGATTTTCTCTCTAATGAATTACTTTAATTAATTACTTCATTAAAAAACAACCAAATCACATAAAATCGTGGGAATTTATTTAACGATTTCCCTTCAAAACAAAAAAATATAAAACAAAACAAAAAACATAAATAAAACTACTTTAAAAAGTGTTTTTCTTAATCGTTGCCTAAAGGTCTTAAAGAAAAAAAAAACCAGTTGTCCAAAAAACCACACGATTTACACACCTCTTTTGACAAGCAAAAACCATGCTGGAAATAATACACAAAAAAAAAAGAAAAGAAAGAAACACATTAAATTGAAATGAATGAGGAGGCCCCCAAAGAAATATCAAAAAAAAAGAAAAGAAAGAGTTCTTGGAGCTGTGGAGCTGAAAAGTGATATACAAAAACAAATTCAGAGTAATTTTGTACAACATCTTATTGACAGCGTCCGATTAACTATATTTTGTGGTGTGTCGTTAAAGATAAAAGAAAAAAAACGGTGGTAAAGAAAAAAACACCAAGATTCATCCAGAGCTACCATAGAGAGACAGAAGTACCACAACAAGTGGCTCACGATTAATGTTCGTTTATACCTTTTTCAAATCACTAATTAGAGCTTTTAAATATATATATAATGATTTGATTAAGTAGGTATTTATTGAAAAAGGTTTTTCTACACATAAATTAACAAGATCATGGATGGTTCCGAAGAAAAAAACGTACTGATATCTCTTGTGTCTAAACAACAGGATTAATATCTTGAGATAATGATATGGTTTTCTTTACACCTCTAAAATTGATAATCACCATGAAATTGAGATAACAATTAAGAGGTTCAATTAATTCATTTTAATAGCCGTTAATAATGTTGCCAACATAAATTCAATGTGTTAATTGTTTCTGTTTTTATTATTACATTATTTCATGTTCTGTAACAATTTACTTGTTTAATCAATTTGTTAAATCATTGTTTTCTTTTGTAAGATTTGGAAATGATTACAAATTCTTTTTGGCCTGGGTCTTATGAAGTTGTTACAACTTATTAAGTGTGTTTTTTTTTTTTGGGAGAAATAAGGATGGTTACCGTATATTTTATACCCCCACTTTGTTTAGGCACTGTTATTTATCGTTGTTAATTTTTAACAGAATTATTCAATGTTATTTTTGAAATATAGATGGCACTAGTTTTCTTTTACTGATTTTTTTAATCTCATCTAATTTCTATCATTTTTCTTTCTATTACAATATTTCATCAACCAGATCACAGGACATTCATTTTCAACTCTCTAGGGCCCTTAATTGCCGAAATATTAGCCTAAAATTGGTGCATCTTCCGAATCAGGTGTTTCATCAATATCTCGGCCAAAAATGATTATTTCAAATTTTCGATTTCGCTAATTTTGATCTCAAACAATGTATTTCGTCAATCAGATCACAGGACACTCATTTTCATCTTTTTTTTAAGTTTTCTCAGGTTCAGTTCAAATTTACTGAGGTAAAAGTCGAAAACTTGTTCATTGGCATTTTACCACGCGCAGCATTCGGGAGACCGGTTCATTCTTTCCATAGTCCGGTGGAAACTGATTTTCAACAGATCTCGACGAACAAATCTTAAAATTTAGGTACATTTTCTTTAAAATATTGGGGGGTTTCAGTGGTTCCTTTAAAAATTTTATGAACGAAAATTACATCTGCCACTTCTCAAGCTTTTCGAGAGAATGCAAATTTAAGAATTTCAGGCTACCACTGTAAGGTGGCAACAATGAAGTATCATTCCACAGTGAGTTCCGCAAAGCAGAATGTAACGATATGAACTTTGTAGTGCGATAACCATACCTGACTGGCATATTTCACAATTGGTTTTAGGAAAGCGATATAAAGGGATTTACTGACAAACGGTTCAGAAAACTCCTTGGACCACCACTTTTAGCAGAGCGGAACAAAACTTAATAGCTTCTAGGTATGATCGGATCCATTCAATGAAATATTTTGAAATGGCATTAAGCGTTAGTAATATAATCTTATGAGAAAACGTATCAAAATCTTTACTAAAATGTATATTAAAAAAAGTCCACAGTGTTAGCTATTTCCATAGCATAAGTTAAAAATGACACCAATTCAACTAAACTAGTGACTGTAGATCTACGCTTCAAGAATTCATATTGTGATTCATAAAAAAGGTTTTCAGTGAAAGTAGAGGAATTGATGTAAGATGCATTCGAAAGGTTTGAGAATGCAGGAAAGCTTTATAATTGACATGTAATTACCAATATGGCCTCTGCTAGATGGGCTCTGGTAACTCATTGAATTCAACTGAATTAAATTTTAATTAATCTTCAATTGAAGTTCCACGTGTGGACAAACAAATCGAAAGTGTTCGTGGACTGATTAATAACCTTCAATTTCCATTCATACATCCTAATTCAAATATGGTCTATTCAGCACAATATTAACTTGTAAGTTAGAGTTTTAAGAACAATTTCTGTTATCTCTAATTTAGACTATTTATAACAAAAGATCTTGTACAGAACTTTATCTTTCAATTTAGATATGAATCCTTTCTTGATGGGATCTCTTCCTAAAACATTTTAATGCAATTTTAAAATTGCATTTCTCATGACATAAATACTTATTAAACCGAATAGGAAAATCAATTTCTATATATATTAAAATCGCTAAAAATTTATTGATATTGCATTTTTGTGGTTGACAAAATCGAAATCTCATCTAACATTTTATTTATCCAGTGAAGCGTTTAAACAAAAGTAAAAGTTGTAATCATTTTTTTTTGTTTAATTGAAATTGCAATTGAATTGAAAAAAAAATTATAATACAACCAAAAATTTATAATACTAACCGAAATCAATGAACCAAAAAAAAAATCGAAAATCGAAAATCACTAAAAACTTTTAAGAACTTTCATTTCATTTCTTTTGCGAATCATTAAAACATCATCTTTCAACATAATTTTTCAATTTCTCATTCAGGATAAATTTTTTACCAATCTTTTATTGCAGAACCTTTTCCTTCTAACCTCTTCTAAAATCCCAACTCCCTAACAAGTCCGACGAAATTTTTGGGTTGTACATCGAAACATACGGATACGATTTTCATGAAACTTGAAATGTATATTCCAAATATACCAGCCTAAAGGGTACGATGTGTCTCCATTAGGTTGAAGGATCAATGATCGAAAAATGTTCCTAATCCGATGCCAGTGAAATATACAGTCCTAATTGTCGAGTCTTTCAAAAAAGTGCCGCAAATACAGTTGAAGTTATATCTGATAGCCATTCAGAACCAATAATTTTGATATATTTTACTATAGTCTACCCGTTTGGTCGATTTGAAAAAAAATATATTCCGTAGACAGACCAAGAGTCTATCGATATTAGCTTACACATAATATTACAGCCCAATAGCTGTGGGATCAGATTTTGTATGGCAACTCGGCTCTCTTCTGACTATATACATAAAAAGTCGCTTATTAAAAATGTTATTTCTTTCTCCATTATTCTGGGACCAATTTTATTGAAATTTAACCCAATATCGTCTATTCATGTAGGTAATCAATATTATTAATTTAAACAAAATTGCTTCACAAATTTTCCGAATAAATCCGAAAAACCGCACAATCAAAACGACACCCTGGTTACCCTGATTTTTGCAGAATAACTTTTCTCTTCCTTGGTCGATTTTGCTGAAATGTAATACCAAATCAAGTTAAGCATTAACCAACTCACATTGTAAATTTCATCAGAATCGGATAACACATTTGTGAGTTATCTTGTTGCACGGACGGGCGGACGGATATGCAGAAATCAATATAACTTTTGATCTTCTACACATCTATGAAACCCATCTCTGATCATTATTTCCATATCGTTACAAATCTAATGACAAAACTAATACACCCTTTGGCAGTACCTACCATAGGGCATAACAAGAAGAGAAATCCTCTAGAAAACGACACCAATATAAGTTATGATTATAAAATTTTTATTTGAATATACGGTAAAGTTATAATAGCATCAAATTTTCAAATTTATTCTGACATTAAATAATATAGTTGACAATTTAGATGACCTTCAACTGTTTGGTCACAAAACATAAGATTTAATATAAGAGGATTTTCATCGATCTAAGAAAATCCATCTATATAACTCGTTTAATATATCAAAAACTGTTAACTCTAAAAGCCTGGTAACTAACCGAATGAATTATTGTTTTAATCCTCTTCAATATTGGCATAATAAATAGATCCAGTGGCGTATGTATGTACATTGGAACCATTGAACTAGTGTTTCCATCCAATAAAAGGTGAAACTATTTTTGAAGAACTGATATTTTACAATCAACATTTTTCTGTAGATGACTTATAATATCGGTGCTGTTTTATAGGCTAGGGAACTTGAAAGGTCGTTCATTTAACAAATGATTGAAGAACTGATGGTTTTCATCACAGTCATATTCAATGGCTCTACGAAAATAGAAAATAAATCAGTTACATACTGACAAAATCTTCAAAAAACATTACAACTCTTTCGGGTTTCAAATTATTATGGAACCCAGTAGCAATATTGGCCATGAAAGGAATGAATGTTTTTATGGGAAATAGAATAACATTGAGAAAGAAAATACCTTTAAATCTGGCCTATAAATCATCGTTTACTCTTTACAAATCACTAGCTAAACTCCCCAGTGTTGCTAGGGGTCTCCAGATTCTACATACTGCTTGATGATTTCTTGTAAAACCATCAAGTAAACAACATTTTTTGTTTTGTTTTGTTTTCATTATTTTCATTATAATCAACTGAATCTTTTTAATTGCCACAGAGCTCACACAACGCAAGAAATGCATATTCCTATTCAATGCGCATAGGAAATCATTTGTATTGTATGTATTTTCAAAAATGTGTACATTTAATTAAATGATACGATCATCTTCGAAGTGAGTGTGTTTCAGGATCAAGTTAGACCGGCTGCAGTTCCACCTGGGGGCCGGCAGTGAGTTGACCGCCAACCATAAAGGGAAAGTATTAATTTTAGATTAGTAAAAGTGTATGGAAATAGTGGCGTTAAAACTATATTATTAAGATCGTAAGTAATTAGTTCTACTTCATTTCATATCATAAAAATATACCGATACATTTTTTTAGAATCACACTGCCACCACTGATCTTCAACTGATCTTCATTTTTAAACATTATATACTAACTATATTATAATAATCAGATTCCGAATGAACTGAAGGTAATCAATTCGATCAATGATCGTTTGAATTCAATCCTGATTATATATTTTCGAATATATCTAGACAGTAACCCTTTTTAATGTATACCCAAGGAGGATTCATAGATGTACAAAAGATATGTTTTCTTTTTCTTTTATTAGTAATTTATTAGTTTAAGGTTATATCTCTTCAATAAAGCTGTAAATTTAAAATTGACAATCATATATGTAGACAGCAAAACGGTATCTAAACGGGAAATTTCTATTACGAAACAGGTTCCAATTGAGGAATCACAGGTTGCCAATATTGTTGCCAATATATATTTATCTTATTCTTCTTTTAAAGAAGTATCATGAATTTTATGTGTGTAGGTTTCACAAATAAGAAAACCATTGCGAATAAAATTCGAACAAAAAATAATGAAAATTTTAGCTGGACTTTAAAGTTTCCAACAACTTTGGTAGACACATTTTCAAAGAAAACTCCACAAAACATGAATAATTTTTCTCTTTATTTGTTTAGAAAATTCGATAATTATTCATGTTGTTGTTTAAAAACATAAATAGAAGAGTTTATGTCGTGATTGTTTAATAAAATATCTATCAAAAAAAAATTTTGATTGTGAGAAATTGTTGTAAGGATGATTCCGTGGATGTTTCTGGTGGAAATCATGCTTTGGCAAACTATTTTCTTTGATTCAACAATGAAACTACTGAAACTAGTCGTGGAAGACCTTTCGGTACTATAACCTCCTTTATGTTTTCCGTTCACAAGACCCTAACAGAAGTCGTTTTTAATCCAATTTTCGGATTATATCAAAATCTTCCCAGTTATTGTGATTCTACGAAGGCACACTGATGTAAATTGTTCTTGTCACAGATTAAAACTGTGATTGATTTCTTAAAATTTTATAGAACATAATTTATTTCTATAAAACTGTTTAAGAAAATTAATGAGGTGATTAAGTAATGAAGTAGCGTTACCAGAGTGACAGTAGTTTCATCATCAAAGAACCTTTGAATCAAGATTGATCAAATTCGGGATTTGAATAGATTTTGTGCGTAGTGCAGAACTATGTCCAAGCATGTGGTACCTGCTTCTTAATAAATCGTATGGATCTTGGTAAATAACCCTAATCTCTAAGAGTCAATCGATCTGTGTTGAAGGGATGAATGGCAGTAGGGATATATAGTTATTAAGGGAGACGACCTCTTGGTGTACAAATGCTTTTCATCATCAAGAAAGCTCTGCTGAAGTGGACCTTTATTTTCTCATCATACTCTTGGGACTCTAACCTAACCTAAGTATATATAAGAAAAGTAAAGTAAAGTAAAGTAAACTTAAATAAAGTAAAGTGTAAAGTAAAGAGAAGGAAAGTAAAGAGAAATAAAGTAAAGAGAAGTAAAGTAAAGAGAAGTAAAGTGAAGAGAAATAAATTAAAGAAAGGAAAGTAAAGTAAAGAAAGTAAAGTAAAGAAAGTAAGTAAAGTAAAGTGAATTTTATTATACGTACCCAGAATTCTTGTAAATATATTTAGTAATCAACAAATAGTTACGCCATCCTTAATACCAAGTTCAAACTGAAAAAAGGAAGCCGATGTTTCAGCATAGATGACTTATCTAAATTATGTAAAATAAACTGCCTACAAATGGAAAAAGGAATCAGAATAGTAAAAACAGTTGTAAAAGAGGGCTTCTAACTCTCGGATTGTAATGCCATACTTATAAATTCTGCCTTAGAAATCCCAACCATATTAACTAAAGGCACTTCACTGCAGTTTCCAATAAGAAGGCTACATTTTCAGGTTATTTCCATTTAATGTTTAACTTCATTAAAATATTTTATAGGCATCTTAAAGTACATAGTACATAGTTCGCGGATTTTATGTTTTCCATTTACGATGAAGAGATTAAACATGAACATGTACAGCCTACAGATAAATGAACTTTGAATATGTTCTTATCCGAAAATGTTATTTGAAAACATTTATTAGAGAAATTCATTTCTAGATATGAATAATTTTCATATAATATAATGTTTTGCATAAAATATGTTTACATATGCCTTTTTTGGGATGTGATATTAAAGACCCATCATGGAGTAATTTATTTAGCATATGAATAGTTTTTTTTTCGAATGAGAGAAAGTTGTTATGTGTTTTATAGAAGTGGAAAAAGACCCTTTGAGTTTAATGAATAAAATTAATGACAAACATATAGTAACTGAAAATCAGCCTATTAGCAAGAGTAGCAAGAGCAAGAGGTCTTAACATTCATTTAATTGGAACAATTTCTGCAGCAGCTATGAAACGCAGGAAAGGTTCATTTAATTCAGAGTTTCCAAATGTTTGGGTAACTAGATTAAAGCAATCGTGGCAAGACATTGGAAATCAATTGGAAATTTTAGTGACTGTTTCAGATAACTAGCCTTGCATTCAAGAGATTGGAATCAGTCATTAATTGGACAGCAGCATCTCTGTTGCGACTACGGGACCTTACTCTCCAATGTTAAATCCCATTGAAAATACAATATTTAGTCAAAAAAGAATATTCGACACTACATAACCTAACTACAAGCAAAGACTTGTATACCTAGAAAATATTACAGATCACACCAAGGAGAACTTTTAGCACTCTACAATTCGCTATGCAACAGCCTTAGCAATGAATGTTACGCAAGTTGGTTGCCAAATTATTAAGAATTGAAGATTTACTAAAATATTCTTCCTTTTTTTGTGATTTTCACAAAGTTTTTGACTGCTTTCTTAAATTACATTTGACACTATCTAAATTACAACTGGAAAAGGTGTATAGTTGGCACATCTTTTAAAGGAAAAAAACCTACAATCTTTGGTTATGTAATGGCTTGTAACGGAGAAAGAGTGAGAGTGCTTAACATAATCACAATCTGAAGACTATATGTTAGATGTCTTGGTCTTTTAATTGGTGTGGTCGAACAGACTATGTCTGTCGACTTAACATCTTGGTCTTATAAATTGCAGAGTTTTCTAATTTAGTTAGTTTAGTTTCCATAGTATCTTTTTCTGACAACTATTATCCATGTACAAAAAAGAAATTACAATAATAAAAACAATATTATTAGAAATTATTTCTTCCAAGTGCTAAAACAATTTTCCATTCAATTCGCATTCAAAAGTCATCTTCTTATAGGAAACATTGTTTACTTTTGAAACCGCTTCGGTATCTTTGAATAACTTTTCTTAAGGTTATTTTTTTTTTACTTCTAATGATTGAACTTTTCTTGAATTTAAAATACAACTTTAGAATTTTTAAAACAGAAGGAATCGTATACGCGATACTAAATACAAAACCGTGCAAATTCTTTAATGTTGCAATTGAATTCGGTCTATGACAAAACATTAATTCAAACAATTCGTGACAGAGTTTCTTTTACATCTTTTTATTTGTGAATATACAAAAATAATATCTTTCTTAGAATTCCTATCTAAGATTGACTTAAGACCATAAGACTCTATGGTTTACGATATAGCACAGGGTCATTATATATTAATATAATAAAAATAATAATTTTCTTTTGGAATTCAATTATCATATAGATATGTATAGAGATCATGTCTATGTCGTTTCGATCTGGTCGGCCTACAGAAGAGATTATATAACTAATTGATTAGCGTTGGTACTGGACACAACAGCTGATATATAACGGATGAACCATTCTATATAGAAAACAAAAGAACAAATTTTCCGGTATTAACATGGCAAAAGAACAGGTCTATATGTTATTTAAATACGTTATTTTTTATGTTAAACTTCTATACACACAGTAGGTAATGGAATCATTGCATATTTGCACGTTTTAAAAGGTATTCGATCTATTTGTATGTAGACGAAATTGGGACGGTATTAATGAAATGATTTCAATGAAGTTTCAAGGAGTTTTTGCAGTACGAGGAAGATCTCATCAGAAGATGTTTTCAATCGGCCTAAAACTTGAAGTAATTGCCGAATAGGGTTATGTATAAATGGATTTGAATAAAACCTAATTACACGATTTTTTTGATGGGTAAAGTGTAAAGAACATTGTTTTTTATTCGATTGAAAATGGAAGGTTTCGTGCTAAATAAGCAGTATTTTCAAGAAGCTTTAATTTACTGCTTCAAAGAAAATAAAGAAAAGGTTTTTTTTGCAGCGAATTCTTACCAGAGATGAAAAATGGAACTATTTCGAAAATCCGGAACTTAGAAAAGAAAAAGTAAACCCTGGGCAACCAGTCCTATCAACACCAAAACGAAACATTCATTCAAATAAGTATATGCTTTGCATTTGTTGGGATCAGAAAGGTGTGATCAATTATAAGTTGCTGAAACCGCCTAAAACTATTACTGGCGTAACTAATGCGTTTAAAGCGAGCTGTAGAGGAAAGAAATTAGCAGAATGAATGAATGGACACAACAAATTAGTTTTTCAGCATGACAATCCCAGATAAAATGTTGCGCAGCCGGTTAACAAATACTTAGAAAGACAAGACTGATAAATCTTACCACAGCCGCCGTATTCACCAGACATAGCTTCTTCAGATTACCAATTATATCGGTCCATGCAATCAGCCCTTTCTGAGTAGCACTTCCATTCTTATGGAAATATTACAAAATGGGTTCATGATTGGATTGAGTCAAAGACGCAGATTTCTTCAGACAGGGAGTCCGTAAATTACCTGAAATATGGACGAAAGTTATAGGTTCAGATGTAACATATTTTGAATGCAAAAAAAAAGAGGTATTTTTACAAACAAAAAAATCGTAAGAACTCATTCGCAAACCTAATATATGTATAATATAATTTAATCTCTCCGCACAGAAGTTCAGATCGTAGTTTTGTATTGCAATTTCTTTTTTTCTTACTATTTATAATGAAAATTCAAGAATTTTTTCCATTTTTTTCTCCATTTATTAGAATACTGAGGTGCCTACAGAAGAGTCATCATATATTACTCGTATGTTAGGTAAGGAAAACCAGTTCTACTAGTTTATGATATTCAATGTAAAACCAATTTGATAACACATTATTTACAAGAATTACACTAGTAGCACATTTTTAGTAACACAATTCATGTGGTGGCTCTTAAAGACACCGTTTGGTTCTTTTATTACAAGGGTAATTGTTCTTGTAACAGAACTTATTAAAATATACCTTCGGGACTTTAAAATATACACACTTCACCGGAAATAGGATGTTTCTAAACGTTTATGACTCTAACGATGATTCATCCTTCTCTTCTACCAATCCTGCTATATAGCCAAAAAAAAAAAAAGATGGATTTACACAAACACAAAGTGGAATGGATTTTAAAACATTCAGAATTCAAAAAGTCTAGAATAAAATTTATGATTTTCTTAACAGAACATAAATTATTTATGATTTTCTTAATATCGATTAATAATTATCTAATAACGTTGCTTTTTTCTTTTTTTATGACACACTTTAACAGGTTTTCCACACATGATTTCATATTTAATTAATTTGCATAGTAATTAAATCGATAATTCATTTTTATGGAGATTTTTTAATAAAATAATTAAGCGTTTAAGTAAAATATATATTTAGAGGATTGTAATAATATCGATGAAGTGAGGTCATTTTTTTTAATCAATAAAGAGTCACGAAAGACAATATCATGGTAAAATGAAAATGATACGCCTCTTAATTGATTGGTTTTATCATTTAATAACACATATGAAACCGCAGGGCAGCAGCTAATATTTAGTAGAAGCAGACAACTATTATATTATTGGGTAAGATTAAGTTTTAGGGTCTTTTTGTATTGCAACCTTTAAGCTAGGTCAACTTCTCATTCTAAAGCACCTCCTCCAGGCCCATTTCTCCCACAAATTTTAGTATCCGGATTGGGTTAAGAGATTGTATCTCACTTGGGGAAAAGCAGTATGGCCCCAGACGTTTACTTTTCCTGTGGAGTAGTGCTTCACAATCGGAGAAAATATGCATTGGGATGTCTTCTTACTCCTCGCAGAATCTGCATGTCCCATCTAGTTCAAGTCCTAGTTTTTAAGGGTGGGCTTTAAGTTTACAGTGTCTCGTTAGAATTCCTGTCAGTATTTTTATATGCTTCTTGTTAGTGTTGACAAAGGCTTTGAATTTCTTGGAGTTATATTCTCCGCGGACATCTTCAGCCTGCCATAGTCCTGGTTGTATTTCCCAGTGTTTGGTTCTGCCTCCTCTTATAACTGTTGGGTATATACTATAGCGATTTGGTAAACTTTAATTGTCACAAAAGCAACTATATATAGCTTTACAGGAACTGCACATGTTTGTGTCCGAATTTAATTTGGTACATTAGTTATATTAGGAATGAAAATGTAATTGCAAGCCTGCTCTACTAGAAATAAAACTGTTATTTCCATTTGAGTCGGAAGAAAAACCCATAAGTTATCATCGAGAGAGGGCGTTACGGGCTGCAAAAGTTACTGTTTGTTGCGGTTTCTAAAGCAAAGGTGTGATAGGGCCGTACTTCTTCAAAAATGAGCGACCGTTACCCTCAATGACATCTGTTATAAACAAATGATAACTTACTTTTAATGGTCGTAACGTTATAGCCGTGATGTAAGCCGAAATTTGTGCGAAAAAATCATCAAAAATTGGTGTAAGCGGAAGATGACTTTTGAATGATATAGCGGTCCATGTGTAATCGCAAGTACTAAATACGAATATATTCATAAATTTTTCGGTGTGTACAAATATAAAAGTGATTGGCTTTCTTTTAACACTTCAGATATGCTTATTACAAGCAAGGCAAGATATCATTCAACACCACCTCGAATAAACGATGAATCGAATGTATATGCTATCAAAGATATAAATAAGCACAAAGGCATGAAAAACTCCAAAACAGTCCCAATCCAACTTGAGCAACATCAGCAGACTACACTAGACCCCATGGCAAGATCTCCTAAAAGTTCCTTGCACAAGATCCAATCTAGCTCACTCATACCACCCAAGCCAGGCGAAAGCCGTCCAGAACCCTACACGTCAATACACTCATCTGTGTCTTTGATACTATCATCATCGTTGGGAGGGTGGAGTAGGCTAGAGGAATATTAATGCGGTAGAGAAGTAAATTAGTGGAAAGGAGAAAAGAAAAAAATACCATCACCGAAATTGGAAATTTCATTCAAATCACAATGCTACAAAATTTACAAAATTCCAACTAGAATTATTAGAAAATTAATTTCTTACAATTACTATCCCAGAGCTAGTATTGTTGGTCGCTGGGACGCTTCTCTCATACTATTGGCAATATGTTAATAAGTAGTTATCAAGTAGTGGATGCTCAGAAAATGTTAGTTGGGATGTTATCGTTTTTCTGATGACCCTGTTAATTTAATATTCCCTATTTTTACAATTTCTACAATTATGAAATGCCTTGCAATTTGTACAAATTACAAAGCGGGAAACACTATCAATCGGAGCAAAATCCGTTTATAGTTTTAATAACATTTCAATTAAATTATTGGAAAATAAGACTCAGTAATTTTAAATTAATTCGAAAAAAAATATTTGAAAATTACAAAGCATAGAAAGACTAAAAGACTTAATTATACTTTTCTTGGATTTTCAGAAAAAAGTATAAAAACAATTATTCTTCAATTCCATCAGATTAGTTTTGCGAAAAATGTCTGGAAAAATAGTTTCTGAACAAATTTTAATGTGTTTTGAAGTAATTAAAGGTGATTTAAAACCATCAGAAACAGTTTTAAATATATTAACAAAATTTTTAAGGTTTGTATTCATTAAAATTGTTTACAGTACCATTAAAGTATCATGATTTTGATGTTGGGAATGATGCCTATTGGCACTCCCAGACCATGAATTGGGTCCATTGTGCACACTGTGGATTGAGTACTTAGATTGTGGGATTGAGCAGGCTTTTCGAGCCTACAATGAAGCTGTATATCCCACTGGCGTGGATCCCATTTATGGCATGTCGTTCGACAAATTGGTCGCGGTAAAGTTTTGAGTCTGCAGTTTTGAAAATCTGGACAGTGACAGAGAAAATCCTTCGTGTTCATCTGTTAAAGTCATGGACGTTAAATGTTAATTAAGTCGACAGTTAGGATACTTACAATGGGCTGAATTTTTGCTTTACTGACGGCTAGCAATTCTTTCCAGCTCATTTTGCTGGATTTGAGGATTTTCGTCTGATGACAGGTATTATATTGATTCCACCTTACGATGTCCTTTTGCTATGCTGGATTATCTCTGAGTCTATGTTAGTCAAACTCATTAATTGTTCAAAATTTTCGTGAGCATTAAGCTTTTGATCAAATACGACAGACCGTCATGACTGATCAATGTTAAGAAGTTATTATGGCACACTGTAAATGGCGGTGAAATTATTTACCAAGATATTCTGTCGTTTCTGTGATTTGTGTTCAAACATTTTTTAACTACTTTTTCTGAATTACAATTGGAAAAGGCGTAGTTGTTAGGTACAGGGAATGACAGATTTTGATATATAAATTCATCTTTACTTAACTCTAAAATCTTATAATTATAATTTAAAATTTTTCAGACTTATAGGTGTTTGGAAAAATGATAAAGAATCATATTCTTATAGTATCTACAATTTTCTTGTGCTTGTTTCAATTTTAACGCATTCTTTTACAATGATTTGTGATTTGCATGAAGCATCAAAAGATTTTGAAATATTTGGTGAAAATCTTTGTATATTAATTGGTGTAAGTAAAGACTATAAAAGAATGTGTTTCTGAAATCTATAAGATAATGAAAATTTTAAATTCATTTTTTGTACGTGCCCAATGCTAACATATACTATATATTCATTTAAGTTGCATTTTTTGATTTGAGTCCTCACTTTATAGATCAAAATAAAAGATTTCATCATGAAGCTGCCTGTTTTTCCAGACTGTTAGCACGTAACTTGTTTCAAACTTTTGATTCGACCAAATAAGTGAGTCGTTTCAACTTTAGGTTGGGTATTCATATAACTGAAACAACTTACGTGCTGCTATTTTTATGAAAAGTCGAAATACACGGTCTGAAATAAGTTACGTGCTACCACTCCAGTATACTGAGTTCGAAAAACATTTTTCCAAAGACTGTCTGTACATCTGTCTGTCTATCGCAGTCCAAAGATTGTAATCATGATAACTCGCAAATACGTTATACAATTTGAATGAAATTGGAAGACGTCATTTGTTTTAATATGTATTCCTATATTAAAGGATGATATCATTTTTGAAAACATTCAATACAGGATAATCGATCTTGCAGAGAACATGATTTTGCGCTGAAACAAATTTCCAATCAGTTTGATTGAAATTCGGAGATGAGACCGAATAACGGACCGTATACAAAAAGGGCCGCAAAATTACATAGCATTAAAAAACTCTAAATTATAAAAGTTTTTTCCATAAATATGACTAATTTGGTCTAGTGTAGTTATTGGTAGCATATTTTAAGCGTTTCAGGACTTCGAAGGAGCT
Organism: Xylophagus ater; assembly: GCA_963422695.1. Lineage (NCBI taxonomy): Eukaryota > Metazoa > Arthropoda > Insecta > Diptera > Xylophagidae > Xylophagus > Xylophagus ater. The sequence continues at coordinate 41,012,974 of OY730484.1, forward strand.
AAAATTGCTAACAGAAGGTCCATATTTAATACTAAGTTCGAGTTTTATACGATAAAATAATAAAACTCTCCAAAACTATTAGTATTACTTTACAGCGGCGATACCGTCTCCTAATGGTGACTGGAGCAGTCCATGGGGTTCTATAGTAGCTTCGGGTAGAGATAGAAATTTAGATACATAATTTGCTATTGTATTTTTTTGTTTGTTCACTTAAAGAAGGTAAATCTCCAGGTGGGCACTGAGGTAAACGGCTCTATGGGCTAAATAAGTTTGGAAAACCGTGTGTAAACTAATAACTTTTTTATGAATTCGATAAAGCTTGTAAATATATTTCAGAAACGCTTTTTTCTAATTATACAAATTAAGAGATAATTTTTTTAATTACTTTCATTTTTTTTAGACTAATTTAGTAATATTTAAAGTATTTTGTCATCATTTCTTAAGAAATCCAATTGAGAAGATTATTACCGAATTGAATAGAATTCATCGTGAAAATATTGAAGAAAATTTTTGGATTAAAAGAAAATTACGAATATATTATTTACAAAATTTACTTTTAATAGTTGGTAATGTATTTCTGGGACTGTTCTTATTTACAGCACTTTGTTTTCAGGTATATTAACATTTTTGTATTATATGAGTTTTGGAAATATAAAATATAATACTATTTTTTTGTTTGTTTTAGCCAATTTTCAATTCGGAGCAATATACTTTACCATTTCGTGCAAAATTTCCATTTCTAATTCAATCAGATTTCCAATTTATTTGTGTGTATGCTTTTCAAAGCTTCACTGTTCTCATATTAATAAGCGCAATTATATGCCTCGATAATATTGGAATTATTTTTATCAATCAAATTTGTTTAGAAATTGAAATATTATGTTATAAATTAAAGAATTTAGAAATTCTAAAAAATGATGAAGAAAATAATTTATCAAAATTAAGAGGATTTCTTCAACAACATCAAAATTTAATCAAGTAAAATATCCTAATTAAAATGGACCGCATTATACTAAAGACACATTAACAGCACTCTCTCACATTTAAGATGGGAGAGATTGTTAAATTTTAATCGAGAATCGTGAGATAATGTACATTATTGCTGCTAATGTGTCTTTAGTATAAAGCTTTTCGTTTACAAAATTATGTCAACTAATTATTTAGTGGATCAATTAATATTTCCAGAAATTAATGTGAAATTTCCACAGCTTCAGTAAAGATATTTAACATGAGTAAATTGCATTAGCGCTTTTGGTATGAGAACTAATGTAATTTACTTATGTTAAATAAAAGCTATTTTAAGCTTTCCACATCTTCTCTTAATTTCTATTTTTGGCTCCACTATTAATGTTAAGCAGGTATTTCGGATGACTATTAATTGCGCAACCAACCCTTTGTGCTGTATCAGAAATTTCAAAATAAGCGGAAATTTATCCTTGTTTGAGTGCCATTTCACGTTCTCTTGGTTTTTCCAAAAACTCTTCGAACCCAAAATACACCACATCCCTAATGTCTGCGGGTTTGATTTCGATTTTCATTATAATTCGTTCGGACTACTTCTGCAATCTTTGATAGATTGGCTCTATTGATGGCATCAACAGTTTTGCTTCTATATATTTCTTGGCGATTTATTTAATGCTTTAAAAATTAATGAACTTGATGATAGAACAACTGTAATAGAAGCTTGTTGAATTGTCAAACAAATGGTGATTTTAAGTCCTTTCCAATCTGAGGTTACTTTTGCAATATTATCACTAAATTTTTGAAGACTAAGACAGATTTTAGGAGCCAATGAAGCTGTTCTCCAGTAGAATGAGTACGATCAAATTTTCGTGGCATTGTAAATTTTCTCTTGTACAAATAAAATGTACTACAATATTTGTATATCAACTTGAAAAGTCCCCAATAACTGGTTGTCGGTTGACATAATTTTGTAAGAAAACACTTCACAAACTTTAAATTAGAATACTGACTTTGAAGTTACATAATCTGGTTCTGATTTCATGACCAGTAGAACCAACTTTTAACATATTATCAAGTTCGACTGACTATAATTAGTATTTTCAAGTCAATTTTTAATATTGCTGCTACACCATATATTTTGTAATATTGATGTACTAATAATAGTATATCCTGCCCTAGGACGACTGAGAAGATAAAAATCTAGAACCAGTTACTAAGAAAATCACTGAAGAACAGTAGTCCTTCTTCTTAACAGTAGAAATGAATAAATTATAACATTTCCAAGAAGAAAAACTTTCAGAAATGTTAGTATGAATCCTTAAATTTGTAACAAGAAATTAAAAATTGCATATTTTCAGGCGTCTATGAAAATTCTTTTTTTTATTAATATTTCATAGATTTCTCTATCTGAAGTTTTAACTCTCAAAGTCAGTATTGTAGAAAAAAATTGAAATAAATTCTTTTCTATTATTTATCTCCCTTAATATAGCTTCACCGAACAAATCAATAAAATTTATCATTTTATGTATAGTGCACAAGTTATCGGTAGTGTAACAATAATTTGTTTAACAGCTTTTGAAGCCAGTCTAACATTTGATAAATCATCAGTTTTATTAAAATTTTTAATCTACATGTTAGCAGCATTTTGTCAAGTATTTTATTGGTGTTGGATTGGTAACAAAATTAATTATCATGTAAGTCTTTCTTTCGATATATAGGGTGTCCAAATAAAAGCGCAGGAGTTAATTTGCATAACTTAAAGTATGTGTATATCTGGGGTATTGTGCATCCTATCGATACAACCCATACCTCATTCGACGATCAATTTAATAACGAATTAAATGCCATTCGCCGTTTTCAACAATATTCCCTTTTAGGACAGGAAAGCCAAATATTCTCTAGTATGAACGAATACGTGTATCTCAGGTATTCTGCGTCCTACAGGTATAAAATGAAATGAAATCTGGCGCTATTATGGAGACACCCGAAAGAATTTGAATAATTTTACGTGAAAAAATTCGGTTTCAAATTTAGAAATGTTCAACAAAATTGCTTGAATTTTTACATAGTCAACAGAATTTTTGAATCTCGTTTTAAAAAATAGAATATTTAACAAATATGTGACCATTTTTTATTTTTTAGTCATTAAAAATTGCTGATGCTGGATTTGAATGCGATTGGTTAAATGGTTCAACAATATTTCGTAAAGAACTTTTATTTCTTATTCGAAGATCACAAATGCCTTTGAAATTTCGAGCTGATCCATTTTATGATTTAAATTTTGAATCATTTATAAATGTAAGAATTAATTTTATACACTAGAATCTTCAAACTTATATAATATCTTCTTTTTTCCAGATTTTGAGTAAATCTTATTCGTTTTTTACACTTTTAAGATCATTAAACGAATAAAGCTTAATACAAATAAGTGGCTATATAGCTGTTTCGCTGAGCAACTTTTGCCAGAAATATCAGTAGCATGCATTTGAAAATAGTAATTTCTTAGAAATTTCATTAAAATTTAATTACGATATTAAAATATCGAATAATAATACATTTTACTTCTTGCTATACGATATATATATATCGTAAATGAATTTTATGGAGAATTCTTTGAGTTAATCAAATATATTATCAAAAAATTCACGGTACAAATTTCAAAGGTCATTATTCAAATATAAATTATATTTAAAGCACATATTTGAACTTGTATATTAATTAATAATAATATTCTTTTGAACATTAAATGAAATAATATACTTTTGTTTAATATTGTCCTTGTTTAAATTTAGTAATTAGTCTAGCGAAGGTCCAGCAGATGTTTTGCATGACAAAAAATATAATGAAATAGATCAACAGACTTTTAGATTTAAATATGTCCTTCTATATTTGATTTTTGGCCATCCATAATTACTCGCTTCTATAAGCATGTCCATGTTCATTTTCGGTAAATATTAAAAAAAAAAAAATTGTTGTAAAATAGTTCATAGTGGAGGTCATCTACCAAAAAATGTATAATATTTAAAAATGCCGGACAATAACTTGTTTTTTTTTTTTGTTCTTAATAATTCATATTGACACTTTGTGGTTTAAAATTGAAAGTGACTTTATGTGTTTCCACGTATCATGAGATTTGTCACCAACCCCTTCCAAAAATTAATATATGTACTAACATAATATGTGCATATCGTTAGTTTCAGTTCAGAAAACAAAATCATGATTTTTATGAATTCATTTTAATATGGAATTTTAATTATGAAAAAAAACACAAAAATTCTAATATATATACTGCTGCGTTCAAATAATATAGGAATTTCTAGATTTCCGATAAATTTCCAGTTCTGTCATTATATTAAGTCTTAATATATAAAATGTTAGAGAGTGATACTTCGTCTCCGTGCCACTGTAAAATAATATTATTTGGGTAATAACTTGAAAACTGCTGATCCGATTTCGATGAAATTTTGAAATCAGATATTTCAAAGTCCGACTTAAATTGTATGCCATAAAGAAAAATCTACGAACACTTAGAACAAGGGAAGATAGCCTCTCTATAACATTATTTCGACTCTTTCTTTTGTTTCCTAGAAGCAAAAAATTGTCACTTTCATCATTAGTACTCATTTTTTAATTCTCGTCACATTTAAGGTCCAAACGGAATGACGGATCCACGACGGACTCATGACTCATTTAAATTTTAAATATATACGTTTCCAATTAGACTACACAAAACACGACGGAATCACGACGGATTATTTTTAATAGAATCTAAAAATCTAAAACCGTGAATCCGTCATTCTGTTTCCCGCATTAAAGCTAATACAAACTATAATCTTTACTCACTTTTCAAGCTTTATTTTATCTCAACTAACTATCTAACTATCTAACTAACTATCTTAATTTCTCAGCATCCTTTTTCATAAATAACTAATAACTCTGATTTAGGATAATTATACACAAGGAGTGTAACTCGCCTTATTGGCTAGGTGTATAATCGGTTTCGAATAGGTTTTAAAATGAGAAATTCTCACATTTTTTGAATGCAGTAGTATCTGATTTTTCAATCCATACGCCAAGTATAACCCTTATGGTATTTGATTAACACGATCATTCAGATATCGGATCTATTTAATATGGATACGTATATGAAATTCGTAATACGAACAAAATGTAACAAATTACTGTGCTAAACGAATATTCTTTGGAATTGCACGAATGAAAAATTTCACACAATTATATTGTGAGAATCATCGACCCATGAGCCAAATTAGAAAAGATTAAAAAACTTTGACAAAATTTCATATATACATATATTAAATTTTTTTCCAACTTAATTTCCGGATGCAGGAACAAAAGAGTTCCGGTCTGTTCAATTCGTATATGTGTAGAATGTGGATCGGATAAAAAAAGAAAAATTGAAAATTTTAGTTTGATGGCCCTGCAGAAAATCTATACAGATTTTTATAGATAATGAAAATTGCTCTAAATACACGTAAAGGGTGTCCTAGAAATGTTCGATTGGTTTGATTTTTACAAGTTTTTGGTGGCCCATTTGCACCTCAAAATTGATTGCGGATGCTTTTTTCTAAAGAGCCTAGAGAATACATATGAGCTATTTTTTTACATTAGAAATTATCTTAAGATTAGCTGCACTAATCCAAGAACACCCAATCCTCAATACCTCAAAACGAGCTACCATTTGGCTGGTCCCAGAACTCTCAGTCGCCTGTAGATATTTCTGAGCCTACCTCAAATAAAGTCTTGCGACCTACAGAGGGCCAGTCACACTTTCTATTTTAATCCATTCATTTTAACACACTGCTTTCTAAGGGACCACATAAAAATACTAGAATTATTACAAAGCGATCTCTGTCAGTACTGTGAATATATATATAGATGCGGGCTGAAGACATCAAACACATCTTGTGTGAATGCTCAAATCTCTCTCTCACTCCAACTCCCAACAACATTTTGAGCACCTGCTTCTTCGACAACTTAGGGTGACTTCAATAGGTCGATATGGTTAGTTTAATTAAGTTCTGTGTGGAAAATCAAATTCTTCAAGGATACTCGTTCTGGCCAGATAATTCTTGGTCTCATAAGGATCACAATGTGCTCATAAGATGCCTAGTGTTGTACAGGTTCCCCTATGCTCTACCTAACCTAACCTAAAGCAAGTAACAATTGAACTACTCTGACAACTCTCCTTCAATTGAAAATTTTTCTGATCCAGTTTCGAATAAAGTCTTATGACGGATCAAAGCCTATTCTCATAGTTTTTAGGAACTTGAATAACACATAATACGTACCAAATTTCTATACTTTTGTGACACCCTTTAGATATTACATATTGGAGGGTATGAAGGGATCGTTGACCATATACACATGTACTTTGGGATGGATTTTAGTGATTTATTTTTTAAGATAAGTTTTTTTTTTTTTTTTTGTACTTTACCTTATGTAGGCGGAGGCGGTACACAATTATTACACCTGTAATATTGAATATTATTATTATGTTTCCCACCACAGGTGTATGTATGTGCCCAGGTATACAAGAGCATGCGTGCATAGCTTGAATTTTATATTGTTCATATTTTGTGAAGCCTAATTAATTTCACTAGATTTATCCATTTGTCCCCATAATTTGGATAAAACTGAAAAAAAAAAAAACTAGAATTTAGAATTTTTAGTAAAATCCCATCAATTTAAATTTTAGTATTTGATTTGATTTTAAATCGATTAGACGCAATTTTTGTGCTCAAACCTAATGAATCCGCGATCAAATAGAACCGAATTTTTGTATAAGTTTTGTACTTAATTTGTTGTTTTTTATTAGTTTAAACATCACAGCTGATCATTAAAAATTTGCTGATTTAGTCTCTATAAGTAGTGTGACCTTTCCTTGAATAATTTGCATTTAACTGTGAGCCGTGGAATTGTTTTAACCTATAAGGAATAAAAAAAAAAATATTTAGTGGAAAAATATATAAAAATATTAAAACTAAAAAAGGATACATTTTCTTAAAAACTTTAAAATTTTTTAACTATGTAAGTTTTAAGTGCTTTTTTAAAATAAATTTTTAATAAAAGTGATTTTTAATTTTTTAAATGAAATAATTGTGAAGAAAATTAAAAAGGATTTATTTAGCCGCGAATATCGTTTTGAAAAGGACACTTTTTTTTAAATATAAATTTTTTTTTGAATACTAGTTTTTTGTTTGTTAATTATTTAAAATCAATTTTAAATTAAATTTTAAAAATAAAGTCCTTTAAAAAAAAAAAGTTCTTAAAGCAATATCACAAATTATTGGATTGGATACGAAATTCCTATGCAACTAAGTTTTAAAAATTATTAAAGTATCTTTAATAGATCACAAAGTATTAATATAAATAGTTACATCCCGAATTTAGTTACTACTTAATATAAAACAGCAGCAAATAAGAAATGGTTACCAGGTTATCATAGTTCCACTGATTTAGTATTCCAAACCATTCAATACTATTAATATTGAATATCCTCTGAAATACTGAATGATTACCGAACATTTCTCACAGGAGATCAATCGTTACACTGGCAGTGTCCACGGTAGCTCCATCCTGATTATCTTCGATCGCTGGACGTAAACAATTTTCAAGCATTGTCCTATATGGCTGACTCTTCTCATTTTCAAAGAGCTATATTGCCGCACAGCTTCCATCACATTGCACAGTACGCTTAGAACATTTTCCCGGGAAAGAAACGCGAATCAAACATTGGGTTCCAAATAATGTTATCGCAACATTAAAATGTTGCCGGTATTTTCTTTGAATTTGAATAAAAAAAAAGTACATATCCTTTTAATCTTCAAGGAATGCTTTATAACTAACAAGAAGAAAAGAAAATAAAAAAGTTTATGAGTCTTTCAAACCATTTATCCTTGAAATACTTGAATTCTTTAGGAACAACAAGTACTATATCCATTACCCATGAAGCAAAATGAATTTTTCTTGAAATGTGATTTACAGATAGTAGTACTATATTCTTCTGTCCTCTTGTATAATTTAAGTCTTACTTACAAGTATACAATATTTTGATAAATCCTAGAATAAAGTAAAGAGTTCATTTGTTCCATATTAAAAATACGAATTCTTAAAAATCCCATCATAAAGGATATATATTAGTAGATTTATAGAAAGAGTATCAGATAAGGGATATCCTTACTCGTATTGTGTTATTAGATTTTTTTCATCCAGACCCTTTACCCCAAGGAGCAAGGATAATGCAACACAAAATTCAAGACCTTAAAAGAAATTTTCATAACCACTTTTTGTAAGCTCATACATCTAATGTGCAGCTAATGTCACATATACAGTTTATCATGTTTGCAATGAAATTTTTATTCTGTACGTACTTGAGGGCAAGTGATCATTCTTTTGATTCGACGGGCCTGTATATTACATCATCTTTGCTCAGAGATTATCAAGATTTGCCCATAACCTCAATCCGCTTTTCAATAATAAAATAACTTGGAAGTTTTAGCCTCTACAAAAATATTTTATGGAAAATGGGAAATAAATAAGGACTAATCACAACATTAAAATTCTCACAAATTCGAGAAGGTAAAATTCTATGACATAGCAAGGTGAAACGAAATAGGAACTTTGATAAATTACTTGTTAAGATTTCCTTGTAAAATTTGATATAATATAAAAATAATCTGGAAAAGGATAATTTTTTTAAAATACAATTGACAATATACATTTCTTATGGCACATAACCCAAAGACATCTTATAACTTAGGACGAAGTTATGAGTTGGCTCTGGTATAATCAATACTTTTAAATCTGTTATGATGCAATAATTTTCAGAAAGTCACAGAGGAAATTTAATTCCTGAAAATTGATTAATCTAATTCCTGGAAATTAACTAGTACATTAAATAACCAACTCCATGAAACTAAGTATTTACATCCAAAATTTTGGGAGGACATCCATAAAACTTAGTTATCTAAAAATATCGATCGCTTGCTCAACCTTTATCTGTAATTGTATAAATAGGGAAATTCTGAAGTTCAGCTCACAATGCAACAAAAATATCTAAGTCACAATGTCTAAACGAAATTCTCTAAACACGACTATTCTAGAACATATTGTCCAATTCTCAGATACAAAAAAAGGAACAAAACTAACATTAATATGTGAAATCTTTCTTTCAATTGTAAACTTTGTTTCACTGTTTCGTGTTTCGAGATTTTGAAGATATCTTCCTCTGCCATTATCCTATAAATTACTGGATATTGGCAATCATATCCTTTTTCACACTACTGGATGTTGGAAGTAATTTTAGTACGTATTCTTCTCTGTTTATTTCTGTATCAATCTTCAATAGTTCTTAATGCGGTCCATGCTATCGATAGCCTAACGAAAAGAAAGTATAATGCGATTTTACTTCAAGCATTCAAATTGATATTGAGCTTTATTGAAAGGTATTAAATCATCTGAACTTTTAGTCGATTTAGTTTGCCACATCCTCTGCCACTTTTTCGATGTCACACAGTTTCCTCGTTGTCTTATAGTCGTACAAATTTTGATTTAAGAGGACCCGGTTAACACTACATTGCATTTAATGAATGATATGAAGACATTGATTTCCATTTAATTGCAATCAACTTGAAAAATCTCCTTTCTCAAGGAGTTACATATTTCTACACGTCATATAATTCCGATATTTTTGATCTATTTCTGATCTTCATATGACATCTGCTTTCGACCGGCTCTATGTTTTTCGTGTGGGAGGGGAATTCATATTTTGATCCTTGCATAACATGTCCAAAATAAACTATTTTTCGATGTTAGAATTGCTAGAATTAATTCCTCGATTCTTTCCCAATCTTTGAAGAAAACCCGAAGAAAAAGCATGGGCATTTTTTCGGTCATATTAAAAGCCTAATCATTTATGGTTTGGTCAAATCAAAACTGCGTGATTCATGCTGACACCTCTGCTTTTTAAATAAAGGTGCACTTTTATCCCTTTTAAAAACAAAACTTTGGTTCCACATGCATGTCCAACATACGTGCAATTTTAATAACAGACTATTAAAACCTTTTATAACAGTCAACCAATTATTGACAACACTAAGTTTAGTTTTGAATAATAAAATAATATTTATTTATATTTTTTAAATTGGCGCCATTAAAAACTTAATATTTTCTGGCTATTATATTATTCTATTTTATATTATAGAATTAATTCTGTACATATCGGTGCCTCTCATTTGATCATTTCCATTACAAAGGACCGGAACTAACTTCCGGCGAACGAGATTATCTGATTCGTTACGCATTCTGGATACAAATTTTCATATAGAACCCAACACGCATTTAGAGATATCGAATTTGTTCTTTTTTTTCTGATTTTGATTGAGGTCAAAACTCTTCTCGAAGTTATTTGGGGCTAGGAAAATCAGGGAAAATAGATATATATTAGAGAGGCAAGCGGATTTAATCATACATATTAGTAGATTACTTGATTTGAATAAAAACTAGTTTTTTGTTTGTAAATTTTAGAAAATCATAATGATATAATCTAATCAAAAAAAAGTCGCGGTTTTTCGCGGAATTTTTTAAAATAATTAGAACGGTTTCTTTTTAATTTTTTTATTTTTTTTTGTTAAAAAATGAACAAGTTATTGTAATTTATTAGAGAAGGCCAAATCACGTCACGGGTTTTTTTGTTTGTTTATTAAAAAATCTGAGATTCTATGAATTCTGGAAAATTACTTTCAATTATTACTTAGAAAACATTAAAACCCCGAATTTATCTAAAAAAAAACAATCCAGGAGACTGATAAAAAAGTCTTGAAAATTCTAAGTGAAATCAAATAAGACAGGTTGACTTATCTAAACAAGTATTTTGGTGATATTCACGTTTCAATAACTTGAATTTCTGGTTTAATATACTCTTTTAATTTGAAATGAGTTATTATAATTAATCAGTTATCACTCAGTTTACTTGCAACATTTATTACCAATTCGAGCATATTATCTAAGACTGGTAGTGCAAGTCATTGTAAACAATCTAGTAAAAGATGAAACACATGTTGCACTATATCAATTTAAGTACATACAGAAAAAAAGTTTCAACAACTGAAGTTTAGTTATCACAACTGAGTTCTAGTTCTCACAACTGAATTATAAGATCTCACAACCAATATTCAGTTGTCACAACTGAATTTTCAGTTTTTACAACTGAGTTTTAGTCGTCGCAACTGAATTTTAGTTCTCGCAACTGAATTTTTAGTTCTCATAACTAATATTAAGTTGTAATAAGTAGTTAATACCTTCACAATTTTCCTGTGTGTGTACGACATTACTAGCTTGAGCTTTGTTTCAGTTACACGTATTCACATAACACAAAATACTTTTACGATAAATAATAAGTGTAACCATTTTATGACCAAAGTTTAACTTACTTGGTTTCATAATTCTAAGAAGTAATAACCACGTGTGACTGAAATACCTGAAATATCTCAAAGACCAGGAATTGATAACATATCCCAAGTAACATTTTCAAAATCCGCTACGTGCCAGTTATTTACTATTGATGATAGTATCAGAAACGTAGCAGCGACCAATAATGCCATCTAATATATGTAGTTTTGTTTTCCAGGCTTACAAACTAAAACTTTAATTGTTATCTTTATTAATTAATTAATTAAATTTTAAATTTTTAGTAATTTTTTTCTGAAGTCATGAGGCAAATCTACTGACAACAATTTCGTGAGAAATTTTTGTTTCTAAAATAACATCCTCCAAAGAAACGATATCATTATTAGAAAAATGGCGAAAATTTTCAAATTTTTTAGACAAACTTTAATATGTTTATTTATCGTAACGATAACTAAAACATTAGGTAAGAAAATTAAGTTCTTTAAAACTGAAATCTTGAATGAATCTAAGATTTATACATTTTTTTTCTTTAAAACAAAACCAAGCTCAAACAACATGTAACAATGGTTTAGGACGTGTACTTTATGAAAGATTACCAAATCAACAATTACAGGGATTCGATGATGATGTGGTTTGTAGTTTTGATTTAATTTTTATATTTATTAATATGAAAATACTTTTTTAAAAATAACTTCCCTCATATATATAAAGGTACGAGATACAGCACCACCATTTCGAGTTTTAGAAAAATGTCAAGATTTATGTTTAAGAGATCGTACTGCATCAAATAATTTAGTTAGAGCATGTACTAGTTTTGATTTTCAACCGGGCAGTCGAATAGCATCATTTAGTGGTAGTGCTGAATATGAAGAATCAATATGTTATTTAACAAGAGAACAAGCTGCTCCCGAAGGTATCGGAATATTAGTTTTAGTACCAAATAGTGTACATTTTACAGAAGTATGTCTTACATGTAAGTATTTCATGAAAGTGACTTTGATTAGAATATATTTGTATATATTTCTTTTTTTTTAGCAAGTCGACCAGAACGTGAATGTCCAAGCCGACGTTATGTTTTTGAAAGACATCCAAGAAATAAATTAAAATTACCAATATCAGATATTAAAGAGGTACTATTTTTTTTTTGTAATAACTTAGTTAATTTACTAATAATTTCTCTTCAAGATCACTGCCAATAATCGATCTGATTGTGAAGATAAATGTTTGAATGAATTCTCATTTGTTTGTCGTTCAGCTAATTTTGATTCAACGATGAGGACTTGCACATTAAGCAGGTAAGAATTTAATTAGTGTGATATGAAGATCATTTGTGATCTTTAAAAAATACCTATAAAGCACCCTCATGATCAGTTATGATCAACATATATGATGAAGATTGATGATCAGCCATTATTAAAGTTAAACATTATTTTGGGTTATGAAAATTGAGGATCAGTTACGATCTATCATTTATGATGATAAAAATGTGATTAAAATTCAAAATAAAATTACTGATCATAATTTAAGAAAATTCGGAATCACTAATGATCATTTGTCAGATTAATTTTTGATTAAAATTGAGGATCAGTTGCTATCATATAATTAAAAATCATTTGTCATGTAAATTGATAACACATATAGTATGAAGAAATGAAGATCTTTTACGACATAATTTGAAGACCACTCATGATCGTTCAATTAGCTCTTATTCCGATACTTAATTAGTAAACATTTTGATATATATTAATTTTAAAAGACTTTCAGTGAAGATCAATTAGCTTTTATTAATTATCGAACTTTTTTTTAAATTCTAGATTTACAAGACGAACACATCCCGAATTACTAGAGGAAGATCCATCATCGGATTACTTAGAAAATACTTGTTTAAATGGTAATTTCAGTTTGATTATAAATAGAAAAATATATTTACGAATAATTATTAATTAATATTTTAGCTGAAAGACGTTGTGATGGTTTAGCAGTTTTTGTTAAAGAGGAGAATAAACGTCTTGGTGGACCATTTGAAGTTGATATATTTAATAATATGACTTTAGAAGAATGTCAAACAATGTGTTTAAGAGCTGAAAAGTAAGTTTTTTTTCGAATTTATCATATTTGTATAAAATTGTTATTTAAAAATTTACTATTTTTGTAGATATTTTTGTCGTTCCGTTGAATTTGATGATGAATCAAAACAATGTATTTTATCTGAAGAAGATTCAATATCACAAAAAGATGATATCAGTATTAGTTCAAGTCCAACACATCATTTTTATGATTTAGTTTGTTTAGATAATCGTAAGAGAATATATGAGAATTTAAGAATAAGAATAATTTAATTTTTTTTTAAATTTTCAGAACGTGGAACTGATTATCCAGATAATTCAGTAACATCACATTTATTCTCTGGCGGTCGACGACCAGATACTGCATTTCAAAGATATCGTAATTCTAGATTAGGTGGTGAATTTCATTCAGAAATTACTGGACGTTCATTAAGCGAATGTCTAGATGAATGTTTACGACAAACTAGTTTTCAATGCAGGTGATGTTTCCATTTAATAGCTTCGTTATAGCAACATGAATGATGAAGCATATAGAATTTATTCTTTATAATAAATATTAATTTATTACAGATCTGCAGTTTATAGTGATCGATTTAGAACATGCCGTTTAAGTAGATATAATCAAAAAGATGGTATGAGAATGATTTATGATGCTGATTATGATTATTATGAAAATTTAATGCGTAAGTGATGATTCAGTCAGAATTATCTTAAAGATGATATTGTGTATATATATAAATAATTAATTTTATTACAGTTAATGTAGTTGGTGGTGATAGTGATGGGCCCAATACACGTCCAGATACAAATGGCGGATCTGATTGGAGACCACCTCCACCGCCATCACAATATCCTGGTGATCGTCAACCAGATGATAGATATCCAGATCGTCGTCCACCAACTCATGGAAAATATCCATATGATAGATATCCACAAATGCCAGATTATGGTAAGGACTAATAATCTTAACACACTATCAAAAATGTATTTTTTTTGTTTGGCCAAATTAATGAAATTAATAAAATTAATAAAATTAAATGAAAAATAATATCAAAACAAAAAAAAATACCAAAACACTGTTAAAACGTGTCCGATATTTTATATTTTTGCACTTTTTATTAACTTTTTAGATCGCAATCCAGCTGATAAATATCCTGGCGAAAAATATCCAAATGACAGATATCCACCAGGAAGATATCCAGCTGAAGAACTATATCCAGGTGATCGTATGCCATCATATCCAGGTGATCGTATGCCATCATATCCAGGTGATCGTATGCCATCATATCCAGGTGATCGTATGCCATCATACCCAGGTGATCGTATGCCATCATATCCAGGTGATCGGATACCATCATTTCCTGGTGGCGGTGCCAGTTATGATAATAATAATGATGGTGGATACGGAGGTGGTGATCGTGATAGATATCCTGAACGTTTTCCACCAGATGATAGAGATCGTTATCCAGTTGGTCCACCTGGAAGATATCCACCAGATGATCGTGATCGCGATCGTGATCGTGATCGTTATCCCGGTAGTAATTATCCAAATAGATATCCAGGTTATGAACCACCACCAGAAAGATATCCACCAGTAACAGATAATAGATATCCAGATGATGATAGATATCCACCACCACCAAGACCATATCCGGGTGATGATCGTGGCAGATATCCTCCATATTATGGTGGTTATCCGGATGGTGGTAGAATTCCACCGCCACAAGAAGAATTATATCCGGGTTCACGTTTTCCACCTTCACGTTTTCCAACAGATCCACCCTATTCGGGACGAGAACATCCAATAAGAGGTCAACCAGATAATCATTTTCCCGATCGAAGATTTCGCCCCTCATCATATCCTCCCCGTTATCCAGTAGATGATAATCGTTTCCCACCTGAGCCGCCATCTAGATATCCTCCAGTACCACCATCTAGATATCCACCTATACCATCACCTCCTAGATATCCTCCAGTACCACCGTCTAGATATCCGCCCGATGATATTTCTGGTTCAAGACCACCTGGAATTGGACCGGAACATTATCCGGATGATAATAAAAGATATCCTCCTCCACCTCCAATCGATAATAAATATCCAACAACACCAAATCGTTTCCCGGTAGGTAATGAACGTTATCCGATCGACATTTACAAATATGGCAATCGAGAAAGATTTCCAAGTGGCTCTGGTAAGTACCTTATGATTTTGTTTAACTGCATGTTAGTTTATAGAAATAATTATGATCCAATTGATAATCTTATTAAGTCATTAATTTAAAAACCTTTTTTTTCTTCACCAGGATATGACAGATTCCCATCACCACCATATTATGATTTAGACTACGATGATAGATACAATCGCCCATCATATCCTGTAATTATTTTTTTTAATTTAATCCTTTTTTTGTTTTTTTTACGGCAAATTTAATTATTTCTAGAGTTATGGTTCACCTTATGATCGTGAATATGATAATGGTTATGGAAGACGACCACCAAGTGGTTATCCGCCACCACCATATGATGGTCCATATCGTCCGTCAGGTCCTTCTGGTTATGATAATTCAATAAATTCTTTATCTGGTGATGGTTTTGGAGGTTATGGTCCAATGCGTCCACATATATCACGATGCGAAGAAGTTGATAATTTCAAGCAGATGGCAACACGACATAAAATGCGACGACAATTTGTAAGACGTTCAATGACTGCTCCAACACTTAGCCAATGTCAACGGGAATGTATTGAAAATCGAGATTTCATTTGTAGAAGTTTCAATTACCGTGATAACACTTATGATGATCGTGATACACCAAATTGTGAATTAAGTGATCGTGATAGTCGTGAACTTGATATTCATAATCCAGCTATGTTTGATGCCGGAAATTCGGATTTCTATGAAAGAAGTTTTGGACGAAGTGGTATTGACGGTGAATGTCTTGATGGTGAGTATTCAGGAGTAGAAGGCGAGTGAGTATTGGATATTGAGATATTGGAATTGATCTTTGGCTTAGTTTATGAGCACGAAAATTACTGGAGTTTTGTAGCTAAGCTTAAAACCAGTGATCGTTATCATTCTTTAAACTCACATAGATCCATGGATACGTTGAATAAAAGTGATCATGGTGGATTATTTTAATCTCTATATCTTTTAATCCATTATTCATTAAATCCTTTTGAAATATGTGTTAATATTTTTTAATGTTTCTTTTTTTTTGTTGGATAAAGTCTCACAAATTTGCAACGAAGATGGAATGGAATTCACATTAAGAACTCCAGAAGGATTTATTGGAAGAATTTATACATATGGATATTATGATCGGTAAAACTTTCTTTGTATTACGAAATAGAAAAATTTCTTCTTTAATAACAATTATTTTCAAATCTAGATGCTTTTTCCGTGGAAATGGTGGTACAGTTAATGTTCTAAGAATTAGCGGAGCACATGACTATCCAGAATGTGGAACACAAAAAGTATTATTATCCAAAAAAAAATTTAATTAAATATACTAAAATAATTATCTTCAATTTATTCTATTCCTAAAATATTTCTAGTATGGCGAAACTTTAACAAATATTGTTGTTGTACAATTTTCTGATAATGTTCAAACAGGTCGTGATAAACGTTTCAATTTAACTTGCGTTGTTCGTGGTCCTGGCGAAGCTGTAGTTACATCTGGTTATATCGGTGCTGGGTAAGAAATTTCATGTTATCCAAAATTTGGATGTTTTCTTTTTTTATTTAGATAGACAGAGTAGAATTAGTTAAATATTAGGTTAATATTAGGTGTGTGAATTAGTTTTTTATATTTTTTTTTTGGTATACAATTCTTTGATTTCATTCAAAGTATGCTCCATCTGGAAGCTACAACCTTCGCCCATGTTTAAGATAATTTATGAATTCCGTGCTGCAAGAATTGTTCGTCATTCGAGGCAATCCAGTCATCGAGTCATTTTCGCACTTCTTCAAGATTAATGATGCATGTGTATGAGCAAGGCCATGCTGCACCGACCAAAACAAATGGTAATCAGACGGAGCAATGTCTGGTGAATACGGCGGGTGGAGTAGCATTTCCCAGCCAAGCAGATTTAGTAACATGTGGCCTAGCGTTATCATGCTGCAAAATCATGTTACCATATCTACGAGCCTATTCTGGTCGCTTTTCCTTCAAAGCACGATTAAATTTGATCTGTACTGATCAGTAGTGACTGTTTCACCTGGTTTCTAAAGTTCATGGCAGACCACAGCCTTCTGGTATCACCAAATGCAGAGCATAATCTTATCTGAATGAATGTTTCGTTTTGGCGTTGATGGGACTGATTGACCAGGCTTTTATTTGGTACGGAACCTTCAATTTTCAATCCAATGAAAAACAATGTTCTTTATACTTTAACCAAATGTACATTTTGAAAGTCATAAAACCTTTCAAATGCATGTAATACCGGTTCACACGTATTACATAATCTGATGTAAAATAATAAAAACTTATTCACAGATCTAATATTTAAATTGATTTTATTTAATAAATTGTTTTTTAACCCTGAGGATCTATGAGCTATTCAAGAGGACTATTATAAAATCGTAAGTATATATGTCTCGTCCAAAAAGGGTTAAGAAAAAAAATTAGTAATCTCACCTGCTTATTTAGATATTTAGATATTTAGCTCTCAAAATTAGTAGTTTTGTTAATATTAACAAACTAACGCAGTTTTAAACTGACCTACACTATTCGCTTTACTAATTTTGTAAAGTAGCTACTAATACTAGCTACATAAAAATTTAAAAAATTACACCAAAATTTTTTGTTGAAAAAAAAGTCTCTATAATCCTGATAGATCTGGAAGTCCAATACCAATTGAATATTTACCAGCTGAAAATACATTAAGCTCAAAAGTACGTTTAATGATATTGTATCAGGGACGTCCGACAACAACAATAGCTGTTGGTGATCCATTAACATTTAGACTTGAAGCACAAGATGGCTATAATCATTTAACAGATATATTTGCAACGAACGTAGTAGCACGAGATCCATATTCTGGAAGAAGTATTCAATTAATTGATAAATTCGGGTACGTTTAATGTGTATCCTTTTTAGAAATTTTAATCTAATATCATTTTTTTTTTTGGGAATAGTTGTCCTGTCGATCCATATGTATTCCCAGAATTAGATAAATTACGTGATGGTGATATGTTAGAAGCAAGATTTAATGCATTCAAAATACCTGAATCGAATTTCTTAGTATTTGAGGCGACTGTAAGAACATGTAGAGATGGTTGTCAACCGGTAACAACAAAAAAAAATAAATACTTAAGAAATTAAATTATATATATTTTTAATAATTAGGCATATTGTCCTGGACAAGCAGGACGATCAGAACCATCTTTTGGTAGAAAAAGACGATCGTTAAATGATACAGATGTTATTATTGAGACTGACGATGAAGAACACCAAATAAATGGAACTCTTGTGGATGTTACAAATGAAAGTAAAATTATTTTATGAATTTCTTTTTTTTGATGTACTAAAATTATACTAATTATTTTTATAGCAATATCTAAAATTGATGATAACAGAGATAGTGATAATGAAAATACACATGAAGAACCGGAACATGTTCGAGAAATGATAGAAGTAAGTATATTATATTTGAGAACTATGGACCTTTTTTTAGGAATCATTTTTGAATTATTTAATCTATAAAATGGAGATGAAACCCCAGACTAAGAAGGATTCCTACAACTCTGAAAAATCATTCCAAACTGACACAGAAATCAGAAAAATATTTAATTACTTATTTCAGTTAGATATGGTCTTTCAAGTCCTTCCTTTTCCAAAAATCCTATATACGCATCCGAATATTACGGCAACTGGTAATAATTAGTAATGCCTTCCAAACATTAGATCAATACAAATATGACTAATAGCTAATAACTTTAATTTTCTTTGGAAAGAGTTCTTCCCAGCGAATAATTATGGTGGGTACTACCAGCGGGTATATTAGTTTTGTGTCTAGATTTGTAAGAGAGAGAGATTTTAAGCCTATAGATGTATAGAGAATCAAGTTATTAAGGAAAAATCATGGTGACCCGAACGTTTTGTCGTTATTTTTGTATGGTTTTCCAGATTTAATTGGAAAATTTGTGAAGCAGTTTTGTTTAAATTAATTATATTGGTTAACTAGATAAATATACGATACCATGTTAAAATTCAGTAAAATCGGTCCAAGGATAGTGGAGAAAGAAATAATCCTGGAAGAAAAAAAGCTGCTCATAAAGTTTTTCAGCTGTACTTTAAAAACTAATACAAAGCATTGAATAAAATTTGCAGAATAGATTTGTGCTATTAAGGTTTAGGTTACCTGCAAATTACAAGAAATTTTGAAAATAAGAAACAAGATTATTAAGAGAACCCTTGAAATATTGTTAGTTTTTCCCGTTTTTCTACCCCATTTCTGCCATAGGGCATCAAATAATCAACTATAGGCCGATTTTTAGTTACTATATGTTTAAATAATATTTTATCATAAATCTTTTCAGGTTTTTGAATCTCGAGATGAAATCGAACAGGAAGCATATCCACGAAAATTAGTAGCACCAATGGAAACTGTCTGTTTAACACCGTCCGAATATCATGGACTAATAACAGCTGTTGTATTATTAATGATTCTATTATTTAGTATCACATTAGCAGCTGGATTTGGTTATAGGTAAAGTTCATCATTATAATTCGGAATTATTATAAATTCTTAAATTTAATTTCCTTTTTTAGACGATATTGGAAAGTGATGTCAAAAAATCGTTCATGTGATCGTAATTCACCAATAAATTCATTTATACCATCAACTGTTCGTACTCATGAACAATTTAATGATCTTGGACAAGACAATAATAGTTCACATCGTATTCCAGGTCTTAAATCTAGTGGAATATCTTTATTTTCTGGTGGTTTACAAAAAACTTTTGCAACTGGGTATTTGAAATAATTTAATTTTTTTTTTATTAATTTAATTAAACAATTATTTTTTAATTTCTTGTAGAAATCTTGCACGTATGTGTCAGATGCCTGTTATAACTCCCAGTCGAAATAATAGAAGTTCACAATTCGATGATCCAAGCGAACCAATTTATACTGATCCTTCGTTATTTGAACGTTCAAGGTTTGTTATTGTTGTTTTTCTTTATGCTTAAATATTGGGAAAAGCTTGGTTTTCCAAGTTTTTCATGAATCTCTTAAGATTCGTCAAAAGGATTCATAATTTCCTTTCAAATCTCCTCATAAAATATTCTTATTCTAAAATTCTTGTTTACTGATTTTTAAAAGTTCATAATTTCTTCTCGAAATTCGACACAATTTCTTTTCGAAATTCTACAAAATTTCTTTTCAAAATTCTACACAATTTTTCTTCAAGATTCGTATCTAATTTTCTTCAAGATTTTTGTCCAATTTTCTTCAAAATAGTGTCCAATATTTCTCAGCAGTCATCCTTATTTCCTTCTAAAATTCTACAGAATTTCTTTTCGAAATTTGTCAAAATTTCTTTTCGAAATTCTACACAATTTTTCTTCAAGATTCGTATCTAATTTTCTTTAAGACTTTTGTCGAATTTTCTCAGAAAATAGTGTCCAATATTTCTCAGCAAAGTCATCCTTATTTCCTTCTAAAATTCTACACAATTTCGTTTCAAAATTCTACACAATTTCTTTTCGAAATTCATCAAAATTCCTTTTCGAAATTCTACACAATTTTTCTTCAAGATTCGTATCTAATTTTCTTTAAGACTTTTGTCGAATTTTCTCAGAAAATAGTGTCCAATATTTCTCAGCAAAGTCATCCTTATTTCCTTCTAAAATTCTACACAATTTCTTTTCAAAATCCTAAAAAATTTCTTTCGGAATTCTACACAATTTTTCTTCAATAGTGGTGTCTAATTTTCTTAAAAATAGTTTCCAGCATTTTTCAACAAATTCAACAGGATTTCTTTCCACAATTCTTAACCAACTCTTCGACAATGTCTCTCCATCATTTTTCCTACAACTTCGGTATTAACTCTTCATGAATTCTTCTCAATTTCTTTTCCAAATTCTCCACAACATGTATTCAAAATTCTTCACTTGTTCCATGTAAAAAAATTCTTGTCAATTAAAGAGTTTTTAAACTGTTTCCAAATGCCTCGAAAATTTAGGAAAGTTTTCCTTCAAAAGTTTACAAAAATTCGACTTATTTTTAACAGATTTTTAACTGATTTTTACTTAATTTCTTGTTTTTTTCTTAAAGATCACTCCGCAGCTTAACCGTTGAAGAAAGCAATGAAAACCAATAATAATGATTCTGAATAACAACTTTTGTACATAACAAAGAAAAAACCAAAATGGCGGCTTTTAAAATGGCTCAAAAAGATTTTCATTTAATAAATATAATATAATAAATAATAAGAAAAAAAGCAATAATTATTAAAAAAATACAAATATTGATTTTTATTTTAGAGTTTTTTAATTTTAATTTTTATAATTTGAAAAAAAAACTGTAATGCAGAGCTCATATTATTTTTTAGCTGTGATTTTTATATAATCGCTGAAAATTTACAACATTTTCTTTTTGTTTTTTTCTAATTAATTAATTAATTAATTTTATCAAAAGTGTGGTGAATTCTTTAATTTTGTTAATTAAATATTGCCTTTTTTCCGCGCATATTTAAGCTCATTTTTTCGGGGATTTTTTTGCTTCAAACCAATTTCAAAAACCTTTTTTTTGATCAATAAATTATATTTTTTAAGATAGATTTTATTATGACAATAATTTTTAAGGATTAAATGAGTTGGGTATAAAACTTAAACCAGAAAATAAAAAGAAAAATAATGGAACATATTTCCAACATAATTTATTATTATATTATATTTACAATTTTATTATTTTGTAATCATAGAAATTAAATAAATAGATTTTTTTGCAATAAACTGAATGTTGATTTATTAATCCTTATCGGTTGTAAGTCACCTCTGACGTCACAAGAGTAGTTTTCTACAGCGGTCGTATGGAACGTGTGAAGTGACAAGGAGGAAGGAAAAAAACAGTATAATTTTGTGAAACGTGCAAGAGAAAACCATTCCTTCATGTTGTTTCAAAAAATACCATATATTTATTAAAAACTAGCTGGCCCGACAAACGTTGTCCTGTCCAAATTTCAATAAATTTTTTGTGATCGTTTTGTAGATTTGTAAAAAGCTATTGAAAATGTGTGTAAGCAAAGTACAAATAAGAAAAAAACGTATTTCTGCTACAAAAATCCCATTGAAGAAGAGCACTTTCAATTTTTCCCGAATTTTCAAATTTTCCGGGCAAATTTTCCCATTTTTCTTTCCATTAGAACATTATTCGGACTACTACGAACATTTTAATAACTTTAAAAATTAGCGAAATCGGTTCAGCCGTTCTCACGGGATGCGCTTACCAACGAACAGCATTAAAGTTTTATTTATATAGAAGATAGAAGATAACTACAACCTGGTGAGAATCAAGCATGCAAAAAGTCGCGTCCGATAAGGGTTAAGTTTACTAGTTTTTGACCATATAGTACTATAACTTAAAATTAGCCTATAGCTGACTTTTTGATGACCTATGACAGAAATGGGACAGGAAAACAGCCAAAACTAATAATATTTCAATACTTTTTCGGCATAACTTGCTTCTTTTTCAAATTTGCTTAATTTAGCAGGTATCCTAGGCACTAGGTAGCATAAAACAATTCTGTAAATTTTATTCAAATCAGTATATTAGTCAAAAATCACATCAAAGCTAAGCAGCTACAACTCAATCTTAAAACAAAATGTCTGTATTGGCTCCAGATCGTATTTTTCCTTTGAAAATAATAGTATACTTAAGCCAGTGTGGACGTACGGCATACAATTGTGGGGAACCGCAAATAATTCGTGATACTATAAAGATACCAATCGAAAATTGGTTTGTATCCAACAAATAAGATCTAAGTATTCCCACAGTTAAAGAAGAAATAAACCAATTTAGTGTCAAATACTTAGAAAGACTAAGTAACCACATCAATCCTTTGGCAATTTACCTATTTGACGAGACAGATGAAACAAATAGACTGAAGAGATACCATATACTAGATTTACCTTTTAGAAAATAGAAATTCAAGATAAAATCTTTAAAAGCTGATGTTCTCATTGGTTTTCATTGATTAGTTATCAGTTTATTCACTTAGGATAGATTGTAAATATAATAAAAAAAAGTATATTAGTTTTTTAAAAGAACATCAAATAAACTTTAAGAGCGGGCTTTTATTTTCTTCTACATCTATTTCTTTCTCTATTATCCTTGAAGGCGTCCTGACCGTTTTATTGGAAAAAAAAATCCATCTGCTACTCCCCATATAAATTAGCAGTAACTTAAAATTGGAAGAAAGATAAGTGACCGGACCATAGGTAGAAGATGGCACTGAAGCCAGATTAAAGACCTACGTTGTTCGAAACGTGCCATATACATTTCTGACGCAAGCAAAGTAAATCGCCTCAAGCCTGCGGAGTTTTTGGAGGAACCAGAATATTTTCCAGAGTATCCATGGAATATAAAATCACTCCCATTTAGTCCATAATACTTTCCTCAAAATTCCACACTGTATACTGGAAAGAATTTTCATTTTTATTTTGCAGGAAATCAGAAGAAGTCTATTTGCGAATTATCTGAGGCCTGGTTTTTGATAAGAATTCTGAATTTTTTTTTTATATTAAATTAATTGAATAAAATTTTAATTTATGAATTACAATTTTTTTTAATCTTAAGTAATTAATTCATTTTTAAGTAATAAAAAATAACTAAAAATAACATATAGTAACTTAAAATTGGCCAATAGCAGATTTTTTGATGCCCTATGCTGGAAATGAAACAAAAAAACAGCTAAAAACTAATAATATTTCAAAGTTTTTTCGGCATACTTTGCTCCTTTTTTTCAAATATGCTCTAATTTGCAGATAACCTGGACCCTAATAGCGTCATATATCATAGTCTGGAAATTTTATTCGAATCGGTATATTAGCTTCTACAGTACATCAAAAGAAATTTATGAATAGGCTACGACTAATTCTTTCTACACTATTCTTGGACCGATTTTACTGAAATTGAATTGAATTTGGTATCGTCTATTTATATAAATTTAACCAATATAATTTTCTAATTAAATCCGGAAAACCATATAAAAAAGACGATAAAACTTTCTGATCACCTTGATTTTGGCTTAATAACTTCGCTTCTTCTCGGCCGATTTTGATGAAATGTAATACCAAATCCAGTTAAGGAATAATAACCAACTCACATTCTAACACATTCAACAAAATTGAAAAACGCCTTTTTGAGTTATCTTGTACACGGAGGGACGGACAGACGGACGAGCATGCATACATAAAATAGTCGATATAACTTTTGATTCTTTTTTTTACCACTTATTCATTATTTTCTAACATGCTATTTACTTAAATCTAATGGAAAAAATTCAATGCTTATGTAGGCAAAGAAAAATAAATCCATGAAGAACCGAGACCTGGATTTGAACCAGGATCTCATCAGTTTCTAGAAACGAGGTCTCAACCAACTAGACTATTTTACACTGTAGTTATTAATCTATTCAGTTAGCCTTTTCTAAACATTATTCAAACAATACAACTGTTATTCGAAATATAACAATTATTCTATAACCTTTCAAATGTCAATGCCAATTACTTGCATTAACTATTATTATACTAATATACTCCTACACTTATAATCTAGAAAATGTACCTTAACGTCTAGTCTTACCTAACTTAACATTAGACATTAAGGTACATTTTCTAGATTATAAGCATTGAATTTTGATTCTCTACACAACTATACCCATGAAACCCACCTCTCCGATGATTATTTCTATGTGTTACAAATGTAGTCACAAAACTAATATGCCTTCTGGTAGTACCTACTACCATAGGGCATAACAAAGATAAAGAAATATTGCTGAACTCCGTTTCTTAAAACTGAACTATTTTTAATACTTTTATTAAGACAATAAGACGTGTTTTTTTCTAAACATAATATTTAAAATAAATATTATTATTAATAATAATTAATTTTTGGTGAATAAAATTTCAAATTAAATTTTAATTTTTCTTATATTTACATTTACTATTTCCTGTTATTATTAGTTCTATTAATAAATTGCAATTAATATATCATTTTTTTTATCACGAAATAAATAGTTTTATTGTAAATTATAAAATATAGAATTCTTAACAATTTAAGCCAAAAAAAGACTATAATATGTTATTAATATAGTACTTTCTCTATACGTTATAGTCGTAAACGTGTAGAGAGTACTTCAGTATATAACTAAATAAACTATCTTTTGATGGCTTGAATAAATGCTTAAATTGATACAGCTTTGGCAATTGAATCTTAGAGAGAGAGTCAACTGTAATTCATAAAGCGTCGAATATAGTTCAGATGATATCAGTTGTAATTCAGAAATACACGTACTTGTCCATATGTACAACTTCAGGAAAGGAACATGTTTTAATATATTTCAATGATTGATCAAATTTGTATTAATTAAGAATCTTTTAGACTTCCAGTCGAATACAATATCTATCAGGCAGAAATTTTAGAGCATAACTGCCAAATATATTTCAATCTACTCAGACAGCCAAGCGGTCATGATCCCGCTGCTATGCTAGGCAACTTTGAACTTAGGATTGATCAAAAGTTACCACAAAGTGTTAAAGACACTATGCCATGAGAATAATTTGGAATTATGTTGGGTTCTGTTCTGAACTACTGTACACGTTTGGTCATAATCTCATGCAAACAGACACAGGGCAGAGGTACAAGTAGATTGCAGCATGATCTTATACACATAAAGGCAATATAGAAACTTAAACATCACGATCTCAGACGCAGCTGGAGAGAACGAAGAGAGGCGAATGGTGTTCAAAGGGAAGACAAGAGAGATAACTTTGGATATGTGACGGGTATTCATTCTTAAGGAAACTTTCAACAGAAGCAGTCGACAGCACATTTTGGTTATAAATACATTAGGTTAATAAATAAACATATACAAATCGAGTCATTAAGTGTTTTTACTCCAATTGAATTTGCTGTTTTCCCCCAAACAGATTCCAACATATTGTGGAATTAAGTTGCCAGACAGGCTGTAGCCAAGGAAGGAGGAAGCAGTTCAGAAAACATAATATAATACTGCTTCCTCTCTTCGCGCATAAAACACGAATCAAGGAAAGAATTCTCCAGGAAGCAAACACACGCTGGTGTAATATACAAAGTTTATGGCTAAAGCTGGATCAAAAGAAGTCGGCTCTCATAATCAACTGGAATAGAAATAAGTTACACAATTGCTATAAATGACTAGGATTGGTACAAAGGTTAAGACTGAAGACATTACACACATCTTGTATGAATGCTCAACCCTCTCTCAAATTCGCAACAATATCATTCCGGGTAGCTGCTTCTTCGAAAACTTGGAATTGCTACAATCGATCGATGAAAGCAATTTAATAGAATTTTGTGAAGAAATCAAATGCTTCGAAAAGGAAATAGGATACTCATCCTGCCCGGTAATTCTTGCTCTCGTATGAATCACAATGAGTCCACAAGTTGCCTAGTATTGTACGCAAGTATACTATATCTAACCTAACCTAACTATAAGCATAAAGATAGAGAACACTATGTGTATATAAAATAGTTAAGATTTTATATTTTTTCTTTTTATAATTTTTAAGAAGAAACAACGTGACTTTAAGTATATTTAAAACTAAGAAAAAAATCTTTTGTGCTTTTCCAGCACATTCTTAGATGGTCAAGGTAATGAAAAAATGTAATAAATTTTCAAATAAATCGCGTATAGAAATATTTCTATGGAAAATTTTAAATATTTATTAAATTAATTAAATTAACAATGTTTAATGTTGAAAAAAGATGAAAAAAAATGCGTTTAAATATAAAAATTTTTATTTTATTAAATTAAAAAACAAAAACAAACCTAAAACAAAATTAAAAACAAAATAATATTTGTTTTTTGTTTTAAAAAAAAAAAAAAAAAACCGAGGTCGGAAAATTTGAACTTGCCATTAATAAATAAAACTTGTAAGTTTTATATTACAAAATTGCATATTAATTAAGTCAGTTATGTTTAACAGTTCAACCAAGTTCCATAAATAAATTAAAATTAAGAACGATTCTCTTTTCTTATCGTGGATTTTTTTTTATAAATCCTAAATTAAAAATAAAATTAAAGAAAAGAAACAAAATATGAATATTCTTATTTGGTTAGTTTTCATTTTTGGATATTTACCATTGGAACAATGTTTTGGACGTTCAATTCACTATGTTCAATATCGTGTTGAAGAGGTGAGTGGTTTTTTTTTTTAACAAGAAATAGTGTAACAGTGTTAATTACAAAATTTTCTAAAATTCGACCAAATTTTTGAAACTGGTATAAAACTGGTATAAAACTGGTATAAAATTATAAAATCAGATAATAAGTGTTTCTGAACTTGAAATTATAGAATAAATTGTTTACAGTGTTTCAATTCTTTTAAATTTACAACAAAACTGATTGAAATAATGATTAAAATTTAATAAAAATAAAAATATGTTTTAATTTAAAGTTATATATTGAAATAGATTAGTTTTGTGTTCATTGGAATTTGTATCATTTTTTGGTGGAATTTGATGCAGCCTTGAGATTCTATAAATCATATAGTATTAGTACTAATGTAGTAGCAAAGATATAAATAAAGGGAAGATATGGAAAGTTCAAAAAAGCTTTCATTTAACATGAGTAATTTGAGTAAACTACATTAGACCTTATGGAAGGAACTTTAAGGGGCTTTAAGCTCTTGCCATAAGACCTAATGTAATTTACTCATGTTACTCATGTTAAATAAAAGCTGTTTAAAATTTTACATATCCTTATACTCATTTAAATCATTGGTAGTATCGAAACTTCACAACTGAGTTTTCAGTTCTCTAAAATTCAGTTATCACAATCAAAAAAGTCAGTTATCACAATCAAAAATTCAGTTGCCAGAACTAGGTAAAAACTTTGTGATTTTTCTGTGTGTAGAATAAAAAATGATACCACTCGGATTAAAATAACTTAAGATCAATTATATGGTCTTGTTGTATAATATAAAAGTTTAGAAATGTTCTGAGAATTTTCAATCGTGTAAAGCGAGTGATTTTAGTAATTTTATACCAGAATATTTTTATACTATTAGGGCCTAGACTGTGAATTAGAGCAAATTTTGAGAAATAACAAAAATAGTTATCCAAAAAAAACCTTGAAATGTTATTAGTTTTGACTATTTTTTGGCCCCATTTCTGCCATAGGGCATCAAAAAATTGACTACATCCCGATTTCTAGCTACTAAATATTTTTTTCATGTCTTTCGGATTTAAAAATTATAAAGTACAATTTAATCCAAATTTACTACATAAATTGGTTATATATGATTTCGAGATAATTTTCATTAACATCGATCAAAGGATGTTTGCAGAAATAAATATAGTTATAGAGTTTTGCACTTGCTTTTAATATGCTAGGTACTATCAGAGGGTATATTAGTTTTGTCACTACATTTGTAACGTACAGAAATAATGATCTAAGAAGAGTTTCAACACTATAGATATGAAGAGAATCACAAGTTATACTGATTTATGCATGTCCGTTCGTCCGTTTGTTCGTGTACAAGATAAGTCAAAAATACGTTATCCGATTTTGATGAAATTTACATTGTATTTTGGTTATTGCTTAACTTTAAAAATCGACCGACCAATCAGGAGCAAAGTTATTAAGCAAAAACCAGGATGATCAAAAAAATGTTTTCGTTTTTTATGGTTTTTAAAATTGAATATAAGTTGACTACATAAATAGGCGATAATATGCTA
Organism: Xylophagus ater; assembly: GCA_963422695.1. Classification (NCBI taxonomy): domain Eukaryota; kingdom Metazoa; phylum Arthropoda; class Insecta; order Diptera; family Xylophagidae; genus Xylophagus; species Xylophagus ater. The sequence continues at coordinate 41,042,376 of OY730484.1, forward strand.
AATTTCAGTAAAATCGGAGAAAAAAATATAAATCGTAGGAGAAAATAAGTTTTTTCAAAAACTAATATACCGATTTGAATAAAAACAGATGTATACTATTAAGGTCTAGGTTCCCTATGAATTCCAGTAAATTGGAAAAAGAAGAAACAATGTTGTTATTCAGAAAAAACCTTGAAATATTATTAATTTGTCTGTTTTTCTGTCCCAATTCTATAATCGGCTAAAGGCCGATTTTCAGATACTATATGTTTCTGTTTAGATTTCTAAGTTCAATTCAAAAATGATTTAGAAATTTATAGAATGGAATTTCAAATTGTTAAATCTCAGCAAAGATGATTGGCAGTGAAAAATTTTCCTGGACACTTTTTGAAAGTTCACACATCTATTGTGCATCTAATGTCACATATACAACTTATAGCATGTTTTGTTGTTTGTTTGAAAATATCAAAAACAATGACACTTCTATCTTGTACCCGAAAAGCATGCAATCAATAGACTTCTTATCTTGGATTCTGACTTGATCATATTTGCACATGCCACCGCATTAATAGTATTTGTTTAAAAACAAAACTCTGTGTGACGACTGGTAAATACTATTAATTGGGAGACATCCTTTACAGCGGTGCAATGGTACGAAAAATTTATATACAAAGATTTCTCCGTTTCTTTTCTCTGTGCTTGTACGCACTTCGAGGACTGGAAACTCCTTTCAAGGTGGTCACTTTACTTGTTCGACGGATAGAAATCTATTAATTACATCATATTTGGTCTCGGATGACTTCCTTAAAGTGAATTTCTCATAATCAAATATAATGAGATAAAACGGATTTATAAAGAAACTAGAAGTTGGAACAATATTTCTATTATAGGACTTCAAAAAACCGATTATATACCTAGTTTAAGTAGTTTTTATATAATGTTTTTTTTTTTTAATATAGTTTATAATTAATTTATTGTTTTTCATATTTCTATTTTCAGGATCCATGTCCAAAAGGCCATTATTTAGATCGTAAATTAAAACAATGTCGTCGTTTTCCTGGTGGCGGTAAAGTGATATTCGTCGACTATGTACATACAAAATAATATCTATTTAATTATTAAATTTAAAAAAAAAAACTTTTAATATAAATTGATTTCTTAAATTTCAATCTAATTCTTTTAGCATAAAAGATGCGCTAACAATTATTTAGGACCAAAAGTACATCCCGAACAAAAACAATATTATTATGTTTGTAAAAAGGATTGTGTTGTATTTGGGAAATGTTCAAATGTTGAAGTAATTATTAATAAAAAATAGAAAAGAAATTTAAGAAAATCTTTAAAAAAATTTCCTTTTTTTTAGATATTTGATAATAAAACGAAAACTTGTGAACTAACGAAAGTCTATGATGTTGATGAATATCTTCCAGATTGTCATAATACAGGTTTGTTTGAAATACATGATCATATATAGTACTTTGTTTACATGTCGACTTGAAAATTGACTTGAGATCTGATTTGAAACTTAATTCGGGTTTTTTCGCTTAACCCTGCGGCCCATTACACCCTCGAGAAAGGATGAACATTTTGTCCTCTGGTCGTACAGGTTGAGATCTATCAATCCTGTCAGGAAAAACTAATTTCCTAGTGACTTGTCTACTTTAATGACAGGTTGTCCTAACTCCGGAAACAGTGATGTCTTCTTCAAGTAAACGAGTAAGGTTTCCACCTTCAGATTTCGGGCATCCGACAAAGAATGATTTACCGAAAGTCCTCTTGACTTAAAATCGACTTCGAAATCAGTTTCAAAACAAAAATATTTTTTTCTAGGTTATGTTTCATCTCTGTTCATATACTCTAGTTTAAATGTCGCAAGTCAATCTACATTTACATATAAAAAATTTTTAATCGGATCACAACAATTACTTGGTTACATGTCGACTTGAAAATTGACTTCAGATCTGACTTGAAACTTAATATGGGTTTTTAGCTTTACCAGATTGAAAGATTGATGTGGAAATTAACTTCAACAAGTCAGCTTTAAATTGATAGACACTTATACAAACAAATTTTTAATTTTTTGAATTAGGTTTCGTCTATGTTCATACTCCAATTAAAAATTTTCAAGTCAATCTGCGTTGACATGCAAATTTCAAGTTGTTCAGATTCGAGTTTATATGCAGGATTTTTGGATTGAAGTCAACTTCAAATAGATTATGTAAACGAAGTAAAAATTTTAGTGCTTAGATCGATTCAACTCATACATATTATTCATTTATATTACAGGACGTTATCCAGTCATATCAAATTGTTCATTATTTTATATTTGTAATTATAATGGTAAAGAATATACGAAAAAAGTTTTAAGTTGTCCAGGTTCAGCATCATTTTGTCCATATACACAAATGTGTTCATACAATTATAAATGTACTCCAACAATGGTGTGTCCTTTTTTTTTAAAACATTCTCCTGTACAATTTCTAATATGTCTTTTCTTTTAATTTGTAAACAAAAATAGGTTCATCCATATTATTTCCATGAAAATTGTGATTGTGATAAATTTCCACCATGTACGAGACCTGGATATTTCCGGTCACCATCTGATTGTTCACTTTATTATACTTGCAGTGGTAAAACAAAAGGGAAATTTTATCAAACACGTTATAGGTAATAAATGTTATAATTCATTTACAACACTTCCTCTGCTTAGTAGCGTTTTTGAGCTTTTACGTCGTAGGCCTTAGAGACGCTTTTCGGGTTGTATATGGTCGTATAAGCGGCGCTAGGATCTATATATACGACATAAAAATGCTACTAGGGTTAAAATTTAATTCGAACACTAAAATATGAGTATTTATGTATGCCCTCGATGTAAGTTAAAATGGTTAAAATCATCATGGGTTTGTTTCATTGGACTGTTCTTATCCGCTCTATTATAACTCTTAATTTTAGTTCTTCTATCATCATCTCTCGGGTTATATAGTAAGAGCATACATGATGATAAAAGATAGATATTTTTAAGAAAAATCCAATCGAATTTTCATATATTTTCTTTCAGATGTCCCGAAGGAACATTATATGATCTTGAAAAGAAACTTTGTAAACAATCAAGTAAAGTTCAATGCAAATATATGTCATCGGCAGAGATTTTAGAAGAATATGGAAAATATGATAAAACTGAACAATTTGATGATAGTTATGTTTATGATTCGGAAGAAAATGTGCATCCAGAAATAATTAAATACAATAAAAAACCAGCGAAATCAGGTATTAGAAATAAGATTTTTCGAAAGAATTATTTTCTAAAATTTTTATTCTTAGATCCTGTTCACATACTGTCATCGTCTACACCAACACCCCATAGTTCAACTAAATCACCCACACCAACTATTATCAATGATCCTGATGTAACTGATGATGAATATGAAGCGCCTGATAAAGAGTATTTAACAAATTCAGAAGAAGAAGATGGTTTAAATTTTGATTTAAGTGAAAGTGATGATATTTCAAAACCGTCGATTCCAACAGAAGAGAAACAAACACATTCTGGAAAACCAGAAAGTTCTTCTCATGTTCTAGGTGAAGATATTAATAATAGTTCACCTGATAGTTGGATAGTGGGACAAAAAGAACCGGAACCAAAATTAACGACTACTAGAACAACACTTTCTTTTGCTACTGATCTTCAAGATGGGGAAAATGATTCTATTACACAATCAACATTGAAAACTACAAATAGCGTTTCGTCGGAAACAACAACTACATCACAACCGGACAGAGAAAATACAACTCCAGCTAATACTGGGGAAGAAAGTACAGCACAAAGTGATACTGAGGAAGAAACTTCAAACTTAGGTCCTCACATACCAACGACTACATCTCAACTGGGAAAAGAAACTGCAACACCAAGTAATAATGGAGAAGGAACTACAACATCAGGAGATACTGGGGAAGAAGCATCAAACTTACGTCCTGGCGAACCAATTATTACATCTCAACCAGATGAAGAAACTACACCATCGGGTGATATTGACGAAGAAACTGCAACACCAGTTACTACTGGAGAGGAAACTGCAACACTAGGTAACTCTGAGGAAGAGGTTTCGAACTCACGTCCTGGCGAATCAATGATTACATCTCAATCGGGAGAAGAAACTACACCATCGGGTGATATTGACGAAGAAACTACAACACCAGTTGCTACTGGAGAGGAAACTGCAACACTAGGTAACTCTGAGGAAGAGGTTTCAAACTCACGACCTGGCGAATCAATGACTACATCTCAACCGGGAGAAGAAACTACGGCATCGAGTGATATCGGCGAAGACAGTACAACACCAGATGAAACTGGCGAAGAAACTTCAACACTAGGTAATTCTGAGGAAGAAGCTTCAAACTCACGACCTGGCGAATCAATGACTACATCTCAACCGAGAGAAGAAACTACAGCATTAGGTGATATTGGCGAAGACAGTACAACACCAGATGATACTGGGGAAGAAACTACACCATCGGGTGATATTGACGAAGAAACTATAACACCAGATGGAACTGACGAAGAAACTTCAACACTAGGTAATTCTGAGGAAGAAGCTTCAAACTCGCGCCCTGGCGGAGCAACAACTACATGTCAACCAGATGAAGAAACTACACCATCGGGTGATATTGACGAAGAAACTACAACAGCAGATGCTACTGGAGAAGAAACTGCAACACTAGGTAACTCTGAGGAAGAGGTTTCAAACTCACGTCCTGGCGAATCAATGACTACATCTCAACCAGATGAAGAAACTACACCATCGGGTGATATTGACGAAGAAACTACAACACCAGTTGCTACTGGAGAGGAGACTGCAACACTAGGTAACTCTGAGGAAGAGGTTTCAAACTCACGTCCTGGCGAATCAATGACTACATCTCAACCAGATGAAGAAACTACACCATCGGGTGATATTGACGAAGAAACTACAACACCAGTTGCTACTGGAGAGGAAACTGCAACACTAGGTAACTCTGAAGAAGAGGTATCAAACTCACGTCCTGGCGAATCAATGACTACATCTCAACCAGATGAAGAAACTACACCATCGGGTGATATTGACGAAGAAACTACAACACCAGATGGAACTGGCGAAGAAACTTCAACACTAGGTAATTCTGAGGAAGAGGTTTCAAACTCACGACCTGGCGAATCAATGATTACATCTCAACCGGGAGAAGAAACTACACCATCGGGTGATATTGACGAAGAAACTACAACACCAGTTGCTACTGGAGAGGAAACTGCAACACTAGGTAACTCTGAGGAAGAGGTTTCAAACTCACGTCCTGGCGAATCAATGACTACATCTCAACCAGATGAAGAAACTATACCATCGGGTGATATTGACGAAGAAACTACAACACCAGATGGAACTGGCGAAGAAACTTCAACACTAGGTAATTCTGAGGAAGAGGTTTCAAACTCACGACCTGGCGAATCAATGATTACATCTCAACCGGGCGAAGAAACTACACCATCGGGTGATATTGACGAAGAAACTACAATACCAGTTGCTACTGGAGAGGAAACTGCAACACTAGGTAACTCTGAGGAAGAGGTTTCAAACTCACGACCTGGCGAATCAATGATTACATCTGAACCGGGAGAAGAAACTACACCATCGGGTGATATTGACGAAGAAACTACAACACCAGTTGCTACTGGAGAGGAAACTGCAACACTAGGTAACTCTGAGGAAGAGGTTTCAAATTCACGACCTGGCGAATCAATGATTACATCTCAACCGGGAGAAGAAACTACATCATCGGGTGATATTGACGAAGAAACTACAATACCAGTTGCTACTGGAGAGGAAACTGCAACACTAGGTAACTCTGAGGAAGAGGTTTCAAACTCACGTCCTGGCGAATCAATGATTACATCTCAACCGGGAGAAGAAACTACACCATCGGGTGATATTGACGAAGAAACTACAACACCAGATGGAACTGGCGAAGAAACTTCAACACTAGGTAATTCTGAGGAAGAAGCTTCAAACTCACGACCTGGCGACTCAATGACTACATCTCAACCGAGAGAAGAAACTACAGCATTAAGTGATATTGGCGAAGACAGTACAACACCAGATGATACTGGGGAAGAAACTACACCATCGGGTCATATTGACGAAGAAACTACAACACCAGATGGAACTGACGAAGAAACTTCAACACTAGGTAATTCTGAGGAAGAAGCTTCAAACTCGCGCCCTGGCGGAGCAACAACTACATGTCAACCAGATGAAGAAACTACACCATCGGGTGATATTGACGAAGAAACTACAACACCAGATGCTACTGGAGAAGAAACTGCAACACTAGGTAACTCTGAGGAAGAGGTTTCAAACTCACGTCCTGGCGAATCAATGATTACATCTCAACCAGATGAAGAAACTACACCATCGGGTAATATTGACGAAGAAACGACAACACCAGATGCTACTGGAGAAGAAATGGCAACACTAGGTAACTCTGAGGAAGAGGTTTCAAACTCACATCCTGGCGAATCAATGACTACATCTCAACCGGGAGAAGAAACAACGGCATCGAGTGATATCGGCGAAGACAGTACAATACCAGATGATACTGGAGAAGAAACTACAACACTAAGTAATAATGGGGAAGAAACTACAACACTAGCTGATAATGGGGAAGAAGCTTCAAACTTACGTCCTGGCGATGCAATGACTACATGTCAACCAGATGAAGAAACTACACCATCAGATGATATTGACGAAGAAACTACATCATCAGATCGAACTGAGGAAGAAACTTCAACACCAGTTGACACTAAGGAAGAAATTACAACATCAGATAAAACAGAGGAAGAAACTATAACAGCAAGTGGGATACCAGATGATACTGGGGAAAAAGGAACAACTTTACCTCCTGACGAACCTAGCACTCCGTTCATATATCCAACTACAATAACAACTACTACTACTGAGGAACCTACAACTCCTGATGCAACAAAATCCACAACAACTTTATCTCCTAAAAATTCACCCGATGACGAAATCGTGGGAGCAACTTCGCCTTCGACTGATGCTAATAAAACAAGTTCCGATGAAGAATTTACAGCAATTGATCCAACAGATTTGCAAATTGATAATGATTGTAAGGGTGACGAAGATGATGGTACCGTGGAAACTTTAAATTTACATTTTACAAAACCAATGAATTTGCATGTACGTTTTCGACCAAAATGCAATTGTGATGATTGTGTGAAAATTAAAACACTTTTAAATGGTAATCGAAATTTTCAATTTTTCTAAAACAAAATTAATTAAAACTTATTTTAAATATTGTTTTTTTCGTTTTTTCAGGTGCAAGTACAATTTCCAAAAGAGGTCGAAGTAAAGCAAAATCATATCATTTAAGTTTTAAATAAATAATTAAATAAGTTATATAATATTTTATATATTTAGATTTTGATTAAATTTTAAGGAAATTATAATAAATAAATAAATAATTAAAAAGATTTTAGCAAATAAGAAGAAAAAATATAGTTTTAAGTTTTTTTTTAATATAATTAAATACAAAAAAAACAAAATTATTTATATTTTTATATACAATAATAAAATAAAAGATAGATCTACGATCACTAGCTTAATCGAACTGGTATCTTTCTAAACCTGTGCCGAATGGCGAATAGGGTAAAAGTGTTTATTGTATAACCATTGAATTTAGTTAAGCTTTTATTAAACTATTCCACTCAAACTAAATGCTCTAAGTTTTCCCCATTTCCTTACTGAATATATAAGGTCCTGTCTATATGGTAGAAGTCATCAGGTGACATCCCGATCTGTTAAATTTAACTTTTATTAAGCTACTTCAGGGGTCCCACAAGGTAGTCAATTAGCATCTCTCCTATTTGTCTTTGCTGTAAATGATGTTCTTTCCATGGTTAGCCACTCGAAAATCTTAAATCTTGTCAACGATGTGACTGTTTATAAAGAAATATCTAAATGTAGTGATTCTAACTATCTCCAGGAAGATTTATATATCGTATTACAATAATAACCTGTCATTTGACTATAATAAATAGGTCGAAGTACAGGAACACCCTAAAATAAAATCTAATCTAATCTAACTATAATAAATATGAGGTTAGCACTTTCTGTAGGAAACGCAATATTACTCACCGTTTGTACGATATCAATCACATGCCTCTCTGTAGAGTGAGTAGTATTAACAATCAGGATATGTTTTGTGATAGCAAACTCGATTTTAACCAATACATTGACTCATCAGTGGTCCAAAAGCCCAATTTGACTATGGGCTGTATCAATGGATCTTCATATTACTAAAGTCCGTTTTACTATTCTAGTAAGACTTATATTGGAATATGCCAACCAAGTGTGGTCTCCCTACTGCAAGTCCCAAATCAGTAGGATTGAATCTGTTCAACGAAGATTACTACGTTATGCATTAAGAGATCTTCCTTGGAATGATCCCTTCCTCCTCCATATAAGAATAGATTGAAATTGAATGAGCGTCATTCTCTGGAAAGATGGCGTCAGGTGGCTGATTTTGATGCTCCTCTCCTTTTAGACATGATACATTTAAACGTTATTACACGATCTTTGAGGCCCGTGGATATTTTTTAAAAAGAAGCATTTCAGGACAGAGATAAACTGATTTCCCGAATGCTACGCTCTGTTCATGATAACGCCGCCAAAGATTTCAATTTTTTCCGAAGCAAAATTAATTTAAAAAGATTGTTATATATGCAAATAAATATTTGACTGTCGTTTGCATTAATTTGTATTAAAATCGAAATTAAAAGTAAAAAATTTTTAAATAAAAATACAATTAAAATTTTTCAAATAAAAACTAATTTAAAAAATTCTTTTAAACGTATCGCAAATATTAAAGCCTCCAAGCGGTGAATAGCGTAATCTATATTTTGACATTTCTAATGTTTTTAAGTTTTTTTTTTTTCTTTTTGACGGATTCTTAGTGATTTTGTGCGATGCAAATTTTTCTAAAACGCTTTTAAACGTTCTTTTGAAATAATATATTTTATAATGGATCCAAAAATTAAAATGTACGTTTTATTTTATTATATATAACTGGTATGAATTAAATTAAATATTTTGTTTTAATCTTTTAGACTTGTTAATGGCGATGTAAATGGAAAATTCAAACAACTTTTCAATCGAGTAGAATCAATTAATAAAAAATCTGGACCATTTGATATATTATTATGTGTTGGAGAATTTTTTAATAATGAGAATAATGATGAATTAATTGCATATAAAAATGGCAATAAAAATGGTAATTTCTATTTTTTTTTTTTTGTGAATATTTTGTTAATAGTCCCGCCAAATTTTTACTATGCCCTATGAAAAAGTACTACTAGTACTACTAGGCTTGCTACTACATTTTGTAACACATAGAAATAATCATCGTAGAAAGGTTTCAATGGTATATGGTTGTGCAGACGTAGAGAATCAAAAGTTATATCGATTTATGCATGTCCGTCCGTTCGTCCGTATACAAGATAATTCATAAACGTGTTATCCGATTTTGATGAAATTTAGAATATGAGTTGGTTATTCCTTAACTTGATTTGGTATTGCATTTCAGCAACATCGACCAAGGGGAAGGGAAATTACAAAGCAAAAACCAGGATGACAAGAAAGTTTTGTCGTTTTTATTTTTGTAGCAGTTTTTCAGATTTAATTGTAAAATTTGTGAAGCAATTTTATTTAAATTATGTACATGAGTACATGAGTACATAAATAGACGATACTATGTTAAATTTTAGTAAAATCGGTCCAAGGATAGTGAAGAAAGAGGTAGTTCTGGGGAAAAAAAAGCTTATAAAGTTTTTTCGGTGTTCTTTAAAAACTAGTAAACAAACTTGAATAAAATTAGTGGAAGATATTTATGCTATAAGGCCACAGGCTACCTGTGAATTAGAGCAAAATTGAAAATAGGGAAACAAAGTTATGGAGAGAAAACCTTCAAATATTATTAACTCCAGTTGCTTTTTCTCACAGATAATTCATTGAACTATAGATTTGTGAACAATCAGCACGTTTACGCACAAATCAAAGCAGGAGGGCCCATATTTGGTTTCTCAAAGGTTTCTTTGCCGAAATAATAAAAATTTGGTATTTCGCAACATCGAAACGAGAAACCAAATATGGGCCCTGTTCGGTCTAATGTAGTCCCTATAAAAACAATACACATTAAGGATACAATCGAATCGTTTCGATCTAAAATACTTCATTCGTATCTGTTCGGTATACGCCTAAGCGTACTGTACGAGTACCACTTCTATCATAGGGCATCAACAAAAATCAATTATAGGTCAATTTCAAGTTAATACATGTTTTTTTTTTCTTTCTAGTTCCAGTTCCAACATATATTTTAGGACCGAATAAAGATGATACATGTAAATTTTATAATAATTTAAATGATGGAGAAATATGTCCAAATCTTACATATTTAGGTATTTCTAAAATTTGTAAATTTTGTGAAATTTTTTAAGATTTTCTTTTATTCCATTTATTTAGGTAAAAGAGGTTTATATACATTAACTTCGGGTGTTAAAATAGCATATTTAAGTGGTGTTGAAAAATCTGATAAAAATGAAAATTTCTCATTTGATAAAGATGATGTAAATGCTGTGAAAAATTCATGTTTAATTAGTAAAGTATCATTAAGTGATTATAAAGGTGTTGATTTATTAATAACATCACAATGGCCAGAAGGAATTTCTGATACAAAAGTTAGTAATTGAAAAAAAAAACAAACATTTTCTTTTTAAAAAAATTGTTTCCTTTTTTTTTTTATATATATTTAGAAGAATTCATCAAAATTAATTTCATATCTTGCTAAAGAAATCAAACCCAGATATCATTTTTGTGGTATGAATAATATGTATTTTGAACCGCCACCTTATCGGTAAGAATATTTTTAAATGAATAAAATTTAGATGTACTACGATCTATTGTACCCGCTGTTCTTCAGAGCATCTTTTTTCTTCTAGAACATCTTCTCCAGATCTATTTCTCTTAGGAATTTGAAGATCCGGAGTGGATCAAAAGATTGTATCTCAGCGATCGATTTACTATCAATCGAATTACACGTTTCCACTCCAGACTAAAATGATTTGGTTCGCCCATAAACATAGTGTTTGTTATCTTCTTGAATCGCCTAAACGATTCAAGTTTCTTCGTTGTTCAATCATCAATAAGATATCTCAGTATTAGTATTTAACGTAACGATTTTATATTCTCCTTCTGTCCGGCACACGTAAATATCGCAAATTAATAACTCCACTATTAGATCTCATTGTCAATAACATGTTTTAAATCCTTCTATCTATGTTTTACCATAGAAATTCTAACTAAATATCGTTTTGTGTTTACAGCAACTCAATAGATAATACAACTCAATTAGAATTGGCAACAAGATTTATCTCATTAGCAGAAATTGGTAATTTAAATAAAGATAAATCAATTTATGCTGTTAATATAACACCAGTTGATAAAATGCGTGTTATTGATTTAATACAAAAAACAACAAACGAATTAAAATGTCCATTTGATTCGATTAATTTTGATGAAATGAAAACGAAAAAAGAAATTGTAAGGAAAGCAAAGAAATTAAAATGAATTATATCACAAATTAAAAACCATTTTTATTTTTTTATTTTTCAGACTGCAAATAATCAATATTTTTATGATTTAAAAACTGATATGAATCGTAGTGATAATCAATATCGTGGTAAACGTAAAGGATTCGGTTATGATGTAAAATCTGATAAAAAATATCGACCAAGTTTTGATCAAGGTAAATTTATTTATTTTATTTTAAAATGATGAACTTTATATTCAAAAAAATAACACAAAAAGTTAAGAAAGACCTATTCATACCATTAATATTTAAAAATGACTGGAAAGAATGAAAGACGAGACGCCAGAAAGAGTCACTGGCAAGAATAAACAGGGCAAAAGCAGGTCAAGGATATCCCCGGGGAATATAACTTAAAGCCTTTTTTTCAAAATAAACAAAAAGAATATACTAACAAGACACTCTAGATTCAAAGCACACCTGAAAAAACTAAGACTTGCACTAGATAGCAGCTGCAGATTTTGCGTTGGGGACGAAGAGAACCCAACTTACGTTTTTTCAGACTCCGAAGCATTACTCGGTAGATGAAGGGAAGAAGGAAACATCTAGAGGCATACAGTTCTCCCCAAATCATATACAATCTCTTGATCTACTCTGTGGAAATAGGTCTGGAATGTGTATTTAACCAAACTACTGCGCTGAAGAAAAAAGGGGTACAATAGAGCTCAAAGGTCGCACTACAAAAATACCCTATAGGTAGGTAGGTAGAGTAGGGGTACTGCGTACAACATCAGGCACCTTATGAGCCCATTATGATCCCTACGAGACCAAGAGTTACCCTATTGGGAAACCTATTCCTCTTCAAAGCATTTAATTTTCCTGCAAAATTTCATTAGACTGCTCATGTCAGTCGCTTGAAGCATCCCTAAATTCCCGAAGAAATGGTTGCCCAAAAAGTTGTTACGAGCTCGAGAGAGAGCTGAGCATTCACATAAAATGTGCTTGATGTATTCAGCCACTCCTATGTCTCCACAATACCGACAGACACCCTATAACTGAATCTTATTCTTAACAACTGAATTAAAAAATTTTTAAATATGTATAAATAAAAAGTTTCTATTTATTTTTTTTCTTTTCAGAAAAATGTTGGTTTTGTCTTTCATCAGCTGATGTTGAAAAACATTTGGTAATATCGATTGGTGAAAGTTTCTATTTAGCTTTAGCTAAAGGGCCACTTAATGATTATCATGTACTAATATTGTCTGTAACACATATTCAAAGTGTAGCGTTATTATCAAAAGATGATTGGAATGAATTGGAAAAATTTAAGACATCATTAAAGAAATTCTTCGCACAACAAGGACAAGTTGTTTGTTTCTTTGAACGTAATTATAAAAGTTCACATTTACAAGTCAATGCAATTGGAATTGATGCCGGCTATGAATGGAAAATAAAACATTCATTTGAGGTTTGTTATTATTCGAAAAAAATATATAAAATGAACGTTGTGGTATTCTCCTTAAAAAGAAGGAGGCATTGAGCCCCCTTGTAGTATGCGCTGTGGCTCCATCTTATTGAAACCAAATAGGGTTGGATGGTTTTCCATAGCTGCCCTTTAAAATGTTTCCAACATCGTCCGATATTGAGCACTATTATTGATGGAAACTGCAACACCGTTGTCTTCATTTTCGAAGAAATTTGGGCCAATGATCCTCTCAGACGATACACCACAAACAGTCCACTTAAATGGGTGTAATTGTCGTTGATGAACTGCTCTTGGATTCTCCATAGCCCAAAACCCTGCAGTTATGCTTATTTACAAGCCATTTCATTGGAAACTGGCTTCATCACTTATTATCAAATTGTGAATAAATTCTGGATTTTGTTCTGCTTTTTGCCGGAAATGGATGGCATAATCAAGCCGTTACTGATAGTCCGTTGGTTTCAATTCTTGCACAAGCTGAATTTTGTATGGGAAGAAGCGTAATGTACTGAACGGACCTTCGTGATAGCCCGAGTTGAGACGAACATCTATTTGTTTATGTTTCTGGGCTTTCCTGTACACTCTCCCGTACACGTTGAATATTTTCATCTGTGTTCGCTGTACGTCGTCTTCCGATACCAGAAAAGTTCATTACTGTCCGTTCTTGTCGAAAAATTACAACCAGGCGGTTTATTGTAGGCTAGCTCTGAGGGTTCAATCCGCACATTAAAATATTGAGGAGATGCACACTGGGTCAAAACAATGGATCGTTGATGTTTTCAAAATTAAGTTCCATGATTTTGTTTTGTTGTTCGATTGTGTATTCTTCCAGTTCAAATCCCCAAGCCTGCTTTGCAAAATCCTGAATTAATTCAAATCACAACGTTCATTTTCCCTCCATTCTGTATTTAATAAATTCAAAAATAAATCTCAAATTCTTTACACTTTGTTGTAGGATAAAGCTGAAGAATATAATTTACAATTAGAAACAATACCGAATTTTACAGAACCATCTCAGCTACCACAACAAGGACCATATTTTGTAGCACAATTACCTGATAATACAACATTGATAACCAGACAAATGAAACAGTTTCCATTACATTTTGCCAGAGATGTATTTTGTTGTGAAAATTTATTAAATTGTGATGAAAAAGTTGATTGGAAAGATTGTAAATTGACGAAAGATGATGAAATTGAATTGGTTAAGAAATTCCGTAAAGCATTTCAACCATTCGATTTTACATTATAATAATATTTTTAAATTTAAATTTAATTAATTAGAAAAAGCACAAAAAAAACAAAAAGAGTACAAAAAAAAATTTTTGGATACAGAAGAAGTAGTTTTTTTTTAGAAATAAGAAAAATGTTTTAATTTTGTTAAGAAAAGAAAATTTTCTAAAAATTTTTTATCTTTAAGAAAGAAATTTTAGAATCTTAAATAAAAATATGCAATAATTAAGCGTCCAGAAATGTAAAAAGGGTCTTTTTTTTCTTGTTGTCGTATAATTTTATGGAGTCATCTTTTAGGAGAACTTTTGAAGCCCAATTAACATGTCTAAAAATTAACAAACTTCAACAAAAAACATACGACCATGGAAAAAAAGTAATGAGACTGTATTTTTAAGAAATAGGCGTGCAACGAATATCAATGTGTATATTTATTTCAAGGCTGTCCAACCCGCAGCCCAAAGCAAGTATCAATGCGACCCGGAAATATTCAAAGTTACTGAAGCATGTTCATTTTTCTGAGGAATGATTTGCATGTTTTGTATGCTCTCGTGCTAAAACTGCCAAGTGACAAACAACAGAAGCAGTATCAGAACAGAAAGCTCTTTCGAATTGCAACCACGTCAATCGAACCAGATATTGACAGTTTAGTTTCTCAACTTCAATGCTAAGTATCACACTTATTTTATGATATGGATTTATACATAGTAATATACTTGTGGCCCAAAACACCATGTCTTCTTCCAATGCGGCCCAGGAAAACAAAAAGATTGGACACCCTTGATTTATTTGATAGATTAGTATGACTGTGTGAACATCTAATAGAAATCGCAATTGTGAAAAAAAGCGGCCAGCGAATTCCTTTGGATGACTTCTACTGACCCAAAACGATGTCCACGAAGTGGTAATTTCAATTGAAGAAAAAGAAAAAAATCACACGAAGCTATATCTGGCGAATACGGTGCCTGAGTAACAACATTCACTTGATTTTTGATAAAAAACTGACGAATAATGATGGCATGTTTTTCAAACAAATTCAATGATTTTGGGGACAAGACGACAAGGCACACGAGACAAGCCCAAATTGTTTTTATTGATCCTGTTAATATACCAACAATGTCTCTTTCAGTTAATCGATGATTGAAAAGTACAAGCTCCTTGATTCTGTTGATGTTTTTCTCAGTAGTTGATGGCCTTCCTGAACGAGGTTCGTCTTCCGACTCTTCCACGACCCTCAACCAAATGATTTGTACCACTTAAAAATTTGTAACATTTTTCTACAAGAAATTTCGTTTTGTACACAAAATTTATTGTTAATTCTTTGTTCGATAGATTTATCCATATTAAAAAATAGCCGCAACAAATTTTTCACAATTACAAAAGAAGCTGAAATTTTTAAACTAACAAAGCAAACATCATGAGATTTCTATTAGCTCTTCACAATAGTCTACCCAATCTATCAAATAAATATACACATTAATATTAATTACGCGCGTATTTCTTAAAAATATAGTCTCATTACTTTTTGTCCATAGTAGTATACTAAACTCAAAATAGGCTGCATATCGATATAACTTTTGATTCTCAATACACAATCATACCCTTTTGAAACCTTTCGACGATGATTATTTCAATGTGTTACAGCCATAGTGACATAACTAATACACCCTCTGGTAGTAGTATCTACCATAGAACATAAAAATTACACGGGTTCCACCACTCCTGCATACTTATTCTGTAAAGAAAATTATAAAATCTCCATTGAAAGACTCTGCGGCAGGCAGTACCAACCATGAATGAATCTATTTCAAATCAAATCAATAAATATTTAATAATTTTCTTTATTTTAACTTTATAAATGCTTTTTTTTTGTTTGTTTTTAAATCGAATATAACACAATTTTATGATTTAATGACTAAAAAAAAAAATATTCATAAAAATGTTTAGTGAACAAAAAAATAATAATAATGGATATGATGAATATAACATTGCTTTGAGTAAAATGCTTAAAACTTAAATGGATACAATTCCATAAAAAACGATAATAATATAAATAGTATAAAAATAAATACAAATTTAAGAATCTCTCTGATAGATTTTATCTAATATTTTAAAGAAGATCTCGTGCGGAACACCTCGTGATGTCTGTTGAATATGCGTTTTAATCATATTATAAGATTCTTCTTCATAAACAGCATATGTATTTGGTAAACCTAATTCTTTATATAATTCTTTAACACGAGCAACTTTAACTGGATCTACAAAAACAAGATTAAGTGAGAAACAAAAATTTAATATGATAAAAACATTCGAAATGGAAATATGTATATCCAATCTTTAAGACTACTTAATTTTCATGAAAACTTCTTCATATAAGGATTCATTGTGAGGTACATTTTTACACATCACGCGTGAATAGTGTGTGAGACTATCATTGCAATTGCACTCAGTAATGAATACCATTTCATCACGGAAAAACTTACACCGCCATATCGTCTCTACAGAGTCTCTTGAAAAGCTTAATAATGATCCTCGCTGTTTTATCGTAGAATTTTTAGCGACAAGCCCCATTTCTGATTAAATGGATACGCCAATAAGCCGTATTTGGTCTGATGAACAAAACAACCCGAAAAATATCAAAAGTTATCCTAACATCCAGAAAAATGTACGGTTTGTAGTGGTTTATAGACCTGGCGGAATCATCGATCTATATTTGTTCAAAAATGAGGATGGCCGTAAAGTAACCGTCAATGACATCCGCTATAGAGCCATGATAACGAAGTATTTGCTACTTGAAATTCAAGCTCATAATGTCAATGATATTTAGTTTCAACAAGACGACGCTACTAGCCATACAGCACGTGAAACAATAGACATGTTAAGACATCATTTCGATGTGTAACTGATTTCACGTTTTGGATCAATGAATTGGCACATCTCTGGATTATTTTAATTGGGGTTGCCGTCAAATCTTAAATCTACACGAATAAACCAGCTACAATTGATGCCTTAGAAGCAAACATTATTCTCGCTGCTATTGGCTATACCAGGCGCGGCCAACCCAAATGATCTTGCGGGCCACTTTGGAAATGCATCATAACTCCGCGGGCCACATATAAATTTATATATCCCCATATTAGATTTAGATACACTATAGACATTTTTTTGGAGTCCAAAATTGAAACATAATGTGTTATTATTATTGTGTTTACTATTATTCTTATTTGTGAACATAGATAATATAATAATAATGATACTAAACGTAGATTGTAAAGAAAAGGATATTTATTTTACTAGTGCGATGTTTGTTTCTCCACTCTTTACTTAGATTTTGCAAATCGATCTCAATTTAGATATTTGCACATCGTAATTGGTGTTGCAGGTTAGCGTCCGTTATGTTTGAGCGTGTTTTGTGGTTGGTCAATTTCATTTTCGAAAAAAACGATTCGTAAGTTGAACCAAAAGCGCTAACAACTTTTTGTGCCAGATTCCTCAAATTTGAAGACGTACTGTTTGCCGAGATAGACTTGGATTCGAAAAAAGTTTACTTTTATCAGGCAAAATATCCTTCACAAATATCCTTACTGCAGCCACAGCACACAAAACGAAACCAAATTTTCACTTGAAACTGAGAGTCTGCTCTGCTCTGCTATCAACAATCAACTGTGCACGCGCATCATGAATTCGCAGAATATAATTTATTTATTCTTCGAACTCATAACTGCAAACTCATGAATAAAACTGGCAATATCTGCCCTATATTCGCAAGAATATTATTTTAAAATCAAAGTAAATTTTTTCTCATAATTTCGACAGTTAATTTTTGAATATATGGATGCACAAATAATGTATTTTCTTAATACATTGGTTTTCACTACTTTGGCCATTATAAAATAAATATATTTTGTAAAAGTGTGATGAATCTCGGGAGCCAGAAAAATGTTCTGGCGGGCCACATGTGGCCCGCGAGAGGCCGGTTGGCCGTGCCTGGGCTATACGATTCTAATCGTACAAGCTCGAACAAGTGGTTCAAAATTTGGACCTATAGAATAGACTACCTAAAGCGTAGCAGCGACCATCATTTGAAATACATAATCTTGGAAAAAAAATAAATCATTTATATCGATTGTTCTTTATCGGTTCTTAATATTGTCTTCACCACATTCAGCCTCATAATGAATGTCACCCGTTAAATTCATCCCTATTTTCATATTATTTTATTTTTTTTAGACAATTTTCATAAAATTTACCTTTTTGTCCATAACATTCTAGCATCAAATCTTTTTGTGAATCAGATGCTCTTTGCATACAAACAACAGCTAACCATGAACATTTATTTTCTTGTATATCAGTACCAATTTTACCAGTTATCGCTGGGTCACCGAAACAATCAATGAAATCATCTTGAACTTGATAAAAATGTCCCATTTCTAATAATATTGTTTTCGTTTGACGGAATGCTTCTGGATCTGTAAAACTAAATAATAATAATAATAATAATTAATTGAATGAACAATTCTTTTTATTTTTTTTATTTAATTTAAAATATATTTACCCAGATAAATGCATTGCCAAAGCAACTGGAAGATAAAATGTATAAAATGCAGTCTTATTTGATACAATTGCTTTATATTTGTCCATTGTAAAACTTGTACAATCTTTATTTGCTGTTTGTAAATCTAAATTTTGTCCTAACGTTGTAATAAATACGACCTGAAAGTTAATTTAAATATTTTTTTATTGGATTTGGAATGTTTTTATATATTGTGTGTGCCGTCCTTACGTCATGAAACAATTCCAACAATTTAACATAATAATCTGTATGACTAAAATATTTCTTTAATAAATAATATATTCCATTTTCGATCATAATTCCATCATTTATTGCTGCTAAACCAACATCCTCTAATTTATGCCAACATGGTTGTCCACGACGTGTTTCACTACTATCCATAACATCATCAGTTATCAGGAACATGCTTTGTAACTATAAAGAAAAGAAAAGAAGATAAGATGAGCATTAATAGTTTTCTTACGGGCTTCAAAATATCATATTTAAAAAGTAAACTGCTTTAAAAACTTCCTTTTAGTCTCGAACTGTATACAAAAGTTTCCACGCTTCAAAAATGATTAAAAGAAAATATACTTTGTTAAATGAAAGAAAGATCTTTAAAGATTTTTATCGAAGGAAAACAAATTTCATAGAAAATGACTTGAATAAGAATCGAACTCAATACCCGGACGTAATCCCAAACAGTATTCTTCAGTTTTTGATATCAATCATTTCCTTATACGATATTATCATGTTAATATTCACGACTGACCATTTTACTAACTAGCTTCTTATAAGGGGCTAGCACTATGACGAAAAACGTTAACGTCGCAATTTATTTTTGATGTGCGGGAATTAAAAGAAGTCGTCGGGTGCCAATTCAGGACTATACGATTATCGACATTTTGAGTACTCAAGAAGTCACTTTTTCGAGAAAATGAGAGCTCGTATCGTCACGCTAGCGAATGATCCGTATTCGGCGGTTGGTTTTCCTTATTTCTCCGAAGACTTTTGGCAAACAAATGATGGTGTACTATTCAGAATTGACCGTTCTACTTTGGACCAATAGTACTATTGCGACATGTCCAGTTTTTCCGAAAAAAAAGGCGATGATTTACTTCATGTGCGAATAATTTTCGTTGGAATAGGCTAATTTTGAAAAACCCACACAGTGGACTCGTGTCACCTGTCACGATGTCATAGATATGTTTTGAAATACCGTGATCGTATTTACAATAGAGACGTCAGTTGCCACATGGCAGCGTTGTCCAATCCCGAAATATAGAAAACAACCTACGTAATAAACACGCCGAAGATTTTATATCATTGAAATTAAAACATTTTTAATATATTCCCAATATAACTTGGATACTACCAAAATTTAACATGAAATCACAGAGATGGGAACAGAGGAACTAATACTATATGTATTAATTTTTTGTTCCATGTGCTTTCCTATTCTTTTTTCAACAAAATTCCTTCTCCCTCTTCTTGATACATTTTGCCTTTGAAAACTTTGACCGTGCTCTTTTGCACTTATTCTAAGACATTTTTTTTTTTTTGATCTTGTTTTGTTTGGTACTTTAAAATTATTCAGACATTGTTTGGGGTAATATATTACAATGAAGATCGCATCCCATTTAATCATTTAGTGGAGTACTATATTGAAATTATTATGAAGAGGTTGTAATGCGATAAATCACACACACACACAGAGTGTAAATTTAGACCGATCAATACTTATGTAACCTGAGCACCGAACTGATGCCACATTTACATAAGAAATGATGAGTCTGTTTCTTCTTTATTTTGTGATTTAATGCAATAATTAAGATATGCTTTTGTAGTAAAGAAAAAAAAATCATGGGACATCTGTTTTTATGATCATAATTACATAATTACATCATCTGATAAATAATCTCTTAAACATGATAAAAGAACATTGTAAATATTTATTTTTAAAATAATAATATTGTTAAAAGTTTATTATTATTAAAAAAGAAGAGATATTTGATAAACAAATTAACAAAAAGATTAAAATCATAAAAAAGAGGTATTTTCAAGGTGCGAGAACGCGAGATTTTTGCTTGACGTCAGAGGCCTTTCTATTCGTAAAATAAATAAACAAAATTTTTACAATACAAAATGATAATAAAAAAAACTGTTTGTTAAATATAAATATTTTTAAAAATATTGTAAATTCATTTTTAAACAATTAATAATAAACTAAAAAGTTCTTACCATTTCAACGCACCAACCCAAGTATTGTGCTAATCTGATATTTTCTGGTGTCAATTGTGTTTTATCAACGAGCTGTTTAAATGTTAATACTGTTGCTAAACCACGATTCTTTTTACCTCGTGGTACATTATATTGTAAAGACTAAAGAGATAAAAAATAAACATCAACACAACATTTTTTTTTTAGTGTTAAATAATAAAATAAATACCTTTGCAAACCATTTTGCAGCTATTTTTGTATCATGTTTGCTTGCTTTTTCAGTTAGATCTCGAACTAAATCTAATAAAAAAAAATATAAAATAAATAAATATAAAAAGTGTTAATCAATACGTAGGTTGCCTTCTATATTTCGGAAGTGCTGCCATGTGACGTCTCTATCGTAAAGTTTGATATTTCTGACGATATATGTACTCAGAACGTTTTTACGTACGAGCGCTATTTGTGTTGTTTACAGTAAACTTGAAAAATCCATCTCAGCCAAAAAATGGATACGAAGCACTTCGAAACAAATGATCGCCTTTTTTTTCGGAAAAAACTGGACATGTCGCAATAGTACTATTGATCCAAAGTAGAACTGTCAATTCTGAGTAGTACACAACCATTTGTTTGCCAGAAGTCTTCGGAGAAATGAAGAGGAATCATTCTCCACCATGACAACGCGAACTCTCACTCATCGTCTCGAACAAGTGACTTTTTGAGCACTTAAAACGTCAATTTGATGGGTCATCCGTCGTATAGTCCCGACTTGGCTACCAATAAATTCTTTTTATTCCCGCACATTAAAAATAAATTGCGAAGTTAACGTTTTTCGTCGACACCTGAAGAAGCGATCGATGTGTTCAAAATGCATATTTGGGAGGTACCTCAATCGAAGTGGAAAAGATCCTTCGCAAATTGGGTTCAAACGCATGCAAAAGTGGTATTAATCTTCATGGAGAATATTTAGAAAAACAGTAACTCCATTTTCGCTGATAAATATTTGTTTTTATTCTCCAATCCCGAAATATAAAAGGCAACCTTCGTATATTTATGAAAACTTATTATACCTGGAAATACGGCCATAAATTCACGACTATCATCTTTCGATACGGTTGTACGAGCAGCAATCGGAATTGAATGATGTAAAGTTGATAAAGTTCTAAAAGAAAAGAAAAAAAAAACAATTTAATTAACACAGTAATTAAATATATTTAATTAGTTTTTTAGCATTTTTAATTTAATCATAATTTTAATAAATAAATAAATAAAATAAAACCAGTCAAATCTTCGCATTAATTTTTGGCAAAAAAATTATTATCAATTAGTTTTTATAGGGACCTTAATTTTTAGAGAAATAGGCGACCTTTCAATTTTTATTGGAAAACATTAAAAAAATAGACAACAATATGTTCTAGGTTTACATAATGAGCACAAATCTTGAATAAAAGTACTACACAGAAGAAAAGTTCAGTAAAATCTGAACTATATAAAAAACGTTCCATTGGAACTCCTTCAACTTTTATTGAATCAACAAAATGGTTTTTGTTATCGAGCCATTATCTCGAGTGAATTTTTAAATTACTTTAGTCTCTTTACAAGGATTTGAAACAACATCAGAAAGTAATCTCATCAGCATCACAGCAATTTCCGAATTGTTAAGGTTTCTCTATTTTAAGCCTCCCGCAAATCCATGCAAATCGAGACATATTCCTATATCTTTTCAGGCCTATGCTTGAATTTACATTCCAAGTTTCATGAAAATCCGACTACTATTGCCCGGAATTAAGGAAGTTTTTATATACAATATCTCTTAGATATGTGTCTGATGTGTCTGTCCTTATTATATCAATCGCCTGAAAATATGCAATTTCCTTTTCTTTCTGGCACAGTAGAAAGAGCTCTTGTTGCCTGTGTTGTGAATGGAGTTATAAATCCTTCTACACATCCCACCCTGTGTTCTAGAACAAGAAATCTTACAAGTTTCTTAAAAAAAAAAATAATCTCTGATAGTGAAACTTTGAAATCATTCCAAAAACAAAAAGAAAGTACAATAAAATTTAATTTAAAATACTTTTTAGAAATTGTGTCATTATTCAGTTTGATTTCTTAAATTTAATTAAAGAAAGACATAAAAACATATAATAACTGAAAATCGGCCTATAACCGATTTTTTGATGCCCTATAACAGAAATGGGACAGAAAAATTGTCAAAATTAACAATATTTCAAAGTTTTTTCTTCATAGATTTGTATCCTCTTTTCCAAATTTCCTCTAACTCACAGGTATGCTAGAGCCTAATAGCATAAATCTAATTTTGAAATTTTATTCAAATCGATGTATTAGTTTATCAAGTGTATTTGAAAAACTAATAATCCTCGGATTATTTCTTTCTCCACTATTCTTGGACCGATTTTACTCAAATTTAACATGCTATCATCTATTTATGTAGTTAACCAATATAATTAATTTAAACAAAACTACTTTACAAATTTTTCAATTAAATCCGAAAAACTACATAAAAAAAAGAAGACAAAACTTTCTAGTCACCCTTGTTTCTGCCTAATAACTTCGCTCCTCCTCGATCGATTTTGCTGAAATGCAATATCAAATCCAGTTAAGGAATATTCAACTTACATTCTAAATTTCAACCAAATCGGATAACGCGTTTTTGAGTTAGACAAACGGACGGACGTGCATAAATCGATATAACTTTTACATTCTCTACACAACCATACTCTTGAAACCACCTTTCTATGTACGATGATTATTTCAATGTGTTACAGACTTAGTGACAAAACTAATATACCTTCAACAAGCCTGGGCATTCACATAAATGCCCGGGCTTTTCTAGAACCAGACTTGCTACACTGGGCTAGCTAACTTGGACCTAACTACGGAGCTGATCTTCATTAGAAAAACAAACCGGTTCGGGGAAGAGACCTTGCCTCTCAACCAACTTTTTTAGGAGGAGGCATAGTGGGCTAGTAAGACCTACATGCTAAGACTCGCAACTGTACGCGCCTCTCCAATACAATATACCCTCTGGTTAAGTACCTTACACCATAGGACATAAAATATATATCAAGAAATTTCTGCTCACGAGATGAAATCATGGAAAATCATTGAATAACATTTATTTTGAAAATTGTACAACAAAAACAACAACCATGAAAATTGATTAGATTTCAAATTAAGAAATGTTTTGATAATTATTTTGTAATTTTTCTTAATCAATATTTTTTTTATTTGTAATCAAAATTGTTTTCTATTTTTAAAAAACGGCTTACTAAGAATTCCCACAAGCAAGATTTTTATTATCACGATGAACTTAATTCATTATTTATTAATTATCAATTTATTTATAAATTTTATAGAAGGTTTTTTGCATCAATAAGTAGAAAAAAAACAACTCGTTTTATTTGCTCTGATAACGCAATTGAAAACGTTGTTTATGCGTGGGTCTCTCGTGACCATATTCTCTTCTTCTGATAAGAATATGGATTTTATATCAATTTAATAATAAAGAATATATAAATGTAATTATAAATGATAAAGTCAGTCAATATGTAAATTCCCTTCATGTTAAAATATATGAATTTTCATTATCATAGAAATAGGAGAGAGATTAGTGTATGGACTTGTATCATTTTCATGGAATAGTCAAGCTTCGCTCGCATACAATGTGTTCTAAGGTGGTAGAGGAATGTGTGACTAAATCAAACATGTTAGGCACAAATAACAAAGTTACTATATACTGAATACCAGGGCATAATATGAGTATCGAGAACAACGAAGAAGCCGATATAAACTGTCCAAGCAAGGGACAGGAACACATTTTCATAGGATCAGAACTCTTCTCTTCGAACGAAGAAAGAGGTGACTAAAAGAAGCAAACACTGAGAAATACAACCAGGGCTAAGGCAGGCCAAAGATCTCCTTGGGCAATACAACCCGAAGAGATTCGAAGCCTTTATTAACACTAATAAGAAAAATAATAAAAAAAAACTGACAGGAATATTTACGAGACATTGCAGACTCAAAGCATACTTTAAAAAGCTAGAACTTAAACTAGATAGCACCTGCATATTCTCTCCGCCTGTGAAGCACTACTCCGTAGGAGGAGGAAACACCTAGAGGCGTAGTACTTCTCCAAATCAATCAAAGATTGATCAGTCAAAAGATCGATTCGAAAAGATCGATTTTCATATTAATTTAAGAAATCTTGCTTGATAACTTATTTATAAGGATGATAAGAAAATTACGAGGTCGGTTATGTAAGGTTCATGATCTAGTATAGACATAATTGTTTAATTGGTTCATGGCATTCCGCCAGATTCGTCAATATCTTATCAAAATAAGTATTTACAGGAGCTATGACCTCATTTGATAAAAATTTTGAATCAAAATCATATCGATCCTATGATAATACTTTTCGATACAGGTTTAGTCTTAATCGAATCTGGATCAAAAGTAGTCGGGTCTTATAATCGACTGGATAACTGCTAAGGAAACGTGCTAAAAGACTAGGATTTGTACAAAACGATTTATACAGATACTTTAGAGGCTTAGATGTGGCTAAAGATATCATATATATCTTGTGTCAATGCTGAGCTCTTTCTCGAACTAGCAGCAATACCATTCTGGACAGCTGCTTCTTTGAAAACTTTCAATTAGTCGGTAATTTTGAGAAAATCAATGAGGAATAGAATACCCATCATCTTGCCAGATAATTCTTAGTTTCGTAGTGATCAAAATGGGCCCATAAAATGCCTAGTATTGTGCGCAAATATCCTTACTCTACCCAACTTCTCACATTGATCAGTCATGACCGTCAGTCGTGTTTGACAGAAACCTGATTGTTGCTCACGAAACTTTTGAATAATTATTAAGTGTGACTCTGACAAGACCACCATCAGTTTTTACATTCACACTGGTCAGTTTTCTGTCTCTTAGTTGCTCAAAATACTGATGGAAAAATTAATCAAGTCCTACACTTAACCTAACCTTATAGTCTTAATCGAATTAGATGATTCCATTCTTGGATCTTTTATAAAAATTCCGACGATATACACAAGTCTCTCCTATATAACTAAATATAAATAATATCATCAATCAGGTGCATGTACAATGTTCCCAAAAAATTAAAGAAAGAAAACTCGAATTGAATTGAATTTTTCCAATATTTGAATAAATAAGATAACACAGAAAATTTTACACAAATAAAGAAGGTCTGGGAATTTCTTTCAGATCACTTAAAAATGAGTAACAAGTTTTTTTTTGTTTTTGGAAAAACAACAAACGAAAAATACGGAATTTTTAATTTTGTAAAATAAAACAAAACTACACAAACATTGGGCGCCTCTCTCATACATTGTATTCCATCCAATACGCACTTATTCCCCGATTTACACTGAAGATATGTGCCTCAGAAGAAAACCGTGTAAACGTGAAAACGTACAAGAAAAAGTGGTCACAGAAAACCATGTTTATCGGTGAAATCGTGTAAATCGAATGCCGTGTAAATCAAAGATTTGGTGTTTATATATATTTCTTGTTTCTTTTGGAGAATATGAATTCCAAAGTTGAACACAAATTCCAGCCCATTTGAAAAAAAGTATGACATATTAAAACAAAACAAAAAAAAAAAAAAACATTTAAACGTAACATAAAATCGGCCTAAAGCCGATATGGTAGAAATGGGACTCGTAGTTAACAAATCTATCTAGTTCAATTAATTAAATCTCGAGAAAGAGAAACCAAAAATACTAATATTTCAAAGGTTTTTCTCCATAACTTCGTTTCGTCTTCTTCAAATCTGCTCTAATTTGCAGGTAGGCTGGGGCCTAATAGCATAAACACCTTCATAAAAACTTTATGAAGAGGCTTATTCTTCCTTATGACTATTTCTTTCTCCACTATCCGTGGACCGATTTCACTGAAATTTAACATGGTATCGCCTATTTATGTAGTCAACCCAAGTAAATAATTTAAACAAAATTGATTCACAAATTTTCATATTAAATCCGAAAAACCATAAACAAAAAAACGTCAAAACTTTCTGGTCATCTTAGTTTTTGCTTAATAACTTCGCTCCATCTCGATGGGTTTTGCTAAAACGCAATACCAAACCGAAAGTTAAGGAAGAACCAACTTACATTGTAAATTTCATCAAAATCGGATAACACGTTTTTGAGTCATCTTGTATACGGACATACATAAGACATACATAAATCGATATAACTTTTGATTCTCTACTACGATGATTATTTCGATGTTTTACGCACTTAGTGACAAAAAACTAATATACCCTCTGGTAGTACCTTCTACCATAGGGCATAAAAATACGTTAAAATAGGTGCGCATATCACCTTTCTGCGCATATTAAAAGCGCGGTTATCGTAACAGTTTTCTTTTCTTTTTTTTTTCTCCATATCTTATAAATATCTTAAAAATAGATACCGTTTTTATTGTAAAAAGGCCGACAGCAACAGCAAAAGCCGGTATTTTATCGTACTATCATTTTCTTGTGTTTTTGTTGTTATTTTGAAATTTTCAAAATAATATTACTATATTTTTTTTTTTTTGGAAGACTCCAAAAGATGCCATCGAACTTTCCAAAATACAAAAAAATAAAGATAACTATACTGCAAAATTTCGATAGGAACTTCTATACATATGTTACATATCGATTAAATTATTTTATTCAAGAAAACTTTTATTCAAAATCCATCGGAATGTGTAATCGGATAGATTCCATGGATTTTCAGACATTTATTTTAAGACTAGGTTTTTTTAGGGTGTTCTCCTACTGCACTACTGTACCATATCATCTTTAGTGCAGTAGTTCCCATTCTAGAGCACCTCCCTCAGACCTATTTTTAGTATCCAGAGTGGGCTAATTGAGGAGAAGCAGTATGCCCCATAGATATTTCATCCTCCTACGGAATAGTACTTCATAGTCGGATAGAATATGTATTGGAGTATCTTTGTCCACCTTGCAGAATCTGCAGGTGCTATCTAGTTAAAGTCCTATTATTTTACGGTGTGCTTTGGAACCGCAGTGTCCAATTAGTATTGCTGTAAAGTACTCTTATATTCTTCTTATTAGTGCTAATAAAGGCTTTGAATCTCTTGGAATTGTATTCCTCGAGGATATCTTTGGGTTGCCTTAGATCTGGCTGTATTTCGCAGTGTTTAATTCTTTCTGCCACCTCTTCTTCCGTTAAAATTTCTCGGATTATATGTGGTCCGATGCAACAGAATTTTTTCGGACATAATTGTTCTTTCATTGGAAAACTAACCTTCATTGAAATTAGTCCATAAATATTGTTACAGTAACCTGTAAATTAAAAGCACTATTGTTTGTGCAGCTACTCGAAGTTTTCGGCCCACACTTCTGATAGAATGGTTCTCACATATGGAAAAAAATTATACTTCTACCAATTTTCATTCAAATCAATTTTGCATACAACAGACGGGTCGGGCAGACAGACAGACAGACAGACAGACAGACAGACAGACAGACAGACAGACAGACAGACAGACAGACAGACAGACAGACCGATAATCATATGGGATAAGACACTGCTTGTAAACGATTTATAATCTTCTTATATACTTTGTATAGAAGAAGTTAAGAAGTTAAGACGAAAAATTGTTTACACAACAAAACTAACAATTTTTCTGTGTATTTAAGAAATAAAAATTGATTACAAATTTTTACGCGCAGTTTTTCCAATTAAAGACTTTATGCAAAAATCAAGGTCAATTTTGGAAAAAAAAAGCGTGAACTGCGCATTTAGAAATTATCATCAATATTGTTTTTTTTTTTTTAATTGAATTGTTCTGAATATTTTACACAATGTATGTATTTGTTAGTTGAACCTGCGTTTTACAAATCTCTACGGAACCTTAGCCACCCAAAAAGACATTTTCAGTATCCGGCACGTGTCCAGCTACTACTTATTAACATATTGTTGCCAATAGTGACAGCAGAAATGTGCCAGCCAACTATAAAAAAAATACTAATTGGGTACAACAGCTCTAAACAACAAACGTTCATGAATTCATATTAAAACATATAAAAGTAACTTGAAAATAAGTTAGTCCGAAAAAAAAATTAATTTAAGACCTGGTGCTCCTTCAATATTCCACAGAAATTAGTTGCTGTATAGGAAAATTATATCTGATGATTTTAGTTTTTAGTTTTAGTTAATTAGAAGGACAAGTAATGTTATAGGTCTGCCTTAAGCTCAATCTCCAAACAGCCGACATCCTATTCTGACGGGAAAAATTAAAAAACTAGAAAGATTATTGTTAGAGTATGGTACCCGCAGATGAAGTGTCATATAAATCAGATAAACATGTTCATCTGTTTTTTAAAGGGAATCATTTGCAGATCGAAAATCAGTTGGAGAAATCAGAAATGCAGAAGCCGACAAAATTTGTAGGATGATTGTTTTCTCCCTTTCTGTTTAACCAATCTTTGTATAGTGTAATCCCATACTTGCATAAGAAGTAGAATGTCGGCTGTGTGGAGATGGGCCTTTATATGTCGCCAGATTTTCAGTTTCTTCCCATGGTGGAAGCTTTGAAAAGCTGAAACGTATGCATCATCTTTGCTGATGAACCAATTCGATCCTTTGGTTGTGATTTTTATATAATAGGGAGATGACCAAACAACACTTATATATTTGAGAATGTAACGAATCTTCTATCGTGCTGCTACATGTGGATTTCCTATATAATTAATTCTTATTGCCTTATTTAGCATACACCCAATATTTAAATTTCTGCGCTTAACCAAATTATCTTTCATTTATAAGAATCTCCCAAATATTGAAAAAAAATCTATCATTAGTCAAAAATACCAAATCGAAAATAACAAAGCAAATTTGTCCTAAATATCTATATTTAAAACGTGAGTACATTGAACTTGAGAACATTTTCCTGGGATCATAAACTCTTCCGGATTTTATTCACAATTTGATAATGAACGATGAGAAGCCCATTTCCAATTAAATGACTTCGTAAGCAAGCAGAATTGCAGGATATGAACTACAGAGAATCCAAGAACAGTTCATCAACGACAATTACACCCACTTAAGTATACTCTTTGGTGCAAAGTATCGTCTGGGAGGATCATTGGCTTATATTTCTTCGAAAATGAAGACGACGATGTTACAGTTTTCATCAATAGTAGTGTTCAATATCGGATGATGTTGGAAACATTTCTAAGACCAGCTGTAGAAAACCATCTAACCCTTTGGTTCAAACAAGATGGAACCACAGAGAATACTACAAGGGACTCAATGGGACTTTTTTAAGGAATGCCACAATGTTAATTTTGTTGTATACAAAAAATATTTATATTTAAAACGTAGTACATTGAACTTGAGAACATTTTCTTGGCATCATAAAACTCTTCCGGACTTTATAATAAATAAAGACTAAAAAATAACTAATTTGTTAATTTGTGTATTATAAAAAAAATTGAAGGAAGGTAAGTGTGCTGTAGTCCTTAAGAAGACAATCAAGCTTACAAGAATACTATTTATTATAGAAAATTGATATTAGTTGCCCAATAATTGCGAAAAAAAACACTATTAGGAGAAACTTTATTCAATAAATCTAATCTAAATCAATTTTCTACCTCATTATCATTTTTAATCTTAAGGCTAAAAATATTCTTATAAATTATTCAATATTATAATTTATATAAATAAAATGTGAAGTATTGCGTTTAAATATAACTTTCGAAACACGTCATACAAAAAGGTCGAGGTGGGTTATCATAGAACAAGATTTCGGTTTATTTAATAATAATCTGAAATAATGACCTATCATAATGGGAGATCAACAGAAGAACATAAAAAAAACAAGAAGATCATAGAGGGAAGAACTAGATCAGAGGAGTTAAAGAATTATTATAAAATTCAATAAGATCCTTAAATAGGATCATTTCAATAGAATATATAGATGGTAACAAATAAGTTTAGAAGAAAATTTGATCCTCTTCCAATATGTGATCTACCTGAAAGTCGAAGATCTATCATTCTCTAGAACATTGATCTACCATTCCAATACATTTGTCCACCATTCAATATAAATTGTTAAATGGGAATAGCGAGTAACGGAGTGTAATATAGCGAGTAGCGAAGTGTAATGCAGCGAGTATGCATGAGATCAGTAATAATAATATAATACTGGAATGAAAACAACTTGGTAGGTTCACACGTATTGGAAGAGCACCGAAAGGAAAACGATGAAAAACCTTAATTTGAAAAAAATCATAAGTGATCTTCAGAGTCGGAAGATCACAAGAAAATTAAAAGAAGAAAACAAGGTTGGTGATTACTCGAAATGATCGCTGATTTTTATGATCACAAGAAATCCGATAGAATTATCAAATGAAAAAATTATCAACTTGTATAGTAAAATATCTGATTCCCGGAAATTCGATTACGTACAATTTAACTGAGCAAAATTCGACTCGGACAATTCGACTAGGGAACTTATGCACGAGTTAAATACATTGAATTGCTCCCTAGTCGAATTCTGCACTGAGTTGATCTTATCTTTGTGACTAGAAATTATCGAGTATTATTCCGATCTGCAAAATCTTAAGGTCGAAACAGAATGACGGATCCACGACGGATTCATGACGCATTAAAATTTTAAATACATACGTTTTCAATTAGACTACACAGATCGCGACGGATTCACGACGGACTATTTTTAAAATAATCTGAAAACCAAAAGTGTGGAATCCGTTGTAGATACGTCATTCTGTTTCCACTATTACTCCTACATAGCTACATCCGGTGTCCCACAAAGTAGTAGATTTTTGTATTCCTTCTTTTTTTTGTGGGACACATATTTCTCTTTGATTCCGCGCTCTGATCCCTTTGAAATTCTATGTTACCTTGGGCCCTATTATGGAATACGATCGTAATCGTATCGTAAACGTAAGGTGTGTTGTTAATGGAAAACAATAACAACAACACGCCTTATGTTAAAGTTACGATTACGACCGTATTCCATAAGGCCCCTTGTTTTTTTTTGTTTCCGCGAATGGAATTGTCCAAGTCGAATTGTGCCAAGTTAAATTGTGCCTTAGTCGAATTACAGCAGTCGAATCGGTCGATCAACAACATATCTCAATCGAATCATAAGCATATGATCATGACGTATACATATACCAAATATCGAGGATCATTAAAACTTTTGATCAGTTCAGAAGATCTTTAAAAAAAACCCATTAGAAAATCAATCAATCGATCATTTAAATAATGCAGGAGGATGATCTCTGAATAATCAATAAAAACGATGTTAAAAAGAAGAAATGTCATTGAAATCAACAATTTTATTACCAATTATGAATTCCAAATTGCAATTAGGAAATGTCGTCGTTTATTGAAAAAAATCATACGACTTTTATTTTTTTGTATGAAGAAACCGTTCAAGATTTAATGAACACAATATTAATGTGTGATCTCTCTCCAAGGGGGTGACTCTTTGTTACTTTAAAACTAGGGTGTTGTCACGTAAGACAAGAAAGCGTGACAAAAATCTCATTTTTTTAAAAATAAATAAGTAATAAATAATCTCATAAAGAAACAAAAAGTTTATTTAGTAATACTAATATTGAATGCTCTCCGATTTTTAGCAAACATCAAAACGCTTAGCTCAGAAAATTGAACTTTAATCCTCATTTAAATCAAGAATTTTGAAATCTTTTGAGTCATCATAATTCCTATAAAAGGATAGGGTATTTATTTATCTCATTTCAGATTATTTAAACAGATTTTCTTTAAGGAAAATTTATTCAATAATGCGAGACTTCTCAAACTGTAGACCTCGGGGGTCACTTTACAGTATAGAAAATCCATTATTTTTATGCCCTATAGTAGGTACTATCAGAGAGATGGTATATTAGTTTTGTCACTATATTTTTAACACAGTAGGTCTGTTTTATTTGCCATACCCTACCCCGGAGCAGGGTAAGTGGCAAATAAAACTGGCAGGAGTAGGAGAAAGCTTTAATCCAAATGTTTGTAGCGCTGCTTAGCAACCATATTGTAATTAAATGAGAAACTTTTAGCTAATACACTTTTTATGATAGAAAACTGAACTAATTCGGGTGCAATAGTTATACCTGCTCTGAAAGTAGTGTAGGATTTGCTCTTTTGTTGTTTTTGTTTTCAATGTAAAAAGTTGCTCTACCCCAGAGCAAGTGGCAAATAAAACAGACCCTATAGAAAGAATGGGTATACCCGTTGTGTGTCCGTTCGTCCGTGTACACAAGATAACTCAAAAACGAGTTATCTGATTTGGATGAAATTTACAATGTAAGTTAATTATTCCTTAACTGAATTTGATATTGCATTTCAGCAAAATCAACCAGCAAAGAGAGAAGTTATTAAGCAAAAACCAGGGTGACCAGAAAGTTTTGTCAATTTTTTTGTTTATGGTTTTTCAGATTTAATTGAAAAATTTGTGAATCAATTTTGTTTAAATTATTTACATGTGTTAACTACATAAATAGACAATACCATGTTAAATTTCAATAAAATCGGTCAATAGATAGTTGACAAAATAAGCCTATTTATAAATTTTTTTCTAATTTCTGCCATCGGGCATCAAAAAATCGGCTATAGCCTATTAAACTATGAATAACAACAATTCATTTTATATATTTATTTAAATAGCCAAAAAAAAAAAGAATGCTAATAATTTAGTCCAGAAAATTAATTCTAAACTTAATGTATTTTGCTTCGAAAAAAAAAAAACTTCATAAGTTAATTTCCAATTCAAAGAATTCTATTTTTAAAAATAGAATTTAGTTTATCTACTAAGTTGATAAAGTTTTATTATTTTTAATATTGTAGAGTTGACTACTACACGTTCCCAGCAAACAATCTTTTTGTGTTATCCTATTTTATCACGAAAAAAAACTTAAAACAACTGATTAGGTTCTGCTGTTGGGAAAATTTGAACTACAAAATAAATATTGTATGGAAAATTTGAGTTTGTTAATTAATATAGATAAAAAACTGCACGTACCTAATTACTGATAACTATATTTTTAGGGAGTTCGTTCAAGTAGCTACGTATACAAAGATATATCAGGCGCTTTCCAGTTCTACGCGTCAAGAACGTAAAATTGAGTTGAATACTAATTATTTAAATACTTGAACTCTGCAAATCGAAAGGAACTACACTGTAAGTACATAAATACCAAATATTTAAGTACTTACACGTAATTGAAGACTGCAAATGGAAGACTACTTGACTTGACTAGAAAAGTGTGGAAATAAAAACCACAGCACCCATTAAAATGTTTATTAGCACACAGAATTTGAACTTGTTTTAATAGTGCCTAGTTGAATAAGAAGGATATTTTTTGGATCTAGAAAGATTAAGTTATCGAAATCTTCTGTGTCGATTAAGATAGAAAAGTTTTATCGATGGAACTATTACTTCGTTTACATGGCAACTTGAAAATTGATTTGAGATCGACTTGAAAATCAATTCGGATTTTTTTTTTAGCTTAACCAGATTGAAAGATTAAAACGTTCCAATATTGGCGGTAACTGCCCTAAACATTCGGGATATCGGTTCATTATTACAATAGTCCGTTCTGTGGTAGGTTATTTTGAAATGTTCCAAAAACTTGGCGTATATTAGTGTTGAGAGATATCTTTTCTAAAAGGAAAGAGGCATTAATAGTGCCATTGACTATTTTGGTAGATGAAAACAATATCAATCACACGACATCGATTTTTTCAAGGAAAATATATCTATCAACTTTAATCTATTTTGATAAGGAGATAACAAGACGGGGTCATTCCAAGGAAGTACCATACCCTCAATGCAAAGCATATGAATCTGCGTTGAACCGACTCCAATCTGATAATATACGAACTTTATGATAAGGCGACCAAACTTGTGACTACTGCCATATTTCAGAGTAGATCTAAACAAGGTGATGAACAGGGATTTAATAATGTGAGGATCTAAAAACTCTTTTTAGACCAGAGTTTATTAAATCCCAATAAATTTGAAATTGACTTCAAATTGGCATATTTTTGAATATGCTTTTCAAGTCGATCTAATTTTTTTCTGATCGGATCGAACTCAAGTCGTGATCAAGGTTTATATGCACGATTTTTAAATTGAAGTTGACTTCATGTAGAGTAAGTAGATCAAGGCTGTCCAACCCGCGGCCCAAGGCAAGTATCAATGCGGCCCAAAAATATTCAAAGTTACTGAAGGCATGTCCATTTTTCTGAGGAATGATTTGTGTGTTTGCTGCCAAGTGACAAACAACAGAAACAGGACCAGAACAGAAAGCTCTTTCGTTATGTAGTAAATTCGCTTTCTGTTTGCGTTGCTTGCTCAGCTACACTGTTCTGTTGTTTGTCACCTGGTGGCTTGAGTGAAGAATGAAACATACTAAGTGTAAAATTAGAACCAACATGTTGGATGAACACCTTTAGAACTGCCTGAGAATTTCAACCACGTCAATCGAACCAGAGATATTGACGGTTTAGTTTCTCAACTTCAATGCCAAGTATCACATTCATTTTATGATATGGATTTATACATAGTAATATACTTGTGGCCTAAAACACCATGTCTTCTTCCAATGTGGCCCAGGGAAACAAAAAGGTTGGACACCTTTGAATTGGATCATGTAAACGAAATAAATGATTATAACAAATTTTGAAATTAACTAAATCTAGATCCAAGTTGTTTGCTGGGTGTACCACATTCTAAACAAGAAATATAAGAATAAATTGATTCCCATTTTACCGGGTTTTCAAACAAGCAAAAAAAAAAAAAACAAAACACGCGTGTATCTTAAAAACTGGAATTCATTTCTAAACTTGTTTATTTTTATACTTTTTTGTTAAGCGAATCACGAAGTTGAATTTTATGATTTTTCAATTTTATTGCATATTAATGAAGCAAAATGCAATTTTTTTTTTTGAATAAATTGTTATTTATATTTAAATAAGAAATCATTTCTTAGCATCGTGTTTTTATTTAATAAATGCGCTTCCAAAACTATTGTGATAAGAGAATATCACATCATCACCACCCAAAAAAAAATTTTTTGACAAAATGGGGGCACATTTTTGTGTATGTTTCGATTAGTTTTTTTTTTATTGGAAAACTAGTAATAATTTCTTAAGTTTCTTGTTGCTAGGAAAAGATATTTTGTATTATTTCTAAAAAGAAAAAATAAAAAAAAGAGTTTCTTAACCGGAATACAAAGAAAACAAGCATAAATTTTCCAGAAGCAAATCTCTCAGACTTGGCCTACGTGATCAAACTCATTACCGGAGAAGAAGAAAAACAAATGTGTACGCACTGAGCAAAGGAGTTTTGTTTTCCAGTTTTTCTTCTTCATACAGAAAAGGGTTTAGTTATTACGCAATTTAATAATATTTACAATAAATTAAAAGAAGAAAAATCTCTCACCTTGTTGTTTTCTTTAATTTTTGTTGATGACTTAATTCATTTGGTAAGTATTTTTCACGTTTCGTTATTTGATCAGAATTTTGAACATTTTCACTTGTTGAGATTGTTTTAAATGTTGTTAAACTTTCAACAAAACTTAATGGTTTTATTGTTTGTTGAAAATTTAATTTACGAATTAATGAAAACATTGTTTAAATTGGTTTTCTTTTTCACAAAAAATTTTGCAGTAAAAAAATTCTTTTATTTATAAAAAAGAAAGAAAATGTTTATTCGGCTTTTTCGTTGTGTCGTTCTTGTTGCTTGCTTTTTCACCGTTTTTTTCTGTTATTTAATAATTTAAAAGATTTTATAAAACCAAAAACAGAACATTTCTTAAAGAAATTTCGTTTTTTTTTTTTATATTTTCCTACTTTTTTTTTTTTTTATTTGCGGTACAAAAAAACTTTGCTTTTTTTTTGTTTTAAATAATTTTTTTTTTTCTTAATAATTCAAGAAACAACTTATTTGTATCAGAGCTCAACTTAAACTGAAAAATGGAAATTATTTTTCACCACAAAATATCTCTCATTTTTATTTTTATTTCGTCGAATGCAAAAACAAAAAGTTTGCTGTTTTTATTTTTCTTTCAAACAAAAAAAGCTGTCAACTAAAAACCGCACGTAATAAACGACGAATACATATATTCGAATATTAACCCACACAAATCTATTTCCATATATAAATACATGTTTCATTTCCATTTTGTTCCATTTCGTTTTGTTTACATTTTTGTTTTTTTTTTCGTTGTTCTTTGTAATAATACCAACATAACAATATTCTAATTGCGATTTAATTATTTTAAAAATAATTATTTTTTTGAATTTTAAATTATTCAAATTAATATTAAATAAATAATGAAATAATTGAAATTATTATAATTTATTATTTAAAAAAAAAAAATTATTAATAAATTGTTTACAAAAGAAAATAAATATGTTTTCTAGATTGTGAAAAAGTTGACGTGTTTTTAAATTCGATGTAAACCAATTTAATTAAAATTTTGTATGTATTTTGTGCGTTTTTTTTTTAATTTATAATTTATAATTATTAATAAAACAGTTTCTTATAACTAAATTCTTACTAATATTGCAATTTCTTCCCATTTCAAACAGCAGCGCCGTACCATCATCGCAAGTGCAATCACACTGGGCCCTATATTTTTGAGAGGCCCCCAAATATGAAATACATTAGAAAAACTTCTCCAAGAGCAAACAAATATCACGAATTGAAAGAAAAAGATGCACAGGGCCCCCAAAAGTTGCAGCACGGCGCTGTCAAACAGGCTGAAGCTGGAGATAAGGGATAAGAATCCTATCAACAAAATAGTCCAGGCAGAAAAGGAAAATAGTATTATTAACACAAGAAATTTAGAAAGAATATTTGAATATAATTAGGTCAGAATATAGAATTTTAGAGGAATTTAAATACTCTTTAGAGAAAGAGTTACAAAATTTAAGTCAATCTATAGAAATACAAGAAAATAATTGATTACAAATTAATAGTTTAATAATTTACAACCAATAACCGCTTTCCTTGGCCAGCAAATCCAATCTAGTCAATAAGTATCCCTCACCGTTTGATTCTACTCAAACTTGGTGCTGTAGGTTTTCCCGTTTTCCGTACTAAATGGGTCCTATCTATATGGTAGAAGTTATCAAGTGATTTTTCGATCCGTTAAGCTACTTCAGGGGTCCCACAAGGTAGTCAATTAGGACCTCTCCTATTTGTCTTAGCTGTAAATGATGTTGATTCCATGGTTAACCACTCGAAAATATTAAACTTTGCTAACGATGTGACTGTTTATAAAGACATATCTAAATCTATTGACTCTCACTATCTCCAGGAGGATTTATATACGGTGTTACAATAATAACCTTTCGTTAAACTGTGATAAATGTGAGATTAACACTTTCTGTAAGAAACGTGATATTACTCACCGTTTGTACGATGTCAATCACATGCCTCTCTGTAGAGTGAGTAGTATTAACAATCAGGATATGTTTTGTAATAGTTAACTCGATTTTAACCTATACATTGACTCATCATTGGTCCATACGCCCAATTCGACTATAGGCTGTATCAATGGTTCCTTAAAGTCCCTTTTATTATTCTAGTAAGACTTATATTAGAATATGCCAGCCAGATGTGGTTTCCCTACAGCAAATCCCAAATCAGTAGGATCGAATCTGTTTAACGAAAATTCGTACGCCATGCATGAAGAGAACTTCCTTGGAATGACCCCTTCCTCCTCCATATAACAATAGGTTGAAATTGATTGGGCGTAATTCTCTGGAAAGGTGGCGTCAGGTGGCTGATTTTGATGCTCCTCTCCTTTTAGACATGATACATTTAAACGTTATTACACGATCTTTGAGGCCCGTGGATATTTTTTAAAAAGAAGCATTACAGGACTGAGTTATGGTAGAAATGAACCAAGATTTCCCAAATGTTGCGTGCTGTTTTTGGCAAAGCAAAATTAAACTAAAAGCAAAAATCGTTAATTCCTAAAAATAAAACCAAATATTTAATATCGTAAAATTTATATCGTAAGACTAGAGATTACGGTATTTGAGATTTGTGTACTAAATTTCTTCTTATTTTTAAGAATAAACAAAATAGTTTTGTTTCATATTTTAATAATTAATTAAAAATAAATAATTATATTTGTTTTTTGTTCTTTTTTTATTATAATTTTTTTCACATATACTAAATACACTCAAATAAAATACAGTAAAATGAGTTATTTTCTTGTTTTGTTTCTTTACTTTTTTTTTATTGGCAAAAACACTTAATTT
Organism: Xylophagus ater; assembly: GCA_963422695.1. NCBI lineage: Eukaryota > Metazoa > Arthropoda > Insecta > Diptera > Xylophagidae > Xylophagus > Xylophagus ater. The sequence continues at coordinate 41,081,794 of OY730484.1, forward strand.
TTAGCACTTTACAAGTACAACATTCAAATTCTTAATTAATTTTCTTGTTTTTAAAATTTTAATTTTTGTTTTCTTTTTTTAACGACGTAGAATATGTTTTATGGCTCGTTTTTCTTGTTAAATATTTTTAATATAATGGAAATATTTTACTCCATTGGAAATGACGAAATGATAATTAAAAACAATGAATAAGCATAGATTAAAACAATAAGGGGCCCTATTATAGAACACGATCGTAATCGTAGCGTTAACGTAAGGCGTATATGGTTTTCCACTAACAACAGCACACCGTATGTTAACGATACGATTACGATCGTATTCCATAATAGGACCACAAGGGTATTTAAGCGTTATCATTTGAAGTCTTGTACTTGTAGCAGAATTGTGCCTTTTGTATCTTACAGGTAGTTTACACAGTTCGAGCTAGCGTACGTAGACAGTAACTGCAGGACAGCTACTGTTATTGTGTAAACGTATTATGCGAGTTACTGTCAATGCGAGTAGGACAGCAGCTGGCATGCGAGCTACTATAAAATTTTTTGTTTTCACTGTCCATTCGTCTTCTCCCACCACACATCACACGACAGTAGCTCGCTGGAAACTGTACTGTGTGAATTACAAGCCAGTGACTGCCAGGCCAGTTTTCAAATCGTTATGTATTATCAATATCTTCTTTTTAAAAAATGTTTTTGAATTTTCATAATGTCTGGAAGTTGGTCCACCCAAGACAATGTAAAATCTATCCAATTATATAAAGAGCAGGAAAACCTGTGAAACAACTTTGATCCTAATTAAAAACAGGGATTTTAGAAATAAAATCTCGGTGTTATGATAGCAACTACAATTTTTCAGACTTCCATTAGAATGCAACGTCTTCCGGGCAGAAATATTGGCAATTCAAAAGGCTGCAGATACATCTGGTCTGGAGAAGATATCCTCCAGAGATATCTCGATCTACTCAGACAGCAAGGCAGCCATGAACGCGCTTAGCTCGGTAGCAGTAAACTCGGGACTAGTCAATGTGTTGAAGACACTATGCAGACACTATGAAAACCGAAAACCATCTCGATTTGCAATGAACAAAAAAAAGAATACATCGAGATTGTGAATTTTTGGCTGAAAAAATAATTTCGAACTTAAAACGTTGAACAAATTTTGTGTTATATCAAAAATTTCAATAAACGAAATCATAAAACGTAATCAACGCAATTTTTTAAAAAATTAAACATTTTAATCCGTAAATTTTATTAATTAATTATTTATTTAAGATTCACTTTTTTGTTTTGTTTTGTTTTGGTTTTTTAATAATAATAATATCCTCCATGAATGAAATAATATAAAGATTACGCTTTCCTATATGTCAAATTGGTATTTTCTGCACATCCTACGTCACACGAGACATGAAATACATTTATGGCATTGAAAATTGACTTGAGATCGACTCAAAACTCAACTTGTGTTGAAATCAGCTTCAATTGTGAACAAAATTTTTACTTTTAAAGCATAGTACAGACACGCGGCTACATGTACGTGTCAACCAGATTGAAAAAACTGAATTTTAAACGTCTGTAGGCTGGTTGGCAAACGGGGTAGATCGAGATGTCGAAAAAATTAAAATTTTTTGATTTTCAAGAGGCGTTATCTTCAAGTCTGTCGACATGTTTGCACGTATGTATGTCGGTTTTCAACTTGTTTGTAAACATCATTGTGAAAGACGGAGCTGTAGTGTTCACATCCATATAAAGTGTGAGTGATTCAAGAGCAAAATTAAGTCTAAAAAATTATCGACAGAGCATTTTGTCGCACTGGTGATTCTTCTAAAATGATGTTTATATACATGTCGATTGACACATGTAGTCAGTGTCTGTGGGTTTCAGGTTGCAGACATATCGATCGACATATATCTAGTCTGTAAGGGACTTTAAGTTATGTTTGGTTTCTTTTATACTCAATTTAAAATTTCCAAGCCGATTTCAAGTCGATCTGGCCTTATATGCATAATTTCAAGTCGATAAGAAAGATTTTTGTGATCGAATCGACTCAATCCGACGATTGAAGTCGATCTGGATTTACATAGACGCCTTTTGGATTGAAGTTGACTTCAAATAGGATCTTGTAAACGTCATAATTGTTTGTATGAAAATAAAAATTCAAAATGACTGACATACGCAATGCGTAATCTTTATATTCTTTCATTCATGAATAATATTTAACTTTCTAAAGCAAAAAAAAAAAACCTTGTTTGTAGAAATAAAAAGAGTTAAACTCCTTTTTTTTTTAAATATATATATTAAAAAATATTCAGACGTTAATTACTTATTTTCTTTTCGAATTAATTCTTTTAATAAGAATTATTAAAAATTAATAAAATTGTATAAAAAACATACATACTTAATTATTTTGTAAAATAAAAAAGAGAAAAAAAAAATAAAATATATTTTTTCGTTTTTTTAAATAAAAATAATAAAAAATAAACACACAAAATATGTTTTTAAAAAATCTCTAAATTTACAAATCTATAATTATAATTATAATTAATATGTCTTAAATATATTTAATTAATAAATGCCTTAAAAATCATTAAAATATTATTTTTCTTCACGAATTAATTTCTTGGTAGACATTTTTTATTTTGTTTTTATAAAATGACAATTTTAGTCTTTCTAAATTTTGGTTTTCTTGATGATGAGGTTTTTTTTTTGGAATGAAGTGTTTTCTAAAACACGTTAAATTCATCATCAAAAAAGAAAAAAAAACTTCTTTGGAAAATACTTTGACTGTTAGAGATGACCGAACGAAAGAAAAGAAGATTCTTTTATGGTAAAAATTGTGGTGTCAGAAGTGGGATAATATTTTGTTCAAACATTTTCAACTAAATAGCTACGTAAACAAGCATAACTTCAGGATATGGACTACGATGACTCCAAGAGCAGTTCATCTATGACAATTTCACCCACTTAAGTGATAAGTTCTTACTGTTTGGTGCAGTGTATCGTCTGGAAGGATTATTGGCCCATATTTCTTCGAAAATGAAGACGGTATTGCAGTTTCCATCAATAGTAGTCAATATCAGACGATGTTGAAAAAATTTTTAGAGCCCAACTGTGGAAAATCATCCAAACCTTTGGTTCCAACAAGATGGAGCCACACCGCATACCGCAAAGGACTCAATTGCTCTTTTATGGAATACCACAGTATTTATTGTAGTACATATAAAGAGTTTCAACTGAGCAGCTGCATTTGTATTAACACTTCAAATATGCTTAATACAAGCAATGCAAGATATCATTCAACATCACATCGAAGAAACGATGAATCTCCACCCAACATGAGTAACATGAGCAAAGAAGAATGGTCCAATGATATCTCCAGTCCAAAATCCGCACAAAACAGTGACACGTTGTGAATACATTTGTTTCTGAACAATCACTCGTGGATTTTCTGAACCACAAATAATATAATTTTGTCGATTAACGAAACCATCAAGATGAAAATGAGCCTCTCATCGCTGAAGATGATTTTATTCGAAATGAACTTGTGATCGAAAAACCCAAAAGAAACCCAGCTCCAACAGATTTAATAATTTTATATAAAATAATATAAATAATAATAAAAATAAATGCTTCCCAAGTAAAGAAATTGGAATTATTTTTAGTAGTAGATTCAGTCCCTTTAAAATTCTTCTTTACTTGAAAATGGTAACTCATAAGAGTTTTTCGAATACTCCATTTTTTAGTATTCTTAATTTGTATGTGAATTCTCGCGAATTAGGAAATTCCGAAATAGGTTTGTATATATTTACTCTTTTTTTATCTACCAAAAAAGATTCTTCTTTTCGTAAACTTTTCCAACTAAAACTAAGACCAGTCAAAGAATCCATTTAGTTATTCTTTTTTCTTAAAATAAAAAATAAAAAAAAAATACATAATCTTATTCGTCAAAAAATAATATCTCTAAAATACGTTTTTGTACAAGTTTTCGTCTTTCACGATTCATTTTTAAAAGTTCCGAAGTGACTAGTTCACCTAATAAATATTCAGAACTTCTCATATGACGATGATGTGAATTATTTTTTTGATACATTGAAAATAGAAAATCAGCCGGATAAATTGCTGGTGCCGGAACACCGCCACCACCACCACCACTACCAACAGCATTATGATGTTCGTTGTTATTTTGTTGATTATGTCCATGATCAAGTTCATCATTATCGTCTTCATCATCATCATCATCTTCTGATGAACTTGAACTTGAATGTATCAATTCAATAAGTGGCCTTTTAATTATTTCAATTGGATCTAAATGTTCAACACCACTACCACCACCAGGTGTTCCGGTTGTTGGTGGTGTCGATGAAGATAATGGTGATTTTAATGAAGATGATGATGATGGTATTATATTGATATTACTATTATTACCAACGCCGCCGCCGCCGCTACCATATAATTCATTTTCACGATAATCATTTACAGTATTTATTAAATGATTTAATAGTGGCACAGAAGGTGTTTGTTGTTCTTTGATTTGATTATGATTATTTGTTATATTATTATTATGTATACCTTGCTGCTGTAATAATGGCAATGATGATGATGATGAATGACTATTATTGTGATGATTAACAGATGATTGAAATGTTTGAAACGATTGATATGGTTCCAATTTAATATCACCTTCTTGAAAATTTTGACACATTAAATTATTTATAGAACCATTTGAACGTGATGAATCCATATAATCAGTATTAAATGGATTACAACCATTCGGTGATGATAAAAAACTTGATACATTTCTATAGGATTTACGAGGTTGTATATGTTGATCGAGAAATTTCATCTTTTCTAAATATGGTCGTGATAAATGTTCATACGTTGGTGTATCACCTTGTTTACGCTGTTGAACATAACGTTCTCGTAAATATTTCCAACGTTTTTTACAACCATCCACTAAAAAAGAAATAGAAAAATACAAAATGAATTTATTATAATAAAACAATAACTAATCAGCCTATAGCCGATTTTTCGATGCCCTATAACAGAAATGAGGCAGAATAACTATCAAAACTAACAATATTTCAAGCTTTTTTTATCATAACTTTATTTCTTCTTTTCAGAATTTCCTTCAATTTACAGGTAACCTAGACTCTAATAGCATAAATCTAATCTGCAAATTTTATTCAAATCGGTGGATTAGTTTTTAAAGTAAATCAAAAAAAACTTGATAAACAGGCTACATTCATGGGAAGCTTTACTTATCTGGTTTAACTTGAAGGAAAATGCAACTGTATTTCACATAGATGGGTGGAAAATGGATATGGTGAAGATTCTCCATCACTTTCAATTTGTGAATTTTAGTTTAGACGATTCAAAAATGCAAAACCGAATATCCATGAAAAGAAGGTATTTGGTGGGCACAGAACAAGGATTTGTGGTCTACCATGAACTTTCGAAAATAGGTGAAACAGTCACTTCTGGTCGTTACAGACAATAACTGATCAAATTGACTACCGCTTTGAAGAAAAAACGATCAAAATAGCTTCGTAGACACGCTAAAATGATTTTCAAACATGATAACGCTTGGCAACATTCGGTCTGTTTTATTTCCCATACCCTACCCCGGAGCAGGGTAAGTGGCAAATAAAACGAGCAGGAGTAAGAGAAAGCTTTAATTCAAATGTTTGTAGCGCTGCTTAGCAACCATATTGTAATGAAATGAGAAGCTTTTAGCTAATACACTTTTTATGGTAGAAAACTGAACTAATTCGGATGCAATAGTTTACACCTGGTCTGAAAGTAGTGTAGGATTTGCTCTTTTATTGTTTTTGTTTTCAATGTAAAAATTTTCTCTACCCCAGAGCAATTGGCAAATAAAACAGACCTATTGTTGCTAAATCGGTTCAGGAAACGTTGAAAGCGCTTAGCTTGGGAAATGCTATCCCACCATCGCTCTATATTCACCAGACATTGCTCCTTCTGATTACCATTTGTTTCGATTGTGCTGATACACACATTCTCAATCTTGACAAAGTACGAAAATAGCTCGATGACTTGATTGGCTCGAAGGACAAAAACAAGCAAAGGTTTAAAACTAAATTTGTCTTAAAATATTGAAAAAAAATTGATAACAATTTGATCAAAAAGAACCAACTTACTGTCCATTCCAATTTTAATAGCAATTTTAGTCCAGGCATCTTCTTTACTTTCGTAACGATTCTCTTGTTTTCCACCATTAGTTAATAAATATTTTTGTCGATTATATATGACCGAATGATTTTGTACTTCAGCTATAAGTCTTTCATCAATTTTATTATTATATAATGAATTATAACGTAATTTCAATTCATCAGTTTCCGATGAATCCTCATTTGAACGATGATGATGATTATTATTATTATTATGATTATGATGATGATTATTATTTTGATAATGATGATTTATATCTAAACGTGGTCTTTTAATATTTTCTATAGTTGGTGTTGTATCATTACTAAGATCTATTGTTGGTGGCGTTGATAATGGTGATTTTAATGATGACGATGATGAAGGAACTTGATAATTTTCATTATCACGATAATTATCATTTGTTTGTGAAGAAGGCATTTGATTTATTGAATTATTTTGTAGATTATTAATATTATTATTTAGATTATTATTACTATTACTAAGATGATGTTTTTTATTTGATGATTGTTGTTGTTCACGAATATTAATTATTTGTGATGTATTTGTTTGTTGTGATGTTGTTAGTTGATCTGGTTCCAATTTAATATCACCTTCATGAAAATTTTGACACATTAAATGTTTAATTGAACCATCATTTGAATGTGATGAATCCATATAATCAGTATTAAATGGATTACCACCATTTGGTGATGATAAATAATTTGATACATTTCTATAGGATTTACGAGGTTGTATATGTTGATCAAGAAATTTCATCTTTTCTAAATATGGTCGTGATAAATGTTCATACGTTGGTGGATCACCTTGTTTACGTTGTTGGACATAACGTTCTCGTAAATATTTCCAACGTTTTTTACATGTATCAACTATAAAAGAAGAAAAATACAAAAAATTAATTATAATGATTTTAAGAAGGATTTTTGGGAAATATTTATTAGGAAATGTCATTTGACTTCTAAGATTTTTCATCAAACAACAACAAACATGTTTATTATGCCCTATGGGTGGGTAGGTAGGTACTACTAGAGATGGTATATTAGTTTTGTCACTACATTTGTAACAACATCGAAATAATCATCATAGAAAGGTTTCAAGGGAATGGTTATATATCGATTTCAGCATGTCCTTCCGTCCGCCCGTATACAAGAAAACGGGTTATCCGATTTTGATGAAATTCACAATGTGAAGGTAAAGAATAATAGAGGAAAAGTGAAGAACCGAGACCTGGTTTTGAATCCATGTCTCATCAGTTTCTAGAGGCGAGATCGAGATCTTAACCAACTAGATCATTCTACACTATCTCTACTAGTCTGTTCATCCGCCTTTTTCTAATATTCTCAAATTGTTACAACTGTTTTTCTTAAACCTCTCAATTTTTTTTACCAAATTCAACTACAGTTCATTTTTATCTACAAATGTAAGTTGGTTATTCCTTAACTTGGTTTCGTATTGCATTTCAGCAAAATCGGGCCGGGCGAAGCAAAGTTAGAAAAACCAGGGTGACCAGAAAGTTTTGTCGTGTTTTTTGTTTATGGTTTTTCGGATTTAATTCAAAAATTTGTGGAACAATTTTCTTTAAATTATTTTCATGGATTGCTTATCCCAATAGACGATACCATGTTAAATTTCAGTCAAATCGGTTTAAGCATAGTGGCGGAAAAATAATCGTAGAGAAAAAGAAGCCTGTTCGTAAAGTTTTTCTGATGTATTTTAAAAACTAATCCACCGATTTCAATAAAATTTGCAAAAGATATTTATCCTATTAGGCCCCAGCCTACCTGCAAATTAGAGCGGATTTGAAGAAGACGAAACAAAGTTATGACGGAGAAATCTTAAAATATTAGTAGTTTGAATGCTTATTTCGCAGAATTAATTCATTGAACTATAGATTTGTTAATTACGTGTCCCATTTCTACTATAGGGCAATAAAAAATCGATTTTACGTTACTATATGCTTTTAAATGAAAACTTTTTATTCATTTAATCAAAATATTTTCCATCATTAGCTATGACTTTTCTCCAGCTTTCAGATAGGACACAGATTCCGTGCTAAAAGAATTGCTCGCCCTTCGAAGGAATCCAATCATCGAGCCATTTTCGCAGGTCTTCTGAAGCATATGTCTATCAGCAACGCCATATTTCATCGATCGAAACATATAGTATTCGGAGGGAGCAATGTCTGTTGAATACAGCGATTGTGGGATTGCATTTCCCAAGTTAAACGCTTTCAACGTTTCCTGAATCAGTTTAACAACATTATTGCATAGCGTTTTCATGCTGCAAAAGCATTTTAGGGTGTCTACGAGGCATCTCTTAGAAATCCTTAAAGAACAGACATGCATATAAATCGATTTACCTTTTGATTTTCTATTACATATACTGATTCTTCTTGTATACTAATATCCCGCCACATTTTAGATTCTTCTCTTTTTTTTCATATTAAAATTTTTTTCATGTATTCCTTCGTCAATTTTCTTCCCTAATTTAAACAGCACTGTGGCCATACCATTTAGATATCTCGAAATACTAGTCTATGCTGTGTGTTACTAACCAACCAACCCATAGAGGCATACAAATTTTGTATAACACAAAATTGAAACTGAAATAACCGGCATCACAATTAGCCGGAAAAATTTTAACTTCATATAATTGTAACCGGTTGGATGCCGGTTGTATGCGATAAATATAGTATAATAATACGACTCAAATCGAGCTTGAAAATGGAAATTATTACAAAATATTGTTAATAGGATATTTAGGAATTAAATAGGATCTTTCTCAGTTCATCAAAAACTTGTGCAATGGCATTTATCACACACGCAACATTCGTGAAACCGTGTCATTCTTTCCGTAGTCTGTGTCCGGTGGAAATTGCTTTTAAACAAATCCACGAATCTCAACAAACAAATATTAGAATTTAGGTGGATAAGAAGTATCAATGGCCCACACTATTCGATACCACCTCACGCCGCTTTTCCAAAGAATGCAAACTTAACAATTTTAGTCTATATGAGCCTCCACACGTTCAATGTTACTTGAAACATGGGTCATTTAAATACCATTGAACGTGTGTAGGCTCCTTATCACTACTATAAGGCGGCAGCATTGAAGGATCCATTCCAAGGTAGGAATGCGTAAAAGAAAACGTAAAAATCTATGTTGGACAGATTCCAATCTGTTGACGTGATTTTTGTGATCACACCTGGACTAGCATATATTCCATAATAGGTCTGACAAAAGCGATATAAAAAGGGTTTTAGTGACATACATACTTCTTGGATCATCAAGCTTTTTATAGCCCAAAGTCCCAAAATTGGATTTATCTATCTATTTAAATAAAAATTAAATACTGTTCGTTGGTAAGTGCATCACTTTAGAACAGTTGAACCGATTTCGCTCATTTTTTTGTTAAAATCTTCGTAGTAGTCCAAATAAGTTTCTTACGGAAAGAAAAATTAGAAAATTTGCCCGGAAAATTTGAAAATTTAGGAAAAACTGAAATTACTTTTCTTCAATGAGATTTTTGTATGAACTCGAGACGTGGATTTGTGTAATTCTTTCTTTATTTTTTGTGTTCGTTATGATCCTGGAAAAGTTAAATACAACTTTTCTTCTCATTTTTACTTTGTTTACACACATTTTCAATAGCTTTTTTACAAATCCATAAAACGATCACAAATAAATTTAATGAAATTTGGACAGGACAACGTCTGCTGTTGGGTCCAGCTAGTGAATCAATGTTATAGCCAACTTTTCGGGGCGATCTTGATCCACTGTGTTTCTTTATTAATCGTTACAAATTCTTTTCAATATATAGGTTTTGACATTTCCGACTTAATGGAATCACTTCAACAACCATTGTTGTTATTCTGGCCACTTAATTTTCGTATGACATGAAAATTAAAAAGGATATATAAACAAGGGGGAAACAAGAACAAAGCAAATCAAATTACATATTTCTTTTGGGAGGATTGCGAAAAATCATAAATATATAAAAATTAAAAAGAAAAAAATAATACCATCTGTTCCAATTTTAGCAGAAATCTCAATCCAAGCATCTTCTTTATTTTCATATTTTCCAGATCTAGCATTATTTAAAAAATATTTTTGCCGATTATAAATAACAGCATGATTTTGTACTTCGCCAATTAGTTGTTCATCCATAATTTCCTTCTTGTTTTTATGTTTTTATTGTTTTTCCCAGATTATTTTTTTTAATTTATTATAAAAAAATATTTTATCAACTTTTTTTCTTAATTATTATATATTAAAACAAATTTGTTCATATTTTTTTGGTTTTCTTTTCTTTTAAATATTAAAAGATAATTTTCTTTTCGTTTTTCGTTTTTTTTTTTTTGGTAATTAATTAATTAATTCAAAAACAACAAAAAAAAAAGAACTTCTTAATTAAAACACATAAATAAGTGTTTTTTCTTTTATTATATTTGTATGCTTGTTTGATGCATAACAAATTTATCAGAAACATTTTTAATTAGCACTGCCCATTAAAATTTTTTAATTAAAAAAAAAAAAAATATATCAAAGAAAAAAAAAAAGAACCTTTTTTTCCTTCTTAACTTGTTTAAATTAAATTCTTGCTTGTTTTTTTTTTCTTTTTTTTGCTTCTCTTCCTTCTTCTTACATTATTATATATAGATTTTTTTCGGTTTTTCTTTTTCTCAATATTTAATATGAAATAGAAATTAAAAAAAATTTTAATCTTAATTTTTTTTATTATTATTTAAAATATACAACACTTTTAATTCTTTTTATAAAACAAAAAAATAAGAGAGAATTAATGTAAAAAAAAAAACACACGAAAAACACGCACAAATTGACATTTCGAATTTTTTGATGTGTTTACGTTGTCCACCATGCTGAATTTTGTTGTTTCGAATAACAAAAGAAAAAAAACAAAAAAAAAACAATCATCGAAGAAGTTAATTAAATTCGAAAATTACAAAATGGTTGCTATTTTCGAATAAAATTTAATTATAAGAAAATTGATTTTTCCCAAAAATTATATATTTAATTGAATTTAATGTAATTATTATTATTTAATTAAATTATAAAAGAAGATTAGGAAATTTTTTTTTCTAATAAAAAAAGAAAAGAAAAAATGGAGGAATTTAATTAGGATTAATTAAATTAATTTTTAGGGTTCATATAGTTTCCTAATTAATTATATAATTAATTCTTTTAATCAATAAACTTACCCCAAAAAAAGAAAACTATATAATTTGATTTAATTAAAATGCCGTCCTGCAAAAAAACGAATTTTCGAAAAAAAAACCAATTTATTTTTATTCAATTAAATTTTCATATTTTGCAAAATATATATAACTGAAAAAATTAGTAATTAATAAATATATAAATCATTTTTTTTAATGATTTTTCTTTCTTTTCATTTATATATTCAATACAATTTAAAAACGGAAAATGTTTGCAGCAACCAAAAAATGGAAAATGTTTCGCAGGTTTTCTTTGTCTTTTTGCTGTGTTAATAAGAATCTTTGTTTTATTTTTTTTTTGCCATTACATTGGTTGAATTAACATTAATAAATCATCTTTTAAATAGTTTCCATCCGATTGAGGTGGATTTTCACTTATAAAAATAAGAATTGTATTTGGAATGAGCCTGTTCCCAAAAAAGAAGGAAGAAAAAAAGTGTTAAACAAAATATTAAAATGTTATAAAAAGAGTTTTTCCAATAAGAACTTTTTATTCAAATTTATCGATTCCATAACAATCTCATCAATTAGGCTTATCCATGAACCACCAAATGGCGTATTTTACGAAAGGATTTGGCTCTCTAAAACCTTGATAAGATCAGATTGGTGCGCAAGAATTAAAGCCCAAATCATTTTCAATGTCGACAATTTACAGATTGAATCATTGAACATCTAGCATCAATTTCAGAAAAAATCCATCTTTTCTAACGAGCCTCATTTTCATTTAAATAGCTACGTTAATAAGCAAAATTGTTGAATTTGGGATTCTGAAAATCCAAGAGCAATTGTTGAACACATCTCATGTCCACTTTTTGATGCGCTTTATTGGCTTGCGGTATCATTGAATCATATTTTGTTGGGCAAAATGAAACAGGAGTGCACTACATGCCCTTTTTTCTTTATTAAATATGAATGTCGACGACTTGTGATTTCAACAAGACGGTTCAACGTGTTACACAACTTAAGAAACAATCAATTTATTCAAAACCAAATTTAATGGACATCTAATTTCGCATAAAAACGATGTAAATTGACTTCCAAGATCTTGTGTTTTAACACTGATGGATTTTTTGTTTAGGGGGCTACGTGAAAGATGAGATTAATTAAAATAATCTCAAGAACAATTGCAGATTTAAAAAACCAACTATAGAACACGTAATGTCGTGAGATAAGAATCACAATTATTACCAAAATGGGGCGAAAATGTTGTCTGCAAACGTATTTGTTGTCGTGGACATTTATCAGATATTATTTATGCCATATAGTAGGTGGAAGACTACGAAAGGGTATATTAGTTTTGTTACTACACATCGAAATAATCATCACAGAAAGATTTCAAGGGTTATATCGAATTCTGCATGCCCATCCGTCCGTTCGTATACAAGATAACTCAAAAACGCATTATCCGATTATGATGAAATTTACAATATGAGTTGATTCTTCCTTAACTCGGCTTGGTATTGCATTTCAACAAAATCGGCCAAGGTGGAGCGAAGCTATTAGGCAAAAACCGAAGTGATCAGAAAGTTATTTCACGTTACTTAGTTCTTATTGAAAAACCGTCTCTATAAAACTCATTTTACCGTAAATCATATAAAGATTTATCTGTATCCTCATCGGTTAATTTAATTCCAGGTGGTGCAGTCAAATTGAATTCTAATGATTCATCATAAAGACATGATTGTACGAATTCATAAACATCACTTAACTTTTCATAAACATTAAATGTTCCCTGCGGTTGGTTTTTTTGGGGTGGAAAAAGAAAATCAATAATCAAAATCATTTTTTAATTTGAAAAGAAATTTTTTACCTGTAAATAAATACCATTTGGAAATTTAATACGTATTAATGCAAAACGATAACGATTCATAATTCGTAATTCTTCACGTTCACGCATTGCTTTTGTTTTTAGTATTTGTGCTTTTTCAATAGCTTCAGTACGTAATTGTTGTTCACGTTTAATTTCTTCTGGACTAATACGAAAGAAATCTGGCGGTAATTCAATTTTACGTGCTTGTGATGGTAATAAAACTTGTATATTACGATCCAATTCTAATGGTATTATTTCTGAACAATGTAATGCATCAAGTAATACTGTTAAATCTTGTTCACCATCTAAATTTTCTTTTGACCAAATAAAATAATCATCATTATCCAATTTTTGTTCTTTAAAACCAACAGCATTTAGAAATTCAATAGCACCCTCAATATGACGAACTTTCTCAACAAATATCCGGTTTGACATACGAATTTTATGATATTTCTCTTCATCTGGATGATTTATTAAATTCTCAAGATATTTACTTAGCGTTTCGACACAAGCTTCAGCCTAAAAATGGAAAAAGAAAAAAAGAAGTTTTTCTTAAGACTCAAAACTCAAGAAAATTAGATTTAGAAATGAAATTTTTTATACCTTTTCTTTTGTATTACAATTTTGTATTATTAAACAAGCTGTTAAACCTTTCTCTTCGGTCATTTGTTCATAAAGAAATTCTTTAATTTTTATTTTCCATTCATTTTTCGATAGAATTTCATTACTTACTAATGGACACCGAAAGAATACACCTTGACATGCTGTATTCTTATTTTCAGCTACAATTTGCTGTTGTGATGATGTTTCACCACCAGTATTATTCAATTCGAGCTGTTCTTTTAATTTCTTTTCAGCTTCAACTTCACGTTTAACTTGTGCTTTAATAGCAGCCAATGATGTATTAAAATCTCTTGAAGTTTTCTTTTCAATACGTGCCATTGCTGCTTCAGCTGCAGCTCTAAAAAAAATACAGCAAAAAAATGAAGGTTTTTATAGAAAATTCAATTTAAAAATAAAAATATTTAAAATACTTTGCTTCTTCACTTAAATCTTTACGTTTTGGTGGCGGAATATAAGCATCTTTAGTTTTATTTTGTTTCGATTGTGTTGGATCTTGGGCATTCAATTTTCTACCTTGTCCAAGACTCATCTTAAATTTAGCCTCTTCTTTTTTCTTAGCAAAAAATTTCTTTATTAAAGACATGATGGATGCGCTCTTTTTCTTTTCTCACCTTATTTAAATTCTTGGTGTATGTTCTTTTGGTAATTTTAATTTTGCAACAGATAATTTAAGTTCTTCAATTTCTTTTAGAGTACCTTTTTTTTTAAAGAAAAGAGAAAGAAAACAAAGAAAATTACAATTTAATGATGATGGTTTTTCTTCTAATTGTTTTTTCAATATATTACTTGGTCGTATAAAACGATCTGTGATTACTGCACCGTATTCTTTCCAATAAATTGCAATTAATAATAAATTTATTAAAAATATTATTAAGAATACTTTTAATAAAGTTATTTGTATATCAATAAATTCAATTGGACTAGCCACGGATTCTGTTAGTATTGTTAAATACAATTTAAATGATGAAATTATTTGTGAAAATAAATTCGAAAAATTTTCACTAAAGATTCTGAATGTTTCACTTAAATTAGATAAATTTAAATCTACTATATTCATTTGTATATTGTTTTTTTTTTTTTTGAAAATTGAATTATTCAAATATTTAAATATGTTTGAAAGAAAGAAAAACACTCTTTTATATGTGACGAAAAAATTTTCTCCATTAAAAAAGAATTTCTTTTCTTGACAACTGACGTAAACTGACAAGGTAAACGAAAGTTTTAGGTTTGTTCAACATTTTTTTTTTTTTGACATTTGTGTTTTGGACGCCATTTTGAGACAAATAAAATGAATTGAAAAAAAAAGCTTGTGTCGGTTACGAATATTAAAAATTGTTTAAAAATTTTATTTTCTTTCAAAAATAGGAATTTAAAAA
Source organism: Xylophagus ater (assembly GCA_963422695.1). NCBI lineage: Eukaryota > Metazoa > Arthropoda > Insecta > Diptera > Xylophagidae > Xylophagus > Xylophagus ater. The sequence continues at coordinate 41,097,017 of OY730484.1, forward strand.
TATATTTGTATATGATTGTAATTATAGAAAAAGAAAATTTTTCAAATAAAAACAATATCGAAAATTTTACTATTCACACACACTATCTTCTAATTTTATTTTCGAAATTTTTTTCAGTTCTACCAACATAATTTTATCAGTTGTCACATGATTTTAGTTCACACTTGACGTTTCTATTGCTCGAAGATCTTGTGACGGGTGGTGATTTTTTTTTCCTTCATAAAATCTATAATATTTTTAAAAATATCAAATCAAAATGAAAATTTGTGGCCCAAAATTATCACTCTGTGGTTTAATTATATCTGCTTGGGGTATAATTCAATTGGTAAAGTAGAAAAATGTTTTAACTTTTAATAAAGATGACAATTTTTTTCTTTTGATGTCACAATTTTCATTTTCCAAAGAAATTTTTAAATGTAATAAATTTTTATTTCTTTTTTTTTTTTTAGCTTCTAATGGGTGTATTTTATTATGTGCATAGTGTTGCATTAATTGAAGATTTACCAATTGATGATACGAAAATTGTTACTGCTGACGATTTTTATAAAGAAGCAAATGCAGCTTACAATCAGGTAAAAATGTTTGATAATTTTCTAGTAGCCACCAGGTTTAGGTATTGTGGACGTACGAAATTTAGTTTTTAAAAAAACATTGAAAAAGTTGTTACCAGAACAAAATTTAACCTATTTACACTTTCTTAAGGTCAAATTGTGACTGATTTGTGTCCATTAAAGGTCTTCTACTACTTTTACGCCCAGTATCACTGCATACATTTTATCATTTACACATGAAATCATTGTTCCATCAATGTCACTGCTCTCTGTTTATAATACTTTTTATCCTAATTCTTAGTACTGTGTTTTTCGAACCTTTGTTGCATTGGAATTCGAAAGGTTCAACTAAAATTTTGTACTTCATAATTGAAATTTAACTGTCATAGATCTGAAAGCTGTAAAGATTTTCCATTGCTCGCTTTTTATCAAGAAGTATTCACAGAGATTTTGTTGAAGATGATTTGTGTTTTTGAAGATATATCCTCTTGACAGTGGAATTCTATACAGCAATAGGTTGTATGATATTATGTAAGGCCAAAAATTAAACATTCTCAACGTACGTCAATAGAAAATGGATTTTCATCAAACTTAGAATATAGATTCTGGATAGGGATAGGCCGACTGGAAAAATTAGTGACGATATTATTGAGAACCAAAAATGTAAAAATGTACCCAATTTAGTCAACATAGTAGAGAAATTTTCATATTTTCTGGACGGAATATAGGATATGTTTCCATTCCGATGTAGATGCGGGAAAGAAGGATAGAAAATCTTCCTTAACTTACTCAATAAGTATGCATTTCTTTTGAAAGACATGGATTTGTTAATCGTATTTTAAATATAACGCAAGCAAAGCCCTCGGATACCAGCTAAGAGATTGTTATTTTAATAAATATCGAAATATGAAAACACTAAAGTTGTTAAATTATAATCCAAGATCTGTGACACAGTCTGCAAACAAGATATCTTGTTATTAGTATTTGTAAAAAAAAAGACTACTTTATTTTGAAAATAAACGCAAGGTATGATCTCCCTCTACCAAAAAGTCCAAATTTATAGATTGGAGTCTGTTCAACGTAGGTTCGTACGATTTGCTTTACGTAACCCTCTGTGAAATGACCCCTTTCTAGTGTCATCATACCTTGATAGGTTTACAGTCCTTAGAAAGGCGGCGCCTTGTAGAGGATGTGGTTTTCGTACGTACAATTCTAAATGGCTTCCCCCTTTTTGCTGGGCCAAAATGCATTTTAACATTAATCACTGTTCTCGAGGTTCATGGAAATATTCAAAATTAGTCATAATTAAACTGAGTACGATAGAAACGAACCAGTTTCCCGAATGCTGAGGTCGGCTAATGATAGCGCTAAGATGTTGAAAGGCCTCCTATACAATGACTGTTGCTTGCATTTAAGCAATGCTATAAAAAAAGGTCATTCGTTAGTTTTCACATCTCCTTAGAAAGTCATTTTACTGTATAATAACTTATACTGTGGTCTAAGAGTCATGACATATTCGTTCACATGCTTTACTCAATGGAATTGTTGCTACTTTACCCTAATTGGTTGATTTTTGTATTCTTTAACTTTGGGTAATTTTATTAATAGTCTTATTTTGTGCAAAGCACTTTCGCCTTACTTCGTATTCTACTGCAATATAACATATTACAAAACCTTGGGAATTTAAATAATTCGAATATTTTATCTTTAATTCCAGAATGCCATCAATTGTTGGATTGCTGCATGTATTTATGTCATCACTTTACTTTTTTCAGCACAACAATTTTATGCAAACAGTCGAGTATCAGCTAATTAAGTCATATGAAAAGAAAAACCTGTATTATTATTAAATAGATTTTGTTTATTTTGTTTTTTTTCGTGAAAATAATATATATAGATATACATAAAAAAAGAAAATATTATGGAAAATTCATGATATTATTACCCTCCCAAAAAAAAAAAAAAAAAACTATATTAATAAATTAATGTAAAGTGTAAAATATGTTTGATAATTATATTTCTTTTTCTACAGGGAAGCGTGCAAAATGAACGTTGTGGTATTCTTTAAAAGATACATTGAGCACCCTTGCAGTATCCGGCTGTGGTTCCATCTTGTTGGAACCAAAGGGTTGGGTTCAACAGCTGGCCTTAAAAATGCTTCCAACATCGTCTGATATTGAGCACTGCTATTGATGGAAATTGCAACATCATCTTCATTTTCGAAGAAATATTGGGCCAATATTCCTCCAAGACGATACACCGCACCAAACAGTAAAAATTTAACACTTAAGTGGGTGTAATTCTCGTTGATAAACTGTTGTGGCATTATGTAAGGCGACTGGCGATTATCACTTATAATCTATTTGAAAGTGATCGCCGCATATTCCGGCCTTATGGAAGGCGATTAAGTTGCTGTCACCTAAAATTCATCAATATGCGACGATATCATCTTGTGAAAGGCCAAAAAGTTACAAGCGATAATCGCCTATCGCCTTATAGAATGCCACTCCTGCAGTTCTGAGCTTATTTACGAAGCCATTTATTTATTGGAAATGGGCTTCATTGACGATATACACGCTGAGTCAAAACAATGGATCGTTGATGTTCAAAATACAGTTCAATGATTTTGCTTCGTTCTTCGATTGTGCACTGTTCCATTGTTCAAATTCTCCAAGCCACAAAATCCTCAAACCACAACGTTCATTTTGCGCACACAACCTGTACTTTTGTTGCTTCAATTAAAACAATTTTATGTCGCCTTTCTTTTCGATGTAATTCAATTTTCAACAAAATTCGTTACAAAAAGAAAGTATTTTCTGTAATTTCTTGTTATTTTTGTAAAAATATGTATGAACATTCCTTTTTTTCCTTTTTTTTTAATTCAATATAACAAAAAGAATCACAAAAAAACTTAGAGAAGCAATTAAATTCCAAAATTTCTAAATTTGTTTTAAGCATTAAAGTAAAAATAAATGTTACTTAAAAAAAACAATCAAAAACTTACATTATTTTCACGTCAAACTTGCCATTTCCCCGACATTGTGTTTTCACTATTAAATTATATAATTCAATATGGCGCGCATTTCTGCACGCGTGCATGCTTTCCGATTTTGGGTTGTTAATCAACAGTAAAGTGCACGCGCTTATATTCATTTGGATGGAAAGAAGCAAAGCTGACAGACGTGCATTGAAACTGATATTATACAAAATGAAGTGGTCGAACAAAAATATTTTAAAATTAATTCATGCTGTAAAGGAGAAACCTCTATTATGGGACGCTTCTAATTCGGATTATAAAAATTCCGAAAAGAAAACGGAGACTTATGAAAATATTGGTAAATTATTAAAATTCAATGGCGGTGAAGTGAAAAGAAAATGGAAAATATTGAGAGGACAATTTCGAAGGCAAAAATTAAAAGTAGATAGAAATAAAAAACTAGGAACCGAAGACAATATATCAGAGTGGTATGCATATCCGCATTTGATGTTTCTATTAAAAGGACGTTTACCTGACTTAACATCAGCGGCGGAACCGATTGAAAATCAAGTAAGTAAATTCTTTAAATACAGATCTTGTACGTGCACGCTTGAGGTGGACACTTGTTTGTTTAGCGGAAAACGATATCATTGGTTTTATTATAGCAATAGCATGAATAATGTTTTACTTCCAAGGCATCAATCCTAGCTGGCTTATCCGCGTAGACTTTAGACTTGACGTAACTCCAAAGAAAATAATCCATAGGTGTGATATCTCACGATCTAGGCGGTCCAAAACATGAAATCAGCTTGCTCATCCAAAGGATTTCTTAACATGTCGATTATTTAACGCGCTGTATGACTAGTAGCGCCGTATTGTTGAAACCAGATATCACCGACATTACGGGCTTGAATTTCAAGTAGCAAATACTTCGTAATCATGGCTATATAGCGGATGCCATTGACGGTTATGTTACGGCATCCTCATTTTTCACCAAATATGGACCGAAGATTCAGCCAGCCCATAAATCACACCAAACCGTGCATTTTTTTTTGGATGTAACGGTAGCTCTTGATACTCTTCGGGTTGTTCATCAGATCAAATACGGCAATTTTGCTTATTGACTTATCCATTTAGCCCAAAAATTGACCTTATCGCTAAACAAAATTCTACGATAAAACACCGGGGATTATCATAAAGCTGTTCAACAGCTCTTTTACAGACGCTGTGGCGGTGTAGGTCCTTCGATTATGAAATGGTATTTACTATTGAGTCAAACTGCAATGACAGCTACACCCTGTTCACGCGTGATATGTAAATTCTGATTGAAAAACGTACCTCACGAAAGCGGAACTGACCGAAACGAAACAGAAAATTCTGTCCGGGCTTCAAGTTCTTTTATTCTTTTATTATTTTTTCTTTTTAAACTTAAACAATCTAAACTATATACATTTGTTTTTAGATCAATATTTTGAGTGGAACAAGTTCTCATGATAGTGATTTATTGATACCGGAAGATGATTATATAGATGACGAAAATCAACATGTACTAGCAGAAACACCACCACAGTTCATTAAATCACCAACAAAAAGAAAACTTTCTTCAAAGAAAGATCTTAAATTAGATCTAGCCTATTCGTTGTTCCAGGAGGTTCAGGCGAAAAGAAAACCAGATGAATATGATCTATTTGGAAAAAATGTTGCATTTAAATTAAGAAAAATTAAAAATGAAAACATTTCAATTCGAGTACAACGAGATATTGACAATTTACTTTATGATGCACTCATTAATGAACAATCTAGTCCATCAATATCTGGACCTTCATCATCTAGTTCTAGATCTTTTAATATGTTATCAAATGGTGGAATAAACAATGAAAATGTTTCCTAATAAATGAAATACTTGCAATATAAACTGTATTTATATTTATATAATCTTTTAAAGTCCATAATCAGGAATAAGTTTACTGATTAACTAATTTAGATAGAGATTAATTGAAGTGTAATTACAAACTCTTTCAGTTACGCCAGAACACATGTTCGATTATTCATTGTCTCTTGATCTTCAATAGGTTGCCCATAGTCCAATGTCGAGACGATATTAGTTTTTTATTCTTCAGATAAAATAAAATCCATGAAGAAGCGTCAATTACACGAAATCTTGTTATATAATTCCATCAAAATTTATTTCTCATATTGAGTACTCGATGGAAACTTCACTAGTCCAAACTGATTTTCTTGAGTGGTCCTGCTTTTTCATTGTTCATCAATACGTCTCTTACCAAACATATAACAGCATATGTAATGGTCACAAGTTTTTTATAAGGACTTCAATCAACGTATCTTGCACTGGTAACAAGATAATCGGAAAAAAGCGATTTTCCACACCTTTAAATCAGTATGGCGCCCGAGCGGAATCCTTAAAGTCGAAAACTTGGAATTTTCAATAACTTACCTAATTGAACAATCGTACCAAATAAAAAATTTCCTATACCTTTTGCAAGCTGGAGCCATTTTTTACGCTCCCATTGTCTGGGCTATAACTTTTTATGTGAGATTTAAATTTCTAATATTGTGTATAAGAAAGTTAAGTACTTGTCCATATTTTAATGTTAGTGAAAGAAAAGAAAAATACATTAATGTAAAATCGGCCTATAGCCGATTTTTTGATGCCCTATGCTAAAAATAGGACTCGTACTTAACAAATCTATAATTCAATGAATTAACTCTCTCCATAACTTCGTTTCGTGTTTTTCAAATTCGTTCAAATTCACAGGTAGGCTTGAGCCTAATAGAATAAACATCTTTTGCAAATTTTATTGAAATCGGTAAATAAGTTTTTAAAATACTTCGAAAAAACTTTATGAACAGGCTTATTTTCCCCTACGACTATTTCTTTCTCCACTATCCTTAGACCGATTTAACTGAAATTTAACATGCTATCGTCTATTTATGTAGTCAACCCATATAAATAATTTAAACAAAATTGCTCAACAAATTTTCAAATTAAATCCGCAAAACCATAAGCAAAAAAAACGACAAAACTTTTTAGGTCACCTTGGTTTTTGCTTAATAATTCGCGCCTCCTCGGTAGATTTTTCTGAAATGCAATACCAAATCAAGTTAAGGAAGAAGAATCAACTGACATTGTAAATTTTATAAAAATCGGATAACGCATTTTTGAGATATGCATAAATATAAATAACTTTTGATTCTCTACACACAACCATACCCTTAAAACCTTTCTACGATGATTATTTCGATGTGTTACAAATGTAGTGACAAAACTAATATACCCTCCCTGGTAGTGTACCTACTACCATAGGGGATAAACCATAGAAATCAAATTAGAATAGGTCAAGCTATAAATACCCTTATTATGAGTTTTCTCGGAAATTTTGTTTATACAACTAAGAAGGAGAAAGAGATTGATTCTTCTTTCCAATTTTGAACTTTGAAAATAGTAATTGCCCACAACATGAACTCTAAATGAACTTAATTAAATCAATAAAATATAAATTATCTTCTTCATATTGTTTTTCTTTATTAATCAATAGAGTTGCTATAGTATTCGTCTTTAAAAATGGGTATTCTCACGCATTGCCGTTGAATGTGGGTCTTGTGTTGTAACGTAGTAAAATTGTATCTTACGCAGTCGATATTTTAGTACATTACTTTAGGAATTTTACTACGATACAAGATACCACATGCAACGAAGCACAAAACATGAATACCCATATTAATGTTACAATTGGAACCATTCCTTCCCATTATTGCCGTCTCGAACAGAGCACAGGTCTGTGGTGATACAAATTCGAATCTCTTTTTTAGTATACTGTCTCTGTTCTGTTGGAATCAATTAGATTTAATTTTTATATTTTTTTTTATAAAGTGAAAAGTGCAAAAAAATATAATATTTGATTAAAAATGTTATTATTAAAACATAAATTAAGTAATTTTATAATTAAAGGTGTGATTTCTTTGTGATTTCTTTTAATTAAATATAAGAAAAAATTTGGCTATTTTAGAATGGAAGATAAATTCAGTTGAAACTACAGGCGTCTACCGGATGTTTTTCATTAAAGAAACAAAATAATAATACAAATAGAATCTGTGGATTTTGTCGGTATTTCTTATATTGGGTTGGATTGTAAATAATAGCCGGTCTTCATGACCTAACTTTTTTTTATTTTGTATATTTCCGACTAATTTCAGACTATTCATAAATTGTAAATTCGCTCTGTAACCGTAAAAGATCCGATGTCTATGTAAAGGTACAGTTTCGCTGAGAGCTGTTGACAGCGGCCGTCGACGTCGAAGATTTAATTAAAAGCATTTAAAATGCTGTAAAAAAACCCGATAACTTCTGGTGAAAAATTAGCATTAACTTTACAGTATGTATACAAACGTAAGACAATGCAAACGAACAGCTTCGATAGCTGGACCGCTAGACTGTGTCAAAAGCAGTCGAACAGCAAAAGCTCGCTGTTGACAGCTACCGACGAGTTGTCGAACAGCGTGAACGAAACCGCCCACACGGTTCTGCTATAAGAAAAGTCATTTTTAATGGCTGCTGTCAACAGTTGACCGCCAGCGGCCGCTTTCAACAGCTCCCATCGAAATCGTACCTTTACTGGGTCTGTTATTTCCCGTTAAATCGTCTGTATCTTTACGATTCGGTTTGAAATATATCGGAACTCTTTTAAGAAAAATGAAAAAAATTATCCATTTTAAGAATCTTGACATAAAGATTGGACTGGTTCAAGAGATTGTATCTCAATTAGGGAGAAGCAGATGTTACCTCCTCCTACGGAGTAGTGCTTCACAATCGGAGAGAATATGCATTGGAGTCTCTTCGTCCCCCTCGCTGAATGTGCAGGTGCTATCTAGTTTAAATCCTAGTTTTTTATTAAGGTGTGCTTTGAGTCTGCAGTGTCTCGTTAGTATTCCTGTCAGTACTCTTTTATTCTTCTTATTAATGCTAATAAAGGCTATGTATCTCTTGTAGTTGTATTCCCTGAGTAGATCTTTGGCCTGCTTTAGTTCTGCTTGTATTTCCATCTTCGTTCGTTAACATTTCTCGGAGTATGTGTGATACAATACCACAGAAGGGTTCCGGTCCTATGAAGGGTGTTCCTGCTCCTTGCTTCGTCAGTTTGTCGGCTTCTTCGTTACCTTCGATACACATATGTATGCTAGGGTAACATGGTAACTTTGTTATTTGTGCCTAACTTGTTTGACCTAATAATAGATTCTTTAAAAAATCGAGATTTCCAATGTCTAAAATGATGAATTACTTTCGCATTTTACCACTTGTTGGGTTTTATTTTTAGAATGAATTTAATTTTGGTTTCTTCTATACAAAATTTTCTCATAAAATATTGATTTTTTTATATTTATTTTTAGATTTATTTCTTAAAAAAAGATTTTATTCAATCGAAGCATCAACAAAATTTCGTAAAATCTTAAATGAACAATTAGATGGTATTAAAATGGCTGGAACTTATAAGAATGAAAGAATTATAACATCACCACAAAAAACTTCCATAACAGTGTCGGGTTCGACGACAAAAATCTTAAATTTTTGTGCTAATAATTATTTAGGATTATCAGTAGACATTTTAAATGTTAAATCATTAAAAAATGTATTAATTCTTTTCAATTTCCAGAGTAATGAAGAAATAATTAATTATAGTAAATCAATTCTTGATAAATATGGTGCTGGACTTAGTTCGGTACGATTTATTTGTGGAACACAAGATATTCATAAGGTAAGTTTTGATAGGCCCAGCAAATCATGTTCATGTTGATCTCGAGTAGATTCGGTATAAAAAATTTAGCTTTAGAGAATCTAAAGGTTTAGGCCCGCCGCACACTTGAGCTAAGCTATGCGGGCGAGTCTCGCTATAGTTACATAGCTTAACTGGGCTCGCTAACCACGTTGCACACTTGAACTAAGCTATGCGGCGATATTTTTCGTAAGTTCAGTTCTATTTGAGCCGTTAGAGAGATATAATGTGCGAGTACAGCATCGATGCATTACTAGACCTTTTCCACTTGAGACTTACATACTTATGCCGACAAGATACTACCACAAAATAAAGAAGACATACTACATTTTTGCAAGCATCGATTCTGCACTGTCTAATGCCGAAAGTATGTATAAGTTAGTGTTAGCGATTCCAGCGAAGCTCGTTCGCTTAGTTGGGGTCTGAACTACGTAAACAAGCCTAGTTTGTGTCGCTCATTGCCAGGCGACGTAGTTTCAAAGCTTCGCTGAAGTGTGCAAGGAACAATGCAAATGCTGAATTTGTCACTTTCAAAAATTTTGTAGGAAAATCAAATGCTTTGAAGAGGAATAGTTACCCCAAATGGGTAACTCTTGGTCTCGTAGGAATCACAATGGGCCTGGTGTTGTACCCCTACTCTACCTAACCTAACCTAACCTATCTAAAGAACTGGATTTATATTTATTTTTATATTTTTTAGGAATTGGAGAAAAAAATTACAGAATTTCATAAACGTGAAGATACAATTTTATATGCTTCTTGTTTTGATGCGAATGCTGGTCTATTTGAAGTTATTTTAACACCAGACGATGCTGTTTTTTCTGATGAATTAAATCATGCTTCAATTATTGATGGAATACGTTTATGTAAAGCAAAGAAATTCCGTTATAAACATCGTGATATGAATGGTAAGATCAAAATTCTTACATCTTTAGAACACTTTTCCATTGCCTTAGTTAGACCTATACTGGAATAACCCAGTCCAAGTATGATCACCCTATTATAACCTCATATGAAATTCTAAAGGTCCAAATAGGATGACGGATCCATGACGGGATTCATTACACATTAAAATTTTAAATGAATACGTTTTCAATTAGATTACACCAGAACGCGATGGATCCACGACAGACTATTTTAAATACAATCTGAAAACTGAAAACCATGAATCCGTCATTCTCTTTCTCGCATCACAACAATCGAAAACTATGTATGGTATTTTTTCAGATTTAGAGAATCTTTTAAAATCCAATGACGGTCGTACGAAATTAATTGTAACTGATGGTGTCTTCTCAATGGATGGCAATATAGCACCATTACCAAAAATCTGTGATTTAGCTGATAAATATAATGCTTTAGTTTTTGTTGATGAATGTCATGCAACTGGATTTTTTGGTAAAACAGGAAGGTTTGTGATAGCAAAAGAATTTTGTATAGGAAATTATGATTTTGATTAATAATATTTTTTAGAGGTACAGAAGAATTTCATAATTTAAATGGTCGAATTGATATTATCAATTCAACGTTAGGAAAAGCATTAGGTGGTGCATCTGGTGGTTATACAACTGGCCCGAAAGAATTAATTGAATTGTTACGACAAAAATCTCGACCATATTTATTTTCTAATTCATTACCACCCGCAGTTGTTGCGACTGGTATTAAAGTAATCGAATTATTATTAAAATCAAATCAATTAACAAAACGTGTACAAGATAATACGAAAAGATTTCGTGATGGTATGGTAAAAGCTGGTTTTACAATAGCTGGACAAGATCATCCAATATGTCCAGTTATGTTAGGTGATGCACGTTTGGCAAGTAATTTTGCTGATGAAATGTTAAGTAAGTTCAATTTTGATCTTGAAATTTAAGAAATATTTATACTTTCTTTTTTAGAACGTAACATTTATGTAATTGGTTTTAGTTATCCAGTTGTACCAAAAGATAAAGCCAGAATTCGTGTACAAATTTCAGCTGCACATGCACCACAAGAAATTGATGAATGTATTTCAGCATTTATTGAAGTTGGTAAACAACTTAAAGTTATTTAAACAAAAAAAACAGACTACTTTTATGTGTGAACAATTATAAATATATATTTTTCTTATTATGTCTTATAGTGGATTTTTTGATGCCCTATTGTAGAAATGAGCCAGAACAACTGTCCAAACTAACAATATTTCAAGGATCTTTCTTTATAACTTTGTTGCCTGTTTTCGAAAGTGCTTGTAATTTACAGGTAACCTAGACCCTAAAAGCATAAATCTAATCTGCAAATTTTATTCAAATCGGTGGATTAGTTTTTAAAATACATCACCAAAACTTTATGAACAAGCTTATTTTCTCCTAGGATTATTTCTTTCTCCGCTATCCTTGAACCGTTTTTATTGAAATTTAACATGGTATCGTCTATTTATGTATTTAACCAATATAATTAGTTTAAACAAAATTGCTTCACAAATTTTAAAATTAAATCCGAAGAATTATAACCAAAAAAACGACAAAACTTTCTGGGTACCCTGGTTTTTGCTTAATAACTTCGCTCCCTCTGAGTTTATAAATCACATAATTACTTACCTTGCTATGGATTTTAACTTGTAAGTTTCCATTACAACCTAAATTCAATGACTCGTATGTTAATATACGGTGGACGCTGGCATTTGTTATCGCTCTTCTTCTTCTGGAGCTGCTGTCCCACCAATCTTATATTTACGGTTCTCTTCCTTTTTACACGTCCTTGGTGACCAAATGATGATTTCAATGAGAAATTAATATGCTTCTGTGAGTCCAGGCGTACTATAAATGATGAAACATTTACCACCTGTTTGCGAACACGAATGTCTGTCTTTGATGGAAAGATTTGGCAATTCCGAGTCCATGTCCATGTCTTCGTCTTTCCAAGAACTCTTCAATTTTAAACCCAAAACGTAATCGAGTATGCTGCTTTCATCGAATACACTAAACTCAAAGCGTCTCAAATGAGCGTTACCTTGGAACAATCTATTTTCATCTTTATTTTCCAATGTTTAGCAATTGTCGGGTGGATTTAGATCAAAGTATATTTTACACGGCATACTTTCCTCTTGTTATGGAGACCGCAATCATCAACAATTTTCAAATCTTGATCAATATAACTAATGTGGTGTGAAATATGTCATCGAAAAGACTGACGGAATTTGTCCGTTAACTATTTAAAAAAAATTAAAGCTTCACATTGGTTTGACGTTTGGTCAACGAACATTGGCGTTAATGCCATATTAATTTTCATTCTGTCTCATCCATTATGTTTTTCTCTTGAAGGTGTCATTTTATTGTTATTGTAGAGTTGTCAGTTTGCTTCCTTTTTTCGGAGTAAATTATTTATTGTAATTTTATTTACTTTTTTAAGCTAAATAATTAATTAATTATAATCTTTATAGTTACAATATTTCCCCAAATATCACCTTAATTACCTTTTGTAAGTGTAGCATTTAGAAAACAAGAATATTTTTGATTAAAAAAAATTAATTTCGATAGGAAGAAAAAAAAATGTCTGAAGTCGAAAGTTTTTTATTTGCTGAAAATGGCACTGACAGAAACGAATCATCGGAATTTCTTTTAACAGAATTTTCAATTAAACAAGAACCAGAATTAATTATTGAAGATGAACTAGAAACTGATGAAATTCATACAGATTTACAGAAAACCGATATAAAACAAGAAGAGGAGGATCAATCAAATTTGATTTGGTATAATTGTATAATGTGTGAAGAACGATTTTTAAGCACTGAAGATTTATCATTACACATTCAAAATCATAAAAATTCAGAATTCAATGAATTCCATCAAAATGTTAAAGATGAAGAAGAATCTTCGGAAACTAAAAAGAATTTCCAATATCCAAAAGATATGAAAGGATATAGTTTCAGGAAGAATTCCCGTAATCATCAACTCAAAATTAATACCGAAGATAAACTATACAAATGTGGACACTGTGATTATTCATTTAAACAAAGAAGTGATCTTCAAAGTCATATGATGGTACATACTGGAGAGAAACCATACAAATGTGATCATTGTGATCGTTCGTTTGCTCGAAAAAGTACACGTCGAGATCATGTTCTAACGCATACTGGTGAGAAACCATTCATATGTGATCATTGCGATTGTTCATTTGCCCGAAAACGTACTCTTCAAATTCATGTTAGAACTCATACTGGTGAGAAACCATATAAGTGTGAATATTGTATTCATTCATTTGCAGAAAGTCGAATTCTTCGAAATCATTTAAGGACACATTTTGGTGAAGAATCATTTAAATATGATCCACGTGATTTGGCATTTTTAGACGGTAGTAATGCTCAAACAAAAATGGGTTTTCATAATTATATAAAATGTTGTGTTGTTGGATGTGGAAATGAAAAACGGAATACTCCTGATATTCGTTATTTTACTTTTCCTTCGGATGAACCTACAAAACAAAAATGGATTAATTTATGTCAAGTTAGTTCCAGCCAATTTAAGAAGTTTGTCTGTTCTATTCATTTCGATGAACTTTGCTTTACCGAACCAGCAAGAAGGCTTTTTAGGTATTCAATACCGAGTTTATTTCTTCCAAAGAAATAAATTTGGTTATTTTTCATAAAGGATTTAGTCGCGTCTCAAGCATAATTGATTAAAAGGCAAAATAAAAAATTAATCAATAATTGAATTACAAAACGCATTTTCAATTTACAATATATAATTTAACATAATTTATATTTTTCGGCGTATACACTTTTGATAGGATTGCAAAGAAATCTATCTCGTCATAAGTGTTGGTTAAAAATACTGTAAATACATGTATTCTTATATCACACAGTCTTCTTACAAATACTAATAACGCGATATCTTATTTGCAGACTGAAAATCAATCTTTGTATTGTATGATTTTTGGTTTAATACAATGTTGGCATTGGCATGGATGTTTCGATTCTGTTTCAGCCATTATGTTTCTCTTCTGCGGTTCAACTGTCATTCTTTTTTTCATTAAAGTGACCAAAGTGACAGTGTTTATGAAGTTTAATGAAGTTTTTTACTCGAAACCAATAATTTTTAATTTTTTTATTAATTAAATTGGAAGAATCTAATCTAATATTTACCCTAATATCGCCTTAATTGCGGATGTAAGTAGTATTTTCCAAATGAAAAACAGTTTCTTTATTAAAATTTATTTCGACAGGAAGAAATGTCGGAAATCAAAAATATTTCATTTACTGAAAAACCCGAAGAAAATGAATTATTGGAATTATTTTTAACGGAATTTTCAAATACAAAACAACAGCAACCAGAATTACAAATAGAAGATGAACTTGAATATGAAAAGATTCTAAAATATTTAAATAAAAACAATATAATCCAAGTGGATGTATCAAATTTGATTTGGTATAATTGTATATTCTGTGAAGAACGATTTTTAAGCACAGAAGATTTATCATTACACACTCAGAATCATAAACAATCTGACTCAAATGAATTTCGTCAAAAAACGGCGAATGAGAATTCAATACCTAAAAAGAATTTTCAATGTCCAGATTGTGAGAGTTCATTTGTTTTCAGACAGAATCTTTATACTCATCTCATAGATCATGCCAGAGAAAAATTCAAATCCATTACAGAAACTAATAATGGTCAAAATGAAAAGAATTCTCATAGGTATGAAAAATGTAGTGTAGCCGGTTGTGGAAATGGAAAGAAAGATACACCCGGAATACGTTATTATAAAGTTCCTGCTGATAAAGCTACGAGACAAAAATGGTTTAATTTATGTCAGATAGTAGACACGAGCACACGTAGGAAGTTTGTATGTTCTATCCATTTTGATGAACTTTGCTTTACCGAACAAACAAGAAGACTTTTCAGGTATTCGCTACCGAGTTTATTTCTCCCAAAGAAACAATAATAAAAACTCAATAATTGAAATTCATATTTAAATTACAAAGGCATTTTAAATTTACAATATATAATTTATATTTTTCGGTGTATTCTTTTTTGGCACCATTCTTAGGTTGTAAAGAAATCTATCTCGTCATGACTGTTTGTTGAAAAGACGGTAAATACATGTATCGCTCCTAGAACGGTCCTGTTTTTAAAAAAAATGATTACTTGAATATCAAAATTAAATAAACTAGAGTGCGCGAACTAAATTATAATCAAAATAGGCCGTATTTTTATATAAATAGAGGAGAAAATTGTATTAACAATAAGTTAGTTTTTAGGACTTGAGCCTTAAAGCCTAAAAGGATGAATAGAATCAGTGTAAAAAAGAAGTAATAAAGGTGAAATTATTATTTGTAGTCGCCAGGATCTCAGCTGGAAAACTAAATGAATTTTGTAGTTCTTTTTTTCTTTCAATTTATTCTTATCTGAAGCTGTGGAAACATTTGGAACAACGAAAATTACAAAAACTGAAACTGTGCAGCGGCGGAAAACACCTAGAAGAACAACATGCATTTTTATATCACAGTCTTTTTACAATTACTTATAACTAGATATTTTATTTGCAGACTGAAACTCAATCTGTGTATTGTATGATTTAACACAACTTTGGCATCGGCATGGATGTTTCGATTCTGTTTTAGCCTTTACGTTTTTCTTCTGCGGTTCAACCGGTTCAACTGTCATTCTTTCTACAAGCGAAATGGCGGTTTAGGAAGTCTAATTCAATTGTTTACTCGAAGACAATAATTTTTAATTTATTTATTAATTAAATTGTATAAATCTATTACAATATTTGCCCTAATATCGCCTTAATTGCGGATGTAAGTAGTATTTTCCAAACAAAAAACAGTTCTTATTAAAATTTATTTCGACAGGAAGAAATGTCGGTAATCAAAAATATTTCATTTACTGAAAAACCCGAAGAAAATGAATTATTGGAATTATTTTTAACGGAATTTTCAAATACAAAACAACAACAACCAGAATTACAAATAGAAGATGAACTTGAATATGAAAAAATACTGAAATATCTAAACAAAAACAATATAATCCAAGTGGATGTATCAAATTTGATCTGGCATGATTGTATATTCTGTGAAGAACGATTTTTAAGCACAGAAGATTTATCATTACACACTCAGAATCATAAACAATCTGACTCGAATGAATTTCGTCAAAAAACGACGAATGAAAACTCAATATCTAAAAAAAATTTTCAATGTCCAGAATGTGAGAGCTCATTTGTTTTCAGACAGAATCTTTATACCCATCTCATAGATCATGCCAAAGAAAAATCATTCAAATCCATTACACAAACTAATAATCCTGAAACTAAAAAGAATTCGCATAAGTATGAAAAATGTAGTGTAGCTGGTTGTGGAAATGGAAAGAAAGATACTCCCGGAATTCGCTATTATAATTTTCCATCTGATAAAGCTACGAAACAAAAATGGATTAATTTATGTCAGGTAGACACGAGTAAACGTAGGCAGTTTGTTTGTGCTATTCATTTTGATGAACTTTGCTTCACCGAATCAGGAAGGAGGCTTTTTAAGCATTCGCTACCGAGTTTATTTCTCCCAAAGAAACAACAATAAAAACTCAATCGTAATAATTAACTTACAAAACGCATTTTCAATTTACAATCTTTGTTTACGTCGATGGGAATGTTTTACTAATAATTTTATGAAAGCAATAGAACGAACGAAGTTTAGACTTGTTTTTCGTATGGGTTTTTTTTCTCTAATTGATTTATTTGTAAACATCAAATGAAACTATATTTACACATGGTATTAGGGTCAGTAAGTCTGGGGCTGCTTACACATAGATGCCACCATTACTGTCAAATTGACATTATTTTAAATATCTGTCAAAATTATAGTCATTTTAACCCACTAATTTGTAAGTTGCAGTAATTTGAAGTAAACAACTTTTGATGAATACCACATTTTGATCAAATATGGTTTTTCGATGGGAAAAAATACTGTCCAAACCAAATAATGGCTTGATAAAGGTTACGAGGAATCTGCGCTACCCAAATCAATCATAATTTATTTGCTTGCTGATTTCAAACATAATCGTACATGCATTTATAAGGACGAACGTTTAACTTGGCCAGTTGAGGTAATCACTGGAGAAATTGTCGGAAAAGTTCATGATATCGTGTTAGGAAGTCGGAAAATGAAAGTGAATTAGATAGCTGACATTATTGCCATCTCATATAAATTTATTTGGAACATCTAAACAGATTTCAACCAAGAGAAGAGGTTGAATGCGAAACTTAGGCTGCAAAGAAATCTAGCTCGTCATGAGTGTTTGTTAAAAAAAAAAACTGTAAATACATGTATTTTTATATCACACAGAGTTTTTTTTTACAAATACTAATAACGAGATATATTATTTACAGACTGAAAATCTGTGTATTGTATAATTTTTGATTTAACACAGTTGACATCCGGATGGATGATTCGATTCTGTTTTACCCATTATGTTTTCCTTCTGCGGTTCAACTGACATTCTTTTTCCAAGCAAAATGACAGTTTATGAATTTTAATGAAATTTTTTACTTGAAAACAATAATTTTAAATCTCTTTATTAATTAAATTGCAAGAATTTAATCAAATATTTGCTCTAATATCGCTTTAATTGCGTATGTAAGTATTATTTTCCAAATGAAAAATAGTTTTTATTATAATTTATTTTGACAGGAAGGAGAATGTCGGAAATTGAAAATATTGTATTTCCGGAAAAATGCAATGAAGACAACGAATCATCGGAATTTATTTTACCAGATGTTTTAATTAAACAAGAACCAGAATTATTAATTGAAAATAAACTAGAAACTGATAAAATTCATGAATATTTACATAAAAACGATATAAAACAGGAAGATGAAGTAAATTTGTTTTGGCACAGTTGTACAATGTGTCAAGAAAGATTTCCAAGCACAGAAGATTTATCATTACATCTTCAAAATCATGAATATTCTGAATTTAATATGTTTTATAAAAGTACAACAAATGAAAATTCAAAATCCATAAAGAATTTCTTATGTTCATATTGTATGAAAGGATTCAATTCTAAACGTGATCTTGATAATCACCGAAGGACACATACTGGTGAGAAACCGTACAAATGCGTATACTGTAATAGTTCATTTGCACAAGATAGTAGTTATCAAAGACATATGATGACACATACGGGTGAGAAACCATTCAAATGTGAACACTGTCAGCGTTCATTTCGACAAAATTGTACTCTACGTATTCATCTGAGGACACATACTGGTGAGAAACCATACAAATGTGAATATTGTAAACATTCATTTACACAAAATTGTACTCTTCAAGTTCATTTGAGAACACACACTGGTGAGAAACCATTCAAATGTGATCAATGTGGTAAATTGTTTACACGAAAAATAAATCTTGTACGACATATGAAAATGCATGATGATGATATAATAAGAAAAACTTGAGTTTACTCGTCCTCAATAAAAAGAACAACGTCTACATCAAGCGAAACACTGAAGAAAGTCTGATGACGAAAAGTATAGAGCTTCAAATTTAATATGTTTTATCTCGTAATTTACTGTATTTTTATATAAATATTGATAAGGCAGTTAAGTAATGTGAAAAATTCTCAAATAATTGATCTATTTTTGATAGACTTGGGATGCCTATTCTCAAACTCAATCGATTTTTAATCGTATAGGAGTTTTGATTTGTATCTTTTCTATTCGTACTGATTTTGAATGAACGAATTATTTGGCAGTCTCATAGGTGCACGATATTTGTACTGCTGTTTCAAACCAGGGCGGCGCACCTACACTCTCGAATTCAATCAAGTTTACTGGTATACGGAAATATGCAAAATAAGAAACGAGTTTTACAAAATCAGTATTCTAGTCATCCGAAGGTATACGAATGAATTCGTGTTGCTACAATACGAAAACAAAATAGGGTTTAACCAGCAGAAACGGGAATTGTTATCAATTCGATTGAAAGAGTAACTCGTATCGAGAATACCATTGGAAAATTATTATTCAAATTTGCATACACAAAAAAACCAACAATTTCGCGACTATAAGATGCGATTGTCGAAAACAAGGGACTCTGTGACTCCATAGTGTACGGCAGTGCTCCTCAACCAGTGTGTCAGGGGGACGATATTAGGTGTGTCGTGGTTGATTTTTTATTTTTCGATGGTAAAAGTAAACAAATATCCCAGCTTCCATATCAGCACTCCTACTACTCTTATGGAGACTCTCAAAATTGGAGTCTTGAAATAAGTCCAATGGAGTCGTGGGGTTATGTTCATTGGCCTGAATTTGAATGCTTTTATAAATTTAGAAAAAAATACAACTTCAAGATGAATTTTTAGAATTGAGGACTGACGGGACTGTAATACTGAAATTTAACGAAGTTCCATTAGATATTTTCTGGATTTCAATAAAGGTGGAATATGTGAAGATTTCTAAACAGGCCAGTGTAGTTCTTCTCTCATTTTCTACAACATTTCTATGTGAATTAAGTTTTTCAACTCTAGTTTTAATAAAAAATGATAAGCAATCATGCTTTTAAGGGATCTTGACCACAAACTTCGGGTCGCACTGCCAAGTATCGAGTCAAATATAAAATATTTGTGTTCATTGAAACAAGCTCAGATATCATATTAATTATTTAGTAATAGTTTTGTACCCATTTTATAATATTTACGTAAGAAAATAAATTTTATTATAATTTTCTTTTTATATTTTCTATTTTGGTGAGATTTTCAGAAAAGAATAAGTGTTCCGTATGTGAATAAGAATTGCGGAGCACTGGTGTATGGCGCTAAAAAAAAAACTAATTAATTAATTTAACAAAAAAAAAAATACTTAATAAAATCACAATTTTTATTATTAACAATTTTTTTTTTTTTTTTTTCAAATAATTTATTCCGAAAATACAATTATTGCAAAAAAGAAAAAATTTATTTAATTTTTGTCTAAAAAAAAAATATTTAAATTTTCTTTAACTTTTCTTTAATTTTTCTTCTTTTTTTCTTTTTTAAATTTAAAAATTAAAAAACGACGGAATTACACTCGAAATGACAAAAATACTTTTTTTTTATTAATTTTTTTTTTTTTTTTGTTATTTTTTATAATTACTTTCTTTTTTTAAATGAAATTACTTTCTCTCAAATTTTTTTTGTTTTTATTCATTTGCTTATATTTTTTTTGTTTTGTTTTTGCTGTTAAACAGGACACAATTGGGGAATTTTTTTTTTATACAACTATTTTATTTATAATTTCTTTTTTTTCTGTATAAAATAGAAATTAAACAAAAACAAAAAATGTCTTAACTTAAAAAAGAAACAAAAAAAATGTCTTTTTTCCAAAAAAAACAAAAAAAAAAATAAAATATAAAATATATTAATTTGTTATTTAAAAATTAAATTAAAATTAAAATTAAAAAGAAAAAAAAAACATTAATTTTGAATACTTAATAGTTTTGGCTTTCCTCCAACAACGAAACTTTCTTCTGTTGTTGCTGTTTTTTTTTTTATATTAGATTAATTTTTTGTTTTAGCAGCATTAAGAAATTTTATTTTTAATTAATTAAAAAAAGAAAAGAAACATATTTTCTTTACCTATATATAAAAGGTTTTTCAATAAGAACTTTATTTTGTTTATTAATTGGATTGTATTTATGCCAATGATAAAAGTTGTGTCTACATTCTTAAGGCCAATCACAGCCGACTTCCTACTTCTGATGCAAGTATAGGATAACACCTATACAAAGATTGGTTAAACAGAAAGGGACAAAACAATCATCCTACAAATTTTATCGGCTTCTGCATTTCTCATTTTCCCCCCAACTGATTTTCGATCTGCATATGATTGGCACTTCATCTGCGGGTGGTACATACTCTCGCAATAATCACACACGATACCGTCGCACACTACCAATTTTTGTTTTTATTCGATCATCAATCCTAGCGAAAATTGCAAAAGTCTATCTCTTTCTAATTTTCCCCCGTCAGAAGTCGGCTGTATGGAAATTGGCCTTTAACTACAAAATATATACATTTTTGGAATCAAAACGTTTTGAAAGATTCTAAATTGTTTGGAATCATTTTTATCCAATGTCTGTTTATTCGTCTATGGTAGGGCGGGCAAGATTGTGGCCGTATTTTTGAAGTGATTTGAAGGAAAATTTGTAGAAGCAGTTTTTTCCACATAAAAACAACAATGAAAGAATAATTTTGTCCAAAAATCAATTGAATCTGTGATTACAAATTCGGATAGCTGCAAAACAAAAATTTCGATTTTTTGTATGAAATGAAACAATCTTAGAAATTTCCTTCCTTCCATATTATCTTCATGAATTGTATAGTTAGGATAACTGGACAACTGACGTGTAACCTGCATTTTAGTGCAATTTGGTTAGTCCGGTTGGTTGTACGTAAGAATAAGTATATATTGTTTGTCGACAGGATCTAAGGAAGGATACAAGTTTTGGAGAAGGAAATCGTTTTTGGTTGAGGTAAATTTCAAGTAATTTTTTTCCAGCAGTATTCAAATAATGTGGACGTATTACCCTTGATACTGTTGGGTAATAGATCCACATTATTTGAAAGGAAGAAAACAATAAAAAACCGTATTTTTTCGAAAATAATTCTGATGTTGCTGTTACTCTCAATGAAGTGAGCTACAGAGACATGATAATCAATTTTTTATGGCCTTTTTTTATGATATAATTGTTGATGGCTTGTGGTTTCAACAAGACGGTACAACATGTCACACAGCTCAAGAAACAAACGATTTATTGAAATCTTCAAATTTAATAGACGTCTGCGTAGAGATTAAGTCAATTGACCATCAAGATCATGCGATTTAACATCGGTGGACTTTTTTTTTAGGGCTACGTGAAAGATGATGACGATGTTAGATTAGAATAATCCAAGAACAATAGCAGAACTTAAAACCATAAGATAGAACCCACAATTATAAAAAGAAATGTTTGGTCAAATTGAATAGATGTTTGCAAACGTATAGTCGTGGTGAACATTTACTAGATATTGTTTTCCATTGTTGAGTCTGTACAACATATTTCAATGATGAAAGAAATTCAGAACTTTCATCCAATATGTGTTTAATAAAAGTTCTAAATTGAAAAACCCTGTATATATATTTTACATTCCAAAAGACGATGTCTTACTTTTATTACTCACGGAATTTTCAGTAACATTTGTGATTCTTTGAAGATTCTCCTCCTCAATTGCTGGTTCTGATTTTCGTTCATTATTTTCTAATTTTAATTCATTTTTAATCGTTTCGTTGTTATTTATTTTAACTATTTCCGCTTCGTTCGGTTTATTAATTACCTTAACGAAAAAAATTGAATTAATTAATATTTGTGGAAACTTTTTTTTTTTAAATAACTATTATTTTACCTCTTTTTCTTTTAAATCTTTAAAAAATCTTTCATATTTATTACAATCCGTTCGTAATTCTTGTAAAACATTGTTCATTGTTATTGTTGAATTTTTAAGATTTGATATCTGTAAAGAAAATTAGAAAATTCATTTGAAAATTTGTTTATAAGAGATTGTAAGATTATCCTAAATTCAAATAAAATGGATAAGAAATTAATGATTTTTAAAGGTGGGACAAATACTACCGAGTAATGCTAGCCTGGGCCACTATTGTATTGTATTGAAGGGGCCCGTACAGTAGCGAGTCTTCGCAGGTAGGCCTTATTGACCCATTGTATCTCTTCTTAAAATTTTAATTGAAAGACTAGGTCTATCTTTCCCAAAATGGTTAGTATTTCTAATGAATGTCAACACCGTAGTTGATTCTAGGCCGATTTCACTCAGACTATTCCACTTGGGTGTAATTCTACTCGGCATAATTCCACTCGGAATTCCCTAGTTAAATTGTTCCGAGTGGAATTGTGGCGAGTTAGGAATCGGCTGGTCATCCCGTAGCTAGGTCCAAGTTAGCTAACTCCTCTTTTTTATGCACGCACCCAATTTACTAACTCTCGTTCCAGAAAAAGCCGGGCATTCACATATGTATTAAATTTTCTGCTGAGTTATTTTCTTCCAGACAAACTTCATATGTCGGACTATTGGCTACCCCTATTTTTCACATGTGTTCGTTTAAGGAGCAATGTCTTGTCACAACGCTCACAATGGTCCTAATGGTTTTACGCTCGACTATCAGCAACATCTTAGTCCTTTGGCAAACTGGCCCAATCATTATTATTTTAACTTGTCTATATCCTTTTGCCACCTATTGGTTGCGGTGTTTGAGTTGCCTACTGAGGTCTTGTTTGAGAATCGAATAGGACCGACCACTCTACCGAAGATTGAGGATCGTAAAACGGCGTATCTGACCACTTTCTCGCAAGTGATTCAGCTTTTTCATTGCCCGGAATATCCGAGTGACCAGAGACCAACCCAACTGTAATAAATTATATTAATTTTTTTAAAAAATTTTTATAACATACCTCTTTATTCATTTTATCTTTATAAAATTCAAAACCCATCGTCTTATTTTTATATTCTGTCCAAGAATCTTCAATTGATTCAACCCGTGAACTTATATTAGCATTTGTTTCAGTTAAATTATCCAAACGTTGCTAAAAGAGAAAGCAAAATGAAATTAGAAAGTATTTTCTTTTTAATTAAATCATAGTCCTTACATTGTGTGTATG
Organism: Xylophagus ater; assembly: GCA_963422695.1. Classification (NCBI taxonomy): domain Eukaryota; kingdom Metazoa; phylum Arthropoda; class Insecta; order Diptera; family Xylophagidae; genus Xylophagus; species Xylophagus ater. The sequence goes on from OY730484.1 coordinate 41,120,999, forward strand.
TAATTCTTTATCATAACCTTCAGTTTTTTGACTTAATGTATTATTAAGAACACTCATATCGGTTGTTAAAGTATTTATTCGATTTAAGAACGAATTTTGAATATCTTTTAATTCAATTGAATAATTTCTTGATGAATTATTTGTTGATAATGACACTTTATTGAGTGCTTCACTTAAATTACTCTGGAAAAAAAGAAAAATAAAAATTTTGAATTTAGTATAATAATGCATAAATTCAAGAATTCAGTGGGTATATAAATTGCTGTAGAATCCCCTTTTTTCGATTGAGCTACATTTCGTACCAATCTGACAAGTAATTATGTGGGGCTCCTTACCAAGCGCCATATATTTTCGATAAAGAATTAAAAAGAAATACAAATGTTCTAACGGATTTCCTGGAGCATTGTTGGTGAATTGTGTATGGTACACGTTTCTGTATTCGAAACCTCATACTCTGGCTGCGACTTTTTCCAGTTCGATGGGATTATTTTCTGAATTAGAATACAAAGCCACAGAAACAATTTTAGGAAGATGCCACTTCCAAAGTGACACAATCAATTCTTGTCTGACAGAATCTCCGGCTCGCAAGATCATTTCCCTAAGGAGGTCTGATGGCTTTCGATCGCCTAACTCTACACCCGAAAAAAGTTATTCCACTTTTTTTTCGCTACTTAGTAAAAACCTAGATGTAAGAGTTCTCTTTACGTTTTCGTATTTTTGGCTAACTGGAGGGTTCATTATAATATCGTACACGGAATAAAATATTTTTTCCGTTAACGCTCCTCCAGCCGCATAAAAATATTTTGTGGAATCTTGCGTTATCTTGTTTAAAGAGAACTACATCTTTAGTTGGGTAAACCAGATTTCGGGGCGTTTTGCCCAAAACGACGGAACCTTTATGACTGCAGCCGCTATAACAGGTGGTAAGCAATCCCCGGGGGGATATCTCGTCCCAGAAGATAAAATAGTGATAATTTCTCTTGCATAATTTTATAAGAAAACGAAGGAAATGAAATCTCCAGTTAATGTATCCCTATCTATCTGCCATATGTGCGGATTGGTATATAAATTTCAGCATATTTTTGTTTGTTTATAATAAAATGAAATCATATTTCTCTGTCGTCCAATGCACATATAATTTGTACGGGCTCTATCTACGTCAGAAGCGGATAGAAAATTGTTTGAAAATTTACAATCGATATCGAAAAAACGTCGTCACGGCAGAGGAGATGACAGTGAGATAGTTGGGATACTTTATAATTTTACTCATACTTCGTTGTATATACTATATTTTATATATTTAAATATAAACTTACTTTTATTTCTTGTATATTATCTTTAACTTTAATTTGTTCATTTTGAAATTGACTAAATTTTTCTTTAATATCATGTACATCATCGGTAACAGCAACAATTTTTGCACCGAAATTCGCCACCAATTTTTCATCGTTTTTATAATCAGTTTTTTGTGATAATTTTTCTTTATAATAAATTAGATCATTTGTTAAATTCTCCAATTTATATTGTAATTCTAAGATTTTTGAATATATTATTGTTTGATTTTGTTCCAAATTTTTTGATGTTTCATGCCATTTTTGTAGAGCTTCAGGTAAATTTTGGCTTGTTACAGATACTAAAAAAAAAAGAGTGAGAAAGAGAAATATAATTTAATAATAGTAAAGATAGAAAGAAAAAAAAACATCAATATATTAATTAGTAAAGTGAATAAAATTCGAAATTCAAAATAATATTTAGAAATCGAATGATTTTGACAGCATTATCGAATCGAATCACTTTTTCATATATTTATGTTTAGAACTGGAATCGTGCGTAATCCGACTACGATTAGATCGAATTTGAAAAAGCATATTCCAAGAATGGAATCATGTAACTCAGATTCGTATCGTATCCGAAAAATTTACTCAATGATGATGTATTTTTTTGATTCGATTTATTTTCAATCGAATTACACAATTCTATTCTTCGATATGATTAGTGTCAAGTCTTTTTACACAATTCCTATTCTCTTACAAGATTAAAATCTTATTCTAAATTAAGTTATGCGAATTGTAAAACAATCAAGCATGAAATCGATGTAACTCGATTTGAAGCAATAAACGTATATAAATGCTACGATACGATTTAGTCTCAATCGAAATAAATGATTCCAATCGATTTTCTGATTTCATTTGAAAATCAGAAATGGAATTGTGATCGATTAGATATCAAATCGAATCGACTTTTCGATACGATTTTAATCTCAATCGAGTTACACGATTTGGAGAATAATGTAATTCGATCATAAGAGTAAAATTGTATCGAGAAAAAGTATTGCCATTTCTATACTTCTTCGATAGATACGATCAATTTCCAATCGAATTACATGATCCCACTTCTGATTTGATTATAATTATTATTATTGTGATTGAACAAAACATTTTATTCACTTTACTCTTTTTATATATATAGTATATAAATTGTATATTCTAACCTTCTTCAATTTTTTGCCGATATTCATATAATTGTTGTCTTAAATCAAAATATAACCAATACATAAAACCAAGTGATAAAGAAATACAAGTGACAAATATTAATGGTGCACACATTCGAATAAATGAGAATTTTCTATTTCTTGTACGATTTGAATTACGAACAATTTTTGGCTATATGTGGAAAAGAAAAACGAAAAAAAAACGAGGGAAAAATAGATAAATTAACTAAAAAATTTTTACTTTCATTTAAGAATTTTGAATATACCCATGCAAAATCTTCCTGTTCATCAGTGGACGGTGATAATAATTGATCCTGAGAATTAACACCATTACCCGCATTTTTTTTATTAGCCCTAATAATAGAAATTATAATATTAAATATTCGATACGATAAATTCCTAATAAATTGATATTATTTAACTAAAGATATAAAAATGAGTAAAACTACATTAGAACTTATGGAAGGAACTTTTAAAGAGCTTAAAGTTCTTATCATAAGACCAAATGTAAATTACTTATGTTAAATAAAAGTTTTTTTTTAAGTTTTCACATTTTCTATTTATTAATATCTTTGATTTAACTATTAAAAGTGCCAGAAAAAATCTACTTAAAATTATCAAGGTATATATTTTTGAAAAACTTCAAGATAAGACTTTCTTTTTACTCAAAATAAGTTCGTTAGTTTAGATTGTTCGACTTGAAAGAACTTGAAATCGATAATCCAACTGACTGGGAAAGAATTCTGGATCAAATCTAGATTTAGGGACACACAAGTTTTCTTTTAAGTTCTTGTTAATTCTTATTACTCGTCAATTAGACAACATTAATGGGACATAAACTTCTTTCTTAGCATTGCTCTATTAGTTAAAACTGTTAACTGGACAAGAATTTAAGATCAAGCCTAGCTACGGGCAAACTTTTTTTTTTTAATTCAATACCATTTTTTAAGTATTGTCAGTTACAGGGGGCTAAAAGTTTCACTATTTGCAGGAATGGAATCCTTTGAAATACGGATCGAGTAGATTAGTGATCTTCAACCTCTTCCGAACAGACTGTGAAACCCTTCTAGCTTGTATTTTTTTTTTAAATCTTGCTTTGTATATAGAATTCTTTCGTGAAACCCAAAATTGAAGATCGTTACAATAGTTTTTACGATCATGTAATTCGAATAGAATTATCGATTAATAAAAAATCTTAAATTTTGTTTAAACTAAGTTCGTTTTCTAAAGAATTAACTCCTAATTTCATATAAAATAAACCCATGAGCTTGTTATTACCGTACGCAATTTTTTGGGTATAAGTTTTTGGTATCATTGCAGCGCTACAAAGCAAGCCTAATTTTTAATAGTATTTGTAAAAAAAAGAGTGTAAATACATGCATTTTTATATCACATCAGAGTCAACAAATACTATTAATGAGATGGCATGTTTTGCAGACAACTGCAAATGTGACCCAAAATCAGGTTTATTATATTATTTTTAGGATTGTATTGTATTGTATATTGTGGGCCTTAGCACGTAGGCCTAACTGGCCCATTGTACCTCCTCCTAAAAATGTTGGTCGACAAGCTAGGTCTCTTCCCCGAAGCGGTTTGTCCTTCTAATGAAGGTCAGCACCGTAGTTAGGTCCAAGTTAGCTAGCCCCTCCTTACTTAAAGTGCACACACCCAGTGTAGCAAGTCCTTTTTAGGATAAACAACATGGAAATTCTGTATTAAAACCATAGATAAACTATCACTTTCATACATTTTGTCACTTGAAAAGGTGATCAATTGAATCATTTTTATCTTATAGAATTCCACAACACTGCAGAATCTTGTGAATCAAATCTTCCCAATTTTTTGAAAACTTTTCCATATATAAAACATGTTTAAACTTCTATCCAGTTATACGATTAAGATACTAATTAAGGACAGTTTTGACCTATCAAGAAAATATGAATGACCTTTCCATGTCCATATAATTTCTCTATTCTCTATTGGAACCTTTAGTTTTTATACATATACATGAAATGATATATCAAATCATCATCATCATCATCATCAAACTATACTTAAACATGGCACTTTGAACTTTGTTCGATACACAATAAAAAGGGTTAATACAATAATTGATTTTTCATTACCTTTTAGCTAAAGAATGTGCTACTAAAGCGTCTAATTCACGACGTTTTCTCATTTTTTTACCACCAGAACGTAGTGGAACATTAACTTGTGAAGCTGATTCCATAATTTTTTATTAATTAGATTTTCTTTTTCAAAATATATAATAATTTATTTCTTAATTTTCTTAAAATTCTTAAAATCTAAATTTTCTTAAACTTAAAAAATAAAGAAAATTCGTTGTTTTTAGTGTTAAGTATTTTTAGGACATGGCTGATGGTTTTTTTATGGTTGGGGCTTTTTTGTAGTTGCTGTTGTTGTTGGTTTTCCCTTCTTTTTTTTAATAGCCTTACATAACTTGTTTTGGATTTAACAAACAAAATTTTGATTTTAATTAAATCACTTAACTTTCCTCACCACCACAAAAACACTAAAACTTAACTAAAAACTAGAAAATTTCCTTATCTTTTCTTCGCTTTTCTTTTTTTGGATCAAAAAAAAAAAAAAATAATGATAGGAAAACTTATTAATTTATTTCCTAATTTGAGACTCCATCATTATTATTATGGATATAGAATTTCTATTTTCAATTTGATTGTTGTGTTTTTGTAGATACTTAAAAAGCATCGATTTTTATATAAGACTTTTGAGGGAAACTGAGCACAACACACAAAAAAATACATATATAGTGAAAGAAGAAGAAAATGGAAGAAAAAAACACCTACCCTTGACGAACATGTTTTTGGGGGCGAATATGCGCATTAAAGTCCCTGGAATATACAGTGTTACAAAAAAGTACCAAATAATATTAAAGTGTGTAGGAGTTAAAGGTTAAAGATTTATACTGTATTAGTAGATACTAGGGCATAAGGTCTGAACAATCAATTACTTGAGTAAACAGAATTAATTCAATATTTTGAGTATTTAACGTTAAAATAATTAATTATTTCATTTAAGAGAAACAAAGCAGAATAAATTTTGAAACGACTTTCCAAATACCTTTTATGAAAATGACAGCACAAAATAAGGAAAGAAAATTACAATTTTTTATTAGAAACAATGAATATATTCTATTTTACATCATGCTTCCTATAAGATAATTGTAGTAAGCGAGAGCATCAAAAAGGTTCGTCATCGCTGCCCTAGTAGATACTACCAGAGAGAGTATTAGTTTTGTTCATTACATTTGTAATGCCTAGAAATGATTTCAAGAATGACAATTTACATTGATTTATACATGTCCAGTCTACACGATAATACCTCAAAAATAAATTATCTGATTTGAATGAAATTTGGATTATATGTTGACCAAGCTCTCTTTCAATTCAATTTGTTAATGTATTTTATAAAAATCGGTCGAGTAAAAAGGAAATTATAAAGCGAAAATCAGAATGATCACATAAAGTTTTGTCGTTTCTTGTATTTAGTTTAAAAATGTATGAAGCAATTTCGTTTAAATTAATTACCATACATAGATTGACTACATAAATAGGTGATACTATGAATTTGGTGTCCTGGCCATAAAGTTTTGAATCGATTCAAAAAGAAAGCAACTAAACTTAAAACTATATAGTATACTATTAATTAATCGGAAGACACTGTAACACTATCAATGGAAAGTAAGTTAATGATCTAAACCAATTTGGACCTATAGTATTTAATTGTGGGACACTGCTGATATGTCGAATATATTGATATAGTTGATATATTTCAGAATAGGATACTAAGAATAATTCACAGATACTCTAAAATACGTGCCCTTACTGCATAGTACAAATAAATACTGTAAAACAGGAGATTGTTGCATTCGGGAAAAATTATCAAGCAAGACTGCGAGACCCAAAAATTTGCAGACTATATATTCCTGTGATCTGTCAAAGGTCTGAACTTTAATATGGCTAAATCAAAGAACCACGCAAATAATAATCAGAACCGCAAGGCCCATCATAATGGCAATAAAAAAACACAACGTAAACGCTATGAATCTATTTTGGGTATGGAAAAATAACTTTCTAAGAAGATGTGAAAACGAATGACCTTTACTTTTATTTCTAGAATTATACGACATTTTGTTGCCGCCCTGATTTAGATATATAAATTCAAACTCCCTTCTTTTTAGCTATCTATCATTTTTTTTTTTTTAGATTACATTATGTTGATGCAACAGTAAATCAGATATTTACTTATTTTACGATTAATACAAAAATTCTAACACTTACAGAAATAAGTCATGTGATATTCAAAATGATTTCTGGACCTTATGATACACTCACTAATATACATGATTTAATGGGTTATTTCTTTTCTTCTAATAGAAAATATTAATTTTCTTTCTCTTTCTTTCATGCCAAATTTTTTCATTATTTCACCGATAGATGGATATCATTTCGTTGTATAGTTAGAGAGAGGAAAATGTGTTATTATAGAGAGAAATATTGAAGGAATTTTTAGTATCACTGTATATATCCTAATTTTTAGGATACATTCTTTCACGTAAACTCCTTGAATAAGAAAATCAAATAGAAAATTATGTGGGAAGGTAAAATATAAAATATGAATGATGGAATATGAAAATAGAAAGGCTAGACTTGGATATTTCTTATTAAATATAAAGTAGTTTTGTTTTAGTTTTTTCTTTTATTGGGTATTTTGTAAAAACCAAAAAAGAAATTATAATTTCTTTTTATTTTGTTTCTATGGCGTTTTTTTGACTTCCCGCCAAAATATATTCATTGAAGAAGGTCTCTCAGATTAAGGACACACTTTTCTTTTTAATAGTTTGGATGACTTTTCTTTTTATATAAATTAACTAAAAAGGAAAAAGAAAACAAACATACAAAATAAATATCCAAGAAAATAGATAATCCATTTTTGTTTTGAATAAAAATGTCTTTCGTATTTATTAAAGGGCAAACAAACATAAAAGCCCACGACTTAATCAATAAATGAAACTTTTTTTGCGATTTGGTATTTTCCTTTAAAAGTCATGTGCCTTTAATCCTGAGGATATATTTTTTTTGTGGAAAGATTAATTTACGTATTCCAAAAAATTGTATTGAGTTTTATCAAAAAATTATAATTATTTATTTATTTGAAACTACCAAAGCTCAAGGTAAACCCTTTTATAGGCACAAGTTACACATTATAAAGCTATCACGATAAAGGGTGCCCCAAAATTCACAACATTTTTTGTTGACATTTTCTATGACCGTTTTGCATAAATGTGACTGAATTTCGTTGATACAGTGCTCAATCTCCTCCTACAAAGCGTAGATGGTCGTGGACTTATTGGCATAAACCTTAGACTTCAAAAAAGTCCAATGGCGTTAAATCGCATGATCTAGGCGGACAATTCTGATCAGTAAAATGGGAAATTCCACTCATGTAGTAATTGAGTTGTTTCTCGGGTTGTATGGTGTTACGATTTTAAGTAAAAAATGTAATCCTTTTAGAACAATTTAATAAATTCTTTATTAATCAATTTTAAAAGTTACAAGAAAATTTCCAAGGTTATACGAACAGTTGTCTTTGGTTGATTTTAGTGGACTGTATCGTTTTGTTTTATGAAAAATTATATTGAAATTTCGTGGCCAACTTTATAAATTAATTGAAATTGAAATCTTAAGTAGAAATGAAAAAATAGTTTACAGTGAAGTTGTAACATTCCGCCAGCCTTGAAAAGCATGTTTTCAACACGTATGGGCCAATAAAATTTCAATATTTCAAATTATAATTGTTTTTTTTGAATTAATTCATTTGATACTGTAACAATTTAACTGATATGTATAGTAATGGTTTTATAATATGTTATGATATTAGATTAAAATTAAATAAAAGTTTTATTAACTATCCAAATATTCTGTGGAGACTGCAAATTGTCATTCTGCTGGCAGGAAAACAATTAATTTCCTGATGGAACGGTCTATCAATCCTTTTTTTGTTTTTAGTGTTACAACGCGAACCAAATTATCGCGGCCAGGTTTAGTTGAAACTACCTTACCCATCAGCCATTTACAAGAAGGCATGTTGTCTTCCTTGATAAGAACTAGATCGTTAATTTGAAGATTTTTTGTTTGCTCAGCCCATTTTTTGCGCCTTTGTAATGTAGAGATGTATTCTGCTGACCATCGTTTCCAAAAGGCGTTATGCATTTGTTGTACCAGTCTCCATCTGGTCGCTGTGGTAAAATTGTCTTCTGTGTTTTCTGATGGAGGCATTTGTATAGGTCCTTGTGTTGAGAAATGACCAGGAGTCAATGGTTCTATATCTCCGCAATCAAATGTATTAGACGTTATTGGTCTGGAATTTAAACAGGCTTCTACTTGACACAAAAGTGTGTTCATTTCTTCATATGTCAGCAACCGGTCATTAATCACCCTCTTTAAGTGAAACTTGAGTGATTTTACTGCAGACTCCCAAAGCCCGCCAAAATTTGGTGAGTATGCAGGAATGAAATGCCATTGAATTTCATCCCTTGAAAGTTGTTTTGCTATAATATTGTTATATTGTTGTAAAAATCGTTGCATTTCTGACAATTTCCTTGCTGCACCCACATAGTTTTTTCCATTATCACTGTAAATATTGGCGCAAATTCCACGACGACTGGTGAAACGATGAAGGGCTGCCAAGAACATATCTGTTGAAAGATCGGACACCAGCTCGATATGTACTGCTTTCGTGGACATACATATGAATATTGCCACGTAACACTTCAATTGCTTGGAAGCTCTACCGTTCCAAGCCTTTACTTGAAATGGACCAGTGAAATCCGTACCTGTATTCGTAAAAGGACGGCAAGGTTGTATTCTATATGATGGCAAATTACCCATTTGTTGATTGAATCCCTTTGCTCGATATCTCTGACAAATAACACACTCATTAATACATTTCTTGACAGCATGTCTTCCACCTATAACCCAGTATCTCATATGTAGTACATTCATCATTAACTGTGTATTAGCATGAAAATATTTATTATGAATGTCCTGAATTAATAATTTTGTAAGATGATGTGATTTAAACAATATGATTGGATGTTTCTTATTATAACTGACTTGAGCTTCTTGAATACGTCCACCCACCCGTAAAACACCTTCGGAATCGATAAATGGCAGTAGTGCAAACAGCTTGCTATCTTTCTTCACTGGTTTGTCTTTATTGAGTAAATTTATTTCTAGTTTGAAATCCTTAATTTGTGCGAGTATGATTAACTGTTTTCTTGCTGACTGAAGTTCTGAGACAGATAGATTTATGTCAATTTTGCGTCTGAGACCCCTTTGAGATGCCCTTACGTTAAATACAAAACGTTGACATCTTGCTACAACCGCTACTAATTTCTCAAGAGACGAATATCTTTGGAAAATATCTTGATTGACATCTGTATTGTTGACATTTAATGCACAAAGGTTAATTTCCATTCGCTGTTCCAGATTTGTATTTAAATTTTCTAGCATTATTGTGTTTTTATTGAAATCCTCTGTATACAGGAACTGTGGCCCATTCCACCAAAGGTCTAAACCAATTAACTTGTTTGCTGCTACTCCCCTCGATGCTGGGTCTGCTGCATTATTAGCTGATCGCACATGCCGCCAGTTGTTATATGGTAGTACTTCTAAAATTTGTGATGTTCGATTTGCAATGAATGTCTTCCATTTGCGTGGTGTAGCCTTAAGCCAAGCCAACACGACGGTGGAATCAGTAAATGCATATAATTCCAAGTTTTGAATATTCATTGTTGATTTGACCTTGGTAATCAAATTGGCTAACAAAACTGCAGCACACAACTCAAGTCGTGGTAAGGATATTTGTTTGATTGGAGAAACACGTGTTTTTGATACTAATAGCTTTACGGAAACTTGTTGATTTGTAACTGCGCGCAGGTAAATTACTGCAGCGTAAGCTGACTCGGATGCATCTGCAAATCCGCATAATTGAAGACTTGAATTTTCTGTAATATTCAGGTATCTTGGTATTTTTAATGATGACAAAGAAAATAATTCACTCCGAAATTCTTTGTAATTTTGTATTAAAGTATCTGGTAATCTGTCATCCCATGTTATTCCCAGAATCCAGATTTGTTGCATTATCAATTTGCCAATAACTACGCAAGGACTTAATAAACCTAATGGATCATATATTTTGGATATTTCAGACAAAATAGTTCGTTTTGAGAAATTTTCAGATGGATCCAATTTTACTTCAAAGGTAAAACAATCCAAAACAGGATGCCATCGTAAGCCTAAAATCTTTACTGAAGCATCTTCTTGTAATGGTAAAGAAACAGACACTTCACGATGTTCCTTGTCTACCGTTGTTAAAAATTCTATTGAATTGGATGACCATTTACGAAGATCGAAACCACCTTTATACAGCAACGTTGTTAATTGTTGTTTAACCTCTAATGCATTTTGTAATGAATGAGATCCGCCCATGAAATCATCGACATAGAAATTATTGATCAAATTCTCCGCTCCCAGCTTGTAATTATCTCCTTCATCTAAAGCGAGTTGTTTTAGAACCCTTATGGCTGCAAATGGAGCACTGGATGTACCATACGTTACTGTTTGTAGTTCATATTCCTTTACTTGTTCATCACAAGAACTACGCCATAAGATTCTTTGAAAGGGAGTATCTTGGTTATCTACTAATACTTGCCGATACATTTTCGCTATGTCAGCTGTGTATGCCACTTTAAATTTCCTGAAATTTAATAGCAAAGACCAAATATCCTTTTGGATAGTAGGCCCAACTAATAATAAATTATTTAAGGAAATGCCTGTTGAAGTTTTTCTTGATCCATCGAAAACAACTCGTAATTTTGTTGTTGTACTATCTTCCTTTACTACAGCATGATGTGGTAAATAAAAACATTTATTTTCTAATAAATTTTTGTGTTCATCAGGTACTTGCACCATGTGATGAAGCTCCAAATATTCTGTTATGAATTTTGTGTACTCATATTTTAACCTGGGGTTTTTCTCGAATCTTTTCTCCATAGACTTGAGAGTAAGTAATGCTGAGTTGTAGGATGTTCCCAGAACATCACAATCTTGTTTAAATGGTAAACGTACAATATAGCGTCCGTCTTCAGTTCTTGAATAGGTTTGAACAAAATATTCTTCTGCTTGTTTTTCTTCATTTGTCTGAGGCAATTCAATGTTTAATTCCTCTATCTCCCAAAATGATTTCAGACGATCACTAATGTCGATGCATGTATGAAAACTATCGTTTTGTATATTTGCTATTGTTCCTCTACCGGAGACTACCCAACCAAATTTTGTCTCTTGAGCTATTGCAGTCTTTGGACCATTATCAATTTTTCCGGTTTGCAGAACTTCAAAAAATATATCAGATCCAACTACTATGTCAATTTTACTGGGATTAGTATATTTGGGATCTGCCAACGTAATCCCCGTAAAAGCATTTTCACTAATTCTTGTTGAAGGTATGTTGCCTGTAACGTTTGCTAAAATAAATGCTTGGCCAGAAATTTGGAAGTCATTAAACATTGATTTTAAATGAATGTGTACCTTTCCGCGTATTTTTCCTGCTCTTACAGACCCAATTCCATTGATAATAACCTTTGCATGTTTTCTTCTTAAATGTAATCTTTGCACACAATTTTCCGATATTAGGTTCACCTGCGAACCCGTATCCAATAAGATTCTGCATTTTTGATACTGACCAAAAGTATCCTTGATGTGTACAATAGCAGTAGGTAGAATTGCAGTATTTCTTTCATCCTCAAAATTAGCTGTATTTGTACATACTTGTTCTGGTTCTTGCTTGCTATTTCTGCTTGAGTCTTGACTTGATCCCTTTTGTTCATGCAACAAAGTATTGTGTTTGAATTTGCAAACCTTACACCTGGAATTAGAAACACATTCCTTGACCATGTGTTTCGCCCTTAAACAATTAAAACAAAGTCCCTTCTCTTTAACATACTCCCTCCTCTTTTTTATTGTGAGATTCAGGAATTCTGGACACGTGAACACTCCGTGCTCACCTTGACATTTATAACACGAGTTGGATAATGCGAAAGAAATATGACTAACCTTATTTTTCTGATTCGAAGTGTTACTTGATAATTTAATCTCCTTGAGTGGTGTCAATTCATAAATTCTGTTATTGATAAACTTCACTAAATTTGCAAAAGTTATATTCTCATCTTCCTTCCGTTGCGAACACTCACGACGCCAAAATTTCAATGACTCATTGTCTAATTTTGTTGATAACAAGAACATTAGCCATCTATCCCAATGTTCAGTTGGCAAATCTAGAGCCTTTAGTGCTCGAACTGATTCATTAATGTTGCTACATAGCAACCTAAGACCTTCTGCTGATGTTGTATGTAATTTTTGTTGCTCCATTATTGTTTGTAAATGTGAGTCTATGATGACTTCTTTCTTGTTGAACGTACTGACCAATTCCTCATAGGCCTGTATATAATTTGCATCACTAATTGTAATGTTTTTGAGAAAGCCTTGTGCATTCCCAATCAAAGCGTGCTTCAAATATTGTAATTTTTCACATGATGATAACCTTTTTTGGTTATGTACTAAACTCTTGAACAAATCGTGAAATTCAGGCCAATTTTTGTAATTGCCATCAAATTTCGGTATTTCAATTCGTTGCAACTGAAAATTTGAATGATTTTCACTTTGTTGCCCATTATTTCTAGATCCCATACCACCATCATGTCCGATACTATTTTCTGTTGGAATTTGTTTCACTAATTCCGCCAATGCGACTTGGTGCCTCATTAATACTTCAATTGCATCTTTCATTTCTGTGGTGTTGTCGGACAAACTTGTCTGCGGATTTATGGTAGTGCTCAAAGAATTGTCATTTGTTAATTCCTTAATTAACTTTGATGCTAAACTCTTCGTCTCAAAATATTTCTCTTCCATTAGTGTCCTTTCAGCGTCTTGCATCTTACCATCTTCATCTTTGCAATCAGGATGTAGTTCGATTTCTAATTGTACGATTTCAAACTGCTGATATAGTTCAATTAATTTGGTGATTCTTTCATTGATGTCATCTTCATTTGCAGACTTTTGTTGAGTAAAATAATTACCGATTCGAGTAATTTGAGCTTTGATTATACCACGCCTTTTGATTAACAAATCCATGTTTAAACTTATTTCAAATTTACCTATGGACAACTGCAATAACCTTTTAATTGTAACAAATTATATTTTTTCTTAACCTTGCCAATAAATTCGATATATTGATCCGGTTACGAAGGACCAAAAAATGTTACGATTTTAAGTAAAAAATGTAATCCTTTTAGAACAATTTAATAAATTCTTTATTAATCAATTTTAAAAGTTACAAGAAAATTTCCAAGGTTATACGAACAGTTGTCTTTGGTTGATTTTAGTGGACTGTATCGTTTTGTTTTATGAAAAATTATATTGAAATTTCGTGGCCAACTTTATAAATTAATTGAAATTGAAATCTTAAGTAGAAATGAAAAAATAGTTTACAGTGAAGTTGTAACATATGGCATGTAGCACCGTCTTGTTAAAGCCATATGTCGTTCACATCCATATCTTGCAATTTAGACACAAAAAACTGGATTATTATGTCGCGACAGAAGCGAGCCCATTAACTGTTATTACCTGACCAGCCGTATTTTCGAAGAAGAATGGTCCGATGATGCCTCCAGTCCAAAATCCGCATCAAACAGTGACACGTTGTGGATGCATTTATTTCTCAACAATTACTCATGCATTTTCTGAACCCCAAATGTGACAATTTTGTCGATTAATCAAGCCATCAAAATGAAAATGAGCCTCTCATCGCTAAAGATGATTTTCTTCGAAAAATTAGCATTATTTTAAAAATATTGCCCAACAATGAAAACGTGTTGTTCTTTTGTATAGCGCTCCATTATTATTTAACCATGACTGTCAGCTGTTACGCTGTCTTTTTCTTCTGTTTACAACATTTTGCCGCACAAATGGCATAAAATTCAAATCTTGCGTTACTTTTGGAACACCCTTTAGAGTAGTTAATAACTTAAATCTAATATCCATCTCATGGTAAAACTAAACAGCTAGGAACAACAGTTATACAAACCCTAAAAAACCCTTAAAATGTCGTTAACCAATAAGAAAACAGAAAGGAATAAAATGAAAAGGGCATATATATAGTACGTAAATTTGAAGTGGGCACGCAAGCATATAAAGAAAGAAGCTTCAACTGAGAAGGCCATGTGGATACCGAATTAACCTTTCGAATACCAAAGAAAAAAAACACTATCTTAGATTTAATTTAATTAATAATCTTATACTAGAGATATACATAAAGTATTCATACCATGATTTAAAAATATCATCGAATATACCACATATCTGTCATCGAATACTAACTTAATACCATTTCAAGCATAAATATGGTTTTGAAATTCGAAAATGTACGTGGTTTAGGTTTCTTTTTTTTACTTAATTCTTTCAGCCACTTTGATATGTGCTTATTAGATATACAAAACGAGTTTGAGTCAATTTTTTGGAATGAGCCTGTATTTGATTCCAGGACTTTTCTTTTCCACACAACAAGTAAAATTCTCAAAAATAATAAACCATCTAATTTAATCTTAAATATGAATATTTAATTCAAAATAGTTCTATTCCCTTGCCAAATATAAGAACTACATAAAGTCTATTCTATCATATTTGCAAAAACAGTTGTATTACCATTAAAAGCATATAAAATCTTGACCCCCAAGAAAAGGTTCTAATGGCAAAAAAGGAACTACATAACAATTCCTATAAACCTTGTAGTGGTTATCAAAAAGAAAAGCTTCATCAGGAAGTATTAAATCAAAATGAATTGATTTTTTTTCCATTGTAGGTCATTTGTACATTCTTCCAAGTAGTTTTTGTGAAAATATAGAAAGTGAAAAGCAAGAAATACTGTGGTCAAGGTTGATGAATTCCTATTTTAATATTTTCCAAAGGAGATTCATTCAAGAGGTTTAATGTCAAGACGAACCTAATGAACGAAACAGTTAATCGTCATTTAGGAAACTTATTAAGTATTGATTTCGAGATTACAATCAGATTAGTTGGAGGATTTGCTATTTCTAAATCATCTAGAACGGAATCAACTCGTTTTGCATCTAATAGAACGTTTATACGCAAACTAAATTAGTTCGGTTTGATTTGATTCGCACAAAAATAAAGCCCAATAAAGATATATTTGGGCCGGTTCAGTTTTCATTTATGTGTAGACGAAAATGGCTCAATCTTATCGGTTCGGTATGAGCATAAACATATTGATATATTCTTTACTGATTGTCGTGTGTCCTTTTATTGGACCCGAAACGATCCAACGATGGTAATACTCTTCTATCGTACAGTCTATACTTTTCCGTATCGAGATATAAAGGTATGAATACCCTATGTGTGCCTCTAGTATTATATAACGGATGATTCATCGTGAGGTACCTTTTTCAATCGGGATTTTTTTTACACATCACGCGTGAATAGTTTGACTCAGTAGTTTCATCAAGGAAAGACCGGCACAGCGTCTCCAAATTGTGATGTTTAATGATTAACGATGATACGCTGTTATATCACAGAATTTCGTTAAGCAACGAAGCCCATTTCTGGCTAAATGGATGCGTCAGTAAACAACAAAATTGCTATATTTGGGCTGATGAACAACCCGAAGAGTATGAAGAGCTACCGTTAAATCCTGAAAAATGTACGGTTTGGTATGGTATAAATTGGCCGCCTAGATGGTGTTATAGCACACCTCTGGATTATTTGCTTTTAGGTTACGTGAAGTCTAAAGACTACGCGAATAAACCATCTATACGATTGATACTTTCGAAGGAAACATTACTCGCCCTATTGGGGCTAAATTCCAGTCGTAATGGTCGAACAAATGGTTCAAAATTGAACCTATAGATTGGACCATTTAAAACGTAGCTATGGCCAACATTTGAATGATATAATCTTCAAAAAATAAATGGTATCGATTGTTTTTTCGGTTCTTAATAAGGTTTTCACCATATCACATTCAGTTTTATGTGTACCTCACAATGAATCTCTACCGTTCTTATAGTAATTATTTTTTCGTACTTACATTTTTTAATTTGTATTTCTAAACGTAAATTTTCTGAATGTATTACACCAATCATATATGATAAAGTTAGTAACCAACAGCATGTTAAAAATATGGCAATCCAAACAATTAAACGATTACATTGATCTATACTTTTTAGATTATCTTCATGTCGATTAATTGATGTTGAACGTTGTCTTGTTTTTCTAAAAAATATAAGAAAAGAAAAGCTAAAATTAATATTTCATATTTATTTATGCAAAATTCTAATATTTCCAGGATAACCTTCGAGCTATTTCTTCTTTATGGTTTCTTTTTATATGTATCCAAAAATATAATAAACAAAAATAATAACAAAAATGTTGATTTAACATGCAAAAAGAAAAATCTAGTATAGTAAACCACCCAACTTTCTTATAATATCGAATCCGAACTTTATACCAATTTTGAATAAAACTGAAATTAAACTATTCGAAAGAATTCCCACTTCTGATTCGATATATCTGCTCAAAAATTTAAGCAATTATTCTTGTAATATGTAATCACCATAATCAGATTAGCGGTTAAGATACAGGTCATATTTTCACCCAAAATTTGATCACTTCCGGTTTACGATTTCCGGTGAAAATCTAGTAAACTCTTCCTTTTAGTTCAGGATATGACTGTACAAAATTCTGTTCAAATCGGTGATGTTGTTCTTGAGTTATCATCCTTAGAAAAGTTAAAAAGAAAAAATTACAGACTATCGGTTAAGATACAGGTCACATTTTTGCACCCAAAATTTGATCACTTCCGATTTACCATTTCCGATGGAAATCTACTCATTTCTTCCTTTTAGTTCAGAATATGAGTCTACCCAATTTTGTCCAAATCGGTAATGTTGTTCTCGAGTTATTATCTTTAGAAAAGTTTTTTTTAAAAAAAATTTGTATTTTTTCCCAAGAAAACCACTATTTCTGGTTACATATTTTCGGATAAAATCCTAATCAGTTCCATCCCCTTTCTACACCCTATCTTTGAACTAAATTTCAATAAAATTGAGTACAGTTTTCTTGAGTTATCGTGTTTAAGAAAAGTAAAATTGTAAAGAACCGAGACTGCGATTTGAATTTGTCTCTCATCAGTTTCTAGAGGCGAGGTCGAGGTTTTAACCAACTAGACCATTCTACACTGTTCTTACTAGTCTGTTCATTTGCCTTTTCTCTAATAATTTCCAAATCCATTAAAAATAAGTAAAATAGGTATTTTGGTTTTCATTAGGATTATTAAAAGGAGTTTTTTTTTTTGAAAGACTGAATACGATTTGTGGTGATTGGAAGTCTACTCTAGTACATTTACCAAATCCCGTAAGTTTACTCCATTTTATAGTAAAGAGTAGGGCTCTAGAACCAGTGTGCCACCAAAATGATGGTGGATGTCACGTATTTCAATGCTTTCAAGGAGAAAATGCATAGACCACGCGAATAAAACTAAAACATATTAATTTCTGTATATTTTTACTTGTGACGTCTACACCCACAAAAGACTAAGTAGTGCCTAGGCGGGGCGACAAGATCATTCCGTCATTTAGCTAATATTGGTTAAAATCCGATAACGTATCTTTAAATTATAGTCCAGAGTTTTGATTCTTTAATTCTTCCCTCAAGATAAAGCGTTACAAAATGTACTATAGCAGGACAAACCTAATTTTTTGGTTATACTACTAAAGGATAAAGGAAAATGGAACCACACAAATGAATCAGAAAATATGAAACGATTTAAAAGGGATGAGAAATGTGTGTTTTTGTTATCTTATGATATTTTTGGACATAATTAATTTAAAGGAGAATATTAAGAAAACGAAAGAAAAGACCTTTTGGACTAATTAGGATTATTTTTGATGTGAAATTATTAATTTTTTATGACAAAATTTTTAAGAATATTAATTGAATTTTAATGGACAAGTTAAAGACATTTCTCTTTTGTAGTTTTAAATAAGATTATTTCATATTGAAGGAAACTTTAAATATTGAGTAGTCCAGAAAGTGGTTTTTGGTTTTAAAATTTTGTATTTCAAAAAAGGTAAAAAGAGCTCCAGAAACAGCACAGAAAGATATATGTGCTTGTGTATGGTGATGAGGGCATCAATGGAACAGACATACTAAAATTGGTTTGGAAAATTTTGTTCTAGAAAATTCTCGTATCAAGATGTATCGATGTATCCTGATAGGCCAACTAAGATTGATGAGGACCAATTAAAGGTCTATATTTTAAACACAACTGTTTCGGAGATTAAAGAGAAGTTAAATCCATCTAAAACAATTGTTGATGACCACATGAGAAAGCTTGGGGGTACAGATTGGAGATACCACATTAGGGAGATGTCATATGACTAAAAGGATTTCTAAGAGATGCCTGCCGCTATTCATAAATCAGAAAGATGTGGTGATAATCAAAAGTTATATCGATTTCTGAATCATCCGTCCGTTTGTGTACAAGATAACTCAAAAACGTGTTATCTGATTTCGATAAAATTTACAATGTGAGTTGGTTCTTCATTAACTTGGTTTGGTATTGCATTTCAGTAAAATCGATCGAGGGGGAGGGAAGTTATTAAGCAAAAATCAGGGTGACCAGAAAGTTTTTGTCGATTTTTTTTGCTTATGATTTTTCAGATTTAATTTTAAAATTTGTGGAGTAATTTATGTTTAAATTATTTACATAGGTTGACTACATAAATATACGTTACCATGGTAAATTCCAGTAAAATCAGCCCAAGGATAGTGGAGAAAGAAATAGTTGTAGGAGAAAGTAAGCTTGTTCATAAAGTTCTTCCAATGTATTTTAAAAACTACAATACCGATTTTAACAGAATTTGCAAAAGATGTTTATGCTATTAGTCCCCAGCCTATATGGGAATTTGAGCGACGTTGAAAAAAACGAAACGAAGTTATGGAGAAAAACCTTTGAATATTAGTATTTTTGGTGTTCTTAACAGACCTCATTCATTGAACTGTAACTACGAGTCTCATTTTTACTATAGAGCATCAAAAACTCGGCTATAGGCTGATTTTATGTTGTTACTATATGATTTTCTTTTGAAATCATCAACTTTTTTTTTGACCCGAATTAATTAAAGACGAAAATTTCAATTTACAAAGTTCGATTAAATGTTTCGTAAGAGTACGAAAGTGTTCAAACAAAATATGTGATTCTTTTCATATTGAAATCGTTTATTGTGAAATTCTTTTCAGACACTCGAATTATATTACATAGGGACCTCTTGTAACACGGCAATTCTTTAAATACTGTTTCCAGGAGCACAATTCGACTAGGGATAAATTTAATTCAATATATTTAAGTAGAATTGTATCGAGTTAAATGCATTGAATTAGCAATTATTGATCCTTCTTGGTACCCGAGAGATAAATGTTCGGAAAGATCTTTGTATTTCTTTTTTTGTGGGACACATATTTCTCTTTGATTACGCGCCTGATCCTTTTGAAAATCTATTTCATCTTGTTTTTTGTTTCCGAGTGAAATTGTCCGAGTCGAATTGTGTCTAGTCGAATTGTCTCACTCATAATTGCAGTAGAAGGTCTATATTTGATTATAATTAATTAAATTTCGCTCAATAATCTCATAAAACTAATTCAAATCCATTATAAAAATGGGTGATCTGTGAAAAAACACATTTCGCAAAATCGTGAATATTTTCGCTCGTTATCCATCAGAGTCTACAATTAAGTATTTAAAAAAAATTAAAAATTAAAAAAAAATTGAGTCTACTGGTTCCATTATAAAACGTAGCAATAACACAACATGTGTTCGTTTCGATCGATCAACTAAACACATTGCTACTGTGTGTAGTGGAAGTGTTAAAAATACCGAAATTTATCGATTCCACAACGTTCCCAACAATTAGGCTTGTCCACAAAGACTACATGGGATATTTTGCAAAAGGATTTGGCTCTAAAGCTTTATAAGGTTTTATTGATGCAAGAATTAAAGCTACTAAATCTTTTTAAACGTCGACAATTTACTGATTAGATCACTGAACATGATGCTGTATTCTCAGAAAAAATCATTTCTGACGAATCTGATTTTCATTACTACATTACTAAGCAAAATTGTCACATTTGGACTTCTGAAAATCAGCAATTGTTGAACAATCATTATATTCATCTCGAGTCACACTTTATGTACTGGTGTCATCATTGGATCGCATTTTTTCGAATGCTTTTGGTGGTTACAGATAGACTAAGGAAAATTATTATTACAGCTATTACTGGTGACTACATTGATGCTCGCTCGGTTACGTTCCAGCTTTCAGTTCCACTTAAGAATTTAATATATTGATTAGTGATTATTATCTTATTTGATAGTTGTCGTTGGGTTCCATATAATACGGAATATTTTCCAGTAATAGGTATTCATTTTTCAGGTTTCTCTTAAATACCGTAAAATACAACGTATTTATCGTGTTAAAGGAGGTCCGTATGTATAAGAAAGTTTAAATAATACAATTTTTATTGTGTTAAAAATGTAAA
Organism: Xylophagus ater; assembly: GCA_963422695.1. Taxonomy (NCBI): domain Eukaryota; kingdom Metazoa; phylum Arthropoda; class Insecta; order Diptera; family Xylophagidae; genus Xylophagus; species Xylophagus ater. The sequence continues at coordinate 41,142,197 of OY730484.1, forward strand.
ACAATTTCAAGTTAAAAAAAAAATAATATACTAAAGTCATATCACAATTTTTTTTTTACAGGTGTGTTGTTATCTTTAAAAACAAATATTTCACCATAAAATGTTATATTTTTATGTCCTATAGTAGGCACTACCAGAGAGAGGGTAAATATTAGTTTTGTCACTATATTTATATTCCATAGAAGTAATCACCGTGGGTATAAATGTGTAGAGAGCATCAAAATGTATATCGATTTATGTAATGCCCGTCAGTTCGTCCATCCGTAAACAAGATAACTCAAAAACCCGTTATCTGATTTTAATGAAATTTACAATATATATTGATTATATCTTAATTCGAATTAGTATTACGTTTCAGCAAAATCCATCGAGGGGGAACGGAGTTATTAAGCGCAGAACCAGGATGACCAGAAAGTTTTTTCCTTTTTTTGTTTATGGTTTTTAGGATTTAATTTGAAAATTTGTGGGAGAATTTTGTTTAAATTTTGTACATGAGTTGACTACATAAATAGACGTTACCATGTTAAGTTTCAATAAAATCGGTCCAAGGATAGTTGAGAAAGAAATACTCGTAGGAGTAAATAAGTTTTTTTTGATGTATTTTAAAACCTAATACATCGATTTGTATAAAATTTGCAAAATAGGTTTATGTTATTAGGGCTTAGGCTACCTGCAAATTAGAGCCAATTTCAACTTAAAGAAACAGAGTTATGAAGGAGAAATCTTGAAATATTATTAGTTTTGGTGCTTCTTTCGCAAACTTAATTCATTGAACTATTGATTTGTTAACTAGAAGTCCCATTTCTACCATAGGGCCGATTTTCAGTTACTATATATGTTTTTTTTTACATTTATTCGTTCGTTTCTTTCCGTTTCTTTTTTTGGTTGGTTGTGAATTGATAATTGATTAAAACGCAACTACACCAAAGCTAATTAAATTATCTACTTCATAAAATATATCGTGATCGTGAATAAGATACTAAAATAAAATGATAAGATAATTTTTAAGACTTTTAAAAAGACAAAAATTATTGAAGAAACAAATTTTTTTTTACCTTCGAACTTTTCGCTTTCGTTGCGGAGGTAATTCTGGTAAATCTAGATCCGATATACTTCTAGAATCATCGGATATTTGTAATAATTTAAATGTTTCTTTATTTGCAGTATTTTCCATTGTCATTTTCACATTTAAAAATTAAAATCAAAAGAAAAACTAATTTTTTTATATCATTTTTGAAATTTTCCCACAAAAAAATTTTTTTTTTTTTTTTTATATTCTTGTCTATTTTTATATTCGTTTTTTTCTTTTTTTTTGCTATCACAGAATTTTATTATGATATTGCTTTATTTTAATTTTAATATCACTTGTAATTATGTAAAACACATTTTTATAAAAATAACTTTGTAAATAATAACATTTTTTTAATTGGATTCGTTTTTGTATTTGTCAGAATTTTAAAGGTTATGTTATGTATATATTTTGACGTTTCTTTCAAAACAGATGTTTCATTTTTTCGATACTCGTTTTAGTAATATTTGTAAAGAAAGAAAAAAAAAAGGTTTGTATCTTCACTAAATATAAAATGACAGTTCAAGAAAGCCGGATGAAGTTTGGTATTTTTTTTTTTTACTTTCTTTAATTAAAAAGTTTTAAAAAATTTTAAAGTTTCTTTATTAAAACAGAAATTGGAATAGACAAAAAATCAAAATATGTTTGAAATTGATGGCAGTATATTAGAAGGGGTTTGTAAAAGTTAAAAAATGAATTCAAAATGAATGACTTTTTCTCTTCTTTTTTTAAAAGGGTGGACAAATTTTACGAATTGCACTCAGTTTAAGTTGTTTATTAAAAACTCCTGTTCGTATTACGAATATTCGTGCAGGACGTTCAAAACCTGGTTTGGGACCACAACATTTGAAAGGTATATATTTATATTCAACCCTTTCTTTCGAAATGAACAAGAAATACTTGGGGGCGCCCCATTTCTAAAGAAGCCTCTTGATTAATGTCTATTTTTTGTTTGTATCTTAAATAGGTGTTGAACTATTACGAGATATGACTAATGCTAAAGTAAATGGAGCAAGTTTTGGTTCAACTGAATTAGAATTTCATCCAAAAATCATAAAAGGAGGTAAATTTTTTGCGGAAATCTCAACAGCTGGGTAAATCTATACCAAAATTTTTTTTCCTTTTTTGTTTTCCTGGTTTTTCTTATTAATTTATTCATTTATATTTAGGAGTACAGCATTACTTCTTCAGGTTGCTTTACCAGTTGCATATTTTAGTAATAGCGAAACAATTTTAGTTCTTAAAGGTGGTACAAATGTTCTTATGGCTCCTCAAGTAATTTATTTCGCTTCTTTTGATGTTAATTAATTAATTAAATTATTGTTTTTTGTAGATGGATTTTATAACAGAAATTTTTCGACCAAATTTAGAGCGATTTCATGCAACATTTGATTTTGATTTGATTAAAAGAGGGTTAGTTTGATCCTGAACAGAGTTTGGAACCGAAATTTTATTTTTTTCTTCGGTTTAGGGTTATGTTACTTCCATTCGGTTACGGTTCAAGTTAAAAGCCGGCTAATTTAATATAGTCTCATCCGGACGCGATTTTGATTTGATTAAAAGAGGATTAGTTTGATTTTTAACCGAGCTTTGAATCGAAATCCTATTTTGTTTCGGCCTACGGTTACGTTTTTCCATTCCAGTTTTTGCTTTTGTTACGGTTCAAGGTAAAAACCGATTACTATAATATCATCCGAAAGTTATCTGGAATTTGTATTTGGAAACCTTTTAAAAAACCAATGAACTTACGCTTTTATTATCAAATATTTGGAAAATAATATTTGTTGAACGGCAACTTATTATCTTTGAAATCTGTAAAACTTGGATTTGAATCGTTTCGGAATAAGCGAACGAAAAAACAACATGGTGTAGAACATAAAAACCCATTTCAAACATATAGCCAGGATCGCAGGTATGTTCTGCCTCCAAAAGAAGAGAGGGTAGCTAGCTCTAGTGAAAACGGAAGAGATTAGTCTGAATTGAGTGATCACGTTCGTATATGATCGTTAGTACAAGCACCAGGGCTAGTTAGTCCAATTTAATATAAATATTATTAGTGTTTACTGTAGAACTGTGATACAAATATAAAGTGTACAGTGACAATTACTACTCCTACATAGTTTTGTATGAAATCTTTAGTTAATAAATCTCTGATTCCAGCATTCCGGTTTGACCTTTTTCCACCAGAATGCTGGTGTCACTATGCTTGCTGTTTAGTGAATTAAAAAAACTAGCTTTGTGAACCGTAAAAAATCGGGTAAATCCGATATAAAGTTTAGTTCGGGTTCGATTCCTAAAAAAAGACGATTAACTCTGGTTTTCGGTTCAATTTCGTTTTTAAGCTTTGTTCAATTAAAAAAAAAAGCTTTTTTTTCTTCATACAAACACTTTTTCAGATATTTCCCAAAAGGTGGTGGTCACTGTGAAATCACTATTAAACCAATTAAACAATTACAAGCAATTACAAATATTGATTTTGGAGCAATAAAACGTTTTTTCGGATGGAGTTTTGTAGCTGGAATATTACCGGTGAAGGTAGTGTAAAACTTAAAATTAGAAGATATTGTAATTTATAGGATTTCATTTTCTCTTTTAAAGATCGCCTATGAAATGAGTGATGGTGCAAAGTCTATTTTTAAAATGATTTCACAACGTGATCCAATTGATATCAGTTCTTATAAAGAAAATCATGAAATTGCGATAGCAAATTGTTCTGGAATTATGTAAAAGAAAATTATTATTTTTTTTTCTTTAAATATGATGCCCTATGATAGGTACTTGTATTGTATTAGAGAGGCCCGCACATTTGCGGGTCTTAGCACATAGGCCTAATTGGCCAATTGTGCCTCTTCCTAAAAAAGTTGGTTGAGAGGCTAGGTCTCTTTTCCGAACCGGTTTGTCCTTCAGAACCGTAGTTTGGTACAAGTTAGCTAGCACCTCCTTACTCAGAGTGCACGCACCCAGTGTAGCAATTCTGGTTCTAGAAAAGGCCAGGCATTCAAACAAAAAATGTTCAGCTGACTCATTTTCTTCCAGACAGTCTCCGCATATTGAACTCTCGGCCACCCCTATTTTCCACATGTGTTCGTTTAAGGAGTAGTGTCCTGTCACAATACCCACAATGGTTCTGATAGGTACTAACCAGAGAGGGTGTATTAGTTTTTTGTCATTACATTTGTAACGTGTAGAAATAATTATCGCAGAAAGGTATGTAGAGAATCAAAAGTTATGCATGTCCGTTCGTCCGTCGGTATAGAAGATTGTTCAAAAACGCGTTATTCGATTTTGATGAAATTTATGTGGATAGTTTCATTTCAGCAAAATCGAGCAAGGGGAAGCGAAGTTATTAACATAATCAAAAACCAGCAGGATGATCAGAAAGTTTTGATGTTTTTTGTTTATGGTTTTTCACATTTAATCGGAAAATTTGTAGAGCAATTTTGTTTAAATTATTTACATAAGTTGGCTACATAAATGGGTGTTATTGTACTAAATTTCAGACGAATTGATCAAAGGGTACTGGAGAAAAAAATAGTCAAATAGAGAAATAAAACCTGTTCATAAAGTTTTTTTTTGGATGTAATTTAAAAACTAATACACTGATTTGAATAAAATTTGCAGAATAGATTTAAACCTCCTACACACCATACGATTTGGTTGTACAATCGACCGATCGACCAGATTGAGTGTTGCATTCGCACACAGAAACCACGTCCATTTATCGGGTCGACAAGCATACACACCATACGATTTGGTCGATCGGTCGGTTGGGTGTACAACCAAATCGTATGGTGTTTAGGGGGTTTTATACTATTAGGGTATGAATGAAAGATTTACAGATTACGCCATGCGCATGTCGGCCATTTTAAGTATTTATTTTGATACTTCTTTGACATCATATGTGATTTTCTTTCAAATAAATAATCGTTATTTTGCACATAAACAATGTATGTCAAGTCCCCTGTGACGTAGATGCGCAGAAAAGACCTATTTGAAATATGGGAAGGCGTAGTTTGTATATTCTTTCATTCATGCTATTAGGGTCTAGGCTACCTGCGTATTAGAGCAATTTTGAAAAAGAAGGAACAAAGTTATGACTGTTTTTTTGTCCCATTTTTCTACCATAGGGCATCAAAAAATCTATTATAGGTCGATTTTTACTTGCTATATGTTTTTAAAATTTTAGTTTAGGATGTGAAACAACAACTGGTTGTATTATTGGTGGTTCAGCAATTGGTAATCGTCAAGAACAAAATTTTGATACTGGAAAAAAAGCTGCACAAGAAATACAAGAATGTGTTCTTAAAAAGGCTTGTGTTGATTCATTTGTTCAGGTATTTTAAATAATGAATTAATTTTTAGTATTTAATATAATTTTTAAAATTTTTAGGATCAATTAATCATTTATATGGCATTGGCAAATGGTGTTACTCGTATCAAAACTGGTCCTATAACACTTCATACGAAAACTGCAATTTATATTGTTGAACAAATGACAAAAGTAAAGATGAATTTTAGGCCCGCCGTACACTTGAGCAAAACGAGCAAAACTACGTGAACTAAGTTTCTCACTGAAAGTAAAAAAATTCAGCATTTACATTGATCGTCGGATATTTCAGTAAAGCTATGAAACTACTTCGCCTGGTCATGAGCGACACGAACTAAGCTCGCTCAGGTAGTTCAGTCTTTAACTACGCGAACGAGATTTGCTGGCATCGCTGACAATAACTTATACGTGTAGAATCGATGCTTGCAAAAGTTTAGTATGTCTTCTTTATTTTGTGGTAGTATCTTGTCGACACAAATGTGTAAGTTTCAAATGGAAAAGGTCTAGTAATAATTCATCGATACTGTACTCGCACATTATATGTCTCTGACTGCTCAAATAGAACTGAATTTACCGAAAATATCGCCGCATAGCTTAGTTCAAGTATGTAACGGGGTGAGCGAGCGCCCAGCTTCGTTATGTAACTGCAGCGAGGCTCGCCAGCATAGCTTAGTTCAAGTGTGCGTCGGGCCTTATCTTTGTTTTGTAAAACTAATTTTTTGGGCACATTTTACAGGCACGATTTAAAATTACCGAAGATCAAAGAAATGGAACTTGTATTCTAGAATGTCATGGAATTGGTTTAACAAATAGTTTTATTTAAATATAATTTTATTTATTTGTGATATTTTCTGTGTTTTTTAATTAAAATGATTTGGATTGAATTTTTCCTTTATTGAATTTGTATTTATTTGAAAGAAATAAAAGAGAACTTCGTAAAAAAAGACTGTTCTATTCCATATTAAAATCAATTTTAAACTAGAATTACTTCGTTTTAATGTAAATAGAATATAATTTATATTTTGAAGATTATGTCATTCAAATGTTGGCCGTAGCTACGCTTTAAGTGGTCCATTCTATTCGTCGAAACAACTTGTTCGAGCATTACAACTAGAATCTGGTCAATAGCGCAAGTAATGTTTGCTTTCAAGTCATCAATCGTAGCTTGTTTATCCGCATAGACTTTAAACTTAACGTAACGCCCAAAAAAAAATGATCTAGAGGTGTGATATCACACGATCTAGGCGTCTAATTCATTTGTCTAAAACGTGCTTATCGAAAAGATTTCTCAACATAGTTTCACGCGTTGTATGAGCTAGTTAAAACCAAATATCATCGACATTCTGGGCTTGGATTGCAGATAGTAAACACCAGGCATGGACTGGCTCACCGGGACGCCGGAAAGTTTTCCTGTGGGCCGTTCGTGTTACGCGATAGTGGCCCGGTGAATAATTATCGACCGTTGCTTTTTTCAGAGAAAATGGGCAGGTATTCCAAAACTTCCCGGTGTAATTTGTATAGCTAGTCCAAGCCTGGTAAACACTTTGTTTTTAGGCACGATAGCGGGCACCATTGACACGGTTACAAATTCAGAAAGGAGGATCAAACTTTGAACAACTACATACAACAGCGGAAGCAAATTGTTTGAATAGATGAAACTAATTTTAATTTGTTTTGTCGTCGCACACAGGGCAGTTCAAGAACTGGTACCAGATCAGTTCCACAACTTCTAGCAACAAGAGGTCCTAACATTCATTCAAATGGAGGCATTTCTGCGGCAGGCATTGTAGCTATGGAACACATAACACAGTTAATAAATTTTTGGGTAACGAGATTAATTCAGCAGTGGGAAGATATGGGAGAGATCAACTGGCAGATTTTATGCTTTTTTCAGATAACTCGCTTTGCAATTCAAGATTGGAAACAGTTCTTAATAAGACAACAGAATCTCTGTTACCGACTAACGATCCTACTGTAAAATTTTAAAGAATTTTCTTTTTTTTTTCTCAAATAATTATACTTTTTTATTACAAATTTTTTAATACCTTAACTTTTTTTATAAAAACAAACATTTTCCTCGCCGTTTTTCTAATCTTCAATATAATCGGCTGGTTTAAAATGATTAATAATATTTATTGTCCAATCAGATTCGTTGCCTTGTGTAAATTCTTTAATAAATCTATAATTACAAACGGAAACTTTATCACGATATTCTGGTAAAGTTCTGAAACGAGAGGGAAAAAAAGAAAAGTTTAAAAACACAAAAGAATATCATCCAGACCAGTTTTTTTTCTTACCCCATATTCATTAACGGAGCTTGTCCTCTTTCTTGCATATCTCTTAATCCTTTCATAACATGAAATACCATCGTTATTTCGACCCAACGTTTTTGTATATTTTCATTTGATTCATCAAACATTATTCCAATCTGGAAAAAAAATGATAAGCTTTACAGTTACAGCAGAATACCGTTTTTTTGTGGTGGTGGTGCTTGCTGTTCTTACTTGATATGGAAATGTTAAAAATATATCATCTTTTTTAATACAAAGTTCATTACGTTCAGCCATCGACATTTTTGATATAACTGTTTTGATTTCATTCAATGCTTCTTGTGTTACAAGACCAGGTAATGATGATAGCTCACCTTCCGCTAGTTTTGTCGAAACAATCTGTGTGCGAGAGAATAAGAAGCCCTCATTTTAGTTTATATTTTGCTAGAGAAACTATTTTATCCTAACCTGTAACGCTTGTTTTGCGCCTGCCACAAAATCTGGTAATGTAAAATCACGATCAAAATATGGGCGAATTATGAAATTTATTAATATCCAATTTTTAATTGATTTTAATATTGATGGCCACAGAATTTCTGGGAAATCCATTAATTGTGGTATACTACGTTTCGGTCGATTCGATGAATTTGATAAATCTTTTTGTTTATATGATTTTGTATTCGATATTAAACGAATTTGATTTATAATTATTAAATTTTTTTGATTTATATTAAAAGATTTCCAGATTTCTGATTTTCGGAAATTTGTATTTTTCTCATTTTTTAATGCTATCGAATAATTACGTGAATATAAATATGAACATGTTATATTTTTTAAATGATTTTTTATTGAAAATCTATTAAATTGATGTGAAATTAATGAAAAAACCGCCATAACCCTTTTTTTTTTAATAATATGAACACTTCACCAACAAAAAGTGAATTTCTGAAATATTGAAATGTCAAAATATTTGCAAAAAAAAAAAATTGGAATTGCCAGCATAAAATATATAAGACAGGCAGTACATTTTTTTTCGGAGTAAGTCTTTTGCCGCCAAGATTTAAAAAAAGAAAAATGGCAAAAACAAAATTTTTATATGTCCAAATTAAAAATGAATTAGATTAGATTAGATTAGATTGGGTTTAAGGGAAGTTCTTGTATTAAGATTTATTGTACCCCCCTATTTTTTTAGTATAGTAGTCAGGTTAAATTTTTATTCTAGAGCACCAGGCCCATAATCCCAAGGAATTTTAGTATCCGGTGCGGGTCAAGAGATTGTATATCTTTTGGGAAGAAGCAGTATGCACCCGGATGTTCCCTCCTTCTACGAAAGAATGCTTCGGAAATAATGTGCATTGCAGTCTCTTCGTCCTAACCGCAGAATCTGAAACTGATATCTAGGCCATATCCTATCTTTTTGAAGTGTGCTTTGAGTCTGTCAGTACTCTTATGTTCTTTTTATTGATGTTGATAAAAGCTTTATATCTCTTCAAGTTATAATTTCCAAGGAGGTCTTTCGCATGCCTTTATCCTGGTTGTACTTCCCAGTATTTGCTTCTTTCTGACGTCTTTTCTTTTGTCAAAATTACTGGGATTATATGTGGTCCGATTCCACAGAAGATTCTGTGAAAGCTGGGTGTTTCTACCTGTTGGCCTGTTGGGCACGTATTTTGGGTGAGAGTGAATATAAATACTAATAATGATGTGGCATGTTTTGCAAACTGGGAATGTGACAGGATTAGATGTGGTCCGATGCCACAGAAGGTTCTATGAAAGGTGGGTGTTCCTGCCTGTTGGCCTGTTGAAAACGTATTTTGGGTGAGAGTGAATACAATACTAATAATGAGGTGGCATGTTTTGCAGACTGGGAATGTGACCAAACAAAAGTTCAAGTTATGCGTACGCTTTTTGGTGTTTGATAAGATAAGAGGATTCTAATCTATAAATCAGGATATTTGGTTGCCTCCTAATATTCAATAAAGTTCTAAAGGTGCATGTAAAAAGAATCCAAAGCCAGGACAATTTAAAATATCAATTGAAATACAGCTCAAAAAGTGGAAGATGTCTTTCAAATCAAAGGAAGTTCGTCCATCCAGAGGTTTTTGTTATACTTTCCGATGAAAATAAAAAACTACATATTCTAGAATACTAAAATTTAAAATGGTTGTCCAAAAATAACGATTTTTAATCCAAAAATACAATTTTAAAAATTTCCAAACTTATATTTAATTTATTTTGGTTTCCAAATTTCTTCTTTGCCAACTTGTTTTAAAATTCCTGGTTTTAACCACCTTTTAAAGCAAAAAAAAGAAAGTAAATAATATTTTCTATTAATTATTAAAAAAAAAAGAATACCAATTTTGTTCCCTGACCATCGGATTTAATTTCTTTTGTTTAGCTGCAGCTTTATAGTAATTTTCTTTTTTGATGAATTTTAAAGAAAGTTCTGATAATTCGGCAGGACTTTTACTAAAAAAAAAAAAAAAAACGCAAATTAATTAATTCTTTCAACATTTTTTTTAGTACTAATAGATTTTTACTCGCTACAAATTGATTTTGTATCACAAAACCATAAAATAACATCATTTAAAAATGTTGTAAAAAACAAATCAATCATTGGAAGTGGTTTTTCAATTGCTTCCAAATATGTTTCATTCATCCAACTGAAAAACAAAAAAACAATAGTTATTTATTAAATAATACATTGTCTATTTTGTACAATGATTTTATCCCATTTCTCTTGTTTACTATAAAACTTCTGCGGTTTTTTTCTGGGCGAAAAGTCATTTCCACAGGTTTCGGTTGAACTCAATCTTCACATCATTAAAGGAGTTTCTGCAGAGACCCTAAACAAATGGGAGTCTGATAGTGTAAGGTGAGGATTATACGATTTTTTGGCTGGTTCATCAAGAAACATAATACTTTTGATGGTATGGTGTGATAGTTTCTCATCCTCGATTTGGATATGTTAAGGTTCAAGCAGAATGACGGATCCACGATGGATTCACGACGTATTAAAATTTTAGATATAAACGTTTTCAATTAGACTACACAGAACGCGATGGATCCACGGCGGACTATTTTTAATACAATCTGAAAGCCAAAAACCGTGAATCCGTTGTGGATCCGTTATTCTGTTTCCCGCATTAAGATTCTGAGCAAAGTTCTCGTGTCGTTAAACATCGACTGGAATTGAATCAATATCTTTATTTTGTCGTCATTATTAATAACGAAATGACTTTTTGGCTCATTCAATTCTTTACATCATACTGAAATGGCAGTATTGTCATAAATTTGTTTGTAGTATAAACTTACGAATCTGGCACTGTTAGTGATCATAGATCAAAATTAAGAATTTTTATAATTCAATTGCGATTCCGATATTAAAGATCGTTTCCCATAAGATCCTCTGTAAATAACCAACCCTACGTTTCGACGTGTTATTTTTTCTTCCATGATAGTAGCTTATTATATCAAACCATATTTGCTGCAATCTTGGTGCTAAGCATTTCATGGTATGGAGTTTAAATTTTAAAGATATCTTCGGAAAGGCAGCGACTACTGGCATACACTTTCAATATTTAAAGAATTAGAACCTCTTGAAATGGAGGAGAATCAAAGAAAACAGTATTAGATTAGGAAGAGTAGCGGTATTGTATACAACACCAGGCCCCTTATGGGTCCATTGTGATCCCATACAAGACCAAGAGTTACCCGTTTGGAGTAACTAATTCTCTTCTAAGCATTTGATTTGCCTACAAAATTTCATTAAACTATCCATATCAGTCGCTTGAAGCATCCCTAGTTCTTCGAAGAAACGGCTACCCAAAAAGCCATTACGAGCTTGAGAGAGAACTTAGCATTCACATAAAATGTGTTTGATGTCTTCAGCCACTTCTATGTCTTCACAGTACCGACAGAGATCTATTTGCAATAATCCCAGTCTCTTAGCGTGCTTTCTGAACCGTCTCCTCCTTCCTTTGCTAGCCTGTCTGCCGCCTTGTAGTATTGGATGGTTAAAATTTTAATTCAGTCGAAGAAATCCTTTTTTTTGTCTTCCGTACTATTTATTTTTAATCCGAATCCTAAATGCGAAAAGTAGGGACACTACTAGAACCATTACGATAATAACTTAATATTTTTTCAAATATTAATTATGTTATTCTTTTAAAAAGATGGTCAACTCCTTTTTTATTTGGTGTTGGTATTAAAATGATGGATGTATTTTTTTTGGTTTTCTTGATGGTTCGTCTTTTTTCTTCTTACGATTGTTTACAGAGAAGGACTTAGGCAATGAATTAGGTAAGAACTAAGGCAAGAACTGACTGAAAATTATTGATACTGCAAAAACGAAAGGAAAATTAAAAATCAGACAATTATATGGAAAATATGCAGGATTATGATTCTATTTAATAGAATCCCAATCAGGAGCATAAAAAAAAGAATGAAGTTTAAATGAAATATTGAAGCGAATTGCGTGTAAATACAAGAAAAAATTGGACGTAGAGCCGTCGGGTAAGACCTAAATCTCTTCTTTTTTTTAAATAAAAATTAAGAATATTTAAAATTTACCAATTTGGATCATTAAAAACTGAAATAATTCCGATATTATCAGGAATTTGTTTCAACAAAACTTGATACATTTTCTGTTCGGAGACGAATTCTTTAATGGCTTGACGTGCAATTCGTGTTGTTGAAGCTCTAAGAAAAAATACATATTAATATAATAAAAAATTCCAATAAAATATAATTAAATACTTTTTTGTTGCATGATTATTTTTTATTAAAAATCTTAAAACTCGATGCAATAAATAATTAATTAAATATTCAATTAAAAATGCATCTCTTGGTTGTTTTGAATCTTTTGCAGATTTTGTTACTATTCGAGAATTTTCCTTTGATTTTCTACAAAAAAGAAAAACAAATAAATAAACTTAAACATTTAATTATCAAATTCATTAAGAATATTTTACAAATCATTTTCCGGTTTAAAACGTTCCGATATAAATTTTCTTGATGAAAATTCCAAATTTTTCTTCGAACTAGAAATTATGAAGAATTCAAAACCTTCGAGAAAAAAAGAAGATATTTAATTGAATCACCAATTTTGAAAAGGGCTCATGTCGGTTTTTTTTCAAAATGTACTTTTCGTCGCTTTTTTATCTTCACGTATAGACGCATCTTCCATGAACAAGAGGTACCCATATCTGTTTTCCATAGTGGGAAAAAATGGATGTCTTCCTGGAGATGAGACCTTTTCGAAACTAATTCAAGACATCTAGCCTATGTGAACTATTTCCAGGTCAATTTTAATTTGTCATTTGGGAGACCACAATTTGAAGTGTGCTCAAAATGCGAAGAAATTAACTAATAGTTAAGAAATTAACTAATAGTTCCTAAGGGCATCCAAATTTTACTCTAAAATCAAAGAAACCATTGAAAAATTTCGAGTTGTTGGTAGCACTATCATGGGTTTTTAGTTTGATTATATACAGAATTTCCCACTACCAGTTCTGCCCGTCCAGGAAGTATTTTATTTCCGCCAACTATATGAATTTTGCGTACATAATATGAAAACGGCGAAAGCAACTTTTTACTCCTACCACGAGGGTCAATCTCTCAAGGGACCCAACGAAGTGGCATCAAGTTTAAATGACTATATTCGTAAAAACGTCCCTGAAGAAATAACGGAGTTGCACTTGTTCTGAGACGGATGTCCGGGACAAAACAAAAACAATTAGTCAGTCGAAAGTTTAACGTTTTCCTTTATTTTCCGCAAAGAGGTCACTCGTGCAATGATTGTGACAATGATGTTTTCTGATAAATAAACTGACTGTCTTATGATAAACATTCCTTATTATGCCATTTTATTACTAAAACCACCTGAGTTCTTGGATAAATTTCGCAAAGGACTCATCTCGGGAAACTGTAACAGCTGTTTTTTTTGGAACTCTTATAGTAACCAAAACCATTTCTGTATGTTATGACGCAGTCCAAAACCACCCTTAAATTCCATATAGTTTGCCAGAAATTCAGTTTTTTCTGTCTACTGAACAATTTGAAAAAACCAAACATGAGCCCTTTTCGAATTTGGTGATTCAATTGAAATTAAATTTATTTAAAAAAAGCAAATTTACTAATTATTAAAAAAATTAACAAGTTTTTAGAAAACATTTCGAATTAAAAATCGCGGGCGAACTGTTAAACTTTTTACGCGGTTGAAAATTTTTCTGCGATTAAAAAAGTTTAGTGTTTTATTTTGTAACGATTTTTAAATAAAAAAAAATGAAAAGTATTTTATTAGATTTTCATGAATTATTAAAAATTTTAATTTTAAATAATGTCGCATTTTTCGTCAAATACAGGGTGGCTCGAATGAAACCACCAAGTTCGAGAGAGGGTTGAGCATTTACACAAAATTTATGTAAAGTCTTGAGTCGCACGTATGTCTCAACAGTACCGGCAAAAAATCTCTTTGTACCAATCTCAGTGTGTTTCCTTAAGGTCAATCTCCACACAGCCGACTTGATGCAAGTATGGAATAGATTGGTTAAATAGAAAGGGAGAAAACAATCATCCTGCAAGCTTTGTCGGCTTCTCCATTTCTCATTTCCCCAACTGATTTTCGATCTGCAGATGATTCCCCTCAAAAACAGATGAACATGTTTATCTGATTTATATGGCGCTTCATCTGCGGGTGGTGCATACTCTCACAATAATCACACATGATACCGTCGCACACTACCAATTTTTCTAAATTGTGTGGGGAGACTTTGATGTTTTTATTCGATCAATCCTAGCGAAAATTGCAAAATTGTATCTCTTTCTAGTCGTCTGTGTGGACATTGGCCTTTAGTGGGCATTGAACGCGATATTATAATTCTAACTGATACTCGATATTGAAGTAGTGGAAACACTTATCAAAGGCACTTTCCGGTACAGTCTTCAGCACTTTCTGCGAATTTTTTTTTATCACTTTAACGGACTCAAAACGTGTTCCACGAAGTGGTAATTTCAACCGGCGGAACAGGAAAAAGTAAAACGGAAGCATATCTAACAAATACGGTGTTTGGTCGACGATGTTTGTTGAGTTTTAGATCAAAAATTCGCCGACAAAAATGGATGTGTGGGACGGCGCATTATTGTGATGCAAAATCCAAGAATTGTCCTTTCACAAATCTGGAATTTTCCAGTGAAGATTCTTTCTCAAACACTTCATAACGCCCAGATAATATTGTTTGTTTACTGTTTACCTCTCTGGAAGTTTCATTTCATGTGGATAACACCACGATAGTCAAAGTAAACAGTATGTGCTTGTTTAATTTTCTAATATGCCTTGAGTTAAGCTCACCAAATTTCGAAGAAATCGCTTGAATAATAGATTTAAAAAAAAAGACTATTTCATTAATTCTTTTGTTGATATTATTTTGTTTTACTGTATTTGATGCTTTCAGAAATTATATTTTCATGTAAAAAACATATATTCATGGATGCTTGAGTGAATCTAGTTAACCGCCCAGCTAGCACGTGTCCAAAATAATATAAAATTTTTTGTTCCACCTCAATTTTTTTTTTTTTACCTTACATGTCTTCTTCCGTATATTTTTCGAAACAATTGATTCGCGAAAATTGTTTTGACATCATAAAATGTTAAACAATAATAATAATAATAAAATAATGTTGTGCTTTTGACAATTTTGATGGGTTCTTACAATCCTCCATCCATCCTGTTCAAACCCATCTCCCATGTGGTGGCTGGCTGTTAGCGCCCATACATATCTCTTATCCAATAAATTTCATAATAATTTCTATTTATTATTGGAACACAATGAAAATATGGATTTATTGAATATTGTTCTTTTAATATTTTCCTTGTTTTATTTTTTGAGGAAAATCTTTAGTTCAACTATTTTCATTTAATAGAATATAAAAAGAATTGATATTGTATTTATTCAAGCATGTACGACGGTGTACTTGATTTTAAAAGGGATAAAACCAATTCTCAGGAAGTAAAAAAGGAGTAACTGAAAAATCCCCTGTTTTTGAGGTATATGAGGTAAGAATATTATCATATTGTCTAGGAGGGAATTGAAAATTGATTTATTAACAAGGAGCTTGTTTCCGACGTTGCTCGGACTTTATATATGGTTGGTGGATTAATAAGGTTGAGTTTCATGGCTGTATATGTGTAGAGAATCAAAAGTACTATCAGTTTATGCATGTCCGTTCGTACGTTCGTGTACAAGATAACTCAAAAATGTGTTATTCGATTTTGATGAAATTTAAAATGTGAAATGGTTATTACTTATCTCGAATTGGTATTGAATTTCAGTAAAATCGACTGAGGAGGAGTGAAGTTATTAAGCAAAAACGAGGGTTTCCAGAAAATTTTATTGTTATGCCCTATGGACTATGGTAGGTACTATCAGATGGTATATTAGTTTTGTTACTACATCGAAATAATCATCGTAGAAACATTTCGAGGGTATGGTTGTCTAGGGGATCAAAGGACGAACGAACATGCATCAACCGATAAATGCATATCCGTCGTCCGTTCGTGTACAAGATAACTCAAAAACGTGTTATCCGATTTTGATGAAATTTCAAATATTAGTTGGTTAATCCTTAGCTCGATTTGGTATTGCATTTTAGTAAAATCGACCAATGGGGATCGAAATTATTAGGCAAAAACCAGTGTTGCCAGACAATTTCGTTGTTTTTTTAATAGGTTTTCATATTTAATTGGAAAATTTGTAAAACAATGTTGTTTAAATTATTTACATGAGATGATTATATAATTAGGTGATTAGATGTTAAATTTCACGAAAATCGGTTCAAGGATAATGGAGAAAGTAATAGTCGTGTGAGAAAATAACTCATAAAGTTTTTTGATGCGTAATTTAAAAACTAAAACACCGACTTCAATAAAATTTGTAGAATTGTTTTATACAACTAGGGCCTAGGTTACCTGTGAATTAGAGCAAATTTGAAAAAGAAGAAACAAAGTTATGCAGAGAGAACCTAAAAAATTAGCTTTTTTCTCTCCCTTTTCTGTCATAGGGCATCAAAAAATTCGGCTATAGGCCGATTTGCAATTTTTATATCAAAATTTTAATTAAGTTTGAATAATGAAAAAAAAACAACATTATTAAATTATCCCGATTTAATTTATTCAGTGTTAAAATCAAAAAGTTTGAAATCACGCGTCTATTTGTCTACAAAAAATTTCGCAGATCTGGAAAATGATGAATTTCTATTCCTTTTTTTTATATTCAGTTAAATTTTAAAAGAATCCCAACATAAAAAAAAAAGGATATAAAAAGTCCACCTCCTTTTCTTTTCCGGACAATAAAAAAAGCTCTTCTTCACAAGTCAAGTTTTTATTCTTTTATTATACTTTCATGTCCTTCTGCCTGATGTTGCTTTCCTCCATTTTGATTTCAGTCTTAACGTTAAGCATTTTCCAATGGAATTAATTTTTCCTTGAACTTTTTCTTTTATGCTTTTTCCTTTCCTTTTGATTGTGTTTTATTACTTTCAATATCAAAGTCCTTTTTATAGATCCACCAACATAATTCAATTTCAGAAAAAAAAAATGTATCCCCCCATCATAGAATATAAGATAGAACTTTTTAGGCCGTCGGGATTCAAACATGTACATGAATACACTTGTTAGTGTATCCTCTTCAAAATGCCTAACAGGGGTTAAATGCTACACTCTCTTCCCATTTGATATAATACTATATCCATTTCTATATGAATTCATACATTACTTTCTCTTCATCTCAACTGAGTAAAGGGGAGTATCAGGGAGTATAGGGGAGTATCAGGGAGTATAGGGGAGTATAGAGGAGTATAGGGAAATATGGGGAAATATGGGGAAGTATGGGGGAGTATAGGGGATATCAGGATCGGTGTAGGAACTATCACTTTTTGGGTCGGAAAAATATTTTTGTTCGTGAAGATGCATATTTGTTTTTGAGCCGAATTTTATTATTTAATGACACACTTCCTTAACTCCCTTTTACCATCTTCTTCCTGTTTTAAATATTTAAGCTTTCTCCAAGACGTTATGGAATATAGTATCTGAACGTTATGAAGTTATACACGAAAGGGAAACGAACATCAGATTTTTAAATTTTTGGATGATTCTTGATGGCAATGTTTGAGACATAGAAACACTATACTTTATTTACATTCTGGTCCTGTTTATAAGATCTGCTATAGAATACCTTATTAAGAAAGAGGGTCATGAGAAGAACAGGGAGATCACTGGTTGAATCTTTGGGCAATCACTAATGTTATGTTAAACGATCTTATCAGCTTCTCCATAAGGATTTTGAGGAATTGCTATATGTTCAGTGAAAATTTGATATTACTGCTCGACACGTAAAAGTCAGAGGCCCTATTATGGAATACGATCGTAATCGTATCGTTAACGTAAGGCGTGTTGCTGTTAGTGGAAAACAACAACGTTACGATTACGACCGTATTCCATAATAGCGCCGGCCCCAGGTCTACACTGATTCAGGGTTAGAGTAAATGATTTGTATGCACAACTTAGACTTCCAGGAATTGCAACATAGAGTGAAAATATCGACAAAATTTCTATATTTGTTTTTAAAGATTCGTCTTCAGTCCTGATTCACAAAAACGACAAATTTCGTGACAAACATCATACTCAAGCTTGTTATCCTTTATTTCGTTTTTTCTTTTCTTTTTTTCCTTCTGTTTCCTTTTTCTTCCTCTTTAGTTCCACATATTAAAAGAATATAGCAAGCATCATCAAAGATAAGTTCTTTATTTGGGTTTCAGGGAGTTTGAGAGAGGATCAAAGGATCTTCTACACCCTTCTCTCTAGAATCCCAAAAAAAAACAAAATTTGATCACATTCTAAGTTAAAATCATTTATTAAGTTCAAGGATAATAAAAATCCTGGAATGGTTCAACCTCCATGATGTTTTCTTTTTGTTGGGCAAAAAAAAATCCCCATGTCATACGAGAAAGAACGTGACATTCTCTACTCTTTATATATATATATATCCTATTGATTTTATCCTTTATATGTGTCCGCGTTTTTTTTTCGCTTCATAAATGTATTAGTTAGTAGCAGCAGGAACCAGGAACCAGCCAGGTTGTGGCTTTTTCTATCAGAATTTTTATTTCTTATTTTATATTTTGCAGGAACACATACAACTGTATTCGAGTGTTTTAATGGAATTAAAAAGGATCTAAATCTACTTACATAAAATGATACATTAGTATTGGTGTGACATCAAAAAAGGAACATTCGTGTATGTATATATACTCAAGTCACGGATGTCATAGAGTAATCCGATTGGTGCATCATCTGTTATGAAATTCTTTATTTTTGTATCCTGAAAAAGAAGGTTTTTCGGGGTATGAGGTTCATATAGCGGGGGCTGTGAATATATATATCGTCACAGGGAAGGTTTTTCGGATAATATTTTATCGAACAACAAGAAGCGCAAAATAAAAACAAAAAAGGAGCAGGATAAAGGATGAGAAATGTAGAATTTTATGTATAGAAATGTTTGCTGTTTCATGTCGATAAAAGCATTGGCGTAGATAAGGATTATTTTATTATTATTATGTTTCAAAAAAGAAACGAAAAAAAAGGGACTATGCTGGAAGGAGGATGGTTTCTTCGGTATTATTTTGCATATGTATTTGGAAAAGCAGCAAAAAAGGGATGAAATATTTCAGGATTTTATTGACTTGTATTAAAGAAAAATTGATAAACTCTTTTAATGAGAGTTTATTTCTTTTTTTTAAATAAAACAGAATTATTATTTCTTTTTGATGAGTTTTAAATAATTTTGATTGGAAAATCAATTTCTTAGGTTTTTTAAATATATATTTGAACAAATGTTTTTTCGGATTTTTCGTTTTTTGATCAATCCTTATAGAAATATAAAATCAAATTTAAAATAATAATTTTTCTGTTGAAAAATTCATCTGTTTAAATAGAATTTGTTTCAATCTAATTTTCAAAGAAATACGAATTTAAAAAAAATTGGGTTCTTTAGGTTAAGAAATCGGTTGGCAACCATACGCACTCTTTATTTACATGAAATTATGTATATTGCAAATATTCGGAACGTACTTCTGGAGTAACCCAAATCAATAATTTGATATACGGGCCTGGAGAATACTATCCTCAAACGAGAAATTCTGAGTACGTAAAACACCCATTCGGAATTTGGTGGTATCAACGCAAAACTCCCAAACATTTTGATCCGAGGTACAACCGAAAACTTTCCATTCAAAACGCCCCAAGATTTTTTTTTCAGAAAATCGTACTTTAAAGTTTTCCACCAATTAATTGCGTCATTGACAATTTGATTCGAAAATGATTCCGGGTGATTTTTCAAAATTGTTGCAACGATTCGCTATGAGTCAGCCCGTAAATGTTGATATTATTGCAAACATTTAAAAAAATGACTCGGACGAAGAAAGGCTGCTTAGCGATACGGACATGTTTTTGCAACTTTTAAAAAGACAAAATTAGCAGGTGAAAAACTTCCGGGAAGTTGTAGATTTTTTACAAAAATACGAATGGGCTAGAGGGCTTATATTCTAGAGTTTGTGGGCTTTGTTTATCTATTCATCATGATTCGTTCTGTTCGAACGTACCAAGTTTTTCTATTCTCCGTCGAGTCAAAACGTATTTAAGAAGAATAATATTGCTATCTGTTTATTTTGGACATTTTCGACAAACTCGATTTAGAGAAACTGTTAAATTACTTTATTTAGCAAAATGTAAGCTACGATTACGCAATTAAGTTTTTGTATGGAATTTACTAGCTCAATGACTCACTCGGACCAAACATGATCTCCAGAGCCTGTACGATCTTGTCCCTAAATAATATGCATCCTTCTACGTTCAAAGTTCAAAATGTAACTATCATGTGTATTTTGAACCGGTACGATTCAATCATTTAAACGAACGCCGATTGTGTCTTTATTGGGCTTTATTTTGGTACGTACCAAAGTCAGTCCGAACTATTTTGGTTCACGCTTAAAAGTGCTGTTTATACCATTTTGAAAGAGCTGAAAGAGTTGGGAATTGTCGCCCCTATTTTCAGCGGAAGAAATTCGAGTTTGCATGACCCTTCTACAACAAATTCGTTTAAACACAAAAGTGTCATTAAATACTCATATTATTTGGCACTGTATAATGAAGCAATGTGCATCACAGTATTCCAACATTGTTAAATTTAGCAATAGAATTCTGTAAGACTATAAGTGACAATTAATTGTCACTTTCATATATTTCGCAAGTCAATTCGTCACTTGAAAATGACATATATGAAGCTACAGCCTTTGATTTGTCATTTTCAAATATAATATTTAGGTATCATATTCTATTAAATAGCATCCTTACTTTGAAAGTCATCGCACTTTTGAAAATGATGACCAAAGTGATAATCACTGTCACCTTACAAAATTCTATTGGAGTTTTCTTTCGCGAATAAACCAGTACTTTTATATCACTTTTTCAGCTGGTTTTACAGAGCGCTGACTTACACTGTTTTTATATCATGGTAACAGACAAGCCCGTCTAAAATTCTTGAATTAATTTTCACGTTTTTTTTCTTCAAATAATAGTAAAAATTCGTCTCAAACAATCTCCTATTCCGATATACCAAATACTTTAATTTACACTTTAAAAGAATTTTTGTTTTTATTTCTCATTTTTACAAAAAAAGTGAAAATCCTGGTCTATGGCCTTAGTTAGATTAATAGCTACAGATTAAATGTGGATTGTCTTCATTAACTCGTGAATGTGTATCTCAAAGAAGTCCAAGCATATAAAATCAGTGAACACTGAATTGTAATTTAGTATTGACACGAATAGAAGAAGGATGGGAATCCTTGTAGATTTCTATATAAAGTACTATAGTAGTAGTAGTAGTAGTAGTGTGTACGATATGATTTGGATTCATCCTTTTCCTGTGATTGGCGTAAGCTTATATTTCCAAAATCCGATTATTATTTATATATGAATTTTAATCTTATACTATGAACACTGGTAGTGAAAATGTCGATATTTTGATGGCGCTTCTGTATATAAACCCCAAGATATCCTCCATATCCAAACAACAACACCAACAAAATTCTGCCTGTTCAAATGAACAAGCTTAAAAGGTCAAACCCGATTTGATATTTTATTAAAACTAAAAATAAAAAAATAAAATATCAAAGAATTTTCCAAACAAAATTTTTTGGCACCATACTCTGTTTTATTTTTCCTATTTGAATATGCCACGCCCCTTATGGGCGGAGTTTTGATATATATATATATATATGTGTGGGTATATGAAAATAAGTATATCCTTAAAATCAAGTGTTCTCGAGAGGATTTATTTTGTTTGGGTTCTGTGATGGTGGTAGACTATCAGAGTTCATGTGTTTTCCATTTTGAAATGTTAAATAAATATGACCTACACTGTTATTTATTTGTATTTTGAAATTTTTTTTATTGTGTAATTCAATTTTTTTTATCTATCGAACATTCGATTCGATATAAGTTCAAGAAGGAACCAATGAAATTTTTACAAAATTATATAACATTTATCGATATCAAATATTATAAACTATACTCTTCGATTTTGTTTAAATCGAATTATCATTCGATATAATCGAACAATCGAACAAGATAATATAGTTTAGCTCAATTAAAGATAAAATGAAGCAAATATTTCGATCAGAATGGTTTATTTATTATTAGGTAATATTTTTTGATCGAATGATTTTGATAGTTTTGATTCGATAGATCGAATTGTTCGATTTCAAATTCTCCAGTGAAATTGTTTAATTCAATTTGATATAAATCGTATCGAAAAGGTATACCAATGGAAATATACTTTTACAATCGAACAACCGACCATGATACACTTTAATCTAATATAGTTTAACTCGATTAAAGATAAAACTAAGCAAATATTTCGATCAGAATGGTTTATTTATTATTAGGTAAGATTTGTTGCTCGAATAATTTTGATAGTTTTGATTTGATACAACGTTTCGATTTTAAATTTTCCAGTGAAATTGTTTGATTTAATTTGATCCAAATCGTACCGAAAAGGTATACCAATGAAAATATACTTTTACAATCGAACAACCGAACATGATAAACTTTAATCCAATATAGTTTAACTCGATTAAGGATAAAATTAAGTAAATATTTATTTTTTATTTCGATTTAGCCTCAATCGAATTATACAATTTCACTTTTGATCCCCATTCGATCAATCGAATTCGTTGAAGGGATATACACTGCTGCTATTAAATATTATTCTTATTTGATATATCAAATGAATAATATCATTCGTTAACATCTTAAACATGCTGTTTTTATCCTAGAACCAAGATGTTCTTCCATTTCGTAGTTCCTATTCTAGGATATATGAAATTTCTTTTATCAAAAGTACCTAGTATTTTGTAAGATAATAAGTGACTCTACTTTTGCGAAATTAATAATTAGTTCTTGATCGTTATTTAATAGAGTTAACCAGATATTTCATCCATAAAACAATTTAACAGTGTAAATACGAATCAAACGACTCCAAAGTAGGAAATTCAGGATTCAGAATTCAGGATTTGAATTTGTTTCGGTATGAGTACGACAGCTATATAACATATGTATATATATACATTCGGTAATCGATTTTATACATATGTACTCTTACCCTCTTACTTGTTTTTGTTTTGATATAAACTTTTTAACTGATATTCCAACTGTGTTCACATGCCATATTTTCTATTATGGGTGTTTATTGGAGGCTGCGGCTTTTAAGCCAAAATAAAAAGTTAAAAACGTAAAACTCCCAAAATCAAGTAGAACGAATCATAATACGCGATATTAAGATTCGGCAAACAACAACAAAAAAAAAAAAATAGGTGACAACGAACCAGCAAAAATGTCGTATATGTTCTCCAACATCATCAACCCATCCCCAATGTATGCTATACTATATAGTATAGTGTTTGAAATATATATATGATGAAAATTGTGGGTTTCATATGACTTGGTACGGAGGGAACAACATTACATATACGATGTAGTGGTGGTTGCTATGTAGTTTATCATGTTGGTGATGGATTTTTATCAAAAATGCTTTCCATCCCTTCGGTTTTTATGGATTTAGTTTTGAATTTTTGGATTTTATTTGATTTGATTTTGGGTTGTTGGTTATATAAGTATACATATATGTTTTTGGTATACTATATTCGATGATGATGGTATTGTATACTATATATGGCATATATATATGAGGGTTGTTTCTGTATATACAGACTTTTGGATTTCGTTGATAACATAGTGATTCTAGATTCTCTGATATTCACAGGGTTGATTCTCTGTTTTTCGATGATGCTGTTGGATAGTGTTAGAAATTCTAGAACACAATTTTCTTCTTCTTATATTCATTTCGTATATAGATTTATATTCTATTGGTTGGTTTTATTGTCTTTTTGGTTGTTTGGTTGGTTGGTTGGTTGCTTCTACGGTTTTTTGGTTTTTCGGTTTTTCGACATTTTACGCATACACATATATGTATATATATATATATATTTATATCGGAAAAATCGCCAAAACCAAAAAAAAGTGTAATTTGTTTGAACATTGAATCGAATGAGATGAAGTGTTTTTCAATTCAGTGGTGGTGCTGTTCAACAAGATTTTAATTAATCCATCATCAGTGATTAAATTAAGTAATTCCATGTTAGAATTTTGATTCGGGAAGAAAAAAAATTAAATTAAAAAATTTTTAAGATGATCTAAAAAAAATAATTTTGTTTAAAAATTTTTGTGATTTTGGGAAATTTTGAATCTTTAAAAAGATTTTCTTTAGGTTTCGTTGTGGAAAATTATTGTGAATTTTTGTGTTAAATATAAAAAGAAAAAAAATTGTGATTTTTTTATAAAATATTTGTGAGTTAGTGATTATTAATTTTTTTTAAATTTTTTAAATGTTTTTGAGTTTTTAATTTGAGAGAAATCAAAGAAAAAAAAAGAAAATTTCTAAAAATGAATTCGGATGCTTCAACAACTTTAATTCCAGAACCAGGTAATTTTTAGGTTTTTAATGTGGCTGTGTGAATTCGCTTATAATGAACGAAGGGCCGAATTTCCCCATTAGGCAACTAAGGCTGCAGCCTAGGGGCCCATTTAATGATTGATGGAAAGGACATTTTCAAGTATTTATAGATATTTCTCATGTAAACACATTGTCTATTATAATTTCTGATAAATTAGTCTAAAAATAACCAGAATATTTGTCATATAGTAGAAAGTGCAACATTCGTTTCGTTGCGGTAGGGCCCGCACCAGAAGTTCAGTTTAGGGGTCTACGGGTCCTAAATACGGTCCTGAATGAACGTTCGAAATCAAATCATCAAATTCAGTTCATTGAAACTGAAAATTAAATAAAAAGTTTAAAAAAATGTTTAAAAATAAATCAGTTATTTTAGTAACGACAATTTTTAAAAAAAAAAAACTATTAGTTCTGAAGTACCACTACCAGTAAGCGCTAGGTGCCAGCTATAATATTCAAATATTGACACTAGTGGCAGAAACCTGTCAGTGACCATAATTACTAATTGGATTATATTCTATAGGACGAAATCTGACAGTCTAGTAATTAAGAAAATCAATTCAAAACATGTTGCTCTTCTTTTTAATCGTAAAGAACAATGAATTATAAAATTTTCTGTTATGTTTCCGTAAATTTTGCATCAGAAAACTAAAAAATAACATAATTTTAGGCGTATAATAAAAATTTGTTTTAATGAGGACAGACAGAACGCTTGGATATTATGTATTTGTATGTAATTTTATTATTAGTTTGTAAAACCATGAAGTTTGTTTACATTTCCCAGCTAGCATTATTTGTTGCTGGCACGTTACTGCCGCTAGTATAGTGATATATGAATAAGTAGCTGGTACGTATCTGATACTGGAAATGTTACTTAGGTTTGGAATAGTTTTCGATGTATTTATAATATGATTCATGGAATTGGGAGAGAAATTTGAATTTATTATTAAAAATTACAGCCGAAGTTTTCAAAAATACATGGTAACACTCTTCTATAACTCCAATTTTCGAATAAAAAAAAAAGACAAACTAAAAACATGATTTTCAAATCTCGAAAATATTTGATACTAAGATAGTTGTAGGAATAACTTTTCCTAGGAATTTTAAAGAAGAAACGGAAAGATACTCATGTGAAATTGGGGCACATTGAAATGATTCTCGCAGTTCAGATTATAGTAATATTTTTTTGTTTTCCACAAAAGTTGTAGTAAATAAGGCATTTTATGAAAATTTTTGGATTTAGAAAGGAGATATTTTGTGCTATAATTTGCTCCTTGTATGTGGTAAAGATTGCAGAACTCAAAACCACAATCGATAGTGTAATTCGCGAGATAGAGCCACAATTATGCAGAAATGTAGTCGAAAATTTTGTCAAAAGAATCGATGCAAACATAGTTGTTAGATAGATAGTACATGAATAAAAATTGGTTAAGAAAGGTAAAAACTGTATACAACTAAAAATCCAGTTCTAGTGTATTTTGAGTGTACAACTGCCTATATTGCTGCCTAAAACCGCTTTTGCATCCTTTTCAGGCTTAAACAAATTTGTTAGATTTTTAGAAAATTCTTATAAAAACATTAAAATATATATTTTTCCATTGAATAACAAAAAAAAAAGAAAAAATGTATGACTTCAAATAGAAAACAAATTCTATTGATTCAAGTGTGAATTCGAAGTTAACATTAAGATGGAGCTCTATATTTTGGTTTAGACGTCATTCGTTAAAATAGAAACAAAAATGTAGTACAAAATGTGAACAACCTATCTTAATTTGATTTAAAGAAAAGAGATGTAAACATTTTAGAGATTAAAGACAATATCTTAGCATTAGGTACTATTATTAATTTGATGGAAGACTAATACGTGGAAAGTTTGAAGAATTGAGGTGGATCTGAATTAGAATTGCAATTGTATGGACTTTTTCACAGATTGCGCGTGAATAGTGTGAAGCTATCATTGCAGTTTGACTCAGTAGTGAATACCATTTCATTGCAAGACCTTAATTCGCCTCGTGTTTTCATGTTGAATGGCCTCTTGAACAGTTTAAAGGCCAATCTCCACACAGTCGACATCCTATTCTGACGAGAAAAATCAGAAAACTAGAAAGAGATGGACTTTTGGAATTTTCGCTAGGATTGATCGAATAAAAACATCAGAGTCTCTACACACAATTTACAAAAATTGACAGTGTGCGACGGTATCATGTGTGATTATTGTGAGAGTATGCACCACCCGCAGATGAAGTGCCATATAAATCAGATAAACATGTTCATCTGTTTTTGAGGGGAATCATCTGCAGATTGAAAATCAGTTGGGGAAATGAGAAATGCAGAAGCCGACAAATTTGTAGGATGATTATTTTCTCCCTTTCTGTTTAACCAACCTTAGTAACTGTTATCCCATACATGCATCAGAAGTAGAATGTCGGCTGTGTGGAGATTAGCCCATTGCTGGCTAAATGTATAAGTCAATAAGCAAAATTGCCGTATTTGGGCTGATGAACAACCCGAAGAGTATCAAGAGCTACCTCACATCAAGAGAAATGCACGGTTTGGGCTGAACCTCACGAAGAATCAACGGTTATTTAAATGTGTTCAACTAAATACTCTAGAATTGATGGGCAAAATATCAACATCAGAACGAAAGTTAAGACATTCTGCCAGTAAATTCTAGACTTTTAGACTCTAAACATAAGATCGTAGCCTCTCCTAATAACAATCATCCCCATTTACCCCTAAAACATTAACTAGTAAATCCAATTTTTAAAAACTATATAACACATAACAACACTTCAAACTAAATTTGGATAAATCGAAAAACTATGATGCTCCCGGAAAAAAAGAAGACTAAATCCCCTTATATAGAATTTATCTAAATGCACATCCTAGAACACTTCAAATAAACTTCGCCCCATTTTTTTTGTGGCATAAAATTCAGGATATAAAATCTAAAGGAAAAAAGTCTTTGGTAAAAAAATATACTAGGAGAAATTTTGTATTCCAGGCAGGCACACTTAAGGGGTTTGTTTCACCTGATAAATTGTCCGAAAATTTTTCACAAATTTTGTTATTTTTTAAAAAGATAAACTCAGAAGACTATGAAAATATCATTTGACATGGCTTTAGGACCCCAAAAAAAAAATCACATTTTGATATAGTCTTAAAAATTGAAGAGTTGAAGTAAATTGCGATTCCCTTCTCCTTATGCTCTCCAGGAAAAACGTGATTTTCGCGTTAAATTTTATACGAATTAAAATTCCGTGTACAACATAGAAATTCAATTAGTTAATAATTATCATGAAAATTACATATTAAATCCCAAGTCAAGTTTCGACTTGAATTCGAAAAATGTTATTTGGAAGAATCTTTTCCATTGAGTTGTTGATGGCAACTTATATAAAGGCATTGAAGCGAATACAATCAGCGTTTAACGAAACAAGAGATTCTTTAAAATCTATCGAAATCGAGTGTTGAAAAACTATTAAACTATTCAGAATTGATGAGTCTTGAAAGTGTTGGTTTTCATTATGATAAATGGATCAAATACAAGCCCAATTGGTCATCAAAATTTGAGAGAGCTTCGCTATGAGAAGTTTGATGAATACGTCCTGATTTTTCACCATCAGAGATAAGTATTTGTTTCCGTCTATGCAGAACTCCTTAAGTGATGTAAATTTGAGTTCTAAAGAATCTTGTTCACTAATCTGTTCACACTTATAGGATGGGAATAATCATATATTGTAGTTTATTGATGAGATAAATATTAAATAAAGTACAGGTACAGTATGCAACTAGGCGAAATTGGTATAACACATTTTAGGTCAGAGTTCTACATATTTTAGTAGATTTAAATTTGGTCAAAACTTACGAAGAGCGTCCATAAAATGTTGTTTTACGGATAGGTCCTTTAAGTTTTTTCCTTTGAGTGTATAAAAAGGTATAAATTGTGTAAATTTGTATCAGGATTTTAATTTTATAGTATAGTCTTAAATTCAGTTATATCCCAGTTGGAGTTCTATGATATTATAACATATCCTTACATTTTTCTTTCAAATTTAATTCTTTGTGTGAAGATAATGAACTCATTTAATATTCTTCGCCTCCTTCACCTTCACCATCTCCAGCCACTATACGGAATTCTTCGTAATCTTTTTCCAAATCGGCTAAATCTTCATGTGTTTCAGAGAATTCACCTTCTTCCATAATTTCACCAACATACCAATGAATGAAAAAACATTTGGCGTATATCAAATTAAATTTATGATCCAAACGAGTTTCAGCAATGGCAGTTGTATTGGACAACACGTTGTACTTTAGCCAAATCACTACCTAGAACAACAGTTGGTGGTTCATAATTGATACCAACTTTGAAGCCGGGTTGGACACTAATTGACAAATTGAATTACCAATTACCCGAAATCCGGAAATCAGTTCCTGTACGGATGTTAATTAGGCCAAGGTTCTTTATAGAGTTTGTTGATATTTTACTTGGAGGGTGCATATCTAAATATTCTATTTGATTAAGAAGATTTTCAATTCTATAATTTATTCAAATTCTTTATTAATTTTGATGGAATTTGATTCCAGAGAGAAAGTTAATGTTTGTATTTGAAAACAGACGATAGATGTGCCCATCTTTTTACCATTTAATGCAAACAATCTTTAATACACAAGATTATATTGTGGCGACATAAAACCTAGTTTTGTTTAAATAAAAACCGACTTTCTTGATGGCAAAACTATCTAATTCTGACCTTTCTTTATTGTAACAAGTGCGGTAATAAACGATCAAGATGAAGATGAAAAGTTGTCCATCTTTTCTTCGTTTTGATGATGGATATAGAATAATTTTATTGGAATTTTTGTATAAACCCAAATAATCCAAAATATGGAGTTAATCAAGATATTTAGATATCTAGTATTTTGTCATCTTAAAGTTAGTGCCCAAAAAGAATAACAACCACTTGTATTTATTGTGTGAATTTGTTTAAATATACAAAAAACCTTATATCAATATTTATTAAAAATGTTTCATATATTTCTTGTTGTTTTTCTTCGGGCATAGCTTAAGAATTTATTGATTTCTTGACGTGATATTGTTGGGTATTCAGGGATATGATTGTTAAAATCGTTTGAAAAGAATATACCAAAAAGTCTTTCTTTGAATCTACTTAAATCCGTGGTGGCATATTATAAGTTAGTTGTTTGCTTTCTTATAAGGAATTTCTTTAATATATTCTTAATCATATATAAGATAAAATAATCAAACACTTACTAAATGTAATGGCCTTAAATATTTCTTAATTCGAACAACTGATCAAATTTTGATTATCGATTTTATTCTACTAAATTTTTTTTATGTTTTCTTAAAAATTCACTTAGTAACTTGTAACACTTTATATTTCTTTTATTTATTCTTTATTGAATCAGTTTTTAATTGTTAAATATAAGAAATAATTTGTTTAAAAATAAAAAATTATGACGGTTTGTGATTAAATTTATTTGAATTTAAAACATATAGTAACTTAAAATCGGCCTATAGCTGATTTTTTAATGGCCTATGGTAGAAATGGGACAGAAAAACTGTTAAAACTAATATTATTTTAAGGTTTTTCCTTGATAACTTTGTTTCTTCTTTTCAAAATTTCTTCCCAGTTGCAGGTAACCCAGACCTTGATAGCATAAATCTAATCTGCAAATTTTATTTAAATCGGTGTATTAGTTTATAAAATACATCGGAAAAACTTTATAAAGAGGGTTATTTTCTTCTAGGATTATTTCTTTCTTCACTATCCTTTGACCGATTTGTTTGAAATTTAATATAGTATCGTCTATTTATGTAGATAATCTATATAATTAATTTAAATAAAATTGATTCACAAAATTTCCAATTATATCCGAAAAACCATAAACATAAAAGCGATGAAATTTTCTGGTCACTTTGGTTTTTTCTTTATAACTTTGCTCCCCCTGGATCAATTTTGCTCAAATACCAAACCAAGTTAAGGAATAAGCAACTCAAATTGTAAATTTCATCAAAATCGGATAGCGCGTTTTTGATTTATCTTGTATATGGACGGACGGAGGGACATGCATAAATCGAATAAATTCAGGACGTTGAGAGAAAAACATCGTAGCAACTTTAAATTTTGTAGCCATTTTTTGTGATACTCTTAACTTAGAAATAAAAACGTGGAAAGTTGGGTATTCTAGCCATTATTTGCAAAGTTCTGGTGAGTTTAGTGAAAAATGGGAAAAATTCCATTTTTTATATACAAAATTTTGAAATACTCTTAAAACAATTGGAGAATCTTAAAGTGGATGCTTTCAGGTTTCCAAAACGTCCATTTGGATCGATCATTCGATTAGGAGTTACAGGGTTTTAAATTGACAATTGTGATCTTGCCATTTAACAGGTGATGTCTCGATTGTGGGTGGTCATGCTGAGATGGTGAAGGAGCCAAGTTGTTTCAAAACAAATTCTTTGGATCCTTATAGCTTTACAAAGTTTTTCTTTCGCTCTTCATTGTTTGACAACTTTTCAACGATAAATAGGAAACAATTTTAAATTTAGTATTTGAAAACTAGAGAGTTCAAGCTTTGGAAGAGTGTTTTCATTTTCGTTCTACAATTATTTTTTGCAGAGATATGATCCTTCTTCATTTTCCTAACTATACTATATAGTGTAGATTCACTCTTCCTTGGAAATGGTTTTGTATTGCTGTAAGGTTGTTAAAATGTGTACCATTTTTACTATCCAAAAAAATATGTAGATATATCTGTCATTTTTCTACGTCGTTACACTTTTTAGAAATGCGCGATGCAAAAGTATATAACATATTTTTTGTAACGAAATTAATTACAATTATAGACCAAAAATTCTGTCAACAATAAGAATTGAAATTTAAGCCTTAAGCGTATTGCCAAAAGGAATCCACAGTCAACATATGCTTCTTTATGTCACACCCGACGGGATATCTCAAATTATAACCCTATCAGGTGTAATTTACCATATATGAAGATAAAATTTACTTCAGAAGATATTCCACCTTATCTTTCAAGTCAAATCTCTTAAATAATTTCTCGAATTCCCAACGGACTATCGATTACTAAACAAAATGCAAATAAAAAATTAGATATTTATTTATTTACACATTAAATCAAGGATAATAGTTCCGTTTCCTTCCAGCCACTATTCAAACTCTGTATCTTTTAACCCCAGGAGAAGGTAATTGTTTATCCATCACACCCTAATTTACTTATGTACATGATGGTGCGAGATTTTTGGGTGATTTTTTGATATGCACTTTATTTCTGAAGGACTTTTTTTTGGCGAGGGATAAAAATTTTTGGTCCCAACTGGTATTTTATTATAGTATACGGCGGGATTAAGTCATATGCTTTCATTTTTCTACATTTTGATGGGAAGAAAAAATGTACACGTAGCACGCACATCATTGCATTAATAACTTGCATATTTAATTTAATTTTGATTTAATTTAATTTCACAAATTGATTTTTATTAATGCACTAACTAGATCGTAAAGAACCGAATCGGATTTTATTTATATATTAGATTCAATTAATTCGTGCAAATTGATAAAGGACTGGACCCTTTTATGGGGAGATTTTAGTATTCTTTTCAAGTGGACCAACCATGAGTTAATTCATCTAAGTTGTTAACCCGAAATTATGTATTAATATTTTGGTTTAATCCTTTTATATAGATTTCATAGCGGATAGAAACTTTTTGTTTATACCTTTCGAAATACTAGGGAATATTTGAAACAGCAAATTTTATTAAAATCAGTCGAGTCATTAAAAAAAAAAATAAAACTCTACAAAAATAGGTTAATTTTCTCTCAAAGATCTATTTCTGCACTATCCTTAAACTCGTAGTACTATCAAATATTATTAAGGGTATTCACTTTCAGTAGTGTACTTGGTTTTGTACTGTTGTAGAATTGCATCTTTTTAGATTAAGAAGTGAACGTAGTTGCACTGAAGTTTATTTCATTGTCCTGAATATTTTCTAGAAATTAGTTTCACATCGTGATTCAAAGAGATGCATTCGGACTTACAGGATTTCATTTTAAACCCAGAGAGGAGAAATGTATAAAATTCTGGCATAGCGATCCCAAATTCAATATAAGAAGAAGCACTGTCAATTTAGACTTTTTGCATAAGTTTACGAGCTTGTAAGTAGATCGATAAAACAAAGGTAAATCTACCCCCAAAAACCCGGCACCACCAAAAGAATGGTTGTAAAATGATGGGGAACGCACCACAGATACACCTTCTTAATTGCAATGAATGAGAGGGAGGGAGGGAGGGCAATAGGATTTCAGTTCTTATAAAACTTTTCAATTTCAAGTTTGAATGTGGATGTATAATTACGCGAATGGATGATAGATATAAAAGTCAAAGGAATTATATTCCAATCTGGATATGAAAAAAACCCTGATGTAATCTGTTTGCATGTGTTTAAATGTTAAGTTAAAAGTTAATTGTAAAGAATCGAGACCTGGGATTTTTTGAACCAGAGTCTTATCAGTTTCTAGATACGAGGTCTCAACCAACTAAAACATTCCACACCGTTTTTACTAGCCTGCTCAGAAAACTGGAAAGAGATGGACTTTAGGAATTTTCGAATAAAAACATCAGAGTCCACACACAATTTAGAAAAATTGGTAGTATGCGACGGTATCGTGTGTGATTATTGTGAGAGAATGCACCCGCAGATGAATAAATCAGATAAACATGTTCATCTGTTTTTGAGGGGAATCATCTGTAGATCGAAAATCAGTTGGGGAAATCAGAAATGCAGAAGCCGACAAAATTTGTAGGATGATTGTTTTCTCCCTTTCTGTTTAACCAATCTTTGTATATAATCATCCCATACTTACATCAGAAGTAGGATGTCGGCTGTATTAAGCTTGCTGCATCTTGTTCTTGGTTTTGATGATAAAATTAAGTTCTGATCCGGAACAAGTGACCAATTGAGTAGCCTGAAAATATATCTCAAAAATTGCAACTTCAGATAATCATGTTAATGTCAAAATTTTCGAATCTTTAAACTTAGGTTCCAGGTCGTCTTTTTGTCTATAAATCTGATTTGTAAATATTTCTAATTCATAAAATTTTTATCTTATTTATTTCAGATTCTCGAAATTCTCCAGTATCATGTTATTCACCACAAAATCGTATAATACCATGGAATCATCATAGTATAACAATGAATGGTGGAAATAATAGTAATGATGGAACATTAAATTCATGTGCAAATCGTAAAGGACAAAATTTGGGATTGATATGTGTCGTTTGTGGTGATACAAGTTCTGGTAAACATTATGGAATTTTAGCATGTAATGGATGTTCGGGATTTTTTAAAAGAAGTGTACGAAGAAAACTTATATATAGGTAAGTTGCTACTGCATATAAATTTTAGTCGTTTTATCCATTTTATATCCTTTTTTTCTCTTCTTTCTATATATATATCAATCAATTTAATTTCTTTTCATTCTTATTTAAATTGATTCAATTTTACTAATTGTATTTGGAATAAATATATATAAAATGTGATCCAGATAATGCAAATTCAGAAGTTGGTGTTGAAATTGCAAAGAGCAAATCTCTAAACCTAAAGAAGGAATAGATTCTACTATAGTATAGTATCGTGTCAACCCTCTTAGAAATATTACATAGCCCATGATGGGTATCGTCTCTTCTTTATACTAAACTATACTAGGGATTAAAGTCTTAGGTCCTAGTAGAATATCAAACAATTATTTAAAGCCTTCCAAAAATATATACCAAATGGGATAAAAATTTGAATTTCATTATGCGAGGTGGTTTTTTTTCTTTCTTTTCTTTTCTTTTCTTTTTGGGGTGGATTGGGTAGTAAAAGGCAAGATTTTTATGGTATATATATACCCATTCGAAAGATTAACATATTTACGGACATATTAAAATGGAAGCGTATAGGAACCGTATAAACCAAAATTTGATGCTGATAAGTCATTTAGTTTGAGTGGTATCAGATGTAAAATTATTTGAATTTAAAAAAAGAAAAAAAAAAAACCGAGGGTTTTTGATTACCACGAATTTAACAAATGGTCTTCATAAATACACAATGACTTTAGATGTGTGGACTACTTTAAAGTTATGATATAGGGTAAAAAATATAGTATATAAAATTCATTTAAGTTTTGATTTATTATAACATTTAAATTGTTACAAAATTTCTGAATTAATCCCATTTAAAAAGGTCGAGAATTTTGTTTTATAAGTTATTTCTTTGGGTAAGTTTAGTTGGTTTTGGGAATTTCTCTAAAGAAACTTTATTATTTTTGAATGAAAATCAGTGCTGAAGTAGTTGAAGGTATCTTCTTTCTAATGAAACATAAACATCATAAGGTACTATCTGAAGTTTTAATATTTCGAGGATCTTTTGAAATTACTAAAATTCTGGTGGTTTTTGGTTACTCTCCTTACTTATTTCGCTATTTCTAATAAACAGATTTATATTTTTAAATAAAGTTTATAGTCCTAAGACTTTTGAAAGCGTTTTGTCTTTTTGAAAACGTATCTAAAACTCAAAGGATGCAGAGTAAAAGAGTTTAGAAGTTCATATTTTAAATGGCAAATTTTTCTTCTGGTAATTTCTCAAGTATTGACGTTTATATATATTTTTGATGGAATTCATATCAAGTAATATCTAAATGATATCCAATTTTTAACATATTAAAATATATAAGATTTTAGTACAAAAAAAATTGGATAAAATCTTTTTCCCAATCAGAAATAAAACGTTTCCGAATGATGGTCCCAAATGTTGTGACAATATTATTATTATTATGATTGTCTTATATACAATGTTGGTATTTTAAGGCACTGGTATAAGATTGCGTTTCCTTAAAATATATAAAAATTCTTTTATACAAAGAACTCAAGACAAAACCCACCAAAAAAATGAAAGATAATATTGAATACGACACATCATATTTTCTTCCTTTCTTTTTTAAGGGATAGCATCGCAATAAATAAGAAGTGTAGTTTCACAACCACCTATATATATGTACTATATACATAGATGTGTCTGATCCAAGGCAAAAAAAAACAGGAAACAAAAATGTCACGTCGGTTTATCTTCGAGTCCCATGAGATCGATATGGATTTAAGTGGTATAAACTTGGCCAAATGTGACCGCATTAAATTTAGTAAATCAGTACATCAGTAGAGTAGATATATACAAATGAAAAACGAAGGATGTGATTCCAAGAAAAAAGAAAAAAAAGATGCCTTTGCTATAAAAACAAATTTCAGCATTTTTCCTTCGATACATCCAAATATTGTAGTATGATTTTCACATACTTAGGTCTTCTATCCTTGCTTTAATGTCATATGAGTATGATAGAATTAGAAGCAGGTCTTTTCCTATACTTTAACATTAAAAAAAAGATGGCTTTCGATTCTACTATATGCGTGTACATCAACACTTCACTTCTTCTTTTTGTTTTCTATCCAATGAATTTCTGATGGCAGGATATTCCATATGTACTTTCGTATATTCAAAAGGATGACATTGATTATAAAAATTCTATATAGAGAAATTAATCTCGCACGACATAACTTCAATCGTTATTCGATTAAATATCAAGTGTAGAAGCGGGAAACTAATTTCTATTGTGCGGTATAGAGGATTTGTGCGGTATAGGCTTAATGAATACGATGATCCTATATTAAATATTTTTACATTTTATTTTTTTTTCCTCGGAAAATATTTGGTGAAGATATACTTTACTATAAGAGTAGATAAAAGGATGCATTCATTAGAATGAACACAATAGGATCTAAATTCAAGGACTCTTCAAAAGTCCAAATGTTATGATTTTTCTTGTATCAAGAAATCTGGATTTTGATGATGATGATGATGATTCTTTTTTGTGTCGGATACTTGCGGGTGCAAGATAACAATTATTATTAGAATCTTGTTAATTTATTATCCAAAAAAAAAAATGTATTAATCTGGTATTTGAATTTTTTTCTCCATAACAGATGTCAAGCTGGTACTGGACGTTGTATTGTTGATAAAGCTCATCGAAATCAATGTCAAGCATGTAGACTGAGAAAATGCCTTCAAATGGGAATGAATAAAGATGGTAAGTTTATGTTTTTGGTACAATTTTGTTCATAATTTTATCGTAATTTATCACCCACAAAAAAACCAGTGGCAGACCATTTTTAATCATTGATACCCTCCGACGGGCTGGTAATAATATTCTCATTTCAACTGTGTTGATAGAAAGTTGAGAATAATGGGCGCTGGACATCATATTTTGACTGTCATGCAGGCTGAATCAATATCTTTTAAAATAGGATACGTACCGAATTTTCAGAAACTTATTCTACCCCTCTCCTAAATATTTGGTTGAGAAGCTAGGTCTCTTTCTCAAAATGGGTAGTGTTTCTAATTAATGTCAGAACCATAGTTAGATCTAAGTTAGCTAACCCCACGTCACTCAGAGTATACGCACCCGGAGTAGCAGGTCTCGTTCTAGAAAAGGCCAAGGATTCACACAAATAATGTTTTGCTGACTCATTTTTTTCTTGACAGGTTTCACTTCTCGAACTCTCAGCTACCCCTATTTTCCACATGTGTTCGTTTAAGCAGCAATGTCTTGTTACAATACCGACAATGGTTCTAAGAGTTTTATGCTCGAATTCCAGCAGCATTTTAGTCCTTCAGTAATCTGGCTATAATAGGCCGATTTTCAGTTACTAAATGTTTTTCTGTGCCAATAGTATCGACCATTAGTCAGAGTAGATTTTCTTAGAAAATATTTCACAAGCATAAGAAATTCCACAGTGGGTGGATGTGAATCCTTTTCTATCGACTCAAAATTGGATTCAAAAGAATTGGAAAGTTTCATAAATTCTGTTCACATAAAACACATACAATTCTTAATTGATATACTAAACGTATTCCCAATTGGAAATTGTACTAATATTCATATTAATTATGACCACAAAGAACTTTACAAGTCCTTCAAAGAGCTGTACCAAAACTAATTGTTAAAAAGTCACGTGCCATATATTTAAATCATATTTAACATATTTCTATCATGTTGTTTTTACATATTTTACGAGATCCCCTCAAAATAAATAACATAATTTGGAACATAAAGAATATAATATTTAACAAAAGACACCTTTTTTGAAGTGCATTTTCCCTCCAGAATAAAAAAGGGGATGACATATTTTACAATCAGGAACATATCACAAACATTTACAATAATAATTATTATGGTGATTATTTAACAAAACGTTTTATTCGTAAATAAAAGTTGTCTTTACTTCTTTTTTAACTATAAAACATAAATCTGATGGATTCTCTATTATCGACAAATTATTGAAGACACAAGAAGAAAAACGTTGCAATTGTGCATAAAAAAGAATCGATCATGTATAAATAATTGGATATAAACGAAGGTAGATTCAATTTATGGTATGTCGAAGAAATGATGAACCTATAGAATGGGTATAGTATAGGCAGATTAGAAGTCCCTGTGACAGTTCAACTGGCAGTATTTAAAAAACTCGTTTTATTGCTTGGTGCCGGATTTGATCCAAAATTCTTCTCAGTGAACATCCCTCACTGCTCTTTGAGTTAATAGTTTTAATTGCCAAAAAAAGTTGTATTATATTTATGCAGGAAACAGAATGACAGATCCTCGACGGATTCACGATTTCCAGTTTTGATATTGTATTAAAAATAGTCCGTGTTTAATCCGTCGTGAATTCATCGCTGTTCTGTGTAGATTAAGATTGAGTTTTAAAGGTGTTTTTGTACTGCGACCTTTAAGATCTATTGTATGCTCCCTTCTTAAGTGCAGTAGCTAGGTTAACTTCCCATTCTAAAGCACCTCCTCCAGGCCTATTTTTTTAGGAATTTCAGTATCCGGAGTGTGTCAAGAGACTTTATCTCAATTGGAGAGAAGCAATATGCCACCAGATGTTTCCTTCTCGTGCAGAGTAGTGCTTCACAATCGGAGAGAATATGCATTGGAGTCTCTTCGTCCCCCTCACAGAATCTACCGATGCTACCTAGTTCAAGTCCGAGTTCTTTAAGGTGTGCTTTGAGTCTACAGTGTCCAGTTAGTATTCCTGTCGGTACTCTTATATTCTTCTTATTAGTGCTGATAAAGGCTTTGAATCTCTTGGAGTTCTAAACCTCGAGGAGATCTTTGGCCTGCCAAACTAGTTTGGTCTGATTTGGTCAAAAAAAAACTGTTGTATTGCTTAAAATAATATCAACAGAGCGAAATGGTCGAGCTTGTTTAGATCTTGTTTCTAAAAACTGATGAGATTCTGGTTCAAATCCAGAAGTGCTAGTACGTAACTTGCTTCACCGGTTGTGTTTCAACCAAACTCACAACACACAAACAAACTTCATGTGATTGAAATAAGTTATGCTGCCATTTTTATGAAAACTCGAAACATACGGTTTGAAACAAGTCACTACGTACTACCACTTCAGGTCTCGGTTTTTTACAATTTATTTTTTTGTGCCTTTAATCAGTAATAATAGTTCACTAATCTTTGTGTCCCCAAGAAAAGAGTCTACATGCGGTCCTTGAAAGACTGTTATATATTTGATATAATTGATACTAAAAATATTGTTCCAATGCTACTGGCAACTGTGTAACGCTTATATTTACAACATTTTAAACTGCTTTAAACTCCTTTCAGTGCCATTAATTTTCCCATAGGGAATGTTGCGCCTCTAATGAAAATTCATCTTTCTGATGAAATGGCAGCTCTTGGAGTACGTATTTAAGGATTGTTGCCATAAATATACTTATCATATTACTTATAGGGAAAGTTGCAATTTATATATTGTATATATTACTCTTCTTCTATTTGGATTGGATTAAGTCAATGTGCTGTTTTTTCTTCATCAACTTTGTTCATTCAAATGGCAGAAATTCTTTTGGAAAAAATAATTTTTGATGAGAAAAAAAAGACGACAACAAATAATAATAAATATTATTAATAAAAAGTATAAAAACTTTTCGATGGAAAAGTTTTCCTATATTTCCCAAGATATATCGAAATTTTCTTATATTTTCTACCCGAAAAAAAAAGAAGAAACATAAACAAAAATTCTATAATTCAAAACGAAAACTTTGAATTCATTCGGAATCGATTTATTTATATATAAATAAAATTTATTCGAACGGGTGAAAGAACTGTAAAGAACCAAGAATGGTATCAGGACGAAATCAGTATGATACTACTATCATATAGAAGTACTAGAATTTGGATGCAATATTTCAAAAAACAAATAAAAGAAACAAAATGGTATAAGCAGCATTTATTGTTAAGGGAAAAGTTTTTCGGTAGATCTAAAAAGAAAACCTACTTACATCGAATACTTTTGTTTCCATAAAATAAATGTCGTCATTCCGAAATACAATTTAGTTAATTATTATTTATTATATTAAATTGTTTATTCATAAAGTTTTGATTTGATTGATTTTAAATATCAATTCGAAATTTGATCACAAATTAGTTGAGAATAGGACGTTTTTTTATGATATACTAGAAACCTCTGTCCCAATGTGTTACTGGAGATACTTAAAAAATAAGGCAATCTACCAAAAATCTTGAATCCTAACTCCACAACTCCATTGGATTTATTTCAAGACTTATTTTCAGTCCTGAAAATATGTCCAATTTTTAGAGTCTCCACAAGACTTTTTTTCAATCCGACTGAAAGAAAAGTCCAATTCTTAGAGTCTCTACAAGACTTCTTTTCAGTCCGACTAAAAAATAAATCTTGAAAAAAGTCAAATGGAGTTGCCTGGTCACGATTTTTGCATGTGTTTAGTCCTTTTACACGATAAAGCCCAATTTACATCAACTTAATCAAAGTTAAAAACTAAACCTCATTGTGTGAGTGAGATAAACGATCGCTTATGAAAAAATCAATTAGTATAAAGCCTACGAAAGTCCAACATTTGGCTCTGTCTATTCCATAACTGGGTTAAATAAAGGGTTCCCCAAAATAAACGCAAGAAGTAATTCTAATAGAAAACACGGTGCTCAATTTCTTCCATTTCCTCCTTCAAGACGTAGGTGGTCAAGGGGTTGTTGGCATAAACCTTAGACTTCTAAAAACCCCCGAGAAAAAAGTCCAACGGTGTTAAATCGCATGATTTGGGCGTTTAATTCTGATGACCAAAATGGGAAATTACACGATCAGGAAATGACTCATTAGTTTTAAAATATTGGTCAACAATGAAAACGCGTTGTTCTTTCATGTAGTGCTCCATTTTTAGTAACCTCGAACTGTCAGCTGTCACGCTTTTTTTTCGTTGTCAACACTTTACCGTGCCGTAAAATTCAAATAATGCGTAAATTTTGGGATATTCTTTAGGTATCTGCAGTGGATTTCTGTAAAACGACAAGCAACAATTGATTAGCATTTTTATATTTTTCGTAAGTCAATTTGTCACTTAAAAGTGATAAATTTGAAGTGAGAACTAACATATTGGGATCTCAATTTCAAATATTATTTAGAAGTGCTTCTAAGTAATAGGTTTACTATGATGAAGACCGTCGTTTTTGGATAAGGATTAAACTGGCAATCGCTTCCATGGTTTATATGGCGATTTCAGAATTGACTTGAGATTGACTTGAAACTCAACTTTAGTTTTTTAGCTTTACTGGATTGCAAGATTGGCTGAACATCAAGCTGCAGTAAATAACATCTAAAATATCTTCTTATTTGTAGTAAAAATGAATAACTATCTCATCAAAGTATATATTCGTCAATATAGGTCTGTTTTATTTACCATACCCTACCCTGGAGTAGGGTAAGTGGCAAATAAAACGAGCAGGAGTAGGAGAAAGTTTTAATTCGAATATTTGAAGCACTGCTTAGCAACCATATTGTAATAATATGAGAAGCTTTTAGCTAATACACTTTTTATGGTAGAAAACTGAACTAATTCGTGTGTAATAGTTACACCTGCTCTGAAAGTAGTTTAGGATTTGCTCTTTTGCTGTTTTTGTTTTCAATATAAAAGTTTGCTCTACCCCAGGGCAAGTGGCAAATAAAACAGACCTTATATATTAATGATCACTAAATAGACGCGCTTTAAAAAGAGAAGGATTAAATGAAGTGTTAACAGCTTTGCTCATCTTTAAATACGTATGCAAA
The DNA here is from genome assembly GCA_963422695.1 of Xylophagus ater. NCBI lineage: Eukaryota > Metazoa > Arthropoda > Insecta > Diptera > Xylophagidae > Xylophagus > Xylophagus ater. The sequence continues at coordinate 41,184,213 of OY730484.1, forward strand.
ACGTATGTAACAAACATAAAATGTAATTATTATGAATAAAAATATATTATAATATTTGGTTGAATAATTTCTATTTTACATCATTATAAATATGAAGAAAAAAAAATACCATAACTGCATGAGTTGTAACACCGCGACACGCGTCGATTTTTGAATCACATAAACTCCAAAAATTCACTTATTTAGTTGCTTTTTTTTGCATATGATTACCTTCAATTTAACCGCACTTATGAAAAGGATAAAAGAAAAGGGTTCACATCCTTCCTTGTTAAGGGTTGTGTTTTTTTTCCTGTCTTTACTCGTGTAACGTGTCCTAACCCAAATCGGCGCATAAACAAATCATTTATGAACAAAAAAACCCGACACAAAGTGATTTTCTTACTTAATTAACAAGTAGAGAAAAAAAAAGACGTAGTGTGACAAAAATATATATGATAATATATTTCTTCTATTATTGGTAGCTGTACAAAACGAAAGACAACCACGGAATACAGCAACAATACGTCCAGAAACACTGCGTGATATGGAACATGGACGTGCGCTTCGAGAAGCAGCTGTAGCTGTTGGCGTTTTTGGGTAAAGAGAGAGGTTTTTTAACATTCATATAAAACATGTTAATGTTTTTTTTTTTATAGACCACCAGTTTTACTTTCACCATCAAGATATGCTCCCGGTATTTTGGCAACACCTCCTTGTAAGTGTAATTATTTTGAGTTTTTCCTGATAGTATATGGAATAATAAGGATCCTTATTGTTTATTTTCTTCAGCATTAAATTCAATTCCAGCATCACAATTAATACATCATAGTCAAATATCCACCTCAATGCAATTGACAACATCCTTATCTCATCATACATCAACATTTGCATTTAATAATAATAATAATAACAATAATAACAATACTAATAATAATAATAATAACTCGACGCATTTAAATCATAATAATAATAGTCACAGGGAATTAGCTAGTAATACTGTATCAACATCAGCGAATTCAAGTAATGCATCGATACCACCAAATTCACCTGGAAATAATGAACATGGTTCAGGTTAGTTTTGGGATAACACCATTTTTTTTGCTGATAAGTTTAGAATTTTTATAGGGTTTTATGTTACAGCTAATGGATTAGACCAGAAAGTTAATGGAAGTGTATCATCGGTTGGATCAGTTAGTCCGTCACCGGATAATGATAATGATGGTAAGAAATAAATTTTCGATGATTAATAATTATTAGATCTGGAATGTAATTGAGTTTACTAGTATTTCAAGTCGATTTCGTATCATTCCGATTCGTACCGGTTTTCGTACCAAGAGTACCAAGTATAAAATCATGAAACTCGACTCTATTTTGCATATTTTCGTATACCAGTAAACTTGATGTAGTTCGACAATAGGCATCCTGAAGTGTGTAATTCGTTTGAAATTATGGTTACATATTTTTGGATTCAATTTAATTCAAAACGAATTATACAATCCCACTTCTGAAGTTTTCAGGAGGATTGTACAACTATAATTATAATACCGACGTGAAAAATAATTCCATAATATGCCGTCGGATATCAGGAATATTTGTTTTCGGGAAATTTCCAATGTGGTGTAGATGTAGATTCAATTTGTCTTCTTGTCCGTCATCATATTGCTAGAGAAGTTGTTTAAACATCCATCCCTCGAATTACACAATAGTTATGATCCGGGGAAACCTTGTAAATTGAAACAAAGTCCTTGATATGTTCATAATGACAGTGTAAAATGAAGCAAGTACTTTATGGAAAAACGGGAGATTGATTCTACCATGTAAATCAAGCACCACGCAAATCAAGGGATTGATGTAATTGTGAAGTCATAGTTCCATTAATCCTTTTTTTGTTGTATTCAAATATTTTCAAAAATAGATGTCTCTAAATTACAGTATAATACAGTTGAATTTTCTTAAGTCTAAGTCGCAATCGACTAGAGGACACTTAAAGTAATTGCAAGTACTTAGACACATTAAGAATCTAATGTTAAATGGAACACACATTTTTGCAAGTTAAACATAACCTAGAAATTAATTTCGCGTCACAATTTGCAACTATTTTCAAGTTTTTATTCTATTTGAAAATACCCGGGTCCGACAATTGAAAACGTCCGTCTAATTTAAATCACTGTCAAATGTAAACCGCACATCTTGCAATACTAAAATTTGACATGAATTTTACTTGACATATTGTCTGTCAGTAGTAAAAACTATTTGTTGGTGAAAAGGCGTGTTCTCATTTTTTGTACAATGGACCTTAAACGAAATTCAATTGTTGCGCCTCAAACATCGAAATTCACCGTATTCACAAGATCTGAATCCGTTAGATTATTTCATTTGGGGGAATTTTACAAGCTGCGGCTTGCACATAATTTTGGCCGGTTTAGAAAAAGATTTGACTCGTCAATTGAACCGTTTAAGGCAAGACATCGTGTGAGCATTATGTGCAAAATTGAAGCTGGTTAAGTCAGAAGGTAAGGTAAGATTGAATGTTTCAAAACATTACTATACTTGTATTGCCTAAAAAATTGCACAGAATTTATAGAAAATTGAACGCATTTTAAGTAGGTTGTTGGTTTTACGTATTTTCTGGCAAATTATGAGACTTCAGTTCAAATCTTTATCTCGGTTCATCATAAATATAGTTATCCTTCACTTGCCTATTAGTTTGTGTGGAATAATGTTTCAAGGAAATGAGACTGTTGAGGCAGTTTTTGAAATTCGAAATATGGAATTTTGATAGTGTCTGTTTCTTGTAGTATTTTATTTTATTTTTTAATACCATAGAGCTGCTTATGGATATGCTTGGGACACTTCAGGAAAGCGTTTGCATCTTATTCTGTCTGCTTTGAGACCTAGATTTGCATGATTTTTTTCAGTTGTCTAAATCAAAACAATGATTACCCAACATTAAATAATGTCAGGACAATGCGAAAAGAAACATTCCTACAGTATTAGTAAGGAAGGAAGAACAATTTCTGGCTAGAACATAAAACCCAAATGGAATTCTTTTAGTTTCTTTACGATCCAATCTATGATATTTCTAACGGTTGTATTTTATGTACCTTAATGTAGGTTTTTCAATATAATTCTTGAAAAAAATTGGTAATCCTTTAATTTATGAGCAATGTTTGAACTTCAATTTTTTTTCATCAAAAATTTGCATATCTTCTTGCGAGGATTTTTTTCCATTGCTTCCTGTTTTTTTCCAATATCGCGACAGGCATTTTTTTTTTGGTATCGAAGGAAAACTTTTCCTTTGGGAAATACCTAAAAAAAAAATTATGAAAATCCTTCATCCCATTACTTTGGGTATCTCTAGACTTCCTTGTTATTATGTTATTTAGGAACGACAGCCCGAAAAAAAAAGAAAACTGCATACATAACTCAAAGATTGAGATTTTTCTTTTCTAAAATGAAAAATAAAAATTCAATCAGTGAAAAGCTTTTCTGGATTTTGAATCAAGAAGAAAAAAAAAAAAGAATAAATATACAAAAAAAATAAATATTTGAAATATTTTCCTTCACCTATTTTCATAACAATTTCCCAGACGGGATTTTCCCATTTTCGCGGGGCAATAAAAATTTGAATAAGTTGATTGAAATGAAAAGAAGAAAAAGAAAAAAATATTTCACCCAAAAAAATAAAAAGGACAACGTTCGTCATCAAAATGTGGCACGGGGGGCCGACATTTTTTATCTTCGTTGGAGAAGAACTTTTTCTGTCTAGTCCTCTTTTACAAATAATATCATTTCGAGCACTAAAATAAATTATTATAATAAATTTATTGTTTTGTTTTTATTTTGTTTTGCAGATGATTCAATTGATGTGACCAATGATGAAGAGCCAACAAACGAAAGAAAAGGACTTAATCCATTATCAGTTTCACATTTTATGCCAAGCTCAATTTATGGGACGGCACAAGAAAATGTCTACGAAACAAGTGCACGTCTATTATGTATGGCTGTGAGATGGGCGAAAAGTCTTCATAGTTTTTCAAGTCTATCTGATCGTGATCAAGTAAGTGGAATTTTAAGATAATGAATAATTTTTTGAGCGATTTAAAATTGAACAAGTTTTAAGGTCCAAACAGAATGATGGATCCACGACGAATTCAAATTCTAAATATATGTGCTTTAAATTAGAACTACAAAGAACGCGACGGATCTACAACGGACTATTTTTAATACAATCTGAAAACCGAAAACCGTGAATTCGTCGTGCATCCGTTACTCTGTTTCCAAAAAGAGTGCTCCAATTTTATCACCTTGTTTCGGTTAGAACTTTTCCAATTGGACCAAGGAGCAATCTTTAGGATTATAAAATATTTAAATTTTGTTTTTAAACAACCAACAAAGTAAAACACTTTTAAATCTGGAACAGTCAAGCCCGAGCAAGGAAGTATCTAAACCTCCTCAATTACTAGCAATGGAGATTCCCAGTGGTCCCCAGCGTACACCTTTCTGTTCATTTGCAAATTACTTGTACACGCTTAAAATTGAACTGCTAGAAATTATCATTGACTTATATTTTTTGCGAAAATGTTAGAGAAGTCCTGACAGTTTTAAACTTGACCCTGTGGAGGAAAGTTTACACTGATAGGCCTGTGAGGGCCCTAATAATAGACCATACTATCTGTGCCGGAACAGAATAGGGTGAACTAAAAATGCAGGATATTTTTGAAATTTTATTTCGTATCAAGATTTTGTTTTGTATGGATGGAGAACGAGGCAGTTTTTACTTTTTAAGGATGTTTAATTTTTTCTTAAGTTGGGTATTCACCAAATCCGAAAAATGTTTTTGCTCGCGTGTGTAAAAGAGGAAGAAATATTACAACATGAATAATAAAAAGAGAGGAATCCTTTTTCATGTAACTTGTATGAGATACGCAGATACGCGTTCTCTCACGCGTCCGCCCGTCCGTATATAAGATAACTCAAAAGTACGTTATTCATTTTTGATAAAACTTACAATATGAGTTGATTCTTCCTTAACTTAGTTTGGTATTGCATTTCAGCAAAATCGGCCCAGGGAAGCAAAGTTAAAAAAGGAAAAACGAGGGTGACAAGAAAGTTTCGCCATATTTTTGCTTATGGTTTTTTGTATTTAATTTGAAAATTTGTAAAGCAATAAATAAATAAATAATAAATAAATAAATAGACACTACCATGGCAAAATTCAAAGAAATTGGTTCAAGGATAGTGGAGAAAGAAATAGTCGTAGAATAAAAGAAGCCTGTTCGTAAAGTTTTTCCGATGTACTATATGTTAAAAACTTAAGTACCGATTTCAATAAAATTTGGAAAATACATTTATGCTTTTAAGGTCTAGGTTATCCCCGAATTAGAGCAGATTTGAAAAGGCAAAACCAACGTTATGGAGAAAACCCTTGAAATATAAGTATTTTTGGTCCTTCTTTCTCATTGAACTATAGATTTGTTAACTACGAGTCCCATTTCTACCATAAGGCATCAAAAATGGGCTATAGGCTCTTAATTAATATTTTTTTATTTTACTTTCTTTTTAGCTAACTTTATTAGAAGAATCATGGGCGGAATTATTTTTATTGAATGCAATTCAATGGTGTATATTCGATTCGACAGGATGCTTATTATTTTCGGTAACCGAAATTTGCAATAATATTAATAATAATTGTGGTACAAAAACTGAGGTAAAAATTTGAAATTCCTTTTTAATTAAAATATTAATTTTTTCTTCTTCTTCTTATGTATTTAGGTGGCTGATGATGTACTTTCATTATATGATACTTTATGTAAATTCAAAACAGTACTTATTAATCCAGCTGAATTTGCATTTCTAAAAGCGATCGTATTATTTCGACCAGAAACTCGTGGTCTTAAAGATCCATCAGAAATTGAAAATCTTCAAGATCAAGCACATGTAAGAGATTTTCTTATTTTGATTATTTTGTTTACTCTGAGAATGGGCTTCAAAATTTGTACGTGTACCTAAATTGGAACTACATAGCTTTAAAGTGTAGGATTTTTAAGGGTTTTAGACCAATAATCAGTGTGAAATGGTTTACAAAAGTTCAATTAACAGTTGTATTGTTTGAATAATAATCAAATCATAGAAAGACCAATGAGTAGCCCAATAGTCACGTTTCATTCGAGATAGTTGTTTAAATCTCGATGGCTAGTAACGAACGAGTATCAGATTCGATCTCTGTTCTCGGGTCTTCAAGATTTACAATATTTTGTATTTCATATTTTCACCGACAGAATAAACCATTCTAAGTTGTATATGTGACATTAGGTGCACATTAGATGTTTTTGAAGTAAAAGCTCTGGTCAATTTACTTCTTCAGCACAATTTTATCTCATTATTCGCAATTTCCTTATCGATTTTAAAGTGTAAAATGAGAATTTTAATGCATCACCTATTTTTAAGTTTAAAATTGTATATAAGTGCGTGTAGCTAATGCTGAGACAGACTTGAATATATATTGATGCAAGGAAAACCAATCAGTGGAGAGATCTCAAAAATTGGGATGATTCCTTATTTTGTGGTGGTAGCTATTTCTTGATAACGTCACCGTATACCCATGTTCTCATGTTTATCAAAACTTATATCCGAATGAATATAACTTTATAGTGATATTAAGACTACCAGTCAACAACGTTAGCTAGCTTTCGATACCTGTGACTCAGTATAAGACAGATAGTATACAAACTATCAACTGAAGAGAAATTAGACGTGACCCGCTGATTTCTTATCCAATATCTCCTTTGAAAATTAAAGAAATAAAAAATTCGGAACAAAACAGGGAAAAGAAAATTAATATTTTTCATTAGAAGGGAAGAAATAACTTCTAACCTGAGTGTATTCTATTTTACCACCTCTTTTTTCTATAAGATACTTGTAGCAAGCGAGAGCATAAATATTCTTATGGAATTAGTGCTAAGGGAGGATTGGGATACAAAAACAAACACGATTTTTTAAACATTTTTCCATTGTAAAACAAAAAGGACATGGTCCCTAATCTTCTTGGGTGTTAGTATACTAAATTTATATCAGAAACTCCAACTATTTAATTGTTAGTATGTGTATGATAAGATCCAGAAACTAATTTGAATACCACATGACTTATTTCTGGAAGTTAAACTGAATTTTAACCGGGCTACACAGGTTAAATCCGAACTGTAAAACCCAAAAATTATTAATCCTAAAGTTAAACGTTCATTATAGTTTAAACGTTCACTGAAAAACTAGCTATCAGTATTAGAATTTGTTTATTAATCGTAATATAAGTGAACATCTGATTTATTTGGGAAAAATTTATATTTATCTCTATTGAACTAACATAAATTAAACTAAAAATAAAAGATAGATAGCTAAAAAGAAGGGGGTTTGAATTTATTTATATAAATCAGGGCAACAACAAAATGTTGTTTAATTCTTAAAAATAAACGCAAGGTTACTTGTCAGTTTTCACATCTTCTTAGTAAGTAAATTTACTGTATACTATACTGTGCCTGTGTGGTCTCTATTTTGATCCTCTTTTTTTTTAAGGGGGTTCGGAAATGCACTTTAAGCACGAAGTGTGGGGCTCGTCACATTGACCATACCCACTAAAACCTATCTCCCTCCAGGCTTTTCGACCACCTCGGAACCGCTTTAGCATTACTTCGAGGTGGAGCCTATACTAGGCATTATCTGTCGTAAGTTATTCACCTATCATTTTGAGACGTACTCTTTCCCTCTTTCTGAATCAATTTATCCTGGAGATAACTATAATAGGCGCTCTGTGGGAAATGTTGCTAAGGTTTTGGAAAAAAAAACCTAGAAAGAAGATTTGAGCTGCTGTTGTACCATTGTAAAAGAAAGTTCGTCTTCAAAATTTAGTCTTAATGAGTGATTAGGCACAATTTTTAGTAAAACAGAGTAGTACCATAATATTGGTAGTTGCAATAACTTCGCTTATTTTTTATCCTTTTTTTTGTTTGTTTACAGGTAATGTTATCACAACATACACGTTCAAATTATCCAGCACAAATAGCACGTTTTGGTCGTCTTTTATTAATGTTACCATTATTACGTATTGTTAATTCTCATAAAATTCAATTAATATATTTTCAAAGGACAATTGGTAATACACCAATGGAAAAAGTACTCTGTGACATGTATAGAAATTGATTATTGTCGTGAAAATATAAGAAAATTCATTACAAATATTGATTCTTAAATATTAGATATTAAAAAGAAAAAAAAATGATGATAAGGTAATGCTTACCAGGCAACTCCATTAGACTTTTTTCAAGACATATTTTCAGTCGGACTGAAAAAATGTCTTGTGGAGACTTTAAAGATTGAACATATTTTCAGTCGCACTGAAAAAAGTCTTGTGGAGACTTTAAAAATTGAACATAACAGTCGGACTGAAAAAAAGTCTTGTGGAGACTCTAAAAATTGGACATGTTTTCAGTTGGACTGGAAAAGACATGTGGAGACTTTAAAAATTTGACATATTTTCAGTCGGACTGAAAAAAGTCTTGTGGAGACTCTAAAATTTGGACATATTTTCAGCCGGACTGAAAAAAGTCTTGTGGAGACTTTAAAAATTGGACTTTTTTGTCAGTCCGACTGAAAATATGTCTTGAAATAGGTCCAATGGAGTCGTGGGGTTATTTAAGCGTTTTTTGTTTTTTTGTTTATTCGAAATAGTATTGCAAAACTAGTCACAAAGAAAAAAAGGATATTCGCTTTATATATTGTATAAAAAAAAAGATGGAGAAAAAGAAATGTTGAAGTCTTTTTGTTTAATTATTAATCAAATTTATTAATTATATTATAATTAATGGAAACTCTGTAAATTTTGTATTAATTTTAATCTTATATAATAAATAATAAATGTGCTTTAATTTATTTATAATATAAAAAAAGAAAATATAATTAAAAAAGAATTTTTGTATAATGTTTTTCCTGTTTTTTTGTGTGGAAAATTATTAACTATACTAAAATTTAATTTAAGAAATTTTTAATTTTTATTCTGTTTTTATTTATATATATATTTATATTATTTTAATTTAGAGGAGAAAAAAAATTCTTTTAATGTAAATAATTAATATACTAAATAAATCTAATTAATAAAAAAACTATTAAAAAAAGTAAAATGTTTTTCAAATGGGAACCTACAAATGTTTTCCAATAGGGACGGACATTTATGCTCGTTGTCATTTCATCACACTTGAACAACGTTTTCAAATTATTAAAGTTTATTACTGAAATTCTGAGACGGTTGCCGCAACTTTAAGAACATTACTACCAATTTATGGACGACATCACCAACCACCAACCACCGCAACCCATGTATTCTTCAAGAGACACCATTGCATCCCCAAAAAACCCAAAAAAATAACTGTGTAGTGTGTATTACATGCTGGAGGTGTCATTGTGCCATATTTCTTTGCTGATGCTGACCCCACGTTACAGTTAATGGAAATCGCTATCGAACCATGTTAACTGATTATTTTTGGAATGAATCGCGTGATATGGACTTGGACAATATGTGGTTTCAACAGGACGGTGCCACTTGCCACACAGCGAACGTTACAATCGATTTATTGAAAAAAAAAGTTTGGTGAGCGTGCTAGTTCCAGAAATGAACCCGTCTATTAGTTTTCTTTGGGGTTCACGTAAAGTCATTGGTCTATACCAATAAGCCGGCGACGTAAGAAGAGCTCAGAGCAAATATTGAACACGTATGTGCTTTTACATGAAATAAAAAATGCATTGATGTCTCAAACCGTTTTTGTTTCATTTAAAAAAATATTTGTAGTGCCCTTATTGAAAAACCGGATATTAATCAATTAAAAAATTATCCTTTTTTTATATATTTTTATTGAAAAACTGAAAAGAAAATATGAAATTCTGGAATTTTAAAATGGATGCTGAAAAATGGCGTGCATAGCAGTTTTCCTTTTTTTTTTAATCCTAATAAGGTTGCAGGATTCAATATTTCGAGATAAATTTCCCAATATTAATAACAAAAAAAAGGGAAATAATTTTGAGAAGGTTTCAGGCAATTTATATGCTTTTACAGATATTTCGTACAAAAATTATTATAGAACATTTTCATAACATAAACTTTCGGTAAGGACTTGTGAGTATTCAGCGACATCTAATATGAGAAATGAAATTTGTTAACATCCTTTTATATTTCCCATAATATGGTTTGTGTCTTCACTTTATTTTTTCGTCCTTTTAAGTTTTTTCGATAAAAAGTTTTAAAGTTTATATATATTGAGAAAATGGTTTTTGTATGAAATATCCGAAAAAGGATATAACTAAGTCCGAAATTAAGTTTAAATTCATTCATTTCGTATCCAGAAAAATGTCATACAACTTTCTTATATACAATTTAAAGAAGTTTTTCATCCTTTTAAATGAAATACTAGAAAACCGTTAAATTTCGCTATTTTACTAAAAAAAATACAAATCCTGATTGATTTAATTTTATTAGGATTTAAAGTACAGTACACGAACGGTTAATGCGTTTCGATTTACAAAGGAACCGTGTAGCTATCATTGACCCAGGCGTTTGCACTGCAATAGAAGATTTGCTTTCGTCCTGGGGAAAGTTAAAGTGATTTCTGTAAACAATTTTTAAAATAGTATTTTACTTCTTTCTGAAAGCTTGTATCTCATTCAGCAAAGATATAAATAAAGAGAAGATGTGAAGAGCTCAAAAAATCGTTTATCTAAAATAAGGAAATTAGCCCACTTATTCTGGGATTGTGACAGTTTTGCTGTAAGATTGTGTGATTGTAAGATTATCCTAAATTTAAATAAAATGGATAAAAAATTAATGATTGTTAAGGTGGGACAAGTACCGCGGTTTGCTAGTCTGGGCCCCTATTGTATTGTATTGGAGGGGCTCGGACAGTTGCGAGTCATAGCACGTAGGCCTTATTGGCCTATTGTATCTCTTCCTAAAAGTTTAATTGAGATACTAGCGCCTATATTCTGGCATTGTGACAGTTTTACTGTCATAAATATTTATGATAATAATATTCTGACTGAAATTATGACTGCTGCGAAAACTCGTACTCTAGCGAATGGGTCATAATTATGTTTAAAATATGAATTTATAACAGTTTAAACTTTTTATGACAGTTATTAGTTATGACGTGATCAGAATACCAAATAGTCTTAAGCAAAAGTTATGACAATGACGTATTGTTATGACTGCGCTCAGAATAAAGTAGTAGTATTAGGTCTTCCGAGGAGAGTTTAAACCTCCGAAAAGCTTTTGCCATAAAATCTAATGGAGTTTACTCATATCGAATAAAATCGTTTTATGTAATTTTACATATCTTTACTCATTTATATTTTTGTTTTTAGTATAATAAACATGTACAAGTATTAACATAATATCGACCTGTAGCTGATTTTTTGAAGACATATGATAGAAATAGGATTCGTAGTTAACAAGTTTATAGTTTAATGAACTAATTCTGAGAAAAAACAAGCAAAATTAATAATATTTCAGTGTTATTTCTGCATAACTTTCGCGTAATTACCAGATAATTTCGGCAAAAAAATATATACCAAATTCTATTCAAATCAGACAATGCGTTTTTGAAATACCGTGGTAGTATCTAGTATAATATCTGATAGTACTTTTACCAGAAATGTATTCTCTGTAAGGAATTAATGACGGCTAAATTATTCCAAACAAAGATAAGGAAGGACACAATTTTTGTGAAGGATCAAGCTTTCAAAAGGATAACAGAGGATTTCTGAGATTTGACTAATTTATAGGAAGAGTAGAAATCATATTTCTGAAATTGTTTGTTGAGCTTTATACTATTTACCACCTTTTATGTAAATCCTGTTTTGTTTTTTTTGTCATTCTCTTCAAATATAGTAAGGAAATCATACGATTTAGTCTGATAACTTATTTACCAATTATATTTTTCAATTTTTGGTCAATTTTAAGTACATACAAATCAAATTCAGGTGAAAACTGAACATCCTTTTTTCCCATTTTCCTCCATGAGTATCACAAACAAGTTCTAAATACATGAATCTTAATCTGAGATTCCTGTTTTTTTTCGGGTTTTTTTTTGTTATTCTGTCATGACTGTATCTGATCCTTTGTAAACAATCTCAAAATATTGGGTTTCACAAATTATTTCAGGTTATATCCTATTTGAAGTGCACTTCGAAATCAATTCATATTGCTATATTGTTCTTAACCGTAAACATTGGATATATTTCCTGTCAATATCATTCATCTCCAAAATCACTACTATTTCGTTGTTGTGGCTGTTTGTTATCCTTCGACCCGTGCTAGATAGATATTGCTGGAGAATGCTTTGGAAACTATACAATATATATTTACATTGTTTTTCTATTTTATTTGTTCTAGAATTTTTGTATTTGTGTGTGTTTTGTATTATCTCCTCCTGACCTCAAAACTAATGTATATGGTTTAATTTGTGAGATGAAATTGTCAGTGGTGGCATATCGTAAAGAAAAAAATAATAGTAACGATAGTCATTTCAATGAAAAATAATTTTTCGTTATGTTACATCGTAACATTTACACCTTATGGGCCCAGTGTGATCCGATAAGAAATCAAGAATTACGTTGCAGGATGAGTATCCTATTCCTTTTCAAACCAAATTTTATTAATCTACTCATATCAATCGATTGAAGCAACCCTAAATTTTCGAAGAAGCAACTGCCCCGAATATGTTGCTAGTTCGAGTATTCACGCAAAATATGTGATGTTTTCAGCTGCAACTATGTCTCCACAGTACCGGCAGATATCGTTCTGTTCCAATCCTAGCTTTTTTAGAGTATTTCCTTAGGATACAGTGATCCGTTAATTTCACAATTAGCAAGAGCAAGTATTTGCTTGCTTAAGAATTTTATCCTAGATTCGTGCTTTATACATGGAGAGAAGAGGCAATATGTCGACTATTACACTGTTTGAACAGTTCCCTCCTTCCTTTGCTTGCCTCTGCCGACTCGTTCCTCTCAATTCCGTAGTGGGCTGGAATCCAGCGTAATCCAACATTATTCTGAGTGCATAGTGTCTTTAACACTTTGCGACAGACTTTGATTATTCCCGAGTGCAGAGTTGCCGAGAATAGCGCGTTCATGGCCGCTTGGATGCCTGAGAAGATAGAGATATCTCTGGCAGATATCCTCTCATAGTTCTCACAGCTAAAATTCAGTTGTCTAGAGCTAGGCAAATGCTTTGTAATTTTTCTGTGTGTAGCCAATTTAATCGAAGTTCAGTAACACGATTAGACTTGACGAAAAAATATCCTAATTTTTGTCAAAATTTTTACGTTACAATACTCTTATGTCAACACTGGAAATTCCAAGAAAAAATTCGATAAATAGTGAGTGTTAGTGATTTTCTTTTAATTAAGTGTAGACAAAATTGATATCAGACAATCTTTATAAGATAAGATATTAATGACGTAAATATAGAGTAATGGAGTGTTTCAAGAATCCTTTCTGATGTGTTTTTATTCTTCTGGAGATTATAAAAAAAAGAATTCGTATGAAATTAATTGGATAAAATACAATATGTTTCAGAAAGAAATGGAAAATTTATTTTCTTTTGAAATTTGATTATACTATCAACACATAAGTAAAGTGTTGGCTTCAAGTCGACTCACGTAATACATGCGTTTTAAGTTTATTTTCAGTTTCCATTAAAGTTCATTTCATGCTTTCTTCTTCAAAAGCAACCCTAAATGAACTACACATTGCTATCTCATTACAAAAGCTAGCGAATAAAGAATTACACCAATCAGAACAAAGTAGTAAAAAAAAGTAATAGTTTAAGTCGCAATAAGTGCAAAAGAGCACAGGCAGTTTTCAAACGTAAAATTTATGGCATGATGTCACAAACTTTTAAAATTCTTATTTTTCTAGGATTTGTCCAGTGATATATAAATTTCAGCATGTATTCGTTTGTTTACAATATTTAGGGTTCAGAAAATCTACGAGTGATTGAGAAACAAATGCATGAACAACATGTCACTGTTTGGTATGAATTTTGGGATGGAAGCATCATCGGACCATTCCTCTTCACGCAATAACAGTTAAAGGTGCTCGCTAACGCGACATGATAATCCAGTTTTTGCTACCTAAATTGCAATATATGAATGTGGACGACATGTAGTTTCAACAGGACAGTGTCACATGCCATAGAACCCGAGAACAATTCAAATACTGTATGAGTCATTTATTGGTCGTATAATTTCCCATTTTGGTCATCAGAATTGGCCGCCCAGATCATGCGATTTAACGCCGTTGGACTTTTTTCTTTGGGGGTTTTTTGAAATCCTTGATCACTTCACTTGTTCGTCAGGGTTTTGATCATATTTGCTTGAAGCAACATCAATTCAAAATCAATTCTTAAACTTAAAATATTTAAATAAATATGCATTCCACGCACATTTTGGAAAATGTTTATCTATCCACACACCGAAAATATCCTTTCTCGAAATTTGAATTCCTTCAAAACTCTCATGTTAGTTACTACTTAAAAAGGTTTATCCAAAATAAAAATGAAAGGTAATAAGGTATAAATAAATCCATTATTTATGGAATATATACAATATTCATTTTTCTTATGCGGTACTTTAAATGTGATTTATTTTCTTTGTACAAAGCACACCTATATTTTAAGAAGCATTTATATTCACTATTGTCGTTTTCTTAAAACCTCCAAAGAACCACCAACAACGACATGTACTACTATTTTATTTCGCGTTCTTGGCGTTCTACTAACCCAATAAAATATGATATAATACCCAAAAAAAGAAAGAGAAACATACTACAAAAATAAATGGAGAATAATATCTTCTATGGAATTAATTTAATGGGTTCAAATCAAATCCATAGAACATAATATTTATTCCAACCAAAATCCCTTGAAGAAAAAAAAGAGAACCCACCACGAAAAACAACAATGATTTTAACCATGCTTTTTTTGTTTTAACATTTTTAAGTGAGCCAAAATCGCCACCCACTCCCAACACTACCACACTCCCACTTGATTATCTGCAACTTTCCATTTTTTTGCGCATATTTATAAAGTATTTTTTTTTTGTTTTTCCGGTTTTGTTGGAAGAAAAGTGCACATATCCTGAATTTTGCATATTCTATAAGAAAAAAAAAGAAACACAACTCCAGTTCAAAAGTTCTCATTGAAAATGTCCTTCTAGGACTTTTTTCTTTTCTGTGCTTTTTTTCTGCTTTTTTTTTGTTTTTGGTCTTTTTTTCAGTACACAAACGATGAAAAGCTGTCAATGAGCTATAAACAAAATTTTCCACCATAAAACTAGGTCTTTTCATATATCCGAAGATATGAAAATGTTTTAAGGAGAGCCTCCTTCTTTAATATACACACACAGTAGGATATCGAAAAAATGGTAGTCATGTAGATTTAGTGTCGATAGAGTATAGTGGATATATTTATACATCTTTTCATAATAATGGGTTTCCTGTCCTCCTGTGTGTGTATGTTGATGACATTCATGGAAATTTATTATCCAAAAAACCCCCAGAAAACTATTTTAACAGCTCTTTAAAAAGTTCTGTTAGTGATTTTCATCTTTTTTTTATGGATTTGAAGTTTTAAAGAGACGATTTTTTAACCAAAAATATCAGTTTTTATTGAAACCATCATAAAAGTTTTGGAACAGTTTACAATTGTAGCCGTGTAGAACCTACTAAATGTATTATACGGTAGGATCTTTTTGTGAGACTTTCTTGTTTCAAATTTACAAACAGAAAAATTGTGAACATTTAGGTACTTTCGACAACTAAGACAATTGGTATTTTTCAGTTTTTACAACTAAAATTCAGTTGCTACAAATAACCAATAATTTGTCAACCGTTTTCTTGTATTTATGTATAGAAAATATGGAATAGATATTAAATCCTTCAGTTTAGTCATAAAAGGAGCTATATATCATTTGGGAAAGATGAAGTTTGGAGTACTAGTCATAATCTTTACTTCATATACATATGCAAAATCTATTTCAGGTTGAAACTGGGTTGAAACACATAAGATGATCGAGTCCAAATTGGGTTGATTGGGTTTCATTTTGTAGGCATTCATTTGCTTGGTAAAAAAGTAAAATTTTTTGACCACATTTGGCCCCGATATTTGAACTTTTCAATTATTTTTGTAACCCTAATTCATGACTCCTACAATTTTATATACAAACTGGTTACGCATACCCAGTAAGGAGCAATTTATGTAACAATTGCATGCATTTACCGATTGCAATTTTATCAAGAGTCAACTCCACAAATGCAGTTGTCACGATTTCCTTTATCAATCGATTAATTGTGGCTTTCTCCTACGAATTACGCGTTTGATATTGATTTTGAGTTCTTGGATAATTCCTATATACCTCATCTTTCACATAGCGCCACAAAAAAAGTCCAAAGGTGTTAAATCGCAAGATCTTCGTAACCAATTGGCATCATCTCTAAGCGAAATTAGAAATCCATTAAATCGATTGTTTCTCGAGTTATATGGCAGATTGCACGTTTCTTGTTAAAATCACAAGCCGTCGACATCCATAGCATCAAAGAAAGCCCATAAAAAATGGTTATCATATTTCTGTATCGCACTCCATTGATAGTAACAGCAACACCAGCCTTATTTTCGAAAAAAATACGGTCCATTGATGCCGCTAACCCATAAAGCATACCAAATAGTGTACACGAGATGAATGTAATGATTGTTCAACAATTGCTCTTGGATTTTCAGAGGACTAAATGCTACAATTTTGCTTATTAACGTAATCCTTCAAATGAAAATTTTCAAGTTATTGGCAAGTTGCAACAACTGAAGTCTAGTTGTAAAAACTGAAAATTCAGTTGTGCACAATCTAAACTTCACAATTTTTCTGTGTGTAGTAATCTCTTCAATATTTTGTTTTGAGATTTTAGTTGAAATTTCACCAACAGTTCTACTTGAAGACATCCTTCTGGCAGAAATGGAAATTTAAAATCGTTTTTAATCTTTGGAAAACTTAAAAATTAAATTTTGAAAACTTGATTATCATTGAAAATACTGTAAATAATCCTCAGAAAATAAAATTGAATTCTATTTGAGAAAAGTATGTAAAAAAGGATTAAATTAATAGAAAAACTTATCGGAAAATATTCTTTCATAATGAAATTATTATAATATTTTTAAACTTTAATTCTTTTCATTGAAGGATATTTAAGGAAAATCTTTTTCTTTTCTTAAAATATTTTATTAAAAAAGAAAACTTGAGAAGTTTTTCTTGGATAGTTTTTTTCCTTTAAATCGTTATCAAAAAGCAGGCATATAGCACCAAAGAAAAGGATTAAATAAGGATTTCATTATTGTCAAAAGGAGATTTAGATGAAGACAGTTTTCTGTGTTCAAAGTGAACAATTGATACAAAAATGGAATTATGAATAAAAATAATTATAATGAAGAAAATCTAATCTATTGAAAACTATAAAATTGATTAAATAATTTTTAATCGCTATTATACTCAAGTTGAATAGAAAATTCATCTATGGACGCGCTAAGAAAAGATTTACCTTAAGTATCTAAAGATGTTATATGCTATATTAGGATGTTTCATGGAATATATAAAGAAGAAGAACATTATCTTATAAGACTACTGTGAAAAAATGGTATTAGGTTGTTAACTTTCAAATGCTATGGTAAAGCATTTCCCGCCATATTTCAGCGCCATCTTAGTTTTATTTGGTACATTCTTCCTCTTTCTAAATCATTTTTAAGGATATCCATCACAGCGGGTGACTATTGTAAGTAACTGGAAGAAATGATTGATCAATCAATCAACTCCGATCCTTTTTCAAAAAAACGCCGATCATACATTGAATGAACCACCGTGGCAAAGCTACATAAGTTTGATTTGAAAACTCTTCGACTATTCAGGCGTTATTCCCACTGGCTACAACTTCTTTCGGTATTTAGACAACTTCTTAGTAAGAAAACAATTTAATTTATTTTTATTTTTATTATTTTCGAAAATTTATTAGATTTTGTAATTTATAGACTCTTATGTGCTGATCTTTCAAGACTACAACAAAAAATACAAAACAATTTCAGTTTCTTCTCAAAGACTATATATAAAATAAATGTAGTATAAAAAAGATTTATAAATTTAAAAAAACAGAAATGAATGGTGGTGGAATTTTCACGATCTTTTAGAAAAAAAGAAATGATAATACTTTGATGTTGATGAATACACTTAGAAGTGTTTTCTGTGTACAATAGATGGGCCAGACTCATCGTATTCTTGTTTAGAAATCCAAAACTGTTGGAATGTCGGTAGTGAAGCCACGATAGATCCACCGATCCATACAGAGCATTTCCTTTCTGGTGGTGCAATGATATTGATTTTCATCGTAGATGGAGCCAATGCTATAATTTCCTTTTGCATACGATCAGCAATATCTGGATACATTGTGGTACCTCCAGACAATACAGTGTTGGCATACAAGTCTTTACGGATATGAACATCGCATTTCATAATTGAATTGTATATTGTCTCATGGATACCGCATGCTTCCATACCCAAAAATGATGGTTGGAACAAAGCTTCTGGGCAACGGAATCTTTCATTGCCAATAGTAATAACTTGTCCATCGGGAAATTCATAACTTTTTTCTAAAGAACTAGATGATGCAGCTGTAGCCATTTCATATTCGAAATCTAATGAAACATAACAAAGTTTCTCTTTAATATCTCTTATAATTTCGCGTTCAGCTGTTGTTGTGAATGTATAACCACGTTCATTTAAAATTTTCATAAGGTAATCAGTCAAATCGCGTCCAGCTAAGTCCAAACGTAAAATAGCATGTGGCACGACATAACCTTCATAAATTGGTACAGTGTGTGAGATACCATCTCCAGAATCCAATACGATACCAGTTGTACGACCAGAAGCATATAATGAAAGGACAGCTTGAATTGCAACATACATAGCAGGTGTATTGAATGTTTCAAACATAATTTGAGTCATCTTTTCTCTGTTTGCTTTTGGATTAAGTGGAGGTTCAGTTAATAAAACTGGATGTTCTTCTGGTGCAACACGAAGTTCATTGTAAAATGTATGATGCCAGATTTTTTCCATATCATCCCAGTTTGTAATAATACCTTGTTCAATTGGATATTTCAAAATTAGGATACCTCTTTTGCTTTGGGCGTCATCTCCTACATATGAATCCTTTTGGTCCATACCAACCATGACACCTTGATGTGTTGGACGACCAACAATTGATGGGAAGACAGCTCGTGGAGCATCATCACCAGCGAAACCAGCTTTACACATACCAGATCCATTATCAACAACGAGAGCGGTAACTTCTTCGTCACACATTTTGATTTATTTGGTTTAATTTGGTCTAAATTAAGAAAAAAAAATTAAATATCACTAATTTTATTTTTATTACTAGAAATCGACTTTACGCACTTGCTTTTTTAATTTTTTGTTGCTCTTTTGGCAATTATAATTTCAATATCGCTGCACGAGGACGTAAAATAATTTTGAAGAGGCTATGTCTTTCAGGACTTTATCGGTTGCTGTCAGCTAGATTTTTATAGCAGATGAATAAAATAAATATTGCTGAAATGCCAAAAGTGTATCACTACTTTGATCGAAAATAAAAAGACTGTATTTGAAAAAATTTACTAAAAACTTTCATTTCATCGAGTTAAATTTGAAAAGTGAAAACCCAATACAATGTCTAGTTATGTTGCTAACTGATTTGTTAGTGATTTTCTGGATATGTATTCCAAAGACAAATTATGTTAAACCTCGATGAATAAAACAATCTTCTGCAATGTTTACGTATTTCTTGTATATTAACTCTTCTTTACAGTTTAATCTCACTAGTCTAATCTATTAGCAACCTATAGATATAAATTGTAAGTGAAATTCTACAAAAGATCTATTATTGCCCAGTAAATGAGAATGCTAATAGGGTAGATTAAGGTATACAATGGGGAGTTGTGTAATTCAATTATTTTGTATACAAGAAACAAAAATCACTAAGAAATTCTTGAATGTGATAATATAGAGATTTCCAAAATCCATATAAGGATAGGAAACTGAGCTATTCATATAACTTAATTCAAAGATATACCAAATTCAAAGCTTAAAGCTTAAAGTTTCATTTTGAAATGTGATTATTATTGAAAAGACGGACACATAATATGTTATTCATACCGGATAATTGAGATAGAATATATAGCTTTACTAGACTATTCATTGGTCAATATTATATGTCTGAACGTTTGTCCGATTCTTCATCATTTTTAAGATAGAATTTAGTTACTATTTTCGTTATATAGGAGAATCATAAGACAGATTAGAGTATACAGTAGATTAAAGATTAAGATTAAGTTTTAAGGGTGTTTTTGTACTGCGACCTTTAAAATCTATTGTACACCCTCTCCTTTAGTGCAGTAGTTAGTTTAGCTTCCCATTCTAGAGCACCCCCTTCAGGCCTATTTGTATTAAGAATTTTAGTATCCAGAGTGCGTCAAGAAATTGTATCTCAATTGGAGAGAAGCAGTATGCCCCAAGTGCTTCCTCCTCCTATGGGGTAGTGTTTCACAGTCGGAGAGAATATGCATTGAGGTTTCTTCGTCCTTCTCGCATAATCTGCAGGTGATATCTAGTTCAAGTCCTAATTTTTATAGGTGTGCTTTGAGTCTGCAGTGTTCCGTAAGTATTCTTGTCAGTACTTTTATATTCTTCTTATTAGTGCTGATGAAGGCTTTTAATCTCTTGGAGTTATACTCCCTGAGGAGATCTTTGGCCTGTCTTAGTACTGCTTGTATTTCAAATTTTTCGGATTATGTGTAGTCCGATTCCACAGAAGGGTTCTGTCCCATATATGATGTGTTCCTACCCCTTGGCTTGGCCAGTTTGTGGGCTTCTTCGTTGCCTTTGACACCCATATGTCATCTATAGTAATTAATCGTATGGTAGAGCTCATCGATGGTAATGCTTAAAAGGACTACACGACATTCAGAAATCTAATACAGATTTTCTGGGATGGTTTTGATAATAAAGGCGATATTTCGATTGTGAAATTTCTAAAGCTTGTTGCAAATTGGTTACTGGTTCTTCATTTTTATAACCGCTTCAGGATTAAATTAATCCAATATAATTTGGATATTATAAAATATTCCAAACGAAAAAAATGTACAATAAAACATTTTCAATCATTTTTAATAAAATTGGTAAAAAAAACATTTCAATAAACTTTAAGTCTTTCACAACAAGAAAAAAATTCAAGAAACATATTTTCTTCCCTTTCACCTATCTCTTGTAAAAAAGAAAGGACAAAATCATTTGCATAAACTATGTGTAATCTATGTAATCGCATAGAAAATAAATGACACAACAAGCACAGGAAAATTCTTCCTTAAAAATCCGGAGACAGACAAGTAGACTCTCTCTCAGCGGAAGAATGTCATCTGTGTAAATTTCCCAAGAATTACAATGAATTTAGAATTTTGTTTTTCACCATTTGAAATGAAAACAAAAAAGAAAATATATAAGAAAATAGAAATGGAAAATTATGAGATGGTAATGTTTGAAAGGTTGTTTTGTGGTGCGGGTTTTTTTTTTCCTGTTGTTCTAGTGGAAAATTGATGGGCGACATAATAGGATTAAATATACAAAGGGAGGCCCTGATGTTTTTTCATATTGTTTGTTTATATTTGTTAATACAAATAGAAAATAGAAAAGTACTTTACTTTAAAGTAGTGTAAATTGTTCGTGTCTAATAATGTAATCGTTCAATAATCCTAATGGACGAACGACTGGATTATTTGATGGCATTCTGTGATGATGATGGTCCGCTGGTCGTATATATGGGTATTATTAGGAAATGCACTGGTAAACAACATTCCAAAAGAAAATGGATTGGAATTTTTTGTCATTTTATATGCAAAAGAATGAATATTTTATAATATTTCAATTCAATTTATTTAACAAATTGAAAGGTTTACCTTTTTTGACAAGCTTTTTTGATTGTATTCAAAATTGCATAAAATTACCAATTAAATATATACTGAAAAACGGCTATATCCCCATTTTTTGATGCCCAATGCAAAAATGGGACAGAAAAGCTGCCAAGACTAATAATATTTCAAAGGTTTTTTTTTGCATAACTTTGGCTCTACCGTTTGAAATTTGCTCTAATTCGTAGGTAATCTAGGTCTTAATAGCCTAAATCTATTCTACAAATTTTATTCAAATTGGTGTATTAGTTTTTAAAGTACATCAAAAAAAACTTTATGAACTGACTTATTTTCTCCAATGACTATTTCATTCCCAATTATCCTTGAACCGATTTTATAGAAATTTAGTATAGTATCGTTTATTTATGTAGTTAATATATGGAATTAATTTCAATAAAATTGGTGTATAGACTATCGAATTAAAACCGGAAAATCACAAAAAACGACTAAACTTTCTGGTAACCCTGGTTTTTGATTTATAATTTCGCTCCCCCTCGGCGGATTTTGTTGAAATGGAATACCAAATCGAGTTAAGGAATAAGGAACTTGCATTTTTAATTTCATCAAAATCAGATGATGTGTTTTTGAATTATCTTGCATAAATGTTAGAATTTGTTTATTAATTGTAACATAATCACTTGATTTATTTGGAAATATGTAAGTTTTATTTATCTCTGTTCCACTAAGATAATGCAGTCTAAAAAAAAGTTATAGATAGTTAAACAGTTTTTGAATTTCTATATATTTTATTGAGAAAAGCCACACATGCAAATAAAAATCAGGGCGGCAACAAAATGTCGTATAATTCTAAAAATAAACGCAAAGTCATTCGTCTGTTCTCATATCTTCTTAGAAAGTCATTTTACTGTATACTCTAGAGTACTGACAGGAATACTAACAGGACACTGCAGACTCAAATCACACCTTAAAAAACTAGGACTTGAAAGAGATAGCACCTCCAAATTCTGCAATGGGGACGAAGAAACCCCAATGCATATTCTCTCCGATTGTGAGGCACTACTCCGTAGAAGAAGGAAATATCTGGTGGCTTCTCTCCAAGTGAGATACAATCTCTTAACACAGTCCGGATACTAAAATTCCTAAGAGAAATGGGGCTGGAGGAGGTGCTGTAGAATGGGAAGTTAACCTAACTTTTGCTCTAAAGGAAAGGGGGTACAAAAGATCTTAAAGGTCGCAGTCCAGGAACACCTTAAAACCTAATCTAATCTAATCTACTGTATACTTATACTGTGACTATACTTGCAATTTAACGAAGGCATTGTTAGTTATACTATCACAACATTATCCTTCATTTCTCTACCAAATCCTGTATTTTAAAATATTATTCTTAACTTCATTAAAGGCAAAATGAATAATATGGATAAAGTTCGGTTATAGTTTGTGTATATTTTATCAAAATATCGTTTAACCCAAGCAAATTAATTTAAAACTTTGTCAACTTCCTTTGAATACAAAATATCCCAAAAGAACTTCAATATTAAAAGGATTTCATATTTAGTTTCCTTGCCAAAGGAATTAGATGTCAAAGGAAATGTTTTTTTTTTTAAACTTCAAATTCTCAACTAAATTATTGACTTGACCACAAATTTTAATTCTCTAAAATATCTTTAGAATTTTCCTTTAAGTATTTATATCAAGAAAATAGAAATTATAATAATTTAAGTCGAGAAGTAAATTTCTTTCGTCCTTTTTTTTTTTTAATAATATTTAAAAGTCTACAATCCTTAAAATATTATTCCTACACAAATAAAGTACTAACTTAGTCCGATATATAACTTTTCGATATTCATTCAATAAGCTTTTTCAAGAAGGATTTAAAAAAATTGCATATTCTATACAAAAGCAAGCTATATAGTGCAAAAATATGATTGGAAATTCTATACATATGGTGGAAATTATTTTATTAAATAACTGGTGAACACTCCGAACTTTCATTCGCCGAGAATTTCTAGTTTTATCTTCTCGTATAACTGATAGTCCGACATATGTACTCTGTCTTGAGGAAAAGGAGTCAGCAGAACACTTTTTGTGTAAATGTCCAAGCTTTTCTAGAACGAGACTTGCTACACTGGGTGCGTGCTCTCTGAGTAAGAAGGGGTTCAATAACTTGGACCTCACTATGATACTAACTTTCATTAGAATGAGTAACTGATTTGGGCAAGAGACCTAGCCTATCATTCAAACTTATAGTGTCGAGTTGCAATGGGCCAGTATGACCTCCGATACAATACAATAAAATCCTCGTATAACATGGTAGATAGGTTCCTACTCAATTTCAATAGAATATCATAAAGTGTGACTTGAGAATCTTGACATAATAAAACTCGTGTATTCCACGTATTTTTCTGTATGTTTTAGAGCTAAATTGCGTTGTAGGTTTGCTATGTTATACAACTGCTTCTACAAATTTTTCCATGCTACAGACAGTTACCTGTACTAAGTTTTATTCAAATCTGTTTATAAATAATGTTGTAGTCTTATTTGAAAGCTAAAACAAACTTTTGTTCTGCCGAAGTGCTATACCAAAATTTAAGGATGATTTTCTCGGATGATGAAAATTGATTGTGGAAATCGCTTTAAAAATACGGTTTCAATTTTGGATACAAATTGGCACGTAGACAGACATACAGATATTGTTTGTCAATTGACTTAGAACAACTTTGAATAACGTGTAGGTGATTCCATTAACTTGTATTTTTGCCCCAGCAAGTTTAGTAGTCTTATATTATTTTAGATATTCATGATTTTTTGTATTAATTTGCCTTTATTTAATATTACGGCACAAATGGCTGGCTGAATTTACTTAAGTTTTATTAAGCTTGGCGAAAAGGATGAGTATTTTTCGCTAACTTTCTGTTTTTCCATATTCCTCTTAATATTTATGATACCATAGATTAGTATACTTAGATTTGCAAGCCCAATGAGCAGCGTGATGTATAGTATTGTTATTCTAGGTGAACTTAAAGAAGAATGGATGAAAGAATCTATATTGTATTTATTGAATCTATATTGTGTCGCCATATCACGGTACAACAAGAATCAGCTGAAAGCAGAGTCGTTGGAAATTTTATTTTTAGTCTATGATGATACTAATAACGCTATATACTACATAGCATACATTACGCTATGAATGATATTATCTGTTGCATTATATACCTTAAAGTATAGAAGTTAAAATTTTAATAAAAACGCCAGGTTATATTCATACAGTCTTGTATAAGTCGAAGCATAAATTCGATATTACAGATTGATTCAGTTTCATATAAAAAAAAAGAGCAAAATGTATGGTATTAAAAGGGATTATATCAAATGGAATATCGAAAAGAAGATGTCTGAGCCGATAACCAAAGAATTTAGTTTTTAATATAAGCAATATCAGACAATATCCTTATTTTAAATATGGATATAAAATCGATGTATCAAATGGCTTCTTTTCTAATATTTTTAATATTTATCAAATACTTGAAAGATTGAATATAACCCAAAAGGAAAGTTGTGGGAAAGCCTTTTTTTTATTGTATCCTGACTCAAATAGGATAATATTAGCACCTAACTTTCAGAAGGCACGAATAAACAGTCATGTTACCCCCCCGTACTTAGTTGCACGCGTCCTAGTGTTATTTTAAATTGAATACTCTTTATTATATAAAATCGAAACGAAATTTTTGTTATATATTTGAAACTTTCTTATACACAACTTTCCAATAACAAAAGTGATATATTGAAAATTTAGGAAATGAGAGTAGGCTTTTAAACGGAGAATGGAGTACCAGGAAAAATATTCCGTTTCATTTCAGACCGCTCCGGCTCGCAAACGTTTGAAAATGTCAAAATATATGAAAAACGGAAATGTAAACACACTGTATCTATCCGAATCGGATCGGAACGAAACGAAACGAAAGAGCTGAGGAAATTTTAACTTCTAACGAATACGTTAGCCTCAAAGCAGTATTTCTTATATTGTAAGTCAGATTAGCGGTGCACTTTTTTAATAAAATAAAGTCAAAATGTGACAAATAGAAACTTATATTAAAAATGGAACAATTTATTGAAGAAATACCAAAATTTTCTGAATTATATCACAAAACCGAATCGAAAATATGTGCCTATCCATCCGCCTGAACACGTCAACAGTATGTATTGATAAGTGTCGTAACGAAACGGATCGGATCGAAAAGAAAGTATTTTCTGGGACTTTAAGAAAAAAGCAAATAAACAAATATACCAAAAAGTATACAATAAACAAAGTTATCAACTTGTGTTCTAATTTTCGAACTGCAAATGGCAAATGTGATTGCAGTCATCAAACTGTGCCAGCTCATTAATAGTATTCTAACCTAATATTATAAAGAGGAAAGGTTTGTATTTTTGTATGGATGTTTGACACTAATAAACTCAAAAACTGCTGGACCGATTTCAAAAATTCTTTCACCATTAGAATGCTACATTTTCCCTGAGTAAAATAGGCTATATTTATTACTAGAAAAAATTAGGGATCCCTACTAACATAAAACTTAAATAATATAATCTATAGAAATATTAAAAAGAGGAAAGATTTGTTCCGCATACATCTGTATCTAATGATCCTCACATTCATGTCTGTCGCGTCTAATATTCTCTGTAGTCTAACTTCATGCACAAAGACCCTCCTAATGTTTAAAAAATAAATGTCCACCCGTGCGAAGCCGGGATGGGCCGCTAGTTGTAAAATAAAATTAAAAATTCTATTACTAGCCCAGTCAATAGAGCGAACCATTCGAACCATTTCCGTAAGGATGGATACAATAAGAAGCTCGATATTTGGGTTACACATGAATTAACAGTGAAAAATTTAATGAACTGAATTTCCATCTGCGAATCGTTGCTAAAACGAAACGAAATCGATCGATTTTTGAAAAGATTGATAACAGGTAATGAAAAGTGGATTACATACGACTATAATGTGCAAAAAATATCGTGGTCCAAGAAGAATGAAGCTCCACAAACGGTGGCAAAGCCAGGACTAACTCACGTAAGCAAATGCTTTGTGTTTGGTGGGATTGGAAGGGAATCGTGCATCATGAACTTCTCCAACCTGGCCAGAGGATTGATTCCACTCTTTATTGTCAAGAACTAATGCGATTAAAGCATGCAAGTGAGGTAAAGCGGCCACCATCGATCAATTGGAAAGGCGTCACCTACCATCATGACTACACACATCTCTAATGACTAGGCAAGAATTGAGAGAGCTGGGCTGGGAAGTTTTGATGCATCCACCATATAGTGCGGACCTTGCTCCATCCGACTACCATTTGTTTCGGTCTCTGCAGAATTCCTTTAATAGTGTAAAAGTGATTTCAAATAGAGCCTGTAAAAATCACTTGGTTCAGTTTTTCGCCCAAAAATCCCAGAAATTCTACAGTGATGGCATAATGGTTTTAGCAGAAAAATGGCAAAAGATCATCGATCAAAACGGCACATATTTGGTTTAATAAAATTAATTTAAAATGTAATAAAAATGTGTTTGAATATTGGTGAAAAAACGCCACGAACTTTTTGCGATACCCAATATTTTGAAAAAATTTGGTTTTTTTTTATTTCTTTGTGAAAAATTATTTGAAAAAAAAAAAAAAATTTTATTTAAAAAATATCTCGAAAACAATATTGAACACGTCTCACCCTTACATTAGTCGCAAGTTAACTATCGTTGGGGGTAGATGTGTCGTTTTTTAAGGGAGTTTTTTTTAAGTGAGTTTTTTTTATGAGTGATTTTTGAGTAATTTTTCTTTATTCGAAATAATTTTTTTGAGTGAATTTTTTATGAGTTTTTTTTTTTAAACAAAGAATATTCTGGAGTGGAATTGTCAATGAATTAAAAATGGTTGAAAATATTGAAAAATATTTAATTTGTTTTCCGTCTACGAAAAATAACTAAAGATTTCCTTTTAGGTAAGTAACTGCTTCTAATCTTGGTATTACATTTCTTGGTACAGATTTTATTAGAGTAATGATATTTCTGTTTAAACTAAACTGCAGCAATTATGGCAGCAACTTCTCAGATGGTATATTAGTTTTGTCACTGCATTTCTGTCATCGGAGAATGACCCCAAAAGGTGAATCTTAATTTCCAAAGTTTTGTCAATCCCGGGAATCGAGATGTTTTACATTTCCTTCTTTTTATTAGCCTTTTCTAGATGAACTGAGTAAATATGGCGTATTACTCCATTTCTTGAAGATCTTTTATATCCAATACTTGCAAAAGAGTATTTACCAAACTTTTTTTTTTACAGATTTCATAAAAGAAAATACAATTTAAATCAAAAATTTTTTGTTCCCGGGAGTCAGGATTGAAGAAATTTAGGAATTTTCCGGGTAAGATGTGCTAGTCTCAAGGCACTAGATGTGTAGAAAATCAAAATTTATTATATGGATTTTTGCATGCCTGTTAGTTCCTTCGTTTACAAGATAACTTAAAAATGCGCTGTCCAATTTTAATGAAACTTACAATATAGGTTTGGAACTCATTCTCGACTAAACACAACTTAAATTTTGTTTAAATTAATTATATTGGTTACCTGCATATATAGACGACACTATGTTAAATTTCAATAAAATCGGTCTAAGGATAGTGGAGAAAGAAATAATCCTAAAAGAAAATAAGTCTGTTCATAAAGTTTTTTTGATGTACTTTAAAAGAAAAATCCTGTGTGCTGTGCACACGCGGTAGAAGTGAAACCTTCGGAAAACGAAACAGCGAGAAATTGAGACGAGTCTCAGGGGTGGGATAGTTATAGGGTTTATTTATTAAAATATTGGTACCAAGTTTAAAAGTTATTTTACATTTTATTATTCACACTCTCTGCTTTCAATTTCAATTTGGAATGTCTACAATAATTTCACTATACATCCAGAATTAGAAAAGTCGACGACCATGCTATTCTGTCCACTGTCACTTTCTACGCGCTGTAGCTTCAAAACTATAATCTTTAGAAAAAAAGGTTTTAAGTAAAAAATGTGGAGAATCGTATGCTCTACATATTTTGTATGGACCTCAATCAACATATCTCGTATAGGTAACGAGATAATCGCGAAAAAGCGATTTTCCACCCCTTTAAACAAGTATGGGAGTGCGAGCGGCACCCCCCCCCAAGTTCGAAAACTTGGAATTTTTACCTAGTTGAACAATCGTACCAAATATAAAGTTTACTATACCTTTTGCAAGGTAAAAGTACCCATTGACTGGGCTATAATGAGATAACATGTTATGAAGACTAGAGATTTGACCAGAAACATACTTTAAACTATAATATAGTCAAGTACAGGAAGTACAAACTTTGAAACATGTTTCATTTAGATTAGAAATTGAATATTTTCAGGCATAATGAAAAACTTATTTTGTGATGAGACAGACAAGATATATCAGACATTTTGTTATGGAAATTTCACACTTCTTTTCTTTTCCTAACTCTGTATTTTATTTCATATATTTTTATATTGTATAGAATTTTTCCCCGATTGTATAGAATTTTCCAAAAAATGAAAAATTTTAAAGGAAATATTAAAGGAAATGTTTCTTTACAGCGGATCTTTTCATATATTTACTTTGAAGATATTTTTATATGAAATTTTTTGTTAAAGAATTTTATTCTATTTCTATTCATTTCAAAATTCAATAACTTCCATATATGATTATGTCCTATGGTAGATACTACCAGAGGTTATATTAGTTTTGTCACTCCATTTGTAACACATCAAAATAATCGGTTTTAAGGCTATGGTTGTATCGGCAATCAAAAGTTATATCGATTTATGCATGTCCGTCCATCCGTCCGTCCGCCCCTATTCAAGATAACTCAAAAACCCGTTATCCGATTTTGATGAAATTTACAATGTGAGTTGCTTATTCCCTAACTCTGTTTGGTATTGCGTTTAAGCAAAATCGATCCAAGGAGAGCAAAGTTATAAACGAAAAACCAGGGTGACCAGAAAGTTTTGTTGATTTTTTGTTGATGGTTTTTCGGATTTAATTCGAAAATTTGTGAATCAATTTTGTTTAAACTAATTATATAGGTTAACTACACAAATAGACGATACCATGTTAAATTTTAGTCAAATCAGTCTAAGGATATTGAAGAAAGGAATAATCCCAGGAGAAAATAACCCTCTTTATAAAGTTTTTTCACGTACTTTAAAAACTAATACACCGATTTGAATAAAATTTACAGATTAGACTTATGCTATCAGGATCTAGGTTACCTGCAAATTAGAAGAAATTTGGATATGAGGATACAAGGTATGAAGAAGAAAACCTTGAAATATTGTTAGTTTTGACAGATTTTCTCTCCCATTTCTACCATAGGGCATCAAAAAGACGGCTATAGGCCGATTTTAAGTTACTATATGATTTTTATTACAATTTTGAATGTTTACATACAATTTTCTGTCTATGAAAATGTTGAATGAAAAGCGAATCTTTATCATTTACAATACTTTTAAATACTCTCAATGCTGATATAGTTTAATTTCCTCTTTAAAATTTATAGAAAAAATGAGACACTTTCTGTCAGAGCCTAAACAATAGAAGAACTTTCGGAAAAAGGATAACATATCGTTCTACTTTGAAGGATATCTCTCCTTTTCTTTTTGTTATGAACAAATCGTATTTTCTAAAACTGGGAAATTGAAATGTCGTTTAAATTTCCATATATAAATGTTCTGGCGACGAATGATGGTGTTTACATTTTTCAAAAAAAAAGAAAATCCATAAATCGATGTTCAGTTTTTGCTTGTTTGCAGTTAAAATGAATATTCTCTAACTAAACTATATACTATAGAGATATGGAGTATCCGAAAAAGGGACATTTGTATATAATTGAATAAATTTTTGGATTTTCATATCTGTATATTGAATCTATTAATAGAATTACGAAACTAGAGAAAGAGATGTATTGTATAGATGGTCGGTCGATATAGTCCCAATACATTTTACATTGATTCCAGATAAATACGATTTTCGGTAACACCAGAAATATACGACATTATTTCAAATTCTAAAACAAAATTTATGTTATTTGATTTTATTGAAATAAATACAATAGAAATATTTCATTTAATTTATTCGATTTGAAATGATATATAAATAATAGTGTCTGTCACATTTAATACGCGCCTGAAGATATGTAATTTTTAATTTCTCCATGAGAAATTGTTATATATTCTCCGTTTTCAGATATCTACATTAAATGGTGTTTTAAACAATGATTAGAATTGTGATATGTTATGAGAAATATCCTATGTACGTTCTAAAAAGGAATCTTCACCGAATATTCGGTCACATCAAATATTTTTGGCATTGGAAAGCCACTTCTGGCAATAGACTTTATACTATTATATATTTTTTTAAACAACAAGCTACATTAAACCGTCGAGATGATAGTGTAGTCGAGATGTTCTAAGAATGGGTTAATCACATATTTCCAAGATAGTTAATTTTTTTTAAAGATGAAAAATTTAAAAAACGAACAGTTGTAAGAAGGCCCATTATAAGACAGAAGAGACCAATAGCTTCAGAAAGGGCAAAACCCAAAATGGCCTCATATGTCAACAACTGTTGTTTGAGTGATAGATTTCTGGGATAACCAATAATTAATGAATCAAATACTGTTCCGATAACAACAGCAGAACTGGATACTCCTACTCTGTTTGTTGTTCCAGCGAGCATCAATAAA
Source organism: Xylophagus ater (assembly GCA_963422695.1). NCBI lineage: Eukaryota > Metazoa > Arthropoda > Insecta > Diptera > Xylophagidae > Xylophagus > Xylophagus ater. The sequence goes on from OY730484.1 coordinate 41,216,013, forward strand.
TTTGGCTGCAGATTCAATATCTCTTGTGACAGTTGGTGTTTGAAGCGAATTAACTTTTCACAGTAAAGAGACTGGAGTAGAATTTTTAGCAGGCAAAGTTTGATTTTGACTGATTACTGGGCTACTGATTGGTTTTAGGTAAGCTTTGGTTGCATTAGGCCTAGGAGTCCTGAAGATTGGGGCTATAAGGGATACGGTCAATATGTTTTTACTAGTCTGATACTATATGAATTAATGAACAACAGTCAATAATGAATACTATATGAATGGTTGAGCGCGATGAAAAACTGAAACTTTTATTGGTGAAAAAAGAAAGCAAGTTGGAATTAGGAAAAGCACCCTGAAGATGGGTCGATAAAGTACTCCGGCATATTTATAGAATAGAAGGTACAACGAAAATGGTGGATTTGCAAAAAAATAGATGAAGTTGAAGATTCGGTTAAATAATTGAATATAGAAAATTTCATTAAAAGTCCTGTATTTTAGAGTCTCAGATAGTAACAGTCTATAATAATCAAGAATTTATGAAAGTAGTCCTTTTTTTTACTAAAAAAAGTCATGAAAATGGCGATACTGGTTGCCTTTATCACAGACTTTTGAATGATCCAAGGAACGAACTTCTACTTAATAGTGAAACACCTTAGCTTACCTATTCGTAAGTACAGATTTTCCCTAAAACAACAATTAATTGGTTAGTAAATATAGATTTATGGACAAATTTTCCTGTTCAACTTTTGACAACTTTCAAAGAATTATATCAAAACGAAAGAAAAAAGTCAAATAATTGGAATTTGGCAATTTCTTAAGAATATAACAAATTTTATCATCAATTTAAATTCAGTTTTTCCTAAAAGAATCTTGAAACAAATCTATAAACATTTTCTCTCGAAAAATATAAAAGTTAGTACATATATATTCAGTTTCCCGAGAAAGGAAGAATCTAACTTTTATACGAAAAAAGGATCTTGATAAGCTTGAAAAGCTTCGTCGTAACATCTGTTCGAATTTATTTTGATGTATATAGTAAGTGTCCCAACAGGTGTGATTACAATAAAAACAAGAAAATTTCTCATAACTTGTTATCGAAAACTTTTTGGGTATTTTACTAGAAAATCATCAAGAAAACTTCTCTCTGTTATAGTTTAGAAAAGTTTTGTGACGAAAACGAATTTTCTATATATATATATATAAATTTGTCACAAACAGTAACAAGAAATCAGTAACAGCAGGTGAAATATTAGAACGAACAGAGAATATACATGCGAGGGTTTATCTGAAAGTTCTTAGAATTAATATTACAATAAGACGCAGGAGATAGAAATAGTAGATGTAGTTTAACTTCTTCATATATGTGGTATTTACTAGAAACTGTACTACATTTTCAGAGAAATGCGTTCACTCACTGCATTCATTAATATAGAGTACTTGTAACTTCAATAAATTTTTATTGGAAAAGTTTTTGTAAAAGAGATCCGGATATAAATCAATTGGTCATAGGTCCAAAATATGTGCTAAATGAAAATTATATAACTTTCTACCCTTCATAATATCGTAATTCGCGAAGAAATCTCTTACCTTGAGCCAAAAGCATGCAATAAATAGAGCTCTCTTGGATCCTGATTTGGTCAGATTTGCAGTCTACAAAACATGCCAAATACTATTAATGAAATAGTATTTGTCCAAAAAGAAACTCTGTTTGGTATAAAAATTCATGTATTAACAAATTCTATTAACGAGGAGGCATGCAGTTTTGCACTTCTTCCAAAAATGTATGCATAAAGATTTCTCTGTTTCTTTCCTCTGTGGTTGAAATCAGGCTTAGTATTTGTAATCAATTAACGGATTTAAGAGTTTTAGGTAGTATCCAAGTAATTTATATGGTTTCTTTAATTGAAGTCAAATGGAAAAGAGTAAATCAAATGATCTCATTAGGTCTGTTCGTTAAAGAATCCTCTAGTTCAAATCTGTACTTCAAAAATTATTATTTTTGCTTGCCTTATATAGGATTCATTTTCAATTGTCATAACAGTGTGGTAAATCATAAACTTCCGATTTTTCGCTTGATTTCTCGCTCCGAACTAAAGTCGTAGTAGAAGAGTGAAATAAAATTAATAAAATAAATTTAGTATACTAAAGTAGGTCTGTCTCTTGATCAGTCATAATTGTCAGTCGTGTTTGATAGAAAGCTGATTGCTGATTATTGAGTTTGACTGACAAACCATCAGTTTTTACATTCACACTGGCCAGTTTTCTGTCAGTTGTTCAAAAGCTGATGGAAACTGGTCAGTGTGGGTCCTACCAAAAACCATACAATTTTATTCCTTTTTCTATGATCCTACTCAACACATAAAAAAGTTGGGCATCATCATATGCCTGTTGTTTACAGTGGGAAAATTAAAGAAAAATCTTATGTCTTTTTTGTCGCATTAGCACCAATTCTATAAGAATATTTATGCTCTCGCTTGCTATCTTAGGGAAAATTGATAACGTAAGGTAAGGCAAGGTGGTTTATAGGTTATTTCTTTCTTTCAAATGAAAAATTTTCTTTACCTATTTTGTGCTGAATTCTTTTGTTTCTTTCTTTTTCAAAGGAGGTACTGGATAAGCGGATCACGTCTGATTTCTCTTCAGTTAATAGTTTGTATACTGTCCTTTATACTAGTCTAAAGTGGTCAGCTGGAGCTATAAATTTTTTCTTCTTTCTGTTTTTTTGGGCATATTCTCGGAACTTTTGAAGCTTTCCTCACACTTTTATATATATAAATATTTATATATACTAGGAAAATGTTGTTTCAGACTTTTGTCACGAGTTAAAATTTTACTCGTCTGCTAAAGAGATATAAAGTTGGTTTTTTTCGACCGTAAAAAAAAGGAAAACAGCTAAACAGAACAATTGGAAATTCATAGTAAAAAAACATTGAACACGTTTGTTATAACATTTATAGTTATTATGGATAGAAAAAAAATAGAAAATAACAAAATAAAAACAAAACTTTCGTACGTGATTTTCTTCAATTTCCCAGAAAATTCGAGTTTCTTATGAGTTTATGACAATGAAAAACGAAATCGTATCCTCTAGAAAGGATATATTTTTGTAATTAAATTTGAACAAATTCTATTAAATTACTTAACTAATGAGTTAAGTATTTGTTATTAAAAAAAGACAAAAAAAAGATAATATCGTTTAGGTATAATTGAAATTGAATAAATTTTCCAATTAACGTGATTTAATTTAATTTCTATAAGAAATATATGATTTCACTAATTTTCTATAAAACTATGAACATTATGTAATGGACTGGAAAGGCTATAGTTATAGAATTTAACACTAACCTGATCTGATCTCCAAGAAGTAAACACAAGCTGTTACAGCATCGAAAGAGTTGGAGTATCAAAAAGCAAGACGTCAAAGTACAACTTATTATCGATTGTGACAAGAATAAGTTAAGTATACTAATTCGGGGTTAGGGCATGGTTTGATTAATTGATTAATTGAGTAATTTGTTCAATATTTTGATTATTCAACCTAAAACAGATTAATTGTTTCATTTAAGAGAAACAAAGCAAAATAAATTTGGAGAGACAAATCCTATGAAAGTATGAAAGTGGTTATTTTTCTCTCACTTTTTTGTTACGATGCTTTGTTAAATTTTTTCTGACATTGTCATTGAATTGCATTCGATTTTTAAAAGAATATTTCCATTTTACGCTTTCTTCTATATAAAAATTTACTTTTCTTTCTAAATTATTATTTTCCCAGGGAAAGTTTTGACGCTTGGCTATTATAATAGAAACCAATTAATCAATTTAAAACAATTAATTAATTAATCACTTACCTCGGAAACCAATTAATCAACCATTCACTAATTCGAATAATATCAGGTCCTTTTTGTTAAAGAAACACACTAAAAGATTAGGCTTGATATAGTTCGATATTTAAAACTTTTGTGAATACCCAACAATTTTTAGGAACCTTCGAAGAACGGTTGTTTCAGTCGATCAATATGAACAGATTAATCAAATTTGATGGAAAAATTCGTGGTTTATTAGTGGAGTATGATATGGAATTCTTATCAAGAATTTTAATTCTCGTACAATTGGACCATAATGAGCTATACGTAACATAAGTACCCCTACTCCACCTAATAAGAAAAAGAAATACCATATGTTAAAGGTAACAAATTTATATACTATCATACTATCATCTTTTTGATTCTATCCTGAAACATATTTGGATATTACGTCCATTTGTAATGATGTCTTTCAAATCGAAACGTTTTATTGACACTATCGAATATAGTCTTTAGCAAACTGAAGAAGATTTGAAATCACAGACATTTTCTCACTAGCAAAAAAACTTGAACTAACCGACTTGAACTAACACGCTTACCTGTTTCAAACTTTACGTTTGCCTTTTACTTCATAGATTTTTACTAAAACATAAAAAACAACAGCGATCTTTATCCTGAGTTCTGCGAAGTTCTTGTCTTCCATAAAAGAATTCTATAGACGTTAAGATTAGATAAAAGCAAAGGCTTAAATAGTTTCGTACGTTGCAAAATCTTGTAGGACACAGATTAAGGAATAAATGTCCCAGCCAAATGGATGAACCTCGTTCTGGTAGGTAAAATTGAAGAAGAAGAAAAGAAGAAATGATTAAAACAGGTTTAATATGAAGGAATATGAAGAACCTCTAACGTGTAAGGATATTATATTATTCAAGAAGAATCTGTTTAATCCATAGTAGTTGTAAATCTAGTTTTATTAGTCCATATGACCATAAAAACCTATACTATTCCTAAAATTCTTACAATTATCGCACTTATTATAATTAAGGTTTGATCACAAATTTTTCATTTATTTCATTAAGAACTAACCTAATTTTCTAAAAGAGATCCTTTTTGAATATACATATATACAAAAATATATTCCAATCTGCTCAAGAATATGTTTTCAGGATTTTTATTCTGAGAATTACTTCCAAAACTCTTCTCAAGATTTTCTATAAACTTTCTAAAATTGTGTACCTTTTTATCTTTTTATCCAAAAGAAAAATGAAAGAAAAAGCATATATCACAATATTCGATGGGAATTTTGTGGTCAAGTTATAAAATTTAGTAAGAAATTGGTTTGAACTATTATATATAATTCTATATTAGGTCTGTGAATGAGCTTTTTCGATTTTTTTTTGGTAAAAATACACGTTTATTTAACAACTTTGATTTCATTGAAAGTATGCTCCATCTGGAAACTACAATCTTCGCCCATCTTTCAGGTAATTTACGGATTCTCTGTGTGAAGAAATCCGGCTCTTTAAAGCAATACAATCATGATACTCTCTTTTGATATTTCCATAAGAATGGAAGTGTTACTAAGAAAGGACTGATTGCATGGACCGGCAAAAAACGAAGAAGCTATATCTGTTAAATATGGCTGCGGGGTAACACTTCCTTCTAAGCAGTGTTTAATCGATTTAGCAACATTTAGTCATATTGAAAAATTAGTTTGTTGTGTTCATTCATTCATTCTGCTCGTTTCTTTCTTCTACAGCTCGTTTCAAACGCATTAGTTGTTGTCGATAGATAGTGTCAGTAATAGTCCTAGGCGATTTCAGCAATTTATAATAGATCACGCCTTGCTGATCCCACCAAATGCAGAGCATAACCTTATCTGAATGGAAGTTTCATTGACGCGACTGGTTGACCAGGCTTTACTTTTTCTGAGTTTAGGATTTCACGTTTTATTTCCAGTAATAATTTGATGCAAAAAAACCCCCTTCTTTGTTGTCTTTGAAGCAGTAAAGTAAAGCTTCCCGCAAATGCTGTTCATTTGACAACCTTTTCCATTTTAAATCGTATAAAAAACAATTCTCTTTACACTTGAGCCAAATGTCATATATAGTACGTTTCGAAGCTTGTCGCAAGACCTTTCAAATACATGTAATGCCGGTTGACACGTTTGATTTAATCTAATTTAAAATCGTAAAAACTGATTCACAGACCTAAGATAAGAAAATTTACGGTAACTACAATATATACGTATTAGGATACATCAGGTCCGAACAAATTAACAAGCATTACATACAAAAAGTTTTCGATTGAAGTAACCTCCTATATAAATATATATCCTTGGAATGTTAACGAGGGGTAATGTAGCGAATATAAAAGCCCATAAAGGAACCTCGGAAAAACTTTTATTACTTTCAGTAATTTTTTTCTTCTTACATTTTAGTTTCTGGATTTCTTTTTTTTTTTTTTTTGCTCTTGTACTTAAATAAGTTCCTCTACATATACTATATATAAGTAGAAAGTACATGTAAAAGGAGGAAAATCCACTTATCATTTGGTATAATGACCTTTTTCTGGTATAGAACACAAAACTAATACTAGATGAAGAAGAAGAGAAGGTTTTTAATCTTTGCACGAAAGATTGTGAAATTGCTTCATTAGTGAATTGGAATTTAATATTTTCTCGAATTTCACCTTAAATTACGAACATTTATAACTTTGAATCTTTTTGAACTTCGAAAATAGTACCATGAGAAATTCTGTTTCTTGGGATGGGTTATTTTAACGTATTTTGTTAGAACTAATTGATTTTAAGGATATATAGTATAATAGTATAAGGATAGTTTACAAGAAATGAAATAAAAGAACATTTATTGGGTATTTTCAAATGATATGAATTGAATTCGAATGCAGTTTTAAGGGAATGTCAATTAATTTCTTAAGAAATTGTTCGCAATTAAAATCTAGAATGATTTCGTAAACATTGTATTATATTGTATAAGATATCTTTTTAGATATAATTGAAAAAGTCCTGGAAATGTATTTAACCTTCTGAGATTTAGAACTACAACAAAAAATATGCATCATTAAAAACTAGACCTCTTAATAAACACTCGGATCCTATTGAGATTCCTTTCGAACTATGACTATATATCTGTTGTCTCAATAGTAGCGCCAGATTTAAATTTTGCGCTATTTTCATCAAGTTGACAGTACTAAAATCTTGACATCTATCATCTGCCATTGTTGCTATTAATAGTCATGGAACTATGCACGAAGGATCGACATTATTATTTACAGTTTGTCAAGTTTCGAGAGCCTAATGTGGTCAAAAAGACATTTCCACAAAATTCAAATCGTGCGTTTCTTTCGGAGTATTCTTTATTTAATGAATTATTAAATTACCCGTTGAATGAGGTATGGATCATGATCTATAGGACCCAGAATATCTGAGATATACGTAAACGTTCATACTAAAGAATTTTTGTATTTCCTGTCCTAAAAAGGAATATTTTTGAAAACGGCGAATAGCATTTAATTCGTTATTAAATTGATCGTCGAATGACGTATGGGTTTTATCTGCAAGATGGAGAATACCCGAGATGTGTGTATTAATACGTAAATTAAATCTTGAGCTTCTGTTGGGACACCTTATACAGAAGTAATAGACACCATATCATTTTATAACTCAACTGATCAGTGCATATAAATACTAATACATGGTAATTTTATTTCTATAATGATATCTTTATATTTCAGCTAGGAGTAAGGACCCAGACAAGTTTGATTGAATTGAATAACTGAAAAAATTGTTAAATTGCTATGACTTGGATTTGAACTCCAGATCACTCAATACTAAAACTTCAGCTAAGATGTGATGTACTGATCCTTATGAGATACCTACGGTGTCAGCTATCTCATCGACAGTCTCTCTTCCAAAACCATATCCTATATTTTCGGTATGTTTTCTGTTGTTTAGACACTTGTTGGACGATCTTTGCATGTATCATATTCTAGGCTTGCAAGATCAGATTTAAAAAGAGCTACACATTTTTTCACAGTTCAGAGTGTAGGCGGATGCATCCTTATGCACTTTTAACAATTTTGGATGAATTTCAGTCGGTGTTAATCCATCCGAAACAAAGAATTTAATCACTGCTACTACTCGAACGACTTGATAGATCAGAATAAAAATTCACATGGGTTTACATCAGAGATGTCTCTTTTTAATGCAATTATGGTTTGACAATTTCAAACGCCATCTATGTGTTAGGCTGACGAGTTTTCTAACTGCCTATGTAATATGAGATTCTGTTCACTGACCTTTTTTATTTCAGCAATTCAGTTCTATCGCCACTATTTTCCACATAAAGCTATAATTTTACTCCTTCATTTAAGTCTAGTATTGATGACCAGAAAGCTGGACTATCGACTATTATAAGAAACTATTATAAGAAACTTCAGAGATTATACAATGATATTAAAACCGATGTCCATATCAATATCACATATATTTAACTAAAATATTTCTATGTTAAGAAAAATGAAACTAAATGAGAACTTCTTCGTAAAAGTCTGTAAAATTTTCTTGTTACAAAATAAATCAGATTATATACAATAACCATAATTTTACTGTATTTATAACTAGATATCATCTAAAAATATGTAATCTTTCAAAACTAAAGAAAGATATAGCAACTGCAAATCGGCCAATAGCCGATTTTTTGATGCCCTATGGCGGAAATGGGACAGAAAAACTCTCAAAACAAACAATATATCTTCATAACTTTGTTTCCTCTTTTCAAAATTTGTAATTTGGAGGTAATCTAGACATTAATAGCATAAATCTAATCTGCAAATTTTATTCAAATCGGTGTATTAATTTTTAAAGTATATCAAAAAAGCTTTATGAATAGGATTCTTTTCTCCTAGGACTGTTTCTTTCTTCACTCTCCTTAGACCGATTTTACTGAAAATTGGCATGCCTTTGTCCATTCATATATTTAACCAATATAATTAATTTAAACTAAATTCCTTAACAAATTTCCCAATTAAATCCGGAAATCCATCCGAAAAACCGCAAAACTTTCTAATCACCCTGGTTTTTGCTTAATAACTTCGCTCCCTCTCAGTCAATATTTCTGAAATCCTATCCCAAATCCAATTAAGGAATAACTAGCTCACATTCTAAATGTCAACAAAATCGGATAACGCGTTTTTCAGTTATCTTGAACGCGGGCGGATGGACGGATATGCATAAATCGATATAACTTTTGATCCTCTACACAACCATATCCTTGTTAAATCTTTTTAGGATGATTATTTCGATATGTTACACATTTAGTGACAAAACTAATATACCCTATGGTAGTATCTACCATAGGGCATAATGGGAAAGTTTTGACCTAAGAATATATGTACGTTTTTCTTTAGAAAAGTAAAGCTCCATATAAAAAACGATTCTATTTATTTTTAAGAAAGCTTAAATTTTTACTAAAGCTGATGAAATATTTCAACTATGATAAAATTTACTGTAAGGAATATATATATAATATATACGCACATATGTCAGCTCAAAGGAATACTCTAGACCTAGAGTCAGGAGGGATCTTCTAGAAACGTCTTTACATTTATCCAAACAATATATAGACGATATTATTTGTCATTGTAATAATATTATGGAAAACTTTGCTTTTAACTGATTATTATTATTATTCTTTTTGTATTAACTTTTGAAACTTGTTAAGTACTTTGAAAAAACATTCGTTAAAGTGTATTATGCCTGAACTAAAGGCCTATAGCAAATGTTAGATGTCAGTAAATTGATTAGTGAGAAGGTGTATAAGTAAGACGTCCATCCATTTGATTCAAATATAAGACAATGAATTTATGAATACATTTACCTGTAAGCCGAAGTAATATTAAATCAGATACGTCGTACTTATAAGTTGTCTCTGGCATCTCATCAGTTAAACATATAAAGAGGGGGAATAACTATTATACAGGAAACAGAATAACGGATCCACCACGGATTCACGGTTTTCGGTTTTCAGATTGTATTAAAAATATTTCGCCTTGAATCCGTCACGTTCTGTGTAGTCAAATTGAAAACGTATACATTTAAAATCCATTTGACATTGAATGCGTCGTGAATCCGTCGTGAATCCCTCATTCTATAGGGACTTTAAGCTATATTATCGAAACGTGTTCCAAATTCGTATCCCCTGGGATTCAAGACGTCTCCATCATCTACATATATGTTGGCTTGATGCGATCATGAAGTATGAATTCAATGCAGAAAGTGCGTAGACTTTCTGAAGTCAATTATTGGATCAATTTCTGGATTTTCTACGATCCTAATCAAGGCAGAGAAATGAGAATGAATGGAAATTATTAGTCTATCTATGTTGATGGTCGGTGTTTCATTTGATAACATAATTATATAAAAAAAAAATATAGCTATGATATAGGTTTGCCAAAAGGTATAGCATAAGATATAAGTCTTACCTCTTTTTATTAAGGGTAGACGTCTGATTTCTTTCCTCTTTTTGTTCGTATTCATCTAAAGGATAACTATGAAGGTCTCACAGTCCTTCATAAATTGGTTATTCATATTTTTATCGGATAGTATCCGTTCTTTTGTAAAGTAGTTGTGTTTTATACTGAGTGGCTGCGGAAAGACTGATGGTTTGAAAAAGTCATAACTTGTTCATTTTCAATCATTTTATTTTCTTTTTTCTTGTAGATTATAAAAAAAAGGGTTCCGTATGATGTCCAGTAACGAGTAAAAGTCATTGAGTTTTTCTATTCCAGTTAAAGAATATTCAAACTCAGAGTAAATATCGGCAATATTTTAATGCCAGAGTATCTTCTAACTAGAGATAACAAGAACTTTTTGAACCACTTGAAAGAACGGGTTTAAACGTCGAACAAATCAAGAACTTAGGGAAAACATTCTAACCAGGAATCCGACGTTTATGCCCTGAAACCTCAAGTATGATAAAAAACTAATGCTGTGAAAACAACCTGTATTTGAGAGCAGGAAAATGGTGGTAATTTGGGGGAAGTTATTTATAACACATTAAAACCTGTTACTTTATATCATTCAGTCTCTTAGTGGTCACGATGTACCATACTTGTAAGAATTAGCTATTTGTACTAAAACGCGTCCTTTTTGAAATTGTAAATTACAAATAATGATTTCGTAGATTTCAATAAATTTTTCCAAGATTAAATTTTCCGAAGTACTCATTTCGTAGAATTTAAAAAATTGCTTCAAATATATTTATTGTGAAAATCTCAATTTGTGGTTGGAATTTTTTCCTATTCTTATCGATTGATAAACGTTCTTCAGGCAAAGAATTTAGTTGAAGCTCACAGAGTTGTACATCGATAACACTGTATACATATATCACAATCGATTTTGATTAAAGTTCAAGTATTTGTATAAATATTAGCATAATAACACAAGTAAAAGAGTTTAAATATGTACGCAGGAGAAGAAGAACCTTTGAAAATATCGACCAGTTTAACAAATATTATATAAAACTCATTGAAAATCTTAAATTATATTTACCATTTCTTAAGGACGAGATATAGTTCTTTATAGGTAAATAATTGGAAAAATTAATTATATTGCAATTAAATTATGTAAGTAAATTTAAGTACATATAATTATTGAAAAATTTATCAGATCTATCTATTTTCTTTATTAGAACATGAGGGTGAAAAACGACATAGTACCTAGATACTAGTGGCGTGTGGTGGGTTATCAGGAAGACTGTGCAGAAGATAATAAAAAAATAACGAATGTGCAGAATTTTTCCTTGAACATCTTGATGATTATAGCACTTAGCCTATTATTATTATTATAAAACATCACCAAAGGTAGTCACAAAGATATTACACTTTCATAGATATCTCTATGTGCTGCGAGGTGTAGAACGTAGGGCAACACGCACTGCCGGAATACAGACAAGCGAATCGGCACAGTATCTGAAGGTGTTGAATTAGAAAAAATTTGATTATATAAGGACTGTTTTATTTGCCATACCCTACCCTGCAGCAGGGTAAGTGGCAAATAAAACGAGCAGGAGTAGGAGACAGTTTTAATTCAAATGTTTGTAGCGCTGCTTAACAACCATATTGTAATGAAATGAGAAACTTTTAGCTAATACACTTTGTATGGTAGAAAACTCAACTATTTCGAGTGTAATAGTTACACATGATCTGAAAGTAGTGTAGGATTTGCTCTTTTGTTGTTTTTGTTTTCAATGTAAAAATTGGCTCTACCCCAGAGCAAGTGGCAAATAAAACATACCTATAAAGATACATAGGTGCAGAAAATTATTGTCTCTTACAATTTTTGCTGGGTGTGCATATACGGACCGCACGCCACTGCTAGATACATTTCAATACTTGATATTATACTGTTTCGGATATATATGGTAAATATCTATTCTAAATGAAATCCATATTATCTGGATTAAATTTAAGGTAATACAATACAATGTGGATGTCCTTTGAAATACATTTCGATTATAGCCAATGTATTTGTTCAAAATCTTCAAGTATCATATCTGGTTCTATGTTTACATTGTACATATATTTACTGAGAATACATATACGTATATCCATTTATCCATCTACTAAATATGAAGTTGCAGATTCATTTGATTTTCATAGACGTTTGCATTTTGAGATGATTCTAAAAATAAAAGTGCAATAGCAATTCCATTAAGCAGCCTTCTTCAACTCTAATACTTATATGGTATATTCTGAAGGAAGCTTCAAATAAAAATGGTTACAAAAATAAATTTTTTTTTTTAGTTAAGTTCAATTTTATTACAAAAAAAAAGAATCTTTTACATATTTTCCCGAAATAATTATGAAATATACAAAGATTTTCGAGAAATTTTTGTTTGCCTACAGATTTCTGTCTCCTCCCATCTTCAAAAATTCCTTCTTAATATTCATCTTCATCATCATCTACATCACCTTGTGCAGTTTTATGTTGTTTATGCAATAATTCTCCGTTCTGCTGTATAAAAGCCGCTTGTATATTAAACGATTGAGCTTGTTCAGTGGCGGCTTCTTCTTCTCGTGCTTTAGCGAAGAGTGCTTCTTGTTGTTTTAACAATTCCTCTTCTGGAATACCTAAATTTTCTAGTCGTTTACTTTGTCGTCGACGTTTTGCATCCAGTTTTTTACAATCCTTGAAAAAAGTTTCGGCATCTTGTTTATAATCACGAAACTCCAAACGATCTAATGCCTCCAAAACATGTTCACCATTTATAGTTTTTTTATTTTTTTGTTTACAAACTTCATTCGCCTCAGAACTTATTAAATGAATAAATTCTGTACAACAATTTAGAATTAATTCACGACTTTCCGTTGCCACACGAACCGATGGAACCAATTCTTTAATTATTTTATTTATACTTGCACGAGGTAATTTTAACTCACCCTTATCAGCGGCGGCTGACGGACACAATTCGTCTTGTGGACTTGACATTTTTGTTATTTTTAAATAATTTTTTCAAAAATTTCTATTTATCTGAGCCTACTGCGAAAAAGTTTTAAATTTAAAGTTGAAGTTTTAATATGAATTTCTATTTATCTGAGCCTACTGCCAAGAATTTTTAAATTTGAGGTTGAAGTTCTAATATGAATTTCTATTTATCTGAGCCTACTGCGAAAAAGTTTTAAATTTGAGATTGAAGTTCTAATATATAGAAGAATAAAATGTATTGAGTGCTATCCAAAACTAGACACGTGTTATCTTGTGGCCACATCCTATATTCTGTAAGATTTATCACCTTTAAAACCGTAGATACTCAAATAATTTTCCATCCAGAGAATTTCATGACATATTTTGTTTCATGAAAAAGATTTATATTTTCATTAGAATTTTTCATTTGATCAGATTTTCACTTTCCCGATAAAACGAATGTTTTTAGGATAAAGTATTACATACGTGCGAAAATCTAACTTCTTTTCTAGAAGGTGTAGAAAAATGGATGTCCGTCCGTTCGTCCTTCCATCCGTTCGTCCTCCCGTCCGTTCGTCCGTCTATCTGTTCGCTTTAAATCGTTAAAAAAATCTAAACGACGGCTCCGATTTTCATGAAACTTTTATAGTTTGTGTGTTACATCGTATTCTATATGATATTAGTTTTTGGGTGGTTAAATTTATATATGGCAATACTATTTCGTAATCCTTTTTTGGCAAAAAACGACAATGGTTTGTAAGTGTGATGGAGGACAAATCGCTGGGCCGATTTCGACAAAATTCATTCAGTTTATGTATTTGATACTAACTTAACTAACTTGTTTCGGCCACATTCGAATATGGTAACACTATCTAAAAACACTCTTTGTCTGAATATAACCTATTTTGCGTTCGTTGTACAACAGAAACTCCGTCTCCAATTTGGATCAAATTTACACAGTTTCTGTATTAGAGCCCAATTCAGACCAGATTCAATTTTCAACGAAATTCTCTTATGACAACACTAATTCACAAAAGTTTTTGTAAAAATGTTTGTGTATGCAAAATTTGTAGCTCGAATTTAATGAAATTTTGACAATTTAACTAGACCGAATTCGACGAAATTCACACACATAAAGTAATCGGACTTAAGTCCGGTCTGGCAAATTTTGCACCGAGTTCTGATGGAGACGAGAGGAGTAAACTGAGGGAGTGAGGAAGTAGTATTGCTGGATGGGTTCAACGGAGCAAAAGCTGAGCTGGTTTTGAAACGAGAGTGCATTGAGGTATTTAATGACAATATCGGTCAGGCCGAAATAGAGGAAAGTTCAAGTTCACTAGTATGATTTGCTTTTTTTAATTAATTTGATATTCTATTACAATTTGTTTGAAATATTCTTTTATTAATATTTTTATTATATGACTAAGATAAATAATATGGAAATTATTTATGATTAATGTTTCTTTTTGGGAGAGCAAAAAAAAAAAAATTCCTGAAATAAAACAAGAACTTCGAAGAATTAATACCAATTCTTTTTCTTTTCGGAAATCAAATCACTTAAATACCAATCACAGGGCGTAATTCATTTTACTGATTCGTAAAAGTTCTTCCATTCCTTCTTCCCTTTTTTTTTTGGATGGAATAAAAGAACTTTTCCTTTTTCTTTTGTGGAGGCAATAAGAATTCCATTCGCATACTTTTCTTAAGATAAATTGCTTCGTTTTGTTCCCATATCCTTCTTATATATATATATATCGCAAGTATTCCATATTCTAGTAGTAGATTTTGTTATTATTCTCTCACAAAAAAAAAGAAAATATCCTAAATTGCTATTTTTCTCATATAAAAAAAAATTTTATTTTTCGTCGGTCCAAACAAGAACACATATTGTTTGCCGTAAATTACGCAATGTCCTCCCTGAAATTGCTGGTATACAAGATTTTTATAGGATATATATAGGATTTCTTCCTATTTTAAGTGCTGAGGCTCGATGGTTAAACAATAAATTATGATCCTCAACAATGATATATTTTCATATAATATTGAATAGGTATGTATGTTTATGGTTGGATTTTCGTAAAAGTGTTTTAGTTGACTATATCCAACAAAAATTGACCAAAAACAATTTAGAAATTCTGATTTTTAATTTTTATTACACAATAATGTTACCAGAAATTTAGGAAACATGAATTATTACTCTTAAAGATGTTTCTTAAAGAAAATTCTTATCAACTTTTCGGTAAGTCAATAATCTCAAATTTAAATCAAATTTGGTATCTGACACTCCAAAGATTTATAGAGTTTCAATACTCTACAATGTTTAACTAATTACACGCCATAGAAAAAATGGCACATCATTAAGATAAATGTGTATACGCTCTAACATGGTCGAAGAATATGTAGCTAAACTAAACAAGTTAGGCAAACCCAACAAAATTACACTGTACTGGATACTAGGTCATATGGGTATCGAGGGTAATCAAGAAGCTGATAAACTGGCCAAGCAAAGGGTAAAAACAACCCTCGCAGGACTAAAACCCTCTTATGGAATCCGACCACAAATAATTCAAGAAATTATAACGAAAGAAGAGGCGGCAGAAAGAACGAAGTACTGGGAAGAAAAACCAGGACAAAGTCAGGCCAAGGGTCTTCTCGATGAATATAACTCAAAGAGATTTAAAGACTTTATCAACACGAACAAAAAGAATATAAAAGTACTGACACTGTAGACTCAAAACACACTTCAAAAAATCAGGACTAGTACTAAATAGTAACTGCATATTCTGCGGTGAGGACTTCCTTTCAGATTGCGAAGGAAATATTTAGGGTATTTAGGGTATACTGCTACTCTCCAAATGAGATACAATCTCTTGACCCACTCCGGATACTAAACTTCCTGAGTGAAATGGGCCTGAAGGAGGTGCTCTAGAATGGGAATCTAACCAAACCACTGGACTAAAGAATAGGAGGCACTATAGATCTTAAAGGTCCGCAGTAAAAAAACACTCTTAAAGGAATAAAATATAATTTAATCTAAGACAAATGGGAACGTGGACAAACGGTGATGTTCGAAAATATTGGAAACTCTAAAAAGTCGTATTTTTTCTAAGCTACCATAAATGAAAGGCGAATTTGCGATGAGAAGCGAAGTTGTTATTAAACAATATGTTTTCAGATTTTGGTCGATGATCTTTTGGCATTTTGCTTGGAACTTCATTATTCCGTAGAACTGTGGAGTTTTAGAGTTTTCTGAGCGAACAACTGAGACAAGTCATAAGTTTTTTTTGAACTCAAATTAACACCATTAAAGCAGTTCTGGCAGAAACCGAAATAAATTCTTGTCTGATGATGGTAAGTCAGGACTATCCGATGAATGTGTTAGAAATTTCCAGTCAAGTTCTCTCAACTTTTGGCGAGTAACGAAGCTTGGGTGTTATTTTGTAGCACTATTATCATCGTTCAAGTAAGTGTGCGGCCACATAGGCTCTACACTTACAGCATGCGCTTTCGAAGATGAGAGAAACGATAAATATACGCGTGTAATTAAATGGAAGTGAAAAGAGTTTGAAAATCAAGTTAGTCAACATAGTTAAACTTTAAAAGTCTTCATTGAAGATTGGTTTGGTGACTATGTACTTCTTCCGCAGGTTAAATATTTAGTCTGTAATCCTTGCTAGATCCTTTTTGAATTAATTTGCTAAAATTATATATTTTTCGAAATATACAGCACTTTTTAATCTTTATATTAAATATAATTAATTTCAATTAATAGTTATTTATCGATTAAATCATGTGAAAATTACGATACTATGTCATTAGTTTTTATTGTAGACCTTTCTCGATAAATACGATATTGTATTGATTATGATGCAATAATTCAAAATCAAGTCCACAAAACTATACTATGTAATTATAATTCGGATATAACTATTTGTATAAAATAATAATAATACATATAATTGATTTTTCGGGTTTACTAAATAAATATGTATATGGAGATATAAATTATGTGGAAAATTTATCCTGTCAGCATCATCACACAAATCCTATTATAGTTTAGGTTTCGTATCGAAATTAGAACGTAAATGTTTACCAGATTAATTCATTTCCAAAGGAATGAGTTTTAGTACAATATCTAGAATATAATTTTGTTTCCATATCATGTAACGGGTGATTCATCTTGAGGTTTAGGAAAATATTTTCAAATAAAACAACTTAAAACTCAATGTGGTGGTGAACACTTTATTAAGAACCGAAAGAACAATCGATGCCATTTTTTTTAAAAGATTATATCATTCAAATGTTCGCCACAGCTACGTTTTAGGTGGTCCATTCTATAGGTCCAAGTTTGAACCACTTGTTCACGCATTACGAGTGTAATCTGTCCAATACGGCTAGTAATGTTTGTTTCCAAGGCATCGATCGAAGCTGGCTCATCCACGAAGACTTTAGACTTCACGTAACTCCAAAGAAAATAATCCAGAGGTCTAGGCAGCAAATTCACCGGTCCAAAACGTGAAATCAGCTACTCACCAAAATGATTTCTAAAGATTTTCATTGTTTCATATGGTTATATGGCTAGTCGCACCATCTTGTTGAAACCAGGTATGACCGACATTAGGGGCTTGATTTTCAGATAGCAATACCTCGTTATCACCCGATAGCCGGTGCTATTGATGATTATGTTACGGCCATCCTTATTTTTGAACAAATATGGACCGGATGATTCCGCCAGCCCATAAACCATACCAAACTAAACATTTCTCTGGATGTAACGGTGGCTCTTCATATCTTTTGGGTTGTTCATCAGCCTAAATATGGAAATTTTGCTTATTGATGTATCCATTTAGCCAGAAATGGGCCTCATCGCTAAACAAAATTCTGCGATAAAATAACGGATCAACATTAAGCTGTTCAAGAGCCAATTCACTGAAAACACGACGAGCTATGGTAAGTCTTTCCATTTTGAAATGGTATTCAATACTGGGTCAAACTGCAGTGACAGCTTCACACTATTCACGCGTGATATGTACAAGATTCCCGATTGAAAAAAGTGTCTCGCGATGAATCACCTGTTATATGTTATGCTATACTATATGCTTTTCTTTTATCATCATAATTTTTTATGTTATTATTTATTTACTATGTTATCAATTAATTTATGTTTATATTTTATAAATGAAATGAATCGTCATTAATTCTTGGAGAATATAAGTTTCGATTTGATATTGATTTTGTTTTTTTTTTAAGAGCTTTTTATCTTTAATATGGAAAATATTCCCATTTTCTAGAAATAATATTTTCTTTTAATAATACAGGATTTTTCAATAAGAACTTTTTTTTAAAATCCTTTATTAAACACCAATTTTTGATAAAAGTTCTACATTTCTTTATTGAAATATGTTGTAGAGACTCTACAATTTCTGAACAAGGAACAATATCTGATAAATGTCCACCACGACTATACGTTAGCAGCCTTCTTTTGACAAAATTTTCGCTCACATTTCGAGATAATTGTGGCTTTATCTCATGAATTTCGTGTTCGATATTGGTTTTGAGTTCTGCAATTATACTTGGATTATTCTTATTAACCTCATCTTTTACTTAACACCACTAAAAAATCCAACAATGTTAAATCGCAAGATTTTCGTAGCTAATTGGCATCACCTGTACGCATGATTAGACGTCCATTAAATATGGTTTTTAGTAAAACGATTGTTTGTTGAGCTGTATAGCACGTTGCGCTATCTTGTTATAACCACAGGTCATCGACATATGTATATATCATCTAAGAAGGCTGTAAAAAAATGGTTATCATTTCTCTGCAGCGCACTTCAGGCTCATTTTTGAAAAAATTTGGTCCAATGATCCCGCCAGTCCATAAAGAACACCCAATAGTTACATGAGATGAATATAATGATTGTTTGACAGTTTGAGTTAGAAGTCCAAATGTGAAAATTCTGCTTAATGGCTACATTTACACCGACATATTTTTGGGTCACCTAACTAAAAGTTAGGTTTGGTCACACCTGTTTACACCGTACTAGACCTAAGTCTGTTTCTACTTTTTTTCTGTGTTTTTATAATTGTTTGGATTGCACTTGATTGGAATTTTAATTGATGCTTCATCAACTGTTCCCGAACTTTGTTTGAGATTAACCTGAACAATAATAACTACTTCAGTGCCATCTAATCACCTGTCAAAAAGTTCTTAGGTTTAAGTTAGGTCTGCAATTTAGGTGACCTAATCTAAGTCACTTTGGACGTGTTTACACCGTCGTATTTAGGTCGATCTAAGCACTTGGGTATCTTTTTAAGTCTCGTTGTAAACGTAGCTATTAACGTAACCATTCGAATGAGCTTCGTCAGAAAAGAAATGTGGATTTTTAGACAAACCTATCTCATCCGCATTCGTCCTGTCCTATAGATTTAGATATTATGTGATAAACTTATTATTTTTAATATATTTTCTTTTTATAAGGAATTTGTCTAGTTTTCCTAATTATCTAGACTTGAAAAAGATTAAAGCTTTTGAATATATGATTTTCTAAATCTGATTTATTTCAACTTAATTAAAATCATTAATTTTTAAGTTAATCAAATTCTTGTTAAAAAGGTTATATATTTCTTTTCGTTTTTTGTTGGTGGGCGGAGGATTAGAATCTAGGATAAAATATAATTTCAAAAATTTGATATATAAATGAATCCATATTCAAAATTTAGGTTAGCTATTTTCGTTATGTATTAAAAAGTTTACTCTGTAACTAATCATATTAAGGAAAAGAAAAAAGGAATATGTCTACTTTAGAAAATAAATGACTTAATATGAAATTATAATCTAAAGAAGACACATAAATTAACATTTAAAATGTTTGGGGGAAATATCCTGAATGGAACTTATTAGAACATTTAAAATTCTCATTAAGAATATTAATATTTAATGGAACGTCTACACACACGGAAAAATCATAAAGCTTTCAGCTAGTTGGGAAAATTGAATTTTAGTTATCACAATTTAGTTTTTAGTTCTCACAACTAAGATTTAGTTGTCACAATTTAGTTTTCAGTTCTCACAACTAACTTTCAGTTCTCACAACTAATTTTCAGTTCTCTAAACTAAAATCGCATGTCTATGTAACCGTAACTTTACATACAGAGAATTGTGTAAGCAAAGTTACATAAACTCCAAAATTGACAGGAACTTACACATTAGTTATATATTTCATAATATCAATTTAGGCATTGATTGGATCTTTATGGTTACAGAGCGAATTTACAATTTGTGAATTGAATAAGAGCCTTATTTAAAAGGAAGCCTTTGAAAATGACTAGCATTGGTGTTTCGTCCCAAATCATCAAAAGTTCTACAGTGACGGGTAAATGGTCCTGACAGGAAAAATGGAAAATGGTAATCGATCAATAGAGGCAATATGTTGTTTCAAAAATGTTTTGTTTCTCATGAAAAATTAGCCTTTTATTTATACTGTTCTTAAAAATTGCCTAGCTTTTAAACTTTTGTCATTTAATAACTCAAAAACTAATTGATCGATTTCAATCAAATTGTCAGAAAAGATTTATATTATTCAACTTCATGTTTTTTCTTTTTCTTTCTCTCTCCGTCTCAATTTTTCAAAATTATAAATTTTCTATTCTTCGTTCTTAATTTGTGAGTTATATTTAAATTCATTTGTAAAAGTATTTCTCTGAATATATTCGCTTAAAAGTATGCTTACTTTAATTTTATATTACAGAGTGATTCGTCTAAAAGTATGCATACAATTCGCCTGAAAGTATTTATTTTATTTTATTTATAAATGATTTGCGGAGAAAACTTTTTTATATAATAGAGAGATTTCTTCTCAAAAATGAACTTATTCTGATTATTAATTTGTTAAATAAGAATCATCTTTCATAGGTTATCAAAAATTTAGCTACATACCGATTTTAATTTACTGTATATTTGATTGTAACAAGGAAGATGAAATAAAATGGATATTTGATTATCTTATCAAAGTATTTTAAAGAACGAAATGAATTTAAATGCTTTTTTTTCTTTTGTTCCAAAGATATATTGTCTTTCATCTCTGACTGGAACCTATCCTATAGATTTTATAGTATAAATTCTTTAGTATAGATTCTTTAGTATAAAGTATAGAGATGATTATCCTAATTTGTTCTACAACAAATATCATAAAATTAAAATTTTCACAACGCGTCAAAATTTAAACGATTCAAACATATTTTTATGATTATTATTATTATTATTATTATTATTATATCTTTTTCCTGGGAATAAAAATGGAATATTTTTCATATTTTTATTCTCTCTTAAAAATTTGTTTTTCCCTTGCGATTTAAGATATAGTTTACCCCAAAAAAAGGACATCCAGGAAAAATAAGATTCAGTCAACCTCACAGAATTGTATTTTTGGTCCTTCGTTTTTGTTTCTCCCTCCTCTTGTGTTCCTTCATTGATTGTTTTGGGACATTTTGCAGTTCAATAATTTTTGATAAAATAAAATAAAAATTTAAGTTATATGTTAGGCCTTTTTATTTTTTCTTTTTTTTGGACACCAACTCTAAATTCCTTAATTTTATTGTGAGAAAATCTTTATAGGTTTCGATATTTGATAGTACAACAATTTCCTTCCAAAGCTCGAACAAAATTTGTAAGATGAATTATCATCAGTGAACAGCTTGAGTACATACTATGATATTATCGGCTATTTTAGGCAAGGATACATGTTTCGTGGTACATAATCCTAACCAAGTGGATGCTTTACAATCTCAAAGCTACTGCATATCGAAGAACTACACAACTTATTCAAATATTCTTAAGGGAACTAGGAAGTTAAAAGCATTCTTCTTAGGAAGCGTGACGATAATTTGGAAAATTTAGAAAATAGTTCTTGGGGCTACAAGAAAATATATAATTGATGAACTTTCTGAAAGTTCAAAATTGTAAGAATATATCCTGAAAAGTTGACGTCATTATCTGTAGAATTGACTAAGTTATAGAATTCTAAACCAAGCAAGTTCGAGCGTTCGTGAACCATGCTTGAAACTTTAAGAGGCTACATCTAGCAAGAAAACAAAATTAATTTCTGAATTTTTACTCTTTCCCAAAGATCATAATTTCGAGAATATATTTTCAAAATTTCACTCCAATATCTATAAAATTATTGAAGTTAGACCTTTTTCTCGGTAGCCTAAGCAGAAGTAACTGTCTAGCACCCTTAACCTGAGGCTGGGAAATTTAAAATGAAGACTGATTATACAAAAATCAAAGAAGCATCATCAACACTGATAAGGAATTAGAATTCAATGAATCTTCATTAAATAAGAAATAACGGAAGTGATATATCCTTCTTTAAATATCATTGATTTTAAAAGACTTAATTAGTCTTCTTATTTTAATATAAATGACATCGCACTTTAAAAGGACGAATAGAAAATTAATTAAACAACAATTTCAAAGAAAAATCATTTAAATTACATTACAAAGATATTTAAAATTACATTTTAATCAAAAATCTAACACTTAAGACCATAAAAATCATTAATTTTAATGTTTACAATTTAACAAGTTTTAAAAACTTACTTTTACAATTTTGTCCGGTGATTAATTATATCTCAAAGACCCGAAAAAAAATAGAAATTGTATTTAAATTCAAAGATAAAAGTGATATCTTTTTCCAAGAGAATACACTACCAATGTTAAACACTAGAAATATTCTTCTTTTACATGAATCAAAGAATACATGATTACGGATTGGTCACAGCGGCCATTTTGAAATTTATTTCGTGACGTTTTGGGTTGTTGTCATTGGATTTCTTTTTATTTAAAAAGTTATAAGTATCGAAAGATAAATTGTTCCAAATTGGGAACTTTGAAGTATATTATGATTTATTCAAAACATTAAAATATATAATATATACTGGAGCACTGGTGACGAAGGAAATAACCCACGCCACCGATTCTCAATTCATGCGAGAGGACTTAAACAGCTTTGCTACTTGGTGCGGCAAAATTAATCTGGTGTTTAATTGCGATAAGTGCCTGGCTATTACTTTCTGCAGGAAATCTAATACTTCCCTATACATGTATGTCATGGAAGGTGTGCAACTCCTTAGAGTGAGCATCATTACCAACCTGAGTGTGAAAATCCTAATAGCTAGACTAGAATCTGCTCATAAGATTTGCATTAAAAACCCGTTATTAGGAAGACCTTTTCCTAGTGCCCCCTTACGAGAACAGACTAAAACTCATTGGATTTCACTCACTGGAAAGGAGGTGGCAGGTAGCTGACGTGGTTTTTGTTTACCAAACGATTAATGGCATCACAATTGCTCTCTTTATTTTAAAAAAGCTGGATCACAATGTCAACTTGCGACCTCTTAGGTCTGTAGATATATTTAAAATAATTTATCACAGGACTAACTGAAACGTACCGATTTCCCTAATGTTGCGGGCGATTAACGCTAACGATATTAATTTCGATTTTGGTCAGAGTAAAGGTACGCTTTACTAAGAATTCTCACTATCGATAAATAAAGCTTTATGTGGCACTGACGCTTGCACTAAGCTGAAAAAAAACACAATGAACTTCTCAAATTTCATTAAAATTGGATAACGGGTTTGTGAATAATTGTGAATTAAAAATTACAAGGCAGAAAGGCAGATATATTTTCAAATTTAATACCTCTCCTAATGCGAAGATCAATTCCAAACTTGAGATCAGAAACTATCACTGATACAACCCTTTTATTCCCGTAGGAAGAATCTAAAATGGTAAACCAAAAGATTTTGTCAATTTTTTAAATGAAAAATTCAATTCAACTCTTTCCTTATTTAAAATCTTATTAAAATCGTAGTTTTTCCTTCTCGGGGGAAATTAATATGGGTTATTAAAACCAGATAATTTCCATAGATACCCTAAAAAAAAAAACTAGAAGAAAACGATTTATGATGATGATAGAGGTTAATTAATGAAAATTCGTTTTGGGAAAATTTACTTAGTTATTGAAGAAGAATTTTCTAATAAACAAATTAGTTTCGTATCCTTTGATTTCAAGAGAATCGGAGAACAAACCTAAATAAACGATAGTTAATTAATGTTTAAAGACTTATATTAGTATATTTTCTTATTAGAAAAAAAAACTTCTATATATATAATAATTTTCTCAAGAAATTATGTTTACTATACTCTTAGCGGTTTGGCTTTTTGATTTAAATGTAAATAGAAAAGAAAATCCCCTTCTAAGATGTTAATGAACTTCTCTTGTTTTTTTTATAGGAATCAATTAAATATTTGCTTTTAAAAACGTGTAGACATGGTCTGGACAAACTTTTCCGCTATTTCTAGAAGAGTTTTATCGCCTCTAAAACCGACACAACCGGTAATGAACTACAGCAAAAAAAAAATTAACTTATTTAAGTCGTTTATGGCTTATGTAAGCCTTTTCCATAGTACACTATGTTCGTGTTAATTTATTTCAAAGAAGATTCAAAGGTTTGCTTATAGATCAGTCTTAGGAAGTACCTACATAAGAGCCAAGACTCTTTTCTTACATTTTCCTACTAAAATACTTGTTACGAAGTTTAATTATTGTAATACGATCATAGTAATGAAATTTGTAGTAAAATTTTGTGGTCCAGTAGTTAATAAAGTGTTAAATCAAATAAGTATATCAAAAAGAGACTTTAGTATAGTCATAACACTTTATTATACGTAAAAATAGTATCTTAGTATCTGTCTATCATAAAAATAATTTTAGTGCACGCCTGAAAATATGCAATTTTTAATACCTGATGGAAATTTAAAACTAGTAAGTTTTTTTGATCTGAGACCGTCAAAATTATATAACTCTTTCCTTTTGACTATTAAAAGGAAGGATAATTGTTTTGCAGTGATTTTCTTAATACTGATAAAGAAAAACTCTGGTTAAAAACACTGCTTTTCAGGACTTTTATCTTCTTATCCTGGAACCTAATATACTTAGATGTATGTGTTACTGAAATTGTCCAAAGGTAAATCTTTACTTGGGCAATTGTAATTCTAACAAATGTTATACCAAAACAATGATTTGGGATTTAGCTAAAAATAGTCCTTGGTTGGTTGGTTGATTCAGAAATAGTCAATGTTTGTACGAAGGATGTTTTTTTCGACTTACTGAATCTGTATAGGGAATGGGAGCTTTCATAGCTATGATATATAATTTTTTACTGAAAATAGACCTAGGTTTTTCTTCTTTTTTAATTTGTTTCATGAAGATGCTTTCTTTAGGCTCCTGGAGATCTATAACTAAGCAGTTACTTAGAAGGATCTTGATATGAAATACAAATTGAATTTTCTATTTTTTTTGGGTGTCGAGACTTAACTTATTCTAGTCATTAGTTATTAATTAAAATGAAAAAAAATATATCCAAAACTCCAGAAAAAAATTGAATTATTTTCGCTGTAAAATTCATATTTTCATCAAATTTCGAAAGAATTATTGAGATTTACAACTTTAAACAAGAAAGTCTTTAAAAGAACTGAAATTATGCTACCACGTTGTGTACTTTTGGTTATTTTTGGGGGATAAATAAATGTAAACAAAACATTTACGCAAAATCAAGAGAAATTACATATATGTATATAAAATCCAAATTGGAAAATTCTATCCCTCCAAGTTAGAAGGGAAAAATCTGGAATAACAGGAGAAGGATTTTCTTGGAAATCAAGTTTTTATACGACTTCTGGGAATTCCTCATATCTTGTTATCACTTCAAAGCAGATCAATTAAGAAAATCTCTTTAGTATACATACTAATAAATAGATTCCTTTTTGATATAAAGTATGTTAATTGAAAATTGATAATTTCAATTAAAATAATGCACATATTTGTTAACACTTTAATAAAGTAGTATGTTCTCTAAAGTTTAGAATCTAAACTTTAAAAACAATTTAAATTTTCAATTCAAGCAAATTTATATAAGTTTACGGAATAAAATCATAAATTCAAATGAATTACGTTCTAATAAGAAAAGAAAACCCCCAAAAATTTACTAAACAACATATAGTAACTGAAAATCAGCCTGTACCCAATTTTTTGATACCCTATAGTAGATATGGGACACAGAAAAACAACTAAAACTAATAATATTTTAAGGTCTTTTCTGCAGAACTTTGTTTCACCTCTCTAAATTTGCTCTAATTTGCATGTGGACTCAAGCCTAATAGTACATAAATATCTCCTGCAAATTTTATTCAAATTGGTATATTAGCTTTTAAAGTATATCATCAAAAAATGTTATGAACAGGCTTATTTTCTACGCAACTATTTCTTTCTTCATTATCCTTGGACCAATTTTAATGAAATTTGATATATTATCGTCTATTTATGTAGTCAACGTATGTAAATAATTTAAACAAAATTGGTCCTGATTAAACCTGAAAAACCCCAAAAAAACGACTGGTCATCCTTGTTTTTGCTGATAACTTCGCTTCCTCTTGGACGATTTAGCTAAAGTGTAATATCGAATTGAGTTACAGAATAACGAACTTACATTGTAAATTTCATCAAAATCGAATAACGCATTTTTGAGTTATCTTGTACACGGACGGACAGAAACGAGCATACCGAAACCGATATAATTTTTGATTCTCTACACATCTAGTGCCTTGAAACCCTTCGCTGGTGATTATTTGTATGCATTACAAATGTATAGTGACAAAACTAATATACCTTCCGGTAGTATCTACCGCAGGACATAAATAGCAAAACATTCTCCTTCAGGGATTATAGATCAAAAGAATTATGAGTTATTTATTGATGTCGCTTTGGAAGCATTGATGTGAAAATATATTCCTTTTGGTTCATGGTCCATTGAGAGTCCTTGTTTTTTTCATTTCTTCGGGAAAAAAGAAACAAACAGCAGCTCATTTACATAATCGGAATGAAATAACTCAGTTAAAGATGTAGGGAAAGGCATCGGTTATTGGTCCGATTTAGCTAACCAACGATTTTAAATATATTTTAGTTATTGTCCGTCCCGTACATATCCTGGTATTTTCGAGTCAATTTCGACACGGCGTCCTTCAGTTCGTAGCCTTAATTTAACCAGCATCTTGATTACCGATATTAATCCATCTCAGTTGTGAACTGGAGGCTCGTCTTTTTCCTTCTGGAATGATGTTCATTTGTACAAATCACTCCCAAATTCGTTACGTTACTCACTCTGCGTAAAGATGGGTGTTCAGCATAGAGAATTATCATATTTCATGGAGAACATGATAAACTCTCATTTGTCGCTGTTAAGCGCCGAATTATTATTTTTTAGAACAAATAAAATTGGTCCCTAAATGGCTGTCTTGTAGGTCACCAGCTGTTATAAAATAAAACTCAGATTTGAAGAAGATCGGAAAAATAACTGATAACTTCTTCCTTGGAGATAAGACTGAGTCCAGTCAATAAAGAAACTAAGGGCACTTGAGCTTAAGATAATTTATCAAAAGCTTTACTAAACTCTGTAGTTATATAATCCACACTATTTCCATTTTATCCTTGTGTTTTCTTTATCCACATTATCAGATATCTTTATAGAAATTCACATTCCATTGTGCAGAACTGCGTTCGGTATACTTTATATGTCTATCACAGTTCTACATTAATTTTTTATTAATATTTGTATTTAACTAGGTCTAACCTAGACTTGGTGTCCTCATAAACGAGCAAGAGCGAGCCATGCTATTCTGCAATTAACTCTACTTTTAACCATTAGTTAGCTAGGTGCCCAGTTTATCTTTAGAGGCAAAACATATCTGGATCCTGGCTATATGGGTTTTTACTCAAATAATATAACCAATACTTGCTTTTCTAGAATTCTGTCTGATAACTGATAAATTTTCGATCGTTTAAGCATTGGAATTAGATATTTATGAAAATATCTAATTTTTGAAAATACGTTCTTTTTAAAATTTATTGTAAGAAATTCTTGTAATGAAATTAAGTTGATTAAAGTTTGGAAGATTTAAGAAAAAAAAAAAATTATTTATATAAATTTCTTGTATTTAAAACCAAAAAAAAAAGGTAAATTACGTCCTTTTAAAAAAGTCCTGCCAGAAAAAAAAGGAAATGTTTCGGAAATTTTATTCATATGGAAATTGTTATCAAAAGTCCGTTCAAAAATTTCTAATATATCAAATCAATATCCAACAAATTCAAAACGTTCGCGAATTTTCATTATCTGCATCGAATCATCAAAAGCCATCAAATGATAAATCAATACCAAAACTTATCTATATACAAAGTCCATGGAAATATTTTCGGACGAAATTTGATTTGATCCGTTTGAAATTATTTTGGGATAAAACTTTTAATCAACGAGAATTTTTACGTGGCACAAAACAAGCTGTTGTGGTCTTAACAAATTTGGTGAGTACACAAAATGTATCGGAAATTCGTGATTTAACAACACCACTGGGATTTCGACAAATATCAAATGATATGATGTTATCAGGAAATGATCCAAGACTTCAATTGCTAAAATTTCGTTTTAATGATATTGTTAAAACGATTCCAGTACGTGTACATTTTGTAAAGTTTCGTGGCACAAAACATTGTGTCATTGATATGTTTTTTGTTGCTATGAGAAATGTTATGGATAGTGATCCAACGGAAAATTTAAATTTGTTAGTAAATCTTAAGAAATATGATGAGCTCGAACCGGATGCCAGTTTGAACACCGAGAATCCCGTGAAACGTATAATTTTCGCTGAAATTTTTACACGATTTTATCGTGAATATCGAGAAAATCAAAACGCTGAAGATTGGAATATTGCATTTTATAAAGTCGCTACATTTGAAGTCCTAGGAATTAAGTGAAACTAACAATTTACGAAGTCAAAAAGAAAAAAAGTGTAAATTATTAGCAATAAAATTGAAATTTCAGTAAATATTAGCAACTTTTGGGTTTCTATTTTTAACAAGAGTTTTATTTCAATTTAGGTGTAGAGTAGGGGTACTGCGTACAACAGCAGGCACCTTATGGCCCCATTGTGATCCCTACGACACCAAGAGTTATACTATTAGGAAACCTATTCCTGTTCGAAGCATTTGATTATCCTGCAAAATTTCATACCTACCTATTTTTATTTCAGTCTAACTAAGTGACCAATAATTCTTGCCCACTGATCAACAACGGGTATTTTACCCTATATGCGATAACATATATCAAAAAGTTTTCAAAACTTTCGTATATAGAATATCTTTTAATGTTTGTATTTAAAGAAGGGTCCAATTGTGCATTACATACAATATATTTGACTTGGTGGTCCTGGAAGAACACCCACAACTACCCTAACCGAAAAAAAAAATGGATGATAAAGCGTTAAAAACTTAAGAAGTTCCAAAGTTATGAATCAAAAATTAATCGTAAAATAATAAAAGGAAGATTACTAAAACAAGACACATAGGACTTCGGATATATGACTATATTAGATAAATTTTATGTATAGTAGAAGACTTTGGTAGACATAGTAATAAAATATTTTTTCGTCACCACAATACGATGAAATATTTGATCAAAATATTATCGAAATTCAAAGACTATAAAGAAATATAAATTATTTATGATTTCCGAAGTAAAAAGGATATAATGTTAAAATAACAAATTGTACAGGTTGCTTACATTCACATGGATTAGGTCGATTTTTAGGGTCTATTACAACATTTCAAAAGAGTTCTTTTTAGACTTCGAAATCCTTCTTCTTCTTCTGGGGTTGTGCTGCTTCATCAGTCTGTTTCTTAAGGTTCCTCTTCTTTACACGTCATGGTCGACCGACATTAAATGGTAATTTTAATGAGAAATTAATATATTCCTGTAAGTTCAGATGTACAATAAATGATGGATTATTTTCAATCTGCTTGAGAATACGAATGTGTCTATGACGGATAAAAATACTTATGTTTAAAGACGTCTTTCCAGGAAATCTTCAATTTTTAAACCGAAAACGCAATCGAGTTTCATGCGGCTTTCATGCAATGCACCAATTCGAGCTGAACGTCTTAAAAGAGGGTTACTTTGGAACAATCCTTTTTTCATACTTCTCTTCAAATGTTAGCAATTCTCGGCCGGCTCTACGGATTTTGGCCAATGCATATTTTAAACGCTATACATCTCTCTTGCTACTTAAGCCGTAATCATCAATAACTTTCAATTCCTTATTAAGACGAGCCTTTTCATATGGCCGACGTAGTGCGATACACGTCTTCGGAAAGGCAGACAGAATTCGTCCGTTTACCATTTTTCCAAATTAGAGCTTCACACTCGTTAATGTTCTCTATACTAGTAGCACGGTAGAGATGGAGAATTATCGATAGTACCCTTAGCTTGTGAAATATTCTTTGGTTAATTGCTTTGCGGACGATGTTCAATTAGTCCTTCCTTATCAGTTCAATGTAGCAATCAGTAGCTCTGATTGAACGGGATTTTAAAGACCCTACACACTATAAAATCTAGCATCTGTCTTTGGAATTATAAGCCATCGTTAATGTATGATTTGATTGTGAGTATAGAGTATGGTATAGTGGAATTAAGAAAAAACCTATTGGGTACAAGTAAGGCGTTAATTAATACGAATCGTGTATATTCAAAAAACCTATTAAGTCTTTTGTACTTTAGGCTGCTAAAAATAAGCTTCAGCTTAATCTAAGTAAAACTCAATCTTTAGTAGCATACTATAGAAGATCGATGAAAGACAATTCTCTTGTCTTTTGAGACGGTTTTCTAGTACCTTAAGTTTAACATGTCAAAAGACTTGGTGTATACATCTCGTGGGATCTTTCTTGGGATATCTTTATATTAGTTTTGTCACTCCATTTGTAACACATCGAAATAATCATCGTAGAAAGGTTTTAAGGGTATGGTTGTGTCAGGAATCAAAAGCTATATTGATTTATGCATGTCCGTCCTTCCGTTCGTATACAAGATAACTCAAAAACGCGTTATCCAATTTTAATGAAATTTACAATGTGAGTTGCTTATTCCTTAACTTGGTTTTTTATTGCATTTCAGCAAAATCGATCCAGGGGGAGAAAAGTTATAAAGGAAAAACCAGGATAACCAGTATTTTTTCTCGTTTTTTTGCTTATAGTTTTTCAGATTTAATTGGAAAATTCGTGTTGAAATTAATTATGTAGGTTATCTACACAAATAGACGGTAGCATGTTAAATTTCACTAAAATAGGTCCAAGGATAGTGGAGAAAGAAATAATCCTAGGAGAAAATAGCCCTCTTTATAAGGTTTTTTTTTATGTAGTTTAAAAACTAATACACCGATTTGAATAAAATTTACAGATTAGACTTACGCTATCAGGGTCTGAGTTACCTGCAAATTAGAAGAAATTTTGATAAGAGGAAACAAAGTTATGAAGAAGAAAACCTTGAAATATTGTTAGTATTGACAGTTTTTCTGTCCCACCTCTACCATAGGGCATCAAAAAATCGGCTATAGGTCAATTTTCAATTACTATATGTTTTTATTCAAATTAGTACCCAATAACTTTTTAATTTCACAAATTAAACAAATAAAATTTAAAATATTTATCATATATTTTCGTTTTTAAAATTTACAATATTACACATTCTTAAAAAATAAAAAACTTTTAAATGAATTTCTTTTTAATAATCTAATAGAAACTTAATTATTATTTTTGTTGTTGTCCAGCGCTCTGCATTTTGATTGGTAAAACAATTTTACGCACCATTTTCCATACGATAATTTCGTATTTTGTCACTTATAATACCCAAAATTTCTTGCTGTATCTCCATTAATACAGTTAATGGTAGATTTTCCATTTGTATTTGTTGTGCAATTGATTTGAACATATCTTCTAGCGGTGTCGATTGTGATGCATCATCAAGCATTTCTTTAGCTCTCTCAATAAAACTTGAGAAATTACGTTGTGCATTATCTAATAGATCTTTAATTGATTTATCTTCGATTTTTTCTAGCTTTCTTGTTTGTATATCTGTTGTTAAAGTTTGTAAATCGGTAATTGTTTCAATAAAATTATCATTATTTGTTTCATTTCTATTAATTTCTGTTGTTGTTGTTGGTAATAATTTAAAATCAATATCAATTTCGGGTTCTTGTAATTCGTCAACAAGTTCTTGAAGATTTTTTGGAGTTCTAAAGAAAATGAAAATGAAAATTTTAAGTAATAATTTTGTGTTTAGAAGATAGGACGACATAATAACATAATTTTCGACATCAATTTATGAATTGATATCTTCTAAAGGAATCAAATGTTTATCGTCGGGAACTTTATTATACTAAATCAGAAGAAAATCAAAATAGTTTAAAGAATTCGACTGATTTTTTTCAGGTAATCGAATGGGTCTCAAAAGAGAGGAACACATTGTAGAGCCTTATTTGATGATAAAATGAGCAGTGTTATAAAGATTTTGAGTTATAATTATTAAATTTGTTTTATTGGAAACATAACTTAAAATCCCTTAGAAATATGATGCAGAATTGCCTTAAAACATAGAAATCAAGAGGAAGAGATAAAGAACAAGTTTCCAGCTCGCTAGAAATTTCAACCAGCCGTCTGTCAATACTGGTCCTGTGGGGATGGATGATCATTTTCGAGAAGAAAATAAATAAATAAATAACAAAGACTCGTTGCTTTTACATGAATTGATGATGAAAATTAGCCAAATCGGACGTGTTTAGTGCGCGAAATGAAAGTGTTATTTGGCTATTAAATAGTCGACGTTTTAAATTGTCAAACAAATGATTCCGTAGAGAATTTTATTCGGGAAAAAGATAGACCTTTAGATAGAGGCTGCTTTAGCAAAGACGTACGTTTTGCTTAATCGTTTATAAGAACTTTTACCACATGATGGCACACGACTTATTTCAAGACTTTAGACTCTGGTAATTGAACATATTTTCAGTCGGACTGAAAAAAAGTCTTGTGGAGACTCTAAAATATGTACTTTTTTGTCAGTCCGACTGAAAATATGTCTTGAAATAAGTCCAATGGAGTCGTGGGGTAAGGCCAAGGATATCAATAGTTTTCTAGAATATATTTATACAAAAAAAAAATATGAATACTTTTTTCGTTTTGGACAATCTCTTAAAAACTGCATACTATCAAAATATTTCCATAAAATATAACTTGTTGCACCGTTCTCTAAGGTTAATTTTCTTTTTTTATCTTCCTTCCAAAATCTGTCACGAAGTGTTCGCCATCGTTTTCTTATTTTTTCAACTACAAGAAAAAAAAGGAAATATTCTAATTTAAATAAATCGGATCGAAATACTGCACAAATTTTTTACCATCAATTCCAATTTCATTAGCAATTTCTTTCCATTTTAAATTTCTTATAAAAACATTTCTATAATTTGTTGATGCTGTATTATATAGTAAAGGATTTGCCTTAACTAATTCAATTAATTGTTCTTCCATGTTTTTTTTTTTTTATATATTTTATTAATTAATTTTCAAATTTTATCCCGCCAAAAAACAACAAAAACAAAACACAAACAAAACAAAAAAAAAGAAAATCAATTATATTTTCATTTCCCGGGAAATTATTTGCATTTTTTATATTAAATTTTTTTTTATTATTATTTAAATATTATATTTTATTAAATAAAAAACTATTTTCCAAATATAATTTCAATTTTTGAAAAAAAAATTTTTTTTAAGACAGAAAAAAAACATGTACAATATTTTGTTTACTTTTCAAATAAAATATTATAATTTTAAGAAATATATAAAAAATATTTTAAAAATAAATAAAACTTAAAATTTCCATTAAATAAAGTAAAATAAATATTTTTAAAAATAATAAATTTCTTATTCCGTATTTTTGTATTGAAAATATGACATTGACAGCTAAGCAAAGACAGAGATTTGGTTAAGTGTTGCCATATGTATGAAATGAAAGATATAATAAAAATAATTTTCGGATTTATCCGAATTTTAGGTTCCATTGCTTCCGTATCCTTCTTCCTGTGGTTTGTTGGTTGTTCGTTGAAACGAGTTGTTTTAACCAAGAAATTTAATTATTTAATTTCACGATAATTATTGATTATTTAAGAATAAAATTTGGAAATTCAAGTATTTAAATTGAGACTTAAGACAATCAATGATTAAAATACGTATGTTTGAAGAAAATTGAAAGAAAACTTCAGAAGAATGAAATAATGGCTCCCAATGTTCAACAGCTCCGCCATTAAAGGTAAGTTAAATTAAATTTTATATTTTAATAAATATATTTATTGATAAAATGGTTATTTTTGGATAACATTATGCGAAAAATTTAATTCTATGAAAATCTAGTTTGATATCAATTTTATATCGTAAGTTTTATACAATTTCAATGGATTTACGACATTTCCTTTGTTCTCGAGAAAAAAAATTTTTTT
The DNA here is from genome assembly GCA_963422695.1 of Xylophagus ater. NCBI lineage: Eukaryota > Metazoa > Arthropoda > Insecta > Diptera > Xylophagidae > Xylophagus > Xylophagus ater. Next base: position 41,250,719 of record OY730484.1, read on the forward strand.
TTAACTTGAAATATAAAAAAAAATTCTTTTTTAAACTAGAACACGAACTTTTTTCCATGGAATAAACTCAGCCAAATAATAATAATAATTCTTAATAAGAAAGGAAATAAAACGAAAGATATTGCGATTTTCTTACTTTTATATTACATGCTGGACTCTCGATTTTCTTTCAAATGTAAACTTTTTCTTTTGTTACAAAAAATATGAATTCTGATTTAATTATAATAATTATTCTTTTAAATTTTCAAGTCTATTGTATATTTCTTTTATTTAAAGTTTAAAAAGAAAAAATTTAGGTCATAGATGCTCATTGTTGGCGATTTGAATATTAAGAAAATGTTTCTTTGATTACCAATGTATGTAATGGATTATAAAAAGTTATGCAAAGAAATCTTTAATCAGTTTCATTCTTTTCAAATTGAAAATGGGTCCGAAAATTCATATTGCGAAACTAATATCTTACGTCTCTTAAGTAGGTCTCCTCACATTGATCAGTCATGGACGGGTCAGTCGTGTTTGATAAAAAGTTGATTGGTAATTTTTGAATAACTATTGAGTTTGATCGACAAAGCTATCAGTTTTTACATCCACACTGGTTAGTTTTCTCTCAGTTGGAAAACTCATCAATGTGAGCCCTACTTATGGTTGGAGTTTTGTATCAAGCGTAAAGAGGGGTCTTTGCAGATGCCAAATAGTGATTTGGAAGCTCTCTATTACATTGTTTTTAAATAAATGTCTTATATAAATTCTTTTACGTGGAATTCAGGACATTCTTTTGGATCAGTAATCAAGCTATTGCCTACTTAAATTAATTTTGACTGATTTTGGTAAAAGATTTAAAAGAAAAGGTATTGAAACTATTGTCCATCGTTAGTTACATCTTTTTCTCTCATCTTTCGGTCAAGAAGTAGAGAAAAATGCTTGTTTTAAACCGTTTTTTGTTTGTTGATTCTTTGAAGTTTCTGTTCAGAGAGGCCATGCTAAATCAGATAGCCCAATGACTGGGTGAATATAGCAGGTAAAACGTCATTTCCAAGTGCTTCCAACATTTTCTTCACAGATTTTGGGATACTCGCTTTTAATTGAATAATCGTTGTTAGTAAAGATCAGAGTTAACTATTTTACCAGGTTTCAGAAGTTCATAGTAGACCACGCCTAAGAGTTTCTTGTTTTTTTTTCTTTGAATCGTGGCTTCAGATAGAGGGTCAGCACAACCTACCACAAGTAATATGATCACTTTTAGTTGCATTTTTTGTTAATTCTGTTTTGTTTATACTTTTCCTAAATATTAAAGCTTATTGAAAGTACATTATATTAGCTTTCACGTCATTTCATAGACAAACAGTCAAGATTAATTCATGTACCTTATAAATACCAGCATTATGTTTGACTTTATCAGTTTTACGAGGTAAAGTAGCATATTTTCAGTGTTTCAATTCATTTTGTTGAGTTCACATACATGTCCAACCCCAGTGAAGGCCCTTTTTTGTAGTCCTTAGGTTTTATTTTAATTTTATGATTAGCAAAAAATCCAATCTAATTTAAATTATATTATTTATTAATTTTTTGCCTATTTTTATGTGTTTTGAGCTATAATATATCAGTAATATTGCATGGCGGCTCAACAAACCATTTCCGATTGGACATATGATTGATTTAGTATATAAAAATACAATCTTATATATTAAATCTGTAACTATGTGTGTCTGTTTTTTTTGCACATATGTCGATTGTCTTTCCAACTTAGAGTTGCAGTCTCTTTTGAAATCTTCATTTAATTATATATAAATACTTCTTGTCAGGAATTATCCGGTAAAACATGTTGCTCGGTTGATGGTTTGTCGATCAAGAAGCGATGAAACCATGATACCCTAAAATTTCGCTTTAGTACTACTCATTTTTAGTACAGCTTCGATTAGGTTCGATTAGCTTACAGAGTACACAGGGTACTTGGATTATCGATGATGAAAAAGTAACTACAAAAAGTTCTTAAATCCTCTTCTAAGAACTATACTATATACTTATAATTTCAATCAATTCTCTGCAACAATAGAAAACTTGTATACCTAATATAGTCGAACAGAAATTCAATATATCCATAGTAACTTTTTTGGTTACGATTATATATTTCCAGAAATATTCTTCTGTATAAAGAATAAATCTATTGAAAATGAATTTCACCTCTTTTGATCCGATTCAACCATGATTTCTTCTCTATTTAATAGATCACCGACAGGATTTCCTTAAAATACGATATTTCTCATTTCTATAAATATGTCCTCATGCTATATGGTTTATTCAGCAAAAGATTTCCTTCTTTCTTTTTTTTTTTGTGTCAGCCAAATAGAAATCTTTGTTAAAAGGTTAAATGGCTTCAGCTCTATATTATATATCTAAATACATTTTCTTGTATTGAAAACTGCAACAATTACATATCTTTTATCCTTTTTGGTTGGGAAGTTTTTCATTTTCATTTTTTATTTTTGGGAAGCAGTAAATAATTCGCTTTTTCGGGTAACAAAAAAGAAGAAGAAAAAAAGGATTTCCTCTTTGCCGGAACTGAAGGGATGAAATTGTACTAAATACGAGAGTTAGAGAGTAGTTGAAAATGTTTTATGGTTTCTTCATCTTTATTATATTTGTACATAGTCGAAGTTCCTTATTTTCATTGTGTTCTGAAATTATATTCGCCTTTTCATTTTGAAATATATTTTATAGATATACTAAAATTTTTCCCAACAAAAAGAGTATTATTGTCAAATTCATATAAGTTACTTAGTTTTCATGGAAATTTTTCGTATTTCCCAAAAAAAAGAGACAAGGAAAATGTAACAATATCCCCAAAAAATGTGAAATTCAAAAATTCCCTTAAAATTCAGTTTTTAGTAGTTTTTTTCTTTTTTAAGGACATTATTTTCATAATTCTTTTCTTTTATGAAACAAGAAAAATATACACACTGCCAATGGATAGACCTAGAAGAGTGATCAAGACTTATTCCTTTTGGATAAGGGCCAGTATGAAGTGGGGAGAATTAATTTCCGTTGAATTGGATCATTTTTAAGATTAAGATTAAGCTTTAGGGTGTTCTTGTACTGTGATCTTTAAGAACTCTTTTTTAGTGCAGTAGCTAGGTTAACTTCCCATTCTAAAGCATCTCCTCCAGGCCTATTTCTCTTAGGTGGACCATTTTTAGTCGGTATCGGTGTTCATCGGTGTCCTTTTCTTGATCCTTATCAAATTAAAACTGGCTTCAACACAATTGTTTAATTGTTTTAAATTTCATTATAATTTGTTTACGAAACCTAGGATATTTCATCTGATATGTCGACACTGACATTAAACTGGATTAAAATTCTTAGGCTGTCATTGTCAAGATCTATAAATCGAGGATTTATGGCTTATTTAATTCGATAGGCTGAAAATTTAACTCGATTTAGAAGCAGGACTGTTGACTCAGAGTAGCCTAGACATTTGCTTTTAGCCTAACTCGAGGTGGGAATAATGACATCAGGATCTGGAGAAAATATTCTACTCTGTCGCAAATTTTAATAAGTGATTAGTTTCCCAAAATAATATCGAATAATGTATTCAAAAGGTATCGGGTAAATAGAATTTGGATACTAAGAGATGGAGACAGACAGGCAGATATATAGAAAAACATATCTACAAACAGAGATACAGACAGATAGGTAGACACGAAGATAGACAGGCAAATGTATAGAGAGACGGACAGACCTACGAACAGACATTTTCCAAAAAATACTTTTTTTTTAAATGCATTCTCTAATAGAATTTTTGAGCTTTTATGTCGTAAATAGAACTTAGTGATGCTGATACAATTGTATGTGGTCGTATAAGAGTCGCTAAGTTTTATATCGTCGTATAAGGGTCGCTAAGTTCTATATACATTTGTATGCGGTCGTATTACCGTCGTTAAGCGATATATATATTATTCTATGTGGTTGTATAAGCGTCAATAAGTTCTATATATGATTCTATGTAGCCGTATAACCGTCGCTAAGTTCTATATACATTTGTATGTGGTCGTATAAGCGTTTCTAAGTTTTATATACGTTTGTATGTGGTCGTATAAGCGTTTCTAAGTTTTATATACGTTTTTATGCGGTCGTATAACCGTCGCTAAGTTCTATATATGATTCTATGGGGTCGTATAACCGTTGCTAAGTTCTATATATGATTCTATGTGGTCGTATAAGAGTCGCTAAATTCTATATACGTTTTTGAATGCGGTTGTATGACCGTCGATAATTTCTATATATGATCCTATGAGGTCCTATGACCGTTGCTAAGTTCTATAAACGTTTGTAGGCGGTCGTATATACGTAGATACTAAATAAAAGCTCAAAAATACCTACTAGGGGTGGACCTCAAAATGTAAAGATCTACTAAAATGTGGAAGGTTGCAATTTGTTATCATCACAAAGCTTTAATCCTATTTTATATTGGAAGAAAGCAAAAGTTTGAAAATAATTTTGTTTGAAAAGTTAATTTAATAGAAAAGGCAGAAGAAGGAAGGTCGTTTTTGTTCTTCCTTTTCTTTTTTTTTTTTTTACTATTTTAATTAAAATTTGTGAAGAAGATAACAAAGTACTTAAATGAAAACTTTTAATGAACCTTTTTAATAAACTAAAATTAAATAATATATGTTTGGAAATTTTCGTCAAAAGAGTAAAACTCTAAGGAGTAAGTTTTATAATAGTGTTAAAAACAAAAAAAAAAAAGAACTCTACTCAAAAACACATTCAAATTGATCGACTACTAAATAATCGTGATTAAGATTGATTGTTATTATTTATTATTAAGATTTAATATGGAATCATTTTAGTCTGTTAGGTAATCGCCCAGACTTCAGGCATTTTCTTTCTTTCTATCTCAATTCTAGATAAGTCTCTTTATTGTAGTAACTTTGAGAACATATTATACACTCAGTCAGTCACTATCCCTTTGGACATGGAGTATTTATGTGAAATTGTCACGAAAGGATTTTCTAGAATACCCAAACGCAGCAACAGTAACAAATCGACTGTGATATAATGTTATAAACACAATTAGAAGTAATTCTTGGATAATAAACCATTTAAAAGAAGTGTTAAGTTATTTTGATAAATTGACTTTTTTTCTTTCTTGTTTTGTTTATATTAGTATGTATAATTATGTACAGGGTGTTTCGCAGTTTGATGGTCATGCGTTAAGAAAGATTTGATTCATTCATGTATATTTTTTTTAAATGGTCGTATGTAGGTAGTAGATAGGATAATGATGGTGTCCCATGATATTATGCGGTTGAATTGTTAAGGACTGATTGGATTGGATGACAACTACCTCCCTTTTTTTTGGTGTGGAAGAAGTAAATATATCAATTAATTGGGCTGTTAGAGGTTGAATGGTCAATTAATAACCAATAATTTTGTATGTAGGAGGAATTATAGAGGAATTTAATTTTTCACTGTCAATACTGGACAATTGAAGATTTCATTGTCAAGTGTTTTTTTTAAATATTATTGGGCATTCGAATTAATTTGGAAAGGTAAAGAATTCGTCGATTATATAGGGTGTTTTTTTCAAGCGTGATCGAATTTCTGATAGGGATAACTGCCAATCCTTTGATATTTATGTTCAGTATAGTCAGACAAATAATCATGAATTGATTCATACTTAAGGAACCGATTAGGAATTATTCAAATTTATTTTGAAAATCGTCGATTCGCGTGACTTATATTCTTATTTTATCGTAAAATTACGTATGCTTCTTTTATCTTAATAAGCAAAATTGTCGTTTCTGCAGTTAGACTAATCAAGAAGAGACTCTTATTTCTTAAGAAATGAAGCAGGAGCTTACGTTATGGTCAATGAGATTGATGCAGGTGAAAATGTTGGTAGTCGATTTGACAGTTTTGTGATTTGCAAAAGGATAACAACGTTAAAGTAATATGAGGCCAATGATATTATCTTTATTGAAAAAAAAAAATAGGAATTCAGTTAATGTTTTTTTATCTAACTTCGGCGTCTCATTGCGGACATTCTGGCTAACACGACAAAGCTGCATCTATCACCGCGTTGTAATTGATGAAAAATAGGGGTCAGTTACGATTACAATGTTTCACAAAGTCGTGGAGGTTTCTGTTGCATACTAAATAGTTCTATCTTTTAACGTTTTGCAGCTGTATTCAATAATAGTTTTTGAACTTTTTATACAGAAGTCAGACGCGATTACAACATTCAGCAAAGTTGCAGAGGTTTTCATGGGGATTATTTTATTTTACTAACTGGGGAAATTTAACTAATTTAATGCCGAGTGGAGTTAGGGGGCAAATATAGTTAAGTAGCCTAACGGAGTAGATATTATCGTATTGAAAAAAAAAGAATCCTAAAATTCTCAAGAAATTTCTCTTATTTTATGTTTTCAATGTTGTGCGATTATGCAAATCTGTATCTACTTAGTACTCCAAAAAAAAAAAATCATAAAAACCATAATTTTATAACTTTTGCATCACGTGCAAAAGTCCTAAGCTTTTGATGTTTCGAAATATAAGTGTAATATGGAGCGTCTGTAACTCTGTAACTCTATAAATTGCCTTCTGGCAACGACATCGATGAAAATTAATGATACAGTTTTGTTCTTAAATACAATATAGTATACCGATGGTACTTGAAAAAGGAAGCGTTTTCAGTTTTCGTATATATTATTATTATTATTATGGTTTAATGGGATTCCAAGTAAAGTACTCACGTATAAAATTTTATGATATAGAATCAAAAGTTTTTTTTTTTTCCTTTTTGGTTTGGCTGTTGTTTACTATATACACCACGTAAAACAAAATACACGTGTTAATCTGTCACAACGATATATACTATATAACTACCAACCAAACCATTATATGATGTAATGGTTTTTCAGTTGACTACAACGTTTATTATATATACAAGGAGATATGTTATCCTTTCCTTTTCATCATAAAATAGAAATAATAACAAAGTAATAATGATTATAAGATGGTCTAAAAATTTTCTTAATGACAGTTTTTGTCGTATATAAACGAAATATGATTCTGTTTACCTTTTGAAAATATGATGTAATATGATGTAATAAAGTATAGGTGCCTATAGTCAATTAATCCTAATTGGTTTTAGGATAAAAACATAGTGGATGCGAGAAACAGAACAGAGTTGAAAGCTGGATTAATGTAAGAACTCGGGCTTGATGAAAAATCGCCAGATTTTATGTTATAGTAGTAGAAAGCAGAACATATCTGATAGTAAAAATCAGATTTCAAAATGATATGGAAGAAAACTGGGTATGCGGACTTTCTAATTTTAGTTCAAAATTTTTCTTCTTTTATTTTTAACTTCTGTACAAAGTATATAACTTACTGAAATCATGATCGACAAATTTCCACGTTTCAGAAGATTCTAAATTGTTTGCAAACACTTTTTATTCAATGTCTGTCTGTTTATCTGTCTGTCCGTCCGTCGGTTTGTCTGCATGTCTGTCTGTCCGCTGGTTTGTCTGTTTTATGTAAAATTGAGGATGTATTTTGAAAGCAATTTGAACGAAAATTGGTATAAGAACCATTCTATTACAGAACTTGGGTTCGATCAGCCTAGAACTTCGGGTAGTCACCTAATAAAAGTTCTGTTTTTTGTGTTTTTAAATTACAGGATATTTATGAACCGATTTGAATGAAATTTAATACATGATACTTCTTCAATGAAAAAAACAATTGTGTCCGATTACAACTTCGAGTAGCTGCGGAACAAAAGTCAGATTTTTTGTATGAATTGATATGATTTCCGAACTTTCCTTTCATATTTGTTCTTCATAATTTGAGTTATGATAATTCACACACATGTTACTCGATTTTAGTGAAATTTGGCTAATTCATTTTGTGTACCAAGTAGTAGGTAACTGTTGTTTGTCATCAGGATATAAGGAAGTATACGGGTCTTGGAGAAGGAAATGGTTTTTGACTGAAATAAACTTTCAAGCTATTTTTATAAAATCTTACATTGGGATTCAAGGATTCAATTGAAGGAATTTTCTGAAAATACCGTATCGGGATTAAACAACATTATATAAAGGGACTGGAAAAGGACTGGCGTTGAATTCCTATAAGTTTATGGGTTTTTTTTCGAGAGTTCAATGATTTGAATATATGTATAGAAGTTTCGATAGTGGTGGTTTCACACTATAGTTTGTTTACTTAGAAAAAATGATAACAGATTCATTTCTTTCGAAGATATATGATAAGAAATTATTTATCTGATAAGAAATTACAATCTTTTTTTATTTTGTTTTTAAAGAAAAGCGGGGAGAAAATAACATGTTTTGTTTTAATACAAAAATAATATACTTTTTTCCATTATTTTTCACTATATACTGTCTTGCACTGTAAATATTGTTTTTCCGTAAAAGAGATATATTGAAAATATTGGCAATCATTTATCTAATGCGATAGGATAAAAGGAATTTTATATGAAATCGTTAATCTGTGGCGTCGTCTTCTTTATTTCCGTAAGAAAATAAGACAATGAAATTTTTGTTTCTATATGAAAAATTATGTTTAATAACATTTTCCGAAAATTACTTTTCTTTAGGAAATAATGGAAAATATATTTTCTAGAAAGGTGAAATAAAATAAAAAATGTTCAAAAGATGAAAGCTATTAGTTTGTATTTTTCGATTTTAGAAACACAAAATCTATGTCCATAATTAATTTTAGAAATATGTATTCTTATGAGTTTTTTTTCCACATACATTCCCTCAAAAGAGTTTTCAGAATTGGTCAGTAAAACACAATATGTTCAATTAATCTCCTTGAAAATGGTCTCAGTAGTTGATGAGATATACATATGCCAACGATTAATGCACATTTCTCATAGGCATTTTCCGGTGTAGCCTCTAGTACCTGCGACGAATTTTGTTTTATCGTTTCAGCGGACTCAAAACGTATTCCACGAAGTGGTAATTTAACTCAGGGGAGCAGGAAAATGTCACACGAAAGCTATATCTGGGAAAAACGGTGCTTGGTTGATGACATTTTTTGAGTTTTGGTTCAAAAATTTTCGCACAATCATCGATGTGTGGGGTGGCACATTATCGTGGTGCAAAATCCAAGAATTGTCCGTTCACAAATCTGAAATTTTCCGGCAAACATTCTCTCTCAAAGGCTTGATAACGCTCAGATAATATTATTTGTAAATTGTTTGCCTCTCTGGAAGGAATTTCGTGTGGACAACACCAGGGTAGTCAAAGAAAACCATCGTGTTTTCGCTCGTTATCGAAACGCTTGTTGGCGAGTTTGCATGTCAAACTCATAAACCCACGTCTCGTCACCCGTTATAATGCGTTTCATGAATGCAGGGTCCAAATCGAATTGTTGAAGCCTGCCTCTAACAACTTGTTATTCAAAAAAATTTAAGAAAAATCGCAGAGCACACTTGAACTCAACTTATATCTCAGTTCTTGTTCCAGTACACTAAATTGAAGAGTTAACTCAATTTGCTGTCAGGCCCAGATTATGTGATTTCATTGGTATTATCATTTCAAAACGATTCATATTCGAAAATATTTAAAATTCAACGAATATATTCGCAACTGGAATTGTATGAAAAGTCCAGCAAATACAATATATTAAATATAGTAAAATGGTTTTGGGTTTATTGTCCACTATTTTGATCAAGAAAAAAATATTGAATACGTTAAATTGAAAATCAGAATTCGGGTCGTTTTTTAAAGCAAAAATTTCTTAAATCGAAGTTGATGGTTTCAGTCCGTTTTAGGCTTTAAGAAATTAGGATAAAATTCATTAAACTTTTTTAAAATGCAATAAATTGATTAACTTTAATAAATGACGCAAAAATTACAATTTTGATTTTATGTGACTTTTTGTTAGTGCTGAAAATTTACTAAAAACATAGTCAAAAGTCTAAGTTATACTTTTAGCAAAGATATAAATGAATAAAGATATGTAAAATTCTAAAAAGATTTTTAATTCAACATAAATGAACTAAATTACATCTTTTGCAAAGCGTTTTTACGAGCTTTAAAGCTCTTGTCATAAGATCTAATGTAATTTACTTATGTTTAAAGTTTTTAAATTTTCCACATCTACTATTTATTTATATCTTTGCTTTTAGTATCTAAAAAGAATTTTAGTATTAAAATTTAGTGATTTTAAGTGATTTTATTAAGTGAGATACATATTTCTGTAACCAATTCCATTTCATATAAAGTAGTGTTTCGCAATCACAGTATGCCGCGAGATGATGATAGATGAGCGACGCGATTCAATTCCTCCATGAGGAGGTTATGATGGGGTGCATAAATAAGATTAGAATAAGTTGCTTTTTGTATATTTTTACTAATCGTGTATCACGGAATTCTAAGAAGTGCCTATGTGTGCCGTGAAAGTCAAAAGCTTGGAACTAAAAAGGGTTGTACAAAATCCCCTTTATTATAAGGTCACTGATTTAAAATTATTAAACGATTTTTTTAGAACGAAAGTTTAAAAGAAAATTATAAAATGTGAAGGAAATTTTTACTATCTGAAAATTGAATGAAAACTTAATTAGAAATATAGTAAATTTTGTTTGAGATAGCGAATTAACCTGTGTATAAGTTCCAAGAGAAAGTTGCAGAATATTTTCTGCTGTTATGTAATGATCTTTAACAGTCCGTCCTAAGGAGATTAAAATTATTTGTCGATACGTTTTCGATTGATTATACCAATCGCTATTATAGAGGCATTGTCGAAATTCAGCAACCTACAATTAGAAGTTATAAGAATCAATTTAATTAATTCATAATTGATTTACTTGAACAACAAGTTGTTCTCCAAAATAATGATAAATTAACAATTGATAAAGTGTTATAGAAGTACCACCAATCATTGTTATAAATTTTACATAATCATTTGTTATCTAAAAAGGAAATATGTGAATTTCGTATTTTTTCTTTTTAGTTTTAATAATATTTTAGGTGGTAATATGCGACTTAAGGGAATCTTCATCAAAAACAACATGTTTATTTTAAATAAAAACTGTTTTTCAGGTACGGCACGGATTTTGTGCTGAAAGAATTGTTCATCTTTCGAGGCAATCCAGCCATCGAGCCATTTTCGCACTTCTACAAGATTGAACATATGTGTATCAGCAAGGCCACGTTGTATCAACCGAAACAAATGGTAATTGGAGGGTGCAATGTCTGATGAATACAGCGGGTGGAGGGTAGCATGTCTTAGCCAAGCGCTTCAAACGTTTCCTGAACCGGTTTAGCAACAGGTGGCAAAATCACTTAAACGTGTCTACGAGCCTATTCTGGTCGTTTTTCAGCAGCAGCATCTCTTAGAAATCCTTTAAGTCCTATATTACCTCCTCTAAGAATACTTACGACCGATAATTGAAATAGACTCATTACTAAAACTGAGACATTGTAAATTATATGACTTAAAATTGCTGTTGAAAAAATCTTCTCGATTATTGATATTCGGCTTTATATGTAGGAAAAATGTTTGCCATTAGAAATGTGTTTTATTTATGATAAAATAAATGTTAGAACTTACGCCATAATTTCTTTAAAACTTTCAATTATTTCACGTAACTCGTAACATCTTTCATTTGAATTCATATTTTTGATTTTAACATTTTCATGAGAATCACGAATTTTATCACCAACACATTCAAGTAGAGCTCGGGACATGATTAGAATACCACAAAATAACTGAAAATTATTGAAAATTTCACAAAATGTCTGAATTGGGATTTTTTGACTAAATTGTAGTCTCTTATTTATGAGGACTTAAGTTTGTAGACTTTTAGTTTCGAAAGTCATTGGGGTTTTTTTTTTATCTAATTTGTATGGAAGGCGAAATTTTAACTCTGAAACAAACACTTTACTAAACAACATATTATCCAATTTGGTCGATAATCTTTTGGCGATTTTCCTGGATGAGCTATTATTCCATTGTTGGAAAACTTTTGGATTTTTAAGGCGTGAAAAACAGAGACAGGTTTTTCTTTTAAACTGAGATTAAATCACCATTAAAGAAGTGCTATTAAATGGTAGTCTGATATTGCAGACTATATGGTGGCTACATCTAAACTTATTAGCCAATCTTTCTCAATTTTTCATGATTGAGACACAAAATTTTTGCTATCCACTAATTCTAAATGATTCTGTTTAATGGTTTCCAACGCTCAATATATGATTTGTTAAGATTCTGAGCAGTTTTTTTTGTGGCTTTAAGCACTGATTGGATTCTATCAATACATTTTTTTGTCGATATCAATAATGCCAAATAACTTCTCTTAAGGTGTTCAATAATTATAAATTTCTGGTGGATTAAATAAACCTAGCGACTTGATAGTTTCAGTTGTTCGGAGCTTTCATTACACTAGAGAAGTAGAAGTTTTTGATATTTGAGGTCGATTCAAACTTCAATTTAGCCAAAACAAAAAAATTACTTTGTAGTTTTCATTTTCGTTATCATACCGTATCAAAAGCGACATTAAAAGATGCTAGCACAAGAAATGAAAGAACTTCGCCAATGTACATAATTTCAAAATATGGTGATTCTCGAAAATCACCGATTCGACTTATTGGAATTGGTAAAGATCGTTCTATAATTTCGGTTCCATTAATATATGAATAAGTTGGTGTCAACGATCCTTGACAAGCTAAGAATAGAATACTGCTATACATAATTCCTGATGCCAATAAAAATGTTCGACGATATATTTTTAAACCATTCTGAAATCTTGATTGATTATTGAAAAGTTGAAAATTTTCTTTCATTTCTTTGAAAATTTTTTGAATTTGTTTTTGATTTATCATATAAACGAAAGTCTTATAGATTATCATTAAATATGATGATGAAAATGAGATATGATCGATGTATAAACTTAAATCTCCAGAGTCACGACGATAGAATGCTTCTACCGAAAAGACACCAGCAAAATATATTTCCAATGATATTAACTAGAAAAGAAGTTTCTTTTTCTAATATTTTTAATTATAAATTATTTACTAAAAATTTACAATGAAAATTTCAATGTTTCGAAGAAATACCAAATACTTCGGTAACACTTCATATTTCCAAATTCCAAGTAATTTATAAATTGAAATTGAGAATGAAAATAATTCTCCAGGAATTGATGAATCAGATGATGACATTCTGTTTTGTGTTCGAATTTCAAACTTTACACTTTAAAACTTTAGATGTACAACTTTCTTGACTTCTTACAATGGACTGAAGAACCCAAGATTTATAAACTTAGTCGTCTTACAACAGCCTAAATTTTAGGTTGAAGTAATTATTTTTTTTTGTATTTTGTTTTAAAATTGTGATATTATTTTTTGAATTATTTAAATTATGAAAGGTAATTATTTTAAATTCGATATTTTTTTAAAAATAATATATAAACATAGTGTGCAAAATCACTGTTGGAATTTCTATACCTATGAATCATAATTGTTCTTATATTTTTACCTTATCTAAAACACAATAGGTGACATTAACTTTAATCCAAAAATCGGATATAATGTTTTTCAAAGTTTAGGCCTGATTCACTATCATCTTATTTGAAAAAAAAGTAGTATCTTTAGAAAAATTCAGCGCTAGTCCAAGGAATCTGTAAAGATTAAACATCATTACAGAATCCTTGGACCAATGCTATGTTTATAGTTTGTTCATTATAATACAAATGGAGTTAATGTCGTTAAAAAGAAAATTGTAAGAGAATTCTGTAAAGGCCACACAGCCGACATCGTATTCTGACGAGGAAAAATCAGAAAACTAGAAAGAGATGGACTTTTGAAATTTTCGCTAGGATTGATCGAATAAAAACATCAAAGTCTTCTCCCCACATAATTTAGAAAAATTGGTAGTGTGCGACGGTATCCTGTGTGATTATTGTGAGAGTATGCACCACCCGCAGATGAAATACCATATAAATCAGATAAACATGTTCATCTGTTTTTGAGGGGAATCATCTGTAGATCGAAAATCAGTTGGGGAAAGCTTTTCAAGGATCAAATCGTGATGTCATGCTTCGAAAGAATCATTGATCTTGTTAACTTAAAAATGAATGGAAACTCTATGAGAATTCTTGTGATCGTTTGGGGTACTTTTAAAAATATGAAAAAATTCTATTTTCTCGCAGTAACTTTTATACCATTTGGTATAGAAGCTACAAATTTTTTCAGGTACCTTTAAGTTTTTATAAGACACGAGAAAAACGATTTCATTTTCAAAGAAATAAGATAATTAATAGTTTACAAATAATTGTAGAAAAAAAAATATTAATTATATTATTTTTGAGTTTTTGTGGAACAAAACAAATTATTCCACCTGATTTGTGAAGGTTTCGAGGATAACACATGACCCAGCATTTGACCAATTGAGATCGAAAGATCATATTATTGGTTTCTAAAATTTTATAATTTTAGAAAACAATAACACGCACCTGTAATTAAGTCCATCGATTGCAGATCCGTGAATTTTCCCACGTCACATAGGGAGGAGCCTATGATGCGCACCGAATAGAAAATTTTCAATTTTCCAGCAGTCATATTCTAACCTTTTCCTGAGTTTGTTCGAGATTTGTTGAGTTCATTAAAATAAATAGTGTACGGTCACAGAATAGTCTTAGATAAAATTCATCTAATTACTGTGTGTACGACTAGTGACCATTTTCTTGTTTTTGAGGATGTTTTCCGTAAGTGAGATAAATAATCTTCTAAAAAGGTAAGACACAATACTTTATGTATTGTCACATTATTATTGATATACAGAATCAAAGTCGGATTCTAACATTTCTATCTTACCATAAATTAGAGAAAAGAAATTTTTTTCCCTGACGGCACGCTTACATTGTTTCTAAAACACGAAATTTATTTGCACATAGTAGAAACATCTGTCCATAGTATACTTATCCATTTCTGGTTCTAGATACACAGAATGTCCGATCAAAATCGGTTTAGGATTTTTGGATTTTACCCGGAAAGAAAAAAATAAATATATAGTACCGCAAAATCCGCATATAACTGATTTTTTGATACCCTATGGTAGAAACAAATCTCTAGTTCAATGAATTAACTCGGAGAAAGTAACACAAAATCTACTAATATTTGAAGGTTTTTTCTTCATAATTTCGTATCGTCCTATCTAAATTCGCTCAGTTAGGCTGGGACCTAATATCATAAACACCTTTTGCAAAATTTATTAAAATCGGTATATAAGTCTTTGAAATACACCGGAAAACTTTATGAACAGGCTTATTTTCCCTTGCAATTATTTATTGCTCCACTATCCTTGTACCGATTCCACTGAAAGTTGCCATGATATCGTCTATGCAAATAATTTCAACAAAATTACTCCACAAATTTTCAAGTTAAATCCGAAAAACCATAAGCAGAAAAATGATGAAAATTTCTAGTCACCTTGGTTTTTGCTTAATAACTTACCTCCTCCTCGGTCGATTTTGCTGAAATACAAAGCCAAGTTAAGGAATAACCAACTCACATTGTAAATGTCATCAAAATTGGATAACGCGCTTTTGAGTTATCTTGTATACGGACGGATGTGCAGAAATCGGTATAACTTTTGATCCTCTACACAACCTTTCTACGATGATTATTTCGATGTGTTACAAATGGAGTGATAAAACTAATATACCATCTGGTAGTACCTACCATAGGGCATAAAGATGTAATAACAGTTTATGTGGTTGAGAGTACGTCTCCGGAAGAGTCTTCCACACTTTGTATCTCATTAATCCACCCAATGGTATGTGATTCTTTTGCTCAGAATGAAGAACGAAGAAATCACTACCAATATAGCAATCAATTTCGGGTCAACTTCAGCTAAAAGCAAACAATTATTTTTGAAATTTGTCTTTAAAATCCATTTTTTTAAATTTCTTGTAGCACTAGTACAGAGGTTTCCAGTAACTTATATTTGGTGTGTTTTTTTCCTTAGTTTATATTTATAAGCGTACAGTTAGAAGAACAAGTTCTACTCTGTTCTGGAAGAATTTAGTGATAAAAACACGCCTATATTATATTTTTAGTAATTAAATTATTTCTAAAATAAATACTGGTTCTTTTATGAACTGACTTTCAGAAAATGTCTCCAAAATGCGAACAATACTATTAGATTCGAATATTCGATAAACTCTGGACAGGGTAGAACTTTTTAATATCATATAGACTCTTATAAACTATTCAAAATTATAATTATTGAATTAAATTATATTCGAGGGAAGTGGCATGGAATTGAATGGACCTGTTCATTTTCCATTGACAGTAACGATAGATAGTTGGTTGACTGTTAGAAAAACCCTTTTAATATAATACCAACACCGAAAAGAGACAGAGAATTCTCTGTGTATACATTTTTAGCACCATTGCAGAGCTGCAAAGAAATCTATGTTTTCATTAATCTTTGTAAAAAAAAGGCTGTAAAAAGATGTATTTTCATTTCACACTGAGTCTTTTTTTTAAAAGCACTAATAACAAAATATCCTGTTTACGGACTAACTGTACGGCCACATAGGTTCTGCGCTTTCTACGCGGAGTGAGAAAAATATTAACGCGGTGAGAGGAACGAAAACGGGGAGCGAAAAGTGTCCACATCGGATATCACTCTTGTCGTTGACAACATTTACATTTTCTCTAGTTTGTCAGTTAATTCACAAATACAAATACAAAACTTCTTCTCAATTGAAAAAGCAAATCATGGCCTTCTTTTTCGAAAGAGGCGAAGAATTGAATTTCAATTCTTCTGTTTTTTTCTATCGTATCCTGCTTCCAACGAACTCAGCTTTATGGCCACTTCCATTCAATTACACGCGTATATTTATCGTTGGTCTCATCTTCGAAAGCGCCCGCAGTAAGTGTGGAGCACACTAATAATGAGAATACAAGTTGGGCACTCTGTTTCCTTTCTCTGTGAATTGATTAAACAACTTTTAAGTTCCGGATTGAGTTCAACTAAACTGTATTTAAAATAATGAAATCAGCAAGATTTGAGAATAGAATAAAATAAAACAAACTTTTTCAAAGTGCTTTAACAATAAATTTAATACTTTTAAAATGTGACAAAAATACAATTTTCATTACACATATTGACATTGAAATGTATGACGTCTTTAGTGCCCAAAAAATTTCACTGAAAACCTGCAAGTAACTATAAGTAAATTAAAGTATCAGAAAGAAACGAGTTTCATTAATTATATTTGATAAAATTTAAGTAAATATTGCACTATTTAAAGGATAGAGATTTCTAATTCGACTCTGGGCTATATTAAGTCGTGTTCCAAGGAGTTTTCTAATGCATATATCACTAAATCATTTTATATCGCTTTCGTAAAACCAACCACAAAGTTTATATCAATAGGCGTAGATTTTTGCGTTTTGCTTCATTGTTGCCACCTGATAGACTAAAACTGTTAAGTTTGCATTCCATGGAAAAGCGGCAGATGTAATTTACGTTCAACAAGTTTTTAATGGGGCCATTGATCCTCTCAATATTTTAAGCAAAATGCACCTACATTTTAACATTCGTTCGTTGAGATCCATGGACTTGTTTAAAATTAGTTTCCACCGGACGGACTATGGGAAGAATGAGCCAGTCTCCCAAATGTTGCGTGTGGTAAATGTCAATGCACAAGTTTTTGACTTTGGCCTCAGTAAATACAAGTATGAACTGAGAACACTTCTATATAATTCCTAATTCCCCCTTTAGGCTGGATTTAAGCTTTTTTATATAAAGACATACAAAATTATAGTATCTAATTCAATATTCAATATCAATGTTAATATTTGTGAAAGAAAATTCATTTCTGCATTAGTTCCTCAATCAAATTGTTCATAACTCCAAATTTGAAAGAGGTTGTACAAACTCCAATTATTATTGCCATCGATTTTAGACTACCAAATGGTTTCTATAAAATAAAATAAAAATCCTCTTTTAAATATAAAATAAATGGAAACTTGTTGTTATAACTTACTGAAGATAATTAAAAGATTTCAAGTGCAAAAGTGTTGCAAGCTAAAGTTGTGATAAAATTACTGTTGAGAAAATTTCCTCTGAAGAGTTAATACATCTGAGAAGAAATAGAAAAGTCCATATTGATGAAAGTTCTGACTGGAAGTATTTATAAGTACAACACTTAATTCTCTTTTTATATGAGAGACGTTCCTGAAGAATATGTGTAAAAGAAATTCAAACTGAGTGTATTTTACATGATACAAATTAATACTGAAAATTGTTAAATATGAAAATAATTTTTATCTATTTCCCCGATTTCCAACGAATTAAATCTGCGGTTTAAACAAATTATCTAAAGGATCAAAACAGATCAAGCTGTTCTCCCTTCTTTGTTGTTATTTTCTACGTTAAAATTTTGCTCGAGGAAGTGTAGCAAATAAAACATGGCATGACAATCGGTTAAGGAGTTTGTAAGATAAAATTAAGTTTCTGATTTAATAAAGATCGATGACAAGAGCAATAGCATCATCTTTCTAAAAATCGCTCAGTTCTTTAAATTTCAATTTTGCGTTCGGTAGATATCATGGAAACGAAATTTTGACACAGACAAACAGACAGACAGATATGTTAACATTACAAAAAATATGCGTTTCTTTTAATTCAATGAGGTCCACATGAGGATCCATAAAAATCTGGGGGTCGCAATTTTTGGTTATCACAAAACTTTATTCCTATTGAATGAAGTGCGGATACTATGCAAATTAAACTAAAAATGACCAATACATCGGACATTGAAATGCAACATGTGTAATATTTGGACATTTGTAATCCATTATAGTACAGCATTTATAATACTATATGTATATCTCGTCCTATAACTAGCATTCCTATAACACGATAAGTCTTCTAAAAAAAACGTTAATTACATCCATAAAATTCGGTATATACGCTGCAGTGATGAATCTTATGAACTGGGAATTTCATAACCTTTTAATAAAATAAGACTTACCAAATTCTTTATTCAATTAGTGTTTTTATATTTTAATTTCTTTTAGAACGAAAGTTCAATAGAAAATTATAAAATGTGAAAGAAATTTTAACAATCTGAAATATAAAAGGAAATTTATTAATAATTCGTCCATATTTAGTTACAGAGGTCGATTATTAGACCTTCCTGAGGAAATACAAAATAATCAAAATTCTTGAAATCAACAAACCTGTGTGAAATTTCCAAGAGAAAGTTCTATAATATTTCCTGCAGTTATATAATGATCTTTAACAGTTCGTCCTAAGGAGACTAGAATTATTTGACGATATGTTTTCGATTGTGTATACCAGTCGCTATTATAAAGGCATTGTCGAAATTCAGCAACCTACAATTAGAAGTTATTAGATTCAATTTAATTAATTCATAATTGATTTACTTGTACAACAATTTGCTCTCCAAAATAATGATAAGTTAATAATTGCAGAAGTACTGCAGAAGTGGCGGCAACCATAAACATAAATTTTACATAATCATTTTCAAGCTGAAAAAGAAAATGCAGAACGTAGTTGAACAGACAATTGTTAGGTCAGAGACTTACGAACGACATTTGATATAAGCCCATTACTAAAACTGCAAAACTATGAATTATATTACATAAAATTGCTGATGACAAAATCTTTTCGAATAATGCTATTCGCCTTTTTTAAATAATTATACAAAAAATTATATTAGTAATATATTTGTTATTTATTTAAAAAATGTTTTTTTACTCTGTGTGCTATAGAAACGCATGTAGTTACTGTCTTTTTACAAGTACTATTAACGAGGATGCGTGCTTTACGTTACGAAGCAATGGTGCCAAAAATGTTTATACTATACTATAAACGAAGTGTGAGTAATTATAAAGTACCCAAAACTAGCGAATAGTCAATTACACCAATCAGAAGAAAGTAGTAAAAAAAACACTTTTCAAGGGCAGAATGTATTTATTAGGAAGGGGTAGAATGAATTTTTTTTTAAACTTCCCGTTGAGCAACTGGCATAACGTCACAAACTCTTGAAACTCTTATGTTTTTCTAGTATTTGTGGATTGCAATATAAATTTCAGTATGTCTTTGTTAGTTTACATCACACTTCTGTCAACCATACGTACAATTTGTGCAAACATCTATGGGAGCAGTGGTTTGATAATTTTTCTTCTATTCCAGGCGAAATCGGCAAAAATGTCGAGGCATAGGAAGTTAGAATATTTTATAGTTACTCATACTTCGCTATAACGCATGAAAACAACTCTCTAAATTAATATCTTTTTAAAAACAATTCTATTCCTAATTCCATGAAAAGAATTTAAAATCAAGATCCAGGGAAACGTCCTAAAGATAAACGCGGTATCCATAATGATTGAAATGTACCTGTATGTCTTTGGACACTGGTTATCAAAACAAGGCTCCATGGATTATAAACTTAAACTTGGAGAATTCGCCAATGAAACGTTTTTTTGTATTATATCTGAATTATTTAGATATTTTATAAATCTCGCAAAAAAAATCTTTAAAGTTTAAAGTGCCGAAAATGTCCTTTTTTTAAAATATAAAATGAAATTAGGAATTTCTTTTTGGCATTAATACTTAAAAATGACTTTGGGCATATGGTCACTGTGACTGCTCTTGAAGAAGCGCATACTGTCAATCCTATTTTGGCTTGTATTTTCAATCAATGGCACCCGTATGTCACGAATAACACGAATAATGCTGGCCAATTGTTGCTGGTTTATCAGCCTAAACCAATGACTACACGTAAATTCGTAGAATGTTTGAGAGATCTCATATTACATCACCTGGAGGTCAATTTACAGGGATATTTCTCAAAATGACATTACTGCTAAATCGTGATTTGAATAAATCAATGGTTTCTGTCGCTGTATTGCAAGTAACGCTTTCCTGTTTAAACCACATCTCAGCAGGATCAATGCCATATTGAATAAATATTCATTAATCATGGTCCGGTAACACTCTGATTCAACATAATAAGAGCCGCCGCCCCATTTTTAAAGAAATCAGGACCAATGATGCCATTAGCATGTAGACCTCATTTTTTCTGAATGTAATGGGATCTCTAGTCTTTTCTAGGTTGGTCCCACTCCAGAAGTGTCAATTTTGCTTATTAATAAACCCGTTGAGCCAAAAAAGAACCTCCACACTGAACACAATTTAGGGATAAAATAACGGAACCTATTTTCAAAGCAAATTTGGATAATCCTTGGTTGTTCCTCAACCGTGAGTTTATTCATGGTAAAATCGCAAATCAAACTAAGCCCAAATTATCTATCAGCTGCCAAATTGGATAGCGCTGGAAAAAGTCTGGTCAATTCGAAAAACAAACCTCTAAAAAAATCACCCTTTATTTAATGATATGTCATCTCTTATAGCACACCGATTGATATAATGCTGGACCTGATCAGAAATTTCCGATTCGACCTTTTCTAAGCCTTGCATCTTAATAATAAAAATTATTAATTTTAATTCCAATAAGGAAATATAATGTTAGAAATCAACAAATTAGCATTTTGTGTCCCGAAAAAGGGAAAATTTTCTAAAAAAAGGATTACGTGTCCTTCAAAACAAAAAAAAAAAAAAGACATCTGGAAGAGAATATTTCCTTTCAAAATCAGTCATCATTTTACTTTTGCTGAGATTAGACGTGTATTCTCTTCCAGGTATTTTTTTTTTCTATTTTCTTATTTTGGATAGATCATGATTTTGTTGATTTTTCTTTAGGCCCGCGAAATTTGTTATTTAAATTTTGACATATTATTAAAATATGTCTTAACTAACCAAAACAGAAAATGAAAAAAGCAAATAAAATATGTACTAACGAAGTATAAATAACATTGGAAAATAGGTTCTATTAGATTCAATATAATTGTATAAATTTCAAACTTACGCCATAACTTCTTTAAAAGTTTCAATTATTTCACGTAATTTTAAACATCTTTCATTTAAATTCAAATTTTTAAATTTTTCATTTTCATGAGAATCCTCCAATAAATCACAAACACATCCAATTAGAGCCCGCGACATAATTAGCACTCCATAAAATGTCTGAAAATATGGAAAAACAAATATATTAAAAAATTTGTCTCGGTTAAATTTGAAGTTCCTTTTTCTTATTTTTAATAAAGGACATTCCAATGAATTTCATTTAGCTACAGACTTTTGATTATTTAAATAGTTAAATGTTTAGGTTATTCGTTATCTTACCGTATCAAAAGCGAAGTTAAGAAAACACAATTGAAAAAAGCTAAAAACTTCAGTAATATACATAATTTCAAAATATGGTGATTCTCGAAAATCCGCAATTTCGGAAATTGGTATTGGTAGATATCGTTCTAAAACTTTTGTTCCATTAATATATGAATAAGTTGGTGTCAACGATCCTTGAAAAGATATGAACATAGCACTTGAAAATAAAACTACTGATGCGAATAAAGACATGAGACGATATATTTTGAAAGCATGCCGAATTCTTAATTGATTACCAAAACGTTGAAAATTTTCTTTGATTTCCTTGAAAATTTGTTGAGTTTCATTTTGATTTCTAATAAACACAAATGTTTTAAACAAAATCATTCCATATCCTGCGGAGAATGTAATATGATCAATGTACGTGCTTATATCATCTGCACCAAAACGTAAAACTGCTTCAGCTGTAAACAAACCGAAAAAAACTATTGAAAGAGATGCTATCTGTAAAAAGTAAAGTTTTCAGTTTAAAATTGATATTTCGATATTAATAATTTGAATTTACAATGAAAACTTCAATTTGTCGAAGAAATACCAAAGATTTTGGCAAAGATTCATATTTCCAAATTCCTAATATTTTATAACTTAAAATTGAGAATGAAAATAGTTCTCCAGGAATTAGTTCAGATGATGACATTCTGTTTGATTTGCGGATCTTAAAATTTCTTCTACTCTTTTAAAGTTTTGCGATATAGTAGCACGAATTCCTTAACTGAATGATCTCCTGTACGGGACTGAAGAGTCATGATTCTTATTTAATTCTACAGTCTTCAAGTTTTAAAAGTCAATATTTTTCTATTTATTTATAATTATCATATTATTTTTTAATCTAAATTCGATTCCTTTCAAAATGTAAAAATAAACATAATTTATAATGCAAAATCACTATTGGAAACTCTATGCATGTGAATCAACTTCCTTTACTTAAATGACTTCAAAATTTTCAAAAACGTAATCCAAACCTACAGAATCACATTTTGCATATGTTATGTTTATTTAAATTTATGATATGGCATACATTTTTGATCTCCCTCTATGAATTGCTAATAATATCAAATTATAAGTTGACAGTAGGGCCATCTATCCGAAAGAAATTAACTAAAATTAAATTCTAACGTAATCTTTGAATATTCAAAATTGACTTGGGATTGATTTGAAACTCAAAATCAGTTTCAAATTGGCAGACGCTTGTATACAAAATTTTACTTTCTAGCTTAGGTTTAGTGATCTGCGTTTACATGCAAATTTCAATTCGACCAAAAAATGTTCTTGATCGGATCTACTCAATTTGAATTCAATTCGATCCGGGTTTTTTATGCACAATTTTTGGATTGAAGTCAACTTCAAGTATGGTAAATCATGTAAACCAAGGAAGTCGAAAGAAACAGCCCATCAAACAGGTAATATTTCACTGACAATATATCCGTCGGAAGCCAACAAAGTGCTGTGATCTCCTGGTAACATTATAATATTATACTTTCCGTTTCTTAGTGAAATCATATTTTCATGTGAATTTAATGAGTGTCCGAATCTTATTAGTCTATACTCTATAACCATCGAGTAATTATTCAGGTCTTCAAACTAAATTTTAAGAGAACTGAAGTACATCGGCATTGTTAACTAATACTTTCGATGTAACTAATCACAACTCCCATTTGGAGTGTATGGGGGAGGATTACATTTAGGATAGGCTGACTCAAAAAAAAAAACACCTGTCGGGGGTTGTAGGAAAATGACCCTAATTCGGTCAATAATATGCAGATTTTCATAAAAGTGCGAATTTATATTCCGGATGGCCCAACATAAAACATATGATATATCGCCGGCTGGTGGTGGTGCAGGCAGACGTTTGCGTGAAGCAATTCGCGGAAAGAGACCAGAACTGTGGATTTTGCACCATGATAGCACAGTGCCATCATTATTCGTAATTTTTTGACGAAAAATGCAACAAATACCATCCAACAGCCACCAAATTCACCTGATTTGGCTCCCTGCGACTTCTTTCTTTTCAATCGAGTTAAAAAACCATTACGGGGAACGTGTTCCATCAGCCAAGAGGAAGTAATGCAAAAATCGCCAACACACACAGAGATAGATGTACTCTTGGCTACGTAGCTTTTGCAAATGTCAAGCTATGACGCTAAGATTTGGAGGGAATATCAATAACAGATGTACCAATTTAACAAAAAAACAGAACTCAAATCGGAACGATGGGAGCGCCACACGGCGGCCATTCCGGTTTGTTTTTGATCAAGGTAGTATGCCCGTACTTCATACGGTATAGAAGTTTAAATTCTTTCCCAGTAACTAAACTTTCATAAAAGAAAGAAAGTCAATGTTTTTTAAGAATTAGGCTAATTAATAGTACAGAAATAATTGTACAAAACATATTAATTATTGTTTTTGGGTTTTTCTGGGAGAAAACAAATTATTCCACCCGATTTTGAAGGTTTCGGATAACACATGACCTAACACTTGACCAATTGAGATCGAAAGATCATATTATTGGTTTCTAAAATTTTATAATTTTAGAAAACAATAACACGCACCTGTAATTAAGTCCATCGATTGCAGATCCGTGAATTTTCCCACGTCACATAGGGAGGAGCCTTTGATGCGCACCGAAAAGAAACATTTTCGATTTTCTAGCAGTCATATTCTAAACTTTTCCTGAGTTTGTTTGAAATCTCTTGAGTTCCTTAAAATAAATAGTGTACGGTCATATAATAGTTTTAGATAAAATTCATCTAATTACTGTGTGTACGACTAGTGACTTCTTTCATGTTTTTGAGGAAGCTTTCCGTAAGTGAGATAAATAATCTTCTAAAAAGGTAAGACATAATACTTTATATATTGCCACATTGCTATTGATATACTGAATCAAAGTGGGATTCTAAAATTTCCATCTTAAATAGAAAAAAGGCTAGTTTTGCCATCGGAACATGAAATTTAGTTGCATATAGTAGGAACACGTTACGGTCCTACATCTGCCCATAATTTAATTGTCCGTACGGTTAGATGATATAACGTATCCTTACCTTATCCTGCTGCTAGATACACTGAAAATCCGATCAAAATCGATTTCAAGATTTTTCAAGTTTACCCAGAACAAAAAAAAAAATTAACAGTCAAAAAAAATTCTATAAATGTGGGTTTTGGTCTTCACAGTACCTTTCAAATATAGTACATTAATAAATTGCAGAACTTCAATGCAATGGAAATAAAATAGAGTTTATTTGATTCAGAGTACCTCTAGAAAAGACGAGTCTTTAAACACTCTCTATCTCTCAGAATTATGAACTAAGAAGTCACTACCAACTTCGGGTCAACTTCAGCTAGAAGCAAACAATTACTTTTGAATTTTTTCTTTAAAATCCATTTTTTAAATATCTTTTGTAGCACTAGTACAGAGGCTTCCAGTAACTTATATTTGGTGTGTTTTTTTCCTAGTTCATATTTATAGTTGTACGGTTAGAAGAACAAGCTCTGCTCTGTTCTGAAAGAATTTAGTGATAAAAACACGCCAATATTATACTTTTAGTAATTAAGTTATTTCTAAAATAATTACTGGTTCTTTTATGAACTGACTTATAAAATGTCTCCAAAATGCGAACAATACTATTAGATTCGAATATTCGATAAACTCTGGACAGGGTAGAACTTTTTTTAAATATAATTTTTCAATTAAATTATATACGAGAGAAGAAGTGGCGTGGAATAGAATGGACTTTGCTTATTTTCCATTGCAATAAGGATAGATAGTTGGTTGACTGTTAGAAAAACCTTTTTAATATAATACAAATAGAGAAAAGAAACAGAGAATTCTTTGTGTATACATTTTTAGCACCAGAGCAGAGCTGCAAAGAAACCCACTTCGTCATTAGGCTTTGTAAAAAAAGTCTGTAAAAACATGTATTTTCATTTCCCATAGAGTCTTTTTTTACAAGTACTAATAACAAAATATCTTGTTTATGGACTAAAAATCGGTGTCGCATGAGAATACAAGTTTGGCACTCTGTTTTCTTTCTCTGTGACATATTGCTTAGCCTTTTAATAGTTTTGATTAAACAAGTTTTAAGTTCCGCATTGATTTCAACTAAACTATATTTAAAATAATTAAACCAACAAGATTTGAGAATAGAATAAAGTAAAACAAACTTTTTCAAAGTGCTTTAACTAGAAATTTAATAATTTTAAAACGTGACAAAAATACAATTTTCATTACACATATTGACATTGAAATGTATGACGTCTTTAGTGCCCAAAAAATTTCACTGAAAACCTGCAAGTAACTATAAGTAAATTAAAGTATCAGAAAGAAACGAGTTTCATTAATTATATTTGATAAAATTTAAGTAAATATTGCACTATTTAAAGGAAAGAGATTTCTAATTCGACTCTGGGCTATATTAAGTCGTGTTCCAAGGAGTTTTCTAATGCATATATCACTAAATCATTTTATATCGCTTTCGTAAAACCAACCACAAAGTTTATATCAATAGGCGTAGATTTTTGCGTTTTGCTTCATTGTTGCCACCTGATAGGCTAAAACTGTTAAGTTTGCATTCCATGGAAAAGCGGCAGATGTAATTTACGTTCAACAAATTTTTAATGGGGCCATTGATCCTCTCAATATTTTAAGCAAAATGCACCTACATTTTAACATTCGTTCGTTGAGATCCATGGACTTGTTTAAAATTAGTTTCCACCGGACGGACTATGGGAAGAATGAGCCAGTCTCCCAAATTTTGCGTGTGGTAAATGTCAATGCACAAGTTTTTGACTTTGGCCTCAGTAAATATGAACTGAGAACACTTCTATATAATTCCTATTTCCCCCTTTAGGCTGGATTTAAGCTTTTTCATATAAAGACATACAAAATTATAGCATCTAATTCAATATTCAATATCCATGTTAATATTTGTGAAAGAAAAATCATTTCTGCATTAGTTCCTCAATCAAATTGTTCATAACTCCAAATTTGAAAGAGGTTGTACAAACTCCAATTATTATTGCCATCGATTTTAGACTACCAAACGATTTCTATAAAATAAAATAAAAATCTGTTTTAAATATAAAATAAATGAAAACTTGTTGTTATAACTTACTGAAGATAATTAAAGGATTTCAAGTGCAAAAGTGTTGCAAGCTAAAGTTGTGATAAAATTACTGTTGAGAAAATTTCCTCTGAAGAGTTAATACATCTGAGAAGAAATAGAAAGGTCCAAATTGATGAAAGCTCTGACTGGAAGTATTTATAAGTAAAACACTTAATTCTCTTTTTATATGAGAGACGTTCGAACTGAGTGTATTTTTTAAAATTGAATAAATAAATTCCACACAAATTAATATTGAAAATATTAGCAGAATTATTAACAATGAAAATAATTGTTATCTATTTCCCCGATCCCCAACGAATAAAATCTGCGTTTCAACCAAATTATCTAAAGGATGTTGTTTTCCATGTTAAAATTTCTTCTGTTCCGGAGCAATTGCAGCAAATATAACATTGCAGGTGTACGAAATTTCATGACAATCGGTTAAGGAGTTTATAAGATAAAATTAAGTTTCTGATTTAATAAAGACCGATGTCAAAAATAGTAGCATTACTTGCCTTTCTAAAAATCGGGGAGTTCTTTAAATTTCAGTTACATCGAATATGTGTTCGGAAGTGATCGTGTAAACTAAATTTTGTCACAGACGAACAGACTGGCCACAGATGTATGAACATTACAAAAAATATGGGCTTTTTTATGGTAATTCAATAAGGTCCACGTCAAGATCCATAAAAATCTGGAGGTTGCAATTTTTAACTATCACAAAACTTTATTCCTATTGAATGAAGTTCGGATACTATGCAAATTCAACTGGAAATGGTGAATACATCGGACATTGAAATGCAACATGTGTAATATATGGACATTTGCAATTGTTGATAGTGCAGCATTTACTTTGCAGATATGTCCTCTATAACGTGGATTTCTAGAACACGATAAGCCTTCTAAAAAAAAGTCAATTACATCCATGAAACCCGATATATACGCTGCAGCGACGAATCTTATGAACTGGGAATTTCATAACATTTTAATAAAAGAAGTCTTACCAAATTCTTTATTCAATTAGTGTTTTTATATTTTAATTTCTTTTAGAACGAAAGTTCAATAGAAAATTGTAAAATGTGAAAGAAATTTTTACAATCTGAAATATAAAAGGAAATTTATTAATAATTCGTCTGTATACAGAGATCGATTCAAAATTCTTGAAATCAACAAACCTGTGTGAAGTTCCCAAGAGAAAGTGCTATAATATTTCCTGCAGTTATATAATGATCTTTAACAGTTCGTCCTAACGAGATTAGAATGATTTGACGATATGTTTTCGATTGTGTATACCAATCACTATTATAGAGGCATTGTCGAAATTCATCAACCTACAATTAGAAGTTATAAGATTCAATTTAATTAATTCGTAATTGATTTACTTGTACAACAAGTTGTTCTCCGAAATAATGATAAGTTAATAATTGTAGAAGTACTGTACAACTGGCGCCAACCATAAATATAAATTTTACATAATCACCGGTAATCTGGACATAAAAAATGTATTAACATGTTATAGAGATAATTTTTAGACTTACGAACGACATTTGATATAAGCCCATTACTAGAACTGAAGAACTATGAATTATATTACATAAAATCCCTGATGAAAACATCTTTTCGAATAATGCTATTCGCCTTTATTTAAAGAATTATACAAAAATTTATATTAGCAATATAATTTATTAGGAGGTATCATATCATTTAAAGGATTTCTAGTAGATGACGCTATTCATGACATTTTTTAAATGACATCTATTAGCTGTGTTCTTTTTTGGGAAAAACTACCACGGTTATCATACATTTTATACGGGCTTATTTAAGCCATGTTATTATAGAGATCTAATTTAAAAGGCAATTATTTAGTACAATATTCCAGATAATAGATGGCACAAATCAAAACTTTTGTTTTTTTATTGCAGTATATGAAATTAACAGAAATTTGGTTTGAATTTTACCTGATTTTGGTAATTTGTTTCTATTGCTTTTTGTTTTATTTGGTTAAAAAATAATACTTCTACTACTAGCCGTGTCGCAAAATATTATTTGTTTTAATTTCACTATTTGCCAAAAAAAGAATTTTGTGTTTTTTCTAACCTCAAAAGACATGACATTGGCTGCGTGTTACATCAAATAATTTCAAGCATACCAATATTCAACGATTAGACGATTCAAAGATAGCAATTTTGATGTGGGCGATAAAAATCACAGAAAACCGCCAAAAATTTTGAATTATGGATTATGTTATGTTAGGACTTTTTTTTCCTAACAGAAATGTTAAAACAGAACTTTCTGTCTAACATATGAGGTCTACACAGGAAATTTGCCAAACAGAACAGTTTCTCTAATAAACAAAAAGTCGTGTGTAGACAATATGTTAGTGCCAAAGGGTGTACTCCACATTTTTATAAATTTCGGCAAAAGAGACTTTGAAGTTTCAAGTTAAGTATATTTAATGATATGTTTTATAACACAACGATTGATATCACGCTGGATCTGATCAGAAATTTCCGTTGCGACTTTTTCTAAGCTTTGTGTCTTAAAATTGTATAAATTTCAAACTTACGCCATAACTTCTTTAAAAGTTTCAATTATTTCACGTAATTTTAAACATCTTTCATTTAAATTCAAACTTTTAAATTTATCATTTTCATGAGAATCCTGCAGTATATCACAAACACACCCAATTAGAGCCCGTGACATAATTAAAACTCCATAAAATGTCTGAAAATATGGAAAAATATATCATATTAAAAAATGTATCTCAGTTAAATTTCAAGTTCCTTTTTCTTGATTTTAATAGAAGAGATTCCAATCAATTTTATTTAGTGATAGCATTTCTTTATAATTAAATGATTATTTAAATCAAGGTTGGTCAACCTTTTTGTTTCCCTGGGCCACATTGGAAGAAGATATGGTGTTTTGGGCCACAAGTATATAGCTAACGACCGAAAAAAACGTAAAATATACAGTTGTCATGTTTAACTAATTTAAAATTTCTTAGTTTATGAATTTTTTCATTATAAAAACAGAACATGAAATTCATTTAATGCTTCAGTAACTTTAAATATTTTCGGGCCGCATTGATACTTGTCTTGGGCCACATGCGGCCCGCGGGCCGCGGGTTGGACAGCTTTGATTTAAACAGTGAAATGTTTAGATTATTCGTTATCTTACCGTATCAAAAGCGAAGTTAAGAAAACACAATCCGAAAAAGGTAAAAACTTCACCAATGTACATTATTTCAAAATATGGTGATTCCCGAAAATCACCAATTTCGGTAATTGGTATTGGGAGAAATCGTTCTAAAACTTTTGTTCCATTAATATATAAATAAGTTGGTGTCAACGATCCTTGAAAGGATACGAATATAGCACTTGAAAATAAGATTACTGATGCGAATAAAGATACTCGACGATATATTTTGAAAGCATGCAGAATTCTTGATTTTTTACCGAAACGTTGAAAATTTTCTTTGATTTCCTTGAAAATTTGTTGAGTTTCATTTTGATTTCTAATAAATACAAATGTTTTAAACAAAATCATTAAATATCCTGCGGAGAATGTAATATGATCAATGTACGAGCTTATATCATCTGATCCGCGGCGTAAAACTGCTTCAGCTATAAACAAACCAAAAAAACACAATGCAAGAGATGTTACCTATAGAAAAAAAAGTTTTAATTTTAAAATTGATCATTTCTAACTAATTTTAATTTACAATTAAAACTTGAATATGTCGAAGAAATACCAAACATTTCGGCAAAGATTCATATTTCCAAACTCCAAATATTTTATAAATTATAATTGAGAATGAAAATAGTTCTCCAGGAATTAGATCAGATGATGACATTCTATTTGATTGCGGATCTTAAAATTTCTTCCACTCTTTTAAAGTTTTGCGATATAGTAGCACGAATTCCTTAACTGAATGATCTCCTGCACGGGACTGAAGAATCATGATTCTTACTAAATTCTACAGTCTTCAAGTTTTAAAAGTCAATATTTTTCTATTTATTTGTAATTATCTTATTATTTTTTTAATCTAAATTCGATTCCTTTTAAAATGTAAAAATGAACATAATTTATAGTGCAAAATCACTATTGGAAATTCTATACATGTGAATCAATATCCTTAAAAATTTTCAAAAACATAATCCAAACCTACAGAATTACATTTTGCATATACATATTATATTTATGCCATGGCATACATTTTGATCTCCCTCTATGACCTGTTAATAATACATATGAAGTTATAAAGATCCTTGGCCTTTCTTTATCCTGGTTATTTTTACCAGGGTTTGGTTCTTTCTGCTGCCGCTTATTTCGTTACATTTTCTCGGGTTATATGAAATCGGACGATAGTCCGATTTCACATAAGAGTCCTGATCCTGTAAGGGGTATTTTTACAGCTTCCTTGGTCAGTTTATCGACTTCTTCATTATCGTCATTACCATTCATTAGTTTCATCATAAAAGCAGATTCTTTAGCTTTCAAAGTTGTGTTGTGCAAATTGGCAATTGTTGTTTGCTTTAGGCCATTTGGTTATCTTAACTGAAGAATTCGGAGACTTTATTTTATATACATTTCATTTCATCAAATTTAGATTAACATAATATCCTAGACAGATCTCCGATTTTAATACTCATTATTGCCAAATTGGTCATTAAAACTCGATAATGGCCTTTATTTACGTAATAATAATCAATTTTAAGCATCATTATTGTTTTAATTATTAAATGAAATTGTGAAGAGGTCCCAAATCTTTGCTTCACACTGTTTACAGGGCCATCTACATTTAAACATTTTAAAAATTGTTTGTGATTTTGACATATTTCCTTCTTTCATATAAATTTAAAACGAGAGAAAATTATTCTTATTCCAAAAATTTCTTTAAATCTTGTTAAAAACAATAAAAAAATATTAAATTCATTGAATAATAATTAATAAACATTGTGTAATAAAAATTAAAAAACTCATGAAAATTTGGAAATGACGAGAATAATGATCATTGTGAAAAAAAGAAGATGTGTCAGAAGTATCATTAAAAAATAATCATTGTATTTAAAATCGGAGATCTGTCTACAGCATTACACTCGTACATTGCTCAATTGAAATACCTACAATTTACCATATGGTATAGAAGTTAAAATTCTTTCCAAGTATAGGTTTAAACCTTCACAAAACCTGAGAAAGTAGATTTTATTTATTTATTTTTTTTTTTTAAAGAATTAGGATAATTAATAGTTTAGAAATAATTATAGAAAACATATTAATTATTATTTTTGAGTTTTTGTAGAGTAAAACAAATTATTCCACCCAATTTTGAAGGTTTTGTTAACGCATGTACACTTGAACAATTGCTATCGAAAGATCATGACATTGTTTGTTATTGGGTTTCTAAAATTTCATAATTTTAGAAAACAATAACACGCAGTTGTAATTAAGTCCATCGATTGCAGATTCCTGAATTTTCCCATGTAATACAGGGAGGAGCGTATGATGTATCGAAAATAATTTTTTTGGATTTCCCAGTAGTCATATTCTAGCATTTTCGTGAGTTTGTTTGAGTTCTGTTGAGTTCTTAGTAAAATAAATTGAAATTAAAGTCTATAATTCGCGGTTTTTAAATTGCCTGAATATTTTATACAAAAATATATTGACTTATAGTGTTTTTCAAATACATGAAGAGAATAATCTTCTAAAAAGGTAATCAATAGCTTATATATTGTAAGTTGTTTTAAAGCTTCTTAGTTCTGACCTCCCTAATTTTTATGAATAGTAATTTGGTGACGAGTCTAAAAAGCTTAACACTAGTTGCTGTGTATTTATTCCAGCTACTGTTCACTGTTTTAGACCAGTTACCAGCGGTTATTTGCTAAAAATAAGGTACATCGGAATTAGAACACTATTAAATATATTATATTGCAATATTGTTTAGGATATTCTAGTGCATGGAAGTCGAACAATTTGGTGAATCCGATGTAACATATGTATGAATTGTTGAATGAAGTCGACTATTTGCTAATTAGTCGATATAAGATGAATTGATGAGTTTTGTTTTTTACAATAGAGTTTTTTTCCAAAGAATATTTTTGTTTATTCGATTTCTGGTGAGTTTGAAGTTTGGTAGGATACATAGGGGAAAGCTATCTTATCTAACTGGGCGACGAACGAAGTCCAAACTACTTTGCTCAATGGTCAATGATCATATTCAAAATTATAAAAATCAAGGTAATCCTGAGATTAACAAACAAAATCAAAATATTATAAAAATCTGTATCGTATGGGGAAAAATGGTGGAGCTTTTTGTTTACTCAGCATTTGATTTCCTACTTATATAAAATGTAGCAACAAGAGGCAGCGAATTATATGGCATCCAAAATTATTTTTACCCAATGTTCAAACCATTTCAAATTATTTTTAGAAATTTTTTTCTATATCCATAAAACTGGATTTCTGTTTATTTATTTGTTTGTTAATCGTCAAGGGACAAGTAGAATCCGAGAATACGCCGAGTAACGTCAAGAAATTCAGCTAGTAAATAATATTTTTTGGTAGGCTTTGATTGGAATGTGTAGAATAAATATCTTGGTAATGTAGGAAAACGTATTTTTTATTTGTAGTATGTGAAAGGCATCCAAATATCATTCAGCGCAATTTCATCTGCATCTTTTTAATTATTTCTGTAGTATATTGATTGAATATTTTGCACGCATTTTGTCGAATTTTCAGCTTTTCTATGGTTTTTATTGATTGGCGAAAAATCGAGTTTGGTTTTGATTTCAAATTCTTACAGCATATTTGCAAAAATACTTCTTTAAAAACGAAACATCAACGTTTCATTGTAAAGAACTTATAACTTACAACTAAACTTTAAATTTGAATAAATTCTTACTGGAAAATTACTTTTTATACTATTAAGCTATTTAGGAGGATTTTTGGATAGGATAAAATTAATCAAACTTCTTCAAAATGCGACAACAATAAATTTAATAATTTGAAAATGTGAAAAATGCAATTTTAATTGATTAATCCATTTTAAGTAAAAGCCATAGGAAATTCCATAGGAAATTCCATTTAACATCCATTTTATTATATGTGAAAGAAGAATCATCTCTGGAAGAATTCCTTAACAAAATTGACTATAACTCCAAATTTGAGAAGGCCTTCTACAAATTCCATAATAATGCCATCGATTTTAGACTCACAAACGTTTCCTGTAAAATATAAAAAATCTTTTTTAAATATGAACGAAATACTTTGAAAGGTGTCAACTTACCCAAGATAGTAAGAAAAGACACATTATAAGTGCAATAAAGCCGAAAGCGAGCTATGTTAAACTTACTTCGGAAAACTATGATAGGAAATTAAAAAAATCATGTTATGAAAGCTCTGAGTAGAATCATTATGCCCCGAGGTAGGTACTACCAGAGGGTATATTAGTTTTGTCTCTACATTTGTAACGCATATAAATAATCATCGGATAAGGGTTTCAGGTCAATCAGAAGTTATATCGATTTATGCATGTCCGTCCTATTTGACTAAAAATTTCACTAGAATTCTCAGGAAGATCAAATCTAAATTAAATCTCAAAATGGCTAGAAAATAATTTACTTTTTATGTGAACTCTTTTAACAGAAATTAAATCATTTCATTTTTTTTTCTTCTTGCTAAAATAACAAAAAAATCCTAGAATTTCGATGGAATTTTCATTTGGTAAGAAATTTAATCGAAATTGGAAGAAATCTCTCTTTTTTGTTAATAATTTGGTTCAATTTATGAAACTTCAGCTGATTTATGTACTATAGATATGCTAAATAAAATCACTTCTAAATAACTCAATATAAAATGAATTTTAGAAAGTCATCTATTTACAATATTAATAAAAGTAATATTTTAAAATTAAAAGGAAAATGTTTGATTCTCGCGGAATTTGTACTCTACACCTTTTCTAATTGTAATTCAGAAATTTTCAACTGGAATTCAGAAAACAGTGAACAATTTTATGGACGCTATGCAAATCAGTAAATCATAAAAAAGAGAGAATATTTTAGTAAATAATTTTTTTACCAATTTATCTTCTATTTTTAATAATTTAGCAACTGATTAGCAACTAGGACATGGTTTGAATAATTGTTTAATTAAGAAAACAGAATTATTCCAGAATAGTTGTTTCGTTTAAGAGAAACAAATCAGAATAAATTTAGGAAGAGAAATCCTATAATGGAAAAGTGTGGAAAGCTAACAAAAAAACGGAATAAGTACAAAAAAAACACACTCCAAAAGAGTAGGGGCAGTTTTCAAAATCTATGTAATGCATATATTTTTAAGAGGATATTTCCTCTTTTGTTTTTATTACGCTTTTTCTCTTTCTTTCATATAATAATTTACTTTTCTTTGAAAGCAATAATTTTTGCTTAAAAATTTTGACTTCTGGCTATTGTAATAGGAACCGAATTAATTGGTAAAGACCATCAATTATTCAATTATTTACTAACCTCGAAAATCAATTAATCAACCATGCCCTACTAGCAACTGACTAGCATGTCATTCATTGCTAAAAATTGCTAAGGTTATTGTTTGTTGTACAGTGTTGCACGGTGCGAACGCAATTACTTCCATTTATGGTGTGATCTATAATATCTTTCAAGTACACAAGTCTGCAGTGTTGGGGACTCGAATATTGGATTTAGTTTCGGCCTTGACTATTGACTAAATACTCTCAATGGGACTTAATATTGGAGATGCTGTCATCATATTAATAACTGCTTCCAACCTGAAATGGCAAGGCGCGTAATCTGACACAAGTATCAAATCTGCCAGGTGATTTCTGAATTACTATTTATGCTTTCTGAATTACAGTTAGCAAAGGTGTAGTTTTCTTGAAGTCCGTTCGAGATGTATTGTTGGTTAGGTTTTTAACAAAGAAAAAGAATTTTTGTTGTGATAAAATAATTCTTACCAAATTTAGGAATTGATTTTTGATCTTCTAATTTTTTTTAGAACGAACATTTAGTAGAAAATTGTAAAATGTGAAAGAAATTTTTACAATCTGAAAAATTAAAGAAAATGTATTAAAAGTCCATATTCAAATGTAGTTATCCCGATTATCAGAGAATTCTTAAAATTCAAGAACCTGTGTATAAGTTCCGAGAGAAAGTTGTATAATATTTCCTGCAGTTATGTAATGATCTTTAACAGTCCGTCCTAATGAGATTAGAATTATTTGTCGATATGTTTTCGATTGATTATACCAATCGCTATTATACAGATTTTGGCGAAATTCCTGAACCTAAAATCAAAAAAGGATAAGAATCTATTTAATTAATCTGTAATTGATTTACTTGTACAACAATTTGTTCTCCAAAATAATGATAAACTAATAATTGTAGAAGTACTGTACAACTGGCGGCACTCATAGATACAAATTTAACGGAATCATCGGTAACCTGAAAATAAAGAAAAGAAGTGAGGACTATGTTGGAGGAACATTTTTCAAAACTTACATTTGATAATTGATATAAGCCCATCACCAAACCTGAAGAACTATGAATTATATTACATAAGACTCCTGTTGAAAAAATCTTCTCGATTACTGATAGTCGACTTTGTATAGAAACTTTGTATTAGTAATATGTATTATGATAAAGAAAACGGTCAAACTTACGCCATGACTTCTTTAAAAGTTTCAATTATTTCACGTAATTTTAAACATCTTTCATTTAAATTCATATTTTGAAATTTATCATTTTCATAAGAATCCTGCATTAAATCGCTAATGCATCCAATTAAAGCCCGTGACATAATTAAAAGACCATAAAATGTCTGAAATATTGAAAGTTGAGAAAAATAAATTACTAATTATTTAAGTATCTTTTGCCTAAATTGTATTTTAGTTTGTTTTTTTCTGTCTAGAGGTTTTATCTAACCTATTAAGATACTATATGTAATCGTTTGTAGTCTATCGCCACTTTTTCGGTATGCACGGTAACTAAACAATGACTTATCCAATTTTATAAAATTTTTTACAAAACAAGGTTTATAATAAGGACATGACTTGATTAGATTTAATAGGATGTGGTCCCTTTTTTGACATAATCTTATTTCTAATAATAACGTCTACGAAGATTCGAGTGGTTTGCAAAACCAATAATTACAAACTATAATGACTTTAAGTCTTAAAATATTTTCTTACAAATGAAAGATTCAATTTAGCCACACGGCATACACGGTTTTACAATAAAGTTCTGAGATTTCTTTAAGATCTTTACAACTAGAGTCATCATCCATTCATTTTAAACCTTAAATAATTCTAAACACAAACTCAAAATTTTAGCATTATTGGTTGAGATTTGTCAATTTTATAACTTTTTGTTTACCAGTCAAGAAATTTCTTTGTTGAAATAGAATTATGGAAATTTTCACATAAACTTGGCACAACTAGACACAGAAACATATAATCCAGAAAAACATTAAAGTTCCATCGAAAATCAAAACAATGTTCATAGCTTTCCTTGGTTATCATACACAAATAGTTGAACTGGTGATTTTTATTTTCAAGTTTAACAACGTTTGATGGCAAGATTTCCTCGGGTTTGATGAGAATATCATGAATTAAACAGCTGGTGTTTACTATTGTTCGTCAATTTTTGGCACGAAATCGAGTCCTGTATCATTCATTCCCAGTATTCCCCTGATTTAGCACTATGAGACTCTTCAAAAGGCTTCTAGGCGTGCTTTGGAGGTCATACCATAAAATGTGTTGATCACGCATTTCAAGAAATATTAAATCTCTGTAAAATGTGTATTTAATCAGAAGGAGATTACTTTGAATAAAGATAAAGATAGAATTTTACTGTTCTCTTTATAAAATTATGACAAAAATATAAATTTTTTTGTTATCAACCTACCGAATCAAAAGCGATATGAAGAGATGCTGTCGCGTAAAAAGCAAGAACTTCGCCAATGTACATTATTTCAAAATATGGTGATTCTCGAAAATCACCAATTTTGGTAAGTGGAATTGCGAGATCTCGTACTAACACTTCGGTTCCATTAATATATGAATAAGTTGATGTAAAAGATCCTTGACAACATATGAATGTAATACTGGAATACAAAACTATTGCTCCAAATAAATACATTCGACGATATATTTTGAAAGCATGCTGAATTCTTGATTGATTACCAAAACGTATAAAATTTTCATCGATTTCGTTGAAAATTTGTTGAATTTTAGTTTGATTTGAAATAAACACAAATGTTTTCACAACTACAATTAAAAATGCTGCAAATATTGTTATATGATCAATGTAAAAGCTTATATCTTCAGAATCACGTCGTAAAAATGCTTCAATTAAGAACAAAATCAGAAAACAAATTTGAATACATGTCATCTATAAAAGTTCATTATTTTTAAATTGAAAATGCAGAATTTATAAATTTACAATGAAAACTTCAATATGTCGAAGAAATACCAAAGATTTCGGTAAAGATTCATATTTCCAAATTCCAAGTAATTTATAAATCGAAATTGAGAAAGAAAGTGCTTCTCCAGGAATTAAATCAGGTGATGATGACATTCTGCTTGATTTTGGATCTCAGGATTTTATTACACTTTAAACTTTAGGAAATATAGATACAACTTTGTTGAGTTCTTAGAATGGACTGAAGAATCAGGGTCAAACTTAAACTTCACCCTACTGTCTACATTTTGGGAAGTAATGGTTTTTCGGCTAATTTATAATTATAGTAGTATTTCTTTAATACTTTAATTACATAGTGAAATTACTCAAAATTCAATTCTTTTAAAAGCATATATCTAAATAATTTATAGTGCAAAATCACTATCCTAATTTCTATACCTAGGAACAAGTTCCTTTTACTTAACTCAATTCAAGTAAAACTTTGGCTTTTTGAAAAGAAAGTACCTGGAAAAATTTGATAATAACGAATCTAAATTTAAAATTTATGAATGTATTGTGTATAAGAAAGTTGGCCGGTTTACGCTGACGAATGTTATATATATAACTCTTTAAAATCTGTTACACAACATCTCACAAATAGAAATAGAAATAGAAATAAACTTAAATTTAAATTTTGGTTACATTTACCTGCAAATACAGTATCTTCCCTTTACTTTTCAATACGAAGTTTCATAGTTCAGATGAGAATCCGAAACCAGCAAGATGTCCAGCCTCGAGTAACAATTTTAGACTTTTCTCAAATGAAACTTTACTTCCGTAGCCAATCGAAGTTTTAATCTGGTTTAGCTGATCTTGGACAAATTTTAATGGCTGGTATTACTATTTTTAGATAAAAGAGCCAAATTTTATTCTTCGATTAACCGAAATTTCAGTCGAAACCAATCATATAGTTTTGAATGATTGAAATCAATACGGCTAGAAACGAGCCCAACCTACAGGCGGATAGATATTTGATAAGAATTTTGTTAGCCTATCTTTAAACCTTAATATTGTATTTAAATATTTGTTAGCGAAGTAGTAACTTATGTACCATATGGTATAGAAGCTAATAACATTTCAGGTGACTTTCAACTTTCCTAAAACTTGTGATAGACTTTTCGTTTAGTTTTTAAAGAAACAGGATAATTGATATCCTATAATTACAGAACTGATATTAATTACATTTAAGTTTCTGTGAGAAAACAAAGTATTCCACCTGATTGTGAAAGTTTAGATAACATATGACATAAGACTTGACCAATGCCGATCCAAAGATTATATTATTGGTTTCTATAATTATAATTTTATAAAATAATAACACGCAGCGGCAATTAAGTATATCGAGATTCCTAAATTTTACCACGTAACATAGGGAGGAGCCTACAATCCGTTGAAAATAATTTTTCGATTTTTAGGCAGTCATATTTTAGCTTTTCGTGAGTTTGTTTGAGATCTGATGAGTTCTTATTAAAATCAAGTAAAGTAGAAATGTAAATTTCGCGAATTTAAATAAATTGTGTACATTTACAGAATAGTGTTAGATAAAATTCTAGAAAACTGTATCTCTTCTTGTTTTTGAGATGTTTCTTGTGCTACATGAGAAATAATCTTCTAAAAAGGTAATACGCAATATTGTTAAGGATATTATAGTGACTTCGAAATCTCGAAGGCTGAGATTTTTATTTAAATAAGACTTCTTATTTTATGAAAGAAAATAGTTTTACCTACGAATTCGGTCCTATTGTTTCTAGAGCACGAAATTGCGTTCCACATTTGTAACACGGTACAACGAACATTTGTCCTTTACTGTCTTTTTAGAGCCTTATTAATTGCGTCACCGAAAACCCGATCCAAATCGTCTCAGAAGTTTCGAGTTTTCAATATAAATTTTATATGTAAATTCGTTTCATAAATGCGAATAAAGATATGCGACTATATACAATTTTGATGGTATGCCAAATTCTTGATTGGTTACCAAAACTTTAAAGATTTTCTTTGATTTCGTTGAAAATTTGTTGAATTTCATTTTGATTTGAAATAAACACAAATGTTTTAAACAACATCATTAAATATCCTTTTTCAACTAAAGAATTCGAGACTATATTTCGATGCTGTATCGAAAGTAAAATTTGATTTTGACTGCATCAGTCCAGGCTTCTTTTTAAAACAAAATAAAATAAAAATCTATATTTCGGGAATTAAAATAAATCATAAATGCTGATATGACTTTGAAACAGAATAAATCAGAAGGTCTATAGCTCTAAACTGAAGGATTTCGAATTCCTGTCTATAAATTAGAGGCTTATTTTCAGGGTCAACATTATAGAAACTTATTCAATAATAAATCAACAGCCCAGCATGATATTCAAACCGTCTTTAAGACTATTTAAATTCATAAAGATACATGTCTAACTTTTTTCCGGATTTGATCAAATTAAACGAACTTTACAAAGTGCAAAACAACAAATTTAATAATTTTATAAAGTGACAACGAATACAATTTTTATTTGATGTATAATTTTTTGTTAGGTCCTTGACTAAAAATTTTAAAAAGCTTCATTCAAAGTACTTGAAAAAAGAAGAATTAGGAATAATATATAAACTTCAATTTGCAATTTCAGACCTCCATACGATTCCTATAAAAAATAATTAATTTTTAAATTTGAACTAGTTTAAAAGGTATTATAACTTACTCAAAATAATTCCAAAGACCGATCACAAGTGCAACTAAATTGTAAGTGCGTTGAGATAGAAGTATCAATAAACAAATATCCATTTTTTGAAAGATAGCTTGATTAAGTTTAGATTTTAATTTATAAGTTTATTTAGCTTTGAAAATTAAATTTAAAATTAAATTTACCACAATTTTCAGTTAACGAAAGTTTAACAGAAAATTGTAAAATGTGTAAGTAGCTTTTACTATCTGAAAAATGAAAGAGAATTCATTAAAATTTCGTCTGATCAGCCTCGATTCTTGAAATCATAAAACCTCTGTAAAATTTCCCAGAGAAAGTTCTATAATATTTCCTGCAGTTATATAATGATCTTTAACAGTTCGTCCTAATGAGATTAAAATTATTTGTTGATATGTTTTCGATTGTGTATACCAATTGCTGTTATATAGTTCTTGTCGGAATTTTGCGACCTAAAATGAAAATTCATAAGACTTAATTTAATCCATCGTATTCAATTTACTTCAACAACAATTTGTTCTCCCAAATAATTATAAGCCAGTAGTTGTGCAAGTCCTATACAAATTGAACCCAACATAAACATAAATTTCATAATATCATTTGTTATCTGAAAATAGAATATGTTCAATATATTGCGGGAATAACTTTAAT
This sequence comes from Xylophagus ater, assembly GCA_963422695.1. Lineage (NCBI taxonomy): Eukaryota > Metazoa > Arthropoda > Insecta > Diptera > Xylophagidae > Xylophagus > Xylophagus ater. The sequence continues at coordinate 41,292,935 of OY730484.1, forward strand.
GTCGTCACAACTTACAATTGAGAGTTGATATAAGCCCATTACCAAAGCTGAAGAACTATGAATTATATTGCATAAGATCCCTGCTGAAAAAATCCTCTCGATTATTGATATTCGCCTTTATTTAGAGAAAAATGAAAATATAGATTAAAAATATTATTCTCAAACTTTTTTTAAGTCAATATATGACTGTTGAAGCTTTCCGAATGTCAGATGTTGATGAAAATATAGGCCAGAAAGGAGTTTAGAAGTTAAAAGGAGACGGAGAAGCCTTACGAGGCTTACATCAAGCATTAAAAATAAAATTAAAAACTAGAACCCACGACTAGAAAACAACTTAATGACTGTTATGGGATAGTGGATTGCTGCAACGAAAAGCATCCATTGAAAGGATCACACGGTATATTTCCAATGTTTGGACTGATGGGCCAAAAAACTCTCATGAGTTCTATTTTGTGGGAAATTACTGGTCCTAGTTGAAAGAAAACGTATACAAGGAGTACTCGTTCTCATGGACAATTATGGTGAATAAACGCTTTCATACAACGAATACATTTCTTTATGTTCACTATTCGTACTACCTTCAACAAAATCTATAATGTTCTTAATAGTTTTGGTTTGAACTATGAAAGTGTGATAGTATCTATATATTGTACATACAATATATGTCTAACTTACGTCATAGTTTCTTTAAAATTTTTAATTATTTCACGTAATTTGAAACATTTTTCGTTTAAATCCATATTTTTGAATTTCTCATTTTCATAAGAATCCTGCGTTAAATCGCTAACACATTCAATTAGAGCCCGGGACATAATTAAAACACCATAAAATGTCTGAAAATATAAAAAAAGTCACAAATGTAAAATGCAAACTAGAAATATGTCTCGGCGAAATTGTGCCTTTCCTTTACTGTTTCTGTTTAAAATCAATAAAGTGCATTTAAGTTGCTTCAAAAATTAGAAATATTTTAGTCCTAGTAGATTTTATTTCTAAAAGAAGGACTCAATTTCGTCAAGACATATTTTGGAACCTTTCATTCAACATACGGTATCGAAAGCGACATTAAGAAATGACGTGGCGAAAAAAGTAAAAACTTGACCAATGTACATAATATCAAACAATGGTGATTCTCTGAAATCACCAACTTCAGTAATTGCTACAGGCAGAAATCGTTCTAGTACTTCTGTTCCATTAATATATGAATAAGTTGGTGTCATGGATCCTCGACAAGATACGAATATAGCACATGAATACATAATTCCCGCGTTCACTAAATATGCTCGACGATATATTTTCAAACTATGCGAAATTCTTTGTTGATTACCAAAACGTTGAAAATTTTCTTTTAATTCCTTAAATATTTCTTTAATTTTTGTTTGATTTTCAATAAAAACAAACGTTTTAACCAAAACAACTAAATATCCTCCGGCAAATGTGATATGGTCAATAAACAAGCTTATATCTTCCGAATGGCGGCGTAAAAACGCTTCAACCGCAAAGAAACCAACGAAACATGTTACAAGAGATGTAGTCTAAAAAAGAATGCACTTTTAATTAAAAATTTATAATTTTTAAATAATTTGAATTTTACAATAATAATTTGGATGTTTCGAAGAAATTCCAAATATTTCGGCAAAGATTCATATTTCCAAACTCCGAATATTTTATAAGTTGAAATTGATAATGAAAATAGTTCTTCTGGAATTGGATCAGGAGATGACATTCTGCTTGATTTTGGATCTCAGAATTTATTACACTTTAAACTTTAGGAACGACTTTGTTGACTTCTTAGAATGGACTGAAGAACTGAAATTTGCTTATATGAATATGAACTCATTTTAATAGTTTTGTCGGTAAATACTACAAAGCTAATTTCTTGTGGCTAGGAAAAAGACCTTGTTCCTTTAGATACAAATTATATCCTTTTTTTTTTTTTAAAAAAAAACAGGAAAACATACTGAATCGAATTTTTATCGTTTATGTGGTTTTCACCAACTGATTTTTTTCACATAAATTTAAATGAAATACTTACTAAGTTGATTAATAAATAACTTATAGAATTGTTTGTCAAGAAATTGCGAAATGTAAAGAAAATTTTTACTATCTGAAAAAGGAGGAAAATAATACAATTTTCCCATTTCTTGAAGAAGAATTTCGATTACTCAGCGTTTATGATGGCAAAATAATTGAATTCAATAAGCTTGTCTATCAGATTCAATTACTACAAAATGAAGATGTTTTTATTTAATTGTTTAATTTGGGTTTTAAGGAATAACAACAAATAATTCAATTCGATTGGGAAGATTTAAAGAAGCAGTCATATCTTGATTCAAAACCTTCTAAAAATTCAATCAGTTCTTTGTTTGAAATGAAAGTCTATAGGAGCCTACATACGTTCAATGTTATTTGTCAATGTTACCTGAATGACTCATGTTTCAAGTAACATTGACCGTTTGGATGCTCTTCAATGCTCTTGTATGGAGGCAACTTCTATCAATATTACTTGACGAACATTTTCATCAACAATACTTGTTAAGTAACATTGAACGTTTATGAATCCTTTATGCCTTTTGTACCAATGAAGAATCAAAATCTTGGGAGTTTTCGAAGTTGCGTATGTAAAATTTTATTTCTAAATTGGAATAAGTGTGAAAATGAGTCTTTTTCGATATCGAAATCTAATATGAATCAATTATATATGAATGCTTTACATATCTTCGAATTTGTACCCAAAACCATAAATGTTGATTTGACTTTGAAACAGTATTAACCGTAAGATATATAGTTTTAAACTGAAGGACTTCGAATTCTCGTCTAGAAATTAGAGACCTATCTTCACAGTCAACATTGTCAACATTGCCCATGGTATTCAAACCGTCTTTAAGATTATTTAAATTCATAAAAATACATGTCTAACTTTTTTTCGGATATTGGGAAATTAAACGAACTTTACAAAGTGCAAAACAACAAATTTAATAATTTTATAAAGTGACAACGAATACAATTTTTATTATATGTAATTTTTGTTAGGTCTTTGACTAAAAATTTTAAAAAGCTTCATTCAAAGTACTTGAAAAAAGAAGAATTAGAAATAGTATATAAACTCCAATTTGCAATTTCAGATTTCCATACGATTCCTATAAAAAATAAGTAATTTTCAAATTTTGAATAGTCTAAAAGGAAATTTAACTTACCCAAAATAAAACCCCGATTATAGGTGCAACTAAATTGTAAGTGCGTTGAGATAAAAGCATTGATAAAGAAATATCCAGTTGTTTTGAAAGATCTGAGTAAAGAAAGCTTGACTAAATTAAAATTTTAACTTACAAATTCTAAAAACGATAAATATTAATGTAAAAAATAATAGAAATCAATAATTTTGTAGCGTAAATGTAGTTACATCGGAAGTTCCTTAAGTAAATCTTTTGTAAGTTGAATTTTTCTATTCCAATAACGTTTTCCATTAATATATCACATGCTGTAACGCGAATTTTCTTAACTCATGCAATTTTGTTAATAGTGGAAGATTCGGACATGGGCAAGTGGGATTGTTTTTTTTATCAAAGCAAACTAAATATGTACAGAGCACCATTAAGAAATATTTTGGAGATAAAGAATGCTAGAAATTTTTAACATCTTGTAACAGACTTTTCTAAATTTTCGAAAAGAAACTCCTAGAAAAACGATGTTGTTATTGGGTACATACCTGAAGACCTGCCGTATCGCTTAGTATGTTACTAAATCGCTGGTATCTATATTAAATAAATATTCAATTCAACATTTTCATTAAGTTACGATTCAAACATCTTCACGATAACAGATGGGGTATTAAAAATTTGAAAATGTCTTAAAAACTAGAAAAATTTGCACTTTTCCAGAAAATGTTTAAAATGTATAATTCTTTTAATTTGAAAAGTTTAGCACTTTTTGGATATCCTATTTCTTTGGTTCAACTCTTTTCAATTGAGAGCAGAAAAGAAAAAAATTAAATGGATCGTTGAAAGTCACAAAACCTATGATTTTTAAAACGAAATCTCAAAAAAATTAAGAAAAAGCAAATATGATCTCTGCTCTATTTTCGTCGTAGGTGCGATTTGAACAATGAAATACGTTTTCTAAGAAGCTAATAGTTATACAAGAGCTTTTTCAGCTTGCACTTGCTGAGGAAAAAGTAAAAACTTGTGCATTCGAATTTAGCTAACGTAACATTCTAGAAGTTGGTTCATTCTTTCCGTAGTCAATTGATTTTAAACAGCTCCATGGATCTCAAGGAGCAAAGGTTTGAATAAAGGTGCATTTTGTCTAAAATAGAGGAAGCATCAATGGCACCATTAAAAATTGGATAAATAAGGAACAAGTCGAACAAGACACCTAAGTTGGGTGATGTTTTGTACCAAACTCTGATTTTAATTTTTGCAAAGCGATCGTCAGAGATTTGCTAGTACGATTTATTATGATTTGTATGCGTTGTACAGTGGATACAAGATCCCCCATTGTATTAAATAGTAGATTTTCGTTCAACTAATAATACGTCAGTATCAAATAGTTAACAAATGACACGGCTGTGCAATTCGTACCAAGACTTTTGAATTCTATAATTTATGTGATTGCAAATTAAATTTAAATTCTTACCGCAACAAACAATTAAGTTTGATGTTCTATATTTTTTTTATTACGAAAGTTTATTAGAAAATTGTAAAAGGTGTAAGTAATTTTTACTATCTGAAAAATAAATTAAAGAAAATTCATTAAAATTTCCTCGATTCTTGAAATCATTAAACCTGAGTAAAATTTCCCAGAGAAAGTGCTATAATATTTCCTGCAGTTATGTAATGATCTTTAACAGTTCGTCCTAATGAGATTAGAATTATTTGTTGATATGTTTTCGATTGTGTATACCAATTGCTGTTATATAGTTCTTGTCGGAATTTTGCGACCTAAAATGAAAAGTCATAAGATTTAATTGTATCAATCATATTCAATTTACTTCAACAACAATTTGTTCTCCAAAATAATTATAAGCCAGAAGTTGTGCAAGTCCTATACAAATTGAACCCAACATAAACATAAATTTCATAATATCGTTTGTTATCTGAAAATAGAATATCTTCAATATATTGCGGGAATAACTTTAATGTCACAACTTTACAATTGAGAGTTGATATAAGCCCATTACCAAAGCTGAAGAACTATGAATTATATTGCATAAGATCCCTGCTGAAAAAATCCTTTCGATTATTGATATTCGCCTTAATTTAGAGGGAAAAGAAATATGTATTAAAAATATTATTTTGAAACGTTCAATCTGTGACTGTCGACGCATTCTGAATGTCAAATGTCTAGCTATGATTTCCCTACGAAAAAATTCAATAAGTTGAAACAATTTCAATGCAGAAAGTCACCGAATTAAAAAATACAGTTGATGATGTAGTTAAGTCTCTCCATATTCGAAATAAAGAAAAAGTGTACAAAGATTATTCGTAAGCAGGCTCGGCAAATAACGTGGTATGGTGGGTAGATATACCCACGCGAGAAATTCGATAGCAACTCGGAATTTGGAGGCATCAGCTCAAACTTCTAAAACGTGTGGATTAGGGCATGGCGTGATTAATTACTTTTCGAGGTTTGTGAACAAGTGAGTAATTGAGGCCTTAAGGTAATTAATTCCTTCCTATGTAAAAAAAACTTTTTAAGCAAAAGTGACCAATTTCCAAGAGAAAAAACTTATTATATGGAAGAAGAAGAAATAAAAAGAAAATAAGAAATATTATCTTAGAAATGCATATGATTCTCTCTAGCTTTCTATCATTTTTTTCAGATTACATTATGTTTGCAAAACAGAGATAGAAATAGATTTATCTTTATTAAACAATTCTAACACTTATGTAAAAAATAAGAATCACTATTCATACAGGAACTAACACTTAAAATATTAACAGAATTTCTCTTCTACTTATTATTCGTACATGCTCCAATGCTTGAAAACGTGTTGGGAGAATACAATATTTATACAAATATTAAGTTAAAAAAAATTTCTTTGTTTCATTCTTTCTTTAGTCCAAAATTCATAAGACTATTAATGCTCCCGCTGGAATTTTTTGTTTCTGTCATTTTCAAACAAAGCATTGGGAAGATCGCGTCTAGTTGTCCCTTTTCAACTTTATTTTTCTCTTAAATGAAGGAATTAATTTTTTTGGCGTTGAATATTTAAAATTTTGATTAATTTTGTTTGCGGAACTAATTACTTGTTCAAACTATGCCTTAGTGTCGATCCTGCCGCAATCGAAAATTTTCAATTCAATACATACCAAGATTTTCAAAAAATCGTAATTTGAAGTTTTCGATCAATTAATTATGTCATTGGAAAATCGATTCGGAAATGATTACTCGCTAATTTTTAAATTGTTCGAACTGTTCAATATAGGTCAGCCCACAAATGTCGATATTATTGAAAACATTTATAAGGATGACTTGGACCAAGAAATGTTTTTGCAACTTTTAGAAAGACAAAATGAGCAGACGAAAAGCTTGAGTGAAGTTGTAGATTTTTTGCAAAAATACGAATGGACTAGAGGCCTTATTCCAGAGTTCATGAGCATTGTTTATCTTTCCTATTGGCTAGATTATAAGTAGTTCAAAATTGGACCTACAGAATGGACCATCTAAAGCGTAGCTGTGGCCAATATTTGAATGACATAATCTTCAAAAAATAAATGGTGTCGATTGTTCTTTCGGTTTTTAATTAAATTGTCACCATCACATTCAGTTTTATGTGTTTTATTTCAGAATATTTTCGTGAACCTCACGATGAATCACCCGTTATTTTTAACTTACGTCATAGTTTCTTTAAAATTTTCAATTATTTCACGTAATTTTAAACATTTTTCGTTTAAATCCATATTTTTGAATTTCTCATTTTCATAAGAATCCTGCGTTAAATCGCTAACACATTCAATTAGAGCCCGGGACATAATTAAAACACCATAAAATGTCTGAAAATATAAAAAAGTCACAAAAGTAAAATGCAAACTAGAAATATGTCTCGACGAAATTGTGCCTTTTCTTTACTGTTTCTTTTTTAAAATTAATAAAGTGCATTTAAGTTTCTTCAAAAATAAGAAATATTTTAGTCGCAGTAGATTTTATTACTTAAAGGAGGAATCGATTTCATCAAGACATATTTTGCAACTTTTCATCAAACATCATACCGTATCAAAAGCGACGTTAAGAAATGCCATCGCGAAAAAAGTGTAAACCTGACCAAGGTACATAATATCAAACAATGGTGATTCTCTAAAATCACCAATTTCAGTAATTCCTACGGGTAGATATCGTTCTAGTACTTCTGTTCCATTAATATATGAATAAGTTGGCATCATGGATCCTTGACAGGATACGAATATAGCAGTTGGGTACATAATTGCGGCGTTCATTAAATATGCTCGACGATATATTTTCAAACTATGCGAAATTCTTAGCTGATTACCAAAGCGATGAAAATTTTCTTTGAATTCTTTAAATATTTCTTGAATTTTTGTTTGATTTTTAATAAAAACAAACGTTTTAATCAAAACAAGTAAATATCCTCCGCCAAATATGATATGATCAATGTAAAAGCTTATATCATCGAAATTACGGCGTAAAAACGCTTCAACCGCAAAGAAACCGAGGAAACATGTTACAAGACATGTAGTCTACAAAGAATGCATTTTTAATTAAAATATTCAGCTTTTAAATATAGTAACTTGAATTTACAATAAAAATTTGAATGTTTCGAAGAAATTCCAAATAGTTCGGCAAAGATTCATATTTCCAAACTCCGAATATTTTATAAGTTGAAATTGATAATGAAAATAGTTCTTCTGGAATTGGATCAGAAGATGACATTCTGCTTGATTTCGGATCTCAGAATTTATTACACTTTAAACTTTAGGAAATATCGATATGACTTTGTTGACTTCTTAGAACGGACTGAAGAACCAGGGTCAAACTCAAACTTCATCCTACAATCTAAATTTTTGGAAGTAATGATTTTTCTACTTATTTGTAATTATAGTATTATTTTTTTAATTACTTTAATTACGAAGTGTAATTATTTTCAAATTCGATTCTTTTAAAAATATATATCTAAATAATTTATGGTGCAAAATCACTATCGGAATTTCTATACCCTGAAACAAATTCTTTTATTTAAGTGGTTTCATATGAATTTGTCTTAGAAAAAACATGGAAAACGTATTTTCCGTAGATCTCCAGAAATTTTTAAATAAGAAAATTTTCTTAAAAAGCTCTTTAACTTAACTTTTTATAGGTGGGTTTTTTTTAGGAAAATATAGGGACGTTTCCATACATTTTATGCCCATTTATTTAAGCAATTGTATTTATCGGTGTCTAATTTTAACAGAGTTATTTGTTATTTGTTATTTGTTATTTGTTATTTGTTTTTTTTTAAGAAAGTCGGCTAAATGCCGAGCCTCTAGGGCCAGTATTATATTTCCCTTAAAGACGGCTAACTTTTGTTCGGTAGCCAAACCAAGTTTTAATCTGAATTAACTGATTTTGAACAAATTTTCCCGACTGATATTTCAATTTTTTTGGATAGAAGATCCAAATTTTTTCTGCGACTGCCCGGAATTTCAGTCGAAACAATACTTTTGGACATATGTAATTAAATACGGCCACAATCGTACCAACCTACTGGCGGATAGATATTTGAGGAGAAATTGTGTTAGAGCTATCTTTAAATATTATTATTGGAAGAATATCTTTTGGTATAGAAGCTAAAATATTTCAGGTGGTAACTTTAAATTATCATAAAACACGAGAACTGGAATATTTCTTCATTTCTTTCGAAGAAGTAGGATAATTGATACTTTACAAGTAATTACAGAAAAAAATATTAATTACTATATTTGAGTTTCTTGGAGAAAACATAATATTCCACCTGATTGTGAAAGGTTAGATAACACATGACATAAGACTTGACCAATTGCGATCAAAAGATCATATTATTGGTTTCTAATATATTCTATAATTTTAGAAAACAATAACACGCAGTGGTAATTAAGTGGATCGATTGCAAATCCCTAAATTTTCCCACCGTAACCTAAGGAGGAGCCTACGTTGTATCGAAAATAAAATTTTTGATTTTCAGTCACAGTCACATTCTAACCTTTTCGTGAGTTTGTTCGAGGCTAAAATTAAAGGAACTTTTTCAAAGTGCAATAAGTTTAATAATATTTAGAAGTGATTTCTATGTGTGTCGAAAATTCAGAAAAAATTGGTGAAAGCTGCATGTAAGTTTAAATATCTAAAAAATAAAAAGTTTTAGAAATAAAATCTTAGATTGAAATTACGAATTACCTGTGCAAATGTTTTATGGTTTAAAGAAATGCGATTTCCAACGATTTAGATATCCATTTTTAGTGCCTTTTTTAGAGGATAATTTCTCTAAAAAGTTCTAAAACATCTGAGAAGAAATAGTAACATTCAATTCAGGAATTTTAAATGAAATGAATTTCATAAACGATAAAAATTAGTATGAAATATAAAAGTTTCTTTTTTCTTCATGAATTCTCTAGAACTTCGAATTAGAGCTGTACTAATTGAAAAACGCTACAAAATGACTAAGAAAATTAGGCATTGGAAAAGTCATCAAGATGTATTCATCATGGGAAACTAAACCCTTTTTTTAAACAATATATTGTCCATTTTGATCGATGAACTTTTGCCATTTTCCCCTGGCACAGCTATTATACTTTTAGATTTTCTGGGCGAAAAACCGAAGAATCCATTTTCAAAGGTTACTTTTGAACTTAAATTTGAAGAAGTTCTGCAGGCACCAAAATAAATGGTAGTCTGATGATGTAAGTTAGGCTAGGTTATAGTGGTGACTGTTAGTCCTCATATAGGCCACACTGAGCGATATCATATCGGTTATGGACCTACAAGAGTTTCCATGGTATTACGAGATGTTTTCGACCTGCCAACATTGGCTAGTTTTAGGCCGAAAAGCGTCCGATTTCATTGCAAATTGTAGGATCTTTCTTATATTGCATTCTGATGATTTTTGAGAAAAGATTGGCCCAGGATTTTCAGCCGTGTCTTTGTAAATACGAGATAGTGGTAAAGCAAATGGTCAATGGATTGAAACTGATCGGGTTTCGCACAGTTCCTGCAATAAAGGATTGTAGAGAGTTGGACTCTGAGTGCGTGGATCGCAATGAGATAGTGGCTGGCGGAATTTTTAGTCAAATTCTTTCAACTTTTGCTAGACTATCAAAAATGTGCAGGGCCTGGGGTAGCATTATTTAAAAGCAATTATTGCAATTCTCTTATTCTGGATACTTCTGTTTGATGGTTTTCAACGCTTGATTTCGACGTAATTTATCTGAGTAATTTATCGTGACGTTAAACACCTATTGGATTCGCTCAATACCTTTATGTTGCCGTCATCAACACAGTGACTTTTAGAACCATCCAATAATTCTTTAGCATAAACTTAAATTCTTGTGAAAAGCAAAAATATTTGAAAAATTGAATATTTGAGGAAGTATTTATATGAATATGACCTCATTTTAATAGTTTTGATAGCAAATGCTACAAAGCTAATTTTTTGCGGTTAAAAAAGTAAACCTTGTGGACTTTTTTAGTATATTTTTTTAAATCTAAATTATATCCTTTTTTCCAAAGACAGGGAAATGTATTGAATTTAATTTTTATCGTTTATGTGGTTTTTAACAACTGATTTTTTTCACATAAATGAAATACTTACTAAGTTGTTTAATAAATAACTTTTAAAATTGTTTGCCGCGAGAATTTAATAAGAAATTGTAAAATGTGAAGGAAATTTTTACTATCTGAAAAAATAAGAAAAGAAGAAAAATTTCGAATTGAAATTTTTGATATCTTAAAAACCTGTGTAAAACTTCCAAGAGAAAGTTCGATAATATTTCCAGCAATTAAATAATGATCTTTAACAGTTCGTCCTAATGAGATAAGAATAATTTGACGATATGTTTTCGATTGTGTATACCAATCGCTATTATACAGGCTTTGTCGAAACTCGGCAACCTAAAATTAGAAGTTATAAAATTTAATCGAAATAATAGGAATGGATTTACTTGTACAACAATTTGTTCTCCAAAATAATGATAATTTAATAATTGAAAAAGTGTTATGCAAGATGCACCAAACATCATTACAAATTTTATGGGATCATTTGTAATCTGAAAATAAATTAAATGTAGAAAAGAAGTAATTTTTATTGATAGACTCACGGTTGACAGCTGAAATAGGCCCATCACTAACACGGAAAAACTATAAATTATATTGCAGAGAATCGCTGTCGAGAAAATCTTTTCGATTAATGCTATCCGGCTATATTTAGAGAAATATGAAAGTATCGATGTTTTTGTTATATTAGTTATTATGGAATTATGGAGTTCACATCACTATGGTCCTAATCTGAAAGGTATTATCTCCATTTTTGCTAGATTTGAGAAACCCATTATCAGTTTTTTTTCATAATATTAAATCCAAACTAGTGAAAATGGAATAGGAGATGCTGACTTTTAGTCTAGGACCGCAGTGAAATTCGCCAACTTACGCCGTAGTTTCTTTATAATTTTCAATTATTTCACGTAATTTTAAACATCTTTTATTAGAATTCATGTTTTTTAATTTATCATTCTCATGAGATTCCTGAATTGCATCACCAACACATCCAATTAAAGCTCGGGACATAATTAAGAGACCACAAAATGCCTGCAAATAAAGAAAAGTTGAACAAATAAAATTTACATTCAAAATGTGTCTCAGCTAAATTTGATTCTTCTTTTGTTATTTCTGTTAATCTTGTTTAAATTACATTTTGTAATAGTTTGGGACTCCAGTTATACTAAAAGGAATCCCAGTAATTACAAAGTCTTGATTCAATTAAAATCGATAAAATATCATTTTCAGAATGACACACTTTTTCAATATTTTGTCAAATTTAATTTCTGTCTAAAAATTCTTTATAGTTTCTAATTTTAATATTACATACCGAGTCAAAAGCAATACTAAGAGATGCTACTACATAAAATGATAAAACTTGACCAACATATACTAATTCGAAATATGGTGAATATCGATAATCACCAATTTTATCAATTGGTACTGGCAGGAATCGTTCTAACACTTGTGTTCCATTTATAAATGAATAAGTAGGTGTTAAGGATCCTTGAAAACATAAGAATGCAACACTGGAATACATAATTCCTGATGCCAGCAAATATATTCGACGATATATTTTTAAACCATGTAAAATTCTTGATTGATTACCAAAACGTTGTAAATTTTCTTTAATTTCATTGAAAATTTCTTGAATTTCACTTTGATTTGTAATAAAAACAAATGTTTTAAACAAAATAATTATATATGCTTCGGAAAATGTTATATGGTTGATGTAAAGATTTAAACTTTCCGATTTAAAACGTAAAAATCCTTCCGTCAAAAACAAACCAACAAAAAACACGACAAAAGACATTATCTGTAAAATGAAATTATGATTTTTAATTATAAAATTTTGTAAGTTCTCAAATAATTTGAATTTACAATGAATATTTCAATGAATCGCAAAAATACTAAACATTTCGGCAAAGATTCATATTTCCAAATTCCAAATACTTTATAAATCGAAATTGAAGATGAAAATAGTTCCTTAGGAACTCGATTCGATAATGATAACATTTTGCACAATTTCACTGGATTAGAATTAGGTTCTAATTGGTCCTAGATTGTATTTTAATTAGGTTTTTAAACTATATAATAATTGTAACTGAAACACAATGACTTCTTCCAAAGAACTGAAGAATATTTCATCGAAAAAATTTTCTAGTCCAGAGTATTAAGTAATTATTTGTATTGTTTTTATTTAGAATTATGATATTATTTACTTTGTTATTTAAATTACTAAACGTAATTATTTTAAATTGGTTTCCTTTAAAAGTAAATCCAAAAAAATCTATAGTAAAAAACTTTTATTGTAACTTCTATATTAGCTAAATAAATTATATTATCTAAACCACACTAAGTCATCTACATTTGGACATTATCGCAGAATTGGTTTAAATTCATTTTTTGAACCTGTCCTATCCTAAAATTTCACCTTCAATCGATAATCACCAATGCACCATTCAAACACCTACATAAAATGTTATAGTCATAATTCAATTACTAAAATACGTATGTTCCAAAAATATACCGGTAACCGAGAATCTCTTTAGTTTATCCTTGGTCCGCGAGAAATTAAAGTTTGCAGAATTGTTGATTATACCCTGTAAGATTCTAGGAATTGGGTCAAATGTTCCATAGTTAGTGTGATGACACTCGATCATGAATAAACTAACATTTTTTATGGAGTGCGCGTTAACTTTCAATTTTATGTGTTTGAGAAGGCTCGAAGATTCAATAGCGCCAGACTATGTCCGCATTTTTGCAAAGTCTGAAGAGTAATCGGTTTTAGACAATAGCAGTACCAAGACCTCTAAGAGCAAAGCGAAGCGAATTAATCTGCGCTGAATAGCTTCAATTCTCTCAATGTGCAGTTTATGGTGCGGAGACCAAACTTGACTAGCATATTCAAGACCCTGCCTGACAAACGTAATGTATAGAGGTTTGGTAATGTATGCGTCAGAGAACTCTTTAGATCATCGTTTTATGAATTCCAACATTTTAGAAGCTTTGTTAACAATTGTGTCACAATTGTATGACAACTAAAATAGCCATCACAAATAATACTTATACCTCTAACAAACCTAACTCTCGGGTTGAGTTCTCCAATAAAGTGTAATCATATAAGGTTCTGCCACTTCTACTTTATGGTATAGAAGTTAAGAAAATGTTTAAGGAAACTTCAAACTTTTCTTTAAAACACGTGAAAGTCTATTTTGTATTTTTTTAGGTAGTAATAATATTTAATAAGGTAATCACAGTGTCGGATTCAGTTTATTCTACGCCATGAATTATCGGAATTTACACTGAAATAAAAAAAAGTTGGAAAAACAAAGTTATCATTAGTTGATATATTTTTAGGAGTTTCAACTATTTCATTTGTTGAAATGACTACTTTATAGGTTTTTAAAACTAACCAAATTAGTTAATTTTTTTATTTTAATTTAATTTGGTTTTAATAGTTTATTTAAATTACCAAATAATTCAATAAGTCAAATTTTTTTTACTGTCACAAAAGACCTTTCAAACTTAAAAAAAGAGTCCATATTGGAATGAATAAATAAGAAGCTTTAATTTAAGTTTCGAGGTGAACCTCATTTATCAAAATTATACAAATTTTATTTATTTCCTTTTTCTTTCAGCTTTTTTCAATATTTTATTAAATATTAGTCGATAAAATTTTATTCGAATACGAAATCGGGATAAATTTGAATCTCAACCTCAAAAATTAATATTAAATAATTTTTATTAAATGTCGTCTTTTAAAAATGCTTTATGTTCATTTTAGAAAAAGAAATCACAACTGCAGAATATTGTATCTTTTATTTAAAAAAATCAAATACAATAAAAAACATAGAGTAACTGAAGATCGACCTATAGCCAATTTTTCCATGCCCTCTATGCCATGGCAGAAATGGGACAGAAAAACTATCAAAACTAACAATATTTCAAGGTTTTTTCTTTATAACTTTGTTTCTTTTTTTCAAATTTTCCTCTAATTTGCAGGTAACCCTAGGGTCTGGGTTAGCATAAATCTAATCTGCAAATTTTATTCAAATCGGTGTATTAATTTTTAAAGAACATTGAAAAACTTTTTTATAACTGTTGACTCTCTACACAACCATACCCTTGAAACCTATCTACGATGATTATTTCGATGTGTTACACACTTAGTGACAAGACAATAAATCCTGTGGTGGTACCTACCATAGCGCACAGTTACTTTAATAATTTTGAAGGTCTCTTTAAATTGATCCTAGTTTAGAATATCTTGCATTTGGAATATTAGAATTTCGGTTATAAATATTTTAAGATACTTGACCAGAAGAATAATTATAATCGAATTCGAAATCAAAATCGAAATCGAAGTCAAAATCTTCATGCTTATTAATGTACCCTAAAAACTAATTAGTTCTATCTAACGCTTAAAAGCATAAACTGTCTGAATTTTGTTTCAATCTCATAGAACGGGAATGAGCACTGTGATGATAAAAAATTTCCACCTCCAGATTTTTATGGATCTGCACGTTTTGAGGTCTCCTGACTTTAAAAAATATATTGTTAGAAAACCTCCATTCGCTTATTTGTCTGTATGTTTGCCTATCTATTTATTTGCATCTATGTTCTACCTACCTGTATGTTTATCTGTCTGCTTATCTATCTGACTTTTTATATTAGTTAATATTTCTCGAACACTTTCTTTGGTGTTATTGAAATTTGGGGAGTTAGTCGGTTATTATGAGAAATAAACCCCTATTGTTTTTTTGGTATCGGTTTGAAAAGCTGGCCAGATGATACTAAGACTTAATTTTATCATGGAAACTTCATAGCCGAATCTAATAAAATTTAGAAACATAATTTTGTTGAAGTTTAGATTTAACTTTATTATTAGGATTTTATGGGAAGGATACTGTCAGAAGGAACAAAATGCACATACATTTACATTTTGGGATATGATCGAATAAAATAAACTAAATTGCATTAATAATAAATTTAATAAAATCTTTAAAGGTGTTAAAAAATACAATTTTAATTTTATGTGATTTCTTTTAGTGTCCAAAATTCTTTAAAAAGTTGTAAAGATGTAAATGTTTCAATATGTGAATGATTAGATATCGATTTTTAGTGGTTTTATTACGCCATTAAACCTTTTCGTTCCATTTAAAGCCATACAATATATTTCAGCCTATAAATATACCATAATTAAATTTCATTTTTAAAATTTTTAAAAAAGAATTACCTCTATTACAATTGTGTCTCCAAGAATAATAATAAAAAGAGCAATTAATGCTATAAATATTATTGTTATATTGATTTAAGGCCAAAAGATTCCCATGAAAAATGTATTGAAAGTGTCTTAATATAAAATAGTTAGATATGTGTTATAAACAATTGGGTCTGTTGAATCGGACTTTGAAAATTTTGGCAGTCGAAAACGTAGTTTGAACCAGAAATTTAACAACTCCATCATCCCTGATTATAACTTACTGTGTAGATAATTGAAAAAGACACATTGTAAACCCAAAAATATTACTACTAGTGCGAATTGTGATAAAATTACTGATGACAAAATATCCTCTGAAGAGCTCTAAAACATATGAGAAGAAATAGTGAAATTAAATTTATGAAATTTAAATGAAATGAAATTCATAAACGATAAAAATTATGTATTTAAATATTGAAGTTACTAATATTAAGAAAATTGTTAATTCTCCGGCGAATTTTTCGTTTAAAAATCTATTTTCAGTTAGATCTGCACTGAACCGAAATAACCCTGACTGAGAAAATAATTTAGCAATTTAACATTTTAATGCAAATTCATCAATACATAATTCACAGCCTCCGATTCATATCGAAGAATTCTTTAATTGAATAAACAATAATCGAATTGACTAAAATTCCATAAAATTCAAATAGTCCATTTTTAGTAGAACACCCTTTATTTAATAAATTGTCCGGCGAATAACGTATGGGTCATATCTGTAAGACCAAAACTGCCCGAGATATGTTATATAAATACATACTGCAATTTACCAAAATTAAGTCCATATTGACCAAACTGAATTGATTGTAAAATTGAGATTCCTAGTTCAGTGTTAAGAGCCTTATGCTTATGATCGAGTGATCTGTTGGACTTCAAATTCCAGCCATAGAAATTTCATATTTTCTCAGTTTCTAAGGTTTTTCAGTATAGAACGATTCTCTGCAGCTCACTCTTAATTGTACTTTTAATTTAATATAACTTATATGCATGTGGATGAATTCTTCTTCAAATGGAGTTAAATTTTACTCTCGAGTTGGTTGAAAATTCGTCAGATTTCTTGGTTCTTGTGTGTTAGTTTCAAATTTTCATCATTCTTTGCGCCTGTATATAGTTTTCTGATGAAAGTACTTATATAAATACGATCTCATTTTAATAGTTTTGGTGGTAAATACTACAAAGCTAATTTTTTGCGGTTAAAAAAGTAGACCTTGCGGACTTTTTTATATTTTTTTAAATCTAAATTATATCCTCTTTTCCAAAGACAAGGAAATGTATTGAATTTAATTTTTATCGTTTATGTGGTTTTTAGCAATTGATTTTTTTCACATAAATTTAAATGAAATACTTACTAAGTTGATTAGTAAATAACTTTTAAAATTGTTTGCCGCGAGAATTTAATAAGAAATTATAAAATGTGAAGGAAATTTTTACTATCTGAAAAAATAGAAAAACGATAAAATTTTCTCATGTTTTGAAGAAGAATTCCGATTGAATTCAATAAACCTGTGTATAAGATCCAAGAGATAGTGGTACAATATTTCCTCCAGTTAAATAATGATCTTTAACAGTTCGTCCTAACGAGATTAAAATAATTTGACGATATGTTTTCGATTGTGTATACCAATCACTATTATACAGACTTTGTCGAAACTCAGCAACCTAAAATTTGAAGTTAAAAAATTTAATCTAAATAATAGTTATATTGATTTACTTGTACAACAATTTGCTCTCCAAAATAATGGTAATTTAATAATTGAAAAAGTGTTATACAACATGTACCAAACATCATTAGAAATTTTACATAGTCATTTGTTATCTGTAAATAAAGAAATATACAAAATTCTGAAGAGGCAACTTTTATAGTAGACTCACGGTTGACAGTTGAAAAAGACCCATAACTAAAACCGAAAAACTATAAATTATATTGCAGAGAATCGCTGTTGAGAAAATCTTTTCGATTAATGCTATCCGGCTATTTTTAAAGAAATATGAAAGTATCGATGTTTGTTATTATTAGTCAATATGGAATTATGGAGTTCACATCACTATGGTCCTAGTCTGAAAGAGATTATCTCTATTTTTGTTAGATGAGAGAAATCCACTTTCAATCTTTTGTGGCTTTTGTTTTTATAATGATAGGAAATATTACTAAATAGTATTGATTTCTAGTGTAGTACGGTAGAATATGTATTCTCATACAAAATCTATTAAAGGGCATTAAATCCAAGCTAATAAAAATATAAATGAAGATGCTGACTTTTAAACTAGGACCCGCAGTATCAAACTTACGTCATAATTTCTTTAAAATTTTCAATTAATTCACGCAGTTTTAAACATCTTTCATTAGAATTCATGTTCTTTAATTTAGCATTCTCATGCGATTCCCGAATAGCATCACCAACACATCCAATTAAAGCTCGGGACATAATTAAAACACCATAAAATGTCTGTAAGGATATTAAAAAATGTGTCTCAGCTAAGTTGAAAATTTTTTTTATAACTAATCCATACATACCGAATCAAAACCAATACTAAGAGATGCTACTACATAAAATGATAAAACTTGACCAACATATACTAATTCGAAATATGGTGAATATCGATAATCACCAATTTTATCAATTGGTACAGGCAGGAATCGTTCTAACACTTGTGTTCCATTTATAAATGAATAAGTAGGTGTCAAGGATCCTTGAAAACATAAGAATGCAACACTGGAATACATAATTCCTGATGCTAACATATATATGCGACGATATATTTTCAAACTATTCGAAATTCTTGATTGATTACCAAAACGTTGAAAATTTTCTTTAATTTCATTAAAGATTTCTTGAATTTCACTTTGATTTGTAAAAAAAACATATGTTTTAAACAAAATAATTATATATGCTTCGGAAAATGTTATGTGATCGATATAAAGTCCTAAATCTTCGGATTTAATACGTTCGTATGCTTCAGTCAAAAACAAACCAAGAAAAAATATCACAAAAGATGTTAGCTAAAAAATGAAGATATTATTTTAAATATTAAATTACTAATTTTTAAATAAATACTATTTACAATGAAAATTTCAATAAATCGCAAGAATACTAAATATTTCGGCAAAGATTTATATTTCCAAATCCCAAATATTTTATAAATTGAAATTGGAAATGAAAGTAGTTCTTTAGGAACTGGTGATGAATCGGATGACGATGACATTCTCCACTATTTCACTGGATTGGAATTAGGTTTTTAATTGGTCCAAGATTGTATTTTACTGAAGTTTTTAAACTATATAACGATTCTAACTGGAAACACAATGACTTCTTCCAAAGGACTGAAGAATATTTCATTGACAACAATTTCTAGTCCAGATTATTAAGTAATTATTTTTATTGTTTTTATTTAGAATTATGACATTATTTACTTTGTTATTTAAATTACAAAACATAATTATTTTAAATTGGTTTCCTTTCAAAATGTATACCAAAAGAATCTTTAGTTTAAAACCATTATTCCACCTTCTATACCACCAAATCGTATCATATTATCAAATCACAATTGAATTTGGAACAAAAATGTCTCAAATTTAAGCTCAGGTCATCTTTTGAACACATAGAGAATCAGTATTTTTTTAACGACAGTATAGAAGTCTAAAGAAACTTTTAAACTTTTCCTTTAAATATACGAGAAAGTGGATTTATATTTTTTAACTAGTCGAATATTTAATAAGGTAACATACCACAGAGTCGGAGTTACTTTATTCTACGCCCTGAATTTGGAAGTTTTGTATTTTCATTTATTAAAATTATCTTAAAACATTTTTAAGAGATTCATGTGATGGCCCTGACACAATGTGATTTCTGCCAAATGCTCTGAATGTCAAAGTGAAGAAATTCAAGTAAGCGCGGGTAAACGGTGGGAGTATGGAATTATAATGGATTAACGAGATTCCTACTTTCCCTATCTACTATCTAGTGAAACCACAGCCAAGGGAACGGGCTTGGAATAATTAGGGGGAAAGAAGACCCTGTTGGCTTGACTCTAGTCTGACAGTATCATATCAATCATTCTGAATAGTAAGATCACTCCTTAGCAAATATTGTCTGTTTTGTTTTTCGTCAAAATTCAGGCCTGGTTAAAAAGTTTTTAGAAATAATTATCAAAAACAAAATATTACAAAATAAAAGTATATTTATTTAATTCTTTAATTTGAGTTTTGGGGCATAACAACAAATAATTCAATTCAATTGGGAAAGTTTGAAGAAGTGGTCATATGTTGAACTTCTCAAAAATTCAATCAGTTGTTTGTTTGAACTAAAAGTATGTGACTCTTCTATCTATAGAGATGGATTAGTGGAGATATTAATTTTCTATCTTACGTGGGCCGACAGAGAAGAATATAAAAACTTACGTTGAATATATGGAAAACAAGAACAAGAGCACAGATTTTAAATGTTAACTGAAATGTTAAGTTAAATTATTGTATCTCGTTTATTGCATGGCGAGTTATTCTCTCCGAAAACTGGAAAACTTGGGTGGATAAAAAAGTCCTATACAATTTTGTAAGGAAACGAGGAAAACCATATCTCTAGTTAATCTCTATGCTATTTTCTTTTATAAATTCTGTAATAATCAAGAATCAAAATTTTAGAAGTTTTCGAACTTGCGTGTTTAAAAGTTTATTTTTAAATTGAAATATGTATCAAAATGAGTTGGTTTCAATATCGAAATCTAATATAATGTTATAAATATATTATATATGAATTTCCTTACATACTAAACATTCGAATTTGTACTTATTTATTCTTGAAAAATAGAAATTAGAGACCTGAATGTAAAGAACAGGACACGGTATGTATATTGTAATATTAGGAGCAATTCGTATGGTATAGAATAATGAAATGCAACCAAACATGATATTCAAGTCGTCATGGAAATTGTATAAACCCATAAAGATACATGTCTAACATTTCTAGGATATGAGGAAATTAAAAAAGACTTCTTCAAAATGCAATAACAATAAATTTAATATTTTTGAAAAGTCAGAATAAATCGAAATTTGTGAACTTTTTCATAGTGTCGAAAATTTGTTAAATTGTATTAAAAAGCTTTATGTCACTTTAGGTGCCTGTAAAGAACAGCTTTAGAAATAGTCTTGAAAATTATATGCCATTTATTACCTGGGTTAGTGCGATTTCCAGCGATACCGATTTTAACATTTTGATGTTATATGCAGTTTTTGACCAATCCCTTTTACCAGTTCTATATAGCCATACGAAGTTCTATTTAATATAATTAATATTTTTATGGTGGCCTTCCAAATGCTGTAATGTAAGTTGTGTCTTTGCATTCGTAAAGCATTACGAATACAGATTCCGAGTGCATCAATAATATTGCAAGTGAATTGTTAGAAAAGCATTGAGAATTAAACATATCCACTGAATAGGTGAAAGAACTGCAAAGAAATAGAAAAGTTATTAAAGATTTGAGTACAGGACATTTAGCTATACTAAAATATGAATTAATAAGTTTCATATAACAATGAAAATTAGTTAAAAGTTAATAACAATAATGAATAATTTATTTCAGTAATTTACACGTTTCAAAATGAGATGTTTTTGGGTAGTCAGTAACTAGAATTTTAGATCAGGCATGTCAAAATCATTACACTATTAATTAATCAGATATTCTTCAGACCAATTCTGCACACATATGTTATGTTATGTGATGTTATGTTATGGTACGTTAGATTTGATGTAAAATAAGATTTTTCAAATTCCTGTTAAAAATGTCGAATTCAGCCCATAATCTACTAGAAATGTAAGAAATCTTCTACGTTTTCCAGACTTTAAATATGCCTTTACGGACTTTTGGAGAAAACTAAATTTTAATATATTTTAGAAATAATTTTAAGAGAAAGAGGAATATAACATAACATAAAATATCAGCGAAAATGTCTGATTCTTCCATTATTGAAGTTAAATATAGTATTGAAAAGGAATTGTGTTTTATGACGTACTTGGTCAATAATTACAATCATATTTCAGAATCACGAATTTTTTGGAACTCAACAAATTTTGCTACCTTAAGTTTTATAGTTTATGTGGCTTTAAAAATTAAATTAAAAATATTTCTTACCGAAATTTTTCATCAACAATGTTTGGTATTCTAATATTTTTTATTACGAAAATTTAATAGGAAATTGTAAAATGTGAAGGAAAATTTTACAATCTGAAAAATTATTGAAAATTCATTCGTAAATTTTCATTAGTTGAAATCAATAAACCTGTGTAAAATTTCCAAGAGAAAGTTCCACAATATTTCCTGCAATTATGTAATGATCTTTCACAGTTCGTCCCAATGAGATTAGAATTATTTCGCGATAGGTTTTCGATTGTGTGTACCAAGCGCTATTATAAAGGCATTGTCGAAATTCAGCAACCTAAAATAGAAGAAGTTATTAAATTTAATCTAAATAATAGGAATTGATTTACTTGTACAACAATTTGTTCACCAAAATAATGATAACTTAATAATTGTAGAAGTACTGTACAACTGGCGGCAACCATGAATATAAACTTTACATAATCATTTTCAATCTGAAAAAAACATGCAGAACATAGTTGCACAGATAATTTTTAGATCACAGGACTTACGAACGAGAGTTGATATAATCCCATTACTATAACTGAAGAACTATGAATGATATTACATAAAACTGCTTTTGAAAAAATTTTTTCAATTTCTGATATTCGCCTTTTTAAAAAAAGTAATTGTTATAAGAATTAAGAAAATAATGGTTCGGAACAGTGTGTAAGGATGAGTTTAAATGTCATATATTCTTTCTTAGATACAAAACGTATATAAATGTTAAACTTACGCCATAACCTCTTTAAAAGTTTCAATTATTTCACGTAATTTTAAACAGCTTTCATTCAAAGTCATATTTTTAAATTTATCATTCTCCTGAGAATCCTGCAGCATATCACAAACACATCCAATTAGAGCCCGCGACGTAATTAGAACACCATAAAATGTCTGAAAATATGGAAAAATCAAAATTCATATTGCAAAATGTGTCCAGGCTAAGGTGTGATTTCTTTTTGTTGTCTAAAGCTAAGATCACACACAGCAATTTTTGCATCAGGGTTTTTTTGGTTGCAGCTGCAAAAGTTGCGAGTCTTTCTTACACATGCATATATAAGTGGCGCGCAATCTAAAGTTTTTATGCTGCTGCAACAAAAAATACTGCAACCATAAAAAAAGTTGCAGAGGTGTTCACACATAGCATGCAGCTTTTATTGCTTGCAACTTCCTTGGAGTTTTTTCGTGTATGTGTTCAAAATTTTACGTCTTTTTTTGATTTTAGCATTTAATTTATTGCAATGAAATGTGTTTTATGATGAAGATGTTGCCTGTTTAGCACTTATTTTGTTGAGAAAAGAAAGACGACGACTGCGTCAAAAAAGTAAAAGAAAGTGCTGGGTAAAAAAATGGATAAAAGAACGTGAACAGTACGGATTTGTTCATAATTTATTAAGCGAATTACATGTTATTTTTGTAAATATCAGCATCTGATTTTGATTATATTTTGATTATTTTTTAGAAAAACTGAAACCCATAATAAAAAAAAGATATTCTCATGTGAATTTCATTACATTTTAAAAACTTTTCAGAAACAATTAACACTGAACTGTCAAAAAACTTGCATGCAGCATGCAGCAAAAGTTTCAACCATTTTAATATTTTTTGTTGCATATGCAACTTTGTTTTTTGCTGTTCACACGTTGCGCGCAATATAAAAATCTAGTCATGCAGCAAAAAAGAATCGCAACTTTTTGTGTTGCAATGCTGTTCACACTATGCAGCACTCTAGTTTCGCATCTTTTTATGCTGCATTGCAACAAAAGTTGCAGTGTGTGATCTTAGCTTAATAGAGGACATTATATTAAATTTTATTTTGCCAAGACATTGTTCGTAATTGGAGGGCCCAAAACGAAAAAATGGACTCAACCGGTTCTTGTTTTGGACCCTCTAATTGAATGAATATTTAAATAGTGAAAGCGAATTTTTAATTTATTCGTTTTCCTACCGTATCAAAAGCTAAGTTAAGACAACAGATTCCAAAAAAGCTAAAAACTTCACCAATGAACATTACTTCAAAATATGGAGATTCTCGAAAATCACCAATTTCACTAATTGGTGTTGGTAAAAATCGTTCTAAAACTTCTGTTCCATTAACATATGAATAAGTTGGTGTAAAAGATCCTTGAATAGCCACGAACGTGCCACTTGAAAACAAAATGATTCCTGCGAATAAAGATATGCGACGATATATTTTCAAACTTTGTGAAATTCTTAATTGATTGCCAAAACGTTGAAAGTTCTCTTTCAATTCGTTGAAAATTTTTTGAATTTGTTCTTGATTTGAAGTGAAAACAAATGTTTTTATTAAAACTATTGCATATGCTGCGGAAAATGTTATATGATCAATATAAAAGCTTATATCTTCTGAATAACTTCGTAATATCCCTTCAACGAAGAATAATCCAAGAAAGCATATTCCAAGAGTTATTACCTAAAAAAAATTAACTTTTTTTATTTAGAAATTATAAATAATTTGAATTTACAATGAACATTCGTATATGTTGAAAAAATATCAAATATTTCGGCAAGTATTTATATTTCCAAAACCCTAATAATTTATAGATTGAAATTGAAAGTGAAAATAGTTCTTTCGGAAGTGAATCAGAAGATGAAGACATTCTGTTCGATTCCTGGTTTTTTGTTACAGAATTTTATTACACTTTTTAAACTCTTTCAAATAAAACAGTAACACAACTTCCT
Source organism: Xylophagus ater (assembly GCA_963422695.1). NCBI lineage: Eukaryota > Metazoa > Arthropoda > Insecta > Diptera > Xylophagidae > Xylophagus > Xylophagus ater. Next base: position 41,317,749 of record OY730484.1, read on the forward strand.
TCGCACAATGACTTCTTACTTTGAACTAAATCCTTTTTCCAAATTTTATAGCTCAGATGTTTCTCTAATCCTTTTTATAGTTTTTCATAATTTCGGTATTATTGATATTATTGATTTAATTGTTTAAATTACTAAACGTACATAATTGTTTTAAATTGGGCTACTGTCAAAACATATATAAAATAGTCAAAAAATTAAAATAGGGTTATAGCAAAAAAAATCTAAAAATTTGAGATATGCGGTTCCTTTTCCAGGAATTTGAACTTTGTTTCTTGGAGATTGCAGTTAATGTAATCTTTTGATTAAATTTGTAGAAACAATTATGTAAAATTACTTGCGAAGTAAATAGCAACCGGCAACTGCATCGCCAGATAAGAATTGATGCTGCTCAGCAGTGGCGTGTGGTGGATTATCAGGCAGGGTGTGCAGACAATAATAATAAAACAACGAACGTGCAGAGTTTTTCCTGCACATCTTGACGATAATAGTGCTTTTCTTTAAAGAAAAACTGCTTTTCAGCCTATTATTTCGAACATCATCATAAAACATCACTAAAGTTAGTTACAAAGATATTACACTTCCATAGATATTTCTATGCGCTACGAGGCGCAGAACGTATGAATACAGGCAAGCAAATCAGCACAATATCTGAATGTTTGGAATTATAAAAAATTTGGTTATATAAAGATACATGGGTGCAGAAAATTATTGTCCTTCACAATTTTCTTAGGGTGTGGAATGCACGTCCTGCACATATGGACCGCACACCACTGCTGCTAAGTGTTTGCCATTACATAAATTTGGTGATTCCAAATTGGTAATATGATCTCGTATATTCGAACAAAAAATATATGCAAGCATCGATTTTAATTCCAATTTTTAGTATATCTCTGAGTCTTTCGTTGAAGTGCTGTAAACCTTTGTCTCTTTGTATTCTGTACCACAGGATGTAACTGGGAATAAATTATTTGTGGTAGTTTCAAAAAATATAGTCCAACATTTAGAAGGATGAGAATCAATTAACAATATTTTTGTTTTAAAATCGTTTATTAGTTAATTGCCGTAAAAAAGAAAATTTGGTGGGAAAAGATTGAATTTTCCGTTACGAACAGAATTTTAAATAATTTATTTGTGAAATATATTTTTGTTCAAATATGTCTTACTACTACGGTAAGGAATATTTCTTACTACTGCGGTAAGGTGGAGGAACATTTTTATTTATTAAAATCATTGTAATTATTTTGGGTGGAAAGTATTTTCGATTTAGTAGAAGGTAGTTCGATTTGAGTTCAAAAACCTTATATACGGATTTCAATTTACCTAACGTAACTAAGGAGGGATCAGTTTGAGTTGAAATAATTAGCATTTGTACCGTTTAGTTAAAATTTATCAAAAATAAAAACGAAAAAATCGACGAAATCATATACTATATAAAACTTACAGGCAAAATCCATTCTAAATAATTTCCATAGACAAATTATTTTGCTAGAGTGATACTTCGATAAGTGTTATCTTTTTATGCTTCTTGCAGAATTCAACCAAATATCTTAATATAAATATCAAAGATCCTTTTAATAAATTAGGAAATATATGATAATCTCTTTGGAGACAGAATAGCATTCAGGTCACACTTTGAATCATTTAGAATTCTAACAGAAATTGGACTCATTATTAAGAAATCAGTGAGAAAGAAAAATAACCAAAATTTATAAAATTGTAATTTCTGACTAAATTTTGCTCCATCTTAAACTAATAGTATAAATCTACTTTGAAAATTTCTGTCAACTTGATTAATTAGTTTTTGAATTAAATCCGAAAAACTAAAATACAAAAATGGACGAAACTTTATGGTCAAATCAATTTTACTCTTATAACTATCTCTTTCTGTATTATCCTTGGAGAATCACTTCTTGATATCTTATGAGGCCAAAATAAAGAGGACGGTGACGTCTTTAATCCAAGTGCGCGAAAGAGGAAAATTACTATTAAACGATAAAATTAAAGTAGAGAAAGACGTTTCTAAATTTGCATCTCTTCAACGTAGTTTCTTTAAAAGTTTTAATTATTTCACGTAATTTGAAACATTTTTCATTTAAATTCATATTATTGAATTTATTATTCTCATGAAAATCCTCCATTAAATCATTAACACGTTTAATTAAAGAAACCATAAAAAAAATGTCACAACAAACAATGAAAACTAGAAATAAGTGTCTCGGCTAAATTGTGCCTTTTCTTTACTGTCAGCGGAAAATGCTTTTTTATAAAAGCTTATATTATTCGATCCAATACAAGAATCCTTTTTTAAAAATTATACAAAATGTTTTTATCATCTGCAGTGAAAATTTGGATGTCTCGAAGAAATATCAAACATTTTGCAATTTTGCAAATTTATGCAAAGTTATAATTACAAATTTCTTAAATGAATTAAGGGGGCTGCATTTACTTAGACTATCTAAAAAAAGATATTAATTCGAGTTTATTTTTCTAAGAAAGCCTTGGAAGAAATAAAACTAGGAGATACATTTCAAGAGGTGTATTTATTAAGAGTTTAAAAAAAACTGAGGAAAAATCGAATAAAAATAAAAGCTATGCCCGCCTCCAGGAATTTGATTTTTTTGAGACATTAGGTGGTCGACACTCTAGCTGAAACGGTTCATCTAAAATCAAAAACAAAACGAATTTCTTAATTTAAGTAGCAACTTTTTGAACAGTTTGTTGAAGAAATGAAAAATGCAAAATGAAATTTTCATCCGAAAAGTGGTAAATTTTTCATTACTATTAAAAAATTAGATCGGTTTAGAAACAGTGAAATGGTCAACGGCCTTCCATACCGCCGTAGAGGTAGAAAATTCGGGCTCGTGTTTTTAACACGGTATCCGCAGTAGACATAATCCACGAAGCATTCACCATGTTGTTGAAGATAATTAATGTTTTGACTTTTTCAAGCTCCTTGTATTAATGGATAAACCGGGTTGTTCTGGATCCGTTAATGTTCAATAATATTGAATATTGTTCATCAAAGATTATGACCTCTCCTTGAGAATTTTCCTCTTGTTCTGTAGGGTCATCACTGTCATCATCTAGCGTTTGTAAAAATAAAAATTGATTGATTTCAGGTGGTTTATCCTCTTCATCCTCTTCACCGTCGCAATCAGGTTTTATTTTCGAGATATTATTACACAAAATTCCTGTGTAAGTGGTGCATATAATCGAACATTTTAGGCCTGCCTTTCTACAACGGCATTTGTCCCACATCTTTTTTTACATTTACATGAAATATCCTTTAATAGAATTTCGGGTGCAGGATCGTTCATCATAAATATTGGAGTAAGGTCAAATTTACTGCTCTTCCATCCCCTTTTTTGCAGGATCAGCTTTAGCTAAAACTTACGTTTTACATTTTAACTAAAAAAGAAGTCGCTCTACAGCCTCTTAAACATAATGGTAAACTTTTAATGAACATGTCAAAGATTTTTGAATAGTTAGGACTAAATTAAAACCAAACTTTTTAAAGTGCAATAACAATAAATTTAATATATTTAAAAATTGATAACAAATAGTATTTTGTGAACTTTTCAGTAGTGTTGAAAATTTGTTAAACTGTAGTAAAAAGCTTTATGTCACTTTAGGTGCCTGTAAAGAAGAGCTTTAAAAATAGTCTTGAAAATTATATATCATTTATTACCTGGGTGAGTGGGATTTCCAACGATACCGAATTTGACTTTTTGATATCATATGCAGTTTTTGACCAATCCATTTTACCAGTTCTATATAGCCATACGAAGTTCGATTTGATAAAATTAATGTTTTATGGGGGCCTGCCAAATGCAATGCATTTTAAGAGAACGGGAAAGTAACATCACATAAAACAACAGAGAAAATGTCTGATTATTTTATTGGAGTTAAACATAGTATTTAAAAGGAATAGTGTTTCATATTAGACGTACTTTGTCATAAATTACAAACATTATTCAGTATCTCGAATTATTTTGAACTCGAAAAAATTTGTTACCTTAAGTTTTATAGTTTATGTGTCTTTAAAAATTGAATTCAAAATATTTCTCACAAAAATTTTTCATCAATAATGTTTGGTATTCTACTTTTCTTTATCACGAAAATTTAATAGGAAATTGTAAAATGAGAAGGAAAATTTTACAATCTGAAAGAAAGAAAATTCATTCAAAATTTTTCACTTATTCAGAACTTATTACGACATAATAAACCAAATTTTTGAAATCAATAAACCTGTGTATAATTTTCCAGAGATAGTTCTATAATATTTCCTGCAGTTATATAATGATCTTTAACAGTTTGTCCTAAGGAGACTAGAATTATTTGACGATATGTTTTCGATTGATTATACCAATCAGTATTATACAGGCATTCTCGAAATTCAGCAACCTAAAATTAGAGGCTGTAAAATTTAATCTAAATAATAGTTAAATTGATTGACTTGTACAACAATTTGTTCACCAAAATAATGATAAGTTAATAGTTGTCCAAGTCCTACACAACTGGCACCAATATTAAATACAAATTTTGCATAATCATTTTCAATCTGAAAATAGAAAATGTCCAATATATTGTAGAAATGACTTCTATGTCACTACTTACAATCGACAGTTGATACAAGGACATCACTGCAAGTGAGAAACTAAGAATTATATTACCCAAAATCGCTGCTCCAAAAATCTTTTCGATTTCGGATATTCGCCTTCATGTAGAGAGAAATATAAAAATATATGTTAGAAATGGTATTTATTATTAAAAATAAGTGAAGTGTTTTGGAACTATGTGAAATGGCGCAGATATAGCTACGATTGCCTTGCCCTACGCAAAAGTTTCCAAATTTCTGCATCCACTTAGCTTATAACATGTAACTAAATGATTAGTTTTTAATTCTCAACAATTTCAAATGTTTTCCAATAAAATCCAAAGTGTTTCATTGGTTTCATTTTATTTTGTCCGATGATAACTCGAGAACGGCTTACCAAACTTTGTTAAAACTAATATAGGTTATTAATGAGAGTAGTTTTGTTGGAAATATGTACTAAGCCAGGGTTGTGTCCTTTTACATTTGCGTAATTATATTTTTGTATACACGATAGCTTGGCTACGTCTAATCCACTCCAATCTAAAATTTACTCCAAACATGAGTGGTATCAAAGGGGATGAGAAACACATTTACGTTTAAGAAAATTGGAAGAACCGAATAAGTTTGTATTTTTCATATCTTCATTTCCACAATTTTCACATTATTTCGAGTCTTTTAAAAGCGATTTTTTTAAAAATTAACATTTAAATTTAAAAAAATTTGCTAATTCCTTCTATACATTACCCTGGGCAACACTTAGCAACACGTGAAACTTACGTTGTAATTTCTTTAAAATTTTGAATTATTTCACGTAATTGTAAACATCTTTCATTTAAATTCATATTTTTAAATTTGTCGTTCTCATAAGATTCCCGAATAGCATCACAAACACATCCAATTAAAGCTCGGGACATAATTAGAAGACCATAAAATGTCTGAAAATATGAAATAGTCACAAAATTATTGAAATTAAAAATCAATTGCATCTAATTTTGTAACGCAATAATTTAGGAATTTTTAATTTTCTTTCATAAACTTACCGTATCAAAAGCGAAATCAAGAAATGGGATCAAAAACAAAGTAAAAACTTCACCAATGTACATTATTTCAAAATATGGTGATTCTCTGAAATCACCAATTTTAGTGAGGTCCACAGGCAAATATCGTTCTAATACTTCTGTTCCATTTATATACGTATATGTTGGTGTTAAGGATCCTTGCAAAGATATGAATATAATACATGAACACATAATTATTGCGCTGAGCATATTAATTCGATGATAGAGTTTCAAACTATGTGAAATTCTAGATGGATTACCAAAACGTTCAAAATTTTCTTTGACTTCATTGAAAATTTGCTGAATTTGTTTCTGATTTGCAATAAAAGCAAATGTTTTAAACAAAACTAATAAATATACTCCGGAAAATGTTATATGATCAATATAAACGCTTATATCTTCCGAATCACTGAGTAAGTATCCTTCAGTCAAAAGCAAACTAAAAAACAATATCATAAGAGATGTTAACTACAAAAAAAAAATATATATTAATTAAAAGTTTCTAATTTTTAAACAATTTCAATTTACAATGAAAACTTCAATGTATTGAAGAAATACCAAGAATTTCGGCAAAGATTCATATTTCCAGATTCCTGAAATTTTATAAATTGAAATTGCGAACGAAAATATTTCTTTCCGAATTGGTTCCGAAGATGAAGGCATTTTTCAGTTTCTTTCAGTTGCACAAATTTAATACACTTAAATCTTTGAAATCTGGGAACACAACTTTCTTTGCACAATGACTCCTTTCACTGAACTAAACTATTGTCTTAACTTGCAGTCCAGATTTTAAAATAATTATTTCTTTACCCTATGGTGTAGTACACCAGAAGGATATATTTTTTCACTACATATGTACAGAGTGAGTTGTAATGTAGAGAATTATTTCAATTTTTGCTTGTCTGCCTTCCCGGAAAACCCTTTGGCAGATTTTAATATAATCTAGGATAATTGGTTGGTTTGGTCATACCTTAAATTCATATACATATTGTATTTGAGTAAAATTGTCAAAAAGCAAGCAAAAGTATAGAATCAAATATAGTTTCCTGATTTAATTCTAATCGACTTGATTAGTTTGAATATGTTCAGAGTATCAGAGCGCAGGGTATCCCTCCTAAACTATTCCAATATCTAATAAGAAGAGCTGTTGATACAAGTTGGTTTCTTTTAGATTTGATTAACAGCATCATAGATGTCTTCATTTCTACCATAGGATATTAAAAATTCGCTACATATCGATTTTAAGTTTGTGTATATTTGTATTTATAATAATTTCAATAATATTGACTTAATAGGTTATTATTATTTACATAATTATTTTAAATGAGACTACTATTAAAATATATGACAAAAGCCCCACATAAAAACTCACTATTGCAATAGGCAAGTTTTGTTGTAAATTTTTTCACATATAAAATAATAATATTACTAAAATTGTGCTATAACTAAGTTTTATGAACTTCATAATACTTTTCGTCAAATCAACTAAGAAGGGTCTCAGACCCTGAACCCGATAAATATTTGAGTTATGTTGTTGTTGCTTTTACATGTTATGAAGCAGACCCTGACGTTGACCCCGATGAAAAAAACATAGCTAATAGTTAAAATGCTTATTTGAAAAACCTCGCAAGGTGTTTAATGTCTCAGCGCTAACATATCCTTAGTATTCTGTACCATAGGATGTAGGAAATGTAGCAAAATTGTTTATGCTAGTTGCATAAAAAGGATGAGAACCATTTAACAATATTTAATATTTAAAATTGTTTATTCGTTAATCGGTCTCAAATATATAATATGGGACGCGATTTAGTTTTCCATTTGCGAAAGGTCTGTTTTAAATAATTTATGTGTGAAAAATACCATTTTGTTGAAATATTTCTTACTTTTATGAAAGGGGTTTTTTATTTAAATAATTGCGAATATTTCCTATAGAAACAATTTTCAATCTAATAAATAAGTTGGACTATTAGCTATTTAACTTATTAATTGGGGTATTTTCAAATCGTATTCCTATGTAACTTTACATACATAGAATTCTATTGGCAAAGTTGCATATATTCTTAAATTACGATTATGAATCCGTATCTATTTTGCTCTCGTCAAATTTAATTCGCCGCCGCCTGCGGAATTATTGATTTACTTTCATTTTTATCTGCTTCAAATATATTTGAAATAATTTTCACTTTAATTTCTCTTTTATTAAAACAGAATTTGTAAGTTTATTTCAATTTTTAAAGAGTTCCGATATTTCAAAACGAATCGTTAAGAGGCGAACGATTTGATAGAAACTTACAGAAGAGTTACATAGACAGGATTTCAGAATATCGTAATTTAGGCATTAATCGTATCCGAAGTATGAGTAATTATGAAGTACCCAAAGCCAGCGAATAAACAAAACAAAATTCACGTTGCAATAAATGCAAAAGAGCACGGATAGTTTTCCAGCCAAAATATATCAGGAAGAGAGAGAATTAAATTGTTTTTAAATTTCCATTTGAGCACATGGAGATGTTGTCACAAACTCTTATAAAATTTGGAATGACTCTTATTTTTTCTGGTATGTGTGCATTGGTATATAAATTGCTAAAGCTTTAGTACCTAAAAAAAGAAAATACAAACTTTATTAATAGTATTTCAAATTTAATGAATTACCTGAGGATTTTTAATGATGAAATGTTAGTTGTCAGTGGTTTTCTTAAAAGCGATTCAAAGCGTTTTTTTTTCAACAATCTGGTTCTTATAAACTATACAAAATTCTATAATCTATTATATGGTATATTTTAATATTTGTGACAGTAAAATCGTCTCGGTAACAATTTCTTGGCCAAAATCATTCTAATTTTCATATTTAGAAAATACCTACCAGGCATAATTCCTAAGAAAACAAAAGATGTGAAGGAAGATTTTAAAATCTTCCTCAACAAGTCGTAAATTTTTCATTATTCTTCAAAAATGAAAGTTTATTTAGAAAAAGAAAATGGTCAACGACTTCTGCATACTTTTTATCGTATTTTGTGAAAACTTGAAAATGATGTATCAAGCGGTTTTCGAGATTTTAAATAAACACGTTTAAAGTTACAAGTATGACGATCAAATTTTATTTTATGATACAGCTTATTCCTGTAAGTTTGTTTATTAGTGCAGGATTCTCTTTAGGTAAGACGTACGCTTTTCTGGATCATGTGCGGACACTTTTAAAACTTGTAGAAGTCGATTTTATTAGTTCTCTGCGAGATGAATGTAGCTCCTTAAACTTGATGTTAAATTTTTAATGAATATATCTGAGTAGTTAGTATCAAATTAAACAAACTGCAAATTGCGATAATAATACATTTAATAAATTGCTTTTAAAAAGTGAAAAGAAATACAATTTTGATTGATTGTTAATTTGTTATTAGTGAGGTTCACTATAAGTATTTATAATTGTATCTTTTGTAACAATTTATTGATCAAAATGACTAAACTCCAATTTTCAATTTTAGACTACCAAATGATTTCTACAAAAAAATAATAATAATAATTGATTTTTAAATTTGCAATAATTAAAAAGGCGTTTTAACTTACCAAATATAATTTAAGACGCTGATCACAAGTGCAACAATATTCTACGTGGGATATGATAAAAGTATTAATAAACAAATATCCATTTTCTGAAAGATGTGAGAAGAAAAATGTTTAATGTTAAATTTTAACTTAAAAATTTCATAAATCGATAAAACTAGATTTAAACAACATAATAACGTATTGCTTAAGAAACATATGTAATTCGTGGTTGTACGGGGCACATTCAGCGGATCTCCTATCAAATAAATTAATCGATTTTAATTTAAATAATTTTGCTACATGGTTTCGCAATAATAATCTTATCCTTAACTGTGATAAATGTGAGACTGTCATTTTTTCAAGAAAACGTGATAATTCTTTTTGCACATATTCCATAAATGACGCGCTCCTCCGACGAGTAAATAATATAACTAATTTGGCTGTAATTTGTGACAATCAACTTGGTTTCAAGTTACATATTGATTCATTGGTCCATAGAGTCAAGTTTATATGAGACTTCATTAAACGTTAGACCAAGGAATTTTAGGATCCCTTTATCACTAAAGCCATTTTTATTACTCTGGTTAGACCAATAGTTGAATATGCCAGTCAGGTATGGTCTCTCTACCAAAATGCCCAAATTAACAGATTGAAATATAGGTTCGTACGTTTCGCATTACGTAGCCTTCCGTGGAATGACCCCTTTCTACTGACATCATACCTTGATAGATTAAAATTCCTGGGTTTAAGTTCTTAGAAAGGCGGCACCTAGTAGCGGATGCGGCTTTTGTGAGTCAAACCCTGAAAGTTGCTATTGCTTTCACCCTTTTGCTGGACAAAAGGCATCTTAACACGGTCCTTGAGCTCCGTAAAAATATTTGAAATTAGTCATCATTAAATTACGGTAGTACTGAAGAAACGAACCGGTTTCCCAAATACTGAGGTCAACTAATGCTTTAGCAAAAGACATTTGAAAGGCCTCTTATACAAGGACTGTTGCTTGCATTACGTAATGTTAAGAATAAAAAAATACGTAATCTTTGCTTGATATTATTTTATTATTGGATAATGGCTGAACGTTCTGAAGATTTCCGGGTGTATTTAGTTTTCAGGATTTCAAATCTAATTTGTACACTCTTAAAAATTAAATCAATATTAAATTTGAAAAAAAAATTCTTACCGAAATTTTTAGGACTTATACTTGTAGTTGAATTCCTATTCTTTTTTATTACGAATATTTAACAGGAAATTATAAAATGTGTAACTAATTTTTAATATCTGAAAAATTAAATAAAATTCATTAAAAATTCTTTACTACTCCTAGAGATTTTAGTTTTCTTCGTGATAAGAAAATAATTCATATTCTTAAAATCAATAAACCTGTGTATAATTTCCAAGAGAAAGTTCTATAATATTTCCTGCAGTTATATAATGATCTTTAACAGTTCGTCCTAATGAAAGTAGAATAATTTGACGATATGCTTTCGATTGATTATACCAATCGCTATTATACAGGCATTGTCGAAACTCAGCAACCTAAAATTAGAAGTTATAAAATTTAATCTAAATAATCGAAATTGATTTACTTGTACGACAATTTGTTCACCAAAATAATGATAAGTTAATAGTTGTCCAAGTCCTACACAACTGGCACCAATCATAAACATAAATTTTACAAAATCATTTTCAATCTGAAAATAGAAAATGTCCAATATATTGTAGAAATGACTTCTATGTCACTACTTACAGTCGACAGTTGATACAAAGACATCACTGCAAGTGAGAAACTAAGAATTATATTACCCAAAACCGCTGTTGCAAAAACCTTTTCGATTACTGATATTCGCCTTCATTTAAAGAGAAATATAAAAATATATATTAGAAATGGTATTTATTATTTAAGTAAAGTCTTTTGGAACTTTGTGAAACAGCACAAATATAGCTACGAAAATATAAAAGTTAAAATCTCTGGAATACACGATAGCTTGACAACGGCTAATCCAATCCAAGCTAAAATTTGCTCCACATGTAATAGAGATAAAAGGGGTCGAGAAACATATTTCTAATGCCATAATAAATATGATTAGCAAAGTTGGAAGATCCTAATAACTTTGTAAGCAGTATTTTTCACATATGCAGTTTCGATTGACACAATTTCAAGTGTTATAAATGCGACATTTTTTAAATTAAGATTTAAATTTAAACAAAACTTGTTGATTGCTTTTATCCATCGCCCTGGACAACAGTTTGCCACACATACAATAGTTATGTCGTAACAAGGAATAGAAGTGTCAAATTTTAAACTTACGTTGTAATTTCTTTAAAATTTTCAATTATTTCACGTAATTGTAAACATCTTTCATTTAAATCCATATTTTCAAATTTGTCGTTCTCATAAGATGCCCGAATAGCATCACAAACACATCCAATTAAAGCTCGGGACATAATTAGAAGACCATAAAATGTCTGAAAATATGAAATAGTCACAAAATTACTAAATTTAAAAGTCAATTACATCTAATTTTGTAGCGAAATAATTCAGGAATTTTAAGCTTTCTTTCAGAAACTTACTGTATCAAAAGCGAAATCAAGAAATGGAATCAAAAACAAAGTAAAAACTTCACCAATGTACATTATTTCAAAATATGGTGATTCTCTAAAATCACCAATTTTAGTAAGCTCCACAGGCAAAACTCGTTCTAATACTTCTGTTCCATTTATATACGTATATGTTGGTGTTAAGGATCCTTGCAAAGATATGAATATAATACATGAACACATAATTATTGCGCTGAGCATATTAATTCGACGATAGAGTTTCAAACTATGCGAAATTCTAGATGGATTTCCAAAACGTTCAAAATTTTCTTTGATTTCATTGAAAATTCGCTGAATTTGTTTTTGATTTGCAATAAAAGCAAATGTTTTAAACAAAACAAATATATATACTCCAGAAAATGTTATATGATCAATATAAACGCTTATATCTTCGGAATCACTGCGTAAGAATCCTTCAGTCAAAAACAAACCAAAAAACAATATCATAAGACATGTTAACTATAAAAAAAAAACATATATTAATTAAAACTTTCTAATTTTTAAACAATTTCAAATTACAATGAAAACTTCAATGTATTGAAGAAATACCAAGAATTTCGGCAAAGCTTCATATTTCCAGATTCCTGAAATTTTATAAATTGAAATTGCGAACGAAAATATTTCTTTTGGAATTGGTTCCGAAGATGAAGGCATTTTTCAGTTTCTTTCAGTTGCACAAATTTAATACACTTAAATCTTTGAAATCTAAGAACACAACTTTCTTTGCACAATGACTCCTTTCACTGAACTAAACTATTGTCTTAACTTGCAGTCCAGATTTTAAAATAATTATTTCTTTACCCTATGGTGTAGTACACCAGAAGGATATATTTTTTCACTACATATGTAATCTATGTCTTACAAATGTAGAGAGTTATTCGATTTTTGCTTGCCTGCCTTCACGGAAAATACTTTAGCGGATTTTAATATGATTTAGGATAATCATATATTTAAGTAAAAGAGGAACAAAAGTTTTAAGTTAAATCCATCGTTTCCTAATTTAGTCCAAAGCGACCTTATCGGTTTGAATATATTCGCATTATCAGAGCCCAGGGTACCCCTAAATTATTGAAAGTACAAAACTCTCCATAAAAGTAATAGTTTGGGTTTTTTTTTGTTCTCATTTCTCAGATTTAGTTCATAGCATTCTAGATTTCTCCAAAAAGGAGCTCATTTCTACCATAGGATACTAAAAAAGAGTTACGGATCGATTTTAAATTTGTGTTTGTTTGTATTTATAGTAATTTCAATAATATTGACTTAATTGGTTATACTATATTACTTACATAATTATTTTAAATTCAAATGCTGTGAAATAAATTTGGGGACCCACCTGAAAACTCACCCAAATACATAATATTTGAATGCAGTAGGAAAGTTTTGTGATGTGAAGCTTTTTATATATAAAATAATCAGAAAATTAAAATTGGGCTATAGCCTAATGTTGCTACATTTGTAATGATTCGTAACCTAGTTCCCAGTTAGTTTATCTAACAAATTACTTTAATTTCTAGTTTATGGCAATGCGTTAGAAATCAAAAGAAAGAATGGAGAATGTAGTTTTTTAGTTTGAAATGGATTGAAATTAAGAAACTACTTTCAACGTAATCTAAATGACAGGATTAATGTTGCTAAACATATTAGTCTAAATTGCTCGTGTGGCCAAACAGAAATATACAAAAATCAAAATTTGACTGAGACTATTGTCGAGGGTTTCGAAACATTGCCTCTAAACTGACATATCCTTCGTATTCTAGACCACAGGATATCAAAAATAATAAATTATTTATGGTATTTTCATAAGGGAGACTCGAAAATTAAAGGATGAGAAACACTTAACAGTGTTTTATTTTTCAAATCATTTATTAGTTAATTGCTCTAAAAACTAGAATATTTTTGGAAACGATTAAGTATTGTTTTTTATGTATGTGTAATCTTGAAAAGAGTTAACGGAAATTTAACCGATAGTGAATATTTAAATTTATGCCATGGACTTCATAATTACACGGATGGGTGTCAAGCCGACCATGATAATAGGAAAACTCTAAACTTCGTCATACTTTTCAGGTACGAACATTATCATTTAATATGTATTTAAAAATTTCTGAATGGACTTGCAAATTATAGTAAATTTTTAAAGAACATATCTAAGATTTTGGAATGGAATCAAATTAAACTCTTTCAAATTGCAATAACAATAAACTTTATAATTTTATTTGAAAACGTGAGAAAAATTACAATTTTGATTGTTACTAATTTGTTGTGGGTGTTTCTTGGATAAAAAATAGTAAGATGCTTCACTCCACGTGTCTGAAAAAAGGAAAATTAGAAATAGTGTTTAAGATTTGATGCTATTACCATTACTTGAGTAAATGTTTGACTATTGAAAGGAAAAAGTTAAAGCCATACAAAATTCTAGAATCTAGTTAAGGAAATCTACATTTCAATATCAGTTTTAATATTTGTGAAAACAAATCAATCTTCGTAACAATTTATTGATCAAAATGATTATAATAAACTCCGATTTGTAATTTTGGACCATCAAACAATTCCTGTAAAAAAAACAAGTAATTTTTAAATATGTCATATTTAGAAAGGTGTTTTTAACTTACCAAAGACAGTTCGAAACATCGATTATAAGTGCAACAATATTGTAAGTGTGCTGTAGTAAAATATCTTTACACAAATTGTGAATCGAAAGAAGTCATTTAATATATCGAATTTCTCATAATTTGGTTGGTTAATCGTAAGTTGTAGGAAAAAAGAAACATTCTAATTCTTTTTATTACGAAAGTTTAATAAAAAATTATAAAAAGTGTAAGTAATTTTAACTATCTGAAAAAAGAATCAAAGAAAATTCATTGGAAATTTAGCTCAAATTCGGAATCTTGACTATTAATTAAAATTGTTGAAATCAATAAACCTGTGTATAATTTCCAAGAGAAAGTTCTATAATATTTCCTGCAGTTATGTAATGATTTTTAACAGTTCGTCCTAAGGAGACCAGAATTATTTGCCGATATGTTTTCGATTGATTATACCAATCGGTATTATAGAGGCATTGTCGAAATTCAGAAACCTGAAATAAAAAATCGTAAGATTCAATTTATTTAATCCGTATTCAATTTACTTTTGCAACAATTTGTTCACCAAAATAATGATAAGTTAATAGTTGTCCAAGTCCTACACAACAGGCACCAACATTAAACATTAATTTTGCATATTCATTTGTTATCTGAAAATAGCAAATGTCGAATATATTGCAGAAAGAGCTTTAATGTCACTACTTACAGTCGACATTTGATACAAAGACATCACTGTAAGTGAGAAACTAAGAATCATATTCCCTAAAATCGCTGTCGCAAAGATCCTTTCGATTATTGATATTCGCCTTTGTTTAGAGAAATATGAAAACTTTTATTAAAATGCACTTCCACTGAACGCGCAAAATGTTTTCGCACTCGTTGCGTAAAGTAGAAAAATTAGTACATATTAAAATGAGAGAAACGTATTTCATACAAATTACATGAAAGCAGGTTTCTCTCTTTTTTATTATTCATCTCTAATATTTCTTTCTCTTGTACCCACGACACCAAAAAGATTTTGCGCGTTTGGTGGATACGCAATTTTAGAAATAATATTTAATATTAAAACTTCACATATCACTTTGAAATGCTTGTCCAAAAGTCACAGGCATAGCTAGGCTTGTGGTGGGCAAACATATAAAAATTTTCCCATTCACCTAAGTTGTAACAAAGGGTAGTGACGTTTTAAAAACTATACTACAGGTCTAGCATTCACGAGAAGCTAAAGTATATAATACCTAAGTATATTATCTCAAAATTTTCTGCCGTATTGATTTTCATATATGAAATGTAGGTGAGAAATAGGATACGGAATGGGAATTACTTCCTCTTAATATTATCCAATAATTCCACGTAAATACATGTTTTCAGATCCTCTGAGTACGAATTGACTCTGTGTGGTTTCATTTTAGGTTGTATCTTAACTCAAGAACGACAGATTACAAATTTGTATTCAAACCAATTTATTAATAAGGATGATTATGTTTTCACCTGAAATGATAAGCCAGTGTTTACCTTTTAGCGTCCGCGCTTTTACTTTTATGATAACACGATAACATGAGAACAATTAAATTAATCTTTTTAAAATTTGCTTCAAAACACTGGTTTGCCCATATCAGGTGCTTTTTTACTAGCCTGGCTTTCCATTTATATGAGCATTTCGTCTATACACTGAGTTTTGGCTGAATTGGAGTACTTAACAATTAAACAAACAACAGTTTTTACAGGTGTTCCTAACATTTTAATTTAAACAATTTTCTGGATCCTTTTGGACAATTTCCCCACTTTGGCACTCTTATTTATGCCGTAATAAGGAAGATGAGTGTCAAGCACAGTATATATCAAACTTACGTCATAACTTCTTGAAAATTGTCCATGATTTCACGTAATTTTAAACATCTTTCATTTAAATTAATATTTCTAAATTTGTCATTTTCGTAAGATTCCAGAATTGCATCACAAACACATTCAATTAGGGTCCGGCACATAATTAGAAGACCATAAAATGTCTGAAAATATAGAGAAATCACAAAAACAAAATTCGAATTAGAATTATGTTGGCTAAATTGTGGTTCTGATCTCTTGTCCTTAGGAAAACATTGTCAAAACCTCAAATTAGCTGAGGCATATTTTTTTCATCAACATACCATATCAAAAGCCGAGTCAAGAAATGGAATCACAAACAAACTGAAAACTTCACCAATGAACATAATTTCAAAATGTGGTGATTCCCTAAAATCACCAATTTCAGTTAATGGCACTGGTAGAGATCGTTCTAGAACTTGTGTTCCATTTATATATATATAAGCTGGTCTAAATGATCCTTGACTAGTTATGAATATAAAACATAAAACTGCAATTATTGTGCTAAGCGTATTTATTCGACGATATATTTTTAAACTGTGCGATACTCTTAGTTTATTATCAAAACGTTGAAAATTCTCTCTGATTTCATTGAAAATTTGTTGAATTTCTTTTTGATTGGCCATATAAATAAATGTTTTAAACAAAACTAATAAATACGCTGCGGAAAATGTAATATAATCAATATAAAAGCTTATATCTTCGGAATCACTGCGTAAAAATGCTTCAATCGAAAACAAACCAAAAAAACATATTATAAGAAATATAGTCTGCAAAAAACAACTTTTTAATTTATAATTTATAATTTTTATACAATTTGAATTTACAATAAAAATTTGGATGTATCGAAGAAATTCCAAACATTTCGGCAAAGTTTCAATTTTCCAAATCCCAAATATTTTATAAATCGAAATTGAGAATGAAAATATTTCTTTCGGAACCGGATCAGAAGATGAAGACATTCTCTAGTTCTAAGTTAGTTCCACAATTTACTCTACACTATAGTCTTTGAAATCTTGTAGCACAATGAATTGTTACAACATACTGAACTATGATTCTCTAAATTTATACTCCAGAATTTTAAGTAGTTTCAGTATACCGGGTCCGACAATTGAAGTGCCCGTATAATTCAAATCGCTGTCAAATGTAAACCGCAAATCTTGCAATACTAAAATTTGACATGAATGTTGCTTGACATATTGTTTGTCAGTAGTAAAAATTATTTGTTGGTGAAAAGACGTGTCTTAATTTGTTGTACAATCGACCTTAAACGAAATTCAATTGTTTCGCTTCATTTGATTGCAAAATCAAACATCGGAATTCGCCGCATTCACCAGATCTGAATATATTAGATTATTCTATTTGGGGAATTTTACAAGCAGCGACTTGCAAAAAAAAAGACACAACTTTGGCCGGTTTTAAAAGAGATTTGACTCGTGAATGGAACCATTTAAGCCAAGACATCGTGCGAACATCGTGTGCATCGTTTAAAAAGAGATTGAAGCTGGTGGTTAAGGCGAAAGGCGGTTACATAACATTCGAATAATTGTAAAATTAACTATCATTACCAAAATTTTAATAAAACCGACCAAGAAACCATAAAATTACAGCGTTTTTACACTTTGGCACTTTAGTTGCCGGACCCGGTATAGATATGTATTTACTTATAAATTTGATAATATTGATTTAATTGTTTAAATTACTAAACGTATTTAATTGGTTTAAATTTGACTGTTGTCAAAACATATACAAAATAGTCAACAAAATAAAATTGGTCTATACCAAGAAAGAATACTTAGGACAGTGTTTTATTCAACAATTACCGTGGTTTCCCTTTTATCTAATGTGAATAAAATTAAGAAGAAAAATGCGGAATTTGTAGAAAAGAAATTATGCATTTTATTAGGTACTTTGTAAACTCTACGTGTATACTGTAAAACGTTGTATTACTAAATTCGTATTCCTAGGAATTCTAGCTAGCAATCTAATTTTAAAAAAAATATCACTAGAAAACCTTGATATAAAATGTTCAATGGATGAAATGGAATCCTAGATCAAAGTACTATTCTTCCAAATTTGTCGGGAAATTTATATTGTTTGACTGGTAAAGCAATCAACTTACCAAAGTAATGTTTAAGCGAACTAGATGGTTTTAGCTGGATTTGTAGCCAATACTAGGAGCTAGATTGGATATAATAGCTTTTAAATAGAAAATGCAGCTGCTGTCTAGTACATGTCCTGGTTTTTTTTAATGTGTGCTTGAGTCTGCAGTATCCTATTAGTATTCCTGTCTCTCTTATACTCTTATATTCCTTTTGTTTTCATTTATTAAGGCTTTAAATCTCTTCGAGTTATATTCCACAGGGAAATACTTCACCTGGCTTTGTCCTGGTTTGTCCTGGTATTCCATACTACACGATATAAAAAAACAATAACTCGTTTATGGTAATTTCATAAAGAACACACGTAGATTCTGAACGATGAGAAACAAACATGTTTTACGTTTAAAATCTTTTATTAGTTAATTGCTCTAAAAACGAAAATATTATTGGAAACGATTAAATATTTCGAATTGAAACCATTTTCCATTTACTAACAAATAATTTCTCCTAAATGTAAATTCTTTTGAGTGGGGTATGTGGTGTTGTAAAGCGATTCTTACATTTTCCGTTTTTTTTTCCAGTTCTCATGAAATCGCTTTTTTCGTATTTTCAGATATTTTAAATATAAAATCATTATGCGGCATCCGCCCAGCCAAATAAATTATTCATATTTCAATGAAAGTTATTTTTTTTTTGTATTCTCGCGCATCTTTATAAAAATGCCTACTACCCTGAGGGTAGTAGAGAAACGGTTGGAAGATTTGGAAGATGTTAGGTTGCATTGGACGCATGTAGGCTTTGTTCTTATATAATACAATTGGAATATAATCAAAATCTTCGAAATTAATCAATAATGAATTGCAGCCACATACAATCTTTTATTTGTAAATCACATTATTTAAATAAATTACACTTTTAAAGATTTTGGAATAGGATTAAATAAAACTCTTTCAAATTGCAATAACAATAAATTTAATAATTTTATTTGAAAAGGTGAGAAAAAATACAATTTTGATTGATGCTAGTTTGTTGTGGGTGCTTGTTGGCTAAATAATAGTAAAAAGCGTGTTTGTAAATATCTGAAAAAAGGAAAGTTATTAATAATGTTTAAGACTTGATGCTATTACCATTACCTGAGTAAATGTTTGGCGATTGAAAGGAAAGAGTTAAAATGCAGCGTTTTACTTGCTCTATTAGGTGGATATTATTTTGTTTCAAATATAAAGCCATACAAAATTCTAGAATCTATAACTAACCAAAGATAGTTCGAAACATCGATTACAAGTGCTACAATACTGTAAGTGTGCTGTAGTAAAATATCTTTACACAAATTGTGAATCGAAAGAAGTCATTTAATATATCGAATTTCTCATAATTTGGTTGGTTAATCGTAAGTTGTAGGAAAAAAGAAACATTCTAATTCTTTTTATTACGAAAGTTTAATAAGAAATTGTAAAAAGTGTAAGTAATTTTTACTATCTGAAAAAAAGAATGAAAGAAAGTTCATTCGAAATTTATTACACGTTCGGAATATAGACTATTAATTAAAATTCTTGAAATCAATAAACCTGTGTATAATTTCCAAGAGAAAGTTCTATAATATTTCCTGCAGTTATGTAATGATTTTTAACAGTTCGTCCTAAGGAGACCAGAATTATTTGCCGATATGTTTTCGATTGATTATACCAATCGGTATTATACAGGCATTGTCGAAATTCAGAAACCTAAAATAAAAAATCGTAAGATTCAATTTATTTAATCCGTATTCAATTTACTTTTGCGACAATTTGTTCACCAAAATAATGATAAGTGAATAGTTGTCCAAGTCCTACACAACAGGTACCAACATTAAACATTAATTTTGCATAATCATTGGTTATCTGAAAATGGCAAATGTCCAATATATTGCAGAAAGGACTTTTATGTTACTACTTACAGTCGATATTTGATACAAAGACATCACTGTAAGTGAGAAACTAAGAATCATATTCCCTAAAATCGCTGTCGCAAAGATCCTTTCGATTATTGATATTCGCCTTTGTTTAGAGAAATATGAAAACTTTTATTAAAATGCACTTCCACTGAACGCGCAAAATGTTTTCGCGTTCGTTGGGTAAAAGAGAAATAGTTTTTAAACCAGATTATTAAAAAACCAAAAACATTTTGCGCGTGGATACGCAATTTTAGAAATATTTAATATTAAAACTTCATATATCACTTTAAAGTGCATGTCCAAACGTCATAGGTATACCTAGGCCTGTGGTGGCAAACATATAAAAATGTTCCCATCCACCCAAGTTATAACAAAGCGTAGTGACGATTTAAAACTAAACTACAGGACCAGCATTCATTAAAATATAAAGTATATAATACTTAAGTATATTATCAAAATATTTTCTGCATTATTAATTTTCATATATGAAATGTAGGTGAGAAATAGGATACGGAATGGGAATTACTTCCTCTTAATATTATCAAATAATTCCACGGAAATACATGTTTTCAGATCCTCTGAGTACGAACTGACTATGGAGCTCGGTGTGCTTTCATTTCAGGTTGTATGTTAACTCAAGAACGACAGCTTGCAAATTTGTATTCAAACCAATTTATTAATAAGGATGATTATGTTTTCACCTGAAATGATAAGCCAGTGTTTACCTTTTAGCGTCCGCGCTTTTACTTTTATGATAACACGATAACATGAGAACAGTTAAATTAATCTTTTTAAAATTTGCTTCAAAACACTGGTTTGCCCATATCAGGTGCTTTTTTACTAGGCTGGCTTTCCATTTATATGAGCATTTCGTCTATACACTGAGCTTTCGCTGAATTGGAGTACTTAACAATTAAACAAACAACAGTTTTTACAAGTGTTCGTAACATTTGAATTTAAACAATTTTCTGTATCATTTTGTAGAGTACCCTGGACAATTTCCCCACTTTGGCTCTTGTATTTATGCCGTAACAAGGAAGATAAGTGTCACACATAGTATATATCAAACTTACGTCATAACTTCTTGAAAATTGTCAATAATTTCACGTAATTTTAAACATCTTTCATTTAAATTAATATCTTTAAACTTGTCATTCACATAAAACTCCAGAATTGCATCACAAACACATTCAATTAGGGTCCGGCACATAATTAGAAGACCATAAAATGTCTGAAAATATAGGAAAAGCACAAAAACAAAATATGAATTAGAAATATATATAAGTTGGCTAAATTGTGATTCTTATCTCTTGTCCTTAAGAGAACATTATGAAAATCTCAAATTAGCTGAGGCATATTTTTTAATTTTTAATCTCTTTTCATCAACATACCATATCAAAAGCCACGTCAAGAAATGGAATCACAAACAAACTGAAAACTTCACCAATGAACATAATTTCAAAATGTGGTGATTCCCTAAAATCACCAATTTTAGTTAATGGCAATGGTAGAGATCTTTCTAAAACTTCTGTTCCATTTATATATATATAAGCTGGTCTAAATGATCCTTGACTAGTTATGAATATAATACATGTAGTTATAATTAGTGCGCCGAGCATATTTATTCGACGATATATTTTCAAACAATGCGAAATTCTTAGTTTATTATCAAAACGTTGAAAATTCTCTCTGATTTCATTGAAAATTTGTTGAATTTCTTTTTGATTTGCAACATAAACAAATGTTTTAAAGAAAACTAATAAATACGCTGCGGAAAATGTAATATGATCAATATAAAAGCTTATATCTTCGGAATCACTGCGTAAAAATGCTTCAATCGAAAACAAACCAAAAAAACATATTATAAGAGATATAGCCTGCAAAAATAAGTTTTTAATTTATAATTTATAATTTTTATACAATTTGAATTTACAATAAAAATTTGGATGTATCGAAGAAATTCCAAACATTTCGGCAAAGTTTCAATTTTCCAAATCCCAAATATTTTATAAATCGAAATTGAGAATGAAAATATTTCTTTCGGAACCGGATCAGAAGATGAAGACATTCTCTAGTTCTAAGTTAGTTCCACAATTTACTCTACACTATAGTCTTTGAAATCTTGTAGCACAATGAATTGTTACAACATACTGAACTATGATTCTCCAAATTTATACTCCAGAATTTTAAGTAGTTTCAGTATACCGGGTCCGACAATTGAAGTGTCCGTCTAATTCAAATCGCTGTTAAATGTAAACCGCAAATCTTGCAATACTAAAATTTGGCATGAATGTTGCTTGATATATTGTCTGTCAGTAGCAAAAATTATTTGTTGGTGAAAAGACGAGTTCTTATTTTTTGTACAATCGACCTTAAACGAAATTCAATTGTTCCGCTTCACTTGATTGCAAAGTCTAACATTGGAATTTACCGCATTCACGAGATCTGAATCTATTAGATTATTCGATTAAGACAGTTTTGCAAAAAAAAAAAAATGGAACCGTTTAGCCAAGACATCGTGCGAGCATCGCGTGCATCGTTTAAAAAGAGATTGATGCTGGGGGTTAAGGCAAAAGGCGGTTACATACAATTCGAATAATTCTAAAGTTAACTATGTATTAGAAACTATCATTTCCCGAAATTTTAATGAAACCGACCAATAAACCAAAAAATTACAGCGGTTTTACATTTTGGCACTTCAGTTGCCGGACCCGGTATAGATATGTATTTACTTATAAATTTGATAATATTGATTTAATTGTTTAAATTACTAAACATATTTAATTGGTTTAAATTTGACTGTTGTCAAAACATATAGAAAATGGTGAACAAAATAAAATCGGTCTATACCAAGAAAGAATAGTTAAGAGAGTATTTTATTCAACAATTACCTGTGATTTCCTTTTTAGAAAAGATTGTAGAAAAAAATTATGCATCTTATTATTATGTACTTTGTGAACTCTACGTGTATACGGTACAATAGCTAAATTCGCATTCCTAGGAATTCTAGCTAGCAATCTAATTAAAAAAAAAATATACCTAGAAAATGTTGGTATAAAATGCTCAATGGATGCAATCGAGTTCTAGATCAAAGTACTATTCTTCTGTAAAATATTCCAGAAATTCAACTATCTACAAAATCTATAATAAATTATTTTAGGAGATACTACTTGATGTCTAGCAACAAAAATTCTGGGTAACTAACTCAGATGAGGCAGGACATAAAATTCATATTTGATAGAAGATTAGAATGGTTGTTTAATTCATCATTCTCACTCAAGTTATTACAGAAATTGGTGGATTTCTGTATGCATCGTATTTATCATAAGTACTGGTTTTATTCCTAAAATCTCAAGAAATAAACGAAGTAAAAGGTTTTAACTAGATTTGATCTAGTAGCTTTTAACTAGAAAATGCAGTTGCTGTCTAGTGTATTTAATAGTTTTTCTTATGGTGTTTGAGTCAGCAGTGCCCTGCTAGTATTCCTATCAGTATCTTTGTAGTCCTTTTGTTTTTATTCATTAAGGCTTTAAATCTTTTCGAGTTATACTCCCTGAGGAGATCCTTGGCTTGCCTTCGTCCTGGTTGTTCTTCCCAGTGCTTGGTTCTTTACCCCGCCTCTTCTTTGGTATTCTATACTACAGGATAGAAAGAAACAATAACTCGTTTATGGTAATTTCATAAAGAACTCCCGAAAATTCTGAAGGATGAGAAATAATTAGACATATTTTACGTTCAAAATCGTTTATTAGTTATTTGCTCTAAAAACGAAAATATTATTGGAAACGATTACATACTTTTAAATATTTTATTTGTAAAATATGAAATAACAATTATTTCGTATTCAATCTATTTTGAATTTAATAACAAATAATTTCTTTTAAATGTTAATATTTTTGGATGGGGAAAGTGAATCTGGATATCATCGGTAAAGTCTTATCTTTTGGATTTATTTTAGATATCATTACCTAAAGTGCTTTAACAGAGTTGTTAAATTTATTCGAATTAATTAGTTATCAATAAAAGTTGCCCGCGGCTTTCTGATCGTTGCTCTTTATTTCTTCCTATCGATTTTTTTTTTCTTATCAAAAGATGGCACAATCTTTCTTCAAAATATTGGAAAACATGTTTTTAGAAATATTTAAGATGATCTCATTTTATGGATCCTGAGGTCAATTTGCAACGCTGGGTAGTAGAGGAATCGTTAGAGGATTTGGAAGATGTTAGGGTGAGTTGGACGCTCGTAGCCTTTGTTCTTATATAATACAATTGGATTAAAATCAAAAGCTTTGAAATTCATCAATAATGAATTGCAGCCACATACGATCTTTCGTTTGAAAATCACATTATTGAAAGAAATTACACTTTTAAAGACTTTGGAATAGGATCAAATTAAACTCTTTCAAAGTGCAATAACAATAAATTTAATAATATTATTTGAAAAGGTGAGAAAAAATACAATTTTGATTGTTGCTAGTTTGTTGTGGGTACTTGTTGGCTAAATAATAGTTAAAAGCGTGTTTGTAAATATCTGAAAAAAAAAATATTTTAAATAAAGTCTAAGATTTGTTGATATTATAATTACCTGAGTAAATGTTTTCCGATTGAAAGGAATATAATAAACTCAAATTTGCCATTTTAGAATACTAAATGATTCCTGTAAAAGTCATAATTAATTTTTAAATATGTCATAAATAAAAAGGTGTTTATAACTAACCAAAGATAGTTCGAAACATCCATTATAAGTGCAACAATATTGCAAGTGTGCTGTAGTAAAATATCTTTACACAGAAGTCATTTAATATATCGAATTTCTTATAATTTGGTTGCTTAATCGTAAGTTGTAGGAAAATAGAAACATCCTAATTCTTTTTATTACGAAAGTTTAATAGGAAATTGTAAAAAGTGTAAGTAATTTTTACTATCTGAAAAAACAATCAAAGAAAATTCATTGGAAATTTATTACAAGTTCGGAATCCAGACTATTCATTCAAATTCTTGAAGTCAATAAACCTGTGTATAATTCCCAAGAGAAAGTTCTATAATGTTTCCAGCAGTTATATAATGATTTTTAACAGTTCGTCCTAACGAGACTAGAATTATTTGCCGATACGTTTTCGATTGATTATACCAATCGGTATTATACAAGCATTGTCGAAATTCAGAAACCTGAAATAAAAAATCGTAAGATTCAATTTATTTAATCCGTATTCAATTTACTTGTACAACAATTTGTTCACCAAAATAATGATAAGTGAATAGTTGTCCAAGTCCTATACAACAAATACCAATCATGAATATAAATTTCACATAGTCATTTGTTATCTGAAAGTAGAAAGTTTTCAATATATTACAGAAAGGACATTTATGTTACTACTTACAGTCGACATTTGATACAAAGACAACACTGAAAGTGAAAAACTAAGAATCATATTCCCTAAAATTGCAGTCGCAAAGATTCTTTCGATTATTGACAATCGCCTTCAATTAGAGAGAAATATAAAAATTTGTATTAAGTTGCGCTTCCACCAAAGGCGCAAAATGTTTTTGCATTCGTTAGGTAAAATAGAAAAAATTAGTATTAAAATGAGATAAGCGTATTTTATGCAAATTACACGAAAACAGGTTCCTCTCTTTTTTATTATTCATCTCTAATATTTCTTTCACTTTTACCCACGACACCGAAAACATTTTGCGCGTTTGGTGGATACGCGGTTTTAGAAATATTATTCAATATTAGCACTTCTTATATTACTCTGAAGTGTTTATGCAAAAGTAACAGGCTTATCTAGGGTTGTGTTGGGCAGCATTTATTAATTTATAAATTTCCCCCATCCAGCAACTTTCTAAAATTTGGTCCAGAATACTTGTTTGCTGATTTGGCTGAATTGGTATTATTCATACTAGAGGCTGCTTCCCGGGGTTTAACGTGATAGATTTCCCGGGAAATTGATACATTTTTTAGTTTTCGAATCTCGGGATTAGATTTTTATTTCTCCGGAAATTTTTAATGTATAATTCTTTGAAAGATGAAGAAAGTATGCTTGCAAAAAAATGCTCGAATCTTTACAAGAATATAATTTAAGGAACGGCGGGACAAGAATTTAATATCCCTAATCCAATTCTTACAGAATTCGAAACAGTTCAATATAAATTCTAATAATACGAATATAATTTTTGAGAAAGCTAGTAAAACTTCGATTTTAAAATTTGCGAAGAAAATTATGGATAATTTAATTGTTCTTTAAATAATTATGCTTAAAATTTCATCGAGGTGAAGTATGTGAATACGGGTGAACAGATAGAAGTAGTCCTAATAAATTCAGCGAAAGACATAATTATAAGTAAGCCAGAACAAGGAGTTAAAGAAAGCTTAGTTCCAATGTCTGTTATTTAATAGAGAAGAAAGAAAATATAACTAGTCTAAACCATATTTAAGAAACAACAGATAAGATAACAACAAATTTAAAAAGTTGCTTTGAAAACTATTCGTCCAATATCTACTGAAACTGAGAGTTTTCTCAATTGCATCAATTTTTTCCCCGATGAAGTGGTCTCGGGATCCCGGGAAACTGCCAAAAAATATCCTGTTTCCCGAGATGCTGAATATGGATGGAAAATAGAAGCTCTAATTTATATATCGTTTCAGACCCGAATTATTTTATACGTAGTAATTATTCATATATGCACTTCTTCATATACATATTTTAAGTTCTTAACAATTCAATAAATGACACTTTTTTTAAGTAACATATGGATTCGGATTCTTTTGTAGAGGACCCTGGGCATTTACCCCACTTTGCCACACGTATTTATGCCGTAACAAGTAATATAAGTGTCATACATAGTATATGCCAAACTTACGTCATAACTTCTTGATAATTTTCAATTATTTCACGTAATTTTAAACATCTTTCATTTAAATTAATATTTTTAAATTTGTCATTCTCATAAGTTTCCCGAATCGCATCACAAACACATTCAATTAGGGTTCGGGACATAATTAGAAGACCATAAAATGTCTGCAAATATAGAAAAATCGCAAAATCAAAATACGAATTAGAAATATATATATGTTGGCTAAAGTGTGGTTCTTAAGTCTTGTCCTTAATAGAACATTATGAAAACCTTAAATTAGCTAAAACATATTTTGTGACGAAATAATTTACGAATTCTTATTTTTTTTCATAAACTTACCGTATCAAAAGCCACATCGAGAAATGGGATCGAACAAAAAACTAAAAGTTGACCAATGAACAGAATTTCAAAATATGGTGATTCTCTAAAATCACCAATTTCAGTTAATGGCACTGGTAGAGATCGTTCTAAAACTTGAGTTCCATTTTTATATATATAAGCTGGTGTGAAGGATCCTTGACTAATTATGAATATGAGACATGTAGTCATAATTAACGCGCCGAACATATTTATGAATCGATATATTTTCAAACCATGCGAAATTCTTCGTTTATTACCAAAACGTTGAAAATTCTCTTTGATTTCATTGAAAATTTGTTGGATTTCTTTTTGGTTTATAATAATAACAAACGTTTTAAACAAAATAAATAAATATGACGCGGAAAATGTTATGTGGTCAATGTAAAAACTTATGTCATCCGAATCACTGCGTAAGAATCCTTCCATCATGAAAAAACCAGAACAACATATTACAAGAGATGTATTCTGCAAGAAATAACTTTTTAATTTATAATTTTTAATTTTTATACAATTTGAATTTACAATAAAAATTTGGATGTATCGAAGAAATTCCAAACATTTCGGCAAAGTTTCAATTTTCCAAATCCCAAATATTTTAAACATCGAAATTGAGAATGAAAATATTTCTTTCGGAACCGGATCACAAGATGAAGACGACATTTTTTAGTTGTAAGTTAGTTCCACAATTTACTACAACCGTAGTCTTTGAAATCTAATCGCACAATGAGGTGTTACAATAGACTGAACTATTTTTCTCCAAACTTAAAGTTGAAAATTTTAAGGAGTTTCAGTATATAGATATATATTTACTTATATAGGGTGATCCAATTTGAGTTCTTATGTTGGCAGCACTGTAAATCAAGTAGCTGTCGATAAGCATTTGTTTTCAAAGTGTTAAATGTCAGTTTGCAACAAGACATTTACGGAATCAGAGACCATAGACAGAAAAGAATTTACACAGATTGGGTATTACATTGTGGTCAGGCGGCGTCATTGGGCCTTTCTTTTTTTGAAAACAATCAGGATGAGACTGTAACGGTCAATGGTGAGCGATATAGGAGCATCATAACAGAATTATTTCTGGCACGAAATCGAAGATATTGATGTGGAAGACATGTGGTTTCAACAAGGCGGCGCAACTTGCCACATTGCGGGTTTAACGTTGAATGTTTTGCATGAAAATTTTCCTGGTCGCATTATTTCACGTTTTGGTGGCGTCAACTGGCCGCCAAGATCATGCAGCTTAATGCCGTTGGATTTCTTTTTGTGGGGTTACGTTAAAAGTTGTGTTTACGCCAACGAACCCGAAACGTGCAGAACCTAAGAAACAACATCTGCCAAGTTATTGCCGAGATATTCCGAAATTTACGAAAAAGTCATCAAAAATTACCATGAAAGAATCGGCTGCTGCAGAAAATCCAGAGGCGTCGATTTAGATCATATTATTTTTCATAAATAATGAAATACATAACACTTGCGACTAACAAAACAAAATAGGTATATTTCGTTAAATTTGTGGGTTATATTTTGTTTTAAAGTTCGGAAACTGAAGTTGGACCACCCTTTAGTTTTGATATTATTGATTTAATTGTTTAAATTACTAAACATATATAATTATTTTAAATTGGAGTGGTATCCGTGTTAGAAAATTGAATAGGGCTATAATAAAAAAGAAATCGAAAAATCCTGCATACGCCACTGTTGTAGATAATGCGACTAGAATCCCCAAGGAGCACTCTAAAACGCTTATATCATAACATAAGTTCGCATAAGAGTAGTTAAGATCAACATACCTTGCTTGGGGGGCGAAGGAATGTCAAAAGTTGTTCTTAAATATGAACTGTCAATTAATTTTCAAGAAAAATGGAATTTTTCGAGATGTCGAAATTTTGTAAGAAATACATACAGTAAAATGGTTGTTGTCAATTGTAGGCAAAGAAAAATAAATACATGAAGAACCGAGCCTGGATTTGATCCAGGGTCTCATCAGCTTCTAGAAACGAGGTCTTTACCGACTTGACCATTCAACACTGTGTTTATCGATCTGTTCATTTGCCTTTTCTAACTAAACATTATTCAAACAATACAATTTCTATTCGAAATATAACAATTATTCTATAACCTTTCAATTGCTATGCGAATTATTTGTATTAACAACTATTATGAAACTAATACTCCTACACAATAAACCTCATTCGAGTTCGGAGTTTTCTTTAAAATTACTAACCCTCAAATCTCTACACCACTGAACTTGTAATATTATTTCTCTTGAAATTAGATTGAATATGAAAAGTACATGTAAATTTTAACATATGTCTTATATTAGAAATAGATTCCATTTTTCGTTATTTATTCATTGCCATTAAGTCTTTAAAAATCTCTATAAATTTAATGGACACCTTTTTTGATTGTTGGTAAACCATTAAAAAAATTACCTTTCTATAATATAGTCATTAAAAAAATGTAAATGTCATGGCTTTTTACGTTTTTAAATTCTGTACATATAACCACAGAGTTCTCAACTTAGATTCTGATTTGGTCACATTTGCACATGCCACATCATTAAATACTTATATAATAGTATTTGTAAGATATACTCTGTGCGATGTAAAAATATGTGTACTAACAGCCTTTTTTTACAAAAAAAAAAAAAAATATCGAAATAGAATTATTTGCAGCGTGAAAATTTATACACAAAGAATTCTCTATTTCTTTTGTCTGCGATGATTGATCTATTTGACCCTCCCTGGCGAAGGATTTAAATGATTAGATTAGTTTGGTTCAAAGGGTGTTTTTATACTGCGACCTTTAAAATCTATTGTACCCGCTATTCTTTAGTGTAGTAGTTAGGTTAAATTCCCATTCTAGAGTACCTCCTCCAACCTATTATCCTAAGAGATGTTAGTATCTGTTGTGGATCCAGAGAATGTATCACTTTTCGGAAGAAGAATTATGCCCCCAGATGTTCCCTTCTCCTACGAAACAATGATTCGCAGTCAGAAAGAATGTGCTTCGGGTCTCTTCGTCCTACCCGCAGAATCTGCAGCTGCTGAGATGTGCTTTGAGCCTGCAGTGACCTGCTAGAAGTTATACTCTCGGAGGAGATCTTGGGCCTGCCTTTGTCCTTGTTGTTCTTCTCAGTATTTCCTTCTTTCTGCTGTCAAAATTTCCACAGAACGATTCTGGTCCTATGAGAGGTGTTCTGCGCCTGCTTTGCAAATTTATAGGCTTCTTCTTTACGCTCAATACCTCTAAGTTCTGTACATCTTATAATAACGTGTATCTCCGCTTGGAACGTACTGCTGTGCACACCCATAGGTTCAAAGCATTTGGTTTTTGGCTCATATACTTTGTACCTTTCCCACCTTCTCTCAATTTTAGATTGGCGAAAGATCAGTACGGTCATTAAAACATATAGGGTTACACCGATTTTACTGAAATTTAGCGCAATATCGCCTACTTATATAGTCAACTTACGTAAATAATTAAAATACAAGATTTTTCGTATGTTTGACAGCTCATTCTGATTAGTCAACGAATTGTCAAAAATAATCAAATAATTTCGCCAGTTTGTGAAGTAACACGTGACAAGCCCTAATAAATTTAAAAAATGTCCTGCTTTTCTATCAAAAGAAATCCCTCTAGTAATCATGATATGTTGTCGCAACATTTCCTTTCAGTATCAGCAATTGCTTCCATCATGAGTATTACTAGAATTTTTTTTTGGATAGTGTCCGGAATTAAGTCACCGGCTCCAATTAGGAACTTTTTCGCTAAATATTTGTATTGTTGATAATTTTTTACTTTCAAATATTTCAGAAATTTTACATAAAAATTATGTTACAAGAAATTCGATGAAATTCCTGTCTGTTTAAATCCGGAATTCTTTTTACGACAATCTACATATATTATGGAGAGCAAATTTTTTCGTTTCGATCTTAGGTATATGAAGAATATGTTATACTATTCAAACAGGTTTTTTATGCTTCAAAGTTCTAAAATTATAGTACTTAAATAAAATCTAAAAATAACATTTAGTCATGACGGATGCGTTGTACTGACCTGACAGGTTAACCATGTTTGATCTTATGCCAAAAATGTGTTTAGAGTTAGGAGTACCAGAATTGGTTTGTATTGTACGCGACATTTTCATTATACATATATCAAAAAAGAATGTAATTGTGAACAATTTAGAAATTTACATACAGTATTGTTAATGTTAGGTGTGTTTTTTTTTATCTGGGTCTGAGTTAGGGTCTGCTTCATAACACGTAAAAGCAACCACATAACCCAAATATTTATCGGGTTCAGAGCATGTGACCACGATAAACTTTAATTACATAAAATTGCAAGAGATGGCACAGCCATAGTTTTTCATATCTAAAATATAACCGTACAATAAACGTCATAATAAATCTAATAAATTCAATAAATAATTCAATAAAGATATTTGAGAATTTGCTAGTATTTATTTTATTTTACACTTAATTTATTTAAAAAATTAAGGAAAAAATTTAATTTTTATCGAATAAAATTTTTTTTTCTCGAGACCCAGACAATTTTTTTCGAAAATTGACCCAGGCCCAGATGAAAATACGCTCCTTTTGTTAAAGACCCCACCATTAATCAATTTTTGCGAAAACTGTTGGATTGGCACAAAACATCAATGTTAAATTTATTCGATATTCTTTTTAACATGAATATCGAATAAATTTATTTATTCGATATTGTTGTAAAATTAAATTATAAAGGAGAGAGCAAGACAAGAACAGTGCGTTAACTAAAGTTTAGTTAAATATTTTGTTCTAAGTATTTTTAGCTTCAGAAAAGATAACTGAAGTTGGTTGTAGGTTTCTTAAAATAAATTCACTATTCCAAATTAAAAGTTATAAGAATATGGCTTAAAAAGTCGTTTTTTTGAGAAAGTGAAATCTGGAAATTTTTTTGAAATCGGTATATTAGTTTTTAAAGTACATCAAAAATACTTTATGAATTAGCTTTTTTCTCTTATCGCTATTGAGTTTAATAGTTTAATAGACTGCTGGACGGCCGGACATTCATAAATCGATATAAATTTTGGTTCTCTACACATCTACAGCTTTGAAACCACTCTTCAATGATTATATGGTATCTATTCGTTACAAAATTATTGACAGGAATCATAATAGTATAAAAATAGTAAATTGTTTATGGTAATTTCGTAAAGAACACCCGAAAATTCTAAAGGATGAGAAACAATTAAACATATTTTATTTTCAAAATCGTGTATTAGTTAATTGCTTTGAAAACGAAAATATTGGAAACGCTTACATAGTTTTCAATATTTTATTTCTAAAATATATTTTTGGTTGATTTGTTTGAAATATTTCCTACTTTTAAAATGCCTAAAAGATTCCTTTTATTCAAATATTTAATAACAATTATTTCGTATTCAAACTATTTTCAATTTGTTTTCTTTTAAATTATAAATTTTTTGGATTTGGAATGTAAAACTACAAAAACAATTTTTATGCTTTTCTCACAAAATATCTATTATCTATTATCTTTAAAAAATCAGATATTATTAATTAAACTGCCTTAACAGAGTCAGTTAAATTTCTTAAAATTAATTAGTTGCCCGCGGCTCGTTACTCTTGAAATATGAAAGTAAATTTTTACAATAATTGCATATAGTTTGAACTCACCTTCGCTATTATTTTGCCCACTGCTTTTCAAAAGACCTGATTATATACATTTTCTGGAGTCTTATACAAACAAACTGACAACAGACAAAGGTTTTTATTTATTCCTAATGTTTTTTCTTCTTGTCACAAGATGGCACAATCTTTCTTGAAAAATTTGGAAAACATCTTTTTAGAAATCCTTAAAAAGATGAGCACATCTTCTGGATCCAGAGTTCAATTTGCAATGGTGGATAGTAGAGAAACCGTTGGAGGATTTGGAAGATGTTAGGTTGAGTTGGACGCACGTAGGCTTTGTTCTTATATAATACAATTGGATTAAAATCAAAATCTTCGATATTAATCAATAATGAATTGCAGCCACATACAATCTTTTATTTGTAAATCACATTATTTAAACAAATTACACTTTTAAAGATTTTGGAATAGGATTAAATAAAACTCTTTCAAATTGCAATAACAATAAATTTAATAATTTTATTTGAAAAGGTGAGAAAAAATTCAATTTTAATTGCTGCTAATCTGTTCTTGGTGCTTGTTGGCTAAAAATAGTTAAAAGTTTCACTCCACGTATCTGAAAAAAAGGTACATTTTAAATAATGTCTAAAATTTGATGATATTACCATTACCTGAGTAAATGCTTGGCGATTGAAAGGAAAGAGTTAAAATGCAGCGTTTTAGTTGCTCTATTAGGTGGATATTATTTTGTTTCAAATATAAAGCCATACAAAATTCTAGAATCTTTTAAAATTTTTCGTAACAATTTATTGATTTGAAATGAATATAATAAATTCCAGTTTGAGATTTTAGAATACTAAATGATTCCTGTAAAAGTCATAATTAATTTTTA
The DNA here is from genome assembly GCA_963422695.1 of Xylophagus ater. Lineage (NCBI taxonomy): Eukaryota > Metazoa > Arthropoda > Insecta > Diptera > Xylophagidae > Xylophagus > Xylophagus ater. Next base: position 41,351,777 of record OY730484.1, read on the forward strand.
AATATGTCATAGTTAAAAGGGTGTTTACAACTAACCAAAGATAATTCGAAACATCCATTACAAGTGCAACAATATTGTAAGTGTGGCGTAGTAAAATATTTTTACACAGAAGTCATTTAATATATCGAATTAATTATAATTTGGTTGGTTTATCGCATATTGTTGGAAAAAGAAACATCCTAATTCTTTTTATTACGAAAGTTTAATAAGAAATTGTAAAAAGTGTAAGTAATTTTTACTATCTGAAAAAAGAATGAAAGAAAATTCATTCGAAGTTTATTACAAGTTCAGAATCTAGACTATTAATTCAAATTCTTGAAATTAACAAACCTGTGTATAATTTCCAAGAGAAAGTTCTATAATATTTCCTGCAGTTATGTAATGATTTTTAACAGTTCGTCCTAATGAGACTAAAATTATTTGTCGATATGTTTTCGATTGATTATACCAATCGGTATTATACAAGCATTCTCGAAATTCAGAAACCTAAAATAAAAAATCATAAGATTCAATTTATTTAATCCGTATTCGATTTACTTGTGCAACAATTTGTTCACCAAAATAATGATAAGTTAATAGTTGGCCAAGTCCTACAGAACAGACAGTAATCATAAACGTAAATTTTACATAATCATTTGTTATCTGAAATTAGAAAGTTTGCAGTATATTGCAGAAATGACTTTTATGTCACTACTTACAGTTGACATTTGATACAAAGACATCACTGAAAGTCCAAAACTAAGAACTAAAGTACCTAAAATCGCTGTCGCAAAGATCCTTTCGATTATTGATATTCGCCTTTGTTTAGAGAAATATAAAAATTTGTATTAAGTTGCGCTTCCACCAGACGCGCAAAATGTTTTTGCATTCGTAGGGCAAAAAGAGAAATAATTATTAAAGCACGGTATTGAAATGAGAGAAACGTATTTCATACAAATTACATGAAAATAGGTTTCTCTCTTTTTATTAGTCATTTTTAACATTTCTTTCTCTTTTTACAACGCCACCAAAAACATTTTGTGCGTTTGGTGGATACGCAATTTTAGAAATATTCTTTAATATTAAAACTTCATATATCACTTTGAAGCGCTTGTCACAAGCAAACCTAGGCTTGTGCTGGGCAAACATTTAGAAATTTCTCCATCCAACTAAGTTGTAACAAAAGGTAGGGACGTTTTAAACGAAATGCTGATATAAGCATATATATATATATATATATATACATCAGGCCTTCATGTCCTTCATTTGATTTCTTAAGTCCTGAGCTTTGGCTGAATTGGTGTCATTTATACATCGATAATTTCTCATATATTCACTTTTTCATGCACATTTTTTGAAGTACTTAACATTTAAATAATCTAAACTTTTTTCAAATAACATTTGGATTTGGATTCTTTTGTAGAGTATGTTACCCTGGGCATTTGCCCCACTTTGCCACTAGTATTTATGACGTAACTAGGAATATAAGCGTCATATATAGTGTAAATCAAACTTACGTCATAACTTCTTGATAATTTTCAATAATTTCACGTAATTTTAAACATCTTTCATTAAAATTAATATTTTTAAATTCGTCATTCTCATAAGATTCCCGAATAGCATCACAAACACATCCAATTAGGTTCCGGGACATAATTAGAAGACTATGAAATGTCTGAAAATATAGAAAAATCGGAAATAAAAATTAAAAATATATATATGTTAGCTAAATTGCAGTTCTTATCTCTTGTCCTTAAGAGAACATTATGAAAAACTCAAATTAGCTAGAACATATTTTGTGACTACTTAATTTTGGAATTTTGTTATTTTAATTTTTCATAAACTTACCGTATCAAAAGCTACATCAAGAAACGGGACCGAAGTAAAAACGAAAAGTTCACCAATGAACATAATTTCAAAATATGGTGATTCTCTAAAATCACCAATTTCAGTTAGTGGGATTGGTAGAGATCGTTCTAAAACTTGTGTTCCATTTATGTATATATAAGCAGGTGTGAGTGATCCTTGAATAGTTACGAACAGAAGACTTGCACTCATAACTAATGCGCTGAGCACATTTGTGCGACGACATATTTTCAAACCATGCGAAATTCTTCGTTTATTGCCAAAACGTTGAAAATTCTCTTTAATTTCATTGAAAATTTGTTGAATTTCATTTTGATTCGTAATAAAAACAAACCTTTTAAACAAAATAAATAAATATACTCCGGAAAATGTTATGTGATCAATGTAAAAACTCATGCCATCCGAATCACTGCGTAAGAATCCTTCCATCATAAACAAACTAGAACAACATACTGCAAGAGATACAGTCTGCAAAAAACAACTTTTTAATTTAAAATTTACAATTTTTAAATAATTTCGATTTACAATGATAATTTCAAGGTATTGAATTAGTACCAAAAATTTCGATAAACTTTCATATTTCCAAATCCCAAAAATTTTATACATCGAAATTGAGAATGTAAATATTTCTTTCGGTACCGGATCAGAAGATGAAGGCATTCTCTAGTTCTAAGTTAGTTCCACTATTTACTACACTATAGTCTTAAATCTTGTAGCACAATGAATTGTTACAACATTCTGAACTAATATTCTCCAAACTTATACCCCCGAATTTAAACTAGTTTCAGTATATAGATACGTATTTACTTATAGTTTTGGTATTATTGATTTAATTGTTTAAATTACTAAACGTATTTAATTGGTTTAAATTTGACTGTTGTCAAAACATACAAAATAAAATCGGCCTATACCAAGAAAAAATACTTAGGATAGTGTTTTATTCAACAATTACCTGTGTTTTCTCTTTCATCTAATGTGAATAAAATTGAGAAGAAAAATGCGGAGTTTGCAAAAAAGAAATTATGCATTTTATTAGGTACTTTGTAAACTCTACAAGTATACTGCAACCCTTTGTATTACTAAATTCGCATTCCTAGAAATTCTAGTCTGCAATCTAATAAAAAAAATATATCTAGAAAATCTAGATATAAAATGCTCAAAGGATGAAATCGACCTCTAGATCAAACTACTATTCTTCTGTAAAATATTCCCGAAATTCAACTATCCAGAAAATCTATAATAAATTATTTTAGCAGATATTACTTGATGTCTAGCAACAAAAATTCTGGGTAACTAACTGAAAGAATTTCTAGTCAATATTAGGAGCTAGATTGGATATAGTAGTTTTTAACTAGAAAATGCAGCTGCTGTCCTAGTGCATGTCCTAGTTTTCTTTTAAGTGTGCTTGAGTCTACAGTCAGTATTCGTGTCAGTACTCTTATATTCCTTTTGTTTCCATTTATTAAGGCTTTAAATCTCTTCGAGTTATATTCCACAGGGAAATACTTGACCTGGCTTTGTCCTGGTTGTTCTTCCGAATGCTTGGCTTTCTGCCGCCTCTTTAGTATTCCATACTACAGGAGATAAAAAAACAATAACTCGTTTATGGTAATTTCATAAAGAACACCCGAAAATTCTGAAGGATGAGAAACAGACATGTTTTACGTTTAAAATCTTTTATTAGTAAATTGCTTTAAAAACGAAAATATTATTGGAAACGATTAAAGAGTTTTAAATATTTTATTTCTAAAATACATTATATTTTTCGTTGATTTTTTTGAACTATTTCCTACTTTTAAACTGTCTAAAGAATTCTTTTTTATTCAAATATTTAATAATAATTATTTCCTATTTAAACTATTTTCAGTTTACTAACAAATAATTTCTCTCAAATGTTAATTTTTTTGGATGGGGTATGTGAAACTGGAAACACACTTTTTAGGAATCCCTTTCCTCACAAAATATCATCGTTAAAGTCGTTTCTTTTATAAATCCGATATCATCACGTAAACTACTTCAAAGTTAAATTTCTTATAATTAATTAGTTAATCAGTTGCCAGCGGCTTTTTGATCGTTACTCTTGAAATATGAAAGTCAATTTTTACAATAATTGCATATAATTCAACTCGCTTTAGCGATATTATTCTGCCCGCTGCTTTTCAGATGACGTGCTTATACATTTCCGGGAGTCTTATACAAACAAACTGACAACAGCCAAAGGTTTTTATTTCTTTCTTACAATTATTTTTCCTGATCACAAGATGGCACAATATTTCTTGAAAAAATTGGAAAACATGTTTTTAGAAATATTTAAAAGAAAATGAGCACTTCTTATGGATCCCGAAGTCAATTTGCAACAGTGGGTAATAGAGAAATCGTTGGAGGATTTGGAAGATGTTTGGGTGAGTTGGACGCGCGTAGGCTTTGTTCTTATATAATACAATTGGATTAAAATCAAAAGCTTTGAAATTCATCAATAATGAATTGCAGCCACATACGATCTTTCGTTTGAAAATCACATTATTGAAAGAAATTACACTCCTACAGATTTTGGAATAGGATCAAATTAAACTCTTTCAAAATGCAATAACAATAAATTTAATAATCTTATTTGAAAAGGTGAGAAAAAATACAATTTTGATTGTTACTAATTTGTTGTTGGTGCTTGTTGGCTAAAAATAATTAAAAGCTTGTCTCTAATATCTGAAAAAAGGAAAAATTTTAAATAAAGTCTAAGATTTGTTGATACAATATTATCATTACCTGAGTAAATGTTTGGCGATTGAAAGGAAAGAGTTAAAATGCAGCATTTCACTTGCTATATTTTGTTTCATATCTGAAGCCATACAAAATTCTAGAATCTATTAAAATTTTTCTTAACAATTTATTCATTCGAAATGATTATAATAAACTCCAATTTGAAATTTTAGAATACCAAATGTTTCCTGTAAAACAACATAATTAATTTTTAAATATAAATTAGTTTAAAAGCGTTTATAACTTACCAAAGATAATTCGAAACATCGATTACAAGTCCAACAATATTATAAGTGTGCTGTAGTAAAATATCTTTACACAAATTGTCAATCAAAAGAAATGATTTAGTCTAGCGCACTTCTCATAATTTGGTTGCTTAATCGTAAGTTGTAAAAAAAAGAAACACCTAATCCTTTTTATTACGAAAGTTTAATAGGAAATTGTAAAAAGTGTAAGTAATTTTTACTATCTGAAAAAAGAATCAAAGAAAATTCATTCGAAGTTTATTACAAGTTCAGAATCTAGACTATTAATTGAAATTCTTGAAATTAACAAACCTGTGTATAATTTCCAAGAGAAAGTTCTATAATATTTCCTGCAGTTATGTAATGATCTTTAACAGTTCGTCCTAAGGAGACTAGAATTATTTGTCGATATGTTTTCGATTGATTATACCAATCGGTATTATACAAGCATTGTCGAAATTCAGAAACCTGAAATAAAAAATCGTAAGATTCAGTTTATTTAATCCGTATGCAATTTACTTGTACAACAATTTGTTCACCAAAATAATGATAAGTTAATAGTTGGCCAAGTCCTACACAACTGACACAAATCATAAACGTAAATTTTACATAATCATTTGTTATCTAAAAATAAAAAGTTTGCAGTATATTGCAGAACTGACTTTTATGTCACTACTTACAGTCGACATTTGATACAAAGACATCACTGAAAGTGAAAAACTAAGAATTATATTCCCTAAAATCGCTGTTGCAAAGATCCTTTCGATTATTGATATTCGCCTTTGTTTAGAGAAATATAAAAATTTGTATTAAGTTGCGCCTCCACCAAACGCGCAAAATGTTTTTGCTCGCGTGGGGTAAAACAGAAATAATTATTAAACCGGAGTATTAAAATGAGAGCAACGGTTTTCATGAAAACTGCTTTCTCTCCTTTTATTATTCATCTCTAGTATTTTTTCTCTTTTTACCACGCCACCAAAAACTTTGTGCGTGTTTGGTGGTTGCGCAACTTTAGAAATATTCTTTAATATTAACACGTCTTATATCACTTTTAAGTGCTTGTCAAAAGGTCACAGGCATATTTAAGCTTGTCTCTTACTTGCTCTTAAAATGATTCAATAATTCCACGGAAATACATGTTTTCAGATCCTCCAAGTACGAATTGACTATGGAGCTCTGTGTGGTATCATTTTAGTTTGCCTGTTAACTCAAGAACGAAAGCTTATTCAATTTTATTCAGACCCATTTGTTAATAAGGTTTCTTACGTTGTGCGAGTGTTTAGCATTTACCGTCCGCGCTTTTACTTTATGAATACACGAAAACTTGAGAACAGTTAATTTAATCTTTTTAAAATTTGTTCCAAAACACTGGTTTACCACATATCAGGTACTTTTTTACTAGCGAGCTCTTTCGTTTGTATGAACATTTCATGTATACACTTCTCTCCATAAGCCCTCCGAACTCTCCATATCCTTCATCTGATTCCTTAAGTCCTGAGCTTTGGCTGAATTGGAGTACTTAACAATTAAACAAACGACAGTTTTTACAAGTGTTTGTAACATTTGAATTTAAATAATTTTTAGATTCCTTTGTAAAGTACCCTGGGCATTTGCCCCACTTTGCCACTAGTATTTATGACGTAACTAGGAATATAAGCGTCATATATAGTGTAAATCAAACTTACGTCATAACTTCATGAAAATTTTCAATTATTTCACGTAATTTTAAACATCTTTCATTTAAATTAATTTTTTTAAATTTGTCATTCTCATTAGATTCCCGAATTGTATCACAAACACATCCAATTAGGTTCCGGGACATAATTAGAAGACCATGAAATGTCTGAAAAGAGAAAAATCGGAAAAACGAAATACAAATTAGAAATATGTTGGCTGAATTGCAGTTCTTATCTCTTGTCCTTAGGAGAACATCATGAAAAACTCAAATTAACTAGAACATAGACTAAATGACTTACGAATTTTTTTTTTAATTTTTCATAAACTTACCGTATCAAAAGCTACATCAAGAAACGGGATCGAAGTAAAAACGAAAAGTTCACCAATGAACATAATTTCAAAATATGGTGATTCTCTAAAATCACCAATTTCAGTTAGTGGGATTGGTAGAGATCGTTCTAAAACTTGTGTTCCATTTATATATATATAAGCTGGTGTGAAGGATCCTTGAATAGTTGCGAACAGAAGACTTGCACTCATAACTAATGCGCTGAGCACATTTGTGCGACGACATATTTTCAAACCATGCGAAATTCTTCGTTTATTGCCAAAACGTTGAAAATTCTCTTTAATTTCATTGAAAATTTGTTGAATTTCATTTTGATTCGTAGTAAAAACAAACGTTTTAAACAAAATAAATAAATATACTCCGGAAAATGTTATGTGATCAATGTAAAAACTCATGTCATCCGAATCACTGCGTAAGAATCCTTCCATCATAAACAAACTAGAACAACATACTGCAAGAGATACAGTCTGCAAAAAACAACTTTTTAATTTAAAATTTACAATTTTTAAATAATTTCGATTTACAATGATAATTTCAAGGTATTGAATTAGTACCAAAAATTTCGATAAACTTTCATATTTCCAAACCCCAAAAATTTTATACATCGAAATTGAGAATGTAAATATTTCTTTCGGTACCGGATCAGAAGATGAAGGCATTCTCTAGTTCTAAGTTAGTTCCACTATTTACTACAACTATAGTCTTTGAAATCTTGTAGCACAATGAATTGTTACAACATTCTGAACTAATATTCTCCAAACTTATACTCCCGAATTTATAGTAGTTTCAGTATATACAAGTATATATATATTTACTTATAGTTTTGATATTATTGATTTAATCGTTTAAATTACTAAACGTATTTATGGTAATTGCTTTAAATTTGACTGTTGTCAAAACATATACAAAATAGTAAACAAAATAAAATCGGCCTATACCAAGAAAGAATACTTAGGACAGTGTTTTATTCAACAATTAGCCGTGGTTTCCCTTTTATCTAATGTGAATAAAATTAAGAAGAAAAATGCGGAATTTGTAGAAAAGAAATTATGCATTTTATTAGGTACTTTGTGAACTCCACGTGTATACTCTACAATTATTTTAGTAGATATTGCTTGATATCTAGCAACAAAAATTCTGAGTAACTGAAATGAGGCAGGATAATAATATTCATATTTGGTAGAAAATTGGAGACGTATTTTAACTTGAGAATGCACTACATAAGTTGGTTTTATTCCTAGAATCTAAACAAATAAGCGAAGTGAATAGTTTTAACTACATTTCTAGTCAATATTAGGAATTAGATTGGATATAGTATCTTTTAACTAGAAAATGCAGCTGCTGTCTAGTACATGTCCTGGTTTTTTTTAAGTGTGCCTGAGTCTACAGTATCCTGTTAGTATTCCTGTTAGTACTCTTATATTCTTTTTTTTTCCATTTATTAAGGCTTTAAATCTCTTCGAGTTATACTCCACCGAGAAATACTTAAACTGGCTCTGTCCTGGTTTTTCTTCCCAGTGCTTGGTTCTTTCTGCCGCCTCTTCTTTAGTATTCCATACTATAGGATAAAAAAAAATATAATAAAACGTTTATGGTAATTTCAAAAAGAACACCCGAAAATTCTGTATGATGAGAAACGGACATGTTTTACGTTTAAAATCTTTTATTAGTAAATTGCTTTAAAAACGAAAATATTATTGGAAACGATTAAATAGTTTTAAATATTTTATTTCTAAAATACAATATATTTTTCGTTGATTTTTTTGAACTATTTCCTACTTTTAAACTGTCTAAAGAATTCTTTTTTATTCAAATATTTAATAACAATTATTTCCTATTTAAACTATTTTCAGTTTACTAACAAATAATTTCTCTCAAATGTTAATTTTTTTGGATGGGGTATGTGAAACTGGAAACACACTTTTTAGGAATCCCTTTCCTCACAAAATATCATCGGTAAAGTCTTATCTTTTATAAGATATTATCAGATATCATAACCTAAAGTACTTTAACAGACTTAGTTAAATTTTTTAAATTTAATTAGTTATCAACAACAGTTGCCCGCGCCTTCATGAAATATAAAAGTCAATTTTTACACTAATTCTATATAGTTTGACTCACCTTTGCTATTATTCTGCACGCTGCTTTTCAGATGACGTGATTATATACATTTTCTGGAATCGTATACAAACAAATTTATACAGGCTAAGGTTTTTATTTATCCCTAACGACTTTTTTTTCTTATCAGAAGATGGCACAATCTTTCTTGCAAATATTTGAAAACGTTTTTTAGAAATTTTTTAAATGATGAACAAATCTTATGGATCCTGAGGTCAATTTGCAACGGTGGGTAGTAGAGAAATCGTTAGAGGATTTGGAAGATGTTAGGGTGAGTTGGACGCGCGTAGGCTTTGTTCTTATATAATACAATTGGAATATAATCAAAATCTTCGAAACTCATCAATAATGAATTGCAGCCACATACGATCTTTCATTTGAAAATCACATTATTTAAAGAAATTACACTCCTACAGATTTTGGAATAGGATCAAATTAAACTCTTTCAAAGTGCAATAACAATAAATTTAATAATTTTATTTGAAAAGGTGAGAAAAAATACAATTTTGATTGTTGCTAATCTGTTGTAGGTGCTTGTTGGCTAAATAATAGTAAAAAGCGTGTTTGTAAATATCTGAAAAAATGAAAATTAGAAATAATGTCTAAGATTTGATGATATTAATTACCATTACCTGAGTAAATACTTGGCGATTGAAAGGAAAGACTTAAAATGCAGCGTTTTACTTGCTGTATTAGGTGGATGTTATTTTGTTTCAAATCTAAAGCCATACAAAATTCTAGAATCTATTAAAATTCTTCGTAACATTTTATTGATTTGAAGTGAATATAATAAACTTCAATTTGCAATCTTAGACCATGAAACGATTCCTGTAAAATAATATAATTCATTTTTAAATATGCCTTAGTTAAAAAGGTGTTTATAACACTAACCAAAGATAGTTTGAAACATTGATTTCGAATCCAACAATATTGTAAGTGTGCTGTAGTAAAATATCTTTACACAAATTGTGAATTTCGAAAGAAATCATTTAATCTACTGTATTTCTTATAATTTGGTTGGTTAATCGCAAACTTTAGGAAAAGAGAAACATCCTAATTCTTTTTATTACGAAAGTTTAATAAGAAGTTATAAAAAGTGTAAGAAATTTTTACTATCTGAAAAAAAAAGTTGAAAGCAATTCATTCGAAATTTGTTACAAGTTCGGAATCTAGACTATTAATTTCAAATTCTTGAAATCAATAAACCTGTGTATAATTTCCAAGAGAAAGTTCTATAATATTTCCTGCAGTTATATAATGATTTTTAACAGTTCGTCCTAAGGAGACTAGAATTATTTGTCGATATGTTTTCGATTGATTATACCAATCGGTATTATAAAGGCATTGTCGAAATTCAGAAACCTGAAATAAAAAATCGTAAGATTCAATTTATTCTATACAAATTCAATTTACTTGTGCAACAATTTGTTCACCGAAATAATGATAAGTTAATAGTTGGCCAAGCCCTATACATGTCGTACCAATCATAAGCATAAATTTTATATAATCATTTGTTATCTGAAAATAGAAAATGTGTAATATATTACAGAAATGACATTTATGTCACTACTTACAGTCGACATTTGATACAAAGACATCACTGTAAGTGAAAAACTAAGAATTATATTACCTAATATCGCTGTTGAAAAAATCCTTTCGATTATCGATAATCGCCTTCATTTAAAGAGAAGTGTTAAAATATATATTAGAAAGAGGATTTTTTATTAAAATTTCTTATATTATTCTGAGATGTTTGGGCAAAAGTCACAGGCATATGTAGGATTGCGTTGGGCAACATTTATTAATTTTCCCCATCCACCTAACTTGTAACAAAGCGTAGCGACGTTTCAAAAACTAAACTACAAGGCGAACATTCAGCAAAAGCTAAAGTATACTGTCTCAAGATTTTCTCCGGTGCTAATTTTCATATATGAAATGCATACGGAATGGAACTTACTTTCTTTTAAAATCGTCCAAAAATTCTACGGGAACACTTGTTTTTAGATGCCCTGAGTATCAATGGATTATGGAGCTCTGTGTGGTTTCATTTTAGTTTGCGTTTGAGTGACATCGTACCTAATTTTTTCAAGCCAATTTGTTAATAAGAGTCATTACGTTGTGACCAGGACGTAGAAACCATTGTTTGTCATTTTGCGTCCGTGCAATTTCTTTTTTGAATAAACGATAACTTGTGAACAATTAATTAATCTAATATTTTTTAAAATTTAGTCCAGAACACTAGTTTCCCCATGCCAGATACTTTTTACTAGCGTTTTTTTTTCGATGATATGAACATTTTTTTCTATACACTTCTCTCCATACGGCATTTGAACTCTTCATATCCTTCATCTGATTTTTTAAATCCTGAGCTTTGGCTAAATTTGTGTTATTCATACATCGATAATTTTTCATAGTTAAATAAAGTACACTTTTTATAAGTACTGATAAAATTTGAATTTAAACGATTTTTAGATTCATTTGTAAAGTACCCTGAATATTTTCCCCACTTTGCCACACGTATTTATGCCGTAACAAGTATATAAGTGTCAGTCACAGTATATATCAAACTTACGTCATAACTTCATGAAAATTTTCAATTATTTCACGTAATTTTAAACATCTTTCGTTTAAATTCGCATTTATAAAATTTTCATTTTCATTAAATTCCTGAATTGCATCACAAAGACATTCAATTAGGGTCCGGGACATAATTAGAAGACCATAAAATGTCTGAAAATATAGAAAAATCACAAAAACAAAATTCGAATTAGAAATATGTTGGCTAAATTGTGATTCTTAAGTCTTGTCCTTACTAGAATATTATGAAAACCTCAAATTAGCTAAAACATATTTTGTGACTAAATAATTTACGAATTCTTATTTTTTTTTCATAAACTTACCGTATCGAAAGCCACATCGAGAAATGGGATCGAACAAAAAACTAAAAGTTGACCAATGAACAGAATTTCAAAATATGGTGATTCTCTAAAATCACCAATTTCCGTTAATGGCACTGGTAGAGATCGTTCTAAAACTTGAGTTCCATTTATAGATATGTAAGCTGGTGTGAAGGATCCTTGACCAATTATGAATATGAGACAAGCAGTCATAATTAATGCGCCGACCATATTTATGAGACGATATATTTTCAAACAATGCGAAATTCTTCGTTTATTACCAAAACGTTGAAAATTCTCTTTGATTTCATTGAAAATTTGTTGAATTTCTTTTTGATTTAAAATAAAAACAAATGTTTTAAACAAAACAAATAAATATGACGAGGAGAATGTTATGTGATCAATGTAAAAACTTATGTCATCCGAATCACTGCGTAAGTATCCTTCAATCATAAACAAACCCGAACAACATATTATAAGGGATATAGTCTGCAAAAAACAACTTTTTAATTTACAATTTATAATTTTTATATAATTTGGGTTTACAATGAAAACTTGAATGTGTTGAATAAATCCCAAATATTTCGACAAAGTTTCATATTTCCAAATCCCATATATTTTATATATCGAAATTAAGAATGAAAATATTTCTTTCGGAGCTGGATCAGAAGACGAAAACATCTTCTATTCGCACTATTCGTATTTTATATAAGTCAGTTCCACAATTAACTACAACCGTAGTCTTTGAAATCTTGTAGCACAATGAATTGTTACAATAGACTGAACTATTATTCTTCAAACTTATACTCCAGAATTTTAAGTAGTTTCAGTATATGGATATGTATTTGCTTATAATTTTGATATTATTGATTTAATTGTTTAAATTACTAAACATATATAATTATTTTAAATTGGAGTAGTATCCGTGTTAGAAAGTTGAATAGGGCTATAATAAAAAAGAAATCGAAAAGTCCTGCATACGCCATTGTTGTAGATGATGTGATTAGAATCCCCAACCAGCACTCTAAAACGCTTAGATTATAACTTAAGCCCGCATAAGAGTAGTTGAGTTCAACATCCCTCAAATGTGTTGCTTGGGGGGTAAACAAAGGAATGCCAAAAGCTGTTGTTAAATATGAACTGTCAATTAATTTTCAAGAGAATTGGAATTTTTTGAGATGTCAAAATTTTGTAAGAAATACATGCAGTAAAAACCTCATTCGAGTTCGGAGTTTTCTTTGAGATCACTAACCCTTAAATCTCTACACCACTGAACTTGTAACATTATTTCTCTTCAAATTGGATCGAATATGAAAAATACATGTAAATTTTAACATATGTCTTATATCAGAAATAGATTTCAATTTTCGTTATTTATTCATTGCCATTAAGTCTTAAAAATCTCTATAAATTTAATGGACACCTTTTCTTGATTGTTGGTAAACCATTAAAAAAAATTACTTGTCCATAATATAGTCATTAAAAAAAGTGTATATGTAAAATAGTTCACCGAATTAATGGTGCTATCGAAAATAGTTTTTCGACTTTCTTAAGTATACCATACTGTCTCCCAAAGTTCGACTCTCCTGGGCTATACACCGGCACAGATTGGGTGGATTAATAATTCAAATAAAACATATATTGTAATTTTGTTACGTTGAAATGTTGCGTGCTTGCAATTGTTATTAATTTCAATGTTTTTCGCACCATGCATCCGGGCGAATTCGATTGATGAATGACTAATACCTTTATATTTTCAATTCATAATAAAATAATAATTTTCCATAAAAAGTTTGCCAAAAATCCTTGATGCACGAGACTTCTATAGTGTTTAAAACAATACATTCGTCGGGTAGTTAAGTATATCAATATTTCTATTTCTATGATTACGAGGTTACCCGTCCTAAGTCGGACTCCTAGAAATTTCAGTTTACAAATCACTATAAATTAACAAAATTGCTTCGACCATAATATATTAACTCGCAACATTATGGATCTTAAAAATAACCACCCTCACCCGTAGCACTCAAACGTCTCTATCCCGGAGCCAAGAAATACCCCCTTGGTCACGTCATTCATTGTTTTAGTATTGTCTATTTACTCCATACTATATCACCACTGGAGATATATTTCATGTCTTAAGTCGCGCTGTTCAGAATGCATATTCCAAATTTCAAACATCTGCTAACAATTGAATGAATTATTAGCATTTTTCTGTATTTGCTCGAAAATATTAAATTGGTTCAATTTCCACCGTTGCCTAAATAGCTTCCGAAAAACATATATCAGCTAAAGGATAAAAGGAAATGACCGCAGGCCCACAACAGCCAGAGGTGGAAATATAAGGTCTTCAGCAGAAATAATCTCCATGAAAACCTCGAAGACTTTGCTGAACATTGTAAACGCGTGTGACCTCTATATAAAAAGTTCGTAGATTAGTATTGCTCGCATCGCCAAAGCGGTGAGAGATGAAACTAATTGATCTTCAGCAGAAATAATCTCCATGAAAACCTCCAAGACTTTTCTGAACATTGTAATCGCATATGACCTATATATAAAAAGTTCGCAAATTTCCAGAGGCAAAGTGGTGGAAGATGAAACTTGGTCGTGTTCGTCAGAATGTCTGCCATAAAAATCTCAAGAAGATTGTCTCAGGTCGTACTCATGTCCGATGTATAATATTTCGGATTATAAATGATGTTTTCCGAAATGAGCTTTCAAGCCTCCCTTTTGTAATCCTCCGAATCGTGCAATCGTGAATTCAAAAATTAAATCTCTTAAGATTTTGGAATAGGAGTGAATTAAACAAACTATTTCTAAGTGTAGTAACAATAAATTTAATAATTTTCTAAAGTGCTAAAAAATAAATTTATGATTTTTGTGAATATTTCGTTCCGCTTCATATTTTTGAATTTATCATTTTCATGATATCCTTGTCAGTATATGACCCAGGCATCCAATTAAAGGCCGGGACATAATTAAAACACCATCAAATATCTGAAAATTTGGAAAGCTTACAAAATTTAAATAAAAATTTTTCAGATGTGTCTCTGCTGAATTGAACTCCTTTTTTCGGTTTGAATAGAGAATATTACAAATGAAGTTTAATAATGAATTTCACTAAAAATTTTATTGATTCTACTCGTAACATTACAAAAATCTTCATAAAATTTTATTGTTTCGTCAACTTACCGTATCAAAAGCGATATTAAGAGCTGCCAATGCAAAAAAAGTAAAAGCTTCTGCAATTTACATTAGTTTAAAATATGTCGATTCTTTGAAATTACCAATTTTAGTTAATGGTACTTGTAGAGATCTTTTTAAAACTTTTGTTCCATTCATATATGTATGAATAAAATAATGTGAAGAATTTTTGGTAGGACATGATTGTCATACAGGAGTATAAAATGGTGGCGACGACAAATTTTTAAAACATGTAGAATTTTTTGCTTATTGCCAAAACGATCAAAACTTTCGTTAATTTCATTGAAAATTTGTTGAATTTGTTCTAGATTTGAAGTAAGAACATATATTTTTAACAAAATAACTAAATATTCTGCGTAAAGTGTGTGATGATCAATGTATGAACTTATGTCATCTGAATAACTGCATCTAAAACAAACCAGAAAAATATATTCCAAGAGATTATAAGTTTTTGGGAAAACTAAGCGCGATTACCATATGTTTTATACCCGCTTAGTTAAGGAATATTTAATATTGCTGTTTAATTTAACGCTAGTTAATAATACTATCTACCAAATATTAGATGTCGCAATTCAAAGCTTTTGTTTTGTTATTGTAGTTTTTGAACTTAACAGAAAATTGGTTTAAATTTTGAATCTTACCTGATTTTGGTTTTTTTTATTGCTTTTTGTTTAATTTGCTTAAAATAATATTGCATAGCCGTCTCCCAAAATATTATTTGGTTTAATTTCACTATTTTCCAAAAAGACGTTTTTTTTAATTTTTTCTAACCTAAAAACAGATGACTGAAGTTGGTTGAGTATTTCATCAAGTAAATTTAGTGGTACCGACATTTGAAATTAAAAGCTATAAGAACATAGATTAAAATATTGTTTTTTTTTTATTAGAAAGCGAAATAGTTGTGGATAAAACTAATCTGCAATTTGTTTTTGAAATCCATATATTAGTTTTTAAAGTACATCAAAAAAGCTTTATGAACAGGCTTTTTTTCTCTTATTGCTATTGAGGGAATGTGAAACTGAAAACACACAAAATATCATCGGTAAAATCTTATCTTTTAGAATTTTTTCAGATATCATTACTTAAAGTACTTTAATAAAGTTAGTTAACTTTCTTATAATTAATTAGTTATCAATAACAGTTGTACGCGGCTTTTTGCTCGTTATTCTTGAAATATGAAAGACAATTTTTACAATAATTCTATATAGTTTGAACTCGCCTTCGCTCTTATTCCGTCCGGTGCTTTTCAGATGGCGTGCTTATACATTTCCTGGAGTCTTGCACAAATAAACTGACAACAGCTATACATTTTTATTTAATCCTTTCAATTTTTTTTTTCTGATCACAAGATGGCACAATCTTTTTCGAAAATGTTGAAAAACATGTTTTTAGAAATCTTTAAAAAGATGAGCACATCTTATGGATCCCGAGGTCAATTTGCAACGATGGGTAGTAGAGAAATCGTTGGAGGATTTAGAAGATGTGAGTGCGAATTGGATGTGCAAAGCCCGTAGGCTTTGACACCTAGCTCTTATGTAGTACATTTGGAATACAATCAAAATCTTTGAAATCACATAGAGCCTTAATTTGAAAAATTTTGGAGTTAGGTTTAAATTAAACAAACTGTTTCAAAGTGCAGTAAAAACAAATTTAATAATTTCGAAAAGTGCAGAAAAAAACAATTATTTTGTTTGTGTCCAAAAGTTGCCAAAAGTGTTAAAAAGCTTCCAGTTACTTTCTGAAAAAAGAAACAGTTTTAGCAATAATTTTAGATTTCAGTTTAGAGGAATGAGATTTCGAATGAAGATCTCTTTACTAGTAAAAGAAGCTTCACCTCGATAACATTTTTGTTTTTTGGAAATAATAATTAATTCTTAGCAACTTTACATGAATCAGTTATTCTCTTCATATCCTAATTTTGCTTATTACGAAAGTTTAATAGGAAATTGTAAAATGTGAAGGAAAATTTTACAATCTAAAAAATTTAAAAATATTTATTAAACATTTAGTTGTCTTAATTATCTGGAAATCAATAAACCTGTGTGAAATTTCCAAGAGAAAGTTCTACAATATTTCCAGCAATTATATAATGATCCTTAACAGTTCGTCCTAAAGAGATTAAAATGATTTGCCGATATGTTTTTGATTGTGTATACCAATCGGTATTATAAAGGCATTGTCGAAACTCAGCAACCTAAAATAGAAGAAGTTATTAAATTTAATCTAAATATTCGTTATTGACTTACTTGTACAACAATTTGTTCTCCAAAATAATGATAACTTAATAATTGTAGAAGTAGTGTACAACTTGCTCCAATCATAGACATAAATTTTACATAATCATTTTCAATCTGCAAATAAAAAAATGCAGAACATGTTGCACAGATAATTCTTAGATCAGAAGGCTTACGATCGAGAGTTGATATAAGCCCATTACTAAAACTGAAGAACTATGAATGATATTACATAGAACCGCTTTTGAAAAAATTCTTTCAATTTCTGATAATCGCCTTTTTTAAAAGAAATGTAAAATTGAATTATTTATTAGTAAGGAAATAGTGGTTCAGAAGAGTGTGAGACGATGAGTTTAAGTGTCATATATTCTTTCTTTGATACAAAACGTATATAAATGGTAAACTTACGCCATAACCTCTTTAAAAGTTTCAATTATTTCACGTAATTTTAAACATCTTTCATTTAAATTCATATTTTGAAATTTATCATTCTCATGAGAATCCTGCAGGATATCACAAACACATCCAATTAGTGCCCTCGACATAATTAGAACACCATAAAATGTCTGAAAATATGGAAAAATCAAAATTCATATTGACAAACGTGTCCCAGTTAAAGTGTAGTTTCTTTTTGTTGTTTTTAATAGAGGAACGTAAAATAAATTTTTATTTAGCCAAGGCATTGTTCGTAATTGGAGGGTCCAAAACCAAAAAATGGACCTAACGCTTTCATGTTTTGGACCCTCTAATTAAATGAACTTTTAAATGGTGAAAGGGAACTTTTAGTTTATTCGTTATCTTACCGTATCAAAAGCGAAGTTAAGAAAACACAATCCAAAAAAGGTGAAAACTTCACCAATGTACATAATTTCAAAGAATGGAGATTCTCGAAAATCACCAATTTCACTAATTGGTATTGGTAAAAATCGTTCTAAAACTTTTGTTCCATTAATATATGAATAAGTTGGTGTGAAAGATCCTTGAAAAGACACAAACATGCCACTTGAAAATAAAATGAATCCTGCGAATAATGATATGCGACGATATATTTTCAAACTTTGTGAAATTCTTAATTGTTTGCCAAAACGTTGAAAGTTCTCTTTTAATTCATTGAAAATTTGTTGAATTTGTTCTTGATTTGAAGTGAAAACAAAAGTTTTAATCAGAATTATTACATATGCTTCGGAAAATGTTATATGATCAATATAAAAGCTTATATCTTCTGAATCACGTCGTAAAATCCCTTCAACCAAGAATAATCCAAGAAAACATATTGCAAGAGTTATTACCTAAAAAAAATTAACTTTTTTTATTTAGAAATTATAAATAATTTGAATTTACAATGAACATTCGTATATGTTGAAAAAATATCAAATATTTCGGCAAGTATTCATATTTCCAAATCCCTAATAATTTATAGATTGAAATTGAAAGTGCAAATAGTTCTTTCGGATTTGAATCAGAAGTTGTAGGCATTATTCACGGTTCCTGATTTCAATTAGTTTCACAATTTATTACACTTTAATCCTATCAAATATAGTAAAGACGATGTTCTTTGCACAATGAATTCTTTCAATGAACTGAACGATTCTCAAAACTTACATTCTAGCTAGATTTTCAAGTAATGATTTTGATGTTTATCTATTATTGATATTATTGATTTAATTGTTGAAATTATTAAACACATATAATTATTTAAAATTGTTGTGTTACCCATACATACATATGTATATAAAATACATAGTTAGAAAATTTAATTGGGATATAATAAAAAGGAAATAGAAAAATCCTGAATCCGCTACTATGTTAACGCCTAAAAAAATAATAAGAACAGTCAAAAGTCAGTCCGGACTGTAGTAAATTTAGACGCTTCTGCTTTAAGGCAGCTCACCGTCGAGGTAGAAATTGTAGGATACATTTAGTGATTCTGCTAATACAGAAACTGGTTAGTCTCATATCAGAAATAGATTCCAATTTTCGTTATTTATTCATTGTGATTAAGTCTTAAAAATCTCTGTAATTTTAATGGACATCTTCCTTTTGATTGTTGGTAAACCATTAAAAAAATTACCTTTCTACATAGTCGTAAAGATTGCGCATGTCGGCCATTTCGAATTTTTATTTTCATACTTTTATGGCATAACATGTGATTTCTTTTCAAATAAATAATGCCGATTTTTCATACTAGCAATGCGTTTCAAGTCTCGCGTGACGTAAGTGTGCACAAAAAACCAATTTGAAATATGGGAAAGCGTAATCTATATTCTTTCATTCATGCTGTCCATCCATATTCGAGATACAATTATTATAAATTATATAAAAAATGTTTTAGTTCTGATCTTAGGTAGAAAGGAAGTTATCCTATGAACGCACCATCTGCCACTCATCATCGCGATTAGTCCTTTTACAGAGCCTGTAGTATTAACGAAGCAAACTATAAATCCTAATAAAAAAACAGATAGTTAAGGATTTAAAAAAAAACTATTAACTTTTAAATTATTCTTTATTGGGAATCAAGGATGCTCTGTATTTTATTATAAATTAGAACGATGATGTGTTTTCTATTTTATTTAAGAAAGTCTTAATTTTATTTTGAATTTCTTTGTAAAATCTTAAATTTAAAAGCATATTCAAAGTGATTTTAGAGGTAACTTCTAATTCAAAAACTTCCATTAGGTGTGAAAATGCTTTTTATTAGTGCTAAAATCAGAAACTAAATGAACGTTTTTAAATACACATATTGTATCGAAGCTTGCAAGAAAGCGACTTAGAACTTCAAGACTATCGATGTTTTCTTTTTATACTGGAATCCTAAAGGGATCATTAACATCCTCTAAATGATGTTAATGATCCCTTTAGAAGCTGATAGAAAATTTTGATTGCAGAATAATGTTAATTAATTATAAAGGATGTTAGAACTTATACAAATTTTTCGAGAGATAACTGATAAGTATGCCAATTTTCCAGCTGTTATATAAAGTTCCTTTAAAGTTTGTTGCAATGATACAAGTACGACTATTTCATAATCCTTCGTCTGATTATATCAATCAGTATCATATAAAAGTTTTCGTTGGTCTGAGAGTACCTCATTAACAATATTTTATCCAAAAACACAACTAGTTGAAATTTCCATCTATTAAATAAGTAAATATTGCAAATTTTAAAGCTAATCGTGTTAATTATCCTTTTGGATTAGGTCTTATATTGATTTTTAAAATCTGTGAATAGACTACGTTTTTCTTTACTTTTGATGCTCCTTTAGTAGGTCCTCTTGTTTAAAATTTACTTCACGAAAAATGATTTTCCTCTCTGAGCCTGTTATCCTTTATCAGATTTTTATCAGGTAACTTTTAATGGGTAGACCAATTCAAATCTTGAGTTCGAAAATTCATACTGACACACAAATTTATTCCTGTTTTAATGCGAAAGTTTTGTAAGCCGCTATAATTACTGTTTATAATAGTGATAAGTATTCGAGGACTAAGCCATTCAGGGAAGTTGCTTTAAAAATGGCGTCGGAAATCCTGTCCTGGCACACAGGCTTCTTGTATTTGATTGTCTTTTATTTCTTAATGCAATAGCGAAGCCAAATAAAAGAAAACTCACAAAATCTCGTATTTAAGAATTTGAGTAGGATTAAATTAAATAAACTTCTTTTCAAAGTGCAGCAAAAATAAATTTAATAATTTTAAATTGTGAGAAAAAATACAATTTTTGATTTTATGCTATTTTCCTGTTAATGAGGAATATTTTCTGAAAAGTGATAAAAGGTGAAAGTAAGCTTCAGCACCTGAAAAAAAAGAGATTTATAAATAATCTTTCAGATTTTATGATATTACACTTATATGAGTGATATTTCCAATGATAAGAAATTGACTTTCAATCAGTGATGCTTCACATGACATACAAAATATTATATTCAAAGAATTAAGTTCCAAATAGAATGACGGACCCACGACGGATTCACGATGCATTAAAATTTTAAATGTATACGTTTTCAATTAGACTTCGCAGAACGCGATGGATCCATGACAGACTATTTTGAAGACAATCTGAAAATCGTGAATCCGTCGTGGATCCGTCATTCTGTTTCCTGTATTACTCAATATCAATTTTAATATTAGTAAAAGAAGAATCATTTTATGTAACAATTTCTTGATGAAAATTACTTAAAATTCTAATTTGAAAAGGGTTCTATAAACTATAAACTATTATTTCTTAAATCTTAAATTAGGAATAATAAAACTTACTGAAGTGTGAAAAGGATTCAAGTGAGGTGTGATAAAATGTCCACTAAACGAGTTATTTATTTGGTTTTTAATTTCCCATTAAGTAATTCTTTCTAAATCAATGATATTCTATTTCTTTTTATTACGAAAGTTTAATAGAAAATTATAAAATGTGAAGGAAATTTTAACTATCTGAAAATTTAAAGAAAATTCAATAAAAATCTATTCGTTCATAAAGGATTATTAAGATTTCATCATCAAACCTGTGTATAATTTCCAAGAGAAAGTTCTAAAAAATTTCCTGCAGTTATATAATGATCTTTAACAGTTCGTCCTAATGAAACTAGAATTATTTGTCGATATGTTTTTGATTGTGTATACCAATCACTATTATAAAGTCCTTGCCGGAATTTATCAACCTAAAAAAATAACAAATAAGATTCAATTTAATAAATTACAAATTAATTTACTTGTACAACAATTTGTTGTCCAAAATAATGATAAATTAATAATTGTGATAGTGTTATACCACTGGCACCAATCATAAATATAAACTTTACATAATCTTCGGTTATCTGCAAATAGGAAATGCACAAACATGTTATAGAAATATGAATATTGTATTGAACACAACTTACAATCGAGAGTTGATATAAGCTCATCACTAAACCTGCAAAACTATGAATTATATTACCTAAAATCGCTGTTGAAAAAACCTTTTCGATTACTGATAATCGCCTTTGTTTTAAAAAATATATGTTATGTTATGTTATTTTATGTTATGTTATGTTAGAAAATTGTTCAACTTACGTCATAATTTCTTTAAAATTTTCTATTATTTCACGCAATTTCAAACATCTTTCATTCAAATTCATATTTTTCAATTTCTCATTTTCATGAGATTCTTGTAGGATGTCACCAAGGCATGCAATTAAAGCCCGGGACATAATTAAAACGCCATCAAATATCTGAAAATATAGAAAATTTTAAAAAATTAAATAAATATTTTTTCAATGTGTCTCCGCTAAATTGAGAACTCCTTTCAAATGTAGTTAAGTATTGAATTTCATTAAAAATTTTGATGATTCTACTCGTAGCAATGCAAAAATCTTCATAAAATTCGATTTCTTCATCAACTTACCGTATCAAAAGCGATATTAAGAGCTGCCAATGCAAAAAAAGTAAAAACTTCTGCAACATACATTAGTTCAAAATATGGTGATTCTTTGAAATTACCAATTTCAGTAATAGGAATTGGTAGAGATCTTTGTAAAACTTTTGTTCCATTAATATATGAATAAGTTGGTGTAAACAAATCTTGACATGAAATCACTGTCATACTGGAATATAGAATTACTGCACTAAATATGTATGTTCGACGATATATTTTTAAACCATGTTGGAATCTTGATTTTTTACCGAAACGTTGAAAATCGTCTTTGATTTCTTTGAAAATTTGTTGAATTTCACTTTGATTTCTAATAAAAACAAATGTTCTCACCAAAACAGCTAAATATGCTGCACCAAATGATAAATGATCAATATAAAAACTTATATCTTCAGATTTGAAACGAATAAATCCTTCAGCAGAAAATAAACTCATAACACATATTGCAAGAGATAATACCTGGAAAAAGAAATTTCAAAATTATTTTTAATTTTTAGAAATAATTTCAATTTACAAAGAAAGTCTCAATGTATCGAAGAAATATCAAATATTTCGATAAAGATTCATATTTCCAAATTCCAAGTATTTTATAAGTCGTAATTGATGGTGAAAATAAGTCTATTGGTATTGAATCAGCGGATGAAGACATTCTTCATGAGTTCCACAATTTATTACACTTTAATCCTTTGAAATCTAGTAACGAGACGACCTCTTCTTTGCACAATGACTTCTGTCTATCAACTGAACTATTATTCTTTATTGTTGAGATTTTAAACTAATTTGTATAAATTTATTTTTTATATTATTGATTGAATTGTTTAAATTTCTAAGCCCACATACACCTAGAAATATAATTCATGACTTCCAATTAAATGTCTAAGAGAACTGAAGTACCTACTTATGTACATCGTGGTTCTTAGCGCTTAGGTGCAGGACAAATTTAGAAAAAAAAATTATATAGAAATTACTTAATAACTATAAATTTTCGTTGTAACTTTCTTTCACTTCCAAAAGAAGTGTCCACAGTCGAACAATTCTAGTCAGAATTTCTTAACATAATATATAATTTTTTTTTTGTTGGGAAAATCAATTTTATTTAAAATAGGAAATTTTATAGAATTTTCTTAGGCCACCATAATTATTGGTTATGATAGTGATAAGTACTCCACAATTACATCAATCGCTTTATTAAAAATGAATTATTTATTATGTCTAATTTGAAAAATATTATAGAAAATGTTAATACCCAAATTAAACACTTATTTTGGGAATTTAAAAATTTACAAGAACCCTTTTGCGTTCTTTCCATAGGAATAAAGTTTTGTGACGGACAAAAAATTGCTATCTCCAGATCTTGATGGAATTTCACGCTTTGAAGTCCACTGAGTTCAAAAAAACTTATTTTTAAAAAATGTCGACTCATTAGTTTACACGATATCTCTCGAATGCAATTAAAATTTGAAGATCTGATCGGCAATTATGAGGAATATATCCAAAGATCCATAGATCTAGAAAGGTGGCGAGAAGTCCCAATTGTAATTTTCGTTCATCAAATTTTTAATGGGGCCATTGGTGCTCCCAATATTTTAAGCAATATGCGTCTTAATTCAAACACTTATTATTAACATTATAATCAGTATAAGAGTTTTCCAAGATGAGACATAAGACATTCATTCCTTAAATAATTTTGTTGAAGAAAATTTAATTTTGTGAGAATCTAGAAAAGGGCACCGTGAAAAAGGATCAAAAAGAAAGCACATAATACCGACGGAAACAATGTTCAATGGAACATAATTTAATGGGAATTATTAAGTTGAAAATAGAGATCAGATTTTCAAAATAACAAAAAATGTTAGGATATCTCTGGAAATTAATGTAAAATAATTTATCTGGACGAAAGCATTCTTCCAGTGTATACATTTGCAGTGTATTACTAAAAATTTTGGAATTTAAAAATGTCCATTTCAAAGTTATTTTTTGAAATTGGAAAAAATGTGGTACTATATGTCGATGCCATTCGATAAAATCAATAAAATCAAAATGTCATATTAATTTGAAATGTTTTTAAATATATATTGTATATTAGGGTTGTGCAAGTAGCAGCTAAATTGACTGAAGTAATAATTTTGCACATGATTTCCACGTTAAAATATTCAATTATTTTTTAACAAAATAATTCCAGCAAAACTTTTGGGCCACCATAGCATTCCTAATCACTAGTGCCGAATACATTCATAGGCAGCAGGCCTGTAGTAGCAAGCTAAATGTTTAGCTTGTTGGCGATTTTATGAATATCTTATTATAAAGTCTAAAATTCATTTATTATATTTGGAGTAAGCGGAAAAATTTAATTATCTTTTATTTTGGGTGGGTTTGCAATTATCGTTAGTGCAGTAGTTTTTCCAGATACATTTTTTATAGATGCAAAACTATTATAATTTTCCTCTGGTATAATCAATTTTTGTGTATATATATTGTACAAATTAGTGAAATTAGAAGGAAGATTTCATGTATCTAGCTTATATGGATATAAAGCCTTAGAGGTATTGATTGAGTTTAGGAGAATTTGTGAATGTTTCTTTTCAAAAAACCACTGATTTTTTTAATGTTTTTATTATGAGAATTTTATAATAATTATAATAAGAATCTGCTTGAGCTACTTTTGCGAATATATATTTTCTAAGTTTGTTCAAAATCCAAGCTAGCATTTTTAATCCCTTGCACGTTTCTGTCACTAGTCGCAATATGTTAATAATTAGGTGACATTTTAGCAGCTACTTAGATGACTATTGCTTCATTTTATTCCATTTATAATTAATTAAAACCAGAAATAAAAGTACAAAAAGTATATGCAGATTTCAATATCTGAAAAAATTCGTAATAATAAAAGAAATTTATTAAATAATGAAAATAAGAACCTGTGCAAATGTTTCAAGACATAAAGGTGATATCTTCCCGGCAGTTATATAAGGTTCTCTCATAGTTATTTGAAGTGATAAAAGTATCACTCGCCTGTAATCTTTCGCTTCATTATACCATTTAGTTTCATATAAAAGATATCGAAATTTGTCAGCCTAAGTACCTTTAAAATTAATATCAATTTTTAATATTTATTTAGAATTACCTCATTAACAATATTTTGCCCAAAAATGCAATAAATCACTAATTGAAAAAAGCAAACTGAACCAGTGAAAATTGGTATAAATTCATTTAAAGAAATTGTTTTCACCTTTTAAAATTGAAATTAATTTCAAGTATTTTGTATTATTTTAATTTAAATTTCTTACTGTTGAAACTAGAAATAGGCAAACGCCTATAACAGAAAAACTGTACAGAAAATGTACTAAACTAGCGAATGAAAATGCATCTTCGATTAAATCAATACAACTGAAAACGAAAAAAAATTTTAATAATTTCGTAGAAGATTTACTTATTAAATACTTTAAAATTTCGATATATTTATTCAAAATTTGTACTAAATTTTGGTAATTATCGTCACCCTTATTATTGATATCGTCCTTATAACATGAAGAGGACGAATTCATTCCATCTCCTCCATTAGTTCCATCTATTTCTTTAGTTGTGGATAACTTTAATAGTTGATCATTCAAATCGGATATTAATGCTGTACACATCGACATAATTCCACAAAACATCTACAAAAATATAAAAATACCTGATATTTAGGCGAATTACATGGGCCAAATAAAACAATACCGTATCATAGGATATCATTACAGTTGCAACAAACATAAGTGAGAAAACTTCATAAACATAAATCATATAATATTGTGGGAATTTTGTTGGATCAAATGGGAACCATGAATCTGTTGGGAAAATTTTGTCTGATGATTTTAATAATGGAACAAAATTAACTTGAATTACAGCAAAATGAGCGCCAACAAGTCCGACAATAAAAATTCGTTGATACATTTTCATACTTTGATAAATTCTTTTCTTATTTTCATATTTTGAGGCAATTTTTTCGAATTGATGAATACATTTTTCAATTTTCCATTGATCAAAAATTACAGTGAACAATTTAAAAGAACATGTCGAAACACCCAAACTATACATTAAACCGTCCATCCATGATCCAAGTTCTTTTGATGAATAATTTAAAATCGATCCTGATATCGAAAGTATTGATATTAAACTTCCAAAAAGTAGAATCATCTGAAATTATGAATATTTTTAATTTTTTAATAGATTTTTGGAATAGAATTTGAATTTTACCATAATTTTAATAAAATTTTTGTAATTATTTTTATCAAAATTCGATAAATTTTGTTTCCATAAATTCATTTTGTAAAAAATACGAATTGATTGTTGAAATAATTTCAATTTATTTTTTTTGGTAACAACACTTGATAATTTCTTCATTTTGTAAATCCAACTTTTTAATCAATTTGGTAAATTTAATGTCTGCTACAACTGATATCCTTTTTTGTACTAAATCAAAATCAAATTGAAAACGTGAAGGATTGGTGCTCACAATATCTTTCACAACCTTTTTGAAATGTAAGAAATCATAGTTGTATTAGTTACGACTTCTATTATAGGTATATGTATATTGTCATGAAGCTATAGTCTCATTCCATATCGAAAACCAATTTTCCAGTATGGATTGGATAATTACAGCTTCGATTCTGTAATGCAAAATTACTATACCTTTTCTTTGCATTAACGATTATTTTAATATTAGGATATACTTGATACTTTTCGCATTACTAAAAATTAATTATAGTATTTATAAAAAAAAGGTAATTGTAGAATTAATGGAAAAGAACCGATTATATAATCGAATCAATTTCATCAATTGATTTATTTATAAAATAAATATGGAGATATCGTTAAAAAAGAACTAAAATGTAAGGTCTTATAAGTATTTCCTACTTCTGAACTTTCACAGATATAATTATGAAAACTATTGAGAATACGATTTTCTTCAAATTTCTAGAATTTGTATACCCTACCAACTTTCTGGTATAAATTAGTTTTGTCACTACATTTGTAACGCACAGAAATATAATCATCGGAGAATTATTCCAAGGATTTTAGTGTATACAAAATCAAAAGTTATATTGATTTATGCATGTCCGTCCATTCGTTTGTATACAAATGATCCGATTTTGATCAAAATCAACAAAATCAGTTTCATCTAAATTCGGTTCTGGCAGCTACATTCGTTATAAGAAACAACTTTATAGATCGCGTTGTATTGAAACTATGACTATGTCATAGGAGAGTAGTTAGAATTTCTAAACTGTGTCATATCGAAACAACGTTATATGAGTACCAGTTTATAGATGGGTTATCAATACCTAGAAGTCTTGGTCTTTTACTACTAAACTAACCTATTTTAACTTAACTCTTTTATGCCCAGTGCTTTAAATACTACAAAAAAAAAAAATGCAATTCAATGGACCAATTTTTGCACAAACTTTTCAACTAGTTTAATATAATTAAAAAGAGTTATGAACTTAACACTGATATTAACTTTTTTGTATTGTTTTTACAGATACTACTTTGCAAAACAGCTTTCTGATTCTCAAAAGGTTAGTACAGAATTTTTTTTAAAAACATAATTCTTACAAATGTGTGGTAGGGTAAGTCTGGAGGAGGTTCTCCAGAATGGGAATTTAACCAAACTACTGCAGTAAAGAGAAGGGGTTACAATAGATCTACAAAGTCACAATACAATAACACCCTATAACTTAACCTAATCCAATTGAATCTACTAATATGTGGTAATGGAAAATCTCAACTCTAATAATATGAAAAAGATTTCAGTCCAGAAATACGTCGAAGAACGTTAGTAAGATGTTGAGTGCCTATTGTATTTTAGATTTGATTCTATTGTATTTACTTGATAGGAAACTATATGAAAATCTGTCAACAGTATATTGGGATATGTCACTGACAAAAAGGATTCAAGTTTTTCTTGTATTTTTTTTTGTTATCAAGGAGTCTGTCACAAAGTGTTAACGTAGGTCTTCGGTTACCATACATTTTATACCCGCTTATTTAAGCAATATTATTTATCGCTGTTTAATTTTAACACAGTTATTTAGTACTATATTAAAAATATAGATGGCACGAATCGAAACTTCTGTTTTTTTATTGCATTATTTGAAATGGAATTGGCTATTTGAGCATATAGGAAATATCTCAATAGAATGAAGATCGGTTCTTGAATGTAATCAAACAATTTCCAACTTGTAGAATCACTTCATTTTGTCTATACTGGTATTATATAATTTTAAGTACGAGGTGAAAAAGGTTCTTAGGACACAACAATATTATTGCTAAGCAAATTTTATTCATCTCATTTCATGAGTCTCATCATTGTGTACAATTGCATGACATTTATATTAACTTCAATTGTGCTCTTAGAATTGTGCTAATAATCTTTGTGCGAAAGTTTAAAAGAAGTTCAATTAGTTCCTTGATTATTGGTGATTAACTTCGTGATTATATACTGCTGAAGTTCAATTCAACCCGGAAAGAAATGTATAAAAAGAATATGCAGATTTTAATATCTGAAAAAATCCTTAATTTAAAAAGGAAATAATAAAATACTGAAAATAAGAACCTTTGCAAATGTTTCAAGACATAAAGGTGATATCTTCCCGGCGGTTAAATAAAGTTCTCTCATAGTTATTTGAAGTGATAAAAGTATTACTCGTCTGTAATCTTTCGATTCATTATACCATTTAGTTTCATATAAAAGATATCGAAATTTATCAGCCTAAGTAACATAAAAATTAATATAAATTTTTAATATTTATTTTAAATTACCTCATTAACAATATTTTGCCCGAAAATACAATAAATTGCCAATTGAAAGGTTACTAGTAGCCCCGTGCAAATTGGTACCGCTTCAGTTAATGTAATAATTTTAACCTTTCGAATAAATTAATTTAATTAATACGTTTTTTTTTTTTAATTTAAACTTCTTACACTAGAAACTAGAAACAAACAAAGTCCTAACATAGAAAAACTATATAGAAAATGAACTAAACTGCCAAATGAAAATGCATCTTCGATGAAAACTATACAACTGAAACCAAAAAAAAAAGTTTTACTAATTTCGAAGAAGATTCGCTTATTAAATACTTTGAAATTTCGATATATTTATTCAAAATTTGTACTAAATTTTGGTAGTTATCGACATCCTTAATATTGATATCGTCCTTATAATCTGAAGAGGATGAATTCATTCCATCTCCTCCATGAGTTCCATCGGTTTCTTTAGTTTTGGATAACTTTAATAGTTGATCATTCAAATCAGTTATTAATGCTGTACACATCGACATGATTCCACAAAACATCTGTGGAAATATAAAAATACCTGATATTTAGGCGAATTACATTAGCCAAATAAAACAATACCGTATCGTAGGATATCATTACAGTTGCAAGTGAGAATACTGCAAAAACTTCATAAACGTAAATAATATAAAATTGTGGAAAATTAGTTGGTTCAAATGGAAACCATGAATTAACTGGCAAACTTTTATCGGAAGATGTTAATATTGGCAGACAAGCATAAGCACATAAACATATATAAATAATGCCAAGTCCGATAGTAAAAATTCGTCGATACATTTTTATGCTTTGAGAAATCTTCGCCTTATTCTTGTACTTTGTTGCATTTTTTTCTAATTCATAAACGCATTTTTTTAACTTTTCTTGTCCAAAAATTACAGATGTAAATTTAAAAGAACATGTAAAAATTCCCAACATATACAATAAAGAGTCCAGAGATGATTCAAATCCTTTCAACGAATACATTATCATAAATTCTGATATCGAAAGTATTAACATTGAAATTCCAAAAAGTACAATCAACTGAAATTATTTTGAATATTAATTTTTAAATAAATTTTGTATTTTTACAACTTTACAATAATTTTAATAAAAGATTTGTAATCATTTGATGACTTTTCGTTCCACAAATGAAATTTTTGATATACTTTAATTGATTGTTGAAAAAATTTCAGATCTTTTTCCATTATTAACACTTTCTATTGAAACTAATAGTTTGCTACTATTTAAAAACGTCTTGAAAATTTGCTATCTTTTCTTGTACTAAATTGTAGAAAAGCTGAAAATTCTTATTTGTAATTAAAGAAAAATACACGTAGTATCTTATACGGTACCATTTTATACATGTAATTGAAAATATAACGAATTTTTACTTGTTCTATATCAAGCATCGTGGTGTACTCATAGCAATTGGTACGAGGCACTTCATCTATAAAAAACGACGCCATAATCATAGATAAATAAGAGAAATGTGTGATCCAAATGGGCAATATTGATGTTCAGTAGGTGAAATTGAAAAATAAGGACATCATTTTGTACTTCCTTAATTTGTAACTTTTGTTCAAATTGTTTTGGATTACCTAAAAACGAATTTCAAAAATTAATTATTTTAGTTTGATTATGAAATAAAAACGATATAATCCTTCTACTTTTGAAGATAAGAAAGGATCTATACATACCGTAGTAGTATTTTTGGTCGCTGCGCATTTCTGCCACCATTAATGATATGTGAATAAGTAGCTGATATATATAGCAAATGCTGACATAGTTACTTGAGTACGCCTATGGTCAAGCTTTGCTAACAACACGTTCGTTATAGAATGAATTAAGCTTGTACAAAACTATATACTTAAGATCTTATGTAATCTGCAACCAAGGGATTATAGAATTTTTACACAAAAATTACCAAAAGTTAATCAATTGATTAGTTTCTTCTTCTGTCCATAATAAATTGATATTGAAAACTACCC
The DNA here is from genome assembly GCA_963422695.1 of Xylophagus ater. NCBI lineage: Eukaryota > Metazoa > Arthropoda > Insecta > Diptera > Xylophagidae > Xylophagus > Xylophagus ater. The sequence continues at coordinate 41,383,301 of OY730484.1, forward strand.
TAAAATGTTGAGTAAACAATGGACTGTAAACAATCAAAGGGTTAGAAATTATTACATTAAATCTTTACTTTTTTTCTTTTAATTATCCTAGTATAGAGAAAGACTTTTTCTCGATGGTCATGTGTCTTTTATTTATAATGTATTCCTTTCTGAAAAATATACGTTTCAATTAATTTTCTGTAATTATTAGCTATAATTTCTGTTGTATTTCAATAACCTGTACAAAACAATTATTACAAATTATTACATTTGTCATCAAAGAGAAATTATTCAAATAGACACGTATGCAAAACGTTAATTTCTACTAAAAGAAAACATGGAGTTTTCTTTTCCTTACCAAACATATGCTTGGTAAAATTATTGTAATAAATAATTAGATACACGGATGGTTTTAATTTTATGTATATTTTCCAGAAAAAACTACTAGGTAATCGAATTCGCAATATGTAAATATATAATAACAGCAGGCCCGGCAAATAACGTGGTATGGTGTAAAATATCCAATGAGAATTTATAGGTATCAGCGTAAAATTCAAAAACGTGTCGATCCAGGTACAATCGGAAATTTTGAATTCAAAACACCCCCAAAAATTTTCAGAAAACCATATTTTGAAGTTTCCGACCAATTAATTACGTCGCTGAAAAATCGAGTCGAAAATGATTGCGCGTGATTTTCCAAATTGTTGTGGATCAGCTCGCAAATGTCGATATATAAATTTTATAAAGATGACTAGGGCGAATAAACTTTGCTTAGGAGATAGACAAGTTGTTGCAACAGTTGAAAAGACAAAATGGGCAAGCGGAAAGCTCCGTTCTAGAACGGATTAGAAGATAAAAATTTGAAACAAATCACTACAAAACAAGTGCCTTCGTTACGAAAGAATGTTTAAAATATCCTACGATCACGATCGCATACCAAAAAAAGCTTTTACAAATTCTTAGTATATTTTCATTAGGAAAATAAAACAATTGCATATATTTAGGTGCGCCCGAAATTATCTGTTTTACGTTCAGAGAGACTGACACTGAGATATATTATTTATATTACATCAATAAGAAAATAATAACTTTAAAACAAGTACCCAAATAGACAAATCTTTTAAAATCACGAATCATATTTATCTGGGTACAAATTCTAAATCTGCTTTGGGAACATTTTGAAATTCAAAAACGCCCGTATCATAATTTTGAAATGATTCTAAAACTTACACAATTATTCTATTTTAGTGACACAATTTCTTTTACTTCTTGTATTTAGCTAGATTCAGTTAAGACCGGAAAAGAAGTATAAAAAGTATAAACTCACTTTTTATTGAAGAAAAACTCACAAGATTATTTAAAAGAGAATTTCTTGTAAATTAGTAGGACGAAATCAATGTATTTGCTAATATCAACAAAAGTAATTTTTAATTCGCCTGAAAATATGCAATTTTTAGCAAATTTACAGAAATACAAGAATTTCTGAAAAATTTTTGGTTTTAGGAAATTTTGAAAATTCTTTCATCTCTAACATTAAAGTGAAGAATGATTCCTTTTCTTGCTGCAGATTTTTGTCTTATAATACCAGCGAAAAGTGTTTATGCTCATCAAAAATTGAGTCCTCGTCGCGGTTACTCATTTATAAGAAACACTTTAAGTGTTTGAATAAATATCGTGGAATAGTTTTCTCTTGTTCAAAACAGGATAGCTGCTGAAATCAATATGCTATGTTCAGAGAAATTCAGTTATTAGCAGGGACGTGAAATTGCCGAAATTCTAGAAAACATTTCTTTAACCACAATTCTGATTTTAGTTTCGACCCATTTTCAAGTACATATTTAAATATTAATTTGATACATAATTTTTCCAAAAAAGTAGTCATTTATGATCAATTTAATAAAATAAATTTACATAAAATTCATTTGGAAAAATTAAAAACGGCGCAACAAGTCAACCATAATCAAAACCATTTTATATGTAAATTTTGTTTTTGATATAATCAAAAAATATACTCACGTTCAGGTATCTCATTTCTCATTGTTGAACTTTTAATATGAAATATGTAATTTTAAAAATTTATCATTTTGAAAAATACCAAAAAATTTTCCGTAGATTCTATTTTATTTATGAGCGACGATTTTCCATTATTATATCGATTTGAATATAGTATAGACTCCACTTACTTATGGGTCAAAATCATTATGGAAATTTTGAATTTTTGTATGATTATAATTAATCACAATGTTTTTCCTTTTTTTTTAAGAATAATAAGTTTTTGTTGACAAATTTTCTACCCACTACAAAGCATCCTCCATCCTATTTCCTTACTCGATAAATTCAATAAGTCTCAGGACAAATTTGAAAGCAAAATCGATAGATGAATTTTTATGGCATATTATTGTGATTAGTGAAATGGTCCGATGCAGAAGCTAGCGCGTACTATTTTGAATTTTCTTTCTTTTAATTTTAGAATTTGTGTTGGACGTTTCTAATCTTGTTTGTGTATCAACATTGTATCGATGGTATGACTGTCGAGTGATAGATTCATAGAAATGCTATGACCCTAGTAACAATATTTTTGAGCTTCTATGTCGTATAATAGATCTTAACGACACTTTTACGATTGCATATGGTCGTATAAGCGTCGTTAAGAAATGCTACTATGAATTTAGTTCATTTTTTTCTTTATTAATAATTTTTTTTGTCGAGAGAACCATTCTTCTCCAAAAGGAATTATAATCACTGTCATATTTGTCGTCTACACCGTAGGTCAGGAAATAAATATAAAATCGCAGAAAACTAGAAAGATCTGGGAAGTATTTTTGGTCTTCTAATGATTTAAAACCTTCCAGAACTACTGCTTTTATAATTCGAGAAGTGTGGTAATAGCTACGTCCTTTTATGGATGATTTTATGGTAACAATAGTGATGTCCTAAACAGCAAAATAATCAATTGCTGTCAAATTCCAAAATGAAAACGAAATTAAGCGAGATCTTAGTCAGTGCTTCAAAGTGCACAAGTATGTTGATTACTGCTTCTATGCATTTCTTCTTCAATGCTAATTTTGAAAATTTCATCAATAAAATAATCGATTCCAATGGCAAGTAATGATCAAATGTACTAAAGAGGCTGTTTCATTATTTGAGACGAATGCAGTTAAAATAGTAGTCTAGTTATCTAATGAGCGCCTATGCCATCCCTTTTTGAAATCACTGTATATATTGAAGAGTCCTTTTATAGTTTCTGAATTTTTCTGAAGCACCATCTTCTTTTCTTCTCTAAGATTTTATGATAAACTCAACTTTTATTCATTCGTTGGTTCAAAGAAAGGCCAATCATCAAATAGATATTGTAGAGTTGATTTTCTATAGAAATTTCTTGATTTTTTGGTATAAATGCCAATTGTCAAGTATTCCAATATAAAATCATTTTTAAATTTTCTTCTTTTTAAGCTCAAATGAAAATATTTTTCCTAATAAGCTTTTATAAATAGAAGAAATGGGTAGAGAGGGTGGATTTTCTTAAGAAATTTTATAAGTAATTTTATAGAAAAATAGCTGAACTTAAACTTTTTGAGTTCATTATAAAGCCGTAAAAGAATTTTTTCTGATCAATTTTTTATTTCTATATCTTATTGTTTTGCCCTTTTTGAATGTCGAACTTTATATTTGAAGTCATTCACAGTCCTTTCATTGTCCTCATTAAGATAATAAGAAATAACAAAAAAAAGAAAATCTATTCTATAAAACTCCTTAATATTAAAACGTATAAAATTATTGATATAAAATCTCGACTTTTTTTCTGTACCCATCCCAAGTACAGGACATATTCAAATTTACTATTATTTGCAATTCTCACAGTTGATAGTATCTTTGGAATTTTTCTGTGCAGCAACTTTAACAATTGACTATCTTAGATATATAGTTTGTTATTGGAATTTAATAGTTGTATAAATTTTGTTTTTATGTTATATCAACAATTTTTTTTATAATATGCATAAAAATATTTTAAGATAAAAATCAACGGAATCCTTCAGACGACAACATTTCCATAAAGTTGTTATAAGCAAGAAAAAATAGAAGAAAATTATCAAAAAAATACACTGCCACCACATACACTGGAAGAATGCTTTCAGTTCAGTTTAAATTATATCAGGTATCCGTGTTTGAGGTAAATCAACTGGCACACTAAATGACTAAATGTCAAATAATGAAATGTCGTTCCTTAAGATTTGTGTAGCTAAGTAAGTTTCATGTAACATTATTCAATTGAACAACATATTTTGTTTGTATTACAAGGAAAAGCAGACAAATACTATAATCACGAATTTGTAACCAAAATAATCCTCAGCGGCGAATCTAATTTTCAATTGAGCGATAAGCAAAATTGTCGCATTTGGGGATCTGAAAAAACCAAGATGGATTATCCAACAACAATCATTACATTCTCAAAAGGTTACTGTTTGGAATGGTTTATGGAGTGGAGCAATCATTGGTCTATACTTTTTTGAATACGAATGGGGCAGAGCAGTTATTATAAAAGGATCATATAGCCAGATGATTTATGATTTGTTATAGCCAGAATTTGAATATATCGACATCGACGGCATGTGGTTTCAAGTGGATGGAGCGACACCTTAAAAAGTCGACCAACAATCGCTTTACATCATACCAAGAACGTCTTTCATCTTCAAATGGTTATGAAGACTGGTCACCAAGATCCTGTGATTTAACCTAAAGAATTTCTTTTGGTAGGGTTACTTAAAACATAGGGTCAACGAAACAAACTATTGAGGAGCTAAAATAGACGAAGAACAACATTAATAATCCCATTAAATTATTGGTAGACAAAAACCACGTCAGTGACTTCACGATGCTTTTCCAAGAAACGTAACCCAATTAGTTTTAGGCCGTCTTAATAAGGAGGCAGCAATGAAGGATCATTTCAGAGATGGCTCGCTGAAACGTAGAAATCTGCGTTGAATGGATTCTAAACCATCAAAGGCCTTACGAAAGTTGCGTGCAGCAATTTCGTTACATTTGAATCAGATAACTCCCTTGAGCACAGACTTCGTAGAGTAATACCTATATAGTTCTTCCAATTTCAATAACACCTGCAGACCAACAGACAGACGCATATTACAAAAATATGTTTTTTTTTTTTTTAATTCGGGGGATTTGAAAACGTTGAGATCTACCAAAATCTGGAGTTCGCCATTTTTTACTATCACAAATCTTTATTCCCATTCTTATGTGAGAAAAGTAAAAGATGAAGCGAAATCTTCACTTTTCATAGTAGTTATCGATTGATGATAAGACTTTTTTTTTGGCTATATGAAGTTGTCCTTCAGGAAAACACAGAAGCACACATAGCGTCTAGATATATATATATATGTAATACAAGAAGATTGTCATTTTCAAGAAAAACTTTTGTCATAAATTTTCATTTATGTCAGTAACAGAACGACAGAGTATAGAAAACAGCATAGATTTTCAAAGGGAAACCTCTTGAATCGTTTTTTTTTTTATTATTTCGCTGTGCATCCTGTAAAGATGATTTTCTTAAGAATTTTGAAAGAAACTTCTCTTGTTGTTGTTTTTATGAGAGATTCAATGGCGACTTTATTTATGCGTCATTAAGTAACAAAATTTTTTGTGCGGTTCTTATTTTTTCCTATACCAATTCGATAATGCGATGTTAAGTTTTATGATTATTTTTTGTTTTATGAAAAACAAATAAGAAGAAAATTATCGAGATTTTATGCAATTAAAAATAAGACTAAAAACATTTAGTAACTGAAAATCGGCGGATAGCCGATGTCCTGCATGGAAAAGAAATACAGCCGAAACTAATAATATTTCAAGGTTTTTTCTCCATAAGTTTGGTTCTAATTTTTGAAATTTGCTCTAATTGACAGGTATCGTAGGCTCAATTAGCATGAATCTATTCTCTGAATTTTATTCAAATTGGTGTATTAGTTTTGAAAGTACATCCTAAATAAAGACCTATTTTCTTCTACGACTATTTCTTTCTCAACTATCCTTGAACCGATTTCACTGAAATTTAGCAAATTATCGCTTATTTATGTACAAATCTTCCGATTAAATCTGAAAAATTACAAAACTTTCTGGTCATCCTGGTTTTTGTTTAATAACTTTACCCCTTCTCGGCAGATCGCGCTGAAATGCAATGCCACCAACCAAGTGGCAGAAGAACCAACTCACGTTGTAAATTTGATCAAAATTGGATCACGCACTTTTGAGTTATCTTGTGTACGGATGGACAGACGGAAACGCATAAATTGATGTAATTCCTGATTCTCTACATATCTATAGCCTTCAAACATTTCTCCGATGATTATTACTATGCGTTACAAATGTAGTGACAAAACTAATATACCCTCTGGTAGTTACTACCATAGGACATAAAAAGTAAAATCGAATTCTTCTATATTTGTTAAATTGTTAACGATTATCATAAAATAAATTTGATTTTTTTGTTTGAGCTCCCAAATTTTTGGGGGACTTCTAATTTTTATTGCATATAAAAAAGTTATGCAAATCTCTTTTTTTTGGTTCTATAAAAATATTGTACGAATTTTATGACTTGAAAGTTACATGTTTTCTTTTTGAAAGTCATTTTCTATTCACTTTCTGTAAACTGAATTTGACGGTAGTAGCCATATTTTTTGGGGGGCTAGTCACATCGACTAGAAAATTAAGAAGAGAGAGAATGATTTTTCGTAAGAAAAAAAGGGTTATCTTTCATTTAATTGTAAGCTTCTAGAATATATGGTACAGTTAACAGCTACTAGGAGGCCTATTCTCGAACTTAGTCATAGTTTATGCCAGTCGATTCGTATCATTCCTATTCGTACCGGTTTAATTTGTCGTATTCCCATACCAAGAGTATAAAATCACAAAATTCGATTTTGATGAATAGTTTACTTTAAATTTTTGCATTGAAGTTTTAAGTCTTTTATGTGAGTATGTACGTCAAGAAAAAGGCTTATCATTCTTAATATCCAACTTGTGGGTATCTCATTATTTGAATTTCAGATTTCTCTAACTTTTCTTGTACTAAATTTGAAAATGAATAGAAATAAAACTATTTGAGACGTCGCCAGTAGACAAAGACCCTTTCTTGGAATGACCGTAATAGATTAAAGTACAAACACTCAGAAAAGTAAAAAATTCGTTATTAAATATGAAATCTTTGATTTGTACGACCAAAAATATTGTGAAAAAAGACACATTTCCGCCAGGAATTCATTTCCGGGTAGTTAAACCCAATTGAATCGTCTCCGTATTGTTGTTATACGAATTCACTCGCATACGGATGACCAGAATACCGGTTTTATTAAAACTCGAACCTATTTTGTATATTTCTGTGCAACATTAAACTCGATTGACTTCGAGAATAAGCACCCAGTCTTGGTTCCAGTACAACTTGCAGTATTTATAAATGGCATTTTATTATAAAACAAAAAAAATTTGTTCCCAAAATCCTTTAAAGTCAGTGATATTAACTAATGAAGTTATGCCGAATCAAAAAAAATTTTTTAAAGAACTTTCAATCCTTCAAGTATGTCCAATTTATAATTGTCATTGTATTTAACAATGTCCACCAAATAAGAACAAATGTTAAGCTGTATGTGTGGCATTAGATGCACATTGGATGTGTGAGCTTTCAAAAAGTACAACGCGAACAATTGTTTTTGGGTTTTTTAGATCTATGTCTTTTCTCGCAGCATTTTTAAACTTTTATGTTGCATATAGATCTTAGCGAGAGATTTTAGAGATTTTAGGATAAACGTACTATAAAGGCTCAAAAATGTTCCATCATCTTAGCTATCACTGAAATGGCTCTTAGGTTCACAAATTGTTTCCCTAATTTTCCTTGATTTATGTTCATGCTTTAATTTTAGATCGATGTTATTTAATTTAATTTTTATTTAAAATCAATATATGATATTCTTTTCTTTGGACTGCGATCAACAAACATCCTGTATTTCTATTAAGTACATGTTTTGTTAATGTGTGCCATATAAATTCGAGTCCGACATTGTAGTTTCAAATGTAAAATTACATACCAAGTTGAGCAGTTCTTCACAATTAAATTATTACGAATTATTCATGAAATAATGAAAATCCTTTTATAGTCAAAGTTTTCAGGACATTATTTTCAATTCTTTTGTTATGGCATCCCTCATATATGGAGTGCATGATTCCATTCTAATTTCGTGTGCAGAACTTCCGAAAGTATATAATTTTTAAATGAATGAAATCTTTTGTTTCCTAAAAACCATATCACATAGTTAAACTGTTACTAACAGAAATTGTATGTTTATGCTCTTTGTGGTGCAACCAAAGATAAAAACACACGTGTAAAAAGCTTCTCAAGCTTCTTGAGTTTCTTGAAGCTTCTCTCATTTGTTAGTAATTTTTTTTAAACATCGTTTTTGTTGTTTACATATTTTTTATGCCCTATGGCAGGTTACCATCAGAGGGTATGTTATTTTTGTCACCACATTTGTAACACATCGAAATAATCATCGTGGAAAGGTTTCAGGGGTATGGTTGTGTCGGGAATCAAAAGTTATATCGATTTCTGTATACAAGATAACTCAAAAACGCGTTATCCGATTTTGATGAAATTGGAGAAGTCGTAGATGAAAATAAGCCTGGTCATAAAGTTTTTTCAAAGTATTTTAAAAACTAATGAATCGATTTCAATAAAAATTTCAAAACATATTTATGCTATTAGGCTCCGGCCTACCTGTGAATTTTAGAGGGAATTTAAGAAAGACGACACAAAATTATGTAGAAGAAACTTTGAAATAATAGGAATTTAGGTTCTTCTTTCTCACTGAACTATAGATTTGTTAACTAAGACTCCCATTTCTATGATAGGGTATAAAAAAATTGGCTATAAGCCGATTTTACGTTACTATACGTTTATTTGCTTCCTTTTACGTAGGAAACAAAGGATGAATGAACATCTTGAAAGAAAAGTATTCTTTTTTTTTTTGTTCGTAGAAATTCTTTAAGCTGAATGCATTCAAAAAAAAGGAAGACGGAAACTGATGGTTTCATTCATAATAAAATAAGTTCATAAAATGACATTTCTCATTTTTAAAAGAAAAATCAGGATAGCAAAAGAAAATGTACGGGAAACGCAACAACAGGGCTTAAGTTCTAAAAAATATCTGTATATAATATAAAATAAAATTTTTCCTCAAAAATAAGAAAGGAAACATTTTTTTTTTTTTTTTTTTTTTACCAGTACCAGGATAAGGAGGATATCCCGCGCCTTAGAAAAGATAATGAGCCAATTTATCCTTTACAGAAAATACATTTTCATTTCTTTTGTTTGAAATATAATATCAAACGTCTGATTACAACATGAATACTGTTTTTCATCATGATTAACATTTACAAAATAATAGTTTAGTAGAATATATACACAATGGAAATCCTCTTTTGTATAGGGATGTCTGTCCATCAGAAAGTTTTTTTTTTGTTTGTTTATTTAGGTACTAAAGCTTACTTATGATATGGGATATTATTTGAATAATAAAGCTTTTATGTACATTCAAAACAAACAAGAAAAAAAAGAAGAAAATTGGTTATATGTCATACTTATGGTCATATATCTTATTCCTTTTGTAAAAACATTGATTTTTGCTATATTAGCATATATTTCATATGTCATATGTCCAAACAGTTTCATAATATTTCGATGAAATATATGTATTTGATAATTTGAAGCATACTGAAAATTTGAACCTTTATTTTTTAATTAAATCTATATACTAATAACAAGGTGCAACGAAGAAATGAAGACTTATTAAAAACAGAATGCTTTATCAGAAAACTATAATTGACACAATTTTTAATGAATACATATTGCAACAGTCTTATATTCGCGATTACATGATTAACAGTACCACACTTGAGAGCGTAAATAGTATAACCGACTTATGTATTATCTGTGACCATAAGCTAAACTTCAGGTTGCATATCAATTCCTTGATTCACAGAGCTAACTCGGTCTTGGGTTATAACAATCTATGAAAATGTAACTAAAGCCCTGTCCGTAACTTTTATAAAGTCGCTTATAGAATACGACAGCCAAGTATGGTCACCGTACTATGAAGTCCACATCAACAGACTCGAGTCCGTCTAACGAAAATTCCTGGGCTTCGCCCTACATAGTCTTCCCTGGAGTGATTCCTGATGATTGCCTCCTGATTGCGACAGATTAAAATTGATTGGGTTATATTCCTTTAAAAGGCGTCGTGAAGTCGCTGGCATGGTTTTTGTCCACCAATTATTTAGCCGGGCTATTGATGTCTCTCTTTTTTTTAGAAAAAATGCTACTCTGTGGGTCGTTCTTTGTGATTTCTGGAGTTGTTCAAAATCAAATTTCATAGTACTTACTACAGGATGATTGAGATGTTTTCAAGGATGCTGCGTAAAAGCTGTGAATTGCCAATGCACTTGCTTTTGACTTCTTCTCTAAAAAAAACTAATCTGAAAAATGATTTTATCATTTGACAGATTGTTAAACGTTAAATTTTTCAACTCCTTCATAGTTTTTTTTTACTTGTATTAATGTCTGTTCCATTTATCGGTTGTTGTCTTTAATATTTTTAAGTACTTGAAGTGTGCAAATAGAATACTACTGCAATTATATTGAGCTTGAAATAAACTAACGTAAATACTGCAGTGACTAATTGAATATTTCTTATTCCGCATCCTGTAGAATTTTAATAGAAGAAAATATAAATGCCTTTAAATGAAAAAGCATTTACTTAAGGTAAAAATTCAATACAATACAAATTTAACTAATGATATTTTGGTCTCGTGAATTAATAAAATGAATAGAATATTGACTTTTTTCCCTAAGCCCTCAAATTAAGGGTGGATATGTCTTAAACAAAATGTCTTGATTATATTAAATAGAATATGTTCTGCTAAAAATGCTATCTGTTTAGACTTGGAATTTGTTGACATCTAAAAAGGGTTAATTTCAATGAAAAGTGATTCTGAATATTTATTACAAACCATATCTCTTAGAAAATGAAGGATTCACATATGTGAAAGAGGTTATATGAAACAAAATGATGATCATTTTCTTTATTGTTTTTTTTTTTCTTGTAAATAAAAGAAATTACTTTTGTACGTTTTTCTATTATTATATACTTTTGTTAGGAAATAATCTCGTCGTCCATTAATCGTAATCACTTACATTGTTGTGCGTAAATTTAATATGTCCTAACTAAAATACTTTTCCAAACAAATATAATGCTTCATCTTCTTTAAGTATTATAGTTTTGATTTTCCTTCTTCTAGTTGTGTAGCGTTGTTGTTTAGAAGTCATAAATTTTCTTTTAACAGCAATAAATCTGTATGAACTTTGAACAATACTGATATGAAATGTTGCTACAAATTGTGGGCAACATATAGTAAGTAGTCAAGTGGATTTCTTTTACAAGGAAGCGATACTTGATGATAAATTTGATGTGTGAAAAATTTGGGACTTGGTATAGGGGATGGATGGGTCTATAGATGGACATATACATATATTGATATTTCCGTTATTCGTAAGTGTATTTATATGTGAAAACCCTTTTCATATCAAGATATAATGTACTAACAGGAACTGGAAAAATTGAAATTAGAAAATGCTGTATAGAATATAATTTTGTTTATGATAATTTGTTTATAACTATTGTATTTTAATTCGTCCCAGTATTGACCGAATTAGAAAGATATTTCGTCTCCCACCCAACATGCGACATGCCTTTGAAAACCAAATACCAAATACCGGGTGGCCACTGAAAGACTGAATGATCTCTGAAAATTTCTTGCAGGAGATCCATCGACATCCTGATAGTGCGCGCAGTAGCTCCATTCTGTTGGAGCTATACCTGCTGATTATCTTCAGCCGCCGGGCGGAGACAATTTTCAAACATTGTCCTATACACGGCCCTGTTGATTCCTTATGGATGATCTTCCTCATTTTCAAAGAGCTTTCACTGCTGCATCAGTGCGTACAGTACGCTTAGGACCTCTTCACGGAAGATCGCCGACTGATCCAGCTCTTTCAAATCGGACGATTGTGCTTTCTAATCATGTTATCGCTATTTTCCCTGAGTTTAAATAATTGATCTTTAACTGGATCTCAATGAGTTTTACTCGTTGCTGGACATCGTAAGTTGCCATTTTAATCTTTAAGAGATGCTCTATAACCTACAAAAGAAAGGGGGTTGTAGCAAAGCCAAATGGGCCGAATCAAAGTGATGAACAAGTATTTTGGTTTAACAGAATTTTTTTGGTAAGTTTTTAAAATAAAAATAAAGAAGGATAGACACTACATATAAACTCCCATAATACTAGCCAGTCATAATCTTCTTTAATCTAATTTTTATTAAAATGCCTTCCCAAAAACTTCCTTCCAGGACATTTAACAAATTCCTTTCGCTATGAGATTAATCTTGAATTTTCTTTTTTCCAATTCATGTCCTCTTGACACTCATATATTTATCACATTAAATCATATTTAGAAAATTTCCCTCCAAAAGAGAATATCAAAAGAATTCTTTTTTTATTCAAATTAATTAACACAATTTCTTCTTGTTTATTATTCTAAGAAAAACATCTCATAAAACTTTCATCCAGAATATTTTTTTTTTCTTTTACTCTTTTCCAAAATCATTTTTCAAGAAAACTTTCTCAAAACTCAATGAAAAATCATTTCGCCACACAAATAAATTTCATTTTCACAACTAACTCGCGCAATAAAGTGATCCTCAATTATATTTTGACAGAATCCACACAGACACACACACAGCCACCGAAACAGAAAGACTTAAAAATGGTTTAATTGAAAAAGTTTTTCCAGAAAAAAACTTTCACTACAAAACTTTCACCAAAAAAATTTCGAACAAAAACACTTTTAACTGACTTTTTGCATTGCAATGGCGAATAAAAAACAACAAGAAAAACCGGGAAAATGTTCTCAAGTGAAAACTTTTTAAGCTTTTGTAGAACAAAAAAGAAAAATAGAATGAAAATGATGGAAAATGATAAAAAAAAAGTACAAGAATGAAGGAAAATAGTAGTTAAAAAGTTGTGTTGGGTGATGAAATATTTTTATCGATTTATTACTGCTTGGTTTAACTTTTTAAAAATGAAATAGAAAAAAAAAACAATATAACAGAAAAGTTCTTAACTTTCTTTTGGGTGAAAATTAGTTAAGAGTTATGAGTACGCACTTAAATTTTATTTGATGACACCAAATGAAAAGAAAAAAAAAGAAAACCCCGAAGAAAATTGAAGGAAAAACAAAATTTCTTCAAAGTTGTTTTTCTAGAAAGAGAGTTATTTTCTTCGGATAACAAGAATTTTGTCATATCTCCTCCTAAACTATACAGAAACGAAAGGAAAATGTCTCAAAGTCAATTTATAAGAAAAACAATTCTTAAAGAAATTGTACATGTATTTTCTTGAATCAATTCCAAAAGTAAATTTTTTCCAAGTTTTTAATTTAAATTGAAAGAAAATTGTTATAAAATCTTCTTCAAACTTTAGAGAATTCGTCTTATTTATGATAGCATAGTTTATAAACTTAAAAGATCATCTTATTTCTTATTAAGATAGTTCAGTCAGAAATAAAGTTCTTCATCAAAGCATTCGTATGTTATGTGCAGGAAAGTTCTGACCACTTAAATGTTTATAAACTACGAACAATTGATACTTTTATTCGTAATTATTTAATTTTGCCACATTTTTATTTTCTTCTGCTATTGCTTCTACTACAATATTAAACTTCATCATCATCATCATTATTTCTAGACATTTTAAGTCTGCGTCTTAAATATTTGTCAAACTTCTCTATAAGTACGCAACTTATTGAATATCCAGGGTACTCTGCCAAAAATTATTTGAAAGCCCACCCCCAAAAGATTTTCTTCATCAGATATTTGTTTTGCTTTCCAGAGCTAGATTATAATTGTCGATACTAACATAACTTTTTTTTTATTATACAATAGAAAATAATTTAAACTAAGGGCTGTAATAGAAAATTATCTAAAGTATCTAAAATGCACTTTGTTGTCTTCATCTTCAAATTATGTGTGCAAGTTATATATTTACAACAATGTTAGTATGTTTAGATATCTTCCAACGTCATCTTCTGAAAATTGACACGAAGTTTCCAATAGATAGATAAAATTTGATTTTTAAATGTCATTATCAAATATATTGTATGTAAATTTATAAACCGACTTATGTCGAAATTACGTTGTATAAACACCGCGTTTTATGAGGGTTGACTGCATGAAACATGAATCTTGCAACGTGCGGCTCGTCACATTTTGTCATAAAACGTGTGTCTCGTCACATTTTGCCTGTAAGTGTCACGCTACATTTTGCCTGCAACGTGTGTCTCGCAACTTTTTGCCTCCAACGTGTGTCTCGTACATTTTGCCTGCAACATGTGTCTCCAATTTTGTCTGCAACATATACATATGTATGTGGTATTTTGCATTTTGAAATTTAGTTCTGGTCCATTTGGCAAACAGTGCGGATGTGTTTCATTTGACCTCCAAGCATACACCTATTTTTAGGTGGAAAATGAGATAATGTTTTTGGGGTATTTCTTTATACATATATATTTTTTTCTAATAGTGTTTAGTTTTTTATTTGGAATTAGCTTAGATGTATACAAATCAGATGCTTAGACGCTTTATTAGATTAGATTAGATATGGGGTGTGTTTTGAGTCTGCAGTGACCTGATAGAATTCATTCTTTCTGTTAGTGTTTATAAAAGTTTTAAAACTCTTCGAGTTACACTCTCCGAGGAGATCTTTAGCCTGCCTTTGTCCTGGATGTTCTTTCCAGTGTTTGGTTCTTTCTGCCGTCTCTTCTTTCATGTTTAGATACTTATAAAATATATTAAATAAAGCATCAACATTCCTTTAAAAACGATCTTCTAAAAGCAGAATAATTTCATTTATATGGTGACTATAAAAAGGTCCAGAAAGTTAAGTGCAGTTTTGTCATCCATTAAGCTTTCTATGCTGTATAAAAACGAAAAGCTACAATACAAAAAAGAAAAACATTCAATTATACAGATTGTTTGTAAATAATTAAATGCTTTTTTTCACTTAAAAACTTTTATTCAAATAATCTCAACTGAAAAAATTAACACTTCAGAGATTCCTTTTAAATGTTTCTCCCTTTTTTTTACACTTTAAAGATAAATCCTATTAGAAACTGATTTCTGTTTATTTTTTGTTCAAATCCACTACTGTTTTTTTTATTTATACTAAACTAATGCTTTCAAAGGATAAAAAGTCAAAACTTACTTAAGCTTAATTTATTCATGTCCACAAAATCGTTCAGGATTTGAAAGTTTAGTTTAACTTTTTTTTTCTTTAGATTAAATTCGAGAATCAAATGAAAATTGATTCGATTATTATTAAAAATTTGAGACCTGCTACAATTAGCAGGATATTCTTCAACCTGCTATTATTTTCATTTAATCCACTGAATTGTGATCCGATAACTAAGTGAATATGCGAATAAACTGGTATGAACCAAATGTTTGCGCTTACTTAATGACATCGCGAGTGTGTAGCTAAGGACTATGGGTGAAAGCTAGTGGATCTGTCCGTTTTGACATGAGTCTAATTACGCGAATGTATTGAAATGTATTGACTCCAATTTTCTGAAGAAAAGAATTCGTCGATTTTGAACTTTTTAGTATACACGACCTGGCCTTTTGGAAGAAAAAGAGTTTTGAAAAAAGAGGTCCTATATGATTCAATAAATCAATGTGACATGATGTTAAGGTCCAACGTTAAGACATTAAATTTTTAATGAATTAAAATCAATTAAACTTAACGAATTTAGATTTAATTAATTAATGATTAAAAATTCTAGTAGATTTGTTTTTAATCTGATTTATATATAATCTGTTTGAAATTATTCTCTATCATCCCTTTGGGAGAATCTAATTAGTTGGTTGAATCTATTTAATGCGCAAAATGTATTAATATTAATTTTAATTAATCCATTTAAAATTGAATCAGAAGTGTTACAAAATTCTATTTTTTTTTGTTTTTTTTTTAGCTTCCTATTACTTATAATTTTATTAATGGGTAAACTGACTGACATATTGATTCACTATGCATTTCAATTTTTAGTCGATTTGATAATGAATCAACAACATGAAAACATCAGCTGTGAGGCCTATTGTTGATAATGAAATGCAAATATATATCCTTTCATCCCCGAAGAAAAAAACAAACAATCATCCCCCAATAAAAAAATATAAAATTTAAATACTTACTCTTCTTTTTCAACATCCAAAATATATATTCTCTATCCTGGTATAGTCTGTTTTTCATTTTTGTTATGTATCTATTTATCACTTTAACGACTTCATCCCTTAATGAAGCGATATCACAAACTTTTGCCGCTCGATTAAGTTTTTCAGTTTTCACAATTTTACCATTATTATATAAACCAAAACCACCATCCACATTGCAACCATACCTACTAAAAAACATCCAAATAAACACTCCTTTCTTCGTTCAATTCATCTCATCTATTTATCTTCCAGAACGATGATGAAATTCATTTCCTCGTAGGGGGATACTATTTCGTGCCTGAAATCAAAATTCACGAATTTATTTCTCCGGGGTGGCTGTGATGATAATACTACTATATGGATATAGAAAATTCGCGGTAGACATTAAAAATGGTTTTGTTTTAAAAATTTGAAAAAAAATATTTCTCGAAGAAAGTTCAAAATGCTGACAAATTTTTTAGTGATTTTTCGAAAATTCTATGATTTTAAATAAAAGTTGTAAATTCGTTGGGTGGAGGTGGGTATTAGTAAAAAGGAGAGGGATTCAATTAAAACGTTAATACAAACAGAAAAAAATGCCTCATGTGTATTTTTCATACTTTCCTTTTGTGTCATTAAACAATTTTAATTATATCGAATTTATTGTAAACGGCGGGATACTTTCTTTATGGCAATTTTTCGAATCATCATTCATGTTCTTTGTGACTTTAAATATACGAAACGATCTTCTTAAATTCGTCTATTAAATAATATAGGAATAAGTTTGTTCTATAGTGTGCCGGTCCCGGTTTTTGAATTTAACATACTATTATTTATGAACACCTTGAAGAACTACTACTTATCCAAATCTGACACAATTTTGAAAAATATGGTTTCATTGGTTTTTAGTCTAGAGTTTAAAATGCCCTTACAGATTCGGATAACTTACAAAACATTTCAAAAGTCGTAAAGGGTAATGGGGAATTTGAAAATGCCAGTTATACTGGCACAGGACTTCTTATAATTGTATTGAATATCAAAAGTACAAAGAAAAATATATACAAAATTTGTTGATATTGAATTCATAAAAACTTTAAGGACTTTGTATATGTGAGGTAAGTCAATTGTTTCAATTGACATATTGAAATTTCAATTCAACTATCTCTCTCAGTTTTTCCAAAATAGGATAAATTGGATATCATATGTTATATGGTTTGTTGAAAAACACACAGAACCAGCCCCTTCCGTACAACATATTTGTATATGCCTCTTTATGAGTGACCAGCCTATTCGACTGGGGCAATTCGACAAGGACCAATTAACTGGGTACAATTCGATTCAGACAATTCGACTTGGGACAATTACACTCGGAAACAAGCAAAAAAACAAGGTGAAATGGAATTTCAAAGAGATCAGGCGCGGAATCGAAGGGAAATATGTGTCCCACAAAAAACAAAATACTTCTTTCTTGTGTTAAATACATTGAATTAAATTGTTCCCTAGTCTAATTTTGCCGAGTTAAATTGCGGCTAGTCGAATTGCCGCAGTCGAATTACCTTAAAATCTTCTTTTGTGGTATAGGCTTGTAATTTAAAACTCGCTCTGAATTATCTCAATTTCTTTAAGTAAAATTAAGTTCCAAATTGATTGAGACCATAATTCAAAAGGATCAAACTACGAAAAAAAAATTATTATTTATATTTCTATTCCTTTTAATATTGCCAATAATAATCATCAATAAATAAAATTCCTATTCCTTGATGTTGTGTTTGGTGTCTCAACGCAATTTCTTGAGTAATATGAGAAATCTTTGTTATTATTTTGTTTTACTCCAAATCCGATGACTGTTTTATATTTTTTCTTCATATTTTTCTTATAAGAATATTCTATAACAAAAAGAAAAAAAAAACCCTTCGGTTTTGTCAATAATAATATTGGATTTCCCGCATGGACGTCATATTTTTCTTGATTGATTTTTTTCCCGCAGGATAGTTGAAATTTAATACATTCAATAAAAAGTATTTACTCTTATCACATCGAATTGTAAATACTCCTCGACGGCGGTTCCAATCAATATCCATCCATATATAAAAATCTAGAATAAAATAATAGAAAAATTATTAATCAGAAAATTTTTTTTTCTATTTTTTTATCAATAAAACTTCTTAAAGTTGAATTAGTTTTGTTTTTTATTAAATAATAATTTATGTCAGCATAATAAGATTTATCTTGATTAGTTTGTCCTTTGGGTAATCAATTTGGTATTTTAAGCCCTTAAATTGCGAAGCACAAACTATATATTTTGTAATGAACAGCTTTTATCCCACCTGGTTTATTCCAATATCCTAGTTTAAATTACCTGAAGATGTTAGGATTTTATATAAATTAGCATAAGTTGTAGAATATGTCCATTTTATTGAAAATATCTCTTTAGAATATCCTAGAAACAAGGAAGTCTAAATTTTGATAGATCCATGATCCTCTGAGGGTATCTTGAGCCCGAATATATGAATACAATAAATATATGATTCTTTTCATATCCTGTCAAACACAGACCAGTACCAAACATATAGGAATACCTAGATGAAAACCCGAGAACAAATTGGCGTGATCACTTTTCGTCGAAAGACATTTTTTAAAAAGAGCTTTTAAGCACTCGAATATTTACAAAATGGAAACTTCATTGTATTCCATATTTTCAATCAGAGAATATAACATGCTAAGTTAATATGTAACATTAGGCGCACATTAGATACTTTTGAGGAAAAAAGCTCAGTTTCCTTTATTTGTTCGACTAGTTTGTGTTTTATGTACTCCCATCATCTATGGCAGTACTATGAGAATGAAAGTTTAGCTTTGAAGTGAATGTTAATGGTTGCCCAGGTTAATCCCATGATTTTTATTTTTATTTTTTTATCGAACACGTCACTTGTGACTTAACGAAGAAAAGGCGATATCGTTTTAAATTTTAGTGTATTCTAAATTGAAAATCTATTAGTATGTTGAGATGGAGTTTAAACATCTAGTGTAATGTATTGCTGTGTATTTTTTTTAGTTTACCTAGTTTTGTTTTTCAATTTCGATATATTGATTAACTTTACACAACCCACTTTAATTTATAATTTAGACAGATCGAATTAAGTTTCGTTCAAGCTGTTTTCTTTAATTCAAAAAAAAATAAGCTCCAACTATTACCGACTCTCACAGCTTGATTACGAAGAAGACTTTTATTTGAAAGAATTAAAATATTTCACAAACATTTATACTAAATTGTCCATCGTTTAAAAAAGTTCCGACATACTATAAGAAGAAACTAAAAATCACTGAATATGTCCAATGTGTCCAGATTTTTATAAATACATATAAAAAACGAAAGACCTTAAAGTCCATTCTTATTCCCATTGAAATCCCAAAAGGATAAGTGTTTTAGTATGGAAAACAGTTGGATAACAAAAAAAAAAAGAACGAAACTTTTTTATGCATTCTTTTTTTGGGGGCTATTAATGTTGTTTACGTGTTCTTCGAGCCATTCATATTAAAAACAGTTGGATATTGTCATCGGCCATAACCCAAATGAATGCTTCCCTACTCTAGGTCTCTCTATATATATATATATCCTATATACGTTCTTCCTGTAGGATAATAAATCAAAATCGAATTCTGTTGTACTTTTTATATATGTTTTTTGGTTCAATGAATATGAGAGATATGCAAAGGAAAAAGCTTTCTTGTTTTTTTAGGTTTTTTGGACAGCGAAAAAGCTATATAAATGTATGAACCACACAAGAAGACAATAAGCGTGACATTAAAAGTCACATATTTAAGTTCACTAAAATCGTATAGAAAACATTTTCCATATCACGAAACAATGGGTTTTTATCATTCAAATTTGAATACATCAAAAAATTATGATAAATCTATGCCAAATAAATGAATCTGAATCTGAAAGTTTTTCCACATATAAATATGTGTGATTTCATAATTTATGATTTCTGAAAAAAGGCAGACCACCCCATGCTGTGCTGTGCGGTCCTTTCAACATTTATGAATATTTTGCCAACAAAGCATAATAACGTATAGTATAACGCGAGGAAAAAGGGTGAAAATTTGGTTCGTTCTTCCTCCATTTTTTTCTTTGGTGGCGGGAAATTAATTCAACTTGAAAACGTTAAATTTCCATCGTGTTGATTTATTATTTAGCCATGAAAAGGAGCTTTTTTTTCTAGTTGTGTTGTTGTTATAACAAAGCTAGAATACTGTACCATACTACACACACCGGGAGGAGTCGGCATTATTTATCAACGAATTTATCTTCCGCACATTTTTGGGCTGAGAATTTTTAGGAGGATAAATATGAAAATTCTTACGTATTTCAAAATTTCAAACTCAATAAGTTTTTTGCCACATATTTTGTAAATGGGAAAAATTTTTTCCTTCTTCTTCTTTTTTATATATGATATTAAAAATGAAAAATTTATGACATATTCTATTTTATTTGGTTTTTGTTGAAGTAGATTCCATTTAAATCCGTTGTAATTTACACTTTTAGAGACAACATGGTAAAGATTTGATTGATATTATGATTATTTTTCAGCAGATTGTTGAAAATTAATAGTCAAAGGAATTTTAGTTGGGGCTCGGGAAATGAAATTCTACATATATGAGGAATCTCACTAGGAAACT
Source organism: Xylophagus ater (assembly GCA_963422695.1). NCBI lineage: Eukaryota > Metazoa > Arthropoda > Insecta > Diptera > Xylophagidae > Xylophagus > Xylophagus ater. The sequence goes on from OY730484.1 coordinate 41,404,327, forward strand.
AACTAGTACAGTATCAGTTGTAATTAATATATGGTGATATTTTACGTGGTTACTATTTGTTTCAATGTAGATTTCTATATGAGTGGTTTCGTAAATTATCGGCTTGTAAAGGTGTTTCCAATAAGAACACCAGTTATAATTATTTTTGTTTGTTCAGTTGTGGTCTCAATTGAATCTTGTAAGCATCCAGATGGGAATCTTTCGTGAGAATTTGCTGCACACTGCTTTTCGAAATGCCCCTAGAACGATGTCGAACCAAGATTTATGGACTCTCGACAACACTTTCAATCATTACGATATGTTTTTAACAGACGAAAATCTAAATACACCTAACTCTTGATTTACGCGGCATTTGCACAATTTCAGTTTAACGCACACATTTTCTTATTTCTTGTTGGATCACTCTTTAGAACACAAAGTGATATCTATTGTCATTGTTTTTTAGTTTTTTCAAATTTAAAATAATTAATAAGTAATTAACCCTTTCGGTACCAGCCATCACATATGTGTAACACACCGTTTTGTTTTCAGAGCCCAGTGTCACATATGTGTGCCAGTGTAAAACAATGTTTATTTTACTTTTCTTGAATGTACTAAATATAAATACGTAAAGTCTACTTCAATTCTTATCATATAATCCCGAAAAACATTCTGGGCTATGATGGATGTTTTTCCCAGGAGACCCTGATTGTGGAAGAGGTAATCTATCCAAATAATAATAGTTTGCGTGGAGGCTCTAAATTAGAGTCGAGTTTTCGTTAACCAAAAAAATGTATCGAGTTGAGGTGGAATTAACGAGTTCAAATGATTGCGTTGGGATTTGAAAGGCTGAACCCGTTGGTTTATCTTGTACTAGGTGGCCTCTGAAACACTGAAGGCGTTTGACAAAGTCGTAACTTGTCCATTTTCAATTTTTTTTTTTTTTTTTTTGTAACCTACAAAAGGGATGCTCTTTAACCATTAGAGCATTCCTTGGAGATTAAAATGGCTACATATGGTGTACAACAACGAGGTCAACTTTTATGACATCCACCGAACTTTTGGAACGCTAATTTTTACTACCCAATTCGAAATGAACTACCTTAACTCGACTCTGTATTATAGAAAATAGCTACTAGTTACACTAGCACATATGCTACTGTTTTTATTAACTTATATTTTGAATATATAGTATTTCATCAAACATAAATTAAGTTAATTTGAAATAAGATAAACCTTTTTTTTGGAAATAAATAAATTCAACTGAAATCATAATTTTTTTCGATTAAAATGAGATCAAAATCATTGAATTAATTCAAATTTGAAAATATTAGATTTGGGCCATTGACACCCACCCACTCTGGATGTATTTCGTTTTTTTTTTCTTTTGTGCGTCCTAAAAGAGATTCTTCTATAGAGACTATAGATAAAACTATTTTGACCATTTTTCATTTATTTATGGGCGTTTGGATAAATTTATAGTGTTTTTATGTTTTGATAGGAAGTCAAATATTGTGCAATAACCGTTATAGTTTTTATCAAAATCACTTATTTTTAGGGCCTTTAAATCAGTCATTCGAGAAAATGTGTTGTTATGTGTTTTCTTCTTCAGTTTTCGATAATATTTTGGAATATTATGTCGTCTTTTTGTGCGGACTTTAATAATTCATTATAATAAATTCAGGTGAATGAGTTCGATCGAGTTTAGAACGATTTTATTTTTGTTTTTATTCCAAGATTTATGATTTTCATCTTGATAGAAATTTGAAATAATTGAAATTTTGTTTTGTTTTGGACGAGATCAAACTTTATTCATTGAGTAGGTTTAGATTTGGATTTCCAAATATACGGATTTCCTGTAACCCCGGTTCTCTCGGCAGATACTGTAAAAAAAATAAACAAATATTTAAGAATTTTATAATGATTACTTTTATTTCTTAGGAAAAAAATTTAGTTTTTATAATCTCAGCATAAGAAAAACAGTATACAAACGAGAAACTGAATAGAAATTAGCCAATTAGCCAATACCTTATTTAAAAATGAAAGAAATAAAAAATTCGGCACAAAATAGGGAAAGAAATAACCTATAAACTATGGTAGGGGTATTCTATTTTACCACCTTCTTCCTATAAGATAAATTGTAGCGGGCGAGAGTACAAACCCAACTAACATTTTCTGTATTCGCTACGTGACAACGACTTATTAACATATTGCTATTAGTGGCAGAAACGGGCCAGCGACCAATAATATTAGGTGGGAATATTTTTATAAAATTGGTGCTAAGGAAGGAGTGGGACAAAATGCAAACAAACGTTTCTTAAAACAATTTTCCACTCTAAACAAGAAGTACACATGGTGCCCACATGACTTATTTTTGTAATTTTTAGAATTTATTTATTACGCGTAAAATAACTGAACATCTGATTTGCTTGGAAAAAATTTATATTTATCTCTGTTACACTAACATAATGCAATCTAAAAGCAAAGATAGATAGCTAAAGAGAAGGAGGTTTGAATTTGTATATATTTCTTTAAGAGAAAAACCACAAAAATCAGGGCGGCAATAAAATATCGCCACTTGTCAGTATTCACATCGTTTTAGAAAGTCAGTTTACTATATGCTTATACTGTAATAATAATGTGCATTAAAAGTATTACATACGTGAAAAAGCCGAGATCTTATTTCTGTTCAGAAATTCTCTCTGAATTTTTTGATGTCGGCTTTGTATTGCTTTCTAAATGTTGTGTTGTCTTCAAAGTTTATTCCTCTTTAACGTTAAACGGAATTGGAATATTTGAATTTTTCGCGGATATAGGATATCGTAAATACCTGGAGATATCGGACACGGATATACTTGTATTCGATTTGTAAACTCTAATACAGATCAGAAATTTATACAATATAATATAGGAGAACTACAAGTATATTAAATTGAAATAATTTTTAAAGGAAATATTAGAATATTCGAATTTTTTATTGATAAACCAATTAAATACCAAAAATTTCTATCACGATTTTTCACCTAACTTGAAAGAACTTTATTTATTATTAATCCAAGAAAGAAAAAAAAGAAGCGCAAGTAATTACATGATATTTACCAACAACGGACACATACTAATTGCTTCCCATCGCGTGTAACTTACTCATTATTATCAAAAAGAATAAAAATCAAAATTCCTTTCCAAATATTACACCTTGTTAAAAAGTTGATAAAATTTATCATCACCTACCTGTGAACAGGTCTTTCATGTTTTTGGATAATTTTTCTCATAAACATAATTTGGGGAAAAAAAACGTATTCTTTTTTAATCCAATGGACCATAACGAAATTTGACTTTTTTCATGTCTTTTAGGATAGTACATTTTTATTCCCTACGGTTGGTACTACCAGAGAGTATATTCGTTTTGTCACTACATAGTCATCGTCGGAGGGTTTCAATTGTATAGATGTGTAAAGAATCAAAAGTTATATCAATTTAGGCATGTGTTAACTACAAGTCCCACAGTCTACCATAGGATATAAAAAAAAATAACTATGGGCCGATTTTCAGTTACTATATGTTTTTTATTTAAGAAAAAGAAAACAAATTGTCGTTTAACTGTCGAAGTTTAAATCCGATTTATCCATAAAAATGTATATATATATATATATTTAAAAATAAGATTAAATTTACATACCACCTGCCGCTTATTGAACCCACGCGCTCCATCATGTATCTTATGAGAGAGAACCAAAAATGAAAACCCCAAAAAAAACATTATCACAAGTTTCTTTTATATCAAAATAAAATGCGCGCACAGCTATTTATGTTATGCGATCCATTATTAAAAATAGTGTGTTTGATGTGATTGCAGCGATACGTTTTTTTGGTTTTGTTCACTTTCTCTATATTAAGAAGTAGTCGTACAATTTTGGACCTGAGATTAATTTTATTTATACCAGATTGAAGGATTCTTTAAATTATCAAAAAAAATTGTGTAAGAATTGAGCGAAAACTACAATCATTCATGCATCCTGAAGAAAATTTTACTTACCGTTTGTGTTTGTATCCCATCCTAGGACAGATAAGAATATAGAAACCTGAAATTAGTGGTTAGAAAAATCATTAGAGAAATGATTAGCCTTATTTTTAATAGTATAGACATAGATACAAGAATTTTCATCAGGAAATTATATTTTCCTTACTTTGAGGCGTTGCAAGTGTTACAGAATCTTTGAAATAAGTTCCAATCAAGGTGCAATTATCTACAAAATAAGATTTGCCTATTTTTAGGTGTATATAGAAATTATTTTTGATGAGGACAGACGTACACTGAACTATTATTTATATATAATAATATATTTAACAAAATATTTATATGGTGCCCTCTCGAGCAACCAGTGTGTGACTATTGTGAGAGTATGCAGCCGCAGATGAAGTGCCAAATAAATCAGATAAACATGTTCATCTGTTTTTGAGGGGAATCATCTGCAGATTTAAAATCAGTTGGGGAAATCAGAAATGCAGAAGCCGACAAAACTTGTAGGATGATTGTTTTCTCCCTTTCTGTTTTACCAATCTTTGTATAGTCTCTCCCATACTTGTATCAAAAGTAGGAAGTCGGCTGTGTGGATATAAGGAACCATAAACTTATACTCCATGTTTCTAAGTATATAGAAAGTCATCTTATTCTACAATAATATCACGTTTTATTATGTTAATGAAAAGAATTTAGAAGAAAACATTATTTTTGGGTACCAATGAACATTTTTGTAGCCTCTCAGATCTTCCTGCAATATATTTCGTGTTTTGTATATTCTTAAACTCATGGAATAAATAAAAGAAACAAGTGTTATAGATGGACGTTTCGTAGACTTGGTAACTTTACAACGAATAAGGGCATTATCATGTAATTTTTTAAATTATTTTGATCGTTTTTCTATATATGTATCTAAAAAGAGGAACCCTGAAAACATTAATATAGGTCACACACAACATAAAATCAAATAAAACCTTTAGCATTTATGTTGTTCGACTTCAAATAGGATTCAAATTGCCTGTCAACAAGGTCTATATTTTCTTTTTTTATTAGTTTGTTCAATTATACTTGTTTTGATCGAGTTTTATATAAGTAAAATTTTACGATATCAATTTCAATCTTGTTTACTAAGATAAATGTACCATATTTCTTGTATTTATTACCTATTGAAATCGTCTCATAGACTGTACTGAATGTCCATAACATCCTACCTAATTTGTTAGTTTGATAATAATATTGTTGTGTATAACAAGAACTACTTTCTTTAAAGATGCTTTTTCATCCTGTAGTAGTTTCTCATATTGGAATTGGAACAATTCAGGTGTAAAAGTTGGTTATAAGGAACATTTTCATATTGTACAAAATGTGTTATGGAATTATGTTTATATTAAGGTGTTATGTACATGTCTTTTGCCCATATTATCAAACAAGAAGTACCCAGCAGTTAGTTGAAGAATCAATTTGTTTCTTATACTACATGGGTTGATAAGTAAGCTACCTAACAAGGAGAACACAATTTTTTTATCAAAATTAATTTTTATTCTTCAACATAATCTCCTTTTAGCTCGATACACTTAGTCCAGCGTTTTTGTAACATTTTTATACCAGTTTCGAAAACGATTTTGAAAGTCCCTCAAAATTGGCCGTAATTTGCGCTTCAACTTCAGAATTAGAGTGAAATCTCATTCCTTGGAGCATTCTTTTCAACTTTGGAAAGAGATAATAATCGCTGGGAGGTAGATCTGGTGAGTATGGTGGGTGGAAAACCAATTCGAAGCCCAATTGCTCCAATTTGGCATTTTTTGGTATTTTCAATTATAAAAATTACAAATCGTTGTAGACGACGATACTCGGTTTAAATCATATTAGCCCTGTTTTTGTCATGTAGGAGGATGTATGGCAGTTCAATGGCTGAACCTCTTTATTTTAACTTTTTTAAAACATTTGCTTAATTCAAGCATCCAACAGAATTGTATAAACATTTCTTTAAACTAACATTGCTGATATTTAAATTAAACGCTACGGCATTAGTGTACATTGCTCTAAGAATTCGGGAAAGTGGTTAATTTTTACTGTAGTCTATTCTCTGGTATAATGTTTGAATTAATGTTTAACATAGAGGTATCTTCTCTAACGTTAGCTTTTAGGTTTGACCAACCATGTTCAATGGCATTAAACATTCGGCTGTATGGTTCGATTGAAACATGGTGCATTACTCAGCTTGTAATTGCTTATTGCCATTGTTTGTTCCCATTTTGAAATTGTTTGTTCCCAATTTGAACTTGCAAACGAAGAGATATATAATACATTCAAATTTCGTCCAAAATAAATAACTTGGAACAGTAAAATTGATTAAAATTAGAGCATTTTGATTAGCTTAAAGCATTGAATTAGCTTGATTTTCTAGGCACTGTCACGGACTAGTAAAATTTGAACAGGATTAATTGCTTTCCCCATACATTTTCTCATATTATTTTTTGGCATTAAAAGTACTATTTTACAGCGTAGCTAAGGAAGCATGTTTCGATGCAAAGGATACATGTAAGATTCGTTCGAAAGTTCAACCTTTTCTTCTGGGTAGATTCTAAATGCATTAAGATTTATATTTTATTGTAGACATCTTTTATTCATGATTTTTATTAATATTTAATATTTTCAAATTACATTAAATAAAAATATTTTTACATAATTTTTATAAACATTCAAAAAATTTTTATGGGTTTTGAGTTTTGTTTTTTTACTAATAAATTACTTTTGGTATGCCATAAAATTCTTATTTGTTTGTTTGGGACTTTTTTTTGCAGCTCTTCCTGTTTTTCTTGGCATTATACCAAAAAAAAATGTCAGATAATATTTTATCCATTAAAAGAAAATTTCGAGCAAATATATCAAAAATTCTGTATAGAAAAACAGAAACACTCACACACACATAAGTACAATCTATTTTCTTGTTTTTCTGGAATTTTGGAAAAAAGGATCAAATCAGGATAACATAATAAGCATAAAATTATATATCTATTGAATACCGAAAACAATACTCCTTAATGATAATCTCTGCTTCTATACGTCTGTGTTTGGATGAGAAACCTTGTTTATTTTTTGTTGTGGATATTTTAGTAATAATACATTTTCAAATGAGGCTAAAAAAAAGTGCCTAATGAGTGAAATAATCTCTTTTAGAATTGATGTTGATTCCGTTCGTGAAAATTGAGTTATTTGTCATCTATTCAAAATCACTAACCCGCAATAGGAAAATCTTCTCTCAAACCAAAATAATTTTCTAAAAGAAATTTATGAACAAGGGAACAAATGATTTCCCTTTTTTCCTTTAGCACATAAAGGGTGATTTTTTTTGTAGAGTGATATAACTTTAAATTGAAATAAGACTGATGTCCGGCATATGTCCACCAGATTCGATGATTTTCGACCACTTTTTCAAATAATTGAGACCTTTTTTCCGAAATAAGACGAGTAATGTTGATTTCCAAAGCGTTAATTGTTACTGCCTTATCATTATAAAACAGTGACTTAATATATCACCATAGAAAATAATCACACGATCTTGGCGGCTAATTGACTGCACCATTTCTTAAAACAATATTGTCATGAAATTTGTCTCTTAATAAATTAATTGTTTAGGTCACTGTATGGCACACAGCACCATCTTGTTGAAACCAAAAATTTTCCATATCCATCTCAAGCAAATTTGGAAGCAAATCATCGTGTATTACGGATCTGTAATGATAACCATTGACGATAACATTTTCTCCGAACTCATTTTTAAGAAGTAAGGACCAATGATGTCTTCAACATGTAAACCACACCAAACAGTACATTTTTGAAGAAGTACCTGGAACCTGGTGAACCTGTTGAGGATTATTCTCGCTCCATATGCCGGAATTTAGTTGGTTAACGTAACTACTTAATCAAAAATGAGCTGCTTCATCACTGCACAAAATTTTCGACTTTCGCTTTGGCGGACAGAACATTGATGTTGGAAATAAATTTCCATAATTTGGAAACTTTGTTGCATTGTAAGTTTTTCCATGTTAATTTGTCCAACCTTACTAAATACAAATGCCAAAACAGATGTCATTAACCATGTATCAAAAATCAGTGGTGAAAGTTTTATCACTCTAAAAAAATCACCCTGTGTTATTTTTTTTCAGATAATTTTGAATCTTAAATCTTTGAACAAGGAAGCAGGAAGTTCCCTGTAAAACATTTTTTAACAATTGGAATGTCCAACTAAAGTAATTCATGGTACTTGAAATGTTTGCAGAACAAAGAATTTTCGCACAAAGAGGCTCTTATAAATAACAGTCTCCAAATAAGGTGATTCTTCGGATACCCACAAAAAAAGAAAGTATCCGACTCCCCAAAGATTTGAATTCACAATATGTGGTATCTTCCAGTACAACCCAAAATAACATCGTAATAATTTTATATTCAATATTCTCTGAATATCTTATAGTTGAGGGGGTTTTGTGACTGAGGCCCAGCAACTTAATGTCATTGAATTTAAATCTGAAGGCATATATACAATATTATACAATTGAGTCATCACCATAACAATCCCGGGTAGATTTTTTCCCCCCATAACTTGCATTTTATACAGAAGCAATTATCTAGTCTTGGGTTTTTGGTGACTTTCGATGGATCTGGATGAATTTTCATCATCATTGTGTTCATCCCCCTGTTTTTTTGAAGATGATGATATGTATAACAAACTTCCGATATATACAAAATATATAGCAGTAAATCTATTCCCTTTTTTTATTTGCGTGTGTTAAAGATTTTAAGAGGGAACATTCCTGGATTTGAAACCATGAAGATGAGAAAAAAGGAAAGTAAAACTGTCAGCAACTATTCTAAGAAATTTATTGATGCATTATTTAACGAGAAATATTGTTAAAAGCTTTTTCTGATTTTTCTTTTTTTTTTTTGATGGTGCATTTGAGAGCGGTAGTTAGACGAAGGCGAAATTGAACAATTGAATAATGTTTTATAAAATGTTTTATTTAAATGATTGATTTGATTGTCTAATGAATGAAATCATCTCCCTCACCAGTCTCAAGACAAAAACGTCTTCAATTTCACTTTTGTCTTTTAGCAAAGAGGTCATGAAGGATGCGCATTTAAAAGGATTTTAAATTTAATTTATATAAACAAGAAATTAAGATCATTTTGTCGATTAAATTTCCGGTTATTTTCAAATTTTGAAGATATTTAATTTTACATTTCTCATTTTCAGGAGACGATAGGCATCAGGATGGAGTATATGAGCATAATCCAAAAGGATCTCGTATGCTGTCTCCAAAATATACAATATGAAGTTTGGTAAGTTTTTTTTTAAAAATTTTGATATTAGTTTTTTAGATAAGTCCTGAAAATTCTGAACTTTACTTTGATAGGATTCAAATTTAAATAAAGTCTAATAAAAGCATCTCGATTCGTCGAAATAATCACTGTTCTTACACTGAAAAAATTATATTAGAAAAACCAACTAATCATAATTAGTTAATCGATTTTTAGCAGTTTCAGCTAATTCATTTGTTGATATATCCACTTTATTAGCTATGAGAAGTAACCAAATTAGTTGATTTTTTCAATTTGAATTAGTTGTTTGTAATGTCCAAGTTATTGTTTACTTCAACTAATTTATTAGAATTAACCACTAATTCAATTAGTTGATTTCAATATTTCGGAATTATCAACTAAAATATTAGCAATATCAACTAATTCGACTTTCTTTCTCATGAGTAAAAAAAGAGATTTAAAAATCTAGATTTTTCCATAGATATATATATTACTAAATGAGAGCAGAACTAACGAAAGAAAAAATCAAAGCTCTAAACATTTTGCAGTGCTTAATTTTTATGCGTGGTGTGAGGACGCTTTGTATTGTGTTGTGTTTCAAAATTTCAGTTTGTGTTTATTCCAAGAAATGGAAACAGAATATCTTGAAGTGACTAGTGAAGAAAAAATTATTGAAGAGTTACTAAGTGAGTGGTGCTGTAAAGAACTTCTCGAGGATTTTAAAAGTATGTAATTTTTAATTTTTTTTAAATGTTTTGCTAAATTTGTATGCCTATTATAGCTTGCGGAATTGACCTCGAGGTGTTGAAAACTATAAGCGAATCCGATATTAACGATTTAATTCCAAGGGAAAAACTTGGACTTAGGGTCAAATTTAAGAACAGACTTTCCCAGTGGCGAAGAGCAAATGTAAGTTAAATTTAAATATATAGTATCTGTCCTTATATTTACTAAAGTGTAAAAATTATACTAGAAGTATTTTATTTATTTTATTAAAATTAGTAACAAAAAGTTAAAAATATTTACGTTACATTTTTAGGCGTGTGAAAGTGTTACTGACAAGAGTTTAACAGCCAGTGTAACAAGCAGCGTGTATTCTTGGATTTTGGAAAACTGTCCGGAAAGCCCAAAATCATCCACATCTACTACACATTCGTCAAATTTGGTAACATTTGTAAATACAATTCAAAAGACAAAATCCATTTTGTTTATTTTTAAGGAATTGGGACAAATACTAGATGGTTCTATTATTGGAAAATCCATTGTGGCCGAATATGAAAAAAATAATAAATTATCGTCAGCATCTAGAGGTGTTTTAACAGGAATAATTGTGGATCATTGGCTGTCAAATAATGAGACAGTAAACAGAAAAACTTTCATCGCAGCTGCAGATGAGATCATATTAAATTTCCCGACAGAAAATAAAGTAATGATTTTAAATTTACAAATTCTTTTCTAATTTTAATTTAATTTTTAATAAACTGTGCAGGCAACTTACTATGTCCCACGTTGTGATAGTATTCCCCCTCGTGGAAAGCTGGTAGACAAGTATTACTCCCGATCAAAGAAGTATCAAACGCTGGGTCTTATTTCACGTAGATATAAAAGAAGAAAGATAGCAGAGGAAAATCATAATTGTAAAACATTAGCTAATGTAGAAAGCGGTGAGTTTGAATTCATTTACTATTTGCTCGCACTTTAATACGTATTATATTTTATTTTGATAATATTCTATAATTTAATCCACATTTTTCACATTTTAGATGGAAATGATCTAGAAGCGGAACAAGCTTATTTATGGCTTAAAAATAATAATGACCCAATTAATTTAGTCACCGAAAAGTGGAACCTTTCATACTCCAAAAGAAAGGAAGAGATTTCATCTTCTTCTCAGAAGGATATTATTGAAAACTGGCAAACACTCAAACTTCCTTCGGGATATATATTCGTAAGCTCCTATGTTAATCATAGTTATTTTTAGGAATGAAAACACATGCTATATACTAAATATGTAATGTTATTCTTTGCAGATTGAAATCGACTTCGAAAGAGCATATCCAGGTAAAGACGTTTTGCTATTTTCTAAATGGGATAATTTTAAAACTAAAATTCGATCTATATTTAAAGCAAATATAAAGGATCCACAGAATAAGGAATTACTCAACTTACTTGAAAAGAGTTTGCCGGAAGGTATTTAGAACATTTTTGGAAAATCCGATTACAGCTTGCCTAATTTTCTTTTTATAGGAGTAGATACTGTAAACTACATTATTTGCATCCTTCTTAACGCTATTTTGGTGCCTAAAGTGCAAGTTCTAAAAAAGCAGCAATCGAAAATTTCCTGGAAACCCTCCATATTAGATGCTCAAAATAGCTTTGCAATTCGAGTGAATGTAATTTTGATTTTGTTTTTTCTTAATAATAAAATATTAATCAAATTTTAATTTCAGACCTTTAATGATATAGAACCAGCGATTCAGAGGCAACAGGCAAAGTTCTTGGACTTAGGAACAACGATGCAACCGTGCATCATTGTTGTTGGAAGTAATGAGGAATTAAAAGAGTTCTACTGTTATTTTAATGGTATATATTACAAACTGCAAAGTTTTTTGAAAACTTTATCAGTTAGTTTTAAGTTGCACCAAATTTTAAGGTTTGAATATGCATTAGAATGTAACCAAGTCTGGTATTTAATAGAAAAATATTTCTTTGAATTTGAAAAAATTAGTGGAAAACCTTCAAACGCACTTACTGCATTGCTTTCAGACTTACGTACGTAAATACATATTATAATTTAATATTCTTTATTGATTTAGTTTATTTATGAAAAATGTTTGTTTGTTTTTTATGTCAAAAATCCTATGAAAGGGTCTTAATTTATATTGAACACTTAAAATTGCAACATAAAGTATGCAGAATATCAAGTTTTTTTTGTAATTTTAAAAATTGTATGCAATCTTTTCAGTCTATATATTCTTTTAAGAAACATTTGTTGAAGAAACACGGTAATTCTACCGAACAAGTAGTTAATAGTAATGATTCTGAAAATTGTGTGCTAGTAGAACCAGAATTTGTTAATGCAAAGGAGGAAAATCTTGAACCTATTACGCATGAACATGCACCTGAATTTAAACAACTCGCTGATATAAAGGAAATTATAGAAAATTTTGCAATTTCCCTGTACGGTAATTTAAAATTAACTAGAAAAGAAGCCAATTCAATTATTATGGAAGTCAAAGATATTATTACCAGTCATATATTAAATTTTATAGAGGGAATGATTTCTTGCAATTTTTCTGAATTGTCAGATAAAAGTAAAGAAACAGTATTCAAAAGTATATCAGACTGCAAAAATTTATTTGAAAATATATCAAGCGAACATATGCTTAAAAAATTTTTAACTTGTAATGATGAATATACTGCTCCGAAAGAATTTCTTATTGCTGAGAATAGTGTTGTTCAGGGCTCCGTTAAAAAAGGGGTACTTCTTCCAATAAGAGAAAACTTTCAGCGATTTTTAGAAAAACCGAATGTTTTACAAAACTGCCTTACAGATCTTAAAATATTGTCTGAGTCCGAAGGTTTAAAAAACATCATCCAGGGCTCCGTATGGAAACAAAAAATTAAAAAATTCCCAAATAAAATAGTTCTACCCATTGTGCTTTACTACGATGATGTAGAGATTAATAATCCCTTAGGGTCACATTCTGGTGTACAAAAATTGTCTGTATTTTATATTCAGTTTCCATTTTTTAATTCGGTTGGAATCTCAAAATTAGAAAATATTTTCTTATGTTGCTTGCTTAAAGCTAAAGATTCTTCGTTAGGAAATCGGAAAAATTTTTTGACATTAATTGAAGAATTAAAGTATTTAGAAACTGAAGGAATAGAAATAAAAGAAAATAACAAAATACATAAAGTGTATTTTCTGCTGGCCAACATAACTGGGGATAATTTAGGTCTTAACAGCGCTTTGAGATTTGTTAAATGTTTTTCTGCAAATTTTTTCTGTCGAATATGTAGAAGTCATAAAAACCAAATTTGGGAGCAAGCTGTGGAACAACCTTCAACTTTAAGAAATAAAGAAAATTATGATGAAGATATTTTAACAAATGACTATTCAAAAACTGGGATACGAGAACTTTGCGTTTTTAACGAAATAGATTCTTTTCATGTGATAGACAATATTACGGTTGATATAGTTCATGATTTATTTAAAGGTGTATGTCATTATGATCTTTGCAAGATATTTCAAAACTTAGTTCACTCATCTAGATATTTCACTTTGGAAACTCTAAATTTTCGAAAAAATCATTTTGAATATGATAGCGTTGATAAGGGGAATCAATCAGTAAATATAAAACAAGATGATATAGACAAGTGCAAACTTAAGATGTCTGCTTCAGAAATGCAATCTTTTGTTTATGTTTTACCTCTTTTAATCGGAGATCTGGTTCCTAACGCTGACCCGTTTTGGAAACTTTTGTTGTTGTTACTAAAAATTGTTGAAATGGTCTCAATGCCTGCTTTTACAAACGAATCACTAATTTACTTAAAAAATTTAATAGAAGAGCATAATATTACATACATTGAATTATTTAAAGAAAAATTGAAACCAAAACATCATTTTTTGGTCCATTACCCAACGGTAATTCAAAAATTAGGACCTTTAAAAAGGCTTTGAACCATGCGATTCGAGTCTAAGCACAAAGAGTTGAAAACTTACTGTAACGTTATAACATCAAGAAAAAATATATTAATTAGTTTAGCTACTAAGCTTCAATTTCAATATGCGTCTAAAGAACGAACTAGAAACATGAAACAAATGTTTGAAATGGGAAAAAGTGTTAGAATAGATTTTAAGAAAGACGAGGTTATTAAAAAAGTTGTTAATATAGCTTCTTATACTGAAATTAATTTTGAAAGTATATTATCTTGCAAGAAAATTTTATTTTTGACTTCCAAATATGAAATTGGTGATGTTGTTGTGATTTTAAGCAATAATAATGACAAATTATTATTTTATAAAATATCTCATATATTATATAGCAACAAAATTTTCCTCATTTGCAAACAAATTATAAATGAAGAATATCTTGAACATTACCATTGTTATGGTATTAATGATAAATGTGATCAATACTTTTTATTTAATCCGGATTTTAAATATCCGCCAACAAAAATTGTTACTTTACCAAACGGAAGAAAAGTAGTCAAAATTAGACCTCCGTTAGAATAAAATTATTAAATATTATAAGTATAAAATTGAATTAATTTAACAAAAATGAATTGTTTTTCTATAAAATTTTTTAATTAATAAAATATTTCTTACAAAAGAAAAACTGTTTTTATTTAAAATCCCTTTAATATCATATTTGCATAGTTTGAATGCAGGCAAATTATATAATTGAACTATTTTAATTTGTACTGATTGCTATTTTAGGGCAATATTTTGACCATCTCAATTAGTTGAATCAACTAATTTTGGTGTGATAAAATAAATATTGAATAGTAAACTTTTCTAATAAATTAGTGTAGTTTACTAATTTTAATTTCCAAAAAATATTGCCAATTGGCTCTCAATACTGATTTTAATTGTAAAAATCAGCTAATAAATTAGTAGTAACTGCATTCGGAAATTAGTGATATATACAAATTTTTAGAAAATTCAACTAATTATTAATTTGAATATTAGCTAATATTTTGGTTGATTTTGTTATTTATGGATCTACTAATTACAGTTAGTTGGTTCAACCAACATTATTAGTAGGCTGAAAAACAACTAATTTTTCGGCTAATATTCCTGATGTATTAGTACAAATCAACTAATGCTTTTTTTCAGTGTATCTATGAGCTTCTGCCATTTATCAGGTAACTTGCAAATTGACGCAAAATAGTCATCGCCGCGACAATTTCCCCAACAAAACTTTGGTAATTAAACGTGTTTAACTATACTTGGAAAATTATTTAAATATTGATAATTCCCAGCTTCGTGTCTGTGAACTTAAACAGAGGAAGAAGAATCTTTATTTAAAAATTATCATATAAAGTAAGACCGAATCTCATTTGTTTTCTCATTGATTTACAACTACACCATCGTTTGTTTTAGACATAGTTTCATGGGACCCAGTGTTGTATAGTTTTAATAAACTACCAAAATACAAAGTTAAGTTAAACTATTTGAAAATTTTAATTTGATAAAAAACTAACAACATGTGTATGTCATTATGTTAAGGGCGTTGTTCGCGATCTTTAACCTTTTTTTTCGTCTTCTATGGACAAGATTGCCATAAAAATGTCATTTTTAGTTTTTCTAAATCAATTACAACATTACAAACATTACACAACTTGAAGAATTCCTTATAATAAGGAATGCACAATATTTTTTTCAAGTAAATTTCGATATAGTGTTTATTTTCAAAATACTTTCACAAATATAAGGTGATTCATCGTGAGGTTTAGGAAAATGCTTATTAAGAACCGAAAGAACAAACGATACCATTTATTTTTTGAAGATTATATTATTCAAATTATGGCCGCAACTGCGCTTTAGG
The DNA here is from genome assembly GCA_963422695.1 of Xylophagus ater. Classification (NCBI taxonomy): domain Eukaryota; kingdom Metazoa; phylum Arthropoda; class Insecta; order Diptera; family Xylophagidae; genus Xylophagus; species Xylophagus ater. The sequence goes on from OY730484.1 coordinate 41,420,200, forward strand.
TGGTCAATTCTATAGGTCCATTTTGGAAGCACTTCTCAAACGCATCAATCGTAGCTGGCTTATTTGCGTAGATTTTAGACTTCATCTAACCGCAAAGAAAATAATTCAGAGGTGTGTTATCACACGATCTAGACGGCAGGTTTACCGGTCTAAAACGTGAAATCAGCTGCTCACCGAAATGATTTCTCAACAGTTTCCTTGTTTGACGCGCTGTCTGTCTAGTAGCACCGTCTTTTTGAAACCTATCACCGACATTACGAGCTTGAATTTCAGGTAGGAAATTCTTCATTATCATGATGCAATAGAGGGTTACGTTACAGCCATCCTCATTTTTGAACAAATTTGGATCGATAATTGTGCCAGCTCATAAACCACACAAAGCCATGCATTTCTGTAGATGTAACGATAGCTTTTGATACTCTTCGTGTTGTTTATCAGCCCAAATATGGCAATTTTGCTTATTGACGTATTCATTTAGGCAGAAATGGGCCTCATCGCTAAACACAAAATTCTGCGATAAAACAGCGGATCATTTTTAATCTTACAACTTCACAATTTAGAGACACTGCGCCGATGTAAGTCTTTCCGTCTTTCCGTGATGAAATGGTATTCACCACTAAGTCGAACTGCAATGACAACCAATTTCGATTGCAAAAGGTACCTCATGATGTGTCACCCTTTTTATATACAAAACAAAATAATCATTACATGTACAAAAAACTATAAAATTTCTAATTCCAATAAATCTTTCCAAGTCAAGTAAAAACATTAAAAAAAGAAGAAACAAAATTTTCCTCATAAATTTAATGTTTTTGATAGATTCGGGAAAACTTAGGGCATTCTTTCGATATTCAATTTCTAAGAAAATTTTTGGTTTTTAATTAGAAAAATTCTCAAGATTAAAATCTTAAAACTATTTAAAGATCATTAATTTTGCAGAAAATCGTTTTTAATTTATTTAAAAATAAAAATCATTTTTCCAAAATACAAAATATTGCTAAATGATAAAACCCTTTTTCGATGGAGATCAAAAGTAGCGATCGTGTGTCGTTGGACCCACACCCAAACTGATTTTATCCAAAAAAAAAAAAATAAATTTATAAATTTAAAACGAAAAACTATTAAAAGCTGCCCACTTTTTCAAAAAATTTAAATATTTTAAACATTTTTTTTTTCTTAAAAATCAATTTCTTACCCAAAAAATTATTCACCAATAAATCACTTAAAAATGTATTTTTTTTAACGATCGTTTATTTTATGTTTATAAGTTTAATAATAGTTTAAAATAGTTTAAATACTAAAGCTGAGGTGGTAGGCCTTTTTGTGTGTGCTCGAAAAATTTGAATTTCGAATGAAATTTTGCAATGTTAATTTTTATTCGATCATAAATTTGATTGAGATCATTTAAATTTTACGATCGATAAAGAATCGAATTGATTAACATATTAAATGGAAATTTATCCAAGAAAAGTAAGCTTAAGATTTTGTAATAGTATGGAGAAGTCGCCCGCGATCATTGAAAAACAAATACACGGTAACCTAAAAAATCAGTAAGTCTTTTGTAAATAATTGCCGTTTTTATGTTTTAAAAATGGAATAAACAATTGAATTGTTTTTCATTTATTTCTTGATGTAATTGAATGAATGTTTTAGTAGCCAAGTCGGATAGAATCAAAAACTATGCAATAAATAGAGTTCGCAACTTAGATCCTAATTTGGTCACATTTGTAATCTGCAAAACATTCCACCTTAAGGATCTCGAATTCGAAAATCCACAATTCGGTCAACCTGGAAGAATTGACATGTTGCAAGGAGTTGAAGTATACTCTGCAATTTTGTTAGAAGGTATGAAAAAGGGGACCGATTAGATGTACAATTGCCCAATGGTGCCAAAAATGTATGCACAAAGAATTCTCTATGCCTTTTCGTTGTAATAGAACCGAAAAGCATATAACAGAGTGTCCAACTTTGTGGCACGATTGCAAATTTGCTAAGAAATTAACTCATTATTGCTGTCTAGTTTATTGTATGATTTTTGATAGAACTTAATCTCTATCACTTCAATTTATTTGTTTGCCATTACATACTTTTGTCGTTTTAGACTCGTTATTTCAGGCGAATAGGTTTATGTTATACTAATTTATAGTAAGGAGGTATTTTATTCAAGCCCCAAGCTTCTACACGATTTCTCATTCCTATTCACTTTTCTAAGTTTTTATTCTACTGACGTAATAACAATTCAGAAAGGAAAAGCGTATTTCGAAAATTTTCTTTTTGGTCGATTGATATTCCTCGTATGGAGGTTGTAAAGAAGTCTAATCGACGTACTATATGTACCAGCCTAGTGCTAAATTAATCGGAGAGAATATTTTAAAATTTTATTAAACAACTATCTTCGAGAATCAATAAAACAAACAAATTGTCCAAAAAAATACCTCAGCAACGTAACTGCTGATAAAAGTGGACGTGTTCTTCCAAGTATGTATATTTTTTTTTATTGAACTGTTCCTCCACAAGGTATGTGGAGCAAGCAAGATTGCTTGCACCAAACACTGCGGTTTTCTATTATCTAATGAGAAAATCCCCGAAAATCAATCTTATCGCAGGGCTACAGAGTTTGTGGTATTCTTTAAATGTTTCCCAACACTAGGGGTATGACACTGTATCCCAGACAATTTCTTATTCTTATATGCAAGATGGATAATTTATGCAATTGTCATTAAATAAACTTTATTAAAAATTTTATTATAAAAGCCGTATTTAAGTGAAAAATTAGGAATTTCAAATAAAATATACGAAAAAAACCGCGGTGAAATTTTTCTAGATACGAACGAAAGGTTATTAAAATTCTTCAAAAAAAAATTTATTAATATTTTCCATATTAAAAACTTTGTCGCCGTTGTTTCAAGCATTTTATTGGTTATTCTTTATTTTTTAATTAAAAAGAAAAAATTCCCTATCCATAATTCACAAAGGCATTATCACATTTTTCTGTTCCTTGACTCGTTTTTTTTCTGGTTTTGTCTTTTTAGTTTCTAAAGATTCAAGTTACCGAAACCGTACAAAACGAACGAATCATTATAAACACTACATATTCATGGTTCTTTAACAAAAAGAAGAAGAAATGAAAACACTCTACTATATAGTATAATACGATAATATAACCATTGTAGTGGGTGTTTCTATAATAGAGGAGCTAGGGTTAAAATATATGATGGAAAGATGGTTACACGTTGATAACATAGTAAAAATTATTGCCTAAGTAAAATTTGAAAGAATTTTAACAAACTTAGAAGATCTCCTGTGGTTTTTTGTTATTTTACTTTTAAAACCAGAAGAAGAAGAAAAATGGTAAAACACTTAACAGCTTAATTTGCATTGCGTTTAAATTTACATGGTTTCTTATTTGAGTTATTGTAAGAAGTTGGAATGTTTTATTTTCTCTGTGCAAAATATTTTAAAAGTTTTTTGTCAAATGGTTTTGTTTTTGTCTTGGATAAAAATCAAGAAGCCAATTGAAATGTTGTAACTTTTTCGAGTGTGGGAAGAACAATTTCGTATTGAATAAGAATTGAAATAATAGATAGAAGAATTCTGTTTAGCTATTTATTAGTTTAGAATAAAAGATTCCAAACTTTGTATGGATGGAGAGATTAATTCCTGCGACAGAAGTTGTTTGTTGTCTAGTTAAACAATTCCAATAAAAAAGATACAATTTTATAGATATCAACCCTACTCTCGGAATATATTCAATTGAATAAAAAACCAAATCCGAACCTAGATTTTAGTGAATTAATTTTTATGAAATGCTCTTCTTCTTCAAAATTCGATCAAATTTTGTATCTAAATACCAAATTTTATGGTTTTTGGCTACTAAATTTGTCGAACACTTATCTAAAAGTTGTCCCTATATTCAAATTTTAATATATTAGTCCAAGAACCTAATGAATCTCCTAGCCTCCATAGTCGTGTAAAACTAAGAGTTAATGCACACTCTCTAAGAAGAGTTAACTTATTCATGATCGACAAACATCGCACCAATTATGGAAAGTTTGCACCGATGGCAAGAATGCTATGGAGTGTTAACATTAATTCTGAATATTTTGAAACTGAAAGGTCTGTTATTATACGCTGAATCTGCTGCATCATCTGTCACGTAATTGGGTTGGTGTCCCATCAGTTGTGGACCATGTGTATTGTTCCCCCTACGAGATTAACACAGTAGGTTATTTCTTTATATGTACGTATTATATAATTTTTTGGCGGTAATTGGGTTTGGCCGAGGTTGGTAGTGGCGGTCGGTGATGGTATTTTTTTTTCTGTCCCCTAATTTACCTTTCTATTCCTCTATCCTACTCCCCAATCCCGACACTAATGAGGATGATATCATATACTTTTGATTCATCGTTTATGCGATGTGATTATATCTTGCATTACTTGTAATAAGCATATGTGAAGTGTTAAAACAATCAGAACGCTTATTTTAAAAACCAGTTGAATTTCTCTCATTATTAATCATTTTAAAATTCTGCATGTTTTTATGCTAACAGTCCATCTAGCTTTTGCATAGGATTTCGTACGAAAATTTAAGAATCCCGGCTTTTAGAATATCACAAGTCTTGTTGTAGATTTTAGCTTTTCTTTTTAAACCCTTTAATTGTTTTTTTCTTTATATAAATAATTAATTAACCATCAGGAAAAATCCATCCTTCAACGTCGCCTCATTTATATAATCAAAATCGTAATCAACTTTAAATTATTTAAAATAATAGTTTTAATAGGATTTCCTTTTTTTTGAGAGAGAAATTTTTAATAAATACGACTTTTTCAATTAACACAAAAGTCTTCAATTATTCTTTCGAAAGCAAACCAAACAAAAACAAAAATTAAAGGCAAATTTGTTTTACTTTCTCTGTAAGTAGTAATTGTAAATGCAAAATTGATTGTTGATAAAATTAATGCTTAATATTGAATTTTTCATGAACTCTGGTATGAAGCATTGTTTGATACCTGGTATAATTTCCGCGAAAGGTAATTTAGAAGATTTGGCTTATAAAGAAGGAAGATGTTCTTTTAGGTTATTCAAATAAATCAATCCTTTATTCTTTTCTTTTTTTTAATATATTGCGAAAGATATGATAAGTGATGTTTCTGGTTTTGCGTGAATAGTTTTGAAATTTTCATAGAAGCAGCATGGATAGAATATGAAAAGAAGGACAAAATTGTCGAACTGGCTATCATTATTAAAAATTAAAACTATCTTCTTAATTCCTTTCAAAGGAAAGATATCAAATTTGTTAGAAGAACTAAACTTTTGCAAAATCAGGTTTTAAAGAAGAGTTCTGAAAGGCCACTGGTGATTTATAAAAGTAATTACTTACAATATCTCCTAAATATTATATTGTATTTTGTATGAAATTTACCATTTTCAAATGACAAACTGGTTTGTCTCATATATGATGCCATTCAGAAGCCAATGTGATGAAGTAAACCTTTTGAAATTTTCAAAATTCTCTCGATTTTGATAAATTTGTTTTTAGTTATAAAAGGATTTACTCTTTATCCGTCAGCAAATCTTCCATTCTATGCCTTTTGAATATTTGGTATAAAAATTTCAGAAGTGAAAATAAATTTTCTGCAATTTCCTTTAAAATGGACTTAAGCAGGTTGGCTTCTAAACGACCCATAAGACAATCAAACGTTTATGGTTTAAATATTTAATGCAACTGATTGGTATAACAATTATAATATTTCTAATAACTCTTTCGAATAGTAAAGGCGAATTGAACAGATTTAATAAGTACAGTATCAAATGGTTGAGTTGGTTTAGACCTCGTTTTTAGAAACTGATGAGATTCTCGTTCAAATCCAGATCTCGTTTCTTCACAATTTATTTTTTCTTTGCCTACACTTATTGCCTTGCGGAATTCAATCCCTGTTCATTTTCTTATTTATGAATAAGAAATATTTTCCCTGTTTCATGTACCATAAGTACAGAGAAAGTAACAAGCATTACTATACGCACACGCAATATTGCGTGATCATCTTTAATTAAAACTAAACCAAAAATAAAAACAACGAGAAATTAAATTTTGAGTACATTTTCTTTTCAAAAATGAAAAATAAAAATCATTTAAAACATGTTTTTTTTTCTGTTTAAACTTTTAATTAGTAGTTTTTCGGTTGGTTTGAATATCGTTTTTTGTGTTGTGATCATATTTAACTTTTAAATTGGGAACTCTCTTATTATCAAAGAGATATGATGAAGCCCCCAAGAAAACGGGGACATACGATAGGCATATACAATAAATTTTCAAAAAAAAGACGTATATGAATTTATCATCGCACGGCTGACCTGTAATTTAAATTCGTTATGATTCTTCTTAATTTGTAAACTACATAAATCACATTTTTTTGAACATAAATGCTGCTCCTCCTCCTACTCGTACTCCGCCATATCTTTACGTTTAATGTGTATCATATAATATTTTGCTAGCCATTTTTTTCCCTTACATGCTGGTGGAAACAACAGCGTTCTTCCATGGTTTTTTTTTTTTTTTTTTTTTTTGTATCCGCAATAAATTTGTTTGGGACCCACCACAATGGAAAAAGATATAAAATTTGTTGTGAAACTCAATGAAGGTGTCATTCTATTTAAAAAGGCCACTCAAATTATTACGTTTTCAGAACAAAAATGCAAATCCTGAAATAGAAGACCTATTCTCGAACTTAATCGAGTTTACTAGTACTGGAGTCGATTCGTGTCTTTCTTATTCGTACCGGTTTAATATGTTGTATTCTCGTATACGAGAAAGGTAAGTATAAAATCATGAAACTCGACCATGGTGAAAATTTTGCTGTAAATTTTTGGATTAGTGGTTGTTAAATTCTTGAAATTTTAAAATCACAAATTTATGCAAAAACCACATTTCTGTAATCAAGAATTCATTTTCAGGAAGTTAAATCCAGTTAAATCCGTATTTTAACGACACGAATGAACAAAGTCCGCATTTGGTTTCTAGACTCGATTGATCGAAACGACAAGCCTTTGTCTAAACAATAGAAGACAAATACTATTGTCGATCCGATCAAGCAAGTCGAGAAACCAAATACGTGCCCAGAATATCGATTTTATAAAACTCGAATCGATTTATCATATTTCCGTATGGTAGTAAACTCGATTAAGTTCGAGAATAGGCCTCCAGAACAAGTTAAAAGTTCTCTGGGAAGATCGTGATCAAATACATCACGATTTCGTTTTTTTGCAAAAGGAGGACATTTCAAAGGGTTTATACATATATATTTCTTATTGTTAATGGCCACCCATTTAGCTAACATGATTTTTGCTGATTGTTTTAACATTATAAATTCGAATAAGATATTTGATGATGTCATTGAATTCGTGCTGGAGGCCTAATTAAAATTTGTTTTTAGTATTGTTTTTAATGAAGGGAGTTTGTTTTCTTTTTTAACAAGAGTACAAAACAATTAAATATGTCTTCATTAAAAAGCCAAATATTGAAGGACGTATCATAAAATAAGTACTCTTCAATAAATTGTAAAAAAAAATCAAATTTCCTGAAGACAGCCTCTATGACATTTAGTGTTAAATCTCATTGAAATAGAGGGACGTCTTTAACTACCAAGTGGAAAAGGTAAGAAAAAAATATTTTGGAAGGAAAAGTCTTGTAAATGTTGTTCCCCCCCCCCCAAGACATTTTATATCTGACTGGAAAAAGATGTCTTTTGGCATTCTAATATATTCCTCAATAAAATCTAAGTGAGTGTAATTTTATAATTGGAAACTGTTATCAAAACCTTAAATTGTCGTTTTCCTTTTTAAAAATAGACTTCTTATATAGCATCTCATACAAGTTCACCTCATTCCGACCTTAGATAATGTTTTCAAGGTAAATTTAAGAGGAACAAGAAAAAAAAATCCGCGAAGTGGTTTAAATTTCACATCTTCATTTTTTTTTTTTTTTGTGGGTAAGATAGTTGGCGGTATTTACTCTGATCGATTTTCTTCCGTGTTTTCTTTAAATTATATAAAAAAAAAGAATACCGTTCTCAAAGATATTCTATGTTTTTTTTTTGTATATTCTCCCAAAAAACATAAACACTTCACGTATGAATTTCACGTTAATTCCCAATTTGAAGAAGAAAAAAAATGATTTTCTTTTTGAAAATAATGTCATCAAGAAAAAAGAATTGAATATCATCACAAACGCGTTGAGACACAAAAAAACTGAAAAGAAAGACATAGAGTAACTGAAAATCGGTCTATAGCCATTTTTTGATGTTCTATAGCAAAAGTGGGATAGAAAACCAGCAAAAACTAATTAGGTAACCTAAACTCTAATAGCATAAAACAATTCTCCAAACTTACTTCAAATCGGTCGGTTTATTAGTTTTTAAAGTATATTAAAAGAAACATTAAGAATAGGCTTATTTTCACCTACGACTTTTTCTTTCTCTGAAAAATGACAAAATGTTCTGGTCACCCTGATTTTTGCTTCATAACTTAGCTCCCTTTTGGCTGATTTTGCTGAAATGCAATTCCGAATCGAGTTAAGGAATTACCAACTTACATTGAAAATTTCATCAAAATCGGATAACACAGACAGACAGGCAGATGTACAGACATCCATAAATCGATAGAATTTTTGATTTTCTACACATCTATAGCGTTGAAATTTTTCTCCGGTGATTATTTCAATGCGTTACAAATGTAGTGACAAAACTAATATACCCTCTGGTAGTGCCTACCATAGGGTATACTCGTAACTATGAAAATAAGAACGGGAAAGTTTTTTTTTTGTTCAGTACTGAACTAATGACATGAACTCCGGAAGGACAAAAATAAACCTTTTGATGTCAAGGAACATAAAGACCTAAAATAACGAGGCATCCCCCAATGAAAAATTACTTTCACAGCCCATAAAGCTTGAATTACTTTTCATTTTTTTCTTCGTATTTTTATTTTTTCTTTTTGGGAAAATCTTAGAAATCTTAGAAGACGTCAAGAATTCGTCGATGTTTTTGGAGCTGTATTAGGTACACTCGCGTATACTTGCATTTAGTTGAAAATATTTTCCTGTGTGCAGGTCGGGTACAGCAGCAGTAAGACACACAACAACTGTATTCCTTTTGGATCTTCCATTCATCTGTTTTTTCTTTTTTATTAATATTTATTTTTACTTCTATTTTATAGAAAGAAGAATATAAATACTAAATAAATTCTTTAAGATTATAGTTGACAACACGATGTCTTATATTATTTTTCATGAAAGATAAAAACAAATGTCATGAAAATTTCTTAAAAATTTTCCATAAAAAAAAAAAACGAAAAAAGTAGAGAAATCCCGAAAGATAAAAATGTTTTCCTTTATTTTGTAATTTTTTAAAGGTCCACTGTGAGTAATTAGTCTTGGAAACGTTGTCAGCCCTTTATTTTGTTCGGGGTTAATTTAGAGACAGTTTAAGACATATTCTTTCGTCGTTTTTCTTTTGATTTGATATAATTTGTCTCATCTGATGAGATTTTAGATGAATTTGTATTTTAATCTGTTTTTTTTTAGCATAAGTAATTAACTTTTAAAAACCGGAAGAAATGTTTGTTCATTTCATTCGTTCGTCTTTGTTTTTGATCTCTCTAGATTTCCATTTCTTCCTGTGCCAATTATTTCTAATTAAAATAAATGATAATAATTTGTGGGATATTATAAATTTATAACTAAATTAAAATTGAAATGAAGATATTTAGAAAATTGATTTGGGAAGCTATAAGCTATATCTTTTTATAATCTTAGAAAAGTATAAGTTTGACAGTAAGACATCAACTCGCCATCTATATGTCAGTCAATAATAATTAAAAATTAAGCGATTTATTACATTAAATATATTCTTTTTAAATTTAATTATAAATTTTACGTCAATAGAAAAGACAAATGACACAAAAAGTAATGTAATATACAGATTGGAAGCGGCGAAGTATCAAATACTCCTATAGAACATAAGTAGGTATCTTGGCAATTGAGACCAGTTATGTGTATTCCGCTGCTTGTAGCCGATTTTCGTAAAGCTGTACAAACCATATACAGGTGCTGTTAAAAGCTGTACTAGTGCTGGTAAAAGTTTCACTGCTGATCGAACTCTGTATTGGAGTTCGAGAATCGGTCTCATTCGTCGAAATACACATATTCGTTTCTCAATTTCCGGAATATCTACTTACATCTCTTCACCTATAATTTAGGTATATACTTAACTAGTCAGTGTAGTGTAATCTCAACACTGGAAATACGTCACTAGTGTCCTCTCAATGTAACATTTTCACAATGAATTTAAATTCTTCTAATTTCGAAAAGTCAAAAACCAAGAATTGTTCATCAAATGACTAAATTTTAAGTATTTAAGTGTTAACTGATTTAATGCACTGTCCAAACTCTTTGAAAAGGTGTAACGTGCAGTAATTTTATGTATTGTATTTCAGATTTCAGAGAAACTCTTGCACATCTATCGACGAAATCCTTTTTGGTCGCTGGCCCATTCCTGCCACTGTTAGCGATATGTAAATAAGTCCGTAGCTGATACTGAAAATGTTACTTGGGATAACCAAAATTCTTATTACTATGGAAAAGCGAAAGAAAGAAAATGTTTTGGTTTTAGTCTTTGGGAATTATTTGATCAATGTGTCATCTGAATTTAAAATTTCGAAAATTTTTATAAATTACAGACTAAAGGTGGTACACTAGCGAGCTTTGATGTAGCCCCTACCTAGTACTTATACATTTTTAAAATGATAAAACTTTATTTTCAAATAAAACCAATACTCGTGACCCCGCTTTTCTAACATAACTCTCTCGATTTTGTGTCATAAATGAAAATTTTATGTGCATTCTCGAATATTTTTGTTGAAAAGATAAAAGATTTAAATTCATTAACTTGAATAAATCAAATGATTTCCTAAAAATAAGTTTTGTTCTAAATCTATAAAGAAAACTCCATCATGACTTTATGAAAATTTCCATCTAAAAATAACAACGCGTATACCAAAAAACAAAAAGGTACACACTAAATTCTTTTTCATTTCATAAATTCATTTTCAAATATTTATATCTCAAAATCTAAAACATTAAAAACAATAATTTAAAATTAAGAATTAATTTGCATAATTATATGATTTTGTGATGGGATCGAATAAAAAGAAAATACTTTCAATAAAATTAATGACATTATTATGGTGTCTTTAAAAAGGCTTCGTAAATCATGACACGGTTGATGGTTTGGGATTATTTTTTTGCGTTTGTTAAACATCTTGTTTTAAATGAGTAGCGCCTAAGCGTAGAGCTTTAAAATGTCATGTTCATTTCTTATACAAGAAAGAAACATAATCGCATCTTGAGATCTCTTGGGAAATGTTTAAGGAATGTTTTTTGAAAATACTATTATCGATTTTCTTCAATTGGATAAAAAGTAATTTCTTATTAAAAACATTATAGATTTTCGATTTAACGTTAAAAAATTATATTTAGTTAGTTAAATAATTGTTTTAATTATTTGCCCGCTTCGCTCAGAAACCCCCGAAAGTATGCTTACTTTAATTATTTATAATTTTAAATATGCGGAAAAAAATATTTTATATTACAGAGTGATTCGCCTAAAAGTATGCATACACTTCGCTTGAAAGTATTTATTTTATATTATTTATACATGATTTGCGGGGAAAACTTTTTTATATAATAGAGAGGTTTATTCTCTATACTTCAAACTAAAGTCGATGAATTTTTTTCGCGTACAAAGTTGTGACAACCTAAAAATTAAATTTAAGGGTTTTTTGAATACACAATATCCATAATTGAATACAAATAACACTATTTTCTTTGAACTCGAACATATTATTTAGTATATTTGCTTTACAATAGACTTATTGAGTGATGGTCATCAGACGGGAGCATTATTGTATTATTGACTACTGCAAAATAGAATAGTGGCCCAATCCTTTTCAGCTTTGAACAGCTTTTACCGGGTTCTAACCATTGTGCGGATGGTTGTGTGGTCTCTGAAGTATAATAATAGATTCATGTTTCACAAAAAATATTTTGCATTGCAGTTAAACTATCTCTAAATTTGTTTTTTTTTTAAGTGACACTTTGACGTTTTTGATCAATTACGAAAGCGACGCCCATCTTGGTGCAAGTTTTTTCTTAGGCAAATATTCATGTAAAATGTTGACTACACCTAATTTTGAAATGTTTATCATGTCTACTATCTCACGCAACTTCACTTTTTGACCACTCAAAGTAATATCATGATATTTATCAATCATTTCCTGAGTTGCTACTTCTTGAAGTCTCCCTGCCCATTCATCGTCGCCTGTTCTTGTGCTTGTCTATATTTAAATCTCTTCAAAATTAGATAATGGTGGAGATCATGTTAATGATGTTAAATATTCGGACATTTTGTCATATATATTTACATATTCAATAAAATTTTTAAAACCAAAAATGCTCTTAGTTCACTATTCCCCTAGAATCAAAGTAAAAGCCTGAAATTCCTTAATTTTTAACAGGTTCATATTGAATCTCAAAACAGGATATATATATTATAAGTAAAAACAATCATGATTTGTATTCGTAATAAAATTCGAACCGAAAAAGGATTCCGTCTAGACAGAAGGACGAAGGCCTACACCAATATATTGGCGCCATTGAATTTTTGTGTAAAAAGAAAGAAAGAAAAAAAAACATGAAACTTTAAAATTCGTAGACTTACAAAACTATAAAATTCATTTACGTTAGACACTTAAGAACACTTAGTTAAATACTTAGTTAAAATCTTAGTTACACAAGAGGATTAGCTTCTTGGAGAAAAAAAAATCAAGTCTCATAAAATTTGAGTAAATAATATTAATAATAAAAGGAAAAACCGAATGGTTGGACTTTTATAATTTACAGTACATGATCGTTAAATTAGGACTACTATTATTAATGATATGATATTGATTAGAGTTGTGTCGTCCTACAAATCCCTTTTAGATAAACGACGTTATGTTTGATCTTGACAGATCTATCGATCTGCATTAACATTACGAGAGTAATTAAAACTACCGTGGCTATTATGATTTTTCCATTACATGAATATCGTGAATATAGCAAAGAAAATCTATATTTCTTTTTTTCTATCAGTTTTGTAATCCTTTCCAGCAAACATATGGTATCCACACCTTTATATCTTGTTCACCTGGTAATCTGGAGATCAATCATGTTACTATTGTTCATAAAAGGTAATTTCAACACTTTAATGGGGTGTAATGATTAATTGTTTTTTATCGATCTAAAAACATATTTAAAATCTACTCCCTAATACTATAATTATCTAATTCTAGTTTACCTATATTATTTTGTATGTGCCTTGGACATGTATATGAACTATGTACGTAAGTTCGATAATGGAAGAAGATATGTATAATTTTCTAATATTCTTCCATATTTTGCGGAACAATTGAAGGTCTTGAGTTAATGCTGGCCTAATTGTCCTATGTACTCTCACAATCCGGCACTGTCTAAGGTACAATGTAAATTAAAACCAGTTAAGTGTTTGCTCATTTATAATCATGTTTATACTCCGAACTATACACAGGAAGTTCCGTCTTCTTTTTTTTTGACTTTTATCAAAACTAAAATCTTAATTTTTTTCGTCTTTTACTACAACACATGAAAGAGGAAAAAACTTTGAAGAACTCCAAAAAAAAAAAAAAATTCATCATTTTATATGTCGTTTTATTGAGTGTAAAATATTGTATTTTCTTATAGGTATGTTCAGATACTTAATAATTCTTCACAACCATACGTCTATATATACCTAGTCTATTCTTTTCTTTTCAAACAACCATTTCTGAATAATTGAATTTGATGGAAACAATAATAATACATTATAATAGAATAATCAATGCTTGTAATACCCATAGTCTTCTCTGTTAATAACACATGAAATTTAACCTCAAAGTCAACTTTTCTTCTTTCTTTTTTTTCGGTATGCACCATTTTCAATGGATATATTGTAGTAGAATCATATTGGGAGTCCTTTTAAATATTTTATGCATTTCATGTTCAAACATTTGTATACGCTTTTGGGGTGCATTTGTAATTAAGGTATATTCTCTCGCTGTACTGCATTGCTAACGTTAGTCGTCAGTCTATGTGATATTTAGAACTTTAGCTATAGGTGTATTAAATGTCTCGGGACAAAAAGTTTTTACTTTTATACACGTTGAAGGATGACAATGTACGGGAGAGAAGGTAAATGTTTAAAAAACATGTTCAGATACATAATATGCCATTATTTTCATTTTAACTGGATATGACTTCTTTAATACGAAGGATTTCACTCTATCTTATATGTGGTCTTGATTCGGGTATTTAATGAAACAGCCATGATAACATCAAAAAGAAGTCATTTTAAAAATAATTTCCAAGCCCTCGTAATACTTACCAACTAGGTATTGCTAAGCTGTATGTGTGACATTAGCTGCTCATTAGACGTTTTTCAAAAATAAAAGCTCAAGTGTGACTTGACTTATTTTTGGTGTGTATTTATGTATATATTCTCTTATCTTTATTCAATTTTGAATTTCATCAGCAAACAGAGTCAGTCAAAAAGTGTCGAAAAAATTGACAAATATAAATGAAAATAATCCAATGAAGAGAGTAATGGAAGGTAAACCAGAAGGAAAAATACGATTAGGAGTACCAAATCTTCAATGACGAAAAAGAATTGATGAGGACAGTATACACATGGCCAATTGGAGGACAATAGCAAGAAATAAAGATTTCTCCAGAAGGAAACTGAAGAAGACCAAACCCTGCAGTAGATTGTAGCGGCCATGATGAAGTTGATATAATCTATATATTTTTCTGCTTCGATTTCATATTTCTCTGCCGCACTCAGTATATGAGAACTACCTAAATTTTCAGGTTTCACTTTAACTCAATAAATACTTCTCGATTATATTTTATATGCCATTTAGAAATAATCTAATTCGATCAATCAATCATTTAAATTGAATGTGTTCTTTTAAGACAGGGCCGAGAGAAGGTGAACTGTGTTGTTTCGAAAGTCATAAAAGGGCGTTCAGACAAGAAAATTGAACATAATTTTATTATTAAAGAAAAGAAAAGAAAAAAAAGGAACTCCAAATCGATTGATTCTCTAGTAATGTCTAGTACTTAAATCCGGTCCCATTTCGAGTTAATAAATAATTCAAATTGTTCAAATCTACTTCGAATAAATTGACATTAATTTGCGAAAAAAAATTTTCTATTTTTTGAAAATGAACTTTATTGACAAAGTTTTAGAAATAATTCAAAATAAACGTTTTCTATTCCCCGAGACTTTTGTAAATTTTGTATTGTTTTAAGATTTTTCTTCATTACAAAAAATATTTACGCTTCTACTTGCCTTCTTTTTTTTCTTGAAGTGCATATTGTTCTTCTGTCTTTTGAAAATAATTTGCAATGAATACAAATTAGTACATTAAATTGATTCAAAATGATAAAATTTAATTAAATAAAAAGACGAATGAGAAATTATATTTTGTTGTCGCCGTGATTGAAGAAGTGAGCAAAAAATCTTAACCTTACTAATACTTAGAGCAGGGTTTGTTAACCTTTATCAGAGAACTCTTTAAATTCGTTAAGAATTTGGTGACGAAGAATTGACATGTCGTGAGAAATTGCACAAAATTGAGGTGTTAAAATCGCTAACTCTTACAGACTGTAAAAATTTGGAATTCCAAATCTTTAGGAAATTTAGGAATATTAGTTCTGTAAAATACATTTGGTAGCCGATGTTATGAAACTTCGTATGGTATATAAAAAGATCTAAAATTTTGTCAATAGAACTCTGAAAATATGGATTGAGTCAACAAATTTCTTCTGAGTGTATGAATTTTATAATTCAATCAAATTACCAAATCTCGTCACTTTATGAAAAAATCGTGCGACATTTGGTAACAAGCGACATTCAAATATCGCTTTCCTGCGTAAGGTAGCCTGTCGCTTAAAAGTGATATGATTTTAGCTGACAACTTTTGAGCCGTCACTTTCAAATAGTGTTTAGTCGATATTCTAATTTATTGTCAAGCTTTGAAAGTAACCAAGGAGATAATTGCTGTCCACTATACAAATTCTGTTCCTAATCTTATTTCACCCCTTTATCGTTTGCATAGATATAAGATACATGGCTTTACTCGATAACTGAATTGCTAAGACTTTGTGTGCCATTTTAAATTCCCTCCGAGAAATTTGACTTTACTCGGTATCGAAGGCAAATTCTTTACAGGCTTAAAGAAGCATCCATAGTAGTGAAGTCTATCATCAATTTTTCCACTCTATATATTGTTTCATATATTCACAATTTCTTCATAACTTTCAGTTTAAAAAACCGCCATTAACTCGCCATAATTTTTGATATACCAAAAAGTTCTCATCGTAACTATTTCACACGGATTCATTAAGTAAGTACCTTCCAAACAAATAGAATTCACGGTTAAATTTGAATCTCATAAAAAAATCTATTCACATCTAATCATATACGTAACAATTGAATCTTATCGAAATCTTACCCAGTATGACAATAAAATAATAAAAAATAAATGAGATACACCTTACCTTGCACATAACCGTGGCATTGAAAATCTTTCATTCTCAGCCCTTAATTCATAAAAACATAATGTAGCCCTCTTTTTTTTCGTCCTTTCCTTATAAGTTACTATTTCAGGTACTATACGAGTAGAATGAGAGGATCAACGGTTGAAACGAATCTGATTTTTATAAAAGCAAGGGATTTTTATATTTTAATCATTTCCAGCTGCATTTTCATTTTGATTTGTGTTACATATTTTTAAAAAAGGTGCAATTATGTTACAAGTAAAATTATGACAAAAGAATGTACGTAACAAAATTCGAAGGGATTTTTGATTACCTCATTTTTGGGAACTTTTTTTGCTTGTGTCACACAAAAAAAAAATAATGAAATCATTACAGAACTCAGCGTTCTAGAAAGAAGTTAAAGTTGAATAATGTGTGATTGGAAAGTTTCCGTATGATTGGAGTAAGTAAATTTCAAAATATCTTGGAACATATTGGAACAATTAGAGACTATGAACGATTAAGGATAACAAATAATGGCAAAAGGAAGCACATATATGTAAAAGTAGAATATTATAAAATAAAGGAATACAGAGATTTAATCACATAGAAAAATTGTCAAGTTATTACCTAGTTGTAACAATGAATTCTAGTTGTAACAACTGAATTTTGAGTTGTAACAACAGAAAATACAGTTGTCATAATTATTACTTAATTGTCAAAACTAGCCAATAGCTTAACAATTTTTCTGTGTGAGGGGATTATTTCAGTCACAAGATCTTCAAAATCAACGATCCTAAAAGACTTCAAGGATCTTATACCTTATACAAGATTTTTCAATAAACACACATTTTGGATGAAAGTTCTGAATATCTTTATTGACAATTTATAAATTGGAAAGAATATCTAGTAAACGTCCACCACGTCTATGTTTGCAGACATCGATTCTTTTGACAAAATTTTCGGTTACATTTCTTCATAATTATGGCCCTCTATCTCACGAATTACGTATTCGAGATTGGGTTTGAGTTCTGCCAATTGTTTTTGAATTATTCTTATAAACCTCATGTTTCACAAAAAAAAAACGTCCAACGATGTTAAATGTCAAAAGTATTACAGATGGCGTTGTATTGTATTTATCGAATATAAATAATTAAATTAATGAACCACTGGGCGTCTATTATCTAATTCATTTACCAAGTAGAAAGGTCAAAATATTTGTAACAATATCTACTTGTATCTACTTGAATAACCTATTACAATTAGTTAGTTAGGTATTAGCTAAACAAAGTTTGGCTTTTGGATGTTTTGTATTTCTATAGGACAAAATTCACAGATTTGTGGCCGTTCAAGTAATTTTTTCATATTCTTGTATATTAAAGTTTCCAGTTTCAAAAAGCCATGAAAATTCAGTAAGATTATTTAAAGCAACAAATTACCTATTTCTAGGGAAAATTATGGGAAAATTAGGTAATATTTCGGAATGGTAATTGCGGCCTCAGATAAATGTACGCCAGTTTTACATCATTATTTCGTTCTTAATCCAGATTAAATCAATACATAAAGATTAAACTTAAAATTCATTTTATTTTTTTATTTTTTTTTAAATTTATGATCTCGAAAATATCTTTAAAAAAAATCTTTTATCTTCATTTGTGTGACATATTTTCAGCAAACTGAATTAACTTGTGGCTATTTTGTTTGAACGTGAATCTCATCAATTAAAAAGATTAAAGAATAAAAACAATTTTATTTATTTAGAAATCGAATTAACCTAATTCAAATAATCTTCATTTTATGATTGTCTGACCTTTTCAAATTTGTTGTATATTTAAGAAGAGGCTGTATACCAAGACAATTTTAAATTAAGTCGGGAAACTATTTTTCCTTAATAATTTTGTATTTTCCCAAATGTTTTTATGGTAACGTATTTCATTCGTGCGAAAACCTAGCTTCTTTTTTTCCATAAGGATGAAAATAAGTGCAAAATCCGTTTCATCAACTATCCACCCGTCTGTACCTCCGGAAGCTTCTTAAAATCCTTAATAAAATATAAATGACTGCTCCGATTACTTGAAGTTTTTTCTAAATGTGCCTCAGAACAAACTGCTGGGCTACAAAATGCATGCAGTGGAAGTGAAATAATCGGACTTAAGGCAGGTCTAACAAATTTTGAATGGAATTCTGATGGACGTGGGACGGACACAGAATGAGAGGAGTGATCTGAAGCAGTGGGATAGTATAGCCGGACGGACTGAGCAGCACGAGAATTGAGCTAGTTTTGAGTTGAGACCGCGGTGAGGTATTCAATGACATTATCAAGAAAGTTCCATAGCGGTCAGGTCGAAATATAGAAAAGTGTAAATTTACTGCTATGGTTTACTTTACTCAGTTTTTTAAATAGTTTATTAGTTTACAGTCTCCTTTAAAATTTTGTTGACCATCTTTTCATGAAATGACGCCAGACCATTATTAAATAAAATTCTATGAATAGAATTTTAATTGTTAATTAAAGGCTTATCTGTTATTAAACTTGTTTAAATCATCATTAAAATCATATCAAACCAATGGATATAGCATATAGCTAAACAAAAGGACCTATGTATATTTTTCTATTTTATATTCGTTGAATGATGTCTGTGAGCCTTATGGACGTACTCGGTCCTGTTCAATCCTTTAAAATTATACAGTTTTCTATGTAATTAATGATCAAAACAGGAATTAAGAGGATGTTATTTTATATAACAAATAACTATAGACTTCTGGTATATGAAACAAAATATATCCTATCCACTTACTCTCACCCTTTTTTTCTTGTATAATATTGATGCAATCCCTTTTTGGCTATATCATAGTTTTTCAAGTGACAAAAAGGGACGAATCATGAAGAAAAAAATTACCAAAACAGTATGAAATAGTATTATTTCAGATTTTGTATATCGTAATTTCCGCACAGTTTGCTTTTAATCCTGTCATATAACCAGGGATTCCCCCTTTTCTGTCATATATATATATATATATATAACATAATTCTTTTCCTGATGTCCTGATATATGTATATCCGCACCCAAAAAGAAAATGAAAAAACACTAACGGAATTCTACCGATTAATTTAATCAGCCGGTCATTGTACTAGGATTGTCATCCTTTACGAAGGATACCCACGAAAACACTAGACATTGAGATTTGGTTTTTCTTCTATATATAGACATGGAATTTTTATAGCATTATCGTAGTGAATACAATGTCATAATGAAATGATGATGATGATGATCCAAAGGAGGTAAGGACGAAAAGTATTGTACTGTGTGGTGAGAGGTCTCCTATAAAATTCATGTTTCTGACATAAATCACTTGTTTCCTCATATAGGAAACTTTTTCTATTTTATTATTATTTTATTTTTCCTTTTTTTTTCTTTCTTGGCGGCGATATAATGTCACAACGAAGGAAATCTTTTTTTTATGTATTTTCTTTATTTTGGAATGAGTTTTTCCTTTAAGAAATTGATATGAAATTTCTTATTTTTATATTTTATTTTTTCGAGGGGAAGAAAATTTTCTTAGATGAGGGTGGGTTTTTTTTTAACTATTTTTATATTCAACGAAAAATATTGACTAAAGAAAAAATTACTTTCTTTTTTCTTGGTTAAGAAATGAAAATCCATTTTAAAAAAAATAAACTTTCTTAAAATTGCCTGCCAAAAACGACAAGTTTTAAATAATCGAAAGTATTATAATTTTTGAATATTTTTAATATGAACTTTGGTGATTACTTTTGGTGACTTTAAGTGAAATTGTTTTTCTTTATTTGGCTTCGAGTTATATAGGGAAATTTTTTAATAGGTTTTTTCGAAGAAATTTTGTTTATATTAGAATTTAAAGTCGGGAACTTGATACAAAAATATGACAACTTTGAAGATTTTATTTGAATACCCACGAGTCCGGTGGACTTATTTCAAGACTTTTTTTCAGTCGGACTGAAAAAAAGCCCAATTTTTAGAGTCTCCAAAAGACTTTTTTTCAGTTCGCCTACAAAAAAGTCCTGAAAAAAGTCGAATGGAGAATTGTTTCCTAATTTTTCGTAATAAATATTACAAAAAATTAGACTGAAACGTCGAGACTTTTACGAACAAACCAATTTATCTCCATAATATTATTTATACGAGCATCCCTTATGAATTTCGTATTCCATTACTTCTTGTATATTTTGTCCCGACTGTGATATGAAATTCGGTTGGGTGTTTCGGTGAACTACCTACTGTCAATATTACTGTATTGTTTGTTATGATCTAGAAAGAATTTTCCGGATAGAAGGAACTTAAAGAGCTATCTAGAGGAAAGTGAAATTAATCTCAATATTTTAAAACTTTCTACAAAATCTAAGTTCAATTTCGCATCGGTATCTTTAGATTTGATGAAGTTATGGAATTCTGAGCGAAACAAGTTCGACTGTTCCATGTACACACATATATAGAGTCCTGAACGAGGCAAATCCGGGAAACATTAAAATTTCAGGTAGAATTTTTTTTTAAAAAAACCTAGGACAACATCCAATATTAAGGGGAGTCGAAACTTTAAAAAAAAACTATCCAAGTGAATTTCTAGGGAAGAAATTACAGATTTTGTCATATTTGTAAATTTTTTTTTTAGAAAAGCGCCACTATCCATCCTCATACATATTAGGCACTGATTTCCGGCCACCATATCACGAAAACTGCTTGATAGATCATTCTAAAATGTTCAGAAAATATGGTTAGAAGCTTTCAGAGATTCGTTGACTATTTCATTCTTTTTTTTATAAAATTGTTTTTTATTCTTTAAGAATTACGAATAAGTAATGACTTTTTGCATAGAAATTACATTTGTTTTTTGGTTAAGAAAAGTAAAAATAGTCTCTAGGTAGATGTAGCCCCTTAATAAAAAGGATAAATTATTTTGTTAGGTGAAATTCTTAGAGAGTTCTACCGAAATTCAATTTTCTATACATTATGAAGCATAAAATAAGGTAAAGATTGTTACAATCTAATGCAAATATAGGAGTCTAGTAAAGAAAAATTCCTTTAGACACAAGCAAAGCTTTCTTGAATCTTAAAGTAGTGGTCTATATCCTTTAAACTGTTAAACGGATACTCTGTCCTCAGTAGATGAAATTTGGTTTCGAATTAAATCATCAGTCAACGAACATCAAAAGAGATTATGACTTTGGAAAATATAATTTATTCGGATCTAAAACTCTTTTAACGATGTTCCTAAAGAATTCCACCAGATGTGAAGATATAAAGATATAAATTTCCCAATAAAAAAAAATATTTATTTGGATGACTGAAATCATCTTCAAAGTATATATTTTTATAGTGCGGCATTTTTCTATAAGAACCCGAACCCCTTTTTTTTATCTTTTTTATTTGAAAGTTTAAAATGTTTTATGTTTTCTATAACTTGACTCTTAAATAATATAGTTTCTTAGGAACAAAAAAAATGACGAAGAAAAACTTGACATCAGGATTCAATTAAGGCTTGTTTATTTTCAAAATCATATCAAATCACACAAAGAATTTTTGAAGAGAAATAAAAATTCCTAAACATATGGCAAAAAAAATTTTTTTAAATTATAAACAATAATATTTAGCTGACATCAACATCTCTCTCCTCAAAAAAAGAACTAGGAATCCTAAAGATTTCTTTGGCATGTGTGTCGCGAGATTTTCATAGTTTTTACTAAAAATGTCAAGAATCAAAGTGCCGAATAAATATTGGATACTATAGGTCTATTTTATTTGCCATACCCTACCCTGGAGCAGGGTAAGTGGCAAATAAAACGGACAGGAGTAAGAGAAAGTTTTAATTCGAATGTTTGTAGCGCTTGCTTAGCAACCATATTGTAATGAAATGAGAAGCTTTTAGCTAATACACTTTTTATGGTAGAAAACTGAACTAATTCGGGTGTAATAGTTACACGTGGTCTGAAAGTAGTGTAAGATTTGCTCTTTTGTTGTTTTTGTTTTCAATATAAAAATTTGCTCTACCTCAGAGCAAGTAGCAAATGAAACAGACCTACTATAAAAAAGTGCGATTCATGTTCATGTTCAAATTTCAAAAATATTTTCATTCCAGAATTTTTAAATTAGATACGCACTTTTCTCCGCATTTTTTCTTTTTTTCTATAATTTTCGAAAATTGTCATCTCGTGTCGCATCTAATTAAAATGATTTTTATGATATTAAAATAATTTTCTGCCTCTTGTATGTGGAATAATATGTGTCGGCTTCATGTTTCTCGCAACTAATTTCCTTATTTCCATATCAAACAACATATGTGGAAAAATATATACATGGTGTTGGTGCATGTTGTCACATTTTGTCATCATCACCGTCATAATATATAGTGCGTCTATATTGCATGTTTTTGCTGGGTTTTTTGTTTTTCTTTTTTTTTGTATATAAATGGTGATGATTCTCTTTAATCATTTGTATTTCTTGGCTTGGATATATATTAAAAATTTTCTATACCAAAGATATGCATGATCTCTCTACTCATCCGGGAGTTTTTTTCGGTATCCAACCACCACCATTCACCAGAAAAAGATAATTCTTTATAAAACTTGTGCTTGCCATAACGTTAATGATTTGTGACGAAAGACATGACAGAAAAATTTCATATATGTACATATATGTATCTGGACCAGCATTAATTTTAATAAAACAACAAAAAAAAAAAAAACAATAATATGAATTATGTCGAAAATGATCTCTAAAAAAAATTATCATTAAAATTTAAAACATGTAATCATAAATATCATATATTTGAAACCGCCGCGAAAATTTGATTAATGATCCATCACACATCATAAGAAACGCGAGGCAGGGCGGGCCGGGCGGGTATTAGTGAAGATGAACTTAATTTAAAAATATTGTTATTAACATATAATTGATTTGAAAACAAAAATATTAGCTCATGATAAATAATAATGGTTATCTTCGTGAGGTAATTTATTTGTTTAATGAGATGAAAAATAACATTAAAAATGAATATATCTACTAATAGAAAAGAAAAGACAAATAAAAAAGGTGTGTTGAACAAAATAAATTACTTTTAAATAACTTAATCTATTGGAAGTAAAATACTCACACCAACGAGTAAATTCGACTTCAAAATTTATGGTAACCCTAATACCCTGGTCTCTCTTTGAAGTTTAAAAAAATGTAATTTCTTTCAGAGTTAAGCCTCCTTTACTCCATAAGAGGATGTCTATAATAGAGCCAGTTAGATGACTCAGGCACTTATAGCTCATATACCATATGGTTGGTTTCTATAATCAGGAAACTAACGAAAATTTACTTCGACTATTAATTTAGTCAAGTCCTATCAAGAAAAGATCACAGAACAAACTGTTACAGTTGTAATAGTAGTGTCATATAATGATGTCCTATAAGATATTGTTCGCCATGATTATTCAGATTGCTTGCTGTACAAATCCTTCGAGTTTGGTGATTAGATTGATCGAATTAGTATGAGGTTTGATTATTTTGACTATCGAATCTTATATGATCTTGTAATCTTGTGATCGTGTAATAAAATTAATTTTAATTCTTTCCGATTTCCAATTGATTTGATTATTTCCTTCCTGTTAATTTTCTTACCAACTAGTTTTATAAGCTCCTGAAAATAGGCAATTTATAATTACCTAATGAAAATTTATATTTCAAAGATTTTTTGTCTGAAGTGCTGGTTTGAATCTCAGCTTAAAATGGCAGATATTTTATCGGGCTTGAAGTTGAAGAAATTTAATATATTGATTACAAATTTCCGGAATGAATTATGCGTAGTTAATATACCATGCCTGAGGGAGATTTAACATAAACCATTTCTAACAGTTCGTTCACTGAAAATATTATATTAGAAAAACCAACTAATCATAATTAGTTAATCGATTTTTAGCAGTTTCAGCTAATTCATTTGTTGATATATCCACTTTATTAGCTATGAGAAGTAACCAAATTAGTTGATTTTTTCAATTTGAATTAGTTGTTTGTAATGTCCAAGTTATTGTTTACTTCAACTAATTTATTAGAATTAACCACTAATTCAATTAGTTGATTTCAATATTTCGGAATTATCAACTAAAATATTAGCAATATCAACTAATTCGACTTTCTTTCTCATGAGTAAAAAAAGAGATTTAAAAATCTAGATTTTTCCATAGATATATATATTACTAAATGAGAGCAGAACTAACGAAAGAAAAAATCAAAGCTCTAAACATTTTGCAGTGCTTAATTTTTATGCGTGGTGTGAGGACGCTTTGTATTGTGTTGTGTTTCAAAATTTCAGTTTGTGTTTATTCCAAGAAATGGAAACAGAATATCTTGAAGTGACTAGTGAAGAAAAAATTATTGAAGAGTTACTAAGTGAGTGGTGCTGTAAAGAACTTCTCGAGGATTTTAAAAGTATGTAATTTTTAATTTTTTTTAAATGTTTTGCTAAATTTGTATGCCTATTATAGCTTGCGGAATTGACCTCGAGGTGTTGAAAACTATAAGCGAATCCGATATTAACGATTTAATTCCAAGGGAAAAATTTGGACTTAGGGTCAAATTTAAGAACAGACTTTCCCAGTGGCGAAGAGCAAATGTAAGTTAAATTTAAATATATAGTATCTGTCCTTATATTTACTAAAGTGTAAAAATTATACTAGAAGTATTTTATTAAAATTAGTAACAAAAAGTTAAAAATATTTACGTTACATTTTTAGGCATGTGAAAGTGTTACTGACAAGAGTTTAACAGCCAGTGTAACAAGCAGCGTGTATTCTTGGATTTTGGAAAACTGTCCGGAAAGCCCAAAATCATCCACATCTACTACACATTCGTCAAATTTGGTAACATTTGTAAATACAATTCAAAAGACAAAATCCATTTTGTTTATTTTTAAGGTATTGGGACAAATACTAGATGGTTCTATTCTTGGAAAATCCATTGTGACCGAATATGAAAAAAATAATAAATTATCGTCAGCATCTAGAGGTGTTTTAACAGGAATAATTGTGGATCATTGGCTGTCAAATAATGAGACAGTAAACAGAAAAACTTTCATCGCAGCTGCAGATGAGATCATATTAAATTTCCCGACAGAAGATAAAGTAATGATTTTAAATTTACAAATTCTTTTCTAATTTTAATTTAATTTTTAATAAACTGTGCAGGCAACTTACTACGTCCCACGTTGTGATAGTATTCCTTCTCGTGGAAAGCTGGTAGACAAGTATTACTCCCGATCAAAGAAGTATCAAACGCTGGGTCTTATTTCACGTAGATATAAAAGAAGAAAGATAGCAGAGGAAAATCATAATTGTAAAGCATTAGCTAATGTAGAAAGCGGTGAGTTTGAATTCATTTACTATTTGCTCGCACTTTAATACGTATTATATTTTATTTTGATAATATTCTATAATTTAATCCACATTTTTCACATTTTAGATGGAAATGATCTAGAAGCGGAACAAGCTTATTTATGGCTTAAAAATAATAATGACCCAATTAATTTAGTCACCGAAAAGTGGAACCTTTCAAACTACAAAAGAAAGGAAGAGATTTCATCTTCTTCTCAGAAGGATATTATTGAAAACTGGCCAACACTCAAACTTCCTTCGGAATATATATTCGTAAGCTCCTATGTTAATCATAGTTATTTTTAGGAATGAAAACACATGCTATATACTAAATATGTAATGTTATTCTTTGCAGATTGAAATCGACTTCGTAAGAGCATATCCAGGTAAAGACGTTTTGCTATTTTCTAAATGGGATAATTTTAAAACTAAAATTCGATCTATATTTAAAACAAATATAAAGGATCCACAGAATAAGGAATTACTCAACTTACTTGAAAAGAGTTTGCCGGAAGGTATTTAGAACATTTTTGGAAAATCCGATTACAGCTTGCCTAATTTTCTTTTTATACGAGTAGATACTGTAAACTACATTATTTGCATACTTCTTAACGCTATTTTGGTGCCTAAAGTGCAAGTTCTAAAAAAGCAGCAATCGAAAATTTCCTGGAAACCCTCCATATTAGATGCTCAAAATAGCTTTGCAATTCGAGTGAATGTAATTTTGATTTTGTTTTTTCTTAATAATAAAATATTAATCAAATTTTAATTTCAGACCTTTAATGATATAGAACCAGTGATTCAGAGGCAACAGGCAAAGTTCTTGGACTTAGGAACAACGATGCAACCGTGCATCATTGTTGTTGGAAGTAATGAGGAATTAAAAGAGTTCTACTGTTATTTTAATGGTATATATTACAAACTGCAAAGTTTTTTGAAAACTTTATCAGTTAGTTTTAAGTTGCACCAAATTTTAAGGTTTGAATATGCATTAGAATGTAACCAAGTCTGGTATTTAATAGAAAAATATTTCTTTGAATTTGAAAAAATTAGTGGAAAACCTTCAAACGCACTTACTGCATTGCTTTCAGACTTACGTACATAAATACATATTATAATTTAATATTCTTTATTGATTTAGTTTATTTATGAAAAATGTTTGTTTGTTTTTTATGTCAAAAATCCTATGAAAGGGTCTTAATTTATATTGAACACTTAAAATTGCAACATAAAGTATGCAGAATATCAAGTTTTTTTTGTAATTTTAGAAATTGTATGCAATCTTTTCAGTCTATATATTCTTTTAAGAAACATTTGTTGAAGAAACACGGTAATTCTACCGAACAAGTAGTTAATAGTAATGATTCTGAAAATTGTGTGCTAGTAGAACCAGAATTTGTTAATGCAAAGGAGGAAAATCTTGAACCTATTACGCATGAACATGCACCTGAATCTAAACAACTCGCTGATATAAAGGAAATTATAGAAAATTTTGCAATTTCCCTGTACGGTAATTTAAAATTAACTAGAAAAGAAGCCAATTCAATTATTATGGAAGTCAAAGATATTATTACCAGTCATATATTAAATTTTATAGAGGGAATGATTTCTTGCAATTTTTCTGAATTGTCAGATAAAAGTAAAGAAACAGTATTCAAAAGTATATCAGACTGCAAAGGTTTATTTGAAAATATATCAAGCGAACATATGCTTAAAAATTTTTTAACTTGTAATGATGAATATACTGCTCCGAAAGAATTTCTTATTGCTGAGAATAGTGTTGTTCAGGGCTCCGTTAAAAAAGGGGTACTTCTTCCAATAAGAGAGAACTTTCGGCGATTTTTAGAAAAACCGAATGTTTTACAAAACTGCCTTACAGATCTTAAAATATTGTCTGAGTCCGAAGGTTTAAAAAACATCATCCAGGGCTCCGTATGGAAACAAAAAATTAAAAAATTCCCAAATAAAATAGTTCTACCCATTGTGCTTTACTACGATGATGTAGAGATTAATAATATAATATAATATAATAATAAAAATTTTTTGACATTAATTAAAGAATTAAAGTATTTAGAAACTGAAGGAATAGAAATAAAAGAAAATAACAAAATACATAAAGTGTATTTTCTGCTGGCCAACATAACTGGGGATAATTTAGGTCTTAACAGCGCTTTGGGATTTGTTAAATGTTTTTCTGCAAATTTTTTCTGTCGAATATGTAGAAGTCATAAAAACCAAATTTGGGAGCAAGCTGTGGAACAACCTTCAACTTTAAGAAATAAAGAAAATTATGATGAAGATATTTTAACAAATTACTATTCAAAAACTGGGATACGAGAACTTTGCGTTTTTAACGAAATAGATTCTTTTCATGTGATAGACAATATTACGGTTGATATAGTTCATGATTTATTTGAAGGTGTATGTCATTATGATCTTTGCAAGATATTTCAAAACTTAGTTCACTCATCTAGATATTTCACTTTGGAAACTCTAAATTTTCGAAAAAATCATTTTGAATATGATAGCGTTGATAAGGGGAATCAATCAGTAAATATAAAACAAGATGATATAGACAAGTGCAAACTTAAGATGTCTGCTTCAGAAACGCAATCTTTTGTTTATGTTTTACCTCTTTTAATCGGAGATCTGGTTCCTAACGCTGACCCGTTTGGAAACTTTTGTTGTTGTTAATAAAAATTGTTGAAATGGTCTCAATGCCTGCTTTTACAAACGAATCACTAATTTACTTAAAAAATTTAATAGAAGAGCATAATATTACATACATTGAATTATTTAAAGAAAAATTGAAACCAAAACATCATTTTTTGGTCCATTACCCAACGGTAATTCAAAAATTAGGACCTTTAAAAAGGCTTTGGACCATGCGATTCGAGTCTAAGCACAAAGAGTTGAAAACTTACTGTAACGTTATAACATCAAGAAAAAATATATTAATTAGTTTAGCTACTAAGCTTTAATTTCAATATGCGTCTAAAGAACGAACTAGAAACATGAAACAAATGTTTGAAATGGGAAAAAGTGTTTGAATAGATTTTAAGAAAGACGAGATTATTAACAAAGTTGTTAATATAGCTTCTTATACTGAAATTAATTTTGAAAGTATATTATCTTGCAAGAAAATTTTATTTTTGACTTCCAAATATGAAATTGGTGATGTTGTTGTGATTTTAAGCAATAATAATGACAAATTATTATTTTATAAAATATCTCATATATTATATAGCAACAAAATTTTCCTCATTTGCAAACAAATTATAAATGAAGAATATCTTGAACATTACCATTGTTATGGTATTAATGATAAATGTGATCAATACTTTTTATTTAATCCGGATTTTAAATATCCGCCAACAAAAATTGTTACTTTACCAAACGGAAGAAAAGTAGTCAAAATTAGACCTCCGTTAGAATAAAATTATTAAATATTATAAGTATAAAATTGAATTAATTTAACAAAAATGAATTGTTTTTCTATAAAATTTTTTAATTAATAAAATATTTCTTACAAAAGAAAAACTGTTTTTATTTAAAATCCCTTTAATATCATATTTGCATAGTTTGAATGCAGGCAAATTATATAATTGAACTATTTTAATTTGTACTGATTGCTATTTTAGGGCAATATTTTGACCATCTCAATTAGTTGAATCAACTAATTTTGGTGTGATAAAATAAATATTGAATAGTAAACTTTTCTAATAAATTAGTGTAGTTTACTAATTTTAATTTCCAAAAAATATTGCCAATTGGCTCTCAATACTGATTTTAATTGTAAAAATCAGCTAATAAATTAGTAGTAACTGCATTCGGAAATTAGTGATATATACAAATTTTTAGAAAATTCAACTAAATTTTAATTTGAATATTAGCTAATATTTTGGTTGATTTCGTTATTTATGGATCTACTAATTACAGTTAGTTGGTTCAACCAACATTATTAGTAGGCTGAGAAACAACTAATTTTTCGGCTAATATTCCTGATGTATTAGTACAAATCAACTAATGCTTTTTTTCAGTGTTGTTTGGAATGTCAAAACGCGAACAATCAAACATAGATCGGACGGCAATCAGTACTCTGCCCACCAAACTACTGAATTTTTCTATGCTAGTATACCAATCCATATGAACGATTTGAAAATCCGGGTTGTCACCCATCATTCAATCACATTTCCATCATTGCGAAAATGTCCTAGGAAAGTAACTTATCCTTTCAAGAAAACTTTACGCAGTTTGGAACGAAGTTCCCTGACATTATAGTAGTAGAGGAACAAACAAGTTAGTTTTGTGAGTACTTCGAAGCTTGAGTAGACATAAATCGATGAGTTCCCTCGGGATAAACTCTTTGGCGAGAGTTTTCATGATTTTTTAAGTTGAACTTTACCAATGATTGGATCGAAGTCTGATTATTTTTAACATCGAGTCGAAACTATATTGAAATCTTTTAAAAATTCACGAATTTAGCATAATTTCTTACTTTCGCCGGGACAAAACGACCCGCATGAACCCGAACCCCTAAAATTTAAATTTGTTTTTCTTGTTCGTCTGTTTGATTAAGTTGCGTTACGTGAACAATCGTAATAAATTTATTTGTTTTATTTTAAATCCAATAAAAATTGAATCATTTACGAAAATCATTTTGAAATGTTTTCTAAAGAATTTTTAAAAATCCCATGGGAATTTTTTTTTTTTTTTGTCATTCAAAATACGGGACTCCTATTGAAAAAGGGGTCCGAAGACAAGAAAAGGGTGTTAAAGTATTTTGCATTCGGAAATCATTTTATTTTGGGAAATGTGAAAAAATTACACTCAAAAAATGTTCAAATGAAAATTCCAATACTAGAGAAACGAAAAAATCAATCAATTTCTAATTGCCAAATAATTCCCAAGCTGAAATTTTTCTAAAAAATTTTTACTTGAATCATTTCCGCTTATATGTGTAATTTCCCTTTCTCGATGAAGACTCGACGTTTTTATATTGTTGTTGTTTAATGAAACCATATCGAAATAAGGATATAAACATTTATCATTGACAATGTTCAATATTCCTCACAACTCAAACTACTAAACAAAAAAAAAAATTCGCTATATTCTTGATACAAAAGAATTGAGTCATCACCATGACGGCATTTCACTTTCAATTTCTTCCTTTTCTTATTCTAGGCATCCTTCGAAAAAGAACAGTGTTGAGTGACTAACAAACAATTATCTATTTTATGATATCGGAATGGTTTTTTTCTTCTATTATCCAGATTCAAAGCATATACTACATACATATACTGACTTTTCAATT
Source organism: Xylophagus ater (assembly GCA_963422695.1). NCBI lineage: Eukaryota > Metazoa > Arthropoda > Insecta > Diptera > Xylophagidae > Xylophagus > Xylophagus ater. The sequence continues at coordinate 41,451,551 of OY730484.1, forward strand.
TCTCCCTGAATGAACACCAACCCAAGAATAAGGATGATGATGATGTTGATATGGAATAGAAGAAAATCTTCCCGCTTTTTTCATACAAAACATCATCAACCATATTTCAGAGTAAAAATCATTCGACTAGAAGTAAGCACTTTTCTTGAATGTCGTTTTTTGACAAGAAGAGAAGAAAACAAAAATTGTGGAAATGGAAAATGTTTCAGGCCCTCTGATAAGTATTCTAAAATATGCGTCCTTCGTCGTGGATGGTGAAGGAAGACGGTGTTTTTTTTCTCTTTTGGTCTTGCTTTCCAAAAAGATATAAAATGAATCCTTGTTATTCTTTTCTTGAAAACATTAAAATATTTAACGTTTTGGGAAATTGCCAAACAAATAGAATTTTTGGAAATAAGATTTCGTTGTGGTGTTAAAGTGTTGTACTCACTTTTAAAACATATTCACTTGATTTGGTTCTAATATCTTTTTTTTTTTTGTTGTAACATTTATCAAATTTTGGTACAACACGAAGGATTTTGTATATAAAAGTTTGGAAATCGGTTTATTTTCTTACCCTAATTTCGAGATATTAAAGTCCTTGTTTTGAGGAAATCCTTGTGCACAAAATTTAAGGAAAAATAACAATACTTTTTGGGGAAATTTAAATTTATTACAAGTTAGCATGTTTTTATTTAATTATCGATTATGATGACATAGCAGTTTTCTTTTTTCTCTATACATTTTCAGAAAAATAAATAAAGCTAATTAAAGATAAATTTTGTATATTGATTTTGTTTATTGAATTGTTTACTAATGCCAATCATTATGGATACAGTCGACTTGAGGATTATATAATAGGAATATTAAAGAAATGACATGAACAAAATGGAAGATTAAATTTAATTAGAAATTAAACTGATAGAAAAATATTAGAAACAATAAGTAAAGTTATGTCATTCATAACGCATAAACCTACGCCATCTATTATCTGGAATATAGTACTAAATAACTGTTATCAAATTAGAGCTCGATGAAACTTTCGCCTAAAGAAGCCCGTATAAAATGTTTTTGGTTCCCAAAAAAAAACACTGCTAATATTACCAAACAATATTTTATAACAATTTCGATACAATTCAAATACTGTCCCAAAAACAAGACGTGTATAAATTTCTAAAGTATCTGAACTACTGTGTCAGGACCATATCAATTTGTTTTTTGTATCTCATTCGATATATTACAGAACTTTGCTAAACGATGCTAAATATTCTCAAACAAAAGAAGGATTTAAATGTTGATAGATATAGACTTTATTGTCTAGTTCAGCAAACGTGCGGCATCTATTAACAATTTTTACAATTGAAATCTTTTTTTATAGTATCCTAGAGTATCCTAAACAGAGTTTTCAGCTTGGATTCTGGTTTAATCACATTTTCAGTCTGCACAACATGCCACCTCATTAATAGTATTTGTTAAAAAGACTCTGTGTGATATAGAAATGGATACAGTCTTTGTTACAAACACTAATGGCAAAGTAGAATTTTGTGCAGCGCTGTGGTCCCAAAAAATTCTCTGTTTCTTTTCTCAGTGGTAGTATCCAACTGCAGATAAGGCGTGAAACATTTCAAAATATTTGAAGCCACCTAACTTCCCTGAGCCTATATATATTATCCAAATGAGAGAAACCTATAAAAACTTAGTTACATATGTTTATTTAACGGATGACAAAATTGTAATGGAAGGATGGATATTATAAATCTGTTTCCTAAAATCAAAAAGCCACCATCTCTATAATCCATCCAACAGTTCTTCCAATTAACTCAAATCTCAATATCATTAAAATAATGAATCCTGGTGAATTATTTTTAGTATATAAAATTTCTTTAAAAAAATCAAGCTTCTGTATATTATTAAGTTCATAAAGAATTACATTTAAAAATGGAATTCATCAAAAGGTTAAATAATTTCGTAATTTAAAAATTGATTTGATCCTAATTAAAGACTTCGATGATTAACATGGTAACTAATTTGCAAGTGAATTTTAAATCTCTTTGATGTTAAAATTTTATAAAATCCCTCAATTTGAATGCACAAAATATGCTAGTCGAATAGCAATTAACCACACCTTTTTGGCCTTAAATACAAGACAAATATTGATCAGACATCATACTGTGCGACAGTACAGTGGCGTAGAGACGCGATTTAAATTTGGAGGAATGTAGGATTTTTTATACATATGGAACTCTTATGTATGTACTAGCGGTTATAATTTTATTAGTGGCTTTGAAATTTAGATTTCATAACAAGAAGAAAAATATGCCAAAAAATCAGAATTTGCAATGCCAAGACCAGGCTTTAAGTTGTCAAAAAGTAGATGATCCTGCCAGAATTTCTTGATACTTTTTTTACTTTTAAAACATTAAAGTGTATTGTTTTAGAAAGTGGCCGGCATTCTTTAAATGTTGCAATAGCACCAACCTCGAGATATCTGAAATTGGGCAACAAATGAACATTTATTTTCCTGGATCTCTTCTCAAAAAGACTATAATTTCTGACATGCTGAAGATAATATCTGCGGATACCAATTGTCTTCTGCATTTTAAGATTTCGAACAATTCTATTCAACATACGGCCACGTATTCTTACATTTCTAGTGAATGGATATTTTTTTTATCAATATAAGCTCCGTCAATTGTCTCACGAGGTGTTTTGAATCCAAGTCCAATATCTCTCTGGCGACGAAGAATTTTCTTTTTGAATAAGCCTATGGTTTAGTTTTCATATTTAGATTTAGCTTTTTTCGTTTCGATTAGCCATGTTAAGAGGAAGGATACATCAAATATAGTATATCAAATCTTCCTCAATTTACCTGTGAGTGAAATTCTTGCGACACTTTCTCATCTCTGCGTAATCAAAGAACCATATACCTATGTACAACACTGGAATAAGTTTACATTCAAAATTACCTTCCGCTCCTTTTGATTCATCATCAAGAAAACAAAAACCAAAAAAAAAAGAAAAAACTTCAAAAATTCGACAGACCTAGAACTCCAGCTGGGCATAAATCAATCTCAGTTATGGAATTTTTAAGTGTCAAGTCACATATCTATCATATTCGAATGTGTTGTGTGTCTTTTTGAAGAAGTTATGACAGCCGTAAATAAATATATACGAATGGTTTTCCAAAGACAAGTGAAATGTTATTTTACGTTTTTTGATGAGCGTATATGATTAAGAAAAAGTTCAATCAAAATGTTTGAACTTCTTTAATAAGGTAGGAGTTGTATAGACGCGTGTGTCAAAGTTTTTTTTTGTTTTTTTTTCTTAACCTGATGTACCATATGTAGCACAAACATTTCTTATCCTAAAATCAAAACGAAAGTCAAAGACGTGATCTGACAATTTTTCTGATTTTTTATTCATTGGATTTGTTCTTGTTTGTTCACCTTTTAATAAATGGGAATAGGTATCCAAAAAAAAAGTCTTTCAATTCCAGTTGAAACATTTTCAACAACATATAAATTGGTGTCGTTTCTTAGCCTTTTGAATCTATTGTATTTAAATGATTCATCAATTACTTTAAAAATTAATATATTACATAAAAATTACCACTTAACAAATATTTATTATGTTTTTGGGTCTCATAACATTGAAGAAATTCATTAAAATTTCTTGTCTAGGAAAAGGATCAGCTGGGATAATAAGAAGATAAAAATTTTACAATTACGAAAATTAAGAAAAATAATAAAGTTTCGTAATTGGCTTTTTTTGGTTTATTTATACTGTTCAGTATATTTTTTTGGGGTTCCTTTAAATTCGTATGTAAATTAAGTTCAATTAAAATGTTGACCACAACAATTAGTTTGAAAAATATGTTCCTATTTTATGAGTTCCACAGCTATTCTACTTTCAAACCAAAAATAAAGAAGATTTCACAAGAAATTTAAAGACTTTATAAAATATATTTAAGATGGTTGAGATCTTAAAGAGAGCTGAAGAGAAATACTTGAAAATCGACTAAGTTGTCGCTACTAAAATTAGGTTCCAATCAATACCAAATTCTAGATAGGAATTCCATAAATTTAATGGGCAATATCATTGATCATAGATTTAAAATTTGATCAAATTGAGGATGCTCCTCGATTCAATTTAGTTCTCTCTAAAATTTCGATCGGGATACCGTCTTTGATTGCGTATATTTGTGCATTAAACTGGAATTCGTTAAAAAATATACCTTCATTCAGTTCTTTACAAAAAATCACGGAAATACCCTTTTGAAAATGGTCTGCTAAACAAGAAAACCATTCCTTAAACCACAAAATTTCATCAAAATTTATGAACTCGTTGGTCGAATTTTGCAACCACTGTCCACAAGCCCATAAACCTAAGTGGATACATTTTGAATTAAATGAGTTCCCCAAAAACAGAGATTTGTACCTTTAGACGTCTATCAAAATCAAATACTTAACTCATACTGAAAAGTATCATTTACTAACTTACTTCCTTTTATAAGTCAATGAATCTTCCAAACCTAATTCAAACACCTTTCCACATAACCTCATCCATTCTATCCACTTCAAAAATTGTTAAACCAAAACAAGTCTTAAGATTCATGGCATTTCTTTTGAAAAATCTTTTAAACTTTAAACATTTTTCTCTTTTAAAAACGAAAACATGGAATTTATATAATTTTATGTTTTTTATGTTAATTAGAATCATTTATGTCAAATTACGTGTGTTTAATTGTTAAAACTTTTGTATGGCAATGAGTTATCCAAAAAGAGCGCATCCACAAGAATTATGCAAAAATAAGGTGGAAAAATGTCTGGCATGTAATACAAATTGCACTTCTACAGCTTATTTTGTGTTTGCGGTACCCCAAAAAAAAGACTACAAAAGGAAATGGTCCCGACTTTATTTAATTATCATTCAAATGATATCGCAAATGTCAGGTTGTTGTTTTTTTGGTTCTACGCGAATTTGATTTAGAGGTTTCTTGTGTAAAATCCCGCTTTTTGTATTGTGTTGGATATCAACCAAAAAAGAAAAAACAAAAGAATGATTTATATTTTAGAATATTTCTTGGTAACAATGAGTCCAACACGTCCTGTTCTAAACGTTTTATTCATGCCAAATTTATCATTCCAAACTGTAGTACAATAAAGAAACGAATACGAAACCGGACACCCAAATGCTGGACATCATCATAATCTTTTTTTAGACTACGTTCTTATATGTAAAATAATTCGTAATTTTAATTTAAAAATTTTGAATAATAATTATGCACCGTCTGTACAGTCATGGCGACACAGTTGGTAACCAAACATGCTCACGATTTATTTCACACAAGATATTCTGTTTTTTTGGTTTTTTCCGTCTATTCTATAAGGATCAAAAGAAGTTATTCTTTGAATTTATTGCAAGAAATGAATGTTGACTATATTAGGTTTGTGGTAAAAATACATGTTTATTTAACTATATAATATTTGGATTTCATTCAAAATATGCTCCATATAAAGCTACAACTTTCATCCGCCTGTCAGATAATTTACGGATTCCGCGCTGCAAGAATTTTTCGTCCTTCGAATCAATCGAGTTATCGAACCATTTTCACACTTCTTAAAGATTGAACATGTGTGTATCAGCAAGGCTATGTTGCATTGTCCGAAACAAATGGAGGAAGAAATGTCTGATGAATTCAGTAGGTAGGATAGTATTTCCCAGTCAAGTATCCTGCGCCGGTTTAGCCACATGTGCCCTAGAGTTATCATGCTGCAAAACCACTTTACCATGTTTACAAGCCCATTCTAGTTGCTTTTCCTTCAAAGCGAGATTCAATTTGATCAGTTGTTATCTGGAATGATCTGCAGAGACTGTTTCACCCGTTTTAAAAATTTCATGGTATACGACACCATTGTGATCCCACAAAATACCTTCTTTTCATCGATATTCAGTTTTGCATTTTTTAGTCGTCGAAACAAAAATTCTGAAGTTCAAATTGATGGAGAATCTTTACCCTAAGCATTTTCATTTTCCATCGATGAGCTCCAGTTGCATTTTCCTTGAAGTTAAATCAGAAAAGTAAAGCTTCCGCAAATGCTGTCTATTTGGTACGAAACCTTCCATTTTTAATCGAATAAAAACAATGTTGTTTTACGCTTTAACTAAATAATATCGTATACGTTTTGAAGCTTCTTATAAAACCTTTCAAATACATATAATGCCGGTTCACATATACTACATCATCTAATGTATCGTGAAAACTCATTCGCAGACCTAATATAAATATTTGAAATATTTAGTTAATGATTTATAACACTTTCAAAATTTTGTCCAATTTAGAATAAGGATCAATATTTTTCCAACCAAATACGACCGAATAACAACCTCTTTCAAATACCATCAACCAGAAATTTTGTATTATATTTTTAATTAATTGAATATTTCTTTAATATATTAAATTCAATTAAAACCAACAAGTCTTAGTCTTTTGAAAATTCAATTAGATTGAAGGAAGTTACTAGAAATCGTAGAAATTTTTCAATTATATAATATTTTGAACATGATGACAAAAACCCTTAAAAGGTTTCATATTAGAATTGTGTTGTAGGTCGGAGTCACAATTTTGAATTGAAATGGGGTGGAATTTTGACTTTACAAAAATAATAAAATATTTTCAAAAATAATTTTTTTTAATAATATTGAATTTCATTTTGGGACCTGCGGTTTCTTAAAGCATTATTTGGAATTTAAATTAAATTTCGAAACCGAATAAAATAACTTTAAGAAAACTTTAGGAAACCTATGATAGTATTTCTTTTAATACAGCTTAATACAAGCGACAGTCCAATATATAATTACATATATAAGGACCTTTTCAACTTAATTTTGCTTCGATAAAAATCTAAATCTTTAGCGTTAACAAACAACATTCGAGAAATCGGTTTATTTCTGCCATAATCAGACCTGTGATGCTTTATTTTAAAAAGTTATACGAACCTCAAAGAACGCGTATTAACGTTTAAATGTATCATGTCTAAGAGGAGCGAAGCATCAATATTACCCACCAAACGCCACCTTTCCAGAGAATGTAGCCCAATCAATTCCAATATATTCTCATATGGAGGCAATAGGAAGCAGTCATTCCAAACAAGATCTCTTAATGCATAACGAACGAATTTTCGTTGAACAGATTCGACCCTGCTAATTTGGAACTTGTAGTAGAGAGACCACACCTGGCTTGCGAATTCCAGTATAAATCTAACTAGAATAATAGAAAAGGCTTTAGTAATGAGAAAATCGAAAAATTCCTTTGACTTGCATTTGATAAAGCTTAAAATCGAATTGGTTTTATGGAGCAATGAATCTACATGAAGCTTGAAATCTAGTTTGCTGTCACAAATCAAACCCAGGTTATTAATACTACTCATTCTACGGAGAGGCGAGTCATTGATATCGTACAAATGGGAGTAATATCACGTTTTATGCAGAAAATGATTACCTCACATTTATCACAGTTAAGCGACAGGTTATTATTGTAAAACCATATCCCAAAATTATATATGTAAATCCTTCTGGAGGTACTGAGAGTTACTAGATTTAGTTATTTCTTTATCATACCGTCATATCGTCAGCAAAGTTAGAAATTTTCGAGTCCTTAACTACGATAGTGTAGGTAAAAATTAAATGCAATTTGAATTTGATAATAACAATTGAGAGGTTAAAGAAAAACAGTTGTAACGATTTGAGAATATTAGAAAAAGACAAATGAACAAACTAGTAGCCACCGTGTAGAATGGTCTAGTTGGTTAAGATCTCGACCTCATTTCTAGAGACTGATGGGACACGGGTTCAAAACCAAGTCTCGGTTCTTCACTTTTTCTCTACTCTTCTTTGCCATCAGTAGCAACATAATTTATAGTTGAGATAAATAGGATAGATCTTAAGTGACTAACTTGTCGGACCCCCGAAGTAGCTAAATAAGAATTCAATTTTAATGTACGCAATTCTAACGAATAATAATATTTAACTCGTCTTTAACCTTAAATTAAAGAAAATCCTATCTTTTAAAAATTTCCTTTTTAACATTGTTGCATGAAAATATATTTCCTTTCGAATTATATATGTACATCATGGGTTTTTCATTTTTCTTTTTTCTTTTGAATTACCGTGAAAACAGCATCATGACTAATTTTTAACAGAAGTCATCTCATAACGAACGAATGATGAAGAAATTTTAATTGGATCCAATGGAAAAACAGTTCACATGAATATATTTTCCAATCTATTTTCAGTTCTTTTTAAGACTGGCTATAATTTTCATTTAATCGCCCGTGAAAATAAGATACTTGTGTAAAAGATTTTGATGGATCCCGACGCATTCAACAATATCTGTTTTCTTCAAACGAATATAACAAGAAACAAAAAAAAAAAAAAAAAACTAATAAGAAAATAATTGAATAAATTTTTATACTATATATTTATATATAAGTTTTCACACATTTTGACTGGACTACAAAATTTCAAGAATTTTCACTTTCATGTTCAAAATAGGCGGTTCTCGTAATCATCGTATATAAAATTTTTCCATCATTTTTAACACCCTCTATCGTTGCTTCATAGTGAAATAATGAAAGAAAGTACAAGAATTTGTCATTTAAAAATTTATCAAGAATTTTTCAAATAACGAGTAAAAAAAAATTGATTTTTATGAATTCAGTTTAATCTCTATCCCAAGCCATATTATTTGATAGTACTGGATTGTAAGAATAGTCAATCCTCATTGGTTTGCCGACTAAAAACGACATAGAATTTTGTATCACATCTAAAAAGAAAAATAGTAGTTGCAGTATGTACCATGAAAATTAGGACACACTTGTCCATTTTGTAGGAGTATTCTATAGAAACTTGATATTTTGACCAATCTCTCTTATATAGCAACCGTTTTGTCTAAAAAAGAAAAAGAAAAGGCATAGTCCTTTTAATAATATTAAATGTTCCAATTTAGTAAGCTTGGAGAGGACGTTCGTAGAACTCGTTGAAAAGAAATCGGATGTGAATCTGGCACATGCAAAACATTGCAGCGGGTAGAAATGTTACACGGATGGACCGATGAAATCCTTCAAATATAATTCGTAATTCTAATCCTGAAAAATACCATAGTTGACATTCGGGAATAAAGTAAATAGTAGCTCCTATGCTTTTTATTGTGTTCATTAAATATTGAATGAGACATCAATGTTATTCCAGTAGACAGGAGAATACTATATTCGTCCCAATCGACAATGGAATACTTTGCCCATTTTAGCAATATTCAAACCCAATTTATGATACTCAGCATGAAATCTATAACTAACAAACTTTCCTTACAAGTTACTAAAAAAAAAAACAATCCCATATATTCTTTTTACCCCGTATTGTGACGTGTGAATCACAACTTTCAGGAAACTTAACAGGAAATCGAGGAAATAAAATCGGAAATTAAATATGGAAACAGGAAAAAAAAGCATTCTTTTTACCAAAAAATAAATATCAAATATCCTGATTGAATTCATTGGACATGAAATAATTGATTGAATCAAAATACAGGTTATATACTCTTTAGGTGTATATTTGTGGGAAAGAAGATATTTGTTTTTAATTAAAAAATTAAGAATTACAAGGGTTTTTAACACCCTTTCATGTTCAACCAATATAATAATCTCGCGATACATAGTTTTTCGGTTCTGATTGAGAATTAAAATATGTGATATCTGAATTTCCAGGAAATCCAAGTTTTTGCCATTTAAAGAAAATCCATGTAATAATATTTGGTATTAGACGATATAAAAACTGGTAATTATTTTTGTATCCTACAGTAGAGAATACCAAGGGATGTATATCAATTTTAATGTCATACATTTGAACTGGCAGACGAAATATTTGTCGGCCAAGAAATAGGTGTTATGATGATATTAGTTTAATGGAGGACAGAGAATATTGTGTCAAACGGAAGGGCTGAAATGATTGATATGATTGGGTACACCTCACACATCTTTTGTGAGGTGTAATCAAAACGTAACCTCGATTTTTGCATGTTAACATGTTCTCTCTAGGAGTTTATAGCTTAGAATGTGCAAAACATTAATTGCCAATGGTTCTGATAGCAGAGAGTCTGTGGTTTGCATGATGACTAAAAAACAGTTTGACTGAAATTTTGGTTTTGGTATTGTATGGGAACAAAGTTGTTGTTATATACGAAAACCTAAGAATTGTTAGTGTTACATGCATTGTCAAGAAAAAGTAGGTCGGCAACCAAATGTCGTATAACTCTAAAAATAAACGCAGGGTCACTCGTCAGTGTTCACGTTTTCTCAGAAAGTCAATTTACTGTATACTTGTGTACTGTGCCTCAGGTTTTTTAGGCTAAACACGCATTCTTCTATACTCTATCAGGGCATCATTGGTATTGTAGAATTTCTAAAATTTAGTTATAGAACGATTTTAGTATTCTATTTTTTTTTACTGGGTCAACTTAGAAATTGTAATGGAAGTCAGCCACGATAGAATCTTCAGTTTTTAATGATATTTTGTTATGATTTCAAATTACACAGTTATTTCAATTTGACGTGTTTTTATATAATTAAAATTATATTTATTATTTTCGTTTATTCTTTTATATTTGTGAACTCGTATTTTAACCAGAAATATTCCATAAAATAATCATAAAATATATTTGCTTAAAAGAAAGCAGTAAGACATATTTTAGTTATATTTTCATCAAAATATGAGTGAATGATTTCTCCAAATATTTATTTGATAAGAAAATTAGGAAATCTACAGGGTGTGTCTAATAATAGTATACTAACTTTTAAGGGATTCTCTTAAGCCATAATTGGTACGACTGTGAGACAGCCGAAAAGGTATATGACTTCAAAATACTATAAATGCCTGGTAGTCTAAAGCGCTTAAGAGTTCAGGTTTGTCAGCACCTTCTTTGACGAATTTGGAAACCAAAAGTGTGCGTTATCTCGTATTTTCTCTAGGATGTCCATAGAGAGGAGTTTTAGGTGATTACGGTTTCCACACTGGCGAAGCGTATTCGAGAATTGAGCAAATAAATGCACATTACAAAATTTTGGAAACATTTGGATATTTTAGGACTTTGAATAATCTCTGGATAAATCCCAAAGTAGAATTTGTTGTCCTTATAATATTTTCAAACACTTGAAGTGATTTTAAATAACATGAACATTTCTACCATAACCTGTGCTGGTTCAGCATAAACGTAAATTTCCTAAAATATTCGTCACTTTGTTATACCTTGTACAAGAAAATTCATAAATCTCTACAACTATAGAATTAGATTTAATGGAAAATGTTGACTCCATTTAATCGTTAAAGACAAAAGTTTATGAACCTTTTGATCCATAATAAAAATGGATTATCTAAAAATAAAATTTCCTACAGAAGAAAATTCATGAAATTCACTGTCAAGCTTTTCTTTATTGTCTCCAACTTCCCATATGAATGTGTTTCACTTTATTTCTAGTTTTTTTTTTTTTTACAAGAAAAAACAAAAAAAAGAAAAACCCAGGATACCAAAGAAAATTCAGAAAAACTTACGAACCACAAAATATAACAAACAAATTTCTAGAAGGAAAAAAATGTATCTACTTATAAGAAAAATCTTAGAAAAGGTAAGAAAAACATGCGAAAATCTTGTTAGAAAATTCTTTAATATAAATTTTCATATTTGAAAACCACATTTTCAAGAGTTTTCATAGAAATTTCCCACACTGAGAGAAAAGTGGGTGGGCGAAAATCTTAAACACAGAAAATGATATTAAACAATTTCAAGTGCGAGAGTATTCATAAATTTTCATGTAAACCAAGTCATTCAATCCAGAAAAACCCTTTTTTTGTTGTTCTTTTTATAGTAAGGGAAAAAAAACGTCCTATTTCTTTTTTGTTGTTAAGAAATATCATTCAGGTTTCTGGAAGAGACCGTAAAAAAAGGAAAAACATCAACCGCAGAAGCTTATCAATGATTGCTTATTGATGAGTTCTGATACCTTCTATATACCACCTATTATAACCACCCATTTTGTTATGTTATGTGAAGGTGCGTTTCTTGTACATACATATGTATCCTATGGGATTGAAGGATTCAGTTTAGTAAAATATTTTTTCTTCTAAGTGGAAACAACTTTGAAACATCCGCGCATTACATGTACTACATACTACTCTCTGACATTGCTTGTTTTTTTTTCCACTAATCGATGATTCGAGCGTGACTTGGCGATTCCCAATTTCAATTCAATACACGTGCTTCCTCCTTCCAATTTCACATTTCTGGGTTTGTGTTGTAATACCATGTAATACTTGTATATAACTTCAAGCTTCTTTAGAAAATGATTCTACTCTGTCATGTTATAGAACCCATCAAAATCTGACTAGTTTTTTGTTTTCTTTTTTGAGTTGTTTGTCCTCTATTAGAGAATGGTGAATTAGTTGGGCTGACTTTGAAATGAGGATGATGTGTGGGTGAACAGCACTGACGTTTTGTCGCTTTTCTATTGTTCCAATTGTTCTCGATTTTCTATGCAAGTACATTAAATATATTCTTAAAGTTCGTACAACTGTTTTCTTTTTTTGTGTTTAGGGGAATATAGAACATTTTTACACCCAGAAAATTAATTCAGTTATACCAACTGAACTTTTCGAAAAGTGAAGTATATATTGTTGCTAACTATTTTGTTGGATGTAAATCAGTTGTCCCAACTTAAATCTTAGTCATAATAAGTAAATATTTTGGATTGAAAAGTTTTAAATTATGAACTCCTAAGTCCTGGTGAACGACTACGACTGGCACCGACTACAATTGATGCGTTTGAATCGAGCATTGCAAAACAAACGGCCAGAATGGGAGACCAGATACGAGGGGTTGATTTTTTAACATGACAATGTCCGGCCAAATATTGCGATTCAAGTCAGAAACTATTTGGAAAATGTTGGATGGGAAGTCTTACCATACCCTCCGTACTTACCAGACCTTGCTTCTTCTGATTACTACTTGTTTCGATCCTATCAGAATCATCTTTCTGGAAAACGCTGCAAGAATTGGCTTGATTTGTTCAAAGCATCAAAAGATGAGTCGTTCTTTTGGGACGGAATTTATGACTTCCCACTTTTTTGGAAATATGTATTTTCATTTTATGCTTTTTTGGCAATTTATTTTTTAGTTCTGATAACTAAAATTCAGTTGTAGCCAAAAGTTTTGTGCTTTTTCTGTGTGTATATATTTTTATAGAGTTTTTTTTATCATCATTATTATCAACCGATTTTTATTAAAGACGAATATTTTATTTCGATTTAAAAGTACACCCTTAAGAAATGTATTTTTTTTTCGCGAAGGCAAAGTGAACACCTCTTTTTTTTCTGGATACAAAAGGAAAGCAATTATTGCTGCATATATATTATATTCGTATGTTTGAAAATTCATTTTCCTGTTTTTTATTGTTCTTATTGAAAACTCTTCAAATTTGGAAAATTTTCAATGAAAAATTTCTTCGAATATGTTTAAAAGAGTAGGTCGTTTTTTTTTTCCTTTTTGGAGGAGGAAGACACACAATAGAAACTTTTCCTGTATTATAAATAAAAGTGGGAAGAATTTTTGTAATATATAAAAGAAGAATTTCCTATTTCTAAAAAAGACGACACGATATGCAATTTTCGATATAATCGAAATCATGCACAATATATTGTCGGGAATTTTAAATTGAGATATATTAGAATACGGAGGAAAACAAGAATGTTTCATAGATTTGCTACATAATAGGGATGAAGTCTAGAATACAGATGTATCCCTATTGAATTTTTGGGGAAAATCTTGACAAAATCAATTATATAAGTTCTGAGAACTTTATACGACAAAGTGACAATTGAAGATTTTTTTTTTCCATAAAAGATATTTAAATTGTTTTTCTGATAATTAAATAATATAAGGATATACAAAGCTTTGTAAGGCTGACTTATTACATACAGAATATTTCGTAGGAAGTTGCCTAGTTGATAGAAACCACTAGTCAAGTGTATATGGTCACATCACTACTAAAAACTTCATATTATATTTGTGCGAAACTAGCCCTGATCAGGTACAGGTAGAAGGTTGAAATATAACGTGGATGTTCATAGATAATAGCCAAATGATTTATGCGAATATACACATAGTGGTGCTGCATATCTTTCTGGATATTCTGAAATTTTGACATCCAATCTGAAATCACAAAAATTCTAAATCACGACTGAACTAAAACTGAAATATTTTTGAAATTAAGACAAAATCGAAGTCATCATATTGTTGCGTGTTTCTACGACGGTTCGATCTTAAAATTATAACTCTTTTTATTTCTATAAATCAGGTGTATAAATTTTATTTACAATATTTCTGTGGTAACAATTAGTCCTAGAAATATTTGTCTATTCATAATTAATTTCTACCAAATCATAGTTTGTTTAGAACAGGAAAACACTATTTCCAGTGATTACTACCGAACGCACTTTAAACAATCACTTTGATTCAATTACTTGTGAAGTTCACCTTGAACTGTACTATATTTTGTTTGATGGGGTAGCTTTTATATCCATCATGGAAATGTTCTAAAACTTTCTTAAATTCAGAATAGGCAACCTTTCTAGAAGTTATTTACATTTGAAACTGAAGCTAGAACTGTCATAATTCTCATACCGAAATGTTAGTGATTATTTTCTTTTTCCAGAAAAACCATGAAATATTCTAATTTATTTCACAATTTCTTTTTTATCAATTATGTGTATTTTTGTGTTCTTGTATTTTCAGGCAAATTGCAGATTTTGTTTTATATAGAAAATCGTGAAACTTTTCCTAAAAATATAGAAGAATTATGACTAAACAAAATTTAATCTGTAATATATTTTTAGAACTATTTAAATCGAAAAAAAAATCCAATTTTCAATCTTTCAAAGAGTTGATAAGAAAACCCCTTTCAAAAGAAAAAAAAACGAAACATCACTTCAATATTTTTACTCACAAAAATCAAAAATGTCTTTATTTTATAATTGCTCTGATTTATGGGAAGTACTTTGGCCCCCTCAGTAAAAAAAATAAAAAAGAAAAACGCCACATCAAAAAAGAAAACATGATGTTCTTTATTAGATTATCGACCTAACCATTAATTGTGAAACTCCTACGTCTTAAGTTAAATATTTCTCAACATCTTATTTGATAAGAATTTGTTGATAAAAAGAAAAAAAAGGGTTATGAAAGATACAAGTGCTGTTGCCTAAGACAAGTACACTGTCTTTGACATTTTGAGGACAGAAAAAATGAAATATTAAAATTCATTTCCGCTATTAGTCAAGTGGACAATTTTTTTTTTTTTTTGATTTATTATAAAGAAGTCAAGTCATTTCAAGCAATTAAGGTATGTAATTTTTCTGATAAATTGACAAATTATTAAATTATCAACAAACAGAAATGAATAATAATGATAGATTTATAGGTTAGGCAATAGTTTAAAGGATGACAGAAATAATTGTGTAATTAGAAATAGTTTCAGATATAGTAGATATATAACTAGCGATGATTTTAGTCCTTATTCCAGCAGAAAACTTTGTAGCTGTCACTGCATAGTTCTGCTTGTATATTAGTCTTCTATAGGATCTTCTAAAAATCATACAGTTCAAAGTTCCAGTCTTATCATAGATTTTTTTTAAACCTTTAGTTTCAGATATGTTTTACAATTTCAAATTAGTTAAAAATTCGGTGCTCACTTTATGAAACCAAATACCCATCAATAGAATTCCCGATAGTCAGGATATCTGCCTTCATTGTAGGCTCTGGAAGACAAGCTAATTCCATAATTTAACGACTGTCAAATAACCAAATTGTTAATCATTTTTTTTGTATTTGGCATTGATAAGAACATGGTTCTGCTCAACATATGGGTACGTAATTTTTGATAAAACCTGAGCTTTATTTGGCTTAATATACTTTTAATACTCTCTACTAGAACTTTTGGGTAGATTGATAAAGAATTATTTCTCCAGAGTATTGAAAGAAATCATGTGCCTTTAAGCTGCTCTATTTTATGGAATTATTCGCAGGAATTTTCTTCGATTTAATAGAAAAATTTACTAAAAAACAATTTAATAATAATATGAAAAAATCATCATAATAATTTCTATATATATATATTTTCGTATCACGAGAAACAAGAATACTTGACTATGCAAAACCCTTTTAATGGAATAACTATACTATCAACATATTTTGTATTTTATCAATAAAAATAAAAATCATATGTAATATCCAAGAAATCATCCCCTTTTTTCTGGTGGGATAATATTCGGTATAGATATGGTATGTGTTTGCTTCCGACAGGTTCTTTGATATGTCTTCTATTATGTAAAATCAGAGCGTGACTTCTTGATTTCCATAAACGATTTCTTACACGTGCTTCTTCACTTCACGTTTTTACTTCTTTTTACTTCTTTTTCCTTTCTTTTTTTTGGGTGTGTTATATATAATCTTCAAATTCTTCTTCTTTTCGAGAACAATTCAAAAAAGATTTTTTTTCCTTTCGAGAAGGTTTTTAAACGCACTCTGTTAACAAAAAAAGAAAATTTCAACAGGAATCGTTTTCAAAAGGAATGAATTCAAAAAATATAATAATAAAAGGATATAACCGAGAAAATGGCATTTTTACCTTATTTGTGTGTTGGTTGAAAATTTTCATGATTCTTCCTATTTTGAATAAAACTGATTTTCTATATCATTTCTAAATTTAGAAAATTATATTTATGTTAAAAATATTAAAGATTTATAAGAGTTAAATGTGAAAATAATTTGTATACCTTTTTTAACGTTTTTTGGATTCGATTTTGAAAGGAATACCTAAAATATATATACTCCCTCTGCAAAAGTCCAAATTTTTTAACTGGTGATGTTCATCTATTTATATTTTTTCCTTTGTACTTTGTATCTCATATCTGATATCTTGAATCTTGTAGATTCTATCATGTATGTTGTATCATCTATCTTGAGTATTGTATCTTATATCTCGTGTATCTCATATTTGATATATTGCATCTTGCATATTGCATCTTGCAGCTTGTATCATGTATCTTGAAAATTTTAAATTATATCGCAAATATTGTATTCTGTATTTTGGAATCTATTTCTTGTATCATGTCAATTAATCTTGTTCATGCGGACGTATAACCTGTACTGCAAATATCATTTTGAATCGTTTATTGGTACTCAATTGGAGAATAAGTCGTTAATTTGTTTTTACAAAATTAAAATAATCAAAAGAAAATAATAAAGTCAGTGTTTTTAAATTTTTATTCTAATCAAATTTAGTCACCAAGGCAAAAGAAATACAAACGTTTCTAATAGTTAAGTAAATTTTGTGATAATGAAATTTTTTTTGGTTTTTTTTAATAACATATTATTAAATAAATCATAAAATTTTGAAATTTGAACCAACTTTTGATTATCTTCAAAAGTTTCTATGTAGGACGAAATATTCTAATCAAAAATAATAAATTAAAGTATTTTGTCTACAAAAATAATTTGTGTCGTTAGATTTTTTTCCAAAAAACAAAAAATAAATAAAGAACATTTTTTATTGCTAAGCTGATAGATTTTTAGTAATTAAATTGATAACAATACACAAATAAAATATCATTCTTTAGTAGAGCATTCTTTAGGCATTCAAATCTAGTCTTTGTTATTATTCTCATAGTACAAAGTACTTCTTTGGACACAAGACTTCGTAGACTAAGAAAATTCCACAAGTCATTAGATTAGAAATAATGTAAGGTGGCGCCAAAGTTCCGGTGGCTTACTGCAATCTGAAGAGATCTTTCTTACTATAGTATAGTAGTATTTTTCAGGCTTTATATCGTATACAGATTTTAGCGACGCTTATATGACGTTTATATGACCTCCATGTATTCAATTTATCATTTTCTTACCAGTACTACTCTATCAATTCTTTGATGCTGGGAAAATGAAAGCTAGTTTCAATCTCACAGTTATTACAAGTATAGTACTTTCGAGGGGCGGTATTAAATGTTAAACACGGAAATTCTCACTTCAAAATTAAGACACCTCTTGTTTTGCATGAGACATCAGAAAAAAGTTCAAAGTTTTCTCCGCAAATCAACTTCTTCCCTTTTAAATAGATAAAAATACCTAAAATTAAAACATAATTATTAATAAATGTTCCATAAACTAAATGAAATGATCTTTGAACAAAAAATTTACCATCTGAGAATAATAAATAATAAATTTTTGAATTTATTATTAGAATAAATTCAAAAATTCTTAAAAAATGTTTCCTTCAATTACTTGTACATTTTCTAACTTTTGAAATATCTTTTATTTTTTTTGATTACTAAAATTTTAATGCAAAGTCAAGTACTTTTCTTCAATCGAGTGCTGCTAGTATACTTCACTTCCTCAATTCATTAGACGTTACTTATTTTTTGGGAATCATAAAAAAAAAAAACACTTTTCCACTATTTTAGGCCCTTTTTAATGGATCACAAAAAGAAAAAATCTTCAAACTTGAGAGAACATTATATAATTGAACAAAAGGCAAAACCTACTTTAAAAATTGACATCTAATTGAAAAGAACATTTTGAAAATTCATTTTAGAATAAGTTGTAAAGCGGACCAAAACAAGTACTTAAAAATATTATTTAAGTTTGATGGAGGATAAGATGAAAAACTATAATATATAAATGTATGAATTATTTATTTAGGGTAGAGCAGAGCAAATGATTGTATGCCGTAACTTGAAGAGATTATGAAATATTTCAATAAGCAAGAT
Organism: Xylophagus ater; assembly: GCA_963422695.1. Lineage (NCBI taxonomy): Eukaryota > Metazoa > Arthropoda > Insecta > Diptera > Xylophagidae > Xylophagus > Xylophagus ater. The sequence continues at coordinate 41,470,391 of OY730484.1, forward strand.
TTTTTTAAATATCTAAATAATATGTTAATTAAAAATTGTATAAAAACATATCCATATCCATATCCATATCCATTGCGAGCAATCGTTTGAATTCGCTGATGTTTGTAAACACTTGCTCACGTTTGGTTCAAACCAGACGATCTGTTCATGTTCGTTATTGATCCAAGTGCTCGTCATGATGTCAGATGATAGCTGCATGTTCTTCTGTTGTTATAATTTATAAGTTATTAAAAATAATGGTTTTAGTTATTAAATTATTTCAAGGAAAGGAATGAAAATGTTTAGTATCTGTCAAAAAAATTGTATACGCAACAAAACCTCAGAGGGAACTAAACTTGTAAAACTCTCGTCCAAATTGAAAAAGCAAAAACACGTGAATTCGTTGATGGTTCCCACTCGTTATGGGTCATCAGTGAACGCTAGCAAACATGCTGGCAACACGCCTTAACAAAAACAGGCAGATACTTTAACCTGACAAGAAAATTAAACTAAGAAGATTTTAATTAACTTTTCGTTTACCTTTTTATCTTTTTCTTGAGCTCCCAATCGCCGTCTTAAAGTTTTGGTGTTAAAAACGGTTAAAATCCATATGTTTGAAGGTTCAAGATGAATATTTGTCACTATACTCAATATTCACCTATAGTATTTATATTTGTTCCTTGTTGTAGCTTGTATCTCATATTTGATATCTTGAATGTTGTAGCTTGTATCATGCATCTTGAAAATTTTATATTGTATTTTATATGTCAAATATTTTATTCTGCATCTTGGAATTTGGTTCTTCCATCTTCCATCTTGTATATAATACTATTTGGGTTGTGTCTTGTGTACTACGTCTTTTCTTGTAGGTTGTATCTTGCATCTTGCATCCATTTCCAGCTTAAGCTTGTTATGAATTTTTTCCGAAGCATGTATTGTTTTTTTCAGTATATTTTCTCGAATAGTATTTGTCCATACCCTGTTTTACCCTATAAGAAGAAAAAAATGCATCTCTCTTCAAATGCACCGATTTTAATTGCATTCATTTGATCCTCTCTTTAAGATGTTTCTCCCTTTTGATATTCCGTTCTCATACAGTTCTATTATTTTGTTTTTGTGTTTTCCTGTTCCTTCTTATTAAGTATATATTTTTATTTCTTAGTTCTTAGTGCATCAAACAAACAACAACAACAATGATGATGATGATGCCAAAGGCCATGTTGCCCAATCCATATTTCATTTAACTGTCGTCGTTGTTTTTATAATGTTTTTATATTTATCTCTGCTTTTAATTTTTAAGACATAGTGTTTTTAATGACTTCTTTTTTTCTATTTCTTCTTCGGTTAGGCTTTTAACGGGAGGATGGGTGCGCTATGGATGTGCTTGGGATTTTTCTCAATTCCCCAAATCTCTCATACATTGGTAATGAAAGTACTATGACTTTTTTTTTGCGTGATCTCTTTCTATAACTTTCTTTTCATGATTATAAATTATTTTATTAGGTTTTATAGTAAATGCTAGAAATTTTCTTTTACTCGATATTTTTTTTGTTTGTTTGTGAGAGATGCTGCCGTTTTTGTGACATGACAACATTTTAAGACAAGATTAGAGTGATTCCTCCAAAAGAAAAAGTAAGATATTATTACATCAGACTAGAAAAAAAAGAAACAACAATAATAATAATGAAAATCTATATTTATACATTTTCTTATTTTTTTTCTGGTCGCCGTCGTCGTCTTTTCTTTAAACAAGATCTTTTAAGATGATAATAATTGACTTGTTTTCTAATTTTTTTCTTTTTTTTTCTTCTTTCTCCAATAATATGAAAGAAAGATAATTCATTATTCATTCATTCAGTTTCCATTTGAATTCATTATGCAAAATGTTTCTGGACAGGAGGTGATCAATCAACGTTGACAATTTTGACAACTTTTTTTTTTTAAAGATAAAGAAATTAATAAGAAAATGAACAGAAAATAATAATGATGATAATACTAAACTATAAGATTAAAAAAAAAATAGAAAACTAGAAAGATTATCTACTTTTTTGTTATTTGTAAAAGAAATCGAGGTATCCTATCGAAAGACATAGTAATATATGCCTACAGTTTTCAATGACGGAACTATATGTGGGGTAATACATAAAAAATATCAGAGCTCCTCATTAAGCAAATAAGCCGCCTCCCAGTATAGTGGAACACTAAATTACTATGATGTTGCACATTTTTTGATTCAAAATGATTATCTGCATTATCTTAAGCCTCTAAATCTAATCTCAATGGCTTATTTTTTTTGATAATTTTTTCTTATTTCTAATAATTCTTTTAGCATCCAAAAAAAGGTTCAATATATTATTAAAGATATCAATAAAGAAAAGATGTGGAAACTTCAAAATAACTTTTATTTATCATAAGTAAATTACATTAGTTCTTATGGAGAGAACTTTAAGCTCATATCAAAAGCCATATTGTAATTTACTCATATTAAATTAAAGTTTTTTGAATTTTACATATCTTTACTTATTAATATCTTTGGTATTATTATTATTATTATTAAGCCACCAAACATCGAATTTTTAATGTCGTCCTGACGTTTTTAATTCAACCAATTTGCGAATAATCTATCCGAAAATATGCCCAATATTCGACGACAAAATAATGACTTAAGAATCGTCGACCAGCTAAAACTAGGAACATTACATTAACTTCAAGAAAACCGATTTGGGAACCATAGAAATGGTGGTACTGAACCAAATTTAGTATGAACGGATTTGTATGCCCTTCCATTATAGGCTACTAAATTGGTAATTTAATTAAATAGTGGAATAATCACTTGAGTATACCATCAAATCAAAAACAGTTTACCTATTAGGTAATAATTGAGTTGCAATTGTCTCTTCTTGAAAAACTATGTAGAAGAGAGTTAACTCTTCAAGTTTGTGGCGAATGTTGAATTCTTTGTCTTTTAGTCAAACTAGTAATAATAGAAGTTGAATGGAATAAAGTCAAAAAAACGCGGAGTGTACTCACCCATATGTCTTGTATCTTAAATATCCATTAGGAAGGTTTCATAGAGCACATAAGGCATATAAGGCATACATACGACAAATTGTAAACCAAAAAAGTCAATGCTTTCAGATTTTGGCTCAAATATACCGAAACTCTACTAACACATTTTTTTATCTCATTCAGATTTCATTTTATCTGAATTTTTACAGAGAGCTTAAAACGATAGGGATGTTAAATATGCTTCGACACATATCTTGGCACAAAATTGATGTCGTAGGCTACGCAAGGACATATTTTACATACTTACGGTTTTAAGTCCTTTGGATTATAAGTACTAGTAATATAAGTTAGCTTTTGGTAATATGGCAAATTAGATAGATGTCAAGTTTGAGAACTATGAACCCTCGAATCTTTTAGTTTCTTCATAGTGTTACACACTTCGACCACCTCGGAAACGTGCTGCTTGAATTTGTTGTGCCATATTTAAAATTCTATTCCAAAAATATCGGCGAATTAAAACTATTCGTTACGCCACTGAAATTATTTATAATAGTATTTCTAACCTTAATCTTCTTTCTTGAAATATTAATAATTTGATTTCTATCGGAAACATAACTTTTCTAGTTTCATAAATATACATTTTTTTGTTTTAAAAATAAAACTATTAAAATTTTTGCATATTAAATATTTTCAAAAAAAACCTTTTTTCATTAAAAATTTATGCAAATTTATATGATTTTTATATGTTTTTGTCTTTCTTGTTTTATATTATAATATAAATGAGATGCGTTTTATGTTATAGAATTCCAGGCGATAAGAAATAAATTTTCAAATTCCATAAATGATCGCCCAAGACCTTTTCTCAACCAGAAGAGGCATCACACACATTAGTGTCCATGAAGAATGTCGTCGTCGTCGGCTTTTCTTTTCAAATGAAACGGATTTTATGCAATCATAAAAAAAAAGAAAATAGCTAAAAACTAAAAGATGGTCATTTATTTAAAAATATTTTTCAGTACGTGTTTATATTGTTTTATTCTATGCTGTTCAACTTTTTTAATATTAAATAAAATTATTATTAATATTTAAGTATATACGAATGAAAAGTGTGAAAATTACTTTTATTTAAATTATAAAAAAAAGGGAGTTAACTCAACTGAATTTAAATGATATCATTTTCCAACAAACAAAAACAAAGACACGTAGTAAGATTTTCCATTTCATATTAATCTACACACAGAAAAATCATAAACCTTTTGGATAGTTCTGAGAGCTGCTGAATTTTAGTTATCAGAACTAAAAAAATGAATAATTTGTGTAGAATAACTAAAAATTTTTTATTACTAAAAAGTTTATTTAATACAATTTCCATTGAAAGTTACATTAAAATATTACATACTAGCTGTACCCGGCCACGCGTTGCTGTTGCTCAGTCTGGTTAAATGGAAAAGAGGAAGCGCACGTTTCTAATATGTTTACATTATTTAAGTTTTAGTAGGGATCCCTAATGTTTTCTAGTAATAAATATAGCCTGTGTTACTCAGGGATAATGTAGCATTCTAATGGTGAAAGAATTTTTGAAATCGGTCCAGTAGTTTTTGAGTTTATTCGTTACAGACATACAAAAATACAAATCTTTTCTCTTTATAATATTAGTGTAGACTAGTCTAGATAAAAATTCTAGTTCTTTTAACTCCAATTTGCTTCTCCTAACTGAACTTTTATTTATCAGGAATGAAGCTTTTCTAGATGTTATAGCAAAAGAAGTGTCGAACTGTTCAGTTGAAACAAGCTAAACGCTTATTACCATACACAAATTTTGTGTTTTGAAAACTGAAATATTCAGTTGAGTGAGACCTAGGAGAGCTTACTGAAAAGGGGTTTAAAAGTATAAAAAAAACCGCATCCATATTGGAACAAATGGAAATGTGATGGAAGTTGTCACTTCTTTTCTAAAAAGGCTAACATTAAATTATAAATAAATCCATTCTACTTAATATTTTATAAATAAGGATTTACTTAATCTAAGTTTCATCTGGATAGAATCCTTATTTATAAAAATGTGTTCATTAATAAATCCTTTTTGTTTTTAAAGCTCGTTGTTTCCTTTTAATGTTTTATTGAAAATTAGTCGATTATAGTTTTTGTCGCATATGAAATTGAAATTTGAGTTATAACATCGATTATCGATTCAAAGTCATTCATTAGATATATTCAGCTCTTGTTTTTCTACGCGACAGAATAATGTCTTAAATACCATAAAAAATAAAATACAATCAAAAGATGAGAAATTCATTTAAAAAGAAATACTTAAACTCAATTTAAGTTGTTTCAATAAAAGTGTATATTAATCTAATTAGAAAATCATTCTTAACAGCTCAAACCTAAGCTGTTGCAAGAAAAGTTCAGTTCTTATAACTCATACCCGCCAAAATTTTCAATTTTTTAAAACCAAAATATTTACTTCTGATTTAACTTGTGACAACTAAGTTATATTGAATATAATGATTAGGAACGCCGATGTACACTACAGTGTTCTAAAACTTTAGTTAGGAAAACTGGAGTACTTAATTTGTTTCAAAGGTTACGCTGCCATTTTTATGAAAAGTCGAAACAAACGGTCTGAAACAAGTTACGTACTACCAACTCTGTATAATTTTTCTGGGTGTATTCGAAATAATTCTATTTACGGGTTTTGTTTCTTAATATTTTTTTTTTCCATTCAAAAATATTTCCTTAAACTTTGTAAAAGGTTTTTACACCATATCACAGAAATATAGAAAATAATTTTACAATTTACAAGCTGTTAACACTCCACCTTAATGTCATTTAAACGGAAATTTAATAAGGCATTAAAAAGATGTCTTAGTATTTTCATGTTAGATTATAAGAAAACATTCTAAAGGATTTGAATTTGAAGAAAATATTAAAAGAAAATAAGCTACCTTAATTGGTGAAATGTTTTTCTTCATGTATTATATTATAAAGTGTGTCGTTAGTGTTATCCTAAAGTCATGAAAACTTATTTGTTTTATAATTGATAAAGAAAAAGTAGTTGAAGCCCATATTTTCTTGTGATATACATAAATGATTTAATTGAAAAGATTTATAATATACACAAACTATGAGTAACTATTTAGTTTAAAATAGTGCTGTTTTTCCCTCACCAACCCGCTTTTAAAGGAATAATTTTAATAATAACTAAATTAAATGAATATATAGGAAAAATGAAATTAAGGAGTTAGTTTCCCCAACCAATTGAATCATAATCGTGAGTAATGAATAGTACCACCCTTTCCATTTGCATACTTCAAGTACTTGAATATTAAGGACAACAGTCGGTAACATAAATACTATAATGTTGGAAAATTTAACGCTTAACCTCTCGAATAGCCGGATAAAACCTTGTGAAAGTACTTGCGGTTACTTTACTTACCTCAAATGTTTTTACCTTTTTACTTGTAAGTTCCAATTCGCAGCTAGCATTTTTGTTCGCTTGCATGTTTCTGGCACTAGTAGCGATATATGAATAAGTAGCTGGTATGTAGCGGATACTGAAAATGTTACTTGGGATAAGCAATAATGTATCGTGGCATACCGGTTACGAAACTTTAGCAATACATAAGGATATCAGTTTTTCTCCGCATACAGTAGAGGACACTCATTATGTAAATAGCCTGCTGTTGTAATTCATGGTATTCTACTTAGGAAATAAGGTTTCATGTTGTAAAAGTTGTCGTATCGTGGATTTAGGTAATGATGATATTCCAATTGAGAACATCTCTAAAATATGTTTTATAATCAAAAAGTCAAAACTGCCTATTCCATATTTTCTTCGCGATAAAAGTAAATAAATACTTTTTTTCTCAGTTTTTATACAAATCTTTTACAAGGTTTAATAATTTTCTTTTCTTTCTTGAAAATCATGAAATCATTATTAATATTAATATACAAATCGATTAAGTATCACTTCGGCACTTCATTTCAAAGTACCAAGAAATTAACTGACAGTCATTTTTCTCGTCGCGTTATTTGAAAAATTAATAGAAATTCTCTTCCTGAAAAATTCAAAATCATTAAATCTGAAGTGATTTATTGTTCACTTTTTTGTTATCGCCTATGGTAGGTACTACAAGAGAGTATATTAGTTTTGTCAGTACGTTTGTAACTCATAGAAATAATCACTGGAGAAGGATTTGTTAGATCGTCAAAAGTTACATCGATTTAGGCATGTCCGTCTATAAGGTAACTCAAGAACGCCTTATTTGATTTTGATGAAATTTCACATTGTAGTACGTTGGTTGTTCCTTAACTGGATTTGTTCCTGTACTTCAGCAAAATCGACCGAACAGGAGCGAAGTTATTAAGCAAAAACCTGGGTGACCAGAAAGTTTTCTCCTTTTCCTATGGGTTTTCAGATTTGATTGGAAAATTTATGAAGTTTAGGCTAATAATAGGTTAAATTTCCGTAAAATCAGATAGTTGTAAAGAAATTTGTCATAGGAATTAGGAATTAGGAATTAGTCTGTTCTATTCTCTCGTATTTTCTACCATAGGACATCAAAAAATCGACTATACGCTGATTTTCAGTTACTATATGTGATATTAAATTTTTCCTCAAAAAAAAAAAATTGAATGAAATTTTCGATTGAAAAACCTAATTACTTTGGTTTAGTCGCAGGTGGAAAATGTACATTTTAAATAAGTGGGAACTTAATAAAAACCCATAAGAACTTTGGATAAGGGTCTTTGTTGAACCGCGTTCTGTTTTTTTGTTTCAACAAAAAAGTGTAACATTGAAATGCACTAAAATTTCCCATTTTTTTTCATATTTTAATATATATCGAAAGAAATTTTTAAAATGCAGGTATATTAAATTTCACTAAATTCAAATGACGGGAAGTAACAATCATCAATGCCCTTACTTTCAAAAGAAATAGGAAGCTGATCCTTGAAGTGGTTTTTCCCTCAATTTCCCAAGTTTGGTTGTAAACTTCCTTTTTAAACTACATATGCACGTGTAATTCGAAATATAAATAGCCCGCATCGAAATGCACAGGAATTGGGTAATGTTCTGTACGTACTATATAAAAAACAGGGTACATTGTAAAACTCCCCACAAAAAGCGCTATACTATAACGCGGATATATATTTTTATTTTTTTTATTGACTAATATTATGTTCTTGTTCTTATCTTAATCTTAATTTCATGTAAATGTAAAACTGTTTTTAGTTTAAATTAAATTGAACTCAATGAGTTGATATAAATTTCATGTAGTTTTTTTTAATCAAATGCTTAATAGTCTAACAACCCATTTAATAAACCTATTTTTTTGTTATTTTTGCTTCTGTTAAATGTTCCTAGGTTTAAGAGGGCATTTAATATTATTATTGATGATGACTATAGTATGATGATGATGATGTCATATAGAAATATATATATATAATAAAATGTTGTCTATTATCTATAAAATAGCAGCAACAACGTAAAAACCCTTAAACAACAATTTCAAAACTATATATTTAGACAATTTTCTATAAATTAATTATTTAATTATGTTTTAGATAATTTTTAAACCAGCATAAATACATGTCTGCTGTCCCCTTTTTAGGTTTTTTTGAAAGAAAAACAACCAATAATAATGCATTTTAATTAAAAACTTTCAAAAGTAAGTATGACATTTTTGTTACTTAAAGGTTATATACTTGAACGCCCTTTTTCATTAGTTTTTTTCATATTCTAACAAGCTATAGTACGAAACCGCTATTGAAACTTCTATACATATGTTGAAATCATTTTATTTAAAAAAAATTCTTCTAAAAAAAGTCATGGTCTGAATTCCCAATTCGTTACGTCCCTTTTCGTATCAGGAAAATTCCTCCAGAATGGAGTTTTTAAGTTGGTATCCTGTTTTATCTGTCCTAATTACTCTTGGGTAATAGGTTCACATCATTTGAATCCTGGTATAAAATTTCATAGAAATTGTTTCAGCCAAAAGACATTTCCTTCGGCAAGACCCGTATCCTTCCTTAGATCCTGGTAAGAAACAAAAGATGTCTATCCCTACGTACATTCAATCAACTAGCAAAATTTCAATAAAATTGGATAACGCGTTTCTGAAATATCCTAACTGCAAATTATGAAGACAATTTGAAAGGAAAGTTCGGAAATCACTTCATTTCAAACAAAAAATCCGACTTTTGTTTGGCAGCTACTCGAGGTAGTAATCAGATTTAATTAATTTTCGGACCCAATTGTTCTTTCGTTGAAAAAGTATCCTGTATCAAATTTCATTGAAATCGCTTCATAAATTACGTTACAATACTGTGTAATTTAAAAACACAAAAGACGGAACTTTTGTTCGATAGGCACCCGAAGTTTTCTGATAAAGCAGTTCTCGTATGAAAAAAAGCACTCTTACTAATTCTTGTTCAAAACACTTCAAAAATACAGACACAATTTTGAATACAACAGAAAGATTGACGGATAGACAGACAGACAAGCATCGATCGATTTAAAATCTTCAGAAACGTAGAGATTTACATTTTTTTTCGATCATGATTTCAGTAACCTACACACTTTGTGTAGAAGTTAAAAAGTTCCATATATGCTGCTGGCAAAAGAAAATTACAGTCAAACCTTATATGTATATCCGGATCAACTGTCACATCAGTTTAACTTGAACCACCTACTAACTGTGTTTCTATATAAAGGAAAACATTCCTCTTTCTCCAAGAGCCTATCAAAATTGAAGTTATCATCTTTTCTAATTTCAAAAACAAGACAACAACGAGCAACTGTTGGCCAAAATAGCAGGATCAACTGTTTCATAAAGTATTATCGAATTAGAATTTTTTCTTTTAGCAAGATTTGTGGTCTTCGAGTCTTGATCTCAACCAAAAAAAAAAAAAGAAAAAAAGAAAATACATACTTCATTAGGGAAAGGGTTTGGTGACATTTTTGTAACATCTGTAACAAAAAATTATCTGATCATATCTTGAGAAATTCTAAGAATTTTGATGTATAGTATCTTATTATAATGAAATTTTGAAGTTTGACCCAAATCATGAAAGCGCTAGAGCGGAAAAATGACAAGAAATATAATAAGTGTTATTATAAAACGGTTAAATTTCATGATATTATCTTTTTCCATATGGTTAAACTAATTAAATATAGTCTTATAAGAGTTGTATATAAGCAATAATTTCAATTTTCTTGATATACTTCCGGGATGTTTGGAATTTTTTCTTCCTTTTTTCCATTCAGTGGGATCCTATTGATATTCTCTTTAAGTTCAATGCAAAAAAAACTAACACTATTTAAGATAACGAAATGAGAACGTCTTATCTCATCAAGAACTTTCCGCTATTCTTCACTGGAGCAAAGCAAAGATATACTACTTCGAGTAGACCCGGATAAACAAATGTATATATGGTAGAAGACGTTGAATTTAAAATGAATAATTAGAAGAAAATGCTTATATTGCCAAGAACTATTATGGTATTTAGTCATGTAACCAAATGTAGAAGATACAAGGTAGCAGTAGTAATAAAATACACATGCATATCTTACCCAAAACATCTCAGATCTTTAGCAAAATGAATCGTAGAAAAAGTTGATTCAAAGATAATGATAGCACAAAGTGTTTGTCCTGATGAAAAGAAATGTACTGGCTTTGCAATTTGGTCTAGTTAAAATACTAGGGATTCTTTAAAATCTTTTCTTTATTTTGGCAACAGAACACGATTAACATTTAGAAATATATTCCCAAAATTTATTGGGTTTGACCACTATATCTAAAAACTGAACCCTCTTCTTAAATCGTTTTCTTTTTCTTAATGTTTTACAAGTCAAAATCAGACAAATATTTTCAATTTCAGATATGATAACTGGAAGACATTAAATACAGAACATCTTCCTCCTTTTGTATTGTTTTTCAAAAGAAAATGCAGTGAAATGCGTCCATTTCAACTTATATATATCTTTAAAGATAGACTATAAATCTTCTAATATATATATATAAATCTGCTAACCCTCGGAAAATGTCAGTTCTAATGTTTCCGTTCTTCCCTTTTATATGTCATCAAATATAACCTTACTACTCTACCAACCATTATCCACTAACAAACAAATCCCTTAAATCTCTGGCAATCAAAAATCATTTTAAAAGGTTTTCTTTTTTTTTCTGGATAACAGATCAGTTACCTTTGAGGTTTTGTTAAATAATATTAATTATTTTAATTAACAAAAATTATATAATCCCAAACAATTGTTTCCAGTCAGGATTAATACAAATAATCCCGAAAGATCCTTTTTATTGTTGTTGTGTTGTTGTGTTATTGTATGGAAATAAACGAGTTAAATATTTAATGAAGAGATTATGCGAATTTTTTTTTTTGTCTAATTAAAAATCCATAAATATTGTATTAAATAAAAATTAATTAATATTTTAATTACAATATCATATTTTTTTTTAATCTGCGGTATCAATTCCCAGCCCATTAAGTAGATGTGTAAGACCAGATTTTGGGCTGTGCTGATGTTGAAATTTCTTTTCAAACCAAAAAAAAAGGAAGAAGTAAAATATCATTATTATTCTTTTATGTAAACTGTCGCAATATTGTCCTTAATTAACCACAATTTTCTTTTCTTTTTTTTTTTTGTTGTACCTATTTTAAGGATAAAACTGCCTTCTCCAAGATTTTTCCTTTTTTCTATACTAAAATGCTAAGATATTACGCGTCTTTTTAAAAGAAATGAAAACTCAATTTTAACTTTAATGAAATTGACTGCGGCAGATGTAAACCTTGTGTTTTTTTTTTTGTTATTGTATTTATTTAGTATTTAGAAAAGGTGTCGTTTCTTTTAAGACGAGATAGTAGGTTGTAGTAGTATACAGCATTTAAGTATACCGCTCTTGAAAACAAAAAACAAGTGGAAACTTGAGTAAAATAAAAATATGTATAAGTACACCCCAAAAAAACATGAAAAAAGGTTTGCGGTGGTTGGTTATACTATAAGGCACAGTTGGAGATGTCGTTAATTTGAAAATTTAAATATATTATGATAAAGCAAGAATTTCGTACTGAAAAAAGTCATTGGAATATTTTGCGAATTGTAGAAGAATTTCCATAAATCTATTTGAGCAAAAAAAAATTATTGGTGACTAAAATTCAGTAGTGGGATCGAACAAAAACCACGATATATATGTAAACTTCAGATATATGCTCAATACAAGCATAAATGGCACTATTAAAAATGAGATGAAGAAAAACCAAATCAGCCACTTCCCGCCGGTTTTCTAAGGAATAATAATTTTAGTCTATCCTGGTAAGGACCAACAGAAAAGCGTCATCCTAGGGAAGATAGAATGCAAAAATCTACGTTGAACAGATTCCAGTTAGTTGACATGAACTTTGTGATGCGATGATCACACCTTGCTACCATGGATCACCGCCTTAAATATCCCAGAATTAGCTCTATAAACTAGGGAGATAAAATGTAGCTTAAAGTTATGATCACTGTCGTAAATATCTCCCAAGTCAGTAATGCTACTAACTCTCTGGAAAGGGGCGCAATCGACAAAATAATTCTAGAAAGACTTATCACGTTTTCAAAACTAGATGGATAGTCCTAAACTTGTCTATATTGAGTGCTATGTTGTTTTTATAATAACACACTACGTAGCAAAATTTTTAAAATCTTCCTCGAAAGAATCAATCTACGTATAGTTTTATATCATCAGCGTATAGTTTGATGTCTTAGAGAATTTTATTATAGAAGCTATATCGTTGATAGCTAGTATAAACAAAAGAGATCCTAAGTGACCTTACCTTGAGGGACACCAGATGTAGTAATAAAGGGAATGGATTTAGCAGAACTGAATAAGACTTTGTACCTTTTTCCAATAAGGTAAAACCGAATTTATTCAGTGAAGAAGAAAATCCGAGAACACTGATTTTCAATCAAATACGATTTGATGAGAGATAAAGCCTTATTAAAATATGTCAACCAACTAACCAACAACTCATTACTGAATAGTGAATCCGAAATCAACGAGAAATTATTCCGACCAAAAAAAATACAATTACTCAAAACACGACGTATAAAATTTAAGGACAACACAATCCGCTGTGTAATCAGCAACTAGTAGGTATTTTTTTCTTTTGACCATGGTTAACGATTGCTTTTTGTTCTTCCAACCGTGGCAGTAGTAAAACAACATGTGGTTTACAGATTTTCTTCCTACCATTGTGCATCTCAAAATCCATGCATACTCTGTATATCCATGAAAAAAAGGGGCGATATTTCCAAGAAAAGAGCGCATGAATATATTCTCCAACTTCCGAAATTAATATATATAGAACTTCCGTAAAACTTCCCATTCTGATTTAAATTCCAAGCAGCTGTTTACATTGTATACATTTCCCCATTTCATGGATACTATCACCACAAATATCGTGTGTTAAACGAATACAATTCTCCAACTAAGACTATATTTAAAATCGTGTTATTCGAGGTAAGTTCTCGCACTTCTTCCTTTCTTCTTGGAAGATAAAAACAAACTCATACAACTTGATATATTTTTTGTTTTGTTTATCATTAGGTTTTGTTTATAAACCTGATGGATGCACTTTGCTGCATTTTTTTCCATTCAACATACATAAATGCATCATCTTGGAAATGCTGGAACTTCTCTGGAGAATTCTTAACTTATTTTTCCCTCCAATATTACATACATAGGTTTTTTTCCCATAGCACAACAGCATGACTTCAATATTTACCAAACCAAAGAACTACTAAAATGTTCGATGATATCTCGTAACGTTTTGTGACGTTGACTGACGGACGGGTTTTATATTAAAAGAAGTTTCAGTTTAGTTACATCTGTCTAACGATTCGAATGTGCTGTATTTTAGACGTCAAGACGTATTTTTTTTTTTTCGCCCAATACAAAAATTTTCTTCGATCTTTTTTCTTGTATTAAGTTTTTATTTTTTATTTTGAAAAATTTATTAATTACAAAAAAAATTTTTTTTTTAAATTTTATATTTCGCGTTTCCGCGTAATTGCATAATTTTTTTTTTTTTTTTTAAGAAAATTAAAAAATATTTTTAAAAGTGATTTTTTTGATGTGAAAATTTAATTCTTTTAGAAGTGAATTTTTAATTAAATTAAAAACAACAAATTAAAATTAAAATTAAAAAAAAAACGAAAATCAATAATCTCTCTTATTTTGTTTAATCTTTAAGAATTTATTAGTGTCTTCTTGTTTTTAAGAAAAAAAGAAAATTAAAAATTTCAAGTGTTTTGTGTTTAACAATCTCTAAAAGCACCGAGTTTTAGTGTATTTGAAGAAAATTTTTACAACATCGTTTCATTATCTTTAAAACAAATATAATACTAATTTTTGTTTTCACTTATTATTGATTATGGATTAATAAACTTAGCTGAAATTGAGATAATTATTAAATAAAACAAACAAAAAAGCAAAACAGAAAAATACTATTTATTATAATAGAAGGAAAAACTATTAAACGCTTTTTTGGGATTAAATTTAAAATTTTGGAGTTTTGGAACATAAAAAAGTAAGCCTCAAAAATATTAGTAAATATTTTAAAAACCAAAAAAAAAAAAAATCGCCGGATAGAACGCGAGTTTCAGGAAAAAAGTTATCAATTCTTGCATTACTAAATTAATATCCTACTTCTGTTTTGGAAATTAAATCTAATATCCGTAGTTTTCTAAAATTTTTAGTTGGGACCTAAAATCAAGACCCATCGGTGAAGTTAAGAGTTCCATGTTTAAAAAGGGCATGTAATAAAATATTGTTTAGTTCAGGATAGGATATCCTTACTCGTCGCAGTTTCTTAAAATTCGTAGATTGGGACCTACAATCAAGACCCATCAGTAAAATTATCAGTTCCAGACTTTAAAAAGGGCATTTAATGAAATGCATTTAGTTCAGGATAGGATATTGTTATTCGTCTTATCGTAGTTTTCTAAAATTTCTAGTTGGGACTTACAATCCAGAACCATCAGTGAAGTTCTCAGTTCCATATTTAAAAAGAGCATGTAATAAAATATTGTTTAGTTCACGATAGGATATCCTTACTCGTAGATTGAGACCTACAATCAAGACCCATCAGTGAAGTTATCAGTTCCATGTTTAAAAAGGACATTTAATGAAATACGTTTAGTTCAGGATAGGATATTCTTACTCATCTTACAGTAGTTTTCTAAAATTTGTGTTTGGGACTTACAATCAGGACACATCAGTAAAGTTATCAGTTCCATGTTTGAAAAGGACATTTAATAAAATACGTTTAGCTCAGGATAGGGTATCTTTACTTGTCTTATCGTAGTTTTCTAAAATTTCTAGTTGGGACTTACAATCAAGGGCCATCAGTGAAGTTATCAGTTGCATAGTTAAAAAGAGCATGTAATGAAATATGTTTCGATATTGTTACTCATCTTACAGTAGTTTTCCAAGAATTTCTAATTCTACAGTCACAAACCATCAACAAAATTCTTATACGTTTACTTTATTGAATTTAAAACTTCTTAATTTACTTCTGATAATAACGAAATTAGGAGAAAACGGCTTATTTTAATAAAATTAGCGATTTTTTATACATTATTGAAATTTTTCATTTTAATTTACAAAAAGTGAAAACTAATTTTCATGATTTTTCATTTTCTGATATTAAAAATATGAACTCTTAAGTGGAACATTCAATTTTAAATGGATATACAAGTTTTAAAGTGCAGTGAAAATCGAATAGACCTTTGTCATAATAATACATCTCCATTTGGTAGTCATTTTGTTAGGACAATAAATCGGCCTAAGGTTGTGGCATAAACATTATCTGTCGTGCAAAAAAACTAATGCAGGAAACAGAATGACGGATGCATGACGGATTCATGACACATTAGAATATTAAATATATTCGTTTTCAATTAGACTACACAGATCGCGACGGATCTACGACGGATTATTTTTAATATAATCTGAAAACCAAAAGTGTGGAATCCGTTATAGATACGTCAGTATAAGACCTGGAAATTGTAAAACAAAATTTTTGGCTACATTTCCAAGTGGATTTCTTGGTATTGACAATTTTTCCGTATTTCTGATAGTTTAAAAGAAAATTAGATTTAAAAACTATGTCTAAGAATGGGTAATAGGTAATTAAACAGTGTAAGACTGTAAGAATGGGTAAATGAAGACTAGGGAACGAAGCAAAGATTTTCGGTTCCAGGCAATAGCTTTAAAAATTGAGCTAGAACAAGAACACTCGTTTTTCAGAACTAGTTATTGGTAATTAAGTTTTGACTAAATACCTACAAACAAGAATGAATTTTTATTTTTAATTAACCAAAAAAAGTATTATAACTCTGAAAAAATACTTATCCTAATAACTTATGGCGAAGAAATCCATATTTCATAAAGTTTTAAAAATGGATTACATCCCAAACATCTTAATCAGATCTTCATGGAGAAAACTTTAAGAAACCAGTAATGCAATTAATCTCTATCAGATATCGAAGATTACATCGGCGAATAATATTAAGACCGCAGACATTCCTTACAATGTTGAAAATTTGTGTTTTTCTAATTTTGTGTAAATTTTTGAAATGCATCCTCAACGTAATAAATCCTTCTGATTCTGATAGTTTTATACATTTTTTTGAATTTATAGTTCATATATAAAAACCGAACTAAATTAACAAAGATTTTCCACCAGAACCAAGAACCAAGAACCCATAAATATTGAATCTCTAAAAGATTAATGACAAAATATGTTATTTTTATTTTTCTAATTGCTATTTCCTCATTTTTTCTAATAAAAGGTTAACAAAAAACACTGACCCACACAGTCTGATAGCTAGTTTTCTTATCAATCAAATTCCGTCAAATTAATGGACTTTTATAATAACTCGTCTTATCCCAAGTTTTATTAATTGTACAAAATTGAATACTGCCCAAAAAAATGAAAAAAATAATAGCCCCAATAATTTTCATATCCTTTTTTTTTGTGTTCTATTTGACAATAAAATTTGAATCTTAAAATGGTCATAATTGATTCTTGATGGACACTTAAAGGGTGGAAAACCGCGCCGGCCTATACCCTAAAAGGGAAACAACATTTCCTTTTTTTTGTATTGTTGTTCTTCCTTTCTATATTTTCTTTTTTTCTTGTATTTTGCCTCTAACCATTATTTAACCTTAAGTTTGGACAATTGGATTTGTTAATTGCAAAACAATTACCGAGTATTGTATTTAGAGCTGATTAAGTTTAATTGGAGGAGCCCCATTTCTTATCAAACTAACATAATGATGGCAATTAAATGCTTATATATATATATATGTTTTTCTTCATTATTCTTATTGTTGTGTTGTTCTATATACCATAATAAATTAGTATACTCTTTAGTTTTATAGTTCGTTCGCTCTACGTCTTTTGATCCAACCAAGCCAACAACCACTTCTGTTATAATAAGTTAATTGATAAATTAAAGATAAAAACCAATGTTCGGTTCGGTTAATTGAGTGTGGGAAGTTATAAGTAGTTTTATTTGTTTTTTTCCTTCGTTTTTTTTTTTCATATATATAAAAGAAAATGAATTAAGAATTTTATTCATTAAAAAAAAAAAAGAAGAAAAATTGCACATACCTTCTATATAGTATAGTTAACTATACTATACTATAGTATAAGTTCTGGTGGATATAACAGAATGAACATGGTAGTCATTGAATAAGATAAAAATCATGTTTTACTGTTTTGTTCTTAAGATTTTATAATGTTCTTCTTGTACATGTTTTCGATTTGGAAAGGGTCTTAATCTGAAATGGCTAAACCTTTAACAGAGTTTACCCAATTTTTGGTATTCGTGATTACAATTTATTGTAGTGTATTTGAGGAGCATAACTGTACAGTTCCAGGCCTTACTGGCTCATTGTATTTCCTCCCAAAATTTTGGTTGACAGCCTAGGTCTGTTTATCCAATAAAGGTCAGCACAGTAGTTGGACCCAAGTTAGCAACCACCTCCTTACTTAGAGTACACTCATCAAGTGTAGCAAGTCTTTTTCGAAAAAGTCTGGGCACTCACATAAAAAGTTGGACTCGCAGCTACTCTTATTTTCCATATGTATTCGTTTGACAAGCTTTGTCCTGTCACAATATTAGGCGTAATAATTACTGGATAGATTTCTACCAAACGTACCAATTCTATGACTAAATTTCTTATATGAAAAATAGAATGACGGATCCACGACGGATTCATGGTTTTCTGTTTTCAGATTGTATTAAAAATAGTCTATCATGGATACGTCGCGTTCTTTGTAGTCAAATTAAAAACGTGTACATTAAAAATTTTAGTGCGTCATGAATCCGTTGTGGATCCGTCATTCTGTTTGGACCTTAAAGCTTTATATTTTTGGTTGTTTCTTTTAAGATGCTAATTAAATATGCACTGTTTATGGGAAGTCTTTTTAGATATGAATTTTTGATTTGAGTCTCAAAGATCAAACCAAATGACGTACGTTTTGGCAGAAATTCTGCCTGTATACTAACGAATTCCGATATGCAATGTTTCAAAATTATACATCATTAATGTAGCGTCGTGTGTGTACACTTTTAGACCACATTCACATCCGACATTTATTTCCCGTGTAAACGCTTTTGAGACTTCTTCACGTAATATTTCTTTTTTTTTGACGAAACAAGAATTTCTCTCAAGTGTCTGAGAGTTTTGTATTCGATGAATAAATGTCAGATATAAATAAGCTAGAGTTTTCATTTGTTGAAATTGTTCTGGACGTAGCTGAGTCGACCCAATTTTGAAAATTTCTTAAACAACATTGGCTAAATGATAAGAAAAGAAATGAGAAAAACTTTCTTCTTTGTTGTTTAAATTTTAAACAATATAATATCCGCAAAGTTCCAACTTAGTCATAACTATTTTTGTAAAACAGTTTTATATTATACTATAATGTTTTTTGATCAAGTTTGTGTTGTTCTATGAAATTGTTATGTCTTTTCGACGTAATTAGTTTCAAATTTCTGTACAATCGCGATTTCTAGAGAAAATCTTTTCACGTTTTTGAACATTGTAATAGAATATTATAATATTTTTTTTTTTTATTTCAAAAAAGTAACATGAAACTTTAAACAATAATTTTTTATTGTATTGAAATCAATTCTTTATGACTGTTTTTTTTAACATTGCAGAAAGTTTAATTAAGATAAGCTCTAAGATTTGGTCATGACTTTTGCTATAAACTTTTTCAATGATACTAAACATACCATATGTGTTTCTTTTTGATGAGATATAGAAGTTTAAAAATCTGACCTAGACATGAATTTTAATGTAGTTTCTATACTTTGATGACAATAAGTTGGGAAATATTGTAAATGATCCCAATCAAAGGATTTTCGAGTAACTTTTTCAATGAAAATGATGACAATTCCGAAGTTATAAACTTCCAAAGGAGGATAGAGCAGTCCAAATCAATTAAATCCAATTTGTATTTGAAACAAATTTGAATTGGATTTTTCCCTTTTTTTCTGAGATTTTTTTTTTTATATTGTATGAAATCTTGACTTCAGAATCCTTATTTTTTCACCTGCAAATTTGAAACCTTTAAAATTAGATACAAAAGAAAAACGTCATGGACTTTTTTTCAGAGATCCTTTTTGTTTTTTTTTTTTTTTGTTCAGTACATAATGCCTTTGCAAAAGGACTAACAAGCCAACCAAAGAAGAAGAAGAAGAAAAAAAGATGTTCTAAAGAAGCGACTATAACTTCATACAGGACTCTTTCGGAGACTATAAGTCGATTTTACAGTATAAGAAAAGGAAGAAAAAAAAAGATTTTTTTACACAAAAGATTTTCTACTTCTCTTGTCGTAAGATACAAATTTCCTTTTCTTTAGGATTTTTCACGTCTTGACTAATTTTTTTTTTTTTTGCTTCTTGGTACTTTTTGGTGTAAACCAATGATCTCTGTTGATGGTGGTGGCTGCATAAGAATTTAATGCGATTCTTTCTTTTTGAAACTTTTTTCTTATTTTTTCTTCCACATATAATAGAATTTCTTTGAGATGTTCAGTAGCGTTTTTTTTTTCTTAAAGTACATAATTTCATTTGTAAGTGAAACCGGTTATTTTCATGTTCAAAAACAGAAAATTTAAAAGTCAATGAATAGAAATTTTTCTTCTTTTTGTGTCGGGCATTAACATTGAAAGTTTTTTTCGTTTTTTAAGTAGTTACTTTTTTCAATTACATAAAACCAACTGAAAATTTCTTAATTAGACGAAAGAACAAAAATTTTTTCAGTTTTAATTTTATTCAATTTTGCGTATATTTTATGGACTGGAAAATATATGCGGCCATAGTCACGGTATTTCGGCTTGTTTATTGAAATTATTTAAAAAAATACCAAACGATTTGAATAAAAAATATTTTTGTTAAAATTTTGAACTTCAAGCCGTATTTTTCCTTAAAAAACAGATTTTCCCAAAGAAAAAAACGGGTAGCCGCCAATTTTAATTTTATTTTTTAGTACAAAAACCTTTTCAAAAAAAGACTATTAATTAATTTTAATTACTTAACTCAAATCAACACAAAAAATCGATAAAAACTAAAACATGTTTCAAAGACACTGAGACTTAGTGCACGTATATTTCGGACATTCTAGTTGGATGACATTTGGCCACAATCTATGATAATTTATTTGAAAAATTTAGAAACCAATTTGCATTTGAAATAATATGAAATCGTCGTCGCAGCAAGGAATCGAACTCTAGACCTCTTATTGACATGTAACTGGGTTTACCATTTACTAAATCAACGAGAACACTTGATTATTCTTTTCAGTTTTTGTTTATAAATGTAATAAATTGTATGGAACTAACAATGAACGAGAGTACTCTTTCCTTTCATAAGTCTTTGATTTCATTTATTCCTGCAACTCATACACTTCATATTGATCTTGAATTTCATTGAATGCAATTTAAGGATATTTGCAAAAGGACAGAAAGGCGAAATTGATTCGGTCATAAAGTTTCATCATAGTTTTTGTTTAGTTTTTCAAAATTTAAACGGATTGATCGATTTGAATCATATTTTCAAAATAATTTTCAAGTATTTATGCTTTAAAGTCGTAAAAACGTTGTCAAATATAATGTGTGCGTCTTATTTTCCAATTCAGAACATTTTATTTAATATTAACAATTGAAATCGAGTCTAAATGTGGATCAATTTCCATAATAAACCTTCAAAGAAGCGCCAAAAATAACTTTGCAAATTTTGCAAATTTGCAAAATCAGTTGTGACAAGCCGTACTTAATAGATTTTTAGATATTCTTTTAAGAATTTCAATCACGAGCGATTGTTATGTGCCCATTTCTACTATAGACTTGTCAGTGGTCCAATTAAACATGTTTCCCTATATATTGTTTATATACGCTAAAAGCAATTTTAATTGATTTTTATGTTTGATTACGTTATCATAAACGTGTAACACTAAAAGAAAAAAAACATTTACCTATATTTGAAGAAAAACAAATATTATCGCATGTTAAAATAACATCAGGGAATAAACAAAAATGTTGCCATTAATAATAATTTACGTTTAATGCAATCAGAAAATGATAATAAATTCAATAAAATATTCGTGATGATTGCAATAAATCTTATTGGCAACTTGATATCCAACGAATATAATAATATATACATGTAAAGTTGTTGTAATTTAAGTAGAATAAATTGTTCTTAAGCTTTTTCTTTAAGAAAACACAAAAAAATAAACTAATAAGAAAAACAAGTTATTACGATTTTATCAATTGATTCGTCTTATGCGAAGAAATTTGCAAATTTTGCAAATTTCACGACAAACAGGATCAAAGTTAGTTCATCATTTTTTAAATTATTCAATTTTTCTTTTCATAATAATAATAATAATCCTGTAATCCGATAGAAAAGGATTTATAAATTTTTTTTGATAAGAATTGAGAATTGGACATCTTAAATGTTCATTCCAAAGGAAAAGTCTTTCTTTTTCTTTTTTTAGTCAAATGAAAAGTTTTCCTACTATTTGTAATCGAAAACACTGAATAGGCTTATGTTCTTCTTAAAATTTAGTTTAGTTTTGTTTTTACACACGAAAATAATCTTCTTAATAATAAAAGATAAATCAATTACCTTTAAGATGAATATGCTTGACAAATCTCAGACATTCTGTCGCCGCCATGGCGTCTAGAATTTATTTGCTAACAAATAATATTGTATTTAAGATATTCTTGTTGTTGTTATTATTTTTTGTCTTATCTAAATATGAAAATATATTTTGAAGATTATGAAAATCGAAAGTGAATTCTATTTGTTTATCTGAAACTTTTCAGAATTTCGACAACTTTTCGACCTTCGACCTAAATCTTAAGGAAAATTCTATATCTTGTAAATCCTTTAAAAATAAAAAAAAAACATCATTTTTTTTAAAGCTTTATTGTATTTTATAGTCGATGGAAATGGAAGTTATTGAAAGTTTAGTTAATTATTATTTTGGAAGAAAAATTTTGTTAAAATTTAGGAAAATTTTGTTATCACAAAATATGGAATTTGGGTTGAAAGTTTTTCCCAAATGAAAATTATCTAGAACTAAATTTTTAATTCATAAATTCTATATTTTTCGAAGAAGAAAATAATTATTAAATAATAGCTTTTTAATGTTGATCAAAATCTTTTAAATATTTCATTTCTAATTACTTACGTTTTTCTTCTTTTTTTTTTTGCTTCGTCGATAATCAAAAACTCATTTTCTTTGATAAGAAATTTTAAAGTCCAATTTTTTCTTTAATATTTCAAGAAAAAAAAATCAAAAGGCAGCAGCAAATCACATAGGTCCTGTTTCATGGGAAAATGGAAATAAAACTGGATTCTATAACTTTTACGAATATTAGAAACTAGTGTTCACCTTTTTCTTTTGGTAGGGTTTCCAAAATATCTTCTTTTTTTTGAGGAAATATATCTTTTTATGCTGGATACTTTTGTTCACTCTCTTTTTAGGCCCGTAACTAAATTTTGAGTAGTAAAATAAAGGAAAATCAAAAATTAAGACAATTTACCAGGCAACTCCATTAGACTTTTTTCAAGACTTACTTTCAGTCGGACTGAAAAAAAGTCTTGTGGAGACTCTAAAATTTGGACTTTTTTGTCAGTCCGACTGAAAATATGTCTTGAAATAAGTCCAATGGAGTCGTGGGGTTATGTTAATAACTATCATTTTTGTTAAAATCAAACCTTTCATGCATTTGTATAAAATATTGGGAACAAGTAACAAATCCTTAGTGGCATTGATTTGGGAGTTATTAAAGGTTATACATGTTTTGACAATAAAGTTCTGCAGGAAAGACCATCAATAAGTTGAGCAATAGAAAATATTGAAAGGCTGATGCATTCATCGTCTTCTAGACTTTATTTGCCTTCCAAAAAGTCATTTATACCATTCACAAGTCTTCAATTTTGATAAACAATTGTAACGATTAATTTTTTTGCATAATTTTTTACATGTTAAGTTTTGCAGGAAATTTATAAACATGTTAAAAGACACGTCATAAAGTTAACAAATGTCCACCAATAAAGCTAAATTTTGGAGAGCTTCTTCAGAAATGTCTTAGGTTTGAAGAGATGACGGCTCTAGTTGATAGATGGTACTTAAATACCGGACCCTTACTGTCTCCGCCGTGTATTCTCAACGATATTGGAATCATATTTCTTTTTTGTATGGAAAATATCTGGTTTTAGTACAAAAATCCATAAAATGATGATTCCTTGGTTCATTTTGGCGGATGGGACTGCTTTCTCAACTTCTAATGAGATACAGGGTATTGAAAAAAAAATGTTCCGAGAGGAAAGTTTCAACTCAATTTCATAACCATTTAAAACTTTTACAGTTCTTCTTGGACGTCAACTAGGTAAAGATCTTCTTTTAGGTAAATACCTGCTCTTTATTTTGGATGTATTAAAACTTACTTAGTAACTTAGTAGGTACTGCTTTTACAAGAGTCAATATATTCGTATTCTAAACTGAATAAATAAAATTATTAATAAATTTTAATTCTTCGTCTCCATTTTCTCCGAGAAATCGAAATTCAATACATCATATTGTAGAGCTCTTTTCCAGCTTTTATTTAATTTATTAAATTCAATTTTCGCGTGAACAAACATTCCTCTTTTTGATAGAAAAAGAAAAGATACTTTTGAATTTTTCTTCGAAAAATTCCTTAATAATTTTATTTTTATCATAAAACTAACTAAAATAGATTTCCAAATAAGTACACAACGTCAAAAATACATTTTCTTTCTAAAAAAATTTAAAAGAAAAGATATTTTTTTAAGAGGTCAAAATATTTTTTCTGTTTTCTTATTTTTGATAAGAATTATATTACAAAAGAATTTCCGTCATTTATTTCAGTAATTTCGGTAAAAAATCAAACAAAATAATAACAAACAAAAATAAAACAATTTGTTTTAATGACATTTAAATTAATGTGTAGTTTACTTTCTTAGCGGAATATTTGTCACCCACAAAAGTTGTTCACCTAACCTAAACTATAGAAATAGGATGATGAAAATATATGTCAATGAACATAATTTGGAGCATAAATTAAAATATTTCTTAAAAACATTGACACAGAATAATTTTCAGGTACCTGCAATATATATTCTTTAAAGATTAACTAATTTATTTGGCAATAATAATTGCATAGGCAAATAACTGAGAATTTGTTAGCCATTTTCTACAATACAAAATACTTACAGTGAGTTGAGTTCGGAGTCAAGTTGATTAGAACCAGCTTAAGCCCATTTTGAAATTTAAGTTTAGCTTAATTTGAAAAATAATTTCAAGGCTCAAGTAAAACTTAAACCTTCTATGATGACAACTTTCTCTATATTCTAATCGTTTCAAAAGTTTTCAAACACCACACCCGATCATAGGTACACTTTACGGTTGTATTATATTATACTACACTATAAAATATTGATGGCTAATACTAGAGGGACACATACCTTTGTATTGATACCAAAATATAGCTTGTACCATGGCACACATTAGTCGTAGTATCAAAGTTTCATCCAACCAAAAAACTTTGTGTTCTTTAATCACTGTTACCGTTTGTTAAAGATAATATTTTTAAGACAAAGTTTAGCTCAGCTACTCGTATATAATTCAATTCGCTATTTGATACTCCATCAAAGTTCCTGAAAAAAAAGACGTAAGCTACATATATTTTTGAATTTCAAAACCTTTTTTATGCTACGTACTTGGAATTGTATTGAGCTAGTATTCGGTAACACACATTCCTTATACTCGATGCTATTCTTTAATCATGGTATGTGAATACCCTATGTATGCCTCTAGTGTAAGCCTTATAAATGTAAAAGTTAAGCATAAGCTTAATCTTTGAATTTCGGCTTAAGTAACTATATATTATTTTATGCTTTCTAGTTAATTTAGAATCAAGCCCTTTGAGTCGATTCGAGTCCTATTAAATTATATTAAAGTGTTAAACTTTTTGTCCACTTACCTATATTGAAATTTTAAGATCTTAAATTCTTCAATTCGACTTTATATTATATTAATTTGTAGTTTCTTGACTGATTTGAAACATGAGACATTAAACATTCCATATTCTCACCTGTATTCGTTCCTAGATGATGCTACACACACCCTCACGCATGAATGTGTCGTAATTCTTTCTCTAACTTTTCTCGACGACTATAAATCTTTTCTATAACAAATTTACATTAATTAAAACATTTTGTTTAACTAATAATTAATAATGAGTCGAAAATATTTCTAGCCGAAATTTATCACAACAATATTGCATCAGTTTTTCTTTTGGGAACATGAAAAAGATTTTCTTTTCAAATTTTTCATTTGGCTTGTTTGTTTCTTTCTTTTTTTTTGACCGAAATATTTTCTTAAGAAATATCACTGGACAGCTGTTCCGGTGTTATAAAAATATTAAAAACTCGTGTATTTCATTTTTTCACACCCAGAAAATCCCAAAACAAAAAGAAACTTCTGAAAATGAAAAATCTTTCTAAAAATGCGTACGCAACTAATTCATTTTGATTTGACATGATTGCATAATTAATTTTAAAAAAGCATAACTTTCTCTATATTAAGAAGAAGACGAAAATTGGAAGGAAATTGTCGATTCGAAATCAAAACGATTTATGAGTTTTCATCCCCGATATGTGCATATATTTGTAGATCTAGGCCAACAGGATAATTCTGTAACGCGACAAGCAATAATTGATTGTCAGTTTTTATACTTTAACCATAGACTAATAATAAAGACTTCCAACGACTGTGCATTCAAGTGATTCGTTTTGTACCGTGATATCGCGACACAATATAGATTCTTCTATTTCTTTCACTTTAAGCCTCTTTTCATTCGTTCTTCTTTAAGTTCACTTACAACAACAATTCTGAACATCACGCTGCTCATTTGGCTTGGAAATCTAGGTAGACTAATCTATGATTTAACCAAGGTAATTTGCAAGTGATCACTTTTAGGCGATTAGAATTGATCTGCCATTTTCAACTAATATTTAGGCGACATTCTAACTATGGTAATTGCAAAAAGCATACAGTAAACGGAGTTCTCAACTTGGATTTTGATTTGGTAAATTCTATTAACAAGTAGGCATGCTTTGCAGTGCTGCCAAGGGTGTCAAAAATTATATACACAAAGAATTCGCTGTTTCTTTTCTCTGTGCTAATAGTCTTATTTTGAAAACATCGTTTTTGGAAATGCTAGGATTCGACTGGCTGATGCGTGAACAATCGAATTTTTGGCCACATTTAGTATATGGTCATTTTAGATGGTTTATAACTTCCCTAATACCGAAGCAAGGTTAAAAAATCGTACGCGTGGCTTTGTATTATTTTTAATTTTATATCCATTTGTGTTGAGAGTTATAACATCTTTGGATTTATTTCTTATATATAATGACAGCTTTCTGGTAAAGATTGCAATGCATGACACAATCAACTTAATTTCCGATTGAGTTGCTAGTATTAGTCACTAGAATTTTATTACAGTAAACGATTAAGCTAAATTGGTGGGCTTTTGGGATATGTGAAGAAATAATTACCAGCTACTTGAGTCACTAAGTCTCATGTACAGAAATTCACTTGAATTGTGTAATTAGTTTTTAAACATTCCATTTGCCACTGTTTGATATGCAAAGTTTTAGGTATAAAGAAAGTCTAAACGTGATGATGGGCTTTTCTTATTATTATTTATTTTGTTTG
Source organism: Xylophagus ater (assembly GCA_963422695.1). Taxonomy (NCBI): domain Eukaryota; kingdom Metazoa; phylum Arthropoda; class Insecta; order Diptera; family Xylophagidae; genus Xylophagus; species Xylophagus ater. The sequence continues at coordinate 41,497,714 of OY730484.1, forward strand.
ACAAGAAAAAGTTCGTGTTTGTTTTTTTCTTTTTTTTTAAAGAAAAAACAAAATCATTGAACGATTTTTATAAAATTTGATTATGAATTTTTTTTTTTGTGTCGTTGTTATAACAACGTGTGCGGTTTTCAATATCGAGTTGATATTTTTTTTTTTTGTTAGTATTTCTTTTTTTTTGTAAATTTTTAAGAAAAACACACAGAAAAAATACAATTTTCTTTTTATATAAGAATAAGAAAAGAAAAAAATGGGAAAATATTTTCTTTGTCAACTTTAACATAAAATGAAATTAGTTATGGATTTTTATTTCTTATAAAAAAAATGCAAAATAAAATAATATATAAAATTAAAATCGCGTAGGATTCATAAAACGACATCAAAAGAAATTGTTTCCACTTAGTTAAAAAAAAAAAAAGAAAACAAAGCAGAACATAAATAATTGAAGTCTATTAGTACAAATTTTTCGACTAATAAAACTTTATTAAGGAAGTTCTATATCAAGAAAAAAAAGCATTTAAATGTATTCGAATTGGTTTTAAAACAAACATTCAGGAAATTAATTTAGTATATATACGAATGGGAAAAGTTTAGTATTTAGTGGTTTGGTTAATTCATGTATTATTTTCATTATTATAGAACTTAAGGAATACGATATAGTTTACGAGTACACAATAGAAGGACATAAAAACTATATTAAATTTATATTCAGAGTCGAATTAGATTTAAAATACTATTATATTGTATATTGCCTTGACACGACATTCGTAGGCTTAGTGGTTAGATATCTAATCTTTCGATACATGAAGTCCTTGCTTCGATCCTCCTCGCCAGCTAGCATCTTGAAAAGTTCACTCAATTTATAAGTAAAACGTAGTATTAATAACAGATTCTGGTTTAAAAAGCAAACCAAATAATTCAATAAAAAACGCAAAAGTTTTGACTGGTGCCATCTATATTTTCAATATATTACTAAATAACTCTTGTTAAAATTAGACAGCAGATAGCACCTGCAAATTTTAGGAGGAGACGAAGAGACCCCAATGCATATTCCCTCTGATCTTGAAGCACTACTCCGTAGGAAGAACAAACATCTGGGAGCATACTGCTTCTACACAATTGTGATACAATCTCTTGATCTACTTCGGATACTAAAATTCCTATGAGAAATAGGCCTAGAGGAGGTGCTCTAGAATAGGAAGTTAACATAACTACTGCACTAAATAAGAGGGGGTACAATAGATCTTAAATGTCGCAGTATGAGAACACCCTAAAAACTTATTCTTAAGCTTAATCTTAGACAGCAATAAATAGGTATAAAATGTATAGTGACCGTCCTTATTTTTCCACAAAACAACACACGAATCGAATTAGTGGTTAGTGTTGGTATCTCTAGTTTAGAGATTCATACAATCCCTTACGAGATTAAACATAGATCAATATTGTATATCTGTTTAAAATCTTGAGTTAATCATTAAGTTAAGTTGAAATGAATTTGAAGGATCTCGATGGAGTGTAAAAAATATGGTATTGTGTTTTATGCTTGCATATTTAAACATATTTCGGCTTGAAGTTGAGTTAATAGTTGCATATAAAGTAACCTAAATGATTTTAGTAAGACATACCAGTTCGTTTTGTATACAATTTAATATTTATAACCCTTTTTTAGTCATATTTAGAAACACATTTAATCAAAAATAAGATTTCTCTCTTTACAAAATACATTCGAATTCAAAAACAAGAACAGATTTTCTTTATGATGCAGTTTTTTCATTACTTTCTCAATAAGTTGAATATAGAAATTGTAATCTTGAAGCACGAAATTTGATAACTTTCTGTAGTGGTGGAAATTTTTGAAATAAGGCAATTTTAGACTTCTTTTTAAAAAGGGTTTCAATAGAAGGAAAAACTGTTTTTAATATAGTGAAGCTATCCTTATTCAAACTCCTCGATCTCAAGAAGGATCATCTGTAATCGCAAGTAATTTGGAATTCCTGATACTATCTCATTCATGTGGAAGAGATAAGACTGATAAGCTGTTGCCGTTGCCATTGCTGTTGCTCTTTCAATCTAATTCAGGGGTTAAGGAAAACACCACCGATCATGATAAAAGTTGGATAGTGCGATAGAAGAGTGCGAGTTAATCTGATTACTTACAATTATCGGGTTCAATTACTGGTTTCTTAAAGATTTAATACATTTTAGTGTTAAGTTCTCTTTACACAACAGTTAAAACTTATTGCCATTCAGTTCTACGTTGTTTTTAAAGTAAATGTCTCAGACCTGGCGGTGAATTTCATAACATATACAAGAAATAACTATAGAGAAAGTACCTTGTTTTATTTAAATTAAATCATTAAAAGAAACAATTTTTTTCGTTTGAATAAGACGTTAATTTTTTGTTTTTGAAATTTCATTTTATAACGACATATTTTCTTGCTCTTTTATAGATCATTTAATAAAATGAATGCTATAAAAAATGGCAGTTATTTATTTATTATCTGGAACTATAAAATGTTCCAGCTTTACTTACAAAACATGTTTTTTTCTTAATGAAGTCTTGTAAAATACTAAAATCACTTTTGAAAGATTTCATTAATAATTATTATCTTTTTCGTCAAGATTTTAATTGTAAACTATTTATATAGTTACTTAATTAGTGTAAAATATATTCACTTATGAAATTTTCTTAAGAAAATGTGATTCATAACCGTATTTCATTCCAAAACCTTTTTGTATACCAAAATTAGGGAATAATAATAGTATTCGCATTATATCAGTGTTTTACAAACTTTTCCTACAACCGAACACTTCACAAATTCTGAAATTTTATTGAAACAACTTGGATATTTTTTAGGGTTGAAAATGTATTGGATGGGTATTAAAACTCGAACTCAATCGGTTAGCTGAGAGAGTCAGCAGAATCTTAAATTATGATAACGCTTAGACCATATACAATTTTAATCACTCGTTAAAAATTGAGAGAACTTGGCTGGAAACTTTTGATGCATCTAAAATGTAAATCGGCCCTTGCAACATTAGACTATTTCAATCTTTTTTTTAAACACCTTTAATGGTATAAATTTCAGTTCAAAAGAAGCCTGTGAAATTGACTTCTCTGGGTCTTTTATCCAGAAAACCCATCAGAAGTTCTATAGTGACTGTCACCAAGGTGGTAACAGGTCATCGACCAAAATGAAGAATATATAGTTTTTGTAACCCACAAATATAATCCGCCTTTCATTCACACATAAACAAAACGCAATAATTTTTTCGCATTAAAAAATAGTAAATCTAAGACTTAAGAAGATTTGAGGCTTGGATTTAAAAAACGGATGTAAAACTACTAGTTATACGTGAAAGGAATGAAATGAATTCCTGAGTAAAAATTCGGAGAGTCGAAATGACATCTTCCTGGATTCGAATTGTAGGGTTTCAATTTACACGACATTTTCGGGGAACCAATCTACCGTGTAAATCCAGGTTTTGGTTTATACGCAATTTAAAATCTTCGATGGAATTTTTAATCTTATTAAAATTTGGTATCATCCGAAATCTGTAATCTGCTTATATACGGATATCTAAAGTACGAATTTTCAGATAATCCGGTATGTTTCATGCCGCTACGTAAACGTTTTTATGATTTTTCATGGAACACTCCATTCACTTTCTCCGGAATACTAGTGTTCCGTGGAGTATAGTTTGAAAAGCTCTGCATTATATCATATATCAAAAAACCTATTCTTTTATCCATAATTGATTATCCTTGCTTTTTTCGAAATTCTAACAACTTCGAATGAATCATTTTCAAAGTTTTCTGAGTAATCATCTTCGTAATATCATAAATCTCTCCTTTTTTTTTCATCGAGTCCAATAATTTAGTAATAATTTAAATCAATTTAGAGAACAGCCAAAAACCACCAAAAAAAAGGATGGTCAACCTTTTTTTTTTTACTGGGTCGGAAAAGTCAATCAGAAGTCAACCAAAAAAAAAAACCAAATCGGTTTTCAAATCAATACAAATTACAAATCGAAAAAAATGTACCACAAAAATTTAATTAAAAACAAACTGCATTTTATATCCTTTCGCTGAAGAAGAACGCGAATCAGATTGACATCGGTATTTGAAATTTTGTTTTTTAACCGCCGTTTTTTCTAAATTCCAATCACATTTAATTAAAACAAACATCAACAAAAAAACTGACCAATAAAATATATTAAATATTTAATTAAACCAAATTGATTGATAAAATTGTGGTTCAATTAAATAAAATTGATTTTAAGACGCGAAATTATAGAATTTCATATTTTGGCTCCATTGTAATTGTGAAGCCAGGTTTAACCAGGGTTTTAGGCTAGATACTTTAAAATGTAGATTATGTAGTATTAGCGTTACACAGAGATCATGAATATTGAGTTAAGATACGGTTACATTTCCTAACGCTCTTACATAAGCGGTGGCATGTTTTTAACAAAAGTGAGAAGCTAGAAGGACGGTGTTCTGTTTTGAAAAATTCTTTAAATTTGTACTCAAAAATCTTGAATCATTTATCGATTGGCTATTATTATTAAGAATCATGGGAGTGGTGGCCCATAAGTTGTTTCACAATTCGTGTTACGAGTTCGTGTTTCTTTTGGAGCCCTGTTAAAACTAAATACACCAAAACCTTGATTTACGTCGTTACGATTTGCTTTCGTTTCAGAGTTGGGTCTCCCATAAATGTTCGGGATTTCAAAGGTACGTCGTTAATATTTCTATATATATAGGATTATATAAGTATACGTTAATTTGCATCGTTTTGAATTGCCTAGCCTTTTTCTAGTTCCTATTAACGACATAAATCGAGGTTTTGGTGTACCTATCTCTGATAAAAAACGCTCAAAAACGTCGCGTTAGTATTCAGTTTATTTAAGAACATATATGGCCGTTTAAATAAATACTAATCGTATATCAGAACTACTTCGGACCACATATTGTACGTTAATTGAATGTCTTTTCAAATTTGAGCTTTATTAGATCATGGAATCCTTCTAACTTAATTCACCTACTATATAAAACTGTCTTGGGTGTCAGACTCATAGAAAAAAACGTTCAAAATTTTCACTTAACTCTATTCTGAAATCTTTTTGGTATACCTAAATATTTTAAGTTGCCTTTGCGTGTAGAACAACGTCCCTAATTCGGTACATTCTGGATAGGCTGGCTGAAAAAATAGGATATGTCTCCACTTGAGTGGGAGGTTCCGGCGAGTCAATATGGAAAAACGTCTATAATTCGGTGAAATTGAAAATAAAATTTAAATTTTCTAGAAATACGCGAGCGAAACCGCGGGCACCAACTAGTGCTAATTAATTTTATTAACTATTTAAACACAAATACCTATAATTCCTATAATTCTCTTGCAGGTCATAAATAAAGTGTTAAAATAATATTCACAGAAATTCGAAAGTAAACTTTTCTTCAAACAAAATTTATTTTAAACAATTTCCGAAATATTATAAACAATCGCGAAAATTTTATTTGTTCCATATTTTATTACTTTGGAATGTATATGAGAAAATTTCAATTCCCTGAACAACACCAAAGCGCCAAAGTTCAGTTCATATATGTTTTCGACTTTCTTCGTTTTTTTTTATGAAGTTATGTTATGTACTTTGCACATTCCAAGATGAGAGAACATAATTTTAAATTTTATAAACACAAGAATAGAAGATCTTTAAAATTGTATATCATTCTTGATTTTTTTTTCGATGGTAAACATTTGTGTTGAGTTTTTCTTTAAAACTTATCCAGGTGCTAAAAAAATCATTGAAATAACAAACTTGTAAAGGAAATTCTTAAATGTTTTCGAAATTACCAGGTGTGTTTTTCTCTACGAAAAAGACGAGACCGAAAGAAGGATATTCAAGGAAGTCCCTTTTTCCTGTATGCATATTTATTCCATTTAAAAGAAGAGGAATGAAATCAAGTCCATATGCAGAATTATAGACCTGCTGAAAAAATACGGTCTTGACTTATATACAAAATTCAATTTCAAGATTATCCGCTAAGTACTCAATAAAAAAAGGAAAAGAAAAGTGTTATACAGCTTCTGTGCATTTACATTTAATTAACATTTCATTAATATTTTACATTATTTTTAACATTATGATAATTTTGATTCAAAGAAGATCGTTCATCTTAAAGGGTAAGACAGAATATGGACTTTCGATTGTGCGTCTATGATATAAAAATAGTATTTCGTCTTACAAGATTTTTGGAAGAAATATCATTTAAAGTTAATAAGTACTTTTTTTGGTAATCAATTCAAACAGTACTATGATATTAAAACCTTCTGTCAATCACAAATCCGAGAAACATTAACCTTTCAATTTAATACGCCAGGTTTTATGACTAAAAATCAATTGTCCGGCCCATGATATACGTGTAAGAGTTAAAAATATGATTTAACTGAATTTGGTAAAACAATTGAGAGGTTAAGACAAAATAATTGTAATGATTTACTAATATTAGAGGAAAAGGCAAATTAACAGACTTGTAGAGAGTGTAGAATGATCGAGTTGGTTAAGACCTCGACCTCATTTCATGAGACTGATGAGACCCTGTTTTAAATCCAGGTCTCGGTTCTTCACTTTTTCTCTACTTTTCGTTGCCTTACAGACGCAACGAATTAAAGAAAAATGTCTTTTTTGGAGTAATAAACAATGGTATACAAACTTTAACTGTGTCACTTGTAGTATTGGAATATAAGATTCTCTTCCCAGTTAACATTTTCAGTAGTCGCTATGTAGTTGCTAGGTAATAGTGTTATTGTCAATGCTAATACTGGGACTCGAGCATGAAACTCTTAGGGCCATTGTGGGTATTGTGACAGGATATTAAACGAACAAATGTGGATAATAGGATATGGAGCCTGTCTGGAGGTAAAATGACTCGGAGAATACTTTTTGTGTGAATGCCCGGCTTTTTCTAGAACGAGACCTTGGGTGCGTGCACTCTGAGTAAGAACAGGTTACCTAATTTGGACCCAACTGCGATTCTCTGACATTCATTAGAGGGACTAACCGGAAATTTTGAAGAGGAGGTACAATGGGCCAGTTAGAACTATATGCTAACGTCTGCAATTGTGCGGGCCCTTCAATTCAATACAATAGTGGCAGTAAAGTACGGGTAGCGTTATAATATTGGGCGGGCTATTTTCCAGCTTCCAAATTTGATTGTTTTCTTTCGGTTCTCAATCTGAACGTTCCTTTATGTTTTCATATCAAACATGAATATTAGTGTTTGTACATTTTGTTATGTTGTATAATAAATTTCTTACATTTTGAATATGTTTACATGCGCTTGCATTTTAACAGTTTGTTTACACTTTCATATAAAAACAAAAACAACAAACAATTTACATAAAAATAAAGATGATGCGTTAAATGCGTGCACATATTGCGATGATAACGAGTTTTTCACCTTGTTTTCTTTCTCATAAATAGTTTTTTTTTTTCATTTTTCTTATGTTTGGACAAAATCTTATTTCCCAAAAGAAAAGGCCTTACAAGGATTTTGATGTTCTTGAAGAAGATTTCATAATTTACTACAAGAAAAAAAAGAACACTATATAAAAGATTGATGTTGTGTTGTACACCTTTTCATTATTTTTTTTTCTTTTTTTCTGGTAAATAAATGATTTTTTTCGTTTGTTTCTTAAAATAGTAAAATTTAAGAAATGTTTGTCTTGTTTTTTTTTTTTTTAAATTTCGAAACATTAAAGCCTACACATTATATAATGTTTATATAAAATGTAAAATAAAAGGTTCTAATCAGTAACAGAACCTTAACAAGATATATTTAAGTGTTGATAGTATTTCAAACAGGGTATTTCATCGGTATAGAAAAGGGTTTTTGAAAATATTCGTTGTTGTGAATTAATTTCAGTAAGACTATTATTGAGTAACTTTTTATGCAGGTGATACGTTCCACTTGTTGTAAGCTGTCACGTTTTTTTATTACGCATACGTTCCCTTTTTGCCTATACGACCTAAGTCTACGTCTAACTTAAATTATGCTTTATTCATCGGGGTCAACGTCAAGGTCTGCTTCATAACATATAAGCGCAGCAACAACATAACCCAACTGTTTATCGATTTATTCAGCGCCTGAGACCCCGATAGATTTTAGTTACCTTAGTTACCTAAAATTGCAAGAAATGGCGCAGCCATCGTTTCCCATATATCGTGGATTTAAATGTCAGAATCACGTTCATAAATTCGTGAAAAAAATGATTTTTTAATATCATTTAATAAAGATTTTTGAGAATTTGCTAGTATTTATTTGATTTACGCATAATTTATTTAAAACATGATCGAAAAAGTTGAATTTTTTTCAAAGAAAAATTGTTTTTTCTCTTCGAGATCTACATCGTTTTTTTCAAAATAGGCACTGACCCTGATGAATAAAACACAGCTTTAGAAGCGTGTTTTCGTCTTTCAACATCAATGCCATATATCGCACAGCCATATTTCTCTAATTTCATGGGTGTTCTACGATAGATGGAGGCATTAATATCCCATGTTGAAGGGAGAAAAAGAAGAGAAAGCAGACATATAAAAGAATATACATATCTGAACGGAATCGTTTGGAGGAAGCCCGATTTCGCTATCGTAAATTCGGTTTTTTCTTGCTCTTCTCATAACCGAATTTTTCCTTCTTTTGGTAATTTGTTACCGACCATAAAGTCTACATGATATTTTAACATGCGTGCTCCACGCATATAAAATTATGTTGAATCCAACGACAAATGTGTACCGGTATGCTAGTTATTGCAATCTCAGCTAGACGTGCTACCTTTTTGTTGTTCACACATGCTGCATCATCTCGTGTCATCTTTTGGCAAGGATAATGTTACGATTCTGGTCATCATTTGCATCATTTATCACTTTGTATTTATAAGCCTATGTAAAACTTCCTTGTTACAACACAACCTACAGTATTCACAGGTATACTAGAGAAACTACAGTACTGAACCATTCTCGTATTTCAAACTATTTTTTTTTTAAATCTATATCGAAATCAATAGAAATATATGTCCTCCATTTAGAAAGGGACTTTCAATATATCTTATTATCTTATATAAATCAATTGAACTACCTTGTACACCTTATTCGTCTTAAAATTATTTGAATAGAATCTTTTAAAAAGAAAAATAAAGATCATGATTTAAGAAAATAAGACACAACAACAAATACTAATATTGAAGAATAGAAAGAACCTTTTTTTCGTAAAAGATTTCTTCTAGTGAAATGTCGCCAGTATTGAAAAATATCAAATTTCTATCATATTTGAAGTGCGTGTATATACGAACGAAATTATGATATCAAATTCCATTTTTAACGCATTATCAGAAAGAAAAAAGGCCATATAAGTAAGTAGATAACAAAAAAAAAAAAAATCATAGAATATATTCCTTTTAAAAGACAAGATCCTTAAAATTTGAAGGTTTGATTTTTTCGGTGGGTAAATATAAGAATGGGTTTATGGGAGTATGAAATATATGTAATTACATGTTCATTTCTCGTCTCCTGTAATTATGGCGATAACTATATACACTGCACAACTACACCAAAACGAATATGATTTCTGGTGTTTGGTTCAGTCGTTAACGTGTACTCATTTTACATGTTCTTGAATTATAATTACAAGGATTAAAGACTCTTTCTTTTTTTTTTCTATAGATGGTAAGTACGTGAAGACTACTACTTATTTTGTACGACATTTTTCGAAGGGTATATACCCGTTTTTTTTTTCTTGCCTTTTCTTATTCTTGTATTTTGGTTGGTGTACGGGATTTTGATTATCAAGAAACGGAAGGAAACTAACATACATATATATGGTAGTATGCCTACTTTTTTACGATAGAATATAATCGATTTAAGTCCTTTTGATGAATGCGATTTTAAAGTCTTTATATTTCTCACAGATATCAAATATTCATAATATATTTAAAAACAGAAGTAGGATTTGTAATACCTTTGAAATGTCGTTCGTACGTTTTTTCCGGTCCCTTTGATTGACATGGTATTAAAAACGTTTTAATTATATATGGTAAAATAATTTAATAATTTTATATATGAAAATTATTAAAAACTTTTTAGTAAAAGATTTCAATTTTAACTGATGTTAATGTTGATATAAATTGATGTTATTTAAATGTAATCCGATCAAAGTTTGTTTTAAAATTAACATTTTCTTGAAATTTTGATGTATGGTTTGAATTTGATGGAGGCAGCGGAATCAAACCACTTCTATTCTTCAATCTCAAGTATATCAAAATAAATTCTATATAACTACTAATATTTAGTCTTAATTTGAAATACTTTGTTTTATAGTCTATTTTACAGTGATTTACATTGCGTAGCTGTACTCACTGTAAGAATGTATTAGGCTTACAGAACCTAGAGTTTATTTCAAACAATTTGAAAATGATAACTATTCTATACCAGATACAAAATGGTTTAACCTCAAAAAATTCAAGGATGTAATGTAGATGTAAGAATTTTTAACCGCCAATAATTCCACGTGGAGAGCATAGATCTTCTACAAAAGTTCTCCAGCATTATCTGCTCCTGATTAGCTCGTTAAACTATTAACCGCACCCATTTAAAATTTATCTCCTTTATGAATTTCTGGGATGTCCTTTTTTCTTGCAACCATGTGCAACATACCTATGTGCAATCCTTACGGAGAGTATGTTCTAGCGACCCATACTTTTATTTGAGAATCTCCTTATTGATGCTAACATGGTTAGTTATTTTCCAGTTCCTTTCATTTGAAATTGAACACACGGTCACCAAGCTCTCAGTATGTTTCTCAGGCATCTATTTACAAAAGACTTCAATTTTTTTTTTAAATAGCTTTAGTAACTAGCCACGTCTCTGATCCATATTGTAAGATCGGCAATATGTAATATAGTTTCAGGAATGATGGTATGTCCAAGTTGGCCGAGAATTAATTATGTATCAAAATGTGGCTCACATATAGGAAGTGAAAGGAATATGGTAAAAAATGACTAGGGTGAACCCCTTTTCTTTAGTACAGTAGTTACGTTAAATTCCCATTCTAGAGCACCTCATCTAGACCTTTTTATTTCTTGAGTACCCAGAGTGGACTAAGAGATTTTATCACATTTGGGGAGAAGCAGTATGCCTGCAGATATTTTGCTCCTTTTACGGACTAATGGTTCGTAGTCAAAAAGAATGTGTATTGAGGTCCCCCGACTTCCCGCTTCTATCTAGTGCAAGTCATAGTTTTTTGAGGTGTGCTTTGAGTCTACAGTGTTCTGTTAGTATTTCCGTCAGTACCCTTATATTAATCTTGTTTGTATTAATAAATGCTTTAAATCTTATCGAGTTATACTTCCCCAAAGAGATCCTTGGCCTGCCTTTGTCATGGTTGTTCTTCCCAGTAGTTTGTTCTTTCTGCCGCCTCTTCTTTCATTAGGATTTTTCGGATTAGTGTGGTTCGATTCCAAACCTATTAGTTTCCACTTAGTACTATCCTTAGAGCTAGACTACGTGACTTTTTTTTCCATTAAAGATTCTAGTCAAACTCTTTTCTACTTATACTGTGTGTCCTACACCTTTAGGTGTAACTTTACTTTAACTTTAACTTAAGTTCGAGCCTAACTTTTAACATTGGAACAAAATTTTTTTAAATTATACAATTTAGTGTCATTGAAAGTAAAAATTACCAAAACAAATTTGTAACTTTTTCTATAAATCTTTTAGTATTACGAATAACAAACAATTTTCATAAATATTTAATCGTTTTAACAACAATGTTTTCATCAAAAATCATACATTTTCTATTTTTACATATATTCGAAAATTTCGGTACACAAAAAAGAAAACATGTCGTATTCAATTTTTAAGTGAAAACTTTAAAATACTTTTGAGGACCATAAAATGAGGAACAGATAAGATCAACGCATGCATAGAGAAAGGGTTGAGAAATTGAATAATTTGAATAAAATTTGTTTGGTTTTTTTTATCCGTTTTTTTTCTGGAAGATAAACGACAGTTGGGACCTCCTCTTGAATGTAATATGTTGTCATTATAATAACCCTTTCTTGTTTCTTTTTTTTCCGTTCAATATGCCCTTTTGATCATCTAACATTTTCGTAACCCTTCATTGATTTTTATCTTTAAATTCAAATTCAATATTCTCTAGGAAAATAATTTGTTAGATCTCGAAACGTGTAACCACCACGCTAGAGAAACCATTGTATAGACGTGTTATTTTATCAGTTTTTCAATAAAATTAAAATTTCTTTGAATATTTTATGATTTTTTACATGTAGTATAATTCATTTTGATATGGAAAACCCTTTTTTTTGGAAGAAGTAAAATGAATGGTTCCTAAGTTGTCTAAGTTAGAGATGCTGAGAACTTGCCAAAGGATTTTCAATGCAATGAGAGACAAAATATTTTAAATTTTTTTTAGTTGGCATTCTTTTACACTCATTTTGTCATATTTTCATCGTTTTTTTTTATCGAAAATACAATTGATTTACTTCGAATTTACTGCCATTTGAAAGCGGTACTTAGCTATCTGAATTACATAGATTTAACCAAGACGTGAGTTTTGGAATAGCCATGTCCAACATGGAGAATTTTGACGGAAAATTTGTAAACATGCTTTCACACCATCACTAATTTCGTGACACAAATTGCGCAACATGTTTTGTCGCATAGTGTGAATGTAAACATCGCATGTATCTTGAAATGTTTCGTCAAAAATCCAACCAACAGCATTTTTATGCGATTTTTCACGCAACAAATTTGACGTATTGTACAGTTTGTTGTACGAAATAAGTGGTGGTGCGAACGCATTATAAATCGATGTCTATGCCTATGAATAATATTACACAGACACATGGCTAAGAAATATGACGGAAATCACGTACAACCTCGACAGACAATCGTTCTACAACTTTATTCTCTTAAAATTAAAACATGAAAATAATCTACATGTGATCGTATATATGATCGATCCTGAAAGAATTTGTGTGGTGGTCTCCAATATCTGCATAATCGTCTTAAGTTTCTTATCTATTCTACAATTACAGACTGATCATAAATATGAGTTCAAGAGGTCAAACTCCGTACTACGAACATACACTTCCGATACACTGGCCCTTGTAATGATCATTTGCTCTTATATGATCATTGAACCAATAGTCTATTATCTGATAATTTGTGCAATGTTCACGATTTAATTTCCGCAATGAAGTTATGATTTGATAATTTGAAAATGAATGATCATATATACTACATACAGATAACAGCGCCAGTGTGTGTTTTAGTAAATTGAATGATCATTCGTTGTCGATCAGTGTTCAAAGGTATTTGTGCAATGATCATTGGACACTTATGATCATTTGCCTAATGATCATTCAAAATGCCGGAGTATATAGCAGGTATTAAGTTCTTTTCTATCATATGAGGACCTTTTTACAATACCAACTTAACCAAAAATATGAGTTGAAGATGCCAAAGTGCGATTGCAAACTTAGTAGTGAATGACATAGGATGAAGAAGACTATAAATATGAGTCAAAATAATTTCATAAAATTAATTTAATTAATTAATAAAATATCCAAAATAGCACAGGGTTAATTGTTCTTTATAATTTAAAACCACTTTAACTTCAAGGAATTATTTTTATTAGAATTAAAAACCCAATTAAGAATTCACAATAAACATCTTAAATTAGAAAATTTTATTTTTTTGATGACTTCCAAAATAATGATGAGACCTCTATACCGCCTTCTTCTTACCATATAATTCGGGATGAGATGACCAAAATAAATCGGATTAGAAGAGATTAACAAGTGGTGACCACATGCCATATTATATTTTATTGGAACTTAAACTTACATTACTTTTAATCCAAAATTTTTTATTGATTAAAAAGTTTCGATAACAATAAAATAAAAGAGAATAATTTCCCAGTTACATAAAAATCCATAATCCAAAATTAATCGACAATTATTTCGGCCGTTTATTGTGTGGTACTTTGAATCAATTCCATTTCAGTATAAAAACCACATGGGTTCATCAAATAATAAAATCCACTTATATGAGAAATAATATATATATAGTATTAAGAGAGCCCTAAATTGGATGTCTTTCGTGTTGTAATTGTTTTCTGGAGGGTACTAAAACTTATTACTTCAATAAAAAATGCAGGCGTATTAAATTATGGTTTCGAATTTTCATTTTCTTTTTTTGTTTAATATAAAGAAACTTCTATAATCGAATTTTCGGGGATTTCTATTAAAAAAAAGGGTTTTATAGAGTGTACATAATATTAATATATGTACACGCATGTTACAATTATAATACAATGTAACTTTTTTTGGAATATGTAATAAATTCGGGTTGAGTCGGGTTTTTCTTCTATGTGAGTTAAATTAAATTTAAAAAAAGTATACTATTTTAAACTAAAAAGTTATTATACAAATCATGATATTTTTCTAATTTAATTTACACCAACAATATAATTATGTACATGAATGGGAGTTACTTTAGAAGTCAGAAAAAATGATACATTTTAGTTAAATTTTTCAATTTTTAGAGACCATTTACTGGACAAGAAGTTTGGGTATTAAATTGGGAATTATTAAATCCCTTACACACCATACGGTTTGGTTGTAAAACCGATCGACCGACCGGACCAAATCGTATGATGGTGTATGCTTATCGACCCGATAAATGGTGTAGTGTAGATGCAACACTCAATCTGGTCGGTGGTTTTAGTCTTCTTTAATCACTTTTAGAAAAAAAATATATTTTAGACGAATTTGTTAAGAAGTTCATTGTATTTTACATGCACAGAGTGGTTGGTAAATGGTGACTTTAAAGCGTATATGAAGTAAAAATAATGTAGAATCTTGATACATCCATGGTAGAAATGGGATTCAGTGATTAGAGCTTGAAGAACAAATTTTTTCTTAAAATCAGTCAATGAACGTAAAGTATTCTAATTTCGTACAGCTTTTCAATTTTTATGAATATAGCAATTTGATTACAAACCTAAAAATCTCAAGACTTTGTGGCCATACCATTTTTACTCTATAACTATTTCTTTTGGCATTATTTTTGCATCGATTTAACATAAAATTAACATGTGATCACGAGATCTCTGAGTCAGTACACAGACTCAGTTCTGCTGTTCATATACAATACCTTATTAAATTAATGATTGAACAATTTCTATCCCAAATTTTGTTAAAATCAGCCGAAGCGTTTTTATATAAAATGTAGAAATGGTTCCACGTCCGGCCGGACAAACATTTAAAATTTGAAATAACTTTCGTTTCTCTTTACACAAGGCATCTAGTGTCTTAAGTGATTAAAGAATCACCATGTTACTTCCTTAGTTTAGAATTGTAAATAATAGTAATTGAGGAGGCTTAAGTTCAATTCCTGGAGTTTGTCGATGTGTGTCGATGTTAAATTTTGTTCAGTTACTCACTGTATACGTGTATATCTAACCAAAAAGAATGCAATAAATAGGGTCCTCAACTTGGATTCTGATTTGATCACAGTGGTCTGGAAAACATGAGATGTTATTAAAAAAACTCTGAGTAATATAAAAATGCATGTATTTACAGTCTTTTTTTTTTAAGAAATATGTACTATTAACGACGAAGCATACTTTGCAGAACGCTGTATTGATGCCAAAAATTTATATACAAATAATTCTTTGTTTCTTTTCTCTGTAATCTAACTAAATGACGCAAAAGTTCTGTACTAAGCCTTGGAATCGATTCTTGGGAAGCAAATAACGCTTATAACACAACATAATGTGCGATTGATTGCACATTACGTTGTGTGGTATTTTAAAAATCATATTACCAAGTCTATATTGTGTTGTGAAACACCCTGCCCTTTCTATATGCCGTTCAATAAAAATTAATTGAACAAAAATTCCTACAAAAAAATATTTTCAAATATATATTATTCATAAATAAAAGAAAAAATCGATATACATGTAAAAAAAAACCAGCACTATGTTAACCAAAAGATTAAAGTCTTAGCTACATGAAAATCCTCAAAATCCTCCGACATACCGATACTATACTATATTTACTATATATGTACATGTACACACCTGAATATACTTGAAAAGAAGATTTAAATACCGACTATGGTAAATTGTTTTGAATATTATGCCATTATACTAATCTTATATCATATTTTCAACAACAACGGATTATAATCCGGATTAAATATTACATTTTTTTTTTTTCTTCTGTTCTCTTTAAAAATCCCCCAAAGAAAGAAATTGTTAATTTTAGGCACTAACTCGCTTACATACATGATAATTACTATCATAAAAAAATATTACCTTAAGTACTTTTAGTTATGAGAACACAAAAAAGGAAAAAAAACAGCGTTTTTAATATTTGATTGATTCAAATCATGATGCCTATTCTCGAACTCATTCGAGTTTACTGGTTTACTGGAAATATTCGCAATCGATACAAAATCGATATTCTGGTTAATCGTATGCGAGTGAATTCGTGTGGCTACAATACGGAAATTACTCAACTGGGTTTAACCAGTTGAAATTAAATTCTTCTTGAGAATCATAACCCCTTTCTGTATACGTATGCATGTACTGAAAAAAACTTAAAACTTGAGGGATTTAACCACAATGCAAAAATTTCCAGTCAAATATTCACCATAATCGAGTTTTACCTTACCTTACCTCTTTCGTAAACGAAACTGTTCGTAGGAGAAACGACATATTTTAGAGTTAGTTTGGTTAACTATTCCTGTCCACATTTCATATATTTTGCATTTCTATTGAAACAGATTAACCGATTTCTATGAAAATTGGTATATACATATAAGGAGCCTGCACAAGTTCACAAGTTAGTTGTCAATGTTGCTTGAATGACTTATGTTTCAAGTAACATTCATCGTTTGGATGCTCTTCAATGCTCCTCTGTAGTGGCAATTCCCATCAATATTACTTGACTAAAATTGTCATCAAAAATACCTGTCAAGTAACATTAAACGTGTGTAGGCTCCTATAGACCGATCTAACTTACAAAATGAGGTACTTTTTTAAAGAATCGGTCAAGTCCTTTTGGAGTTAGTATGGGGTATTTTTCCTGGCCCCATTTCATACACTCAAACATTTTGCAAAATTATTAAGAAGGATACGAATTGACTCGTATACTAGTATGTTTGATTTAGCTCGAGAATAATCCTCGATGACTAAGAGTTTTAACTTATAAGAAAATCATTAGTTTTCTTCTTCTTCCGTAATTAAAATAAAATTACGTCATTTTAAAATTTCGACTTTACAAAATTACTCATTCTTTGAAAATTCTTCACTAAAAACCGAAAACATAATTGCAGTAAATTTGCATAAAAAAACTAAAAGAGTCCCTCTTTTTTACTTCTTTTCTTATAACTTCTTAAGTTATTAGTTTTTACTCATATTAAGAATATATTTATTAATATTTTTTTTATTTTGTGCGTGTGCTATATGAGAGATGAGTCAAACTTTCTGCTGTTGAAGTCATCGGCATCTTCTTTTGAAGGCTATCAGCGATTAATGAAAGGCCTACTATGACTTCTAGAAGAGTGAAGAGTAAAAATTACCATTTCAATTTGCATATTTTTCCATTCTTGTTCATTAAAATATATTTAAAATAATTCTTAATAATCATCTTTTATTAATATTGTTATTATTATTATTATTGGAAGTCGTTTTTTTTTTCTCCTAATTAAGAAAATATGACTTGAAGACTTTAATTGATATTCAAGGGTATTCAAAATCTTAAATAGAACATCCTATTTATAGAGAAAGACTTAAACAAAAATTCGTATAATATGAAATACCATAAAAGTATAAAGGTCCTAACAGAATGACGGATCCATGACAGATTCATGACGCATTAAAATTTGAAATGTATACGTTTTCAATTATGCTACACAGAACGCGACGGATCCACGACGGACTATGTTTAATGTGTTACAATTTGAAAACCGAAAACCATGAATCCGTCGTGTAACCGTTATTCTGTTTGCCGCCTTATACGGTATAGTTCCATCCGTCCGTCCGTCGGTCCGTCCGTATACAAGATAACTCGAAAACGCGTTATCCGATTTTGATGATATTTACCAATTTAATTGGTATTTAAAACATAAGTTTTTATTATAAAATCTTAATTTACGGATTAAATTTGATCAAAATCGGTGCAAAAACAAAAAAACCATCGCAATTTTAATTTTCTTTATACATTTTCTTGTTTTTATGCTAATTAAAATTTGAATTAATTACAATTCATTAATAGTTCAAGTTTTTAATTGAATTGCATTCTTTTTTTTATAGAAATCCAAGAATTTCACTTCTAGTTATCTTTATTTTTGAGATATTTTAAGTGGAAAAATTTTAATTGCATTCAATTTAAGTGAAAAATATTTTTTCCTTAGAAATCTTGTACCGAAGAAGTTCTTTGATATTTCGATGCCGTAATTAAATGATCAATTAAAATGACTTAATAATATTCAATTAAATAGAATTTTCGCAATTTAACATTTTACCATTCTTTGAAGATTTAATTCTTTTGCAGATTTCTTAAGAATTTGCCGAATGCAAAATAATCTTGAATGCAATTTAGAAATGTTTAAAAAATATAATTATTTATTAGTTATTATAATTATAGATGCGAATGTATGTTCATAATACTATTGCTATTTTGGTCTTGCTACTTGGTGTGATAGTACTATCGATAGTTCTCGATCTCTACTACAATAGTACTGGTAGTAGATTTCCAAGTATAGGGTGTCCCAATAATAGCGCAAAATTTAATTTGCGTAACTTGAAGTATGTGTATATCTTGGGTATTCTGCATCCTATGGATACGATCCATACCTTATTCGATGATCAATTTAATAAGGAATTAAATGCCATTTGATGTTTTCAAAAATACTGCTTTTTAGGACAGGAAATCCAAAAATTCTATAGTATGAAGGGATACGTATATCACTGGAATTGTCTTTTTGACCACAGTAGGCGTTTGTGAAACTTGATAAACTGTCAATAATAATGTCGTTCCTTCGTGCAGAGTTCCATGACTATTAATGGCAACAAAGGGCAGGTGGCAGATGTCAAGATTTTAGTACTGTCAACTTAATGAAAGGAAAATTTCGAGTAAATATCATACACTTCGCGAATAAAATCAATTCTTCAGGTTTTATCCGAAGAAGAACGATCCAAAGATGTGTCATTACTCATTACTCTTAAATGCAAATTATAGGAATTGAATTATTGACCACAAAATTTTATAACATATAAAACCAAAGAAAAATTACTGTGATTTATTTCCTTTTTTTTTTTTACTACCGATAAATAAACAGCATTAATATTTCCGGTAATTTCATATATTTGTTTCGCAAATATAAATTTTCCTACTCCTTATTCTATTAACGTATTACTAAAAAATTAATATTATTACATCCTATCGAAAATTGCCAAATGATTTTTATTCATCAATAAAAAAGGGAAAAACATGCTAAAGTACGAAACCAATATTGAAACTTCTATACATATGTATGTATGTTCAGATCATTTTACTTCCCAACCAATAATACTATAAAGTTATCCAAGCTCAGCGCCAGCCTTTTTCATCCATTTTTATCATTCTATTTAATTTTGATGCAATATCTACAAAAAATTCCCTCAAAACTGAGTTAATGTCGTATTTTATTTGATTTTATATCCTGTTTTATCCTTTACGTCCTTTTTCGTAATGTCCTTGATTCGGTCCTAATCACATATCAACTAATTTTGAGCACTCTGTAAATTTCTTCCTTGCTCTCTCGTGTTATCGTCCTTTTTAATACTGCAGGACAATATAGATCATCATTATTTGAATCCTGATGTAAGATTTTATAAAAAATTGCTAGAAAATTCACTTCAGCCAAAAACAATTTCCCTCCTTAGATCCTGGTGACAAAGAAGAGATCACATACATCCAATAAAATAGCCAAATTTAACTAAAATTGGGTAACGCGTTTGTGAATTATACTAACTAGAAATCATATGAAGAACAAATATGGAAGAAAAGTTCGGAAATCATTTTATTTCATACAAAAATTTAACTTTTGTTTGGCAGCTATTTAATATATATTTTCGGACATTGAAAAAGTATCCTTGTACCAAATTTCATTGAAATCTAATTTAGAAACACAAAAAAACTGAACTATTGTTTGGAAGCTACCCGAAGACTTAGGCCGATCGAACACAACTCTTGATAGTAGAATGGTTCCCATGTGTAAGTGTGCGGCCAGATAGGCTCTACGCTTATTGCGTGCGCTTTTGAAGGTGAGAGCGACGATATATATACGTGTGTAATGAAATGGAAGTGGCCATATAGTCGAGTTCGTTGGAAGCAGGATACCATAGAAAAAATGAGATGAATTGAAATTCAATTCTTCGTCTCTTTCGAAAAAGAAGGCCGTGATTTGTTTTTGCAAATGAGAAGAAGATTTGCATTTGTATTTGTGAATTAACTCTGACAAACTAGAGAAAATGTAAATGAGTTCAACCCTAAGAGTGATATCCAATGTGGACACTTTTCGCTCACAGTTTTCGTTCCTCTCACCGCCTTAATATTTTTCTCACTCCGCGTAGAAAGCACAGAACCTATGTGGCCGTACACTAAGAAATCACACTTCTACCAATTTTCATTCAAATTGCTTCAACAATACAACAGGCAGATAGACATTGAATAATAAAAGTGTTTGCAAATGATTCTGAAACATGAAGATTTTGCATAGAAGTATGTACAGCAGTTTATTGCATCTATAGTAAACATTTTAGAAATTTGTTGCTTTCGCTTTTTTGTTTTTGTATTGCAACAAACATTTTCGTTATTAAAATCGCTAACATCTGAAATTCGGAGCACATACAACATAAAAACTCATAAAAATCATAATCGTTTTTTTTTCCTCCTTTCGAGAACTAATAACAATTTTTTTACTCTTTAGAAAAGTGTTTATCATTTTTTGAAGTACTAGTTTTATTACGTTTAATATTAACAACAACAAGAAAAAAGAAAATTCTCATTAACTGCATTTTTGAATTTGAAAAATATGATGGAAGTTTTTAAGCGTAATATGTCGGCGTACGTACACTTTTAGCGGAATACGTACTATACTAGTATGTATGAACTTGTCGGTCTATATTTTTTCTAGATTTTTGAAATCCCAAATGGGTGAACACTTATTCTTATTATATTTGATATAGTCTCGTCGTGTGTGCCCTCGCCAATATTTATATGGTAGTAGAGAAGGAATTCATGCCTTCTTGTTTTTTATATACTGTTGAATGCCTGCAGTAGCAATTATTTGTTAGGGAAATTACCGCAAAAAAATATCATAAAAAAGTTTATTACGAAATATATGTATTTGGGTTCGATTTGTGGCGCGGGAGTGATATGTGGTGGTAATGGTCGTCGAAGAGAAAAAACAAATTGTAATAGCAGTCAGTGGCGGTATTATCATGGCAATATTCTTTTCTTCTTTTTTTACAAAAGGTATAATAAAAATATACCATAATCGTTTTTTTTTTGGGATTCGATAGTGACTAGGAGAATAACAAGAAAGGTACACAATTCTAACTATATAATATATCCATTGGGAAAACAAAAAACTAACTGCCATTCGGTATATTAAGTACGTGGTACAAAAGGTATATACTATATGTAAAAAAAAAAAGAAAAGTGTTTTGTATGCGTCTGACGTGAAGACATGCTGTGAATGATTTAAAACATAGTTGGCAATGGTCTTCTCCTCAACAACACAAAAAAAAAATAAGTGATAACAGAATAAATGATGACTTCTCTATAAGAAAAAAGATTGATATAATAATAAAAGGATATCTTATATGAGCAAAAACTACCTGAAACCTTAAACCATTAAAATTTCGGTTATTTATTTGTAAGATGGTTCCATCTTTTCAAAATAAGATTCCTATCTTTGACAGAATGTACAAAAAAAAAAACAGAAAAAAACAAAGGATAAGATGCATTCTATACCTAGCTATGAAAGTGTATATGGTATAAGGATTTAAGGATTCGTTTTGGATTTGATTATAATTGTCGTTGTAAAATAAGAATCCTATTCCAAGTAGATCGATAATTGCAAATATGTGCCAGGAAAGTAGTGGAAAATCATAAGGAAATCATGAAAATTTGACAACTAAAACTAGATACTATCCATAATAAGGTCGCTGTACAAGAACTTAATCTTAATCAGTAAAAATTTAAAAATCCTAAAATTTGTACAGGATTTTTAGAAGCTAAATACTAATATTAGGTATAATAAAAGGATGCAAAAGAAATTGTCGCAAAGATCTCTAAAGTATGTTTCATTTAAATATCGGATACTCGTTAAATGTAGTTAAGTAATTACTTATATGAGACGCCATGAAGACGTAATTTGAGTTATCGCCTGAACACTAATATGTACTTAGATGCCATCCATTTCCACTTAAACTTAATTCGTCACTTTAGTACAAACAACAACGTTATCTTAAAATGTTTATCTTGTCTTAGATGTTAAGTGTATACCTAATGAGATAACTATAGACGACTGGCATTTAAGTTTATAGCAGATAAAGTGATTTTCTCTAAGTTAGGTATTTAAATGTTATCATTTCACAAATGTAAGAATTGTTCATTTAAAATAAAATTTTGAAGAATTTTCACTAACATATTGCCTTCTTCCGCAACTGCAGGTCTTGCACTTAAAACTGTAGAGCAAATTTGAAGCTGCGTCCATAAATCAAGGGAATAAGTAAGACTAAAATACATATTCAAATAGTTAGTTAAGTGTGAACGCCTTTCTGAGCGTGAGCAAGCATACTTTTGTTCGCTTTCTCACTTATTGCTGATCCGTAGCGAGTGGTATCATCTACGAATTCATCTTCAGCAACTGCCTGCTCCTGTAAGCGAGATAGATTGATTAGTTTAGACGTACCTTAAGAGTTCATATTAAAATTGTTGTTCCAAAATGTATTAAGTATATAGACATCAACATTTCCATGGACATCAATATCATATAAACCCAATTAAATTCATAATTGCTACTTCCTTATAAATAAGGGTATCGAGAAAGTTAAAAAGTATCTGCGTAATTTTCATTCACCACTGCCGCTGCCACCCTCACATTATACTATAACTAAAATGATAAAAAAAGAAAAAATAGAAACTTATTCAGTTTTGGTCCGTGTGCATAATGATATGAATGATATTTACATATAGTATTCATTCTTATCCTCTTCAACAAGAATAAAAAAAAACTGCTTTATGTCGACAGCAAGCTAAAAAAAAAATCCACACTATATTTGCGAATAGGCTTAAATAATACACCTCTTCTTTGCCATATATAATTCGTATGCTGCCCATATAATGGGTACACATACAGGAGAAAAAAAAAGAGCTCTGCAAACACAATCGACTAAGGAACTGGACCACATGCTGGCGTTTCAACGTCAAAAACAGTACAATATATTTCTGAAGTGGATTTCCCTTGCGTTTTTATACTATATGAATGTATTAAAGTTATAGAATTGCTTTATATTCCTCCATATAATATTTGTTGTTGCTGTTAACTGCACTCTTGTCGGTGTCGAGTTCGGGTTTCACAGAGAACACATAATATAAAATTCCACCTTTTTTTTTTTGGTTACGCCATGTTATCCTTGGAAATATACTATGTACATATATCCTTCGAAACAATCATAAGCAGCCAGGCAGAGCACACAGGCAGATTCTCATAATAGCAGCAGCATAGTCCCAGGCAAGGCAAACATACATCATATATAGTATAGTATAGTATGCATACTATAAATACAATACATTACCTCCTGGAGTATTTTATATTGAAATTATTTGTAAAGCCCTCATTGTCGCTGATTTCTTTTGTACTTATTGCTCCATAAAATTCTCATTCCGGACACTTATATACTTACGTTTTTTTTTTGCTTTGCCTTGATATAAATAGCAGAGTTTTGAATCATTTTGTAGATATATGTATATACATGTGTGTAAATTTCTTATGGATTGGGTCATGTTGCTTGAGAGGACTTTTTTTCTTTTGAAGAACTTTAGTTACTTATTTATTCTAAAAGGTGGTACAAGAATTCAATTTTTTTGTTTTCAAAATAAAAAAATTGTTTCATTTCCAGACTTTCAAGTCTCATTGATTTGTGATTTTTCACTTGAAATCCTTTTTCCCCATTAATAATGAATTCGCATTTTATATATAACTCCTTTTTTTCTTATTTAGTAAGATATTTTCAACACACTTGAACGCGCGAACCCTTATTTTCAAATAATTTAATATAACTATTAAAGAAAAATAAAAAAAATGAGGTGATCTAGTTTAAGAGAATTTATATCTTCTTAGATTTTTTGTACAGAGTGTTTTTGAATGTACATATAAGGTCTGTTTTATTTGCCACTTGCTCTGGGGTAGAGCAAATTTTTACATTGAAAACAAAAACAACAAAAGTGCAAATCCTACACTACTTTCAGACCAGCGGCAGATCTTACACCGAAATTAGTTCAGTTTTTTACCATAAAAGTGTATTAGCTAAAAGCTTCTCATTTCATTACAATATGGTTGCTACACAGCGCTACAAACATTTGAATTAAAGTTTTTTCTTACTCCTGCTCGTTTTATTTGCCACTTACCCTGCTCTGGTGTAGAGTATGGCAAATAAAACAGACCTATAAAATGTTAACCCTTTAATAATGAAAGGTAACATATTTCTTATTATATTATCTGCTTATTTCCTGGCAGATGAGCGAAAGGAAATTCGAATCTGGTTTTGCCAAGTTCTTATGAGAAATTTCATTTCGTATGAACTACGTATTATGTCCACATGCATGGCCGCATGCGAAATTGTGGATTTGTTTATGAAAGGTATCAAGTATCATCAGCAGATCAGTATTACACAACTGATGTGTCTCAATCCATTTTAACATTGGTATTTATTCATTTAGAATAATTGTTGGTTGATTTGGTATACCTAACTACAGATGCCCATGATGTTCGCCGAGATGGGCTATATTGTCAGGATGGTCGAGGTGTAGGAGTTATAGGCATTTAAATAGTTAATACAAATAATTGGCATTAAAATTGGAATTTTTAGACTTCGTTTCTAGAAATAGATTAGACTCTTGTTTAAATCCATATCTCGGTTCTTCACAATTTATTTTTTCTTTGCCTACCAAATCATCCAGATTTCGCAGTTTAACTATGAATTGTGCCGCAAAAACTGGCTTATTTTGAAAGTTTGCTGTCGATTACGATACTGAAACAAGGTTGTAGACTTTAAAAAATATTCTTAATTTCTTAATCTGCATTTGATATCCGTTCAAATATATCTCCTATACTATGCGACAATAAGTTTTAGGCCTTAAAATTAGAACATTTTCTTTATATTGCTGCAGACTTGCTAGCTGAGATTATTCATCTGTAACTCGATTTTCAATTGTGCTTTTCATTTTTCAATTCAATACCATAATTTTATTGTCATATAATTGGCAGAGCTCAATATTCTAATGTCCCCATTTTCTCATGGTCTCATTAAAAGGATCAAAATTCAGAATCGAATTACTGATTTTTCTACTTAAGCAATAACTTAGGAAATCATTTGTTATCCTTTGAAGCAATTTCATGGCATCGTCTCTGAAATCCTTCTCTCGACGAATACCGTGATTTCTTTTCGTAACACCCCTTATAATGTTCAAAAGGATTTTTAAAAACTTTCTTATTAGTACTTAACATTTTGTTATAACCTGTTTTTTTCTTTTCCTTGATTTTTTTGGACTCTATTCATTTCTTTTGAAGTATTCTTTGAGTTCATTAAATGTTTTTCATTTTACAAAGTTAAGTAGTTTTATAGTTCTTTAAATTTTCTATCTGAATACAAATTTTAATGGATATTAAAAAAAAGCTAAAACTATAGATTTTTCCCTATTTTTCAGTCTATTTAGTTTTCTGCCAAAAAAAAAACGAAATTCTTTTAACTGTTATAAAAAAGAAACCACATTGCCTCCTCCTGAAAAGATTTCTGATACATTCAGTTTTCTGGACAACAAAAAAAACCGCTTCAAGAAGAAGAAAAAAGAAATACTCAGCCTGAATGATTTTCCTTCAAAAAAAGAAAAAGAAAAACCAAATATACATGAAATTGGGAAGTATTCCACTTAACTTCATGAACAGTTTTTTTCGATCTTCTTTTCTCTACAAAACTATCCCAAAATTACATTTCTCAAGTGAATTTTTCGGTTCTTATTTTTATGTTTTAGTTTGAAGAAGGATAAAAATCAAGGATATATGTATGCTTCTTCCAAAAATAGACTATGGTTCTCATGGGTAAATTCGGTCCAGTTCATCTTTTTCTCTAATATAAACTTGCTCGATAGTACTTCATTTCAAAACATGATATAACTAAGAATAAGATCGATATCATTTAAGTGGAATTTCAGAGTTTTTCCTATCATTGGCATATGGTTATGTATGCCCAAGAAAAAAAAAATAATAAAATAGAATTCTTTGACATGTAAGAACATATTCCGTCGTTGGGAAACAAAGTACACACACAGGACTTCATATATTGTAGTAGTTCTTACCTTAAGAAAAATATAATGTAAGATAATGGATGAATAATTTTTCTTCATGTTCTGTAATTTCTTTTGGAGAAGAAGATGATTCCTGTTGTGTTTGTTTCTTATCAGAAAATTATGACATTTTTCGGGAAAGTACTCTTAATTTTTTTTTTTTTTTTTGTTTAGTTGATAAAAGAAAAGTGGGTGCTTCTGTTGAGAGTAAAAATGTCAGTAAATTTTATGGTTATTCTTTTGGATTATATTCAATTGGGAAGGAAAATTGTTATGTGGAATCTTCGTCGTCGTTTTTTTTTTCTTTGAGGAAAGTGTTCTATAAAGATGAAAACACACGGGCATCTGGTTTATGTTTAGTATGATATTTAATAATACAATATAAAAGATTAATGGAAATTTGAATTATCAACATGGTTTTTTGATGATTTTGTATGATACTTTCCACACTTTTTTCTGTTCAGCAGGATTTTATCTACTTAGACTTCATTAATTTCAGAATTCTTTTATGATGTTTTAGTATTGTGTTTGTGAATTATTGTATTTCTCTAAGGGACCTTTAATATTTGTCTTTATTTCTTGAAGAAATCTAATAGATCTTCATCTCTATTCTTTCCTGGTTTTGTGTTGGCCGAGTGTTAAATGTGGTTTGATACTTTTGGACAACACTTTCATTGGCAAATTTTTATTTAATACATCGACGCCTTCTTGAATTAATCTTTAAATTATCTAGGATTTCCCTCATCACTTCTTTATCTTTTTGTACACAATATTTACAGATCTTTTTATAATTCTTTAGATATGGTTCTGACCTGCATTATATTCTTCTTCTTCCTCCTCGTAATGTTTTTGCTACAGACCGTTTTAGTCGGACCTTGGCCTTCTCCATTATATACTGTTTCATATATTTTAATATGGGACCTATTCAAGGTATTTTAACCCTATTTTTAGGTACAATACAATAAATATTATAATGTATTTTGAACGTCCTCATATACATTTCTTAACTATATCATTTAATGTTTGAAGTTAGTGTTAATAAACCGCTTTAATATTATTTTCATGGAATTAGTTAGTTTTAAACAGAAGTCGAATTCTGTAGTGATTATCGTTTTAGTAATTTTTAAAATCAATACCTAGTTATTAGCTAGTTCTCCTACCGCGAAAAACCCAAATCCCCAAATTGGAGGCTATTCAACGTAGGTTCGTACGATTTGCATTACGTAATCTTCCGTGGAATGACCTCTATCTACTGCCACCATACCTTGATAGAATAAAATTGATCAGTTTACAGTCCTTAAGAAAGCAATGCCTAGTAGCGGATGTGGCTTTTGTGAGTCCAACCCTGAATGTTGCTATATTACTAACATATGGCCCAATTCAGAATGCAAGTTGAAAACTCTCTCTATTGTATGTTTTCTAGTTACTAGTTAAAATCAATAGCTATTGTCTGAAATTTATCATTTTCAAGTGACAAATTGCTTTACCTTTCATCTGTCATTGCTCGCAAGTCCTTGGTTTCAAAGTACATTCGTTGTATTTCAAGTTAGTTCTGTTTCATTCGAATATTTTAATATTTCATCTTAAACTTGAATTTATAATTTGACCAGTTGGTTTTTTCATCTTATTTGATTTGCTCTTTTCGATGTTCCCAAAAAAAGGTTTACATCATAAATTTTTCATAATCATCATCATCATCATCATCACATACTTTTGTGCAGGTCTTTTGTACCTTCAATTGACACACATATTATAATAATTGGAAAACCTTTTAAAAAAATATGATTTCATTGAAATCAATAACGACCTTTTTTTTCCTCACTCTCAGTTGGTCGTTATTTCTTTTTATTCTTCGATATATAGTAACCTTTTCTTTCTGTTCAAATATATAATATCCAATTTCTCGATATTACAAAAGATTGCGCAATATAAAAATGTCTATGATCTGTAATTCAAAAAAAGAAATAAAAAAAATTCGATCAATTTAATGATCAAACCAATTCAATTGATCACCACACTTCTTCATATATATTATATTAACAACATATTAATTCCAAACCACAGGCCCTCTTTTTTTTTGTTCACACGAAAATCAATATTAAATTGACCGAAATATTAGATTATATTATTATTAATATGAAATATTTTTATCTATATTTCAGGTAACAGCCAACCAACCACACACAAAAAAAAGGGATTCCATTAAAGATGTGCGGGCCGAATATCATATTTCTTTAATTATAAAAAAAAAAATAATAATTGTTGTAATAATAATAATAATAAGAAAAAAAGAAAAGAAAAATGATTGATCGATTAAAAGAAGTAAAGTAAAGAAATGTAAAGTAAAAAATTAGGAAGAAGAAGTAAAAAATTACTCCAAATCAAAAAGTATAAATACTAATAAAAATACGAAATGATTTTTAAGAAAATTTCTATTATAATTATTTTAATATTGTGCCTTAATAATAATTTATTAATTAAAAAAAATAAAAGAAATTTAGTTATCGCTGGTTCGATTAATCGTAATACAATAAATAAAACAACAACAAATTTAAATATACCAACAACAATTTCATCAATAATTAATAATAATAATAATAAAAAATTAAATAATGATGATGCCTTATTAAATAAAAAAAAAGTATTCGATAATTTTGATAATGAAAAAATACCATCATTTGATCATTATGATGATATATCCGATGAATTAGATACTATCGGTAGTATACCACGAACCGGTCGTATTGATCCAGATAATGCGGATGATGATGATGAAAATTATGATGATGATGATACTGATTTAATTGAACATCATGGACATTATCCAGATAAAATTCCAGAAGATATTATCGATTATAAAAGTAATGAATATGAAGATAAACAATTAGGACCAATGTTAGATACATTTGGTATTAAATTTGATGGTCATGATACAGATGGTACTCTGCCGATATTTTTAGAAGAACCACAAAGTACATATGTTGTTAAAAATCGTCCAGCTGTATTGAAATGTAAAGCTGCACATGCATTACAGGTATGTTAAATATTATGTACACCTTTTAAACTTGACACTCATCTTTTTAGTAATAGTAATCGAACCGATTCTCATCGGAAATAACACAATGAAATCACTGCAAATTTTGTAGGACCTAATGGAACATTTGAATAATGCCTTGTTAAAGGGAATGTGCTATTGTGTAGGCATAAGTTGTAGGATAGACATTACAGAAGCGAAAAAAAAACCCTGAGCTGCCATTTGGAGATGGATATTTCCAAAATTTCACATCATTTGGTTCAGTTGCATGCAGTAGGATTCCGCTGTAATCGATGTGCCCGGTTTCATAAAGTTGTGGTTAATGACACCGGATCAGGGTACAGTCACCATCTTCTTCTTCTGATGAATGTTTCATTTCACGCAATGTTTCGATAATTCATCTCGATCCAATCATTGCGATGAACGCTTACGATTATCGTAAGGAACGTATTTTTAATTGGTCAGGTCGAAGTTAGCAGAATGATATTTTTTAAACCAACGAGATTTTGTCTGTTTTGTAGTAACTTCAGTACCAAATACATCGTTAATATGGCGAGCTCTTTGTGCTACTGTGGTTTCACGGTGAAACTCATATTTCATCAACACACGTATTTCTGAATTTTCATTTGAGCACTTCGTAGCGTTTGAGAGTTGTCAACCTAATATAAAGAAAATCGTGGAACATTTCCTAGGAATGTATGCAGTATTATATATCATGACAGGGAAAATGAAATGAAATATCTTTAAAGAAAAGCATTGATAAATAAATAATATAATTGTTAACTAACAAAAAGAACCAATATTAAATACACTATAATTTAAATCCTTTCTAGTTTCATATTCATGAAAACAAAAAGAAAACTAGGACAATTTTAATTAAGTACCTTTGAATATTTAAATCTTCGTCCTTTCTACAAACATGTCTTTCTTCTTTATTTTGTGTTTTTTTTTAATAACACATTCGTCAAGTATAATTTTAATATTTAAATGGAAAACCCATTTTTAATCAATAAAAAATTTTCTTTTATTAACATAAAAAAGAAATGTCTAAAATTCAAAGAAAATTCTAAAAATGTTCTCGTTTTTCTTTATAAAAAAAAAACCCCAAACCAACAATTTTGAAATACCCTCTACTAAATAATAATACTCTTTCCTTTTTTTTTGTTATACTAAACAATATGTATAAAAGGACGAAAACGGAAAGCAAAGTAATCAGTCTAAAAGACCATATCACAAGGAAATATTAAACATTATGCTGCGGTAAACATCAAAAAGGTTTATTGAAACAAAAAAAAAAAACTTTGTATAATATAGTGAAATCCCTTAAGTAACTAAACAATACAAAAAAATATCCTTTTTCCAGACACATTTTCGGACAAGATTTCATGATGATTGGTTAATTAAAAAAAAAGTGTCTATCAATAAAATTCAAATTCGATCGTTCAACGTTTTTATAGTATAAGCAGTATAAATAGTCAGAATCCTTGATAAAAGTAATGATAGAAGCCTTATATTTGTCTGATGGGCTCAGTGGTGTTGACCAACGTAGGAAAACTTACACAACGTCTTATCGTAAAATAAAAAAACTAGATAAAAAGTTGATTTAGGGTAAAGAATACAGTTCGCCATGATACTAGATATGTAATAACCTATCTTCGAGAGTCCTTATGATAAAATTTCAAAATTTCAAATTAGTCTTTTTATTCTTCGGACCAAGAACTAGTATTTTGTTTTCCTATGCTGCGATAAGCTCATTGATTATATTTTTCATTCAACTTATATCTACAATTTTACTTGGCATTCCGAATCATGGCACATTTACAAGGAAACGTTCAATTTGTTGATAAGAGCTAACAGTTTGGTTATAGTTTCTACATTAACAGCGATGAAATAGAATTGCTATTATTGCTAAGAATAACAGCTTCTAATCTGCTCGATTCAAAAACTTGTAAGTACTTGAAAATTAAGGAAAACAAGCATCGAATGAAACATAGATTTGTATAAGTAAAACTTAACCTAATGATTTGATATTAAACGATAATCTCGCAATTGACGAAATCCACTACAAAATCACTTATTGGGAAAACTTGACGTAATTGCTTGTAAGAATTTTTATCTTTAAGTAACTAGAAGGAATCTATCTATTATATAAAAAAGTTTTCTCCGCAAATCATTTATACATTTTGTAGTAGAAAAGACTTAATAAATAATTTATAACTGAAAAAATATTCGCCATCGACGGGGTTTGAACTCACGCACAGTTGTTCTACTGAATAACGCGCTTTCCCACTACGCCACCGACATCAATTCTTCAAGCAATTCAGATTCGTTAATATCAAATCAGAACTGAATAAATAATTATAACTTATATTACAAAATAGTTTTATTATTTTACTTTCAATCACTGAAAACTGTCAAATTTAGAGTTAGAGCCAAGCATTACTCTGCCTAATTCGAAGTACTTGTGCCTTTCCATTACAAGATCAGCATTGACTCATAGTTTAGACATATTAGATTGAACATGTTGTTCAGAATCCTTCAAAGCCAATACCTGTAACTTTTACCCTATAACGTTTCTTTATTTTCATATCATATTTATGTTCAACATATCTTACATGAAATTCGACTTAAAACTCCATCGTAGGTAGGTCGAGAGGACTACTTTTTTTTTTACTCCTACTATACTTTCTACTTCTTACTCTACTATGTTGCATAAAAATTGCAATTTCTTTCATATAAGAAAAAGTAAACAAAATTTTCTTTTTTTAAATGAAGAAGAAACTTTCTTTATGGAAAATTTTATATATACTTTTTTTTACTTCTTCTTGTAAATGAGACAAAATTTAATTTAGTAAATTAGACGTTCGCATCCCGTTATCCACATTGCTCGTCGTGTCTCTTTTGAAGACATGCAATTAAGATAAACGTCGTTTGGAGGAAAAAAAAGATACGAAAAAAATTTGCGTATCCATAAACTTTTTAAGAAGTTCATCTAACAGAAACGATTTAATGAATGACATGAACGATTGCTGTAAAGTCGGTGCTAATTTAGCAATCACCTTAAGAAGAAAAAAAAGAAAAACTTTGATTAAATAAGCGTAGAGAGAAGAGAGGAGAAAAAATGGAAAAAAAACACCTTTGAAATGAAAAGTTTTTCTTTTATAAAAAGAAATTTAAGATGGAAATTTGTATACCCTATGGTAGTGGGTACTACCAAAGGGTATATTCGTTTTGTCACTACATTTGTAATGCATACAAATGATCACTGGAGAAGGGTTTTAAGGCTATATATGTAGAAAGAATCAAAAGTTATATCCATGCATGTCCGTTCGTCTGAAATTTGCAGAAATTGTTTTCGCTACTAGGGCTTACGTCCTGGGTCCAAGGATATCTGTGAATTACAGAGAATTTGAAAACGAAGAAACAAAGTTTTGCCGAAAAAACCGTGAAACATTCTTAGTTTTGACTGTTTTTCGGTCCCATTTCTGCCGTAGGGCATCAAAAAGGCGGCTATATGCCGATTTTCAGTTACTATATGTTTTTTTTTTATATAAGTTTGGGGTTAAAATGTGACAATTTGTGTGCCTTTTCAAAATTTTCAGGCTTTTAACTCTTTTCGTATTCTAATTTAATTAATTAAAAACATGAAAACGTTGTGCCAGTGAAACCAAAACTTTTTTAACTTTTGAAGATATTTGTTAAATCTTGAAACATATTATTAAGTGTACAAGAAATTTCTGGACTTTAAAATTCATAAGTTTGAAAAGCATATTTAAAAACAACTCATTTTCCAGCTAGTTCGACAGTCCATATAGCTCTGGTATTGATATTTCAATGACATAAGTTTCATCCGTTAATAAGCGAATAAAAGTGAATAAAAGTTTAACGGCATGCATCCCGATAAACCATATATACGTACGCCATGGTGTCGTATTCATTTTTCAAATAAAAAAATAAATGCTTATAAAACCTGGGAAATCCTGGGAAAACGTTTACGGCAAAACGTTGTCAAGGTGGAACATACGAGGCATTTTATAGAGGGCAGAAAATCGATAGGCTGATTAATGACAACAGCTGCCCTATACTGATTTGAATAAAAACTGCTGTCTAACTTGGAATGTGAATTTCTTCTGTCTGCCTGCTTATGGTTTCTTCAGTTTCTCACTTGTTCCGATTAATGCAGAACGAAACGGCGAATATTCTTTATCTAAATGGAATCCTCAAGTTATCTGCTAAATTGCAGAAGGGTATAGATCAAGGCTGTCCAACCCGCGGCCCGTGGGCCGCATGCGGCTTAAGACAAGTGCGGCCCGAAAATTTTTAAATTTACTGAAGCATGCCCATTTTTCTGAGGAATGATTTGTGTGCGCTTTCGTGCTAAAGCTGCCAAGTGACAAACAACAGAAACAGGAACAGAACAAAAAGCTTTTTCGTTCTGTAGTAAATTCTCTTTCTGGTTGCGTTGCTCGCTCAGCTACAGTATTCTGTTGTTTGTCACCTGGCGGCTTAAGTGATATTAAATGAATTTCATGTTCTGTTTTTATAATCAAAAAAATTCCTAAACTAATAAATTTTAAATTACTTAAACATGAAAACTGTATATTTTACATTTTCTTCGCTCGTCCGCTATAGTAATTTACTTGCGGCCCAAAACACCATGTTTTCTTCCAATGCGGCCCAGAGAAAACAAAAGGTTGGACACCCTTGGTATAGATAATAACAGTACGTGCAAGCTACTTATTCACATATCACATTAGTGCCAGAAACGTGCTAGCGACCAAGAATACTACTGGGGTAATACAAAGTATTGAGATAAGAAATTTACCGCATTTAAAGCTGGGATATTTTATTATCATCTTAGAAGAATATTTCACTGGAATAATTCGTTGTGTATTTTAATATTGAAACTTAATTTTAAGATAAATTTTTTCGTACTAATCTTTTCGAAACCTGAAAATATGAGGATTTCGATAGATCGATGAATCTTATATTGTTAAAAAAAAATGTGGCACCACCAATTTCAACACTTTATGATCATAAATTCTTTAAAAATTATTATGAACTAAAAACCGCATCATAAAAATTTAATATTAATTTTTTTCCAAAAAGATTTTAATAGAAAACGATTTAGGCTTTTCTCTTTTTTTTCGAAAAGAAAATTTTATTGAGTCGTTTTTCACTTTTCTCATCAATAAAAAAAAAATATTTTTATGTTATTTTAATTGTTTTCCCTGTGGTTTTTCTTTTAATAAAGTTTTAATGGAAAACTATATAAAATTAGAAAATATTAATTTCAGAAATTTAATATTTTTCGGGAATATTTTCTAATAAAATGCACCAAAAAAAAACAGTTGAAGTTAAAATTATAAATCATTTTGAAAATGTTAGAAATATAAAATTTTTATTACTAATAATTGTTTATGATTTAGAAAGGGGATTAATTCACGGTTAAAATAAACTAAATTTCAGAAAATTGTTGTAACGTAATTTGTAAGAGGAGATGAGCTAAATGAGGAAGTCTTCAAGTTGTGAAAGTGATAATAATCTTAAAAATTGTTTAAAACCTTTTAAATTTGATTAAGTAATATTCAATTTAAATTTCAAGCAAATCTTGTAAGTAAAACAATGACAGCAACTAAGGGGCTACGTTTTTAACTAGAGAAAGTTCCAAGTTTAAGCAAGGAATATACCTTGAAAATTTCACATCGGTATCTGTAGATTTGACAAACTTATAGAATTCTGAATGAAGGCATTCCAGAAACCATTTTATAAGCAATTTTTTTCTCAAAACACTGCTTACAAAGTCGATGGACCTCATAGCTCGAAAAGTGCTAGAAGGATTATTTCCAAATTTGACAAAATTGGGCGAGAAAGATTGAAGAATCTTTGAGGATCTTACTTCTTTTTTTAAATTGATCTTTACTTTTCAAAATTACGAAAATTGAGATCGATACGTATTGCCATAATGAAAAGACAAACAAAATAGGATGGGTACAAAGTGATTTCTGCCGGTACTGTGAAGATAAATGTGCGGCTCAAAAAATCACATACATCTAGTATGAATGCTCAGCCCCCCCTTTCCAACTCGTAGCAGCATCCTGGGCAGCTGGTTCTTCGAAAACTTAAGATTGCTATAATCGGTCAATATGGGTAGTTTTGTGAGTAAATCAAATGATTCGAAGAGAAATACCCATCCACTAAGGCAATTCTTGGAGATCTCAAGATGCTTAGTGTTGTACACAAGTACCCTACTCTACCTAACCTTACCTCAGCACAGAGAAAAGGAACAATGTGTTTTTTGTGCATAAATTTTTGGTACCATTGCAGCGCTACAAAGCAGGCCTATTTGTGAAAAAAATAGTCTTTCTTACAAACACTATTAATGAGGTCGCATGTTTTGCAGACTACAAATGTGACCAAATCAAAATCCAAGTTAAGAACTCTATTTATTGTATGCTTTTTGGTATTACCAAAAAATATTGAATTATATAATTATCTGCCAAATTTCATTAAAATCTGAAAATATAGTTTTATGAAAACTTTAAAAACCCCAGAAGAAAAACAAAGTAATTTTTATACTTTAAAATGTCACTAACTAACAGATTTTTTGAATTTATTATATTTCAAAAAATAACTACTTAAAAACTACAAGAATTTAACCCAAATCGGTTTTTCTTTTTAGAAAAAAGAACACGGAAAAAACCGTGTGAAAATTTTGAAATATTCATAAATAAAAAAAAAGCCGTTGAAATTGAATCCATTATTAGAAAATTTTAATTTTCTTTAATTCTAATTTATTAAAAATACTGTTAAATATTAAAGAAATAATCATAAAGAAGATTTTCTTTGAAATTTAATGATTTTTGAAAATATGATTTTTGATATTCGATCAATAAAATGAAATCAATGGAATTGGATTCCTTTTTTCTAATGAAATAAATAACAAGGTACATATTTCATTTCAGTCTTTTTACTCATTTTAATAAGAAAATTGATAGTTTTCAATTTTATTATCGATATTTTCCAATTTAACTCAATTAAATTGATTTTTTTTGAGTATTAAAAATTTTGTTTTATAAATATTATATTTTTGAAATGATATAAAAGAAAAAATTCAGATTTATTTTCTAAATAAATAATTTTTTTTTTTTTGAAATTTGATAACAAATTGATTGAAATGACCGCACAGGTCGCTTAAGAATTTGTAATACTATAAAATTTTGACAGATAATCTCATTTAAAACATAAATTTACTAGAAAGAAACTAAAGAATATGAATTCCTATAATTTTTCTAACATAGTACCTACTTTTTTTCTGTTACGCGAAACTTTTCTGTTTGGCAAATGTCCTGTGTAGACATTCTAACATTTATGTTAGGAAAAATGTCCTAACAGCATTTTCTAACATAAATGTTACAAATTCACAATTCAAAATGGTGGAGAACAATTGTACCCGGTACTATGTTAGGCAAATAATATTTGTCGTGTTTTAATAAAGACGGATTAACCCAATATTATTATAGTTTTCATCGAACTCTCTTTATTTCTGGAACCTATGAAAATTATAAGCTTCTTGCGCTTTATTTTAAATTAATTATTTGTATTTATTTCTCGCTCAATTACATCTTTTAAATAACATAACATAACATAACATAACATAACATAATATAACATAACATAACATCTCCCTTAAACAGTTACTTGGATAAAAATGGCGTAGATTTGGCTAAACCGAAAAATCGTCGGGTGAAGGCAATATTCAAAAGAATATAGATTATAAAATATTTTACCATCTTGTGAAACAATCTAAAGAAAACCTTTTTCTTAACCTTGCTTATTGTAAGTAACAGTCATTGTATAGGAGGCCTTACAAATGTCTTTAGCTCAACCAAAAATTAAACACCTTAGCGACCTCATCATTCGGGAAATCAGTTCGTTTTGTGATGACTAATTTTGAATATTTCCACGGACCTCAAGGACCGTGTATTAATGTTTAAGATGCATTATGTCCAACAAAAATGTGAAGTCAATAGGACCATTTAGAGTTTGACTCGCCTTAAAGCGATAACACATTTTAGTGTATTTTAACTGGTTTAATGCAATGAGCTAGTTTTTAGCTTTAGTATTTTGTATTCTGCAACCAACTAGTAAAAATTTTGATTTGACTAAAAACCAACTAGGTCTGGTTGGGTTTGTACTAAGGAGATGTTTCAAACTGTGATTTGCAAAGAACCGGGACAAATTGTGATTGGCCTTTGTAAAGGACAGTGATTTTTATCTGTGTTCTTCTATATAGTCTATGATTTTTCGTAATATGTTATACCAAGATACATTTCTGGCCTAGTCGAGACAGGACTAGCACAATCTTATTTTCTGATAATATGCCAGTATACTGGGAAATGTCTACCTACTCCCTTCTAGGTATAGTGCTAATAATTGATGACTATCTATATATTCCTAACTAGCGATGTTATCACTCTCATTTGATATATTATATAATTAATTTTATTCGGAGGGTGTCGATAGTTTACAAGATAGAAAACACCCTGTAATTTAACATTGAAATGAAAACATTCCATTAGGCATTGAGTTGTCTAATTACTAATTCTTTTACCCCGTGTACAAAAACCTATTTTTAAAAACTAATAATTTAATAAGTTACTTTGTAGGGGATTTTAAATTAATGTACTTCGTTTTTTTTTTCTTTTCTCAGAATCTTCAGTCATAAGTCACTGTCCATCAAAAATATTACAACATTTTTTTTTTTCTTCAACACTTCGACATAACATATGGTTGATGTAATTTTAATGATTTCGTTAATAAACTCTCGGGGTTCTAAATAGAAAAAAAGCAAAAAAATTCATCTTCACCTAAACATGATGATCATCCTTTTTAAGGTCTCTCTAGTCTATATATGAAGAAAATCTAAAAATATTTCCCACATTATAAACGATATATTAAAGAAAGGGAATAATTCCTTTTTTTAGACCTAAGAATCCCATTTTTCATGCTCTCAAAAATGAAATTAACTTATTCTTATATAGATTTTGATGGACCCTTATTCCTTAATATACATTTCTTTTCTTAGGTGCCAAATATAACCAAAAACTAATGTGATGAGTGATGTTTCCAACCGAAGAAAAAGAAAAAAAAAAATGGTTGTCTTGAACCTTTTCTAAAATATAGTCCTCCATAAATTAGATATTTGTAACTGCAAAAAAAACTATTCTATTCTAATATATTTATTATGTTTTTTCTTTCAGTTATCATTTAAATGTAGTGGAAGTTCACAGCCACCACCATCAGCACATGAATCTCATGTTGATCCTCATACTGGTGTTCATTTAGAAGAAGTTACAGCAACAATATCACGAGATCTAGTCGATGAATATTTTGGTAAAGGACCATTTCGTTGTGAATGTCATGCATGGTCATCAAGAGGTGGTGCTAAGAGTCAAATTGCAACTGTTGAAGTTGCTTGTAAGTATATACATATATATATATGTTGAAAAAGAAAATTTATTTGAAAATAATTAAGTATATTGTGTGTGAAGCCACAAGAAAATAAGTCCATATAGTGTTTGTGGAATAAGAAATTTGACACAGACTTTC
The DNA here is from genome assembly GCA_963422695.1 of Xylophagus ater. Classification (NCBI taxonomy): domain Eukaryota; kingdom Metazoa; phylum Arthropoda; class Insecta; order Diptera; family Xylophagidae; genus Xylophagus; species Xylophagus ater. Next base: position 41,537,068 of record OY730484.1, read on the forward strand.
TTATTCTCAAGTATAGATTATAGTTAGTTTTTTGCCTTCTTATTTTTTTCCTTTCCTTTCCATAGCCTGTGGAGTTTTATATGACTCCATTTCTTTCATAAAGGAATTGTAAGAAACCTTAAAAATAATCGTCGTCTTTCCTTTTATATAAGTCTGACTAATTTAATTTAAAATTTCTAGTAAATAATAGTTCAATGAACGAATAACTAACAAAGATATTGGAAAGGTTTTATTTTTTTAATTAAAAATTTTCCAATTTCCATCTAGAAATTTGTCTCTCCGTAATTCGAATGTTATAATCTTTATGCGTCCTTTGAGAGTTTTAGAACCATCTTATTTTGACAAGAAATGTGATATAAATAAGCTTTTTAACTTTTCTTTTCCATTTCTTTTTAAACAATTCAAACAGATTTCTGACAAAAAAGAAATATCTCATTATAAGTCCTTTGCCTTCCGATTTCATTTATATCAAAAATATGAAGCTTTAACCCTATAAAAACCTAAAAGTTATATATTAATTAATTAATTAATTAAAACAATATCAAATGAAACCCTTAAGTTTCTGGAATATATCAACAAAAAAAAAAGAATTGTTGATGTCCTTTCTTTTACGAAATATGTCCAAAAATTTGTATAGAAAAAGGATCATATATGAAAATTATAATAAATTAATTTATTAAGTTTCTATAAGGAATCATAAATTTGGTCCTTTTCTGTGACACACGAATAAAAGAGGTTAGTAATTAATTATAGATATACCAAAGTTCCTTTTTTTTCTATTCCAAATATCGTTTCTTGAATAAATGCTGTTTTAGTGTTGTTAATTAAGTCAAGAATTGTATTAAAATGTGGTCCAAAAAACTAATGCCTATCGGAAAAATTTATGTCTTTCTGAAAATATTTTAATGTGAAATGCATTTCTTTTCGAGGAAAATTTACATAATTCACAAATTTTTGAATGAACATCTCTAGCTTCAGTAATTGGATAAGCAATAAATTAAAAGAATCTCTTATAAGTCGTCTCATTAAGAAGTGAACGAATTAAACCATCCCAAAAATGAAAAAAAAAGAAAAAATGAAGGGATACCGTAAACTCGGGATACTTTGATTAGAATCGATAATAAAAACCAAAATTTTCATTTCGGTAGCATGAATATACTTTTTTTCAATTTAGAAAAATAATACATTTTTGATACTTATGAAAAGTATATAAAGTACTATGCAATTTCTTTAAGAAACCAAAAACATAGAATATTGATTAAAATATGGTAGGATGTTAGATAGAAATGATACACAATTGAAATAACTGCCATATGATTTGTCTAATGGTAATTATCTAAATACCTTATCCAAAAGAGAAGCAAATAGCGCTTATTAACTAAGACAAAGCCTGCATACTGCGTCCTGCAAATTTCATCATGCATCATGTATCTTGCATCATGTATCCTGCATCATGTATCTCGCATCATGTATTTAATATGTATCCTGAAACATGTATGCTGCGCAACAAGTATCTTGAAACATGTGTTTATAATAATTGCAAAATATGTTTTGTGTCTCTCGACTATGTAAATTGTAATTTCTATGATTCTTTGGCATACACTGAATTTATTATGTATCTCGTAAATACGTACCACAAACTTATCCCGGATTTACGGTAATAAAAGTATTCAAAAGGTGAGAGAGTCGTAAATCAAATCAATATCGCTTTATTGAAACAAAACAAAAAACAGAATTTAAATGTCTCGAAGAAGACTTTTAAGATCTCTAAAAAAAAATATAATAAAAATAAAGCCCAATCAGATCTTAATTAAAAATGGTTTCCCATAAAATTAAAAAACAGCGCTTCAGAAGAAAACGTGCGACATTTATTTATTATAATTATTTTCATAAAAGATCAAATAAAATAGAATTTCGTTTTTTTTGGATGAGATTTTTATTGTATTAAAACATGTCTGACACGCTAAAAAATCAATCGAAAACTTCAATTATTTAAACAGAAAAAAAAACAGAACATAATAGTAGTAAAAGTTATAAAAGACATATTTTTAATTGCTTTTTGGCTGGTCATTAAAATAGTCTCCAACTGTGAGAACATTCAAAGATTAACCAGCAGTTATATTTTGTACATATATTCTCATATTATAAAGCATAACTCACGATTCTTATGAGACCCGGCGGCAATATAATCGAACTTATTTCTATAATCATTAAAAAAAAAAACGAATATTGCTAGAAAAAAATACATGTGAATATAAAAAGGGTCGATCGTCGTCACTGATGTCGGTCCTCACCATCCACCATCCACCATCATTCAGAAAGAAAAACATTATCAAGAAAATACAACAATGATTCGTTTTTATTGACTCCAATGAGATGTGTTATTGCCCGAAAAAAGAAAAATTGTTTTTAATGGACTTCATGAAATGTAAACTTATGAGTTTTGGTGGACGACACTAGCATGTTTGGAATCCATGCCGTGATAGTTTTTCGGGGTACTACTTGAAGAATTATAAACATTTTTTTTTTTAGTGTTAACATTATGGAATGTTTATAAACATTTAAAATTCTTTAACTGAAAATGAATTTTCTTTTTTTATTAGCTTTACTGTTTATACAGTATCATATATCCATTGAAATTCGTCCATATGAAAATTAACTCTTCATCATTCTTCATTACTTCGTATGAAATTTAGTTTATCTTATATTCCGTGAGCGAGAGTCATGTCACTTATCCAATAAAGTCCGAATTTTTATGATTCTTGTATAAGCAAATAAATAGTTAGTAATTGTAAAGAACCAAGATCTTCACAGCGAAATTCTGTACAATTGATTGTCACTTTCATACAGTTCGTAAAGCAATTTGTCACTTGAAAGTGATCAATTTAAGGTGACAACTATTTTAAGCAATGTTTAGATGATATTTTAAGTAATAGACTTACTTTGAAATCATCGCTTTTAAAAATGTCCAAATTGAAATCACTTTTAGTTTATGGAATCCCTCTGCTGGATTTAAACTTGACTCATAACAATTTCTAAATAAGAGGTCTACACTTACTTGAACATTCAAAACGATACTTATAACCCGTTTTAGTTGCTTTTTCTATAATATATAATATAAAATCTATTAAACCAAGCGCCTATAACTCCTATATTGGTTTACTCTTCATGAACTTTGGTCATGTCACTTGTCGAATAAATTGACGTGACTGTGAGAAAAGGTCTACCTATTTCTTTTATGATGTTAGTCTGGATGAAACTTTATAATACAAATTTCTTATTTTTAAATAAAAAGCATTGTATTTCTTTCAAATAAATTGTTTAATTCCGATTAATTTTCACACTTAATTCAATAAATAAAATTCTTGATCGTTTCACGATCGATCATCCGTCCACAAAAATATTCGACTTACTTTACTACCTATATACTATTCGATCAGATCATTAATATGAACACACCTTTTACTTAAGTAATACTATTTTCTATTTATGAAATTATTAATAAACCTCCGTGACTTTGTATATAATGTTTAATTATAGAAACTAATTTTCATGTGCGTTTGTTTATGTTTATATGTAATTTTCGTGGAAATTCAATAATCACGCATTTTCCTAAAACAATCATTTTTCTAGAAAACAATGCACATAATTGCATGCAACTGAAAACATTACAACGAATAAAAACATCAAGAATTTATGATTCTATTCAAAATTTATGAATATTATGAAAATCGATTCAATCAATTAAAAAATCAATTGCTCTATACGACATTTTTTATTTTAGGGGGACAAGCAATTCAATAATTTTGTTTCTTTGTTATTTTTGATGAGAGTCGAAAGTATTTCTGTTTGTTTTTTTCTATTTATAAAGACATCACTAAATCAGTAACATTTGGCACCTCTTGTCATATGCAGCACAACAGCATATTTATACTATTTGTGGGGGATAATACAAAAAATGGAGTTGTATTCAATTAATATGTTTTTATGTTCGAATTGAACCAAGTTAATTAACATCTCATGAAAATTTGGTGATTGAAATGAACTCAACTCTAAATACATATTTGTATTAATTGATTTATAATATTGTGTCGAAAATTTATTAATAAAATAGTCAAATGACTAAAAGACGGAAAGTTTATTATTTCTCCATGTTTCGGATTGGCGTTTTTTCTACGAATATACGTCATCAGTGCCCTGGTATACATATTTGAAGTATGATTATTTTAAAGAAAATTTCCTTTTTTTAAAACCGTTTACAGTCTTACTTACTTAGTATGTTATCGTTGGTTATTCTAATACTATGAAGGTGGTGGTAGTTGGAAACTTTCTGAAGCTCGAGACCATTGACGGACGAGTTAATTCAAATATAATTTCCAATTCACATATATTGTACTTCTTATAACCATGATAGACATCTTTGTTTTTGATGTCATACATTTTATTCCTGCAATGCATCATAGTCCACATTAACTTACATAAATATAAATTTAGTTCAGCATTAATTGAAATATACAAGTATATGTGTGTATTAAAATCCTGTGTCCTGGGAACTCATCATAAATATTTTCTCATAGATATTGTCAACATAAAATCCAATCAAAAATCTTCTTTTAATATTTATTAGGAATTTTTTTTCTTTTTTTGGTTTTGGATACTTAGTTATTCACTTCAAAACTGGGTCTTGACTTTCATTAAAGTCTTTAAATTCCTACATTTAAAATATTCTCTCTAAAGATGCGAGGGATATATGTATATGGGTGTCAATGACTACGTTTTAAATATATACATATATGTTACATATAAAAAATCACCCAACAATACAATAGAGTTTATACCTACATACATATAACTCTTGTCTGAATAAAAAGGACTTAAGATTTAAGCATATACTCTTATCAAAATGCCACTAAAGTACCATACTTAAATGTGCTCTTTTTTCTGATGTGTTTTTATTTTATTTTTGTAGCATTTTGGCATACAGTATATTATACTTGCAGAATAATATAAAAAATGCATCAAGAAAAATGCAAAGTCTGCTGTGGACCAAACAAGCAACCACCTTTTGACTTGTTTTCTTGTTTGTTTCCTTTTTTTTAGCTCGTGTACTTTCCCTATAAGTTTCCATACAAAAAGCTTATCAAAGAGCAACTTTAATCTTTGCTTTCTTTTCTATTATGTATTGAATGGATACTGGGTGGAATGATTGATGAATGTTTTCGGTGGAATGTACGTACAGATTCCTTAAATCTATATAATATTAAATGTTATATAGTATAAAGTACCCAGTAGCAGGTAATGTTACAGTTATTAGGATGATATATATATATATAGTAAATTAGTATTCAATAGTTTGATCAACCAATGTACTTATACGTCATCAGTGCCCCAACATATATTTGAAGTATAAAGTAAATTATGATTATTTGAAACAGAGGTCCCTTTTAAATCAATTGAAAAGTTTGACCGTCTCTACGCAGAAACTATAACAAACTTTTCGTCCAATCTAGTTTGTCATTCCAAAGAAGGATGGTAAATTTGACCATTTCTTGTTCAAAGTTTGAAATTTTTAGTGATGCAACCAATTCAAGTTCAAAATTCTCTTAACGATGCCCGCTACTGGGTATCTCTTACCCTATGAACAATTTATTTGGTTTTTGGATTTTAGATTGAGTTCATTGAAGGCATTTTTAAAGTTTGTATACTTTTTTTTCTTCTCACATATGAAGGATGGATATGGTTTTTGAATTCAAACGTAAACATAATCAAATGGAAAGAAAAAAATTGGCGAAGAAGAAGGTGGATTATACATATTTTGTATTCATTAGGAAAAAAGAAAAATTAAAAAAAAAATGAGGGTTGATTGTATTTATAAGATCCGTTTTGATTTTAATATCTATAAAACCCTCATTCAAAAAGTCCTCTTTTTGAATAACAAAACAGAAAAATTGTTTTAAATATTCCATCTAAAAAAAAAAGAAGAAAATTATGATTTCAAAAATCTCCCTAGTCAACTTTTGCTTTTAATCTTTATATACGGGATAATATCGTATATACAATACGTATATTCTTTTGCCTTTCCTTATCTCGTGGCTAAACATATATTTAAAAATGTTATTCATATTATATTAAGCTCCAACAATGATAATACTATCTCATTTAATATTTCTTTTCTCTCGCATATCACTCAAGATATCAGAAAACTATTTACGATATCACCAACATCTGTACGAGTTGAATTAGGTGGACGTACAGAATTAGATTGTGAAGCACCAAATTCGGTACCAACACCGAAATTAATATGGTTTAAAAATAATGTTCAAATTCAACCAGAACATCCTGTTGTTATAACACCAGAAGGTAGTCTTCATATAGCACAAGCTTCATTACAGGTAATTAGAAATATATTCGAATTAATATTATTGATCTAAATTCTAATCTAAATAGAATATCAAAAAATAATGATTACCATTGTTTTTAGATGATAAAAATATTTTGAAACGATATATCACATGACCACATTTTTTGAATTATGAAGAAATTACGAACGTAACCAAGCGGTAACAACGGAAGTAGCTTTAATTAAATATATATGGTATAATAGTCATGTGGCATATCGTTTCATACTAATTTTTTTCATTTAAAAATGTTGATTACATTTTTTTTTGAATATCTTTTTTCTATACGAAGAAAAATGTTGTTTTTTTGTTGATTTCTGACGTGGATAGAGAAACACATCCATTTTTACTCATTCATAAGGATATTTTATTTTTTTTCTTTCACACAGGATATGGCTAATTATACTTGTGTTGCGGAAAATATTGCTGGTAAAAGGACTTCAGAACCAGCTACTGTTACAGTTTACGGTAAGTTATTCTATAATTTATAGTACATTATAAAGATTGTATCTATATATATTCATTCTGCGGAACATACGTACCTATATCTAGTTCCCTTTTTTTTGATATTGATTAAAATTCAAACGAAATATTTACCTATACCCAAATCCCTTGAAAGAATCCTTCGTAAAAAAACACGAAATTCATTCTAATTCAATTTCAATAAATTAAAATTCTATTCACGTATGCACTTTAAAAACATATTATTAATGCGTATTGAAGAAGCCATCAAATTAAAGGGCCTCTGGAATCGCGTTGCAACGATTTTTCATTTGTGAGTGGGGTTTTTTTCGTCTTCTTCTTTCGGCACATTACATTTGCATGTGAGTACTACGTACTACACCTATTAATTTAGTCGATTGTAACTTTTTTGTGATGGTACTTTAATGGTGTTGTTCCCTTCTTCTATATATATATTGTATATAATTTACCATTCAAACATTTAAACAAGGTGTTTGATATTTCTTTTTTTTTTTTTGTCCAATATTTACTTTGAATTAACCTCGTACCAACTGTTTTTTTTTCGAAATTCATTTTAACTAGTATGTGTATAGGGAAAAGTGCATCACGAATTGAATCATGTAAACACAATCAAAATATTATCAATATTTAATTCAAGATAAATAAAAATTCCACATTTATTACAATCTTGTGTCAGAAATTATACTTTTATACAAAAGTTCTCAAAGAGTTGTGACATTTCATACATATGGATGGATCGAAAAGTTATTGTGCGTTGTTAGTAACGACCAAAATAAAGGTATTGATCGAATCGAATCGGCGTTTTATGGTATGAGAGAGATTGCTTAGTATCGAAATCGAAATCATCAAACTATCTCAAACAGAAGCGTTCAGAATTGATGAATCACAACCCAGCTAGCATTTTTGGTTGCTGCCATGTTTCTGTCACTAGTGGTTGTATGTGAATAACAAGTTGGCACGTAGCGAAAATGTTACTCGGGAAAAGTTTTGTCTAAACGATATACAAATTTGGTCACACGTTAAAAACTAAGAGAGCTTGGCTAGTAAGTTTTGATACATCTGTTAGGTTCAAAGATCGAGTTGGAATAGAAAATGTCTTGGCCTTTAAAAAATTCCCAGAACGCGTTACAGATCCTGGAAAATCGTGAAAATTATTGAAGAAATTTAAATTTTTACTTAACTAAATAAATGTGCAATATATTAGTTAGAAAGTAACTTAAGTGGGGCTAGCGAGCGGAGCGAACATGTATGAAGTACTTTTTGTACTTTTCCATACTTCAATATACAAACTATTTAATTTAATGCACAAGTCTTTTAAAATGAATAAATAAAAATTGGTCGTAATCGATCTTTAGCTCCAACACATCCACCACTTACGCTTGATCTTGCAGAATATCAGATTATCATTTCAGTTTCAGTTTCAATTTCTGCAGAACTCATTCTATACTATAAGTTTGAGTTCCAAGAAATCCTGTAACTGTTACAGTTTTTCATCCAGAAAACCCATAAATTCGAAAGTGACTGGATAATGGCTCTGCCAGGGAAATGAACAATATTTAGTTTTAATAGAGTTCACTTGAAACACAACCACTTTTTGGTTCATCCAATATTTTTGTATTTCGAGGAAATATTTAATTTTTTTCTATTATTTTAAATTTTCATTAAAAGAATTTTTCATTTTTCTTTTTCTAATATATTTGAAAAAAATATAGTGAATGGCGGTTGGAGTTCATGGAGTCCTTCAATGGAATGTAAATGTCCCGGTAAAGCGAGTCAAGGGCAAAAACGTTTACGTAGTTGTAGTAATCCAATGCCATTGAATGGCGGGGCACAATGTGAAGGTCCAAATATTCAAAAAACATCCGATTGTATATCGTGTCCAGGTAATTCCTAATCGATAAGAAATTAATTCATTTTTATTTCTAACTAATAATAATAAAATAAATTAGAGAGGCTTTACGGCGGCTTAACCGATGGCTTTACGGCTTTTAAACGTTTATCGGTTTACTAATAATTATTTTTAAGTGGTAGTTCTTTTTTTTAAAGAGGTTTGATTTATACGGTTTTAGATATTCGGCTTCACATATGTTACCTTTAAGACCCTTTGAAAGGAAAAAATATATATATTTTTTTTATCATTTAGGATTCTATAATTTTAAGGGAAGAAGGTTTTTTCTTTGGTTGATTAGAAATAAGGGACTATTTCTAATCAACCAAAGATACGATATCGTTGGAATTGCATAAATTATATTCAATTTTTAATGGAAATTTGTTTTTATATATCATAAACATTAATCTACAAGAATTTTGTTTTTCATTTTACTTTCTCTATGCATATATTGTAAACACCATTAGAGAGAGTGAGTATTAATCCGGTAATGGGCCGATTATGAAGTAAAAATAAAGGACAATAATCTATATTACTCTGCTATTAGTTCTTTTACCTGTACTTGCCTATAGCTTTATGAGTTGCTTTCCTCCAGAAAAAATGGCAATATTATTTTATTTATTTTCGAAAAGTTACTTTCCTTTTTCGAGTAATGTATAATGGTCAAAGTGTAAAGTCTACCAAAACCTAATCGATAATTATTTCGATTTTAATTTGGTTTCCAGTTCGTTCTGTGCTGCTGTGTTATTTCATTCAGTCATTGGACATTGCAACCGTTGCATATCAGTCGTAAGTTATTATTATTATTACTCCCGAAAGTCGAGTATTTTTTTTTTTGTCATATGATATCATTTTCTCATATTAAAATCCCAAATGAAAACTACGCAATATGAAAAAAAGGAAAATAGGCTACCCTTAGTCAATTTCCAATTTTAACTTTTGGCTGTTTAAAATTAAATAAAATGAAAACTTGGAATATACATTCAAGATAGAGCAACTTAAGAGTAAAATATGCCTCCCCTCTGGCGGTTATCGTCGTCCAGTATAGAAAAACGTCCCTAATTCGGTCAATAATACGCCGATTTTCATAAAAATCAGAATGTACATTTTGGATAGGGCAACTTAAAAGTAAGATATGCCTTCCTTCAGGATGATACGGTTTGCAAATATAAACAACGTCCCTAAATCGGTCAATAATGGGCAGATTGTCATCAAAATTGGAATATATATTCAGGATAGGTCAACTTAAGAATAAGATATGTTTCCTCTCGGGAGATTACAGTTGGCCAATATATAAAAACGTCCCTAATTCGGTCAATAATACGTCGATTTTCATGAAAATCGGAATGTACATTTTGGATAGGCCAACTTAAACTTAAGATATGCCTCCTCTCAGGAGATTGCAGTTGGCCAATATATAAAAACGTCCCTAATTCGGTCAAAAATAGACAGATTGTCATGAAACTTGGAATATACATTCAGAATAGGGCAACTTAAGAGTAAGATATGCCTCCCCTCTGGCGGTTATCGTCGTCCAGTATAGAAAAACGTCCCTAATTCGGTCAATAATATGCCGATTTTCATGAAAATCGGAATGTACATTTTGGATAGGGCAACTTAAAAGTAAGATATGCCTTCCTTCAGGATGATACGGTTTGCAAATATAAACAACGTCCCTAAATCGGTCAATAATGGGCAGATTGTCATCAAAATTGGAATATATATTCAGGATAGGTCAACTTAAGAATAAGATATGTTTCCTCTCGGGAGATTACAGTTGGCCAATATATAAAAACGTCCCTAATTCGGTCAATAATACGTCGATTTTCATGAAAATCGGAATGTACATTTTGGATAGGCCAACTTAAACTTAAGATATGCCTCCTCTCAGGAGATTGCAGTTGGCCAATATATAAAAACGTCCCTAATTCGGTCAAAAATAGACAGATTGTCATGAAACTTGGAATATACATTCAGAATAGGGCAACTTAAGAGTAAGATATGCCTCCCCTCTGGCGGTTATCGTCGTCCAGTATAGAAAAACGTCCCTAATTCGGTCAATAATACGCCGATTTTCATGAAAATCAGAATGTACATTTTGGATAGGGCAACTTAAAAGTAAGATATGCCTTCCTTCAGTATGATACGGTTTGCCAATATAAGCAACGTCCCTAAATCGGTCAATAATGGGCAGATTGTCATCAAAATTGGAATATATATTCAGTATAGGGCAACTTAAGAATAAGATATGCCTCCTCTCAGGAGATTATAGTTGGGGAATATATAAAAACGTCCCTAATTCGGTCAAAAATAGACAGATTGTCATGAAACTTTGAATATACATTCAGGATAGGGCAACTTAATAACAAAATATGCCTCCTCTCGGGAGATTACAGTTGGCCAATATAGAAAAACGTCCCTAATTCGGTCAATAATGGGCAGATTGTAATGAAAATTGGAATGTACAATCTATGGATAAGCCGACTAAGCAGTAACACTGATCTGTATGTTTGTGCCCGTGGGGATAAGACTCATCCACATTGTCTATATAGATATAAAGAAAGTACTAAAGTGATAATAATATGAATAATTTTATTTTTTTAATGGGAAACAAATAGTTTTTTCTTTTTTATTTCCCGGGAAAAATTGAAGTTTTTTTTCTTTCGTTTACGTTGTTTTGTTGATAAACGAAAATCAAAGAAAGGTATTCGAATTTTATTCGATTTTAAGAAACAATTTGAATAATGCAAGAATTCTAAAAGGTTTTCCAATAAAAATATCAATTTTTTTGATATGAATTTTTCGGTTAGAAATAAATAAAATTGATAACGTTTTTGGTTTTCTTTTTTTTGTTGTGGAAATGGAAATAAATAAAATAATGTCATTTTAAATAAAAATTTAAATTTAATTTATTTTTTTATTTCTGGAAAATGCATGTCCATCTTTTGCGGTAGCTGATATTTTTTACTAAAAATAAAATTTATGGGAAAAAAAAATGAAGAGAAATAATTTCCATTTTTATTTATAAGAGATTCGAAAAATAGAAAAAAAAAACTAGTAAAAAAGATTGAATAAAAATTGTAAAAGGTTTCACGGAACACAAATGTATGGTAATTTTTGAAAAGCAATAAATTTTTCTGTTTTATCATCAAAAAATTCAGAAAGAAATTTAAATTTTTTGGATAGTTTTTCACTAAAACCTTCTTCATTTTTTTCGACAATAGTATTTAGAGATACGAGAGACCAACAAACAATTTGAATTTAGAAGTAGAAATATAACAAATAGTTATAGGCAAAGTAGTTATTTTTAATAAACAAACTTTATATCAATATCGGGGATTCATTAGAATACAGTATCGCCAAATGTATACAATAAATAGAGTTCTTAATTTGGATTCTGATTTCATAACATTTGCAGTCTGCAAAACATACCACCTCATTAAAAACATTTGATACCTGTGTGCAGGGCCGTATTTATTGACATACTAACTAGCCTGCAGCCTAGGGCTCCGCACCACAAAATAATTATAAACAAAATAATATAGCAAAAACCATCTTCATTTAATGAATGATGATTTATCGACATATTCTATTATAAGTTTTGCCAAATTTGTCTAAAAATTACCAGAATATTTGCTAGATACTTGTAGTTGAAAGCGCACCACAGATTCAGGCTAGGCTACACGTCTAAAAAAAGACGTCAGTTTTAATGATTTTCAAGATATCCCAACGCGAACTTACCCTTAGTGATCTTAAAACATCAACTTCGAGGATCATTTCTTGTGTATTTAAAAATCATTACCTACCCAAATACCACCAAATACCAATACTACCAAAAGGTAAAACCGTCCCATTTTTAGCCGTATAGGGGTCTACAGATCCTAAATATGGCCCTGTTTGTGTGATATAAAAATGGATGTATTTACAGTCTTTTTTTTACAAATGCTATTAAAGAGAAGGCATACTTTGCAGACTGGAACTATGACCAAAAATTAATACACATTAAGAACTCTTTTTAGTATACTCTGTGGTATAACTTATTCTATTGCATATAGTTGAAGACTTCTGCAGAATACAGACGATTACTGTAAATTGAGTGAATCTTATCCAGGTGTGATATGGTCACAATGAACCTGGAGCTTTATCTGATAAAATTTTAACATCTGGGAACACATGAACATAGGATGTGTACGGAAATAAAAATATTCTTAATACCGTATATTAAAATAGGTTAACAGAATAGTGCACCAGCCTTGGAAGGTGTAGAAATTAGAGTCCGTGAACAAATTAATAGGAAAAAAGAATGCATACTCGGAATACTAGAAATTCTATCAATATTAAATTAGACGGTTACGTTCACGGATCGTTTAAGAATAAAAATGAAATACAACTGATTTGGTTTAACAATTGAGAGGTTAAGAAAAAGAGTTGTTGTAATGTTTGACAATATTATAGAGAAATAGGCAAATAAACAGACTACAAGTAGTAAAGGAACAGTTTAGAATGTTGTAGTTGGTTAGGACCTCGACCTCGCCTTTAGAGACTCAAATCCAAGTCTCGGTTCTTCACAATTTTACTTTTATTTGCCTTACAATGTATAATTAAGAATAAAACAAATATTTTCTTAATCCAGTCATAGCCATATTTTAGTGAAGGCTGTTAAGAGCTAAGAGTTAAGAGTTTGAGTTCAAGTTCAGCTATAGACAAATTAAAATTTCTTCTTAATACTACACAATGCCTTTCTTTTAAATATTACCAATTGGCCTGGCACAAAAGGTTCTAGTTTCCTTAATTTACACAAATTTTGAAGATTAAAATGGTTATTTTTTTTGAAATATACATAGTCTGTTACTCATTGTCTGTAAAAGACACCCCAATTTTTCGTCTTTTTCCTATAGTACAAAATTTCCTTGACCATATATTATTTCAAATGCAATTCAAATATGTTAAAGCAATTTGAATGCAATTTTTATCATCCTATAGAATCAGGCACGTGTCTAATATTGACTTCTTTTAGACTAATTTATTAACCTCACTTATATGGTGTCTGTTATTATGCAAAAATTTATTTAAGTTGAAAAAAGGAGTTCTTTTAAAAGGAAGAAAAAAGAACTCTTTGAATTTTTGGTGTTCATGATTAATTTGCTTAATTTTGTATAAATATATAGACTGTTTCAAATATTGGGGTAAACCATTTTAAATAGAAATGGGGAGCCATTTTGAGGTAGGTTATTTATTTCAGATATTTATCTTTAAATTGAAAAGTCAACTAATTAATTAATGATTCAAAGCTTGACGAAGAAATATTATTCAATCAAGTTTTTTTGTTTGGTATTAAAAATGTATATAAAAAAAATCTTAGCTTGAATTCAAATAAAATGTACTACAATTACTCAATAAGTAAATAAAAGGTAATATATATGGAAATCAATTTGTTTTCGAGAAAAGTATAAATATTTAAGGATTTAGAATTTACTTGATTGGAGCTATGCTCTGAAATGAACTGTTATTAGTTATGTTCCGATATTATTACAAAGAAATGAAAGGAATTATTTAAATCGGTTTACATTTTGAAACCAAAGATATTATTAAAGAGAAGATGTAGAAAGTTCAATAAGTAATTTATATTAGGTCTTATGGTAACGGCTTTATGGTCTTAAAAATTCCTTCCATAAGATCTAATGTAGTTTATTCATGTTAATAGAAAGCTTTTTAGAATTTTACATATCTTTACTCATTTGTATCTTTGTTGAAACTACAGCATTTAGTACGAATATTATAAACTAGATAAAAGACCGTCAAAATGTATATATTAATATTACGGAGTGGAACGAAAAAAAGACTTAATAAATATATAAATTTTCATCATAAAATTATGAATTGCCTATTTTTAGGCGATCGTTAATTAATTAATTGCTTAAGCTTGAAAAAACTTCACTTTTTATATACCCTTCATTTAGTGTAATTCATAATGAAAATAACGTTTTTGGTTTTACGAACAGGAGAAGGAAAGTTATAGTAATTTAGGACTTTTAGGTGTACACAAATAAATATCATTTTTGTGATTTTAATAATTTTTAGTTGATACAATATAATGACATTTTAGTCTTGCTAAAAACTGAATGAACTTGGATTCAATATTTAGCCTGATTTGTTGTAGTAGTCAGTAGATAACTGCCACATCGTATGTTATTTCCTTATAGAATAAATAATCATACAATACAAGGTGTAGGTAGATAAGTGTACGTAGTCGTAAAGCCACTCTTATAATATCAGACATGATTGCAGTTTTAAGAACATTAACATACTACACCAAAGTTTTTGATATAAGCGACATTTTCGTATCATTCCTTTTCATATCTCCAACAAAAATGTAGTCTTTTTCTTGGTAAAACTTGCATTTTTTATAAGCAACTTTTTGGCGAAAGTCGATTTAGGTTAGGTCGCGCTTATAATAAGAATTTGCTGTATTAATAACCGATTGGTGACAACGTTTTTTTTTTTGCTAAACAAATAACCAAATTAACTTTTAAGATACACATTTTTTTCTTCTCCAAACTAATTGAGTTACCATTTCTTCTTTTTCTTCTGGTGGAATTTTTTTTCCTTCATATTGGGCCATATTAGAGGATACCCAAATAGTAAGCCCCGACAGTTTTGATCCATCCTTTGGTAAGCAATAGTCGTATTTATTTTGTTGTTTTCTCCAAAAATATAATTTATATCACTTAAATGTTGTGTGTGGTGACATTTTTTTTTTTTTTTCATTTCTTGAGTTGTCTTTTACTAAATTAAGATAAATGCATGAAAAACTGTTTTATCCTTTTTTTTTTATTATCTGAGATTTTGATTGATTCAAATTGTCTTCTGTTTTTTTTTTAAGATTTCTTGATAAATAAAATTATACCTAATGGAAGCATATAGTTATTTTTTTTTTCTTTTCTAGAAACGTTCTCGAATCCTTTAAAAATATTTTGAATGTCGTCTTTTTTTCCTAAATTGTGAATCGTTTTTATTTTTTTTGTTTTTTTTTAAAGGATATAACCAATTTTAGTATATATATTCATGTAAAAATTCCTTTAATAGAAACCCCCAAAATATTGTATAATAAAATCCCCAAAAAAATTTTTTTGTTTTATTTTACAGCCGGAAGATGGTCAACATGGTCTGAATGGAGTTCATGTTCAGTAGACTGCATACAAATACGTCGAAGGAAATGCATTACTCATACTATGGATGATGGTTTAATGGGCGGAAGTGTATCATTCACAGAGGGCTATGATAAATCTTTATGCTCTGGTAAAGATTTTCAAACGGCTGAATGCCGAGGAGGAAATTGTCATATAGGAAAAGATGGTATGTGTTGTATTATAAATGATGTTCTTCTATATATGTTTTAATATTAAGTTTATATAATAGTGTGTTTATTTGTTTTCCTCGTTACTTACTTATATTGATACCATTATTCGTCCTTAAACAAACACTATATATGATTTTTCAGATCTATAGTCAATTTAATACCCTATTTTTAAAATATCGGATATAATCAGAATTACCCAAAAAGAAAAAAATACTAAAAGATTAATGAGAAGAAGTTTCAGATATGATCTTGTATCCAAAGTAGTGTTTGAGTACACAGAACTATTATTAAAGGTTCTCTATCGACTCTTAACTGAATAGTATCTTGAAACGCTGTTTCAATTGAGATCAATTTTCCCCTTTAACTAAATGAAAACTATAAAATTTTATTCGGAACATTTTAATTTATTGTCATCGATTGTTTACAATCAATTTAATGATTCGAATTTCAATTTTATACTACAATTTTATGATAACAACAAAACTGATAACATTTTATTTATATAGAAATTGGAAAATAGGCTATCAAAAAAAAAGAAGATTCATTTCGATCTCTGGTTATTGAACTGATTTTTATAAGTTAACAATTTTATTAACTTAAGTGTTTTAATTGAAAAATGTTTATAAAATAACATCACAACTATATAAATAGGGTAAATTCTCCTCAAACCCGACATGTCTTGTCGTCGATCAAATTCTAAATAAGGTACTCGTAAAAGAAAAAAGAAATGTCACTATACAATATTGTTCTGTTCAATATTTTCTTGTGGTCCTCTATGATCCTTTCTGCACAAAATAGGCAGTGTTTTAATACCTCTTTCATAAAATTCTGACTCCAAATCATTTTTTATCTCGAAGCTAATGTTCCATTGGCTTATGTTAGAAAGGTGAACCTCTTCTTAAAAAGAGTACCCACTTCTCATCCCGCAGAAGTGATCCTTCTAAAAACAAAAAAAAACGGATCGGTTTCATATCTGCTGGTCAATAGGGATGAACACATGGTTATTCGTGGTTTTAAGGCCGTTAGAGAAATTTCGTGTGTCACCCAAATTTCTTGTCTATTTTTTCCAAGCCTTTTTTAAATCATCCTTAAGTATTGACCATGGACAACCGAGAATATGTGACATACCAGTGAAATCTCACAGAAGTCAATCAACAATTAGTTTGTTTCACACCAAGTTTCAAGATCGTGTTTTAGCGTTAAATGACGATGAAGATTGGCCATCATTCGATTCTGTGATTTAATGGACTTCTTTTCGCGTGGTTGAATAAAAGATCTATGCAAATAAACCACGAACTATTGAGATGATGAAAAATAAAATTCGTCACTGCATAGCTGGAAATATACATCGTTTACAGAGGGCGACTTCAGAATTGACTTGAGATTGACTCGAAACTCAAGCCTAGTTTTTTTTTAGATTTACCGGATTGAAAGATTGACTTGAAATCGACTTTAAATCAACGTCAATTTCATAGACGCTACCAAACATATTTTTATTTGAAGTCGTTTAGAAAAATGTTTTGTGACTAGACTCAAGTCGATTTGAAGTCGATCTGGTTATACATGCATGATTTTCGGATTGAAGTCAACTTTAAGTAGATCATGTAAACGGAGTAATAGAGCCATAACTATACTTCAAAATTTCATTAAAAGGTTGGATGTGTGAACAGTTGCTAGAAGTTGGTCATTTGAACGACATCATATTTCATAATTAACTTTCACTATTCTCTATTTTACATGTTACAACTAAATTTAATTTCAAATTCGTAGACTCTTTATAATATTATAATCAATTTACAATCGAATTCGATCAAAAATCATTAACAATAAAAAGATTGACACTTTGAAAATAATTAATATTAATGAAGTGAAGTCTTTGGAAAGTGTTAAGAACGGACTTAATAAAAAAAATTTTGTGTTGTTAATGAAAATTAATCTTATCCGACATTATAAATATCAGATCACTAAACAAAAACTTATACTGAAGACGGACGCGAAATAACATAACATATCAACGGTTTGTTACAATATTAAATCAATTACATGGTTTATCATTCTTCACATGATGTTTATTTATTTACTTATTTTTTTTTCTTCTTTAAATTCGATATAAGAATACATTGATGACAGAAAGCATCATTAATTTCTTATAGAAAATTTCCCATTTAATGTAATAATAAAAAGGATATGATATGACATCAACATGAAAGTTGGTACAAAAAAATTATTCTATTACAAATATGTCCGCCTCTCATATGTACTCGTTCTTTGAACAAACAATCATTGTATAATATCAATTTCTTTTTCTTTATTCTTCAAAATAAAATAAAAAAACAAACTTTCTTTCTTGATTTTCTTTTATTATGCCCTATGGTAGGTGGTACTACCAGAAAGGGTATATTAGTTTTGTCACTATGTCTGAAATACATAGAAATAATCATCGGCGAAGGATTTCAAGGGTATATAGATGTGTAGAGTCTCAAAAGTTATATCGATTTGTACATATCCGTCTGTTCGTCTGTTCGTCTGTCCTTCCGTCTATGTATAAGATAACTCAAAAATACATTATCCGATTTTGATGAAATTTAGAATGTGAGTTGGTTATTCCTTAACTCGATTTGATATTAAATATTGCACTATATTCTACTTAGAATACTTGGTGATTCATAAAATCATCAAACAATAACAATAAAACATTGTCACAACACAAGTATTCTAAGTAAAACAACTAACACAAAAACAATTCTTGGAAATATTCAAGAATTTCTAGAGCTTTCGAGAAAATATCGCCATCTAATCTGTTCCAGAAAGCTCCGAAATGAATCATTGCTTTGTAAGAATTTTCTAGACGTTGCCATCTAGCTTTAGATAGCCAAACGACCAGTCTTTTCAAGAAAGTTCGCGAAATAGACCAATCTGATATAAAAAGCGCCGTAGGGTCGAGCCTGAAATCATTCTTAATCGATCAGTTGAAGTGAAAAGCTTCGTCAGAGATTATACATAGCAGAGATTGGAAACGAGATTATTTTTGTGAAAGTAATTAAAATAGTGAAGCTCTAAAACTGTGATAAATAATTGTAATAATTAAATTATTGAAAGACAAA
Organism: Xylophagus ater; assembly: GCA_963422695.1. Classification (NCBI taxonomy): domain Eukaryota; kingdom Metazoa; phylum Arthropoda; class Insecta; order Diptera; family Xylophagidae; genus Xylophagus; species Xylophagus ater. The sequence continues at coordinate 41,556,301 of OY730484.1, forward strand.
TATTTTTAAGACTAATTGTTAAGCAGAAATAATTATAAATAAAGTTTATACACTAAGTTCACATAAATAAAAAGTGTTATCATTCTAATAACATCGAACCGAAAGACTAACACGTCACATTGGTGTCAGAAGTGAGATTATTTATTGTGAATCAGTGCGGAAAAGACAATTGTGCTAAAAATTTCTGCAAGAAAATTCGAAATTAAACTAGAAACTTCTGTGGGGAAAATTTCGAAGAAATTTGTTATTAAGAAATTTGAGTGTATAATAATTCCACGGTGCGAGAAATTTCAGGGGCGTACAAGAAATTTTGTGAGTTGTATAAAAATTTCGATTGTGCGAAATTTGAGGTTATACGTCGTGTATCGTGTGAAAATTTCGATTGTACGAGAAATTTCGTGGAAATTAAGATTATACTAGGAAATTTCGTAGTATTTAGATACTGTGCGAGAAGTTTCGATAGGACAATAGAATTTCGTGAACAATTAAAAATATTTGAGCGATGGAAAGTAAATTATTAGATAGTTTGAGTACATTAGAACTATCCACAGTTCTGCGTGTATGGAAGTCAGTTTCCACGGGAACTAAACCAGAAAAGAAGAAAAGAGTAATCGCTGAATGTGCAATAAGAGGACTAGACAGTAGCACATTCGACTTTAGTGAAATTCTGAAAGAGGGAAACCAAGAAGAAAACACGAACGAGGACAATGACAAGTCCGATTTCAGTGAAGAGGGTGCAAAATCAGCGGAAAGTGATAAGTTCGAGAAGTTTATGACCCTGCTGATGAATAAAATGGATTCTTTGCAAGGCGAAATGAAAACAAATGCTTCTAGTCTACAAGAAGAAATGAAAACAAATGCTTCCAATTTACAAGGTAAAATAGATTCGACTTCTGCAAGTCTTGAAAGTAAGATTGCAAACATATCTGATATGCAGAACAAAATGGAATCCAGCATGGGTGAATTAAAAATTCAGGTGGAATCCAGTGTTGCGAACCTTGAAACTAAAATTAGTACAGAAGTTTCTACAGTTCGTACGGAAGTTTCTGCAGTTCGGACGGAAGTAAGCAAAGTTGAGCAGAGATTGGAAGATAAAATGAAAAGCAATACTACAGATCTAGAGAACAAAATAACTACCGAAGTCAGCAACGTTGACCAGAAATTAGAACAAAAAGTAGCAGAAATAGAAGCAAAAATGGCTGACATCAAAGAAAATAAACCAAATATTGAGTCATCAGGTAAAAGGATGAAACCACCAATATTTGACGGCAAAACTTCATGGCCTGTATATAAACGACAGTTTGAAGCGGCTGCTGGTGCGAACGGCTGGTCCAATAAAGAAAAAGCCACAGCATTAATTCTGGCTCTGCGGGGTAACGCAGCCGATTTATTGCGGACAATCTCACCAGAAAATGAGAAAAATTACAATTACATTGTAACACAATTGGACACTCGATATGGGGATAACCACATGAAGGACGTATACCGAATGGAGCTCGTCAACAGAATGCAAGAATCTGGAGAGACACTTCAGGAGTTGTCAGCAGATATTGAGCGGTTGTGGTATACTTGTCATACCCCGATTATCCCCTGGAGCTGCAGAATGACTTGGCTGCAGAAAGATTCACCAATGCCATTCGGGATGCAGACATTCAGTTCAAGGTCCGGATTAGTGGAAAGCGCATGTTGCACGATGTGTTGGCTGTCGCGTTGACATTGGAAGCTGCAAAGAGAGCAACAAGGGCGGTTCCAATGGTACGAGCTGCTATGGTTGATGAAGACTCAACAGAACTAATAATAGACCAACTAACCGAAAAGATAAAGGCGGATGTGCAACAAGCTATCCAGGAATTGGAATTGAACGATACTAAAAGAAGACTGAAATGCTGGGGCTGCGGTAAAGAAGGACATTTAGAGCGGCAGTGCCCCAACCAGACAAAAGCACCGATTATGGTATCAGTCTCTCTCCTACAACAGAGTAACGACAGATTAACGACGCAAGGAGTAATTGCTGGTCATCGATGCAGGATCATCGTAGATACGGGTGCAAGTAGATCCATCGTGAGCAGGAAGCTCATTAGTAGGAAACACATGAGCAGAAGCAGTAACAGTGTTCTTCAAACGGTTACAGGGGAATCATCTCCGATTCTGGGTGAAGTGATTCTAGCATTGGGGCTAGATGAGTATGTGTTTCGACATACGTTTTTGGTGGCTGATATAATGGATGATTGTATCATGGGCCTCGACTTCATGAAGCAGAATGGAGTGAGTGTGAACATTGAAGATAGGTTATTGCGATGTGGAAATATTGAGTTCCCGCTAACGTTGGAGGAAGCAGATTCCAGTGACACCAAATCAAATCTACGAGACCAACAAGTTACGTCAGATGCAAATGCTGTTGTAGAAATGAAACGGACGGACGACATTGGACTGACAACTCAAGACACGGAGTTGTCGAAAAGTAAAAATAGAAGGAAAAGAAGCAAATCCAGTGTCGTAGATGCTGAAGGGGTTTTTGAGGAAACGAGTAAGGACTGCAGGAATGTGAAAAAGGTAATAGCTATCCGTACATTAAGGATTGGAGGCGATGACATGTCGAGCATCCGAAACGCGCAGCTAAAGGATGAAGATGTTGGACCAATCCTTAAATGGAAGAAAAGGGGTCAGCGTCCAAAATGGAGCGATATCGTAATACGCAGTGATACGACAAAAAGTTATTGGGCTCAGTGGGACTCGTTACAAATAGAAAATGGCGTTCTGAGGAGAAAATGGGATTCTCCTGATGGAAAAGCCAAACTAATGCAGTTGATCGTGCCTAAGTCCAAAGTACATGAGGTACTTGGTGAAGTACATGCTGGAACTTCAGGGGGGCATTTGGGAGTCAACAGAACATTAGCGAAGGTGCGAGAACGATTCTATTGGGTACACTGGCAAGCTGATGTCAAAAGCTGGTGCAGGAATTGTGACACCTGCACAAAGATTGTAGGACATCAAAAGGAAACTGAAACTGCAGTGGGGCAATGTGTTGACGCTGAACTGAAGCAAGACACGAGTGGACAGGATAGCACCAGACAGACTCCACCGGAAAGATCATCTGGGCAGCATATACGGGTTCCGGTGGACAAAGTATTTGAGGAACCTGCAAACAACAAATTAAAAGATAGTGACTGCACCAACGAGATGAACTCTTTGGACGTGGTATGGCGAAAGCGAAAATCATCGAAAGTAAAAATGAAGGTGATTCATTCAAATCAGTTAGCGAAGAATCGCGGCACGGGTCCAAAAGAGTTCTGTTCGGGACGAACAGATTTAAGAAGGGGGTAGTGCACTATATTCTACTTAGAATACTTGGTGATTCATAAAATCATCAAACAATAACAATAAAACATTGTCACAACACAAGTATTCTAAGTAAAACAACTAACACAAAAACAATTCTTGGAAATATTCAAGAATTTCTAGAGCTTTCGAGAAAATATCGCCATCTAATCTGTTCCAGAAAGCTCCGAAATGAATCATTGCTTTGTAAGAATTTTCTAGACGTTGCCATCTAGCTTTAGATAGCCAAACGACCAGTCTTTTCAAGAAAGTTCGCGAAATAGACCAATCTGATATAAAAAGCGCCGTAGGGTCGAGCCTGAAATCATTCTTAATCGATCAGTTGAAGTGAAAAGCTTCGTCAGAGATTATACATAGCAGAGATTGGAAACGAGATTATTTTTGTGAAAGTAATTAAAATAGTGAAGCTCTAAAACTGTGATAAATAATTGTAATAATTAAATTATTGAAAGACAAATATTTTTAAGACTAATTGTTAAGCAGAAATAATTATAAATAAAGTTTATACACTAAGTTCACATAAATAAAAAGTGTTATCATTCTAATAACATCGAACCGAAAGACTAACACGTCACAATATCAAAAAAATCGGAACGAAGAGGAGCGAATTTATTGTTGTTTTTTAATGGTTTTTCAGATTGTTTGGACGATATCTTTATATATCCCAAGTGCAAATTGGCTCTATGAACCAATGAGTCAAAATGTAGCTTAAAGTTGAGCTCACTATCGCAAATAACTTCTAAGTCAGTAATGCTACTAACTCTTTGAAGAAGAAGATTTAGTCGGAAAACTTGTAAAGCAATTGTGTTTAAATTATTTACATATGTTGACTACATACCGATTTGAACAAAATTTGCAGAATAGTTTTATGCTACCAGGGACTAGGTTACCTGCAAATTAAAGCAAAATTGAACAAGAAGGAACAAAGTTATACGTTGGTTTCTGTACCATTTCTTCGATAGGGCATCAAAAAAACGGCTATAGACCGATTTTCAGTTACTATATGTTTTTATTTTGTTTTTTTTTTCTATCATCTCATAAAACTATGAAGAAACACTTTGTCATCTGGATGTAATGAGATAAAATGAGATTTTCTTATCCTATATATAATATGTTTAGATACGAAAGAAAAAAAAAATTAAGAAGATCCAAAACCAAACAAACAGAACGATCATATTTCAAACAGAAATGAACAAAAAAAAGCAAAACAACAAAAACGCCATCCTCACACATCCAACGCGAGATGAGCTAAAGTATCAATAAATCATTTTGGATTCTTCCTCCTAGTGTATCTTAAATAAAAATGTATCTATTTATGTAGTGTGAATATGAAAAAGAGGAATAATCTCTTATAAGAAAAAAAGGCCCATACCGCCAACTGAAAAAAAGGGCGCTTCGCATTAACATTAGACATTTTAGTATATATGGAAAACACATATGTGATAGAAGAGGGACATACAGATCATCGAAATGATGAAAATTTTTGGAAGAAAATTATGATGCGAATGTGTTTTTTTTAAATAATATATGATTTATATTTCTAAATAAAATAAGCGGAGACTGTTATTTATTTATATTTAAATGAATTTTTAAAATCTGATACCTTTTTTTATATAATTAAGTTGTTAGCACAACAAAATTCTAAATATATAAATAATTTGCACACGCGTACTTTAATTTTAGTATAAATTTGCTGCACATGCAATTTTTCTTAGAATGCTATGGTTCCTGATATAACAATTTGCATCATCTTCAAACCGCAAATCTCAAATTGCTTTTTTGGTCACCGAAATTCTGTAAGGCGAGAGTCACTTTGATCACCGAAATTCTGTAAGGCGATAGTCACTTTGATCACTGTCAATTCTGTAAGGTGATAGTCACTTTGATCACCGAAATTCTGTAAGGCGATAGTCACTTTGATCACTGTCAATTCTGTAAGGCGATAGTCACTTTAATGATTTTCAAAAACGATGACTTTATAGTTAAACAATTGCCTATTATTTAAATGTGACAAACTAATAGTGTTGCCTTCTGAAATTTATCACTTTCTTCAAATGACAAATTATTTTAGGTGATGAGTGAAATTGACAATCGATTGTCAATTGTCACAACATCGAATTCCACTCCGTATTAACTATTATATTGTATTGCATATGTATTATAGTGTATTGGAGGCGCACAGTTGCGGGCCTTCTCACATAGTCATTACTGACCCATTGTACTCGGTTCCCCAAACCGAAGAAGCGACTTAACTAAGAACATGACAAATATTTCAGTCATCATAACTAATTAAAACCATTCATTCGAAATTTAAGAACTCATAACTGATTTGTGCACTAAATTTTGGAACTGAAATAATCTGCACAAATCGGAACCAAAAATTTTGAGTCCTATACTTCAAATAGTTCCTTAATTAATTAGTTAAGAGATCAGTCGTTTGTAATGCAATGCTTCACTACTATTTTTGAATACCTGGCCAGCCAATTTGGATTTGAGACTAAAGGCATATCCAAAACTAATCGAGCGAGCGTATGCTCAATTGATGTGGACGGCTCAGTAAACGTGTGTAAATATGGTTTGGCTGGCTCTTGCTTATTGACCATTCATAGTCAGTGGAGGAAGATCAAGAAATGCTCGCCTAATGCTCTTGCTCATTCGCTTGATTCGAATCAGAATTTGAGGTAAAAAGTATACACAGTATTGTTGAGTTCACTGGAACTGAATAATTAGTCTCTCGTAGTTAGTATCGAGTGGTTTAGACTTCAAATCCCAGTCGGTACAATTTCAAATGTTTTCAGTTCCCATACAATTTTTCTTTTTAGCTTTAATAAGTCGTTTACGCATGAATTTTTCATATCTGCGCAACTTCTTAGAATTTTATCTTTTTACAATATTTAAATATTAATAAAAACCTTTTCTTTTTTTTCCAGATTCTGATTGGCCACTTTATGTTGGTTTGACTGTGATTACATTTGTTTGTTTAGCACTTGGAGCTGCATTAGTACGTACTGCAAGACGTGGCCGACATACGCCACCTTATAACATGACACGAGCAGGTAAAATATTATTTTTTCAAAATAAATTAAATTACTGTCTTTTCAAAATCCTAAGAAAACAAACATTTAAATAAAAAAAAATAAAAAAGGCGCTAACATTTCAAAAATTTCAAAATAATCTTGAAAATTTTTACAGTGTTTGTTTTTCTTTTTCCCATTTTATTTGGATAATATTTTTTGTTAAAATGCATTTTTCTTTTTCTTTAAAAAAAAATTGTTTCCCTCACTGCCTTTGATTTATTCAAGTCCTTTTCTGTTGAACCGCCACCACCTTCCTTTGGATCTCTTATATACGCAGACATACATAAAAAACAAAAATAATAATCTTGAAAAGGGACGCCTTTTTATCTAAAAACCTTGGATTATTGCTGATGAATGTCAAAAAGGCAGCAAAAGTTACAATGTGTATATTGTTTTCTTTTCTTTTACATATTGCACTTTTTGATATTAAAGTACATGGAAGAAATCTACATTAAAGTGGGTGGTGGTGTTCTAGTTATGTTCTAGTATATGAAAAAAAAATAGTACGAAAATTCATGATAACCCAGGAAAATGGGGGGTAGTCAATGATTTGTTAGAAACAAGAAATGAAACCAAGTATACATATACATGTTTGGGGATATGGTTGAATGGCTAAGATTTCGGATGGATGGATGAATTCGATGTCCCTTTCTTCATATTTAATAAAACGAATACTTTTTGATGTACACTTGAACTTAAAGCTGTCAGAAATGCTGACACGTGTCACAATACTGTCACTAAAAGTTACATGCAGTTTGTTTCGGCATATGAAAATGTCTAGATTCAACACACCATAGAAATTCATTCCATAAACCACCATCATCATCATCATCATCATCATCGTGAAATAAAATCATCGAAAACTTCTATATCCTGATGAAACTGATGCATATACAAAAATTTGTCCGCCCTATGATAAATTGCATGTTTATGGTTTAAGTATTGTTTTTGATTAAAAAAAAAGGAAAAAAGAAGAGGGATCCTACACACACAAGAGTACTCTACAAAACTGCATCCCCATAGCCAACCCACCTATTAATAATAAATGAGGATGATTTTAAATGATGTTGCACGGTAGTAAATATGATGTGCATTTCAACTATACTATTTTTTTGTTATATTGTTGTCACATCCTCTATATGCGTCCAACAAAAAGAAAAAACTGCCACCAAATATTGTTCATCAGACGTTAAAATGAAAAAAATACCAAAAAATCAAAACAAAAACGACATGTTCAAAACAATTACATTAAATAAATAATAAACTAACTACTATGATACTATAGTATTCTTCCTTATTTTTTCTGTTCTCAGTTATGCAGTCGGATTATTTACATGATGCTGATAAAAAAGCTATACATTTTCATAGTGATACTGGTACTGCAAATTATGAATATCCAACAGCAGCACATCGTCCACTAACTGGTAATATGGCAATGACCAGATCAATATCTGAACATCATTATGATGTACCAAATTTAGCTTCCAAGTAAGTAGATTTTTATTGAAAATATTTTTACTCCTACTACTGCCACCAATTTTTTTATTTTTTATTTTTTATTTTTTTTTGTTCAATCAAATTTGATGATTTCTGTTACTATATGGATAGGGATTTTTAGTTGTCATTTTCTTTAGGAAAACTTGTTGTAGCCATTATTATTGAGGAATTTTTCAGGCGGGTTTTTTTCTGCTTACTATCATGTTTTTAAGTACTCTTAACAAGTGAAGAATGAAAATTGAATTTTATATATAGTATTGTCTATAAATAATATAAAAGAAAATGTCCTGGTCAGATTGACTCATAAATGCCTAGCTCAAGCCACCTGGAACCTGGAAATGTGAATGTTATGACGAATTTTTGGAAATTTCTTCTCTCAGGAATTGATGAGGATACCTATATTTAAGAAACCGAAGATGTTAGAGTCTTGAAAATTAGTATTAAGATCCTGATTTAAAAATAAAGGGATACGTGTTTTACGATTTACTGATAATCCAGTTAAGAGAAGTAAAAGGGGGTAGGATTTTTTTTATATTTTGAAAACCGAAGATGTTAGAAAAGTAAAAATTGGTAATTCAAAATGCTAATATTTATCTGTGCTAATAGTTCTCAAGATATGGATGTCAAGATGCTTGTCGGGGACTAAAAATAGAAAATCATCCCTAATTTGGGGAATAATAGGCAGTTTTTCATGAAACTTAAATTTTTTGATAGGTCAACTGGAAAGGATATATATTTCTAGTATTCGAATATATTCCAGACAAAACATTTAAACATACTAAATAATAAACTTGTCCAGATAAAGCAGAGAAGTAGATAAATAAGTTTACAGATTGGTAATTAAGGTTCTGATAAAAATTTAAATTAGAAAACCAGACAGAAATACCATTTTTCTTGATATTATTAAATAATAAAAAAATATTAAATTTCAATTTATTTTTAGAATTTTTTTTTTTTTGATATTTAGAAGCATATGTTCCCTTTTTCCTATAAATTTTAAAAATTAATTCTTTATATATGCTTTTCCTATATAAGAAGGCAGAAGAAAGGGGTTTTTTTTATGATGTATGTTTAAAAAAAATACACCTATTTTTAATTTTACTCAGAAATTATTAAAAATACATTTCTCAAAATACCCAATATACTACATAAGTTTATGCTTTAGTCGAAAAACCGGAGCAAATGTGGTCTGTACATACTAATTTATTAAATTTTGGATACTGAATCAGATAAGAATGGCGCTCTTCGGACTTACAATTCAATCAAATCGTGTGTACAAAAAAATTCACTAAACCTGAGACAATAGACGCATCCAGAGCTGCTCTAAGCGCTTACTAAGAATTCATACTCTAATTAATTATATTGTACAATTTAAAGTATCCGAATTATAACAAAGAGTATACAATAAATAGAGTTCTCAACTTGGATTCTGATTTGGTCACGTTTTTTAAGCGCCATCTCATTAATAGTATTTGTTAAAAATACTCTGTGTGATATAAAACTGCATGTATTTACAGTATTTTTTACAAATACTATTAACGAGGAGGCATTCTTTGCAGTAGTGCAATGGTGCCAAGAATGTATACACACAAATAATTCTCTGTTTCTTTTCTCTGTGATTATAATCAATCGTCTTGCTCTGAGGGACCATTATTTGAGGATTAATATAAATTCGTTTTTAATTAAGCGGATATGTAACCCGAACCTCAAGCACTTATTATATATTAAAATAAGTGAACTCATCTCAAGCACATATTAATAAAGGATTCTTCTTAAACTAAAAATATGCATTAATTGATCAAGCATACAGGAGTATTCAAGTCTCAACTTTATTTTTACTATTTTTTTTAAAAGAATGTTTAGTTGAGAGTTTATTAAAGAAGTATTATTGGATATACCTACGAAATTCCAACCGGGAGACCTAATTGCGACCACTCTATATCAAACACAAGTCCTTGTAATAATAATGGCTCAAATTTGGTACATTTATCCTATTTAGCTTGTCTAAAAAAAAACTTTTTAATAAATACATATTTTAAAAACATAAATTAATGATAAAAAGAAAATTAGCTTTCGAAACTAGATGGCGCAAATTACACTTCATTAGAAAATAATGAAGTTAAAAATGAATTCATTAAAAATTAATTATTATTACGGAAATTTTGGATTAATATCGGAGTTTTAATAACAAGTCGGTAGATATATTGTGCTCAAGTACGTGACTCAAAGCACGGTCTTGAAAACTGTTGTAGAACTGCCACTAGATATCAACTGCAGTTTCTACAGGTCGGACGAAGAGACCCCCCAATAAACATTATTTCCGACTGTGAAGCATTACTTCGTAGAAGGAAGGAATATCTGGGGATATATTGCCCCAAATGATCTTGATCTACTCTGGATACTAACATTCCTTACGAAAATAGGCCTACAGGTGGTGTTCTATTACTGCTGCACCAAAGAATAGGTGGTACAATATACCATATCTCAGAAGTCGCAGTACAAGAACAGCTTTTAATTAAATCTTAATCTTGTGCTCAAATAGTAAAGTGAATTTATTTATACCGTAACTTTTATAAAATCATAATCGTTTCGGTTTTTTGAAGGTGTTACATACAATGAAGCGTTGCGTACCTTTTGGTTTGACCAAACCAAGCCAAGATAAAAACTTAAATGAAGACTAAAAGTCTCATCAGATGTACAAATTGGCTTGAACAAGCCAAGCTCAAAGCTTAGACAAATTTCTAATATCGATTAACAGAATTTCCATCAAGTTTTAGTTGTAAAAAGTTTTTATTTTTTTTTATTATTTGGAAGTATTTTAAGAAGCACAAATTGGTTCCAAAGAACCAATAAGTTTTCCTATAATTATCGAAACATAAAAAAAATTTTCTTAATTGAAAATATTTTTCCCTCATCATTATAGTTACACAACACCAATAGATGGCCTTAGTTCGAAATATTCCTATGCTACAGATACTGCAGATACCTCAACAAGTACATGTAAATTTTAAATATATTTCAATTTTATGAATAAAATAATATTAATAACAATTTATTTTTTCATTTTAGCTGATTCAACATATGATGTAGCATCAGAACCGCCAACATTACCGATGCCATTACGAAATTCATGTAAATTGAGTACAACACGTGATGTTATAACAAATGTTGGTGGCTATTTGAAATTATATAATGGACAAATAATGATGTTAATACCAGAGATGGCAATTAATAAAAATCTAAAACATACAATAACATTATCGATAATAATTGATGAATCGTCACGTATAAAATTCTCGAATCAAACAACAACATATTTAAGTCCAATCATATATTGTGGACCAAATGATATTGTGCTAAATAAACCGATTATTTTAAAAATACCACATTGTATGTTAGATCCAAATTTATGGTTAATAACAGTTTATTATTCAACATCATTTATACAAGATCATAATATAAAATGGTTAAAACTATTAACAATTGGTGAAGAAACAATAAATACACCAATATTTATACAAATTGATAATGAATATGCATATATTATGACAGAACAATTTGGTCGATTCGTAATTGTTGGTGAACCGAAATTTAAACAATCTCAGAGTATTATAATAAAAAATGATAATAATTTAAAATTAATTGCTATGAAAAAAATGCGTTTATATATATTTGGACAAATAATACCAAATAATATAATATGTAGTTTACGAATATATATTATTGATGATTTTCCAAATTCTAAAAATCAATGTGAACGTATCGAACAACAATTGGGTGGTACAATTATTGGTGAAAGTAAAACATTTCTATTTTATTTAAATCAATTAGATTTTCATATTAGTTTAAATTGTTGTTGTACAATAATTGATAATATTGAAAAGAATCTAATACTAAATAGTACTAGTAGTAGTAGTCATTCGAATGAGATTATTTATGAGAATGATTGGAAAACAATTAATGATACAAATGAACAAATAATACCATATAATCATATATTAAATAGTACATCAATAATACATTGTGAATTTAATTTACAACATAATGATAATAAACAAATGAAACATGATGAAAATTCACCAACAAAATCATCAACATCATCATCATCATCAAAATTAGAAATAGTTTATTCACAAAATAATAATTATATTGATTCATATACATTTTATTTACCATATTCAACATTTGATATAGTAAAACAACAATCATCAATAATAAATAATTTAAATATAAATAATAGTAATAGTAATAGTAATAATCTAATTGATAATAGTAATAAGAAATTAACAATATTAGATAGAGATGGTAGTACATTTATACAAGATAAAACTTTAACAATCTTAAATTCAACAACATCAGATAATAATATGATTGATGGTGGCAGTGTCAATAGTAATGGTGGTGGTGGTAAATTTTTAACACGTAATTTAAAACGTTTATTATGCTCATTAATTGATCCGCCACGTAATGATGGTAAAGATTGGCGTCTATTAGCAAATATATTAAATTGTGATCGTTATATTGCATATTTTGCAACAAAACAATCACCAACTGAACAAATCTTAAATTTATGGGATTGTAGAATACGTTCAAAACAAACTGATGATGTAATTCTATATAATAGTAATAATAATGATGGTAATAATCATATTAATAGTAATAATAATAATATTAATTGTGGTAATATTAATTCAAAAGGTATTATTGAATTGATAAAAATTCTTAAAGAAATGGACAGACAAGATATTATTGATGTGTTAGAACAAAATGTTGGTCCAATTTGGTTTTAAAATATATACTATCTAATGTTTAATATATGTATTACTATTAGAAAAAGAATTGTAAAGAAAAAAAGATAGAGGCTTATAAAAGATAGAAATGTATTCTTGAAAGAATGACAACGTGTAATATATGCCATGAAGTTCAATAACTCTTTGGTCTGACACATAGATGGCACCATTAACCTCAAATCGTAAATTATTTTAAACGGACCTTTTAAACAATGAATATCATAATGCGAATTTACTAAGTAATTTGTTTAGTTACACTAATTTGTAGTAAACCAATTTTGAATATCACGTCTTGATAAAACATTGTTTTTGAATGGTGAAGAAAGACTGTCCTAACTAAACAATGGCTTAATAAATATTACGTGGAATCCTCTCGAGACAAATGATTAGGAATTGGATTGGTGAATTAAAGCGTGGTCGTGCAAACGTTTATGATGACGAATGGCTAAGAAGTGTTATCATATTAGGTAGGACACATTGAAAAATACAGATGCCTTCTTAGAGATACCATAGACATTATGGCCATCTCATATGAGTGTATTTTGAACATTTTGCATATAAAAAAGCTTGCAGCAAGATGCGTGCAGCATTCGTTGATCATAAACGTTAAAGTGTGATCACTTCAAAATCAAATTTGGATATGTTTAACCATAATTCAAAGGAATTTTTTGTTTATGAAACATGAAAGCGTTACAACACAGACGCCTTATAGATAAGATTATATTCCATCTAGAGTCTAGAATCTAGACCATATACGACAAATATAAAAAAACAAGGAAGGGAAATCCGAACTTTTCTAAAAGAAAATGCATGAATTTTTTTATAAGCCTAATTAAAAACTGATTACGTATATAAATTAAAAGTGAAAAACAATAGCGTTTAGCTTTAATTAGTCATGTAAGTTTCCAGAAAAAATAAACTATAGAAAGTCTGCAAACAAAATAGTATAACTTTTAACGTGATTATAATTTTGTTCATCGTTTTAACTTTTTGAATTTACCAAAATGACGCCAAATAATAAATAAAAAATAATACTAAAAATTAAAATCAATAATGTGTTCAAAAATATTAAAAAAAAAACTAAAAAAATAATAAGGAAATCGTTGGATGTGATAGGACTTTTAAAAGTCCTAAACTATAAAGTCGTAAAAGAAATAAATGGCGGATTTTGTTACTTTAATTTTTAATGATAAATTTTCAAATAGCAATAAAATCCTACCAGCTTAATATTGTTTTAAGACGTTTAAAAGTGGAGATGAAGATGAAGGTCTTGTTGACGAAAACCTGTCACTGATAACGACCAATTGAAAGCGTTAGTTGAGACCGATCCGCGCATGCAATTGGTTCGAGATCCTTCTTCTCTGAACCTAGCTGTATCAGCCATGACCGTTTCCAACTACTTGTAAGCAATTGGGAAGTTAAAGAAACTCAACAAATGGTTGCCGCATTAACTGAATGAAAATGAAGAAAAATCGCTTCTTCTACGCAGCAAAACCGACCCGTTTCTCGATCGGATTGTGACGTGCAATTAGATTCTCTACGACAATAGGCGACGTTCGGTTAGACCACAAGGAGGCTTGACAATTCTTCCCAAAACTAAAATTGGACCAAAAGAAGTTAATGGTGACTGTTTGATCATGACAGCTTCTTAAATCCTGGTGAAACGATTACGGCAAAGAATTATTGTCATAAAATCAAGGAAATGCATGTCAAACAGGAAAGGGTCAATTCTTCTTCACGACAAAAAACGCTGAAACTGAATAAATCATGCTACGAAATACTGCCTTATTCACCACATTTACTAGACCTTTCGTCAATTGGCTATCTACTGGACAATTTCTTGTACGATAAAACGTTCAACAGCCAAAAGATGTTATCATAAATGCCTTCGTAGAATTTGTTGCCTTCAATACGCCGGACTACTACCAGAGTTGGACTGGCTATGCAAATTGCACCGATAAGTTTTGGAATACCGTCCCATTTTCTTTGATGATGTGATTTTTTAGTATTTCCAAAGCCGAGTCTTGTTTTTCAAATTTATTTCGCTTGCAATCTTATTCACAGGCCCACAGGGAAACTTGCCGGCGTCCCGGTGGACCAGTCCAAGTTTGTTTACTACACTACCAGGATAAATAAACTTGGATAGCAAAAATGGTTTTTTTCGTTTGTTTGAGCTCAGGATACGTGGATTTGAAGTTAAAAATTAAAAAAAATCGCCATTTATTTCTTTACAACCTAATATAAACAATTTTAATCATTAATAATTTTTAAAAAACACCTAATTTTCTTATAAATTTCCTTTCGAACTTAAAACACAAACAAAACGAAGAAAAAAATTCATTCATAAATTTGCCTCTATGAGGTTTTTTATTCTAAAGTTTTTTAATTAATTTTTAATCATAAAATTAAAACTAAAAAAAAAAAAACAAACATTTAAAAATGGATAGTATTTAATACTCGTAGAAAATAATCCTTAAAAATATTTAATTTGTTATAAATTTAAGTGATTTCTTTTTTTTTTTAAGGACTTTCAAAATTTTAAAAAGTTTAAGTTTAAATTTTTTTTTCTTGTTCGGTTAAAATTTTAAAAATTATTTTTAAAAATATATTTTTTTTGTATAAAATTAATTATTACAAAATTTATACGTACTCAAAAAAAAAGGAAAATGTAAATGTGCCACAAAAATTAAATTAAAATTAAAAATTAAAAATTTATTCATTAAAAAAAAAACACAAAATATTAAAAATTTAATAAATATTTAATTAAAAAAAAAGAACAATATTCACTTGTTAAAAAAATTATAAGAAAACACTAAAAACAAAAGCGGTAATTAAATTAAGATTAAAAATAAAAGAAAAAAATCAAAAATTTAGTAAAAGTTCTCCATACTTAGGTGTCCACACAGTTGTGCTATTGATTGGGCCTGATTGTCGAAGAACTAAACTACTGCGACGACTCGAACGTAAAATCCTTAGAGGGGGAATACGTGTACAGAATACCGGCGGTTAAGAATCCTTGTTGGAGGAAAATTATTCAACAGAATACTTTTTGTATGAATTCTTAGCCTTTTCCAGAACGATTAGGATTTAAAATTAAGTTATAAAGTGTTCTTGTACTGCGACCTTTGAAATCTATTATACCCGCTTTTCTTCAGTACAGTAGTTTGGTTAAATTCTCATTCTAGAGTATCTCCTCCAAACCTATGTATTTCTCTTAGAAATTATAGTATCCCGAGTGGATCAAGATCATTTGTGGAGAAGCAGTATGCCCGTATTCGGAAAGAATATGCATTGGGTCCCCTCGTTCCTCCGTAGAATCTGCAGCTGCTATGTAGCATAAGCCCTAGTTTTTTTGGGGTGCGTTTTGAGTCTACAGTATCCTGTTAGTATTGCTGTCAGTACTCTTATACCCTTTTTAAAACCTTTCAATATCTTCGAATTATACTCCTCGAGAAGATCCTTAGCCCGTTTTTGTCCAGGTTGTTGTTCTCAATGCTTGGTTCTTTTTGCCGCCTCTTCTGTCGGTAAAATTTCTGAGATTATTCCAGAACGATACTTGCTACACTAGTTGAGTACACTCTAAGAAAGAGGAAGTTTTATCTAATCTGCCCTTCATTAGAAAGACTAACCGGTTTAGGGAAATTATTTAGTCTCTCAAACCTATTTAAGAAGAAGTACAATAGGTCAATAAAACATAAATGCTAAGGGCTATACGGGGACCCCTTCAATATAATACGATTTCGCCAATATGTTTTTCAGGCTTCATTAAACGTTGGTTCAAAGAATTTTCGGATCCCCACATTTCTAAAGCCCTTTTTACTACTAACTCCGGCTAGACTGATACTTAGGTACGCTCTTCTTACTAAAAAAAAACCAATTAATAGATTGGAGTCTGTTCAACACAGATTCGTACGACGCGTGGAATGACCTTTTCTATTAGTCCCCATACTAAAGACAGACTAAAATTGATTGGTTTACATTCTCTAGAAATGCAACGCCTAGTGTTTGATGTGATTTTCGTTAGCCAAATTTTAAATTGGGCTATTGACTTCTCATTCCTGCTGGACAAAATATATCTGAATAAACGATTATGCAACATAAAATTGAGTATGGTGGAAACGAACCAGTTTCCCGATTTCTGCGGTGAGTTAATACTAATGCTAAGGACTTCAATTTTTGTTTGATTCAAATGCATTTAAAAAAAAAACAATGACTATAACCATATATACTCGTAACATTAAAAATTAATACAAAAAATAAAAGGAAAACTACCCCATAAATTATTCTGGTAAAGAAAGAGTTCCATCTCTTTTTGGAATTCATTTAAAATAGGTCCCGATTAGTTTTTTGACTGTCGTAGATGTCAACAAGAAATTTTTCTTATTTTTTCTTTTTCATTTAACGGAATTTCCCGTTTCGTTTCGGTCAGCTCCGTTTCTTAAAAGTTAAATATGTCAAAATTGTATGGCAAAACGGAAAAGTAGTACCGGTACGTATCCGAATCGAAGCAAAACGTAATGTTTAGAGCAAATTTGAAATTTTTACAAAGGCATTAACCTCAAAATAGTATAACAATTATATTATAAAAACGAAACGAAACTACAATTTTTATCTACTTATCTCCGCCATTGAAACAGAGCGTGTTGGAGTGAACCGAACCGGTCCGAAATCGTATGGAACGAAACGAAAACATTCTGTCTTGATCTTTAATCCTTTTCTCATAAACTTCGAATATTTAAAAACTTTAAAAGGAAATATTTTATTGTAAAAAAAACCATATTTATTAGAAATTAAAAATGAAAAAAAAAATACTATTGTTAGAAATTTTATATATAAAAACAAAAAAACCCGAAAAAAATGATTTTAAAAAATATTTTAGAGAAATTTACGAATTAAAATTCGGAATTTGTATATTTTTGAAAAACAAAAAAAAAGAAAACTGAATATAAAAAACCCTTGTAATAAAGAAAAATGTTTAATTAATTTTTATTTCCAATTAAAATATATTAAAATTAATTAATTAATTAATTATTATTATTAATTCTTGTACAAAAAAGAAAAAAAAGAATAAAATTATTAAAAAAGAATACATTTTTTTTTTAGATCAGAAAAGCAAATTATTAGAATGAATGTAGTTTTGATATTTGTTAAAATAAAACAAAAAGAAAAAAATAAGTAATATAAAAAGTCGGTTTTATTAAAATTTTAGCATTCGTTTTGTACCTGAATGGAAGTCCAATACAAAAACTACTGAGTGGGGAATAAGTTAAACCTAAAATAGAAGACATAACTCAGAGCTTTTATTGATAACGTAGGACGAAGGCATGAAAAGAATATAAAGAATCCACATTGCGCATGTCGGCCATTTTGAATTTTTATTTTCATACTTTTATGACATCACATGTGATTTCCTTTCAAATAAATAATCGGAATGTTTCATACTAACAATGTATTTTATGTCTCGCGTGACGTAGGTGCACAGAAAAAACGAATTTGAAATATTGGAAAGCGTAATCTATATTATTTCATTCATGGGATGAAGGCGAATGTAATCACACATGCTAGTCAGAACTTAGAACTTATCCTATTTGTTTTAACTATAAATGATGTTGAAAATGAGCTTGAAAATCTTTAATTTTGCTGGCGATTTACCCATTTATAAATAAATAATATCCTAAATCTAGTGACTCTCATTGTCTTCAGGAGGATTTATATAGTTTTGCTATATCAATTTGGTCTCAATCGAATTACATAAATCCATTCGCATGTAATTTTTGCGTATACATTTTTGGTACGATTACAGCGCTGCAAAAGGGCACCTCCTTTTCAATAGTATATGTGAAAAAAGGCTGTAAATACATGCATTTTTATATCACACAGAGTCTTTTTAACAAATACTATTAATGGGATAGCGTTTGCAGACATGCCTAAATCAGAATCCAAATTGGAAACTATCATTATTGTATGCTAATCAGTCCCGTAATGCTTTATTTTAAAAAGTTTTACAGACCTAAGAGAATGTTTATGAATGTTTATATGTATTATGTCTAAAAAGCGAGGAGCGTCTATAGTGCTATTGATGATATTTGGTGAACAAAAACTATATTATTCATCTGACGCCTGCTTTCCAGAGAGTTTAGTCCAATCAATTTTAATCTATTCTCTTATGGAAGCAATAGAAAGACGTCATTTCAAAAACAACTCTTAATGCATAACGTACGAATCTTTATTGAACATATTTGACTCTACTAATTTGGGACTTGCAGTAGAGAGACGACACATGGCTGGCATATTCCAGTGTAAATCTAACTAGAGCTATAGTAATATAAGGATTCAAAAATTCCTTCGATTATTGATAAAGCTTAAAGCTCGAATTGGCCTTATGAACTAATGAGTCAATATGTAGCTTCATATCGAGTTTGTTGTCACAAATTACATCCAGATTAATTAATACACTTAATTTAGAGCCGCATGATTATCACGTACAAAAATGGAGAAATATTACGTTTCCTAGAGAAATTGATAATCTCACATTTATCACAATTGAGCGATTATTGAAACACAAAATTATGTGTAAATCATCCTGGGACGTAGTAAGAATCATTAGATTTGGAAATTTCTTTATAAATAGTGCTTAATCGCAACATAATTTACCAAATAAGACAAACAGAATATGCCTGAAGTGAGGCCTACCTTGAGGTAGCTCCGAAGTAGCTAGAAAATTGTGTGATTTAGCAGTTCGGAAAGGGTACCTGATAACTTCTATCATACAAATAGGACTTAATCAATTCAAATGAAAGGATTAGTGGCGAAAAAAAAACATTTCTTCCATTTTTTATTCTTTATTAATTTGGATTATCTTGTGGTGTAAAAATATCAAAAGTCATATAATCCTCTTTGTGCGAATCTGCCCATTTATCGGAAATCATTTCGGTTAAACCTTTACGAAATACCATACAAGTTATATGTTGTAATTTTTCAAATTTAATTCTTATAAAACCTAATTTACTTAAAGTATAACGCCAGTTTTTCATTAATTTTGCATTTTTATTTAGATTTTGTGAGTCTGGTGTTATTATAATTAAAATACCTTCAAATTTTAATAAATCATAAGCTTTTTTACAACATAAAATTCTTTGTTCTGAAGATGGAATATATTCTAAAAGTAAACTAAATACAATACACTCAAAACCGAGTTTTGGTAATGTTATTATTGAATTTGTTTTTTCATTTATTTCTAATTGATTCGCGATATTGATATTTAAAAAATCACCTTTATATACATTTTTATTAGCTGGATATAAATCAATTGCAATTACATTAAATTTATTGAAATTTTCGAAAGGATTAAAACAACTTCCGACATCTAATAATTGAATATTTTCAATATTATTTAAATATCGATTTGTTATATTTGTTTTATCATTATTTACCAACATAAGACGTTCTTCTCTTGATCTTTTATCGCAGATTATTTTATCTATTAGAAAATAACTTAAACAATAATTTCGTATCCATTCAATACGACTTGCTGCTGATGAATCTTCTTTTGATGCATTTTCTTCCCAAACTTGTGCTAAATTTTTCATTGCTTCTGAATAGATTTGCAATGTTTTATCATCTTTTAGATGATTTTTCCATGCATTTTCTGGACCAAAAATTTGTGATGATTTTCGTAGATTATCATGAGTATTCTTTATTATATTTGCTAATCTTATATGCTCTTCTGTGGCCATTATAACTGCAAGAAAAAAGAAAGAAGAATTTATTGATAATATAAGGGCGAAGCACTTTTAAAGTATTAAATTTTTATTTATTATTTCTTTGCTGGGACAACCACTTCGCCACAGTCTCTTAAAGAAGTCTGTTTTTGGTCTTCGAAAGCTTAAGCTTGCTTATTCCTTTTTCTACGAAATTTTCTCTGATTCTGCGATGATATCATTTAACAAACTTCGTCTCTGCTTTAATGCCATGATCAGATTTGTGTACTATCTTTTGAGGCGGTATTCAGCTTTGTTGCAGTTTATCTGAAGCAGGCTTGCATTTGTGGACAACTTTTCTATTATTTAAAATCAACCGTTTTCAAATCCCGTCTTATTTCCACTCATATTTAAAGTTTTGTCAGGGCTACAAAGGTCAGAAATCTAGTTTTTCCGATATTTCATACGCTTTTTTGTTGAACTTTCATGTTTTTTGTACGGATTTAGAATCGACTTCCTGCTAGTCTCACTTCAGCACGAACTAATCTGGAATTTAAATATAATTGTTGTTTTTCTCGTCGGGTAACAAATAGATTCATTGGAAAAAAAGATTCCTTGAAATACCGAAAAGTAGAAACAACATGGTAATCAGATGGTACAATGTCTAGCGAATATGTCGAGTGTGATCAAATATCTCAGCCAAATGCTTCCAACGTTTATTTCAAAGATTTTGCAAACGTGTGGCCGAGTATTGTCATATTGAAAAATCATATATTCTGGGCAGTTTTCCTTGGAATGTTTGTTTTAAAATGATTAACTGTTTCACTTGATTTCAGCAACTTATAGTATATTATAGTATACCACGCCTGAGACACATAACTGACCAGGACGTTGTCTGTCTTTCAAAATCATTATCTTTGAATCGTGTCTAAACTAATCTCTATGCAAGTTGTTTCAGTTAGAATAAGTTAACCATAAGCTTCCACAATTCAGTGTCCAGGGATTTTTTGGATTTACAGATCCGTGTTCGATTTACTGTGATCGAGAGTGAGGTTATTTGGAGTTCGATGGAAGATAATTGGACGGCGTTAAAAGAGGAGGATTGATTGCAAGTTCAAAGGATTTGAGGGTGAGAAGACGAAGGATTTATATAGATTTTGTACTTAAAAGGAATATTTGGAACTGCTTTTCTTCCTTTCGATCATATTATTTTAACACATAACAATAAATCATTATAGATTAATATAGATTTTGAAAAATAACATTTTAAAAATTATTCAAAACAAACATATTTTCTTTTTTTTATTACCTTTTTGAATTTTATCTGTCAAATTAATATCAATTGTCACCTTTTATCACTTTAACGATACTAGCGCCACAGTGTTTTTATTTTCTTCTTCAAAACTATATCGATATTATAATTTTTTTTTTCAAATATCGATAAAATATCGTAAAAAACAATTATAAAATATCTTTTGTGATTGCCGGAGTTAGTGCCCTTTAATTTTTTTTGTGCTCAAAAAAATATTTTCAACATCTTTAAATATAAATTATTATTTTAAAAAGAAGAAAAAGAAAAACGTAAATTTACTTAAAGTATCGATATTTCATATCGATTAAAAAGTATCGATATATCCCCTCCATCGCAAGAAAAACACACTTCAAATCAAAAGCTGTCAAAACATTCAAGCAACAAAAAAAAAGAAAAGAAGACCGAAAAATTGACAAAAAAAAAAGTTTACTTCATTTTACAATTTACAAAATTTTAATTTAAATGTTTTTCTAATTTAAATAATGTCGTCCCTATCCGCAAGTGCTGAAAATTTAACAAATGATGGACAAGTTAGTTAATTAATAATTTAGAACTAAAAAAAAAAAAAGAAAAGTTTTCTGCCAAGCCCATTTTTTTTTTAGTTTTTTTTTTTTTTTATTAAAAATGGCTATCGGAATTTTTTTTTTTTGATGTTTTTCATTTTATTTATTTAATTATTAATCTAAAATGATATTAATATTGTTATTTAATTAGATTAGATTATAATTTTCATTTTAATAATGATTCATTGTTTTTTCTATCCCCTCTAAAATATAAGTGCAGCGATGGCTCATCAATGTGTCTGGAATTGGCTTTGGAAGGAGAACGCCTTTGTAAATCTGGTGATTGTCGAGCAGGTGTTGCATTTTTTCAAGTAAAAAATGAAAATGACGGAGAAATTTTATAGAAGAAACCATTTTATATGTTCCCTCTTTATTTTCTAGGCCGCTATTCAAGCTGGAACTGATGATTTACGAACGTTAAGTGCGATTTATAGTCAACTTGGTAATGCTTATTTCTATTTGGGTGATTATTCAAAAGCAATGCAATATCATAAATTGGATTTAACATTGGCAAGGTAAAAAAGAAAATAGAAGAGAATGTCTTAAATCAGAAATGAATATATTCTTTTCTTTTTATTTTTTACAAAGATCATTAAATGATAAACTTGGTGAAGCAAAAGCATCTGGAAATTTAGGTAATACATTAAAAGTAATTGGACGTTTCGATGAAGCGGCAATTTGTTGTGATCGTCATTTAACACTTGCTAGACAATTGGGTGATCGTTTATCAGAAGGACGTGCACTTTATAATTTAGGAAATGTTTATCATGCCAAAGGAAAACATATGGGACAAAAGGATCCCGGTGATTTTTCAGAAGATGTTAAAGATGCTTTAACAAAAGCTGTTGATTTTTATCAGTTAGTTTGTTTTTTCTCTTCTCTCTTTTTTTTTTTTATTAACATAACTTCTTTTTTTTTAGACAAAATTTGAAATTAATGCGAGAATTGGGTGATCGTGGTGCACAGGGTAGAGCTTGTGGTAATCTTGGTAATACATATTATTTATTGGGTGATTTTGAAGCAGCAATTGGACATCATCAGGTTTGATAATATATATATTTTTATTACCAGATGGTAGATTAGTTTTGTCAGTACATTCGTGAAATGCATAGAAATAATCGACGGAGAAGGGTTTCAAGACCATAGGATGTGTAGAGAATCAAAAGTTATGTCAATTTATGTATGTCCGTCCGTTTGTTCATGTACCAGATAATTCTAAAATGCGCTATCTGATTTTAATAAAATTTACAATGTGAATTAGATATTGGATTTCAGGAATATCGGCCGAGGGTGACCAGAAAGTATTGTCTTTTTTTTTACTTTATCGAGAAAACGAATGTTTTGTGTAAAGTATTACATTCGAGAAGGGCTAGAAAGACAAAAATAATCCGTTTCATCAAAAACAATTAGCCGTCCGTCCATTTCTTTAAATCGTTAAAAAAATCTAAACAGCTTGTCCGATTTTCATAAAACTTGAACAGTTTATCTGCTGCATCAATTGCTACATGATATTAGCTTTTGGACGATATTTATATATAGCAACATTTTTTGACACCCTTTTTTTCCCCAAAAAACGACAAAATTTTGTAAATGCGGTGCAGAACAAACCACTAGTAGGATTTTGACGAAATTCATACAATTTATGTACTTGACCGTACTTGTACGTAACTTAGAACTGATTAGTTTTTGGGAATATAAAAACCTCCCTAATTCGGGCAAAAATAGGCAGATTTTCATAAAATTTGGGATGTAAATCCAGGAGTGGAATCGTGTATTTCGATTGAGACTAAATCAAGCAGAAAAAACATAGGAATTGAAATGCTTTTTCGATACGATTTAGTCTCAATCGAAATACATGATTCCGCTCCTGGATAGAAGTCAACTGAAAAGATACAATATATCACCACTCGATGGGAGGTTGCGTGCGGCAAAATAGAAAAATGTCATGAAACTTGGAATGTATATTCTGGATAGCCTGAAGAGCGGAGTGCGGCACGAGAGTTGAGTGGGTTTTTTGAAAAGAGAGCGCAGCGAGGCATTTAATGACATTGTCGGTAAAGGTCCATTGTGGTCAGGCCGGAATAGAGAAAAGTGTAAACTCATTGATTTTTTAATAATTTTTAGATTTAATTGGAAAATTTTTGAAGCAATCTGGTTTAAATTATTTACATGGGCAGACTACATAAATTAGCGATAATATGATAAATTTCAGTCAAATCAGTCCAAGGATAATAGAGAAATTAATAGTTAGTTATAGAAGAAAATGGGCTTGTTCATAAAATTTTGTTGGTTTACTTTAAAAACTAATATACCGATTTGAATAAAATTTGTGGAATCGATTTATGCTATTAGGGCCTCGACTACTTGCGAATTGGAACAAATTTAAAAAAGGAGGAACAAAATTATGCAGAAGAAACCAGAAATTGTATTAGTTTTGGCTGTTGTTTAGTCCCATTTCCGCCTATTTTCAGTTACTACATGTTTTCTCCATATTTTAGTATTCTATGTATTTTTTTTCTTTTCTTCAGGAACGTTTACGTATTGCACGTGAATTTGGTGATAAAGCAGCTGAACGAAGAGCGAATAGTAATTTGGGAAATTCTCATATATTTTTAGGACAATTTGAAGAAGCTGCCGATAATTACAAGTAAGAAAAATAACTATTTTATACCCTTATAAACCCTTTTTCTTTTTTTCACCAGGCGTACACTTTCATTGGCAATCGAATTAGGTGAACGTGCTGTTGAAGCACAAGCTTGTTATAGTTTAGGCAATACGTATACACTTTTAAGAGATTTTACAACCGCGATTGATTATCATCATCGTCATTTAGCAATCGCTCAAGAATTGGGTGATCGTGTTGGTGAAGCACGTGCATGTTGGAGTTTAGGTAATGCTCATTCATCTATCGGGAATCATGAGAAAGCATTACATTTTGCGGAATTACATTATTCATTAGCAAAAGAAGTAAAAAGAAAAAGAAAATCATATTTTACATTTTGAAAATTTTCATAATTCTTCTTCTTTTTTGTATTTTCCAGTTAGGTGATCCTGTTGGAGAATCAACTGCCAAATTAAATATAACCGATTTACGTAAATTACTTGGTCTAAATGATATTGATGATGATTCACCATCTGAAGGGCAATCATCGACTGGATCTGAAAATACTCAAGTTAATTCGGTTAGTGACTCTTCTAGACTATTACGTGTACGTCGTCAAAGCATGGAACAATTGGATTTAATTAAGGTTTTTTTTTGTTTTTGTTTTTTTTTAATCTTAATTTTGTTTTACAAGACAACTATGTTCTTTTTTTATGATTAGAAAAGTAATATAACTTTTTTTTGGGTTAAAGATAACACCAGACGGTAAACGTGCTGCACAACAGCAACAGGAAGAAATTGTTCAACAAAAACCACAAAAAATGAATGAAGATGATTTCTTTGAGATGCTTTCAAGATCACAAAGTAAACGAATGGATGACCAAAGATGTTCAATTAAGGTGAAGAAGAAAGATTAAAAAATGTAAAAAGCAGAAATTATAATTGCTTCCTTTTTTTTTTTGCAGATGCTTGGCCGTGATAGCCAAAGAAAACCATTAACACAACAAAATACTAATTCAAATGTGCCAAAGGATAATAGGTATTTAATATTAAGTTTTTAGGGTGTTCTCGTATTGCGAACTTTAAGATCTATTGTACCCCCTCTTGTTTAGTGCAGTAGTTAGGTTAACATCTCCCAGGCCTATTTCTCTTAGGGATTTTCTGTATCCGGAGTGGGTCAAGAGATGGTAACTCAATTGGGGAGAAGTAGTATGCTACCAGATGTTTACTACTCCTACGAAGTAGTGCTTCACAGTCGAAGAGAATATGCATTGGGGTCTTGTCGTCCCCTCGTAGAATCTGCAGGTGCTATTTAATTCAAGCCTTAGTTTTTTTAAGATGTGCTTTGACTCTGCAGAGGTCCCGGTAGTATTCCTGTCAGTACTCTTATATTCTTCTTATTAGTGCTAACAAAGGCTTTGAATCTCTTGGAGTTGTATTCCCCGAGGAGATCTTTCGCCTGCCTTAGTCTTGGTTGTGTTTCCCCGTGTTTGGTTCTTTCTGTCACCTCTTCCTTCGTTAACATTTCTCGGATTATGTTTCATCCGATGCCACAGAAGAGTTCTGGTCCTATGAAGAGTTCCCCTGCTCATTGCTTGACCAGTTTCTCGGCTTCTTCGTTGCCCTCGATACTCATATGACCTCGTATTTTTGTGCCTAACTTGTTTCATTTAGTCACACATTCTCGTCTACATTGTTAGAGTAAAATGTATGCGAGCTTATTGATCTGATCCGAGCTTGACTGTTTACCATTATTGTTATGTCCTTATTGCAATAGTTTCTGTTAAACTTGACTTCTGTGCATCTCTGCTTGGAAGATATTGCTTAGTAGCCCTATAGGTTCGGAGTATGCATTTTGTTTTGGACCCATATATTCCAACTTCAGTACCTTCGGCTGTCCTGGAGCTTTCTGTATACCATTTGATGGCGTAGTTTTGGTGTTTTCCCCTCTCCATTCCTTTTGGCTGCTCTAGTATGAAGTGAAATTCCTCCTGAAGTTGAGTCTTCTGTTAATGTCATCCCGTGGGGCTGTCAGCCATAGGTTGTCCTTCGACATATAGTGCTTAGTTCTTATTATTGCTCTTGTCTCTGCGGTTTCTTTTCTAAGTCTGATTAATGTTAATAATTTATATTATTTTTTTTTATTATTAGAAATGCCTTACTTGAAATGATTGCTGATTTACAATCTGAAAGAATGGATGAACAACGAGCAATACTTCCTGGGCTTATTAAACGTGCTGGAACAAATAATAATGTTTTAACAACAACACAAACATCAAATAGCACAACAGCAGCACCAGATGATGCATTTTTGGATATGTTAATGAGATGTCAAGTAAAGAATTTTTATGCACATACATTATTTGATTACTTACTTACTTTTTCCAAACTCGAAGGGTTCTAGATTAGAAGAACAACGTTCAGAATTACCAAGACCAAATATTACGATGGATGCTGAAAATGGTGAACCAACACCAAGAACAAATCAACGTACATCAAATATTGGTGCAACTGTACCAGATGAAGATTTCTTTTCATTAATAATGCGTGTTCAAAGTGGTCGTATGGAAGATCAGAGAGCAGCGGTATGTACTTTTGTTTTTTTTTTTTTACTATTTTTCTTTAACTATTTCCAATCAAAAGGATATTGTTTTAAATCAAGGAATTCTTTCAAATGAAAGAAGAAAACAGTTTTAAACGAATTGATTTAAATAAGAACACTTTTATAATCGCTCTGTCCTTTCTTCACTGCTTTATAAATCTAATTTCACTAAACCATACAATTGTTTGGTTACCGTATTTTTAAACTATACAAATTTTAATTATTTGTACACAAAGAGTAGTTTTTTCTAAAGAAAAATTACCATATTTTTTTAAAAAAGATTTATTTTTTTAGGTTCCACTTACCAACAGGCTACAACATTCCAAGAAAACTTCTTCAAATGATACAACAACGTCCAAAAATTCCAAATAAAAATTTTCGTTCCAAAAAAAAATTATATATAAAATTCATTTTAACATAAAAATTGAGCCAACCTAAGTATAACATTTTTTTATTATTATTATTTTAGGATAGTAGAGTAGCCTTTTTATATATTTTTTAAAAAAGAAACTATTTAAAATTTTCGATACGCACAGAAAACTATGATTTTTTTAGATACTAATTCCTAATATATTAATTTGAGGTTTTGCCAGATCAATCTTATGAACAATTTTATCTTTTACGTTGAAAGACTTCTTCTTAGTCTGTAGCTTATTTGAACGTAGAACAGGATCAATTGGATCAATCTTTGTAAATGTAAAACCGAATTTTTCATGAGAAACAAAATTGCTATGAAATAGTTCGTATTAAGAGGATTTAATCAATAAGAGCTTATCTTAACTAACCTACGAAAATTTTTTGAGATCGTAAAATAAAATCTCTAAGCCTTTTCTCGAATGTTAGTCGGCTTTTTTATTAGACTGACTGAATACCATATTGACGAAGATAGTCTTGTTATTTCTAGTCAAGGGCACAGACACACTCTTCTATAGTACTAACCACTAACTGAAACTGTACATGAGTTGAGTGCTCTGATAGTCGCCTGTGAATGTTAACCGCCAATCATAGTGAGGTAGGCACAGCATTTATAATAGCAAATATCTCGGCTTGAAAGACTGTTATAGGTCACCAACGAGATGTTGTATGTTTTGTAGTAACGCGCCACTCAAAGCTAATTATTTGTATTAAACTATTTAAAAAAACGGCTAAAACTCATACAGCTCGACCATCCTGACACAATATAGCCTCCAACGGTTGACCTCACGGATATACACAGAGTCATGAGTCTGTAAGTTTGGCACAATAAAGTTAACACACACAAATTTAACACACGATAAAACTAACTAACTAATTTTTGAAAGAATCAGGCATGTTTTTATCAGATATCTTTATCCCACTTCTGAATGGTAGGAAATTGAAAAGTAAAATTGAATATTGGCAAAGTCCGAACCAGCAGTTGAACCTCGAGATATCTCCACTGCTATGTGATCCTATTCATTCTATTTTATAGTCTTGCCAACGTATGAGTTAGCGAAGGAAACATAAAACCAATCAAAATAAAATATTGTAAAAAAAAGATGTTGCAATATCAAGTGCAAATGAGCAGTTTTCAATGGCAAAATGTATCACGAAAAGGGAGAATGAATGTTTTTTTTTAAAAACTTCGGTCACTCACTCTTATGAAATTTTCATTTACTCTTACCGTTTTTCTGGTATATGTCGAAATCTGAAAAACGTTGTCATGTCAGATAGGAAGTTTGAATACTTTATAATTTTACTCATACTTCGTAATTGATTAGATTGATACCAAAGAGATGTATTAGTAGAGATATTATTTTCGGTCTCACGTGGGCCGGCCGACAGAAGAATAGAAAACTTGGGCTAATAGAAAACTAAGTTAAATTATTAAATCGCATTGGTTGACCGGCGAGTCCTTATCTCCTTATCTCCGAAACTTGGAAAACTTGAGCAGCTTGAATCGGTTGGTGTAGGCGAGCGATAAGATTAAATAGTGACCATTTCTCCTGCATAATTTTGTATGAAAATGAGGCAAACGAAATCTCCAGTTAATGTATTTCTGTGGGTGAGATACTCTTCCATTTTTTTTATTCTTTCTTTTGTCATAATAACTATTTTTTTAAATACATTCCATCAATGTTTTTATTTAGTCGTTTTAGCAGCTTTCTGTGCGAATTAGATTAAAATTGTTTTTTATCTTTTATGTTTTTTTTCTTCGATTTTTTTTCCTTATTCTAATTATTGTTTTTAAAGAAAAAAAAAATTATACAAAAAAATAACTACTTTTTAAATTATATAAATATATATATTTTTACTAAAAAGAAAATAATTAAATATATTTAAAAAAGAAAAAAAATTCCCTTCGTCGTCTTCTCTTCCATCTTTTTTCAAAAAAATATCTCAATTGTGTTCAATATGAAAAAAAAAATATATATATATTTAAAAGAAAAGATTTTCCAAAAAAACAAAAAGAAAAGATATTTACTAATATACTATTTTTTAAGAAAATATATTTTCTTTTTTTATTTTTTATTTTTTTTTTGTCTATAAATGAAAATATTTACATAAATAAATAAATTGTAAGATAAAAAATAAAGAAAAACAAATTATACTCTTTTATGAAAACCAAAAAAAAAAAGAAAAAATAAAGAAAAACTAATCTTATTTACTCAAAAAAAAAAAAAAAAGAAAAGAAAAACCAAAAGGAAAATGTAAAATGCTCTCAATTTTATTATTTTTTTAAAGACCCATAATTATACATTTTTAATTAACTTGAATTCGCGGTGAAGATCCTTAAAATTGAGATGACTCAAAGAGCTGTAAACGGGGTGAAATCCACATGTAACTCGATTTTACACAAATCATATCTCGGTAACGTACGAGGAGAGTCCTTTCGAAAATACTTGACCAGAAAGAAGAAATGTTTATAGGAAAGTACTATAATCGTGCGGAAACCTAACTTTTGTTCTAGATGGGCTAGAAAGATGAAAATAAGTACAAAATCCGTTCCATCAAAAATAATTAGCGCCATGTCCGTCCGTCCGCTTCTTTATATCGTTAATAAAATCTAAATGGAAGGTCTGATTTCCATGAAACTTTCACCGTTTTGGTGTTGCATCAAATGCGAGATGGTGTTAGATTCTGAATTTCGTCGTTAATATATTTTTTGTTTTTTTTTTTCTAAAACACCTTTATTGGTATGGTCACTACAATCGTAATCTATATTAATTTATTAGTATGGTTGACAATAGTACTTATGAGGTAAGAATTAACTTGTATTGGTTTGCTGCACCAGTATCCAGTTCCCTGTAGGTATATGAGTTGGGAAATTAATATATGGCAACACTATTTGGTAACGCTTTTTTTGTCTAAAAACGGCAAAATTTTGTGTCCACGGTGCAGACTAAACTGATGGGTCGATTTCGACAAAATTTATGCAGTTCATGTTTTGGACCCTAACTTAGAACTGATTAGTTTTGGGCCCATATTCGACTATGGCAACACTGTCTAAGAATACGTTTTGTCCAAATATAGTCTATTTTTGTACTAGTTGTAAAACTGAAACTGCACGTCCAATTTGGTCAAAATTCGGTCAATAACAGGCGGATTTTAATGAAACTTGGAATGTACATTTGAGATGGTCCAACTAAAAAGATATATGTTTCCCTTCGGTGAGCGGTTATGGGGGCTAAAATAGAAAAACTTCAATAATTCGCTCAATAATGGGTGGCTTTTCTTATAACTTAGTATGTAGATTCTGGATAGGCCAACTGAAAAGATAGAATGCGTCTCCACTTTTTTTTAAACCCACATGAAACTCATATAATTTAAATATCCCTCACGCTATTAGATAGAACGATCTAACTATTCATCGCAGATGTAAAATCTTTCGGTTTGAAGCGAAAGTTAATGAAGACAAAGTACAGAAATCATCCTGTGAAGTATAGTCTTTCATGATGGGGTTGAGGGAGCCAAAGCAGAAAAACATTAATAATTCGGTCAATAGTAGTCACATTTTCATGAAACTTGGAATGCACATTTAGAATAGGCGAATTGAAATGAATATTTTATAACATTATCGGGAAAGTTCCATAGTGATCCGGCCGATATAGAGAAAATGTATCAAAGACACGTGTATCGATGACTAAATAAGTTAAATCAAAATGTATAGTTTTATTTTTGTTTGGCCACCATTAATTAAAAAATAATTTAAATATCTAAAAAAAAAGTAATTGAAGCAGCTTTAATAATAAGTTTAAAAGAAAATGAAAGAACATATTTAAAAAAAAAAACTCTCGTCGAAAAATTATAAAATATAAAACAAAAAAAAAGAAAACTAATCAGAATTTATTTTAAAGTTTTTATTCAATTAAAATTTTTTAAATCCTGATTTTTTTTTTACTTCCTTATCCTCTAAATTGGTTCCATCCTGTTCAATTTCCCTATAATAGCATTTTTGAGTTTTTATGTCGTATATAGGTCTTAGCAATGGTTATATAACCATGTTAAGTCGTATAGGCTTCACTGTGATCTATCATCATTATCATTGGCGCTACAACCCAGTGCGGGTCTTGTCATCACTCAGCTTCATTCTAAAAAAGTCTCTTATTTCTGGATATTGTCTTCCAGTTTATCATATTCAACTTTATACTGGCTTTATCAATCTCATTTAGCCAGCGAAGTTTTGGTCGTCCTGGTAATATTTTTCCTTCCGGTTTACCTTCCATCATTCTCTTGATGCGGTCTAAGATTAAGATCTAAATGCGACATAAAAGTCCAAGCAATGCTACTAGATTTATATATCGATCAGGTTTACTGGATCATCTTTTGGTGATAACAGTTCCTTTGAAATATGTACTCTTAAGTAGAAATAGAAATTATGTTTCTTAATCTTATATTAATTTATTCTAGGGTAGCGGTTTCATGTACACAATTCCACTAGGAAATGAGTTCTTTCGGAAGGGTTTTTAAAACATTTATTGTACAATATCAAGATCCGGGAACATATTAGCTCATTAGTATCACAGAGAAAATGAATAGAGAATTCAAAATCAAAAACAAGAGTATGACGTATGAATAGCGTCATTTCAGATTTGGTGGACAAAGGCAACAATAACGTTGTCAAGACACCTTTTTTTGCTAACCAATTAGTTAATTAAGATATAATAAATATTCTATAAAAAAACAACGCCATACTTCGGTCAAGTAAGGAAGTTCGAAAGTAAACTTTGAAAAATTTCAAAAGTTTCGTTCCGAAGTTGTTTTTTTCGCCAGATATTTTTTTTTGGCAGCCCTGCAGTTCCGCAAGTTAGACGCCATCTATATGACGAATTGAATTAGTGAGCTTTTGATATGCTTTTTATGCAATTTTTTTTAATTTTATTTACAATAAAAGATTAAAAATTTAAGAAATAAAATAAATCATTATTTTGGGCTAAATTTATTAATCGCTTTTTAAAGAAAAATAATTTTATAAGGAACTTCATCTGAAAAATTATATATATATCAAAGATTCAAACCATAGCAAAGTTTTTCTTTGAAATTTATTTTAATTTCTTTTAAGTATAACAGTTGAAAAGTTTTATACAATGGGAGTCTGTTCAAAATACCAAATTCTTATTAGTTTTGGGCATTTATTAAAAATATTCTTTTGACAGTTTTCATTTGAAAAATTGTGAGTTTGGCAGCCAACATCGATTTTCGACTTGGGGAAAACTTAGGTATGTTTTCAGTTTTTCGCTAGATTATTAGTTTTTAATATTAGTTGAAGAACTAAACTAATGCAATTAAATAGTATCATTAACTGTTTGATTTTTAGTTATGTATATGCTTTTTTACATGATCTACTTGAAGTCGACTTAAATTCCAAAATCGTGCATGTATACCCAGCTTGACTTTAAATCGACTTGAATCAATCTGATCTGAAATTTACATGTAAACCCACATCGACTTCAAATCGACTTGAAAATTTAAGATGAAGTATGAACAGAGCCGAAATATAACCTAAAAAATAAAAATTTCTTTGCAAGCCTTCGAAATTGATGTTGATTTTAAATCGATTTCAAGTCAAGCTTTCAATCCGGTAAAGCTAAAAACCGTGAGTTGAGTTTCAAGTCGATCTCAAGTCGATTCTGAAGTTGCCATGTAAACGCTATAATTGTTTACTTTTGAAACTAAGTGAAGGATCTCCTCGGGAAGTATAATTTGAAGAGATTTAAAGTCTTTATCATTACAAACATATGGGTATCGAGGGCAACGAAGAAGCCGACAAACTGGCCAGGCACACCCTTCGTAGGGCCAGAACCCTTCTATGGAATCGGATCACACAATCCGAGAAATGTTAAGGAAGGAAGAGATGGCAGAAGGAACCAACCACTGGGAAATACAACCAGGAATAAAACAGGCCAGAGATCTCTTCGAGGAATACAACTCCAAGAGATTAAAAGTCCTTATCCAATATTAATAAGAAGAATATAAGAGTACTGATAGGAGTACTAACATGACACTGCAGACATGAAGCGCACCTAAAAAAAACTATTAATTGCACTAGATAGCAGCGGAGAGACGAGGAGACTCCAATGCGCATTCTTTCTGATTACCAAGCATTATTCCGTAGAAGGAGGAAAGATCTGAGGGCATATTGCTGCTACCCGAATGAAATACAATCTCTTCATCCACGGATACTAAAATTCATAAAATAAATAGGTCTGGAGGAGGTGTTCTAGAATGAAAATTTAATCAAACTAAAGGTATTGAAAAGGGGGTACACTAGATCTTAAAGGTCATAACTTTGTTTCTTCTTTTTTCAATTTGCTCTAATTCGCAGGTAGCCTGGACCCTAATAGTATAAATAGATTCTACAAGTATTTATTTCTCAATTATCCTTGGACTGATTTGACTGAAATTTAAAATATTATCGCCTACTTATGTAGTCAATTTATGGAAATAATTTAAACAAAATTGTTTCACAAATCTTCCGATTAAATCTGAAAAACCATAAAAAAAAGGAAAAAATGTTCTGATCACCCTGACTTTTGCTTAATAACTTCGCTCTTCCTCAATCGATTTTGTTGAAATGCAATACCAAATCAAGTTAAGGAATAACAAACTTACATTATAAATTTCATCAAAATCGGATAACACGTTTTTGAATTACCTTGTACACGGACGGACAGGCGGACGAATGTAGTACCTACCATGGGATATAGAAACATTATTTCCCATCATATTTTTATAATATGAGAATTCTTTTTCTGATCTTGTTAAAATTCCCCAAAAACTCAATCAATATAAAACCTTTTTTTTTCCTAGGTTTGTGGGCTACTGTGTACCAATTTTTATTTATTTTTTAAACAAAAACATTCTCTATTTTATAAGAAAAATATTTTAATGATAAAATTTCCAGCCAAATAAAAAGGAAACATTAATTTTCTTATGAGAAATTTGGTTGGTTTGCATGAATTTTGTGGTCTCGAAAAACTTCAGGGTCAGGAAGTTTCGCCTTTTTTTTTTTTAGGATTCTTCGAATGGAAAATATATTCTTTCCTAATTGGATTCAAAATTCCATTTGAAATAGTTTTTGAAATGTTATTGGTGATCAAATCAATCGATTAATTCTTGAATATAAGTTCTCAAATGCTTTTTCGAAAGCATAGTATACAAAGGAGTTTCATTTAAGGGATTTATTCTATGAAACTTCCAAAATTTTTACAAGTTATATTGAAAGTTTTGTAATCTGATTAGAAAATATCAAGAAATTCATCTTTTAGGTCTTTTTATAAGTAATCGAGAAATGGTGGCTTTATTAATTTAGTTGAAAACTTAATAGAACTTTCAGTTGGGACTCTCGCTATAAGTCGTCAACAGCTTCGTTGTTTTTAGTCTCTTAGATCTTAATAAGTAATCATGCAAAAATTAGACAGTATACACGTTTCAACGAGTATACAAATTTTGTAGAGTCTCCTACATCCGAATTGACTGTTTTCCCGAGAAATTCTGCATGCGAAGCTCTGTGCTCACTTAACATAGTTTGATGACCACGATATAGCTCAAGAACGACTTACTCAATTTTAGTCAAATTTGTTTCAAAGATAGGCTATAACAAGCAGATGAATTGATTAGATTTTGGTCAGTTATACGTATCTGGAA
The DNA here is from genome assembly GCA_963422695.1 of Xylophagus ater. Lineage (NCBI taxonomy): Eukaryota > Metazoa > Arthropoda > Insecta > Diptera > Xylophagidae > Xylophagus > Xylophagus ater. The sequence goes on from OY730484.1 coordinate 41,591,889, forward strand.
ATAGTTGTTTTTGACAAAAGGATTGTGGGCTTTTTATAACGCGTCTGCATTAAACAAAAATCGAATTTAGAAAGTTTTACTTGTCCAAACTGAAGACCGTAAGTTTTTTTTGGGTTATACTTGGCTGGATAATCTTCAAAAGTCTCCAAAAATATATATTCTAAATTGAAAACGTCTTCTGTTAATCAACAGTAGTTAAGTAATTCGTGATAATTTGAGAACTACATCACCAGTTTCCAGAGAATTTGGTACATGTATATCCTAGCTTAAAAGGAAGAATTCTGACTATCAATTTTCATTGAAATTCCTAAATTTGGATCAAGTGACCGATTACCCGATAATCTAATTCTAATGAAATTTAGTACGGATAATATTATAAGACCAAATTGGTAATAAATTTTCAATGGAAATTCCAAATCGAACGCTTGTCTATTGACTAACTCAATTTTGTTGTAATTTGGTATAAAATTAGTGTAATTCAGAAGACGAATTATGGAATTCGATTCGATACTAAATCGAGTTTTTGTAGTATAACAAAAATTCGATTGATCCCAAACCAAGTTATAGCCGATTCTGCAATGTGATTCTGTAATGATTTGACATTGATCTGAAGTTTTTGATATGTTGTTGCCATTATCGAGTATTAATGTACAGACTTTGAGAAACAAAACCCATCCCGGTATAAACCAGCGAGAAGGGTGATGTAATTCCAATCGTATGTGTCACCTGCACCCACGATTGAATATCTTTTAAAAATTAAGTTTTACAGCAGCGCCACATGGAAAAGTGATCATTTCATTAATAATTCATCTTCTAAATTTATGTAAATGAATCAATATATTAAAAATGTTCCTGGACATCAAGAAAAAGGCCACAACATTTTTATTCATTTATTAATAATAAAAACAGGTGGAACGAACAAAATTCCTTGTTTAGAGTTATTTTATTCATAAGTTCTTTAAAAAAAAAAAAAAGAAACAAGAACTTCTTAAAGAAGTCTCAGAAAGTCCATCAACAAAAACTACATATTTATAATAAAAAGAAAAATGAAAAACAAGAACGCGAAACCGTTTTGACCAGTGGCCTAATGGTTGTGTTATTTTCTTCCTCATCGAATTCTGTTTTCTGTTACTTTTAATTGGCCACCTATTCTGTGGGTCAGTGATTTATGCCTTCCAGATAAACTTTTTTTTTTTGGTTTTGGTTGGTATTCTTATCCAATTTTTTTTGTTTTCTTTATATTATATTATATTTTATTTGATTTCGATCATCGAGATCTTAATTCTTTTTTGTTTTCTTCCATTTCCCTGAGCTAGAGATATGCCTCTGTTCTTGGGTGTTGGCGGTATCGGAATTTTCAGATCATCTTTTTAAAAGTATTTGTATATATGGAAAAGATCTAAGAAAAAAAAAATAAAATAAAAATAAATTATTGGCATCTGATGGAATCTGTGCACGGTAGTGTTCTTTATCACTTAACAACATCAGCCCCGTTGAGAATGAAAGAATCATCTTGATTTGAAAAAATATAAAAATGGGGAAAAAAAAAACTTTTAAAATTTATGCGTGTGAACCTGTAATAAAATATTGAAATCTTCTTGACCAACGTAAATGGTTAAGTACATACTTAAAATTGTATTTAGTTGAGATTTTCTTCTTATAAAGTTTGATAAAACAATATCTATATCGAAGTTTCAATATACTTAACCGATTAAAGAAGACTTGGGATAAAAGTAGTTGGAAGTAAGTAGGAGTAGAAGGGAAGTAATTGAAGTATCGAGAAAAGAAATTAAAAATTAACACCCGACAGAGATATTGATATTTTCTACATTACTTCTAGACAATATGCTTCACAAGCTGATTCACTCTCGAAAAAGGAGTCGAAGACATTGTTTTACGGATGTCTCCAACAAGATCACCACAAGCAGAGGTGGGAAGAATTGAATCTGTGTAGGCAACCTAAAATGATACTGATTTGGCTTGACCGCCGAAAGACTAAAATGCTGCTGGGACTCGATCGCAAAACCCATTCGACTTTTATGGGAATTGTAAAAGGTCACTGCTTCTTGAATGAATTCATGTGGAAATAGAGATGACTGAGGCTCTTCAAATATATGGAGCTACTATATGAGTCTGCAGAACACTTTATGTGAATGGTCGGCGTTTTCTAGAACGAGACTTGTTATACTCGGTGTATGCATTCTTCAGTAAGGAAAGGTTAGCTAATTTGTACCTAACTACGTTCTTGAACTTCGTTAGAAGGATAAATCCGTTCGGGGAAGAAACCTAACATCTCTCAACCAATTTTAGGAGGAGGTACAATTTGCCAGTAAGACCTGCGTGCTAAGGCTCACAACTGTGCATGACTCTGCATGAGTCATTTCTTGGTCGTGTAATTTCCTGTGTGATCAAGATTGACCGCCCAGATTATGCGATTTAACGCCGTTGGACCTTTTTCTTTAGGGTTTTTTGAGGTCTAAGGTTTATGTCGACAAGCCCACGACCACCCACGCCTTGAAGAAGGAAATTGAAGAAATTGAGCGCTGTATCAACGAAATTAAGCTACATTTATGGAAATTTCCAAAATGGTCATGGAAATTTTCACCAAAAGTGTGCGTATGTGCCAGCAAAACAGTGGAGGCCATTTACCCAAAAATGGTATTCTATACATAACCCTATACTGCATACTTTATGAATCAATTAAAAATATACAATTTTTAATTCTGAACTTGTATTTTCTATCAAAATTACTTCTTGCGTGAATTTTGGGACACCTGTTATGTAGCACCTAGAATACCCGAGATATTGAGGCATCCATTATGTTGTAACTAAAACATTTTATGTACATGAATTTATTATATTTAATTGTTTTTCTTTATTACAGCCTAAATTTACATAATTTTATTTTTAATTTCTACGATTTTACAATTATTACATGAGGTTGTTTTCTTTTTTTGTTTAATTTTAATAAATTACATTTTATAAATTAATTAATTAAAATTAATAAGAATTTTACACAATTTCTTTTTTCTATATTTACAATTATTTAAAAATTCTCTATTTACAATATTTATTTTGAAATATTTTTCGGTACTTCCAGTGCTCTGTGAATAATTTACTTTAACTTTCTTATAATTAAGAATTTGATATAATTTAATTGGTTTTATGTAAAACTAAAAATAAAACACTTCCCATTCGATGGCCTAAAAAGTCATTGCGTTTTTAAAGGTATTTTGATCGAATCCAATCAATGTTTAACTACAAAAGATATTTTTTGATCAGAATTTTAATACAAGTATATCGAAATCTATTCTTGAAAATCATCAAAAGGAAACGTCCAGAATTGGTTGATCGCAAAATTGGTGGTTATCTTTCAGTAGTAAAACCTTAGATCATATACAAGCTACAATGATCCTGGTAAAAATTAAGAGAGTTTCGATAGGATCAATCCATCCGTACAGTCCTGGAGCGGGAGTATGTAACTTGTTTCAGACCATGTGTTTCGACATTTCATAAAAGTGGCAGCGTAACTTGTTTCAAATCACATGAAGTTTGTTTGTGTGTTATGAGTTTGGTCGAAACAGAACTTGTGAAACAATTACTACTACCTCTGACTTTGCTACATTAGACTATTATTTAGTGTCAGTCTCTGCAAAACTTCTTTAATAGTGTGAATTTGAGTTCAAATGATAAACTATGAAAATGATTTATATCAGTTTTTGCTTTTACTGCACGGGATAATGATATTATCAGGAAAATGCCAAAATATCATCCATCAATATTGGAGAATATTTAGTTTTTCATAAAAAATTCGCCTGAAAATTCTGAACTTTTGCCTGAGCAGCATCGAAAGTCATTCAAAAATTTCAAACATTTTGGTTCCAGCAGAAAATTCGAAGTTGTAATCTGGATTTAATTGATTTTTTTGAACATAATTCTCCTTTAATTGGAAAAGTATGCTGTCTGGAGCAATTACAATACTTTTAAGAGATTGAAATTTTAATGTGTCCATTCTTTGACCCCGCGAAAGGAGGAGACCCTATTTTATACAATTTTTTTGACCACCCTGAAGTTTATATCCTTATTTTTCTTAGTTTTCCCATATTATTAGTCAAGAATCAGAGAAAAATGAAACTTTTTTGAAGTCCTAGGAATAATTTGATTGAAAACTGTTAACGTTGAAGCTCTTTATAGAACTTTTGTTTGGCAACTAGAGCTGAATTTTTAGGCCGATAGAATCCAACTTCTGATTGTCCTCATTTAATCCTATCAATATTGGTTCAAAATGCTTTAAAAATATGGTCGTTATTTTGAATACACAGACAGGCAGACGGATAAGAATGTTTGGAAACGATTCTTCTGAAATGTGAAGATTTTGCAGATTTACAGATTGTTTTCCATCATGATGATTCCAATAACTTATATACAAAAAATATACAACGACTTTTTGGGCCATCAAATATATCCCCAAAAAGAAATACAAAAGCTTAAACACTTGTTAAAAATATATTAGGTTGTTACAAAAACTAATTTCAATAATGATCGTTAAATAAAAGATTTAAAAAAACAAACACAAAAACTCGCGAACAACATAATATTCGGATCTTTAAATTAAGTTATTGACCTCTTAATTAACACAAAAATCTGTTAAAAAATAAAATAAAATTATGACCCGATTTATGATTAAAATTAAAACTTGCGAATTTTTTAAGTTCAACAATCGCGCTTTTAAAAATTTATAAAAACGTTGTGTTAATTAATATGTTTTGTGTGTTGTGTTTTTGTTAGGGCCCACCAAAAAAAAGAACAGAACATCATAATTACATGATAACGTGTCCTCCCCAGCCACTACTAGTGGACAACTTTTTTTTTTTTTTCATCAAAAAATAATTATCAGTAAATTTATAGTTTTCTTGCTTTTAGTAAGTTTTTAATTTCCTAATAAATTGCATACAAATTTCCGTCTTCTGGAGCAATTTTAAAAACGATAAATTTTTTTTTTTTCTGGGAAAAGAAAAAGTCTTGTAATCACCTTTTTTACACCTCAAAAAAGAAAAAATATGAAATTAATATCTTTTAGATTGTTATTATTATTTTTGTATTTTTTTAATGTTTTTTTTTTATATTTTAAGAAGTTAATTGATATTGAAGTCTCGCGGAATTAATAGCACACAATTTAATTGATAATAATTTAAATAAAAAAAATTTAAGATTTTATCATTACAAAATGAATTGGGAATTTTTTTTAAACCTCTTAGTTTCTTATTTATTTAAAACAAACATTTTTACTTTGATTTTGTGGTTGCAATTTTAAATAACTTAGGAAACTAATTCCCCAACAGTTGTGCATGGCTCAATAGAAATTGACCTAACTAGCATTCATTTGTCACCGCCATTAGTGGCAATGTACAATTGGCTACTGAAAATGGTAACTGAATAGTTTCTTTTTAAAAGACACATTGCTAAGTGAAAACATATAGTAACTGAAAATTTGTTGATGCCCTATGATAGAAATGAGACAGAAAAATTGTCAAAACTTAAAATATTTCAAGCTTCTTGTTTCCTCTTTTCAAAATTTCCTCTAATTTGCAGGTAACCTAGACCCTAATAGTATAAAAGCTAATCTCCACACAGCTGACATCCTATTCTAATTAATCCACAAATTATATTCAAATTGGTGTATTCGTTTTTAAAGTATGTACATCAAAAAAATCTATATGAACAGGCTTATTTTCTCCTAGGATTATTTCTTTCTTCACTATCCTTGGACCGATTTTACTAAAATTTAACATGGCATCGTCTAATTATGTAGTTAACCTATATAATTAATTTATACTGCTTTACAAATTGCCTAATTAAATCCAAAAAACAAATAATAAAAAAACTTTCTGGTCATCCTGGTTTTTGTTTAATAACTTCGCTCTCCCACGATCGATTTTGTTCAAATGCAATACCAGTTAAATTCAGTTAAGGAATAACGAATTCAAATGCTAAATTTCAATCTTGAATCTTATCATATACTCACTAACACTTAAATAGTTGGTGTTTTTGATGTGAATTTAGTATACTAACACATAAAAAGATTGGGGATCATGTCTATTTTGTTTTTTCTCTCATTCCTTCCTTAGCACCAATTCCATAAGAATATTTATGCTCTCGCTTGCTACAATTATTTGATAGGAAAATGATGATGTGGTAAAATAGAATACACTTGGGTTTCTAGATTATTTGTTTCCTCCTAATGCAAAATTATAATTTCTTTTCCCTATCTTGTGGGGAATTTTTTGTTTCTTTTATTTTCGAAGAAGATATTGTATAAGGGATCAGTGGATCGTGTCTAATTTCTTTTAAAATAGTTTGTATACTGTATTTCTTATACTGAGATCTTACTATCAATTCCCAATTACACGATCATATTTAAAAGGCCCATATGAACTCTTAACAAACAAAAACACATCAAGATAGTAATGTGAAGATATTTAAGATTTTAAAACACCAAAAAAAAAAAAACGTAATCTTAAATGATCGCGTAATTAATGTAATTAAAAATAAAAGATCTTATTATTTATTTATCTAAAATTAACATAATTCAAAAAATATTTAAACCTCGATTAATCTTAATTTTTATCACCAAATTAAAAACAATTTTAAGAAAACTATGATAACTTTTTCACACTTTCTAACATTGAACTGTTTCTTGGCGGGGTTTTTTTTCTTTTCTTTTTAGTTTTAATTAAAATTTATTAAAAATTTATGCTAAATCTTAAATATATGAGTTTAAGCCAATTTTTATTGGAAAGTTTTTGCCAAAAAAAAAACAGAAAAATGAAAAACAAACAAAAACTTAATCGATTTTTAAATGGAATTTAAATATTTATTGGTTTTCTTTTCAAGTCCAATGATAAACCAAAAGTACAGGGTCATATTTTCTTATTCAAAAACTCTAATTCCATAAATATTACAAATTACATTTTAAGCATTCTATTAACACCCGAAGGGAGATTTCAGTAGTGACACAGGATAACTCCAGTAACATTTTCAGCTATTTATTGCCACTAATGCCAGAAATGTGTCAGTGACCATTATTGATGCCTGGGAAGTGTTTGAACCGTTCAAAGTTTATATACTGAGGTTGCTAATATTGTGTAAAATCATAGAGCAATCAATACTGAAAGATGAAACCATGTGGAATATGTTATAGCTTTGTAGGACCGCAGTTAAATTTGGATTTTGGTACCTCCATGTACAGCATTGAACTCAGACATAAAAATAACCCTCTTTTTGATGGGGTCGCCATCGAAATGTCCTTTTTATCCATATCATAACGAGCTTCTTTTTTAACCAATTTGAAGCAATGTTGCCATAAAAGTTCTTAAAAATACGATCAGCGATTGTCTAAAGTGTTTAGAAATATCACAGTAAGTAGTAGAAGTGACATGGAAAACAAAAGCATTGAAATTCTGAACCTCGACCATCATCTGCCCAGGACACAATTTTCTTCATAATTATGATTGTGTCTAACTAAAAATTTTTTAAAAGAAATTCTTTTACTTAGTTAGGCAACAGTAATTGTCCTACATATTGCCATAAATGAAGTGAGCTGTAGTTGTCTCTAAATTAGATACACTTATGATTTTACACGAATTATAAATCATGGAATAATTTCAAGAAAATTCTTCAGTACGAAGACTTTTCACTGCTATTATCGGCAAGAATCGAATTGCTAGGACTCATTTTTTTTATAGTAAAAACTAAATGAACTAAAAAGATGCTGCTAATGTTCGAATCAGAGATGTTATAATTTGAAAGATTTATGTAGTTTACTAAACTTATGAAGAGAGTAGATCTTATAAGCACTTCCAGGACTTAAACCATAAATCAGATCCATTGTTCGGTCCTCGATTATATAGTAGTCCTTAAATTGGTCAGCCTTCCAGAGTATTCAATGAAAGTTTTTGATGGCATTTGGTTCCATAATGCTGTCACCGAAATTTTGTATGTACCTTAACTATAACATAACCCAGAACAGGTGTCATATTTAAGAAATCATAAAAGTGTAGTTATTAGATATCTGTTTTTAAGAAATAACTTAAACAATTTTTTTAATAAATCTTAACTAATTTGAGTATATCCCGTTTGTGTGAACTAAAAACCGATTAATTTATAAACTTCCATTTAAATTTGTATCCAATTGGAATGTTTTATCTTTCAATCTAATTTATTTACAATAAATAGCATTCTAATTAAACCAAAAATGTTTAGACTAGAAACTAAAGTTCTAAAATCTCACTTCATACACCATATAAAACAATATATACGTTTTTATAATATACAACTTATTATTAGGAATTAAAGAGTGGCCACTGAAAGACTGAAGAATTTGAAAAACTCATAACTGACCTATGAAACCTTGTGTACGATTATATGGAAAATACTATGGAATGAGCCTGTTTTTGTGAACAGGAAAATTGTGGTCGTTTGAGGGATATTACAAGGTGGAGTCCAAAGTAATCAGGACTTTTTGAATCTAGCGCCCCTAGTGGCGCCATCTATATGTCGACTGGTGCGTTAGAATCTGCTATCCTTTATCGACTTCCTGTGAGAATTTCATGACATTTCATCTATTGAAAGTGAAGTTATTGCGTTTTAAGTGCAGTATGTTTGTGTCATCGGTGCGAAAATGAGCTTCGACGACCAAAAATTGCTCAGAATTCAACATTCGAAGGACAGCATTAAAGAGGTCAAAAAGGACAAAAACTTTATAACATTGTGACTGGTGACGAAACGTGGTGTTTTCAATATGATCCCGAAACGAAACGCCAGAGTGCTGAATGGAAGGCGCCGGACGAGCCGAAACCCAAAAAATCACGCCTGGAGAAGTCAAAAGTGAAGACAATGCTGATTTGTTTTTATGATTCCAAGGGTATTGTCCACAAAGAATTTGTTCCACCCGGTCAAAACGTTAATGCGGTATTCTACCTAGGAGTTTTGAAGCGTTTGGTGTGCCGTATTCGACGTGTTCGGCCCGAATATCGCGAAGATGGAAGTTGGCGTTTGTTGCACGATAATGCGCCGTCTCATCGATCGACGCTTGTGACCGATTATCTCACCAAAAATCACATTTTAACCATCAACCACTCCCCGTATTCACCGGATATGGCACCGTGCGACTTCTACCTTTTCGGAAAAATGCATTTGCCGATGAAAGGAAAGCGTTCTGCAGACGTAGAGGCCATTCAAAAGGCTTGCACCGGCATACTGGCGGCCATACAGGCCAACGAGCTAAAACACTCGTTCGACATGCTTTTGGACCGTGCAAAAAGCTGTATTGAAGCAGAAGGAGACTATTTTGAATAAAATAAATTGATTTTGCCGAAAAAACCATTTGTTCTGTTTTTTTTTTAAAGTCCTGATTACTTTGGACTCCACCTTGTACATAAAAAACATGTGTTTATAAAATTTTTTTTATTTTTTTTTGTCATTCAGTATTTCAGTGGCCACCCTGTATTAAGAAATTTTCATCTTATATAAATTTTATCTATTTTCGAAAATTTTCATTTGTATCCATTTAATAATTTTCCCAAAATTTATTAATCAATAAAGTTCTGCAAATGTCATATGATGAATTTCTTCAAGTACATGTGATGGTGTCATTCCAGATTCCTTGTTACTACTACCATTTGATTGAACACTTGATGGTCCACCATTATTATTACCTAGATTACCATTACTATTACCATTTAGACTACCCACAATATTACCATTACTACCGCCCGGTGTTAATTGACCGGGATTACCATCATGTCGCATAACATTTCTTCTCCATTTTGCACGTGCATTTTGAAACCATACCTTTTTGTTTTTTTTTTTTGTAAAAGGAACATATTCTCTTTAATCTATCTATATATGATCAATATTTTATTTTTTTTTAATTTGAAAATATCTATACCTGTAGGACACGTTTAGATAGGCCTGTTTTTTGTGCTAATTGTTTTAAATCTTTTGCATCTGGATTTTGATTAATCGCAAAATATGATTTCATTGTTCTTAATTGATGATGTTTAAATGATGTACGCATACGTTTTGTACGTTGTTGTCCAGATAAACTACCATTTGAACCGGGCGATTGACTACCTTCATATGTTGTTAAATCTAAAGATGATGAACCAATATCACCATGAAGTAATTCTGTAAATATAGAATATATTTAAATATATAGTCAAAGTTTTCGGAATTTTAAAACCTAGGCAATGAAGGGTCTGGAAGGAGTTCATGCATGCATTTCGTGATTTTATGTGTTTTATAGGAAATCATCTCTACTTTATGGTAATTCATTTTTCAATATGGCCAATTCTACACTCAAAGAATTAATTTAAGGAATCGATCCATATTTTTATAAAACTAAATTTTAATGGACCCCTTTCAATGAAATTTTGGGTCTAACAACCAAGTTTCATGGTTTTTTGGCTATTAAATCAATGGAAATGGCTTAAATAGTAACTTTATAGGTATAGAAACTTAGTTTTAGTAGCTGCAACTAGTTGAAAGATAGATAATCAGTTACCCTATTGACCGTACTGTGACAAGGATTGCTTATTAGAAAGATCTTGTTTTTTTTGGTACGCTTGATTTGTTTACGTTTCCCATTTGTATCTTTGATTTTTCACTCTTCATCCATAATCTTTTTTTTTTGAAAATTTGATTATAAATAGTGTATGCAAGGAATACAATCCGATTTCGGTGCGTATCTATTGGAATTGGCGTGAATTACTAAGCTATGGCCATTGGTATCCAGATCAATCAGTTTGGTTGTAATGACGCCATAACATAATATATAGCCTTACAATGTTTTTCAGTAGAGAACTTGTGCTTACAGTTTCAAGTACTATTCAGTAAAGAAATAATAATAAAGGATAATCCCATTTGCCTTGTAAATCGTGATGTAATTACACAATTATACAACGATACAACCACGAGATTTACTCCTGTAAAAGAATACCCTTATTATTTTACAGCACCGGTTATTTTCTAAAAGATATGCGGTCGTTTTTGTTAGTGTCAGCCGGGTATATTATTATATCCGTTCCAAAAACCTTGTCTTATAGTGGAATATATCTTTGGAAAACATGATAACAAGATACAGTTCGCTTCTAAAACCTTGGTTAACGCATAATTTCACTAGCTTATCAACAATAGATAGGAATTTTAGCCGTTTAATCCAAATAATTAGTTGTTCGAATTTTATATATGACAAATCATATGTAAAGTCATATGACGATAGTCTGAAATGATCTCTCTATCGTTATAAATCGTAATGTATCACTTTATAATTCAATATTTTTCTATAGAAAACTATATACAATGATCCAGAAATACATCACGATTTACAACGGTAAGTGAATTCTGCTATTATATTAATTGTAAAAAATATAAATCATATGCTTTCTCATATCTTTATTTTAAACATAAAACTCTTGTTTTTCCCCATCTATAGATTTTCAATTTATAACGAATTTTACTATATCAAACATATACGAGTACTACAGCTCAAGTAAGTACTTTGAATACGAAGAATAAGAGGACCTTTTTTTTCTCTCTATACTGTTGTGTGGGAAACAACAAATTTAAAATGAATGGGGGCGCATATATAAGTGCATCCGCGAATACCTAATGATTAACTAAAACCGAAGCCAAAGGATGTGTAATATATAAAAAAAAGTAGTCTTTTTTTCAGGTATTTACAGAAAAATAAAAATCAATTGAAATACAAAACAAAATATAAATAAAACTTATTATTTTCTTTCTTTTTTCTAGTTATAGAAACAATATCTGAAGATCATGGTAAACAATTGAAATACTTCCGAAGAATTTGGAATACTACATATATTTGTTGTAAATATACGGCATCGGCGGGAGTTCTTTTAGTTCTTCTATATAGAATTTGTTACGTTCAAGAGTTTCGAGAGAGGACTACAATGCCGCATAACAATGAAACAATCCAACATAACTAACGTAAATATTATTTTTATTTTTATTTGTTTTCTTTTATTTAAAAACAATTGCAAGAAAAGTTTACAGGATTTTAATGATGGAAATCAATTTAATGATAATTTGAAGTTATTTTTCCTTAAATTTTGATAACATTTGGTCATGTTAAATAACGTAAGGTATTGGGAGACTTTTCTGTTGTACTCTCTAAACTAAAAAATTCAAGATTTGGGTATTTACAGACTTACATTCTTGGTGACACTATCAGATATACTCTAACCTCACGACTCCATTAGACTTGTCCAATTTTTCGAGTCTCCACAAGACATTTTTTCAGTCCGACAGAAAATAAGTCTTGGAAAAAGTCTAATGGAGTTGCCTGGTAAGCAGGAAATATGATTGTAAACGCTTTGTGATAGTTCTCATACAGAAAAGTTGTGATGAAGTTTCAACAACTAAAGTTTAGTTGTGACAACTGAATTTTCAATTCTCACAACTAAAATTCAGTTGTTACAACTAGCCTTCACAATTGTTCTGTATGCTCACTCAGTGTAACGAAAGGAAAAAGATAAGGTTAGTTGTTAAATAATTATGGTTAGTAGGGAGCAGTTACATCATTTCCTTTCATATGTCACAAATAGGAAGACGAAACTCTCTGTTCATTGGTTAGTATGAAATAGAGGGTCTTTTTTAGCTTAGATAGAGCTTCCGATCTCTTTTTGATATTTATGTTCAGTATATTCTTGCAAATAATCATGAATAGATTCACGCTTGAGGAAGAATTATCAAGAATTATCCAAATTTACTTTGAAAATCGGTCCTCGATTCGCAGGGTTTATAGACGATTTTGGTGCCGAGCTATGGATAGATTTTGTACCACATATTTTCTGTGCATGATGCAGCAACATCAACAGACGTTATCGTAATGTGCATACTGAAGCAAATATTGCAGTTGTAAACGAAAGTTTGCAATATTGTCCAAATTTTTGATTCGTCGACTGTTGCTGCAATTGGGATTTGGTCTAAACTCGTATAAGATTCAGTTGATGCAACAAGACGATCGCTTACGTCGTTCATTGAACTCTAGAGAAGTTGAAACCGGACCCGTGGTTTTATGTTTCAACTAATACACAATTCTAAAAAGCGTTTCAACCAACATAGTTGTGTTACATGTGCCAACATTAAATATAATAATAATTCATGCTAAGGATTCAAGCATAGATCAGAAGAGATTATTACAAATCGTATAGAAGTTTTGATCACCTTCTTTTCAAGATGTAAAACTTTTAAGGACGAAAACAAAATTAATTGGGAATTTTTAATGTTTCAATCAAAATTATCTTCCAGAATCAAAAGGGTTGTCCTACTACTATCCCCCATTATCATCGTAATGTTTATATTTACATAAGCTTCTCAAGAATCGAGATTTTTCTATCTTGACACGATATTTTGTTTCCAAGAGATTTATAAATCGTATCTAGAGCTCATCATAGAATATATACATATATTTTTTTTTTAATGACGAACAGATACTTCAAGCCCTTCACAAAGAAAATAAGGAAAAAAAAACAAGGACTTCTTCAGCATAAAAAAAAAAGAGGCAACAATGACGAAAACCTAGCTGATGATGATGATGATGATGTTGTTAGGTCGTGTTCTATCAGTCAATAATCTTCGAAAGTCACGTATGCAAAATTTTTTCCTATATATTATTGTGAAGTGTGATGACAACATTTTGCAAAAAATGACAAAATTCAGTACTGAGGTACTTTTTATATCAAGTTTCGTAGAAATCTCACGTATAACATGTTTGGGAAAAAAAATGTGAAATTTCCACAAGGATCTTTACAAAGTCTGATAGATCTTGCGAAAAAAAAATTTAGATTTTTAAGTAATTCATGAAATGTATTTTGTAGTCTGTCTGTACTGCAAGTTGTCCTATATTTTGTCGTATGTACGAGGGGTTGTTAAAAAAATTTCCCGGAATAGTGGAGTTATCGAAGACTTGATTCCAACTAGTGCGTATAAATTGATTTTGTCACTTATTATTAGTATTTATGCAAAATTTCAGCCTAGTTGCGTGTTTGGGCCTACTCAAATATCGCCGAAACCTGAAAAAAACGCCAAGTATGGATGAACTTTAATTTTGCGCTGTTATTAAGTTTCTTACAAAACAAGGAGAGTGAAAGAGGCAGAATTGATTGAAAATGAACTCGGTCCAGAATGCCCTGTTGAGACCATTTAATCTTAGACATAAAAAAATTTAAAAAAAAATTGTATTGAAAGATGCCAAATTTTAAGTAAAGTCAATTTCCAAAAATAGTTGAAGTTTTGTATTATCTTAAATCATTTTAAACATTCTCCATCATCACATCATCTTCCTAGATTGGTGTGCGGAGAATTCTCATGCCATTACACAAACAACAGGAATATTGCGTTGGTTACTCTTCAAGACTGTTACTTCCCAAATGTTAAACCAATCTCCTCGCAGTACAGGCATGACTCCATATTATTTTTTTTCTAAATATGGAAAAACATCTTCGAGGGTGAAGGTGAAGGCTACAATTTCAGCATATTTTCAAAGTAAAGACTAAATAGACTTCGAGGATGTAAGCAAAAAGCATACAATAAATAGAGTTCTCAATTTGAATTGAATCACATTTGCAGACTGCTTAAACATGTCATCTAATTAATAGTAGTCCTTAAAAACAACTCTGTGTGATATGACACAGTCTTTTTTACAAAAACTCTTGACGCTGAGGCATGCTTTACAAACTGGAGCTATGGTCAAAATTTAATACACATTATTGAGAACTCTGTTTAGTGTACTCTGTGATATAAGTAAATTTATTGAACGGTCTAAAAAGTGTATTGATATTCAAAATAACAAATAGTTTAGTTTAACTTTCATTACGCGAAATTTTTGAACTCCCCTCGTATAAGGAAAATGATCAATTAAATGCTGAAACAAAACTTACCCATTCTCATTGGTGTTGAACCTCTTTCTAATAGATCTGTAGTGTCTTCGGAATGATGTAATGTTGATTTTCTTTTTCTTGGACGTCCTTTTTGTGAATTACTATTATTATTACTGCCAGTAAAAAATTGTGTTGTTACTGTTGATGATATTGAATTTGGTTCACTGTAAAAATTAAATAATTATTATTATTATTATTTTTTTAAAAGTTTGTATTTGCTTATATTTCATTTAATAATATGTAATAATAATAATAATAATCTATATTATAACATATTCATCAACACCTTAATATATCGGCATCATAATGTTCACCACAAAGTATTCGCCCACTTCTTATGGCTGCAGTATCACCGGCACTTAAATGTATCCCACAAAGTGCACATGAAAAACAATCTACATGAAATATTAAATCTCTAGCTCTCATTACTAATTCGGATGAACTTAAACCAGTACCACAACGTGCACAACGACGTGATGAGAATAATCTATAAAACAAGAAATATAGGATATAGAAAATTAGATTTTCGTTTTAGAAACTTTAATTTTTTGTTGGAACTTTAAAAGTCCAGGCAAATGAGAGATACAATAGGGTATAGGAGAAAAATGCAGTACATATTTTTTTTTGAGGATCCATTGGAAATGGAATTGTAAATTCAATTGTGAAATTGGAAAATGTCCTTAAACTTCATTATTTATGGAAAAATAGTTGGAAATTTTTAGCTACTAAATTTTTGTTCCAAAATCTATAAAACTAAGAGTTGGAAACCATTACACCGAATTTTAGATAGAAGTTTAGCCAATCTCATAAAACTTGCTATTTAAAACTATGTTTTGATGAAAACTTAGGAAGAGATCATCAATAAAATGGCAGTTCTTTAAAAATATGAATTGAATCCTTCAATTTTTTCTTAAGTGTATATCCATTTGCTTTTGTATTAACAAGAAATACCTATCACCTTTAATTAGTCAAAGAATTAGTTTCATTTAGATCGTCCCATGCTGTGTGCTAGAGCTGTTCAGACGAGCGCTAGTAGACTCGCAAATGTTACTCCATGAAAGAATGCAAATTTTTCACTTCAGCTTTCTGTTTGTTCTCTTACCAAACGACTCCATTGGATCTCTTTCAAAACAAATTTTGAGTCAGACTGAAAAAAATTCTAATGGAGACTCTAAAATTTGGACTTTTTTGTCAGTCTGACTGAAAATATGTCTTGAAGTAAGTCCAATGGAGTTGAGGTGTTAGATAGATTTTCGCATTAAGTAATTCTTTTTTGAAAAGAGCGATGGTTGGCCAAATAAGTTTGGGAACATCGGATTTCGATGATCTCTGTTTGGTCCAAAAATAATGGTGATTCTGATTCTATAGTATTTTGTGTGTATGTTATATCGATCGCCTTGATCAAAGCCTAGACCTTTTATATAATATCTTCCTGCAAATTCTTTCCAAATTTTTGAATGTAAAACCTTTCTTCGTGGAGTTATAGGATCTTGTGCGCTACTATGTGAAATAAGTATAAGTCGAATTCTTAAAAAAGTTTCTTAGATCATAAAATGTTGTCTAGTGCTTTTTCTTTCCTTTTGTTAAATACAAAACATTTTTACAAAATAACATTCATGAAAAGTTTTCTATGTATCAAATTTTAAAATTAGGAAAAATGGTAGATAACAAAAAAAAAGAAGGGTCTAAAATGTCTACGCGAATTCGCGAATTCCCAAACAATTGAATTGATATTGTTTGTTTGTCATTGAAATGCAGTAGGCTGGTTTCTGGTTCTGTTTAACAATTGAGAAGACAAGGAAAGTTACCGGCACGAATGGGTTTTCTTCTCTCAAAAACATTGTCCATGCTACCAGCAGCAGCAGGAAAAAAAAACACCATATAACATAAATGTTGCGACGAATGTTACAGGTTTTTGATCATCGTTTTCCATTTTATTGATTTTTTATTTTTATTTAATTTTAACTCTTTTGTTATCAAAATAAAGGCGACCTGCAAAGAAACGACCATAAAAAAAAGCACAGAAAATACTTTAAAAGTCTCTTTTAAAGAAAAAAGAAAGAAAAACAATACGACCTAAAGCTACTTCATTTCTATATGGTGTGTTTCTTTC
Source organism: Xylophagus ater (assembly GCA_963422695.1). NCBI lineage: Eukaryota > Metazoa > Arthropoda > Insecta > Diptera > Xylophagidae > Xylophagus > Xylophagus ater. Next base: position 41,608,968 of record OY730484.1, read on the forward strand.
ATTTTGGTATATAATCTCCTGTGCGCGAGCTCCTGGAACCTCGTTTATATAATCTTCTGATACAAATCTCCATTCCTCCATTTGGAAGTCGTTCTTCTTCTTCTTCTGTTTGTTTTCGACGAAAACAAAAAAACCTAAAATAATGTATTCTGGACGACAGAAAAAAGGAGAACAAGTCTTCAACTTTTTTTTCTTCGCTTTTCTTATAGATATATACTTTACGAATCCTGAAAACTGTTTTCTTGAAATTTGTTTTCTTTGAAATTGTCATCTCTTCGTTTAGTTCGCTGTTTTTTTTTTTTGGTTTTGGTTTTGGTTTTTATTTTTATCCAATCAAAAAAGAAGACCCATTCGCAAATCAATGGAATCGAATAAAAAAAAAAAAGAAGAAAATCGGGAATCTTTACGCGAACAATACACTCGTTAGTGAATTTCATTGTTTCAAAAAAAACTTCTTCTTAACTTTACCAAATTCATCTTTGTGGTAATATTTCGCGTTTCGGGATCGTAAAAATGTCAATAATTCCCGTTTATTTCTTTGAGTTTTATGTCGAAACGTATTTTTAAAGATACTAGCCGTTTTTTTGGATCAAAAAAATTGGATATTTCTTAAATCAAATGAAAATTAAATTGACAGATATTCAGTCCCAATATGTGTGTACCTATATGTACGGAAAAGAACTGAAATTTTTGGGTTAAAAATAAATAAGACAATCATAAAACCTTGATGGTGGAACCTTTAGAAAACATAATCATTAGTACTTTCAAATCTTGACTTGAAAAACTGAGCTCTTTAAACGTAAATCTAAATTTGGTAAATAAATTTTGGTAATACAGCTTTATTTTTAACCAAACAAGTAGCACATAGTACTTATGCCTATGTATATCCTTTCCAACGATTAACTCTATGTCTCCACTTGTAATTTTTTTTTTCTTGCAACAAAGAAGACTGAGTTTAGATAGGATTTCATGAATTATAACATATCCGATCCTTGTGTGGTTTTGACTCTGTTCATGAAAAGTGATTTAAATTCTTGACAATTCTTAAACTACGGATGCATGAAATGATGGATTATATGTGTGAATTGATATATATAATTCTAATCAATCAAAATGAAAGTGTTATGATGTATGCAATCTATCCCAACTCAGCCTTAAACTACAGATTTTAGAAATTTTTGCTTGCATGAAAAATTGTAATAGTCTGCTGAAAAAATTCATGCAAGGAAGTTCACATTTGATCTTGAAAATGGCGTGAATTGAAGTGAACGAAAAGACAAGTGCTAAAGTTATTAAATACTTTTGTAGAGCACAAATGAGAAATTCGAAGTTTTCTCTCTATTTCAAACCGTTCTAATTGTATTTCGAATATTAAAAGTGAACGCCCAACATGTCAGTAATTACGAAAGAGCTCTTTTCAATTGAAATTGCATACCATGAAAAGCCTAGCATAAGGATTTTAATATTTCATCATGCCTGGATTAATCATGAAGCATCAATGAAAAGGAAGCACCAAGTGATCTGTACGAAGTTGACTGATTTCTCCACAGAAATTTCATAACATTAGTTCTAGATTCCGGCTCAAAATCAATGAAATCACTTTGATCACTTTAAAATCTAAGTATGATAATGTTGGAAGCAATTAATTGTCACAAACAGATTCATCTGGCACTTATCTAACTACTGATCTCACTTAGTGCCATATTATTGTTTATACATTTGTGTATATGGTAGACAACCAAATTCTTTAAGGTGCTCTATAGATCTTAATTCGGGCTCTATATTTCATTCAAGAAAAAATTACAAATCGAGACGTGTAGGGTAAGAATTTTCATGTATAATTTTTAATAGACTTTTTCTTTTTGGCTTACCTAAAATAATCTTCTTTACAATAAATATTTCCTTCTCTAGCGAAACAACTAAGTTCTGTATCAAGAGGTTGAGAACATTTACAACAACGTAAACATTGTCCATGCCAGGCTCGATCTGCGGCTAATAAATAAAATCTGTACAAAAAAAGAAAATATCCGTCGGTATTATTATTAAAAGTTGTATTTCGACATTTTATTATGGAGGAATTGGTTTCTTCCATATATACCTGTCTCGAATTGGTGTACCACAACCTCCGCAACAATGTTCTTTCCGGATAAGATTTTCCGTTGCCATCAAATCTTTAAGCATATTGGCAGCGTTTTTATTTGTATATTATTTTTTTATTTTTTTACACTTATTTTAACTTTTCTTTTTTATATTACATATTTTTTTTTTAATTATTATTCACTATTTTTTTTTTTTTTATAATTAAATTTTTTTTAAAAATTGTTTTTCTGGAAAATTTTTTCATAAGAAACTTTTAAGATTTACACAAACACCCTGTTTTAGTATCATTTTTCTTTGAATATATGTATTTAGAGTTCGTATTAGGCTGTTACTTCCTGTTTTTTGGGGGGGGATGAAATAAACAATTAGGAACAATTTTCTAAATCTAAAATATAAAGAGTACTAGTGGCTGGTGACCGGCGTTGCTTTTGTTTTAAGTTAGAGTTATATTCGGTTGAAAGAAGTTGATAAAAACAATTTTTCTATTTACCCTTACAGTCCCTATCGAGTTAAGGTACGATATACCTTCTTTTTAGTTACCCTACGCAGAGTATACATTTCAAATTTCATAAAAATCCGCCTGGTATTAATCGATTTAGGTATCCTTTAATATTTTTTTTAACTTTAGCTGGCTCTACCCAGTAAGGACGGACCTCTACAATCTGTTTTTCAAATCTATGCTTTTTCTAACAAACAAACAAATATTTTTGGACATTTTTAATATACCATACACTACCTACTACCCGCGGCTTTGTATGCGTTATTCCTAGAATATGAAAGTAGATTTAATTTCAATTTGACCAAATTATTGACGTTTTTCTAATTTGGAGCCGGGAAAACTCCACTAAATGTAGACATATCCAATTTTTCAGTTGTTCTATCCAGAATGTTCATTCCAAGTTTCATAAAAATCTGCTTATTATTGGTCGAATTAGGGACATTTATCGATTTTGTCCCCCCCGAAACCCCCATCGTATGGGGACGCATTGTATCTATTCTGCTACTGTATCCAGAATGTACATTCCTAGTTTTATGGAAATTTGTTTATTATTGATCGAATTGTTCACGATTTTATTGATGTTACTTGCATGCCTTAAGTCTTTGTATCACGTAAACTTTCACCGTCACTTAAATAGCAATTCACCAAAGTTTCATCTCAATCAGATTAATGGGCTTTATTAGAAGTAGCCTCACACATATACAAATCGTTCATTTTCATATATAAGATAAGGTTTGACACGAACTTACCGACCAGTGTTACATAGCCATATGATTTCAGAATCGCCAATTTCGGCACTCCGCACACTTGATCTAAGCTATGCGGGCACACATTGCTTAACTTGGCTCACTAACACCGTTGCACACTTGAATTAAACTATGCGGCAATATTTTTGGTTAATTCATTTAATCAGTTCTATTTGAGCCGTCAGTGAGATATAATGTGCGAGTATACAGTATCAATGAATTATTACTAGACCTTTTCCACTTGACACTTGGCGATAAGATACTATCACAAAATAAAGAAAACCTACTACACTTTTGCAAGCATCAATTCTACACTGTATAATACCGAAAGTACGTATAAATTATTGTCAGGTCGTTCACGTAGTTGAGGTCTGACCTACGTTAAAGAGCTTAGTTCGTGTCGCTCATGACCAGGAGACGTAGTTTCAAAGCTTCGCTGAAGTGTCCGACGACGACCAATACAAATGCCGAATTTTTTTACTTTTCGCGAGAGACTTTGCTTACGTTGTTTAGCTCGCTTAGCTTAAGTGTGCGGCGGGCTTTAATCATTGATCGGATTTTTACGGTTACAGAGCGTATTTACAATATTTTGAGTAGCGGCCTTAATCATTTTCATTGTATAACTAAATTATGCATATTAAATTTTCGCCTAGTAAAAAAGAAAAATAAATAAAAATTGCATTTCTTTAATTTGGTGGAAAGAATTTCATAGAACCGAAACAAATTAAAATTGAATTAGTTAAACAAGAAATAAAATGAATAGCGCAAGTATAGGGAAAAGTATCACAGACTAAGGCTATTAAAATAAACTTACTTATACTCTATTTTGCGTGTAAGAACATTATTTCTTCTATATCTTTTTTTTTTTTTATTATATAAAAATTAATTTAATTCGAAGTTTTAAATTGTTTATGTCCACGCGACTATTTATTCATTGTCGTTATATAAATTTTGCACTAATTGCGCGTATGTCGTCTTAATTAATCCCACCAGAAATATGTCTTAATAAACTATTAAACCATTTTATATAAGTAAGTAAGTAATATAGAGAATTCTTTTTTTCAAAGCATAAAAACATATATAAAATCGGTTGAAAGAAAACGCATATAAAAAATATATAACTAAAACATATTAAAAGTTTTTAAAACATTAAACATGTTTTAGGTTTCTTTTCTTGCCTTTTTTTTGTTGCAATATGCGAAAAGTAAATATAAAAGATTTTCTGGAAAAAGAAGCGAAAAAAAGTAATATTACATACTAAAAATGCACTTTAAACTAAAAAAAAAAAAACAGCACATATTTTACTGCGCAAGCCTAATCGATTAGTTCTGTTAAATTAAAAAAAACCAAACAGAAAAATCGCGCATTTAACGCGAGGCACCTTGATAAAATACATTCGTTCTATATTAAAATGTTTCACGAAACCATTTTCTGGAAGTAGTTTTAACAGTGATGAATTGAGGGTAATTTAAGAAGACTTTTTTTAATGTCAGTATTAACTATTTAAACTAAAATACCTAAATTAGCTACAGCTCGAGACCATCCTGACACTATACAGCCTCTCACGAGGAACCTCACGGAGCCATCCTGAGTGTGTACTTACTAGGCACAGTTAAACCTACTTACAAATAATTACGCATGTTCAAATTAGGAGGAAGGCTTTTGTGAATAATATCCCACGACTGAAATTGTAGGCAAAAGAAGAAATAAATTATGAAGAATCGAGATTTGGATTTGAACTAAAATCTAATCAGTGTCTAGAAACGAGGTCTAAACAAACTCGATCATTTCATACTTAACTAACTGAAAACTGTTTTGGTAAATTACATAACTTAAACGTTTGGAAATACATACATTTTAGTAAAAAGGAAAAGCAGTCTAAACATTTGGTATACTATTGGGTTTTTAAATAAGGGCAAAAACAGATGAGATATCAATGAATTTGTTATTTCATATTAAAGCACATTCTATACCATTATCTATGGAATTCAATTTCCTTCGCATGACCATCACAGGCACGTTTGCAAAAGTCTAGCCGTTGAACCCAATTTTCGACCACTTTTTCGCATAAATCGGCCGATATTGCAGCAATTTAACGTTTAATATTTACTCTGAGCTCTTCTAACGTCGCAGCTTATTGGTATAGACCAATGACTTCACGTGACCCCAAAGAAAATAGTCGAGAGGCGTCAAATCTTATGAACGAGGCGGCCAATTGACGGGTCCATTTCTGGATTAAACACGCTCACCAAACTTACTTATAGCGATTCCCATTAACTGTAACTGTTTCTAAATATAAACAGTTTTATTTTAATTAATTAATCCATCAAAGAAAATCAATCGTAAAGGACTCAATTTTGATTCAATTCGGCGAATGTTTTTTTTTTTTGGTCTAAATCGAATTCGTCTGCACTAACGAATCATATGAAATTATAGTTCGTCGAAAAATCTTAAGAGCAATTCGAAAATTATATGCCTAACATTTCTATTTAGTACCCCAGGCTACCTGTTTTACTTTTAATGGTAATCGTTTAAAAGATTAAAATGCGACATGCAACTAATGGTAACTAATTAGACATACACTCAAAGAAAAAACTTGATGATCCGGTCTATGTTTGTAGAGAACTAGTTTTATGGACACTCTTCTCAAATTTTAGATCGATACACCATTTCAACGTTTTGGCTACTAATAGTGGAACTCCTCCTATCTAAGAATTTTAGTAACAATCTCCAAGTTAGTTCGGAATTATATTCCAATTTTTTTTCTTTCGGTGTAACTAGTCTAAGATCCTTGATATCCTGCAATACGTCTCTGTAGATATGAGTTCGCGATTGAAACGTTCAGAAAATGGGTAGAATAAGATTTTTATTACATTTCGAAATGGAAATTATGTGTTAAGTAATTATTAATATATATGCGATGGGAGGAATTTAAGGATTAGCATAGACATATGAAATATACTAAAAAAGTATACTGATTGGAATAAATTGAATCCGTACTACGCCACTGTATTCCTTTTTATTTAGTTTGGCATTCAAATTAATTTTTATGTAAAGAAAAGGCCAGCCTAAAAAACTGATTTTTGTAGTTCATAATCGCCAAGAAGTTTAATAAACGTTTTCACAGAGTTATGAAGACTTCGCGCCCACAAGAAAACCCTAAGGAATCCAAATACAGTGGCAAATATAATCGAAAAAAAGAATACAATTTTGAATTCATCACACTTTATATATATGTTAAGTACACCATTTTTCAAATGAATAAAAATGTTAACAATTACTATAGTTTTTCAATTAAGAAGACACAATATTCATGTGCGAGCTCTAAAAGAGCATTTAAAACGTGCGCCATTGCGCGATGAGGAAGGAAAAACCCACCAACAACATTTCATCAAATCGGTTTTTCTAGTAAAATGTAAACAATTTAATCAAATACTTATGTTCCAGGTTTTTGGCGTTAATTAACTTCTCTTTTCGTATTATATTTACACCTTTTACCTATCCATATACAATATATATACTCCGAATGAAAAAGTAGACTCTGAACACGGGAATGGAGGAGTCTCTCTGTTATTAGAACACTAGCACGGCGGCCTTGTCTATTTTTCAAAACAAAACAAAATTGTTTTCCTCCAGGTATATAGTACTATTCCTACATTGGAAGCGTTTTATTAACAAGAAAACTTTTTATTAAGAAATTTAGTGTAAATTAAAGTCAAGATAGTTCAATTTTTAAACTTTAAAATCGTGCTAAAGGAAAGAATCAATTTTTTGAACAAACTTTTCTTGCTGGCTGACTGGCTGCTGGTGTTTTTTTTTTCTGTTCTGTTTTCTTCTAGCAGCATGTCTTGTAATGAAACTAAGTACAGATTAATTAATAGCTGAGAAGGAGGTCTTTTGGTGGGTCTCACATAGGAGTGTATATGCAGGTATGTATATATCTACATATCAGGTTTTTGAAGCACGCGGATTTAATTTTTATAGCAATTTCAATTAAGCAAAACGAAATCTTTCTCAATTTGATTCACAATCTTCGACATCTTAATTTGACCGCTATTGGGATGGCGGTTTTTTTTTTTGCTTGTTGTCTTTTCGGTTTTGTTTTATTATATACAAGTATTATAATATAAATTAAGTAGCGCGGTTAAATACAAGCGTGATTTAGTCAAATTAATACGACTTGTCGTTATTTTTGTCGTTATTTTTGTCGTTGTTTTTTGTGGTGCAGGTTTTTTTTTTGTAATTTATAAGTTTTAAAGTATTATATCGTGTAGTTTTCCTAAGAATTATACAACAACAAACATGATAATTTTTTCGTTACTGCGAGTCTCACATTTTTTCATAGAATTGATTTTTTGATCTTGTGAGAATTGACATTTAATACCATACCACACCACACGTAAAAATTATGAAGTTATTATCTAGTTGTTACAACTGAATTTTAGTTGTAACAACAGAAAATTCAATTGTCACAACTACTAATATTCAGTTGTCAAAAATAGGGAATAATTTCGGAATTTTTCTGCATACACACAAATACATTTTGATAACATAACATTCAAATGAATATTCTAGGGAATCGGTTCTTAAACTGCGGGTCGCCAAGTTCTAGGCGACCTATGCGTTTCTCGAGTCCTCAGTTCACCCTTACGACTTCCTCAACGATCCGCATCTTTTATATTGCTCCTACAAATCAGATCTCTGATTCAAACGCCTGGATACCGAATTGTAAGTCGATTGATTTTATTGTTGCATAAAAACGTTTGCAAATTTGAGCTTATTTTCTTTTAGATTTAAGATTTTATGAGTTATATTGTTTGAAATTTTTTTGTCAAGTTCCCAAAAAAAGCAAAAATCCTAAAAAATCAGTTTCCATAATAGAATAGCAGAAAGTTACTTATTTTCGCATCCTCTGACAATTTGACAATTTTTTCTATCATCAGAATTAGGTTCTTTTGTTTTCAATTGGGTCAAATAGTATAATACTACAAATATGGAGGTTATAGGTATTTGTTCTAGGTACAATCCTTAGGCATGTAAGTGCATATCTATTATAAGTGTGGCTTTTAGACCCCGAATGGTCGATTCGAAGCCAAGATATCCCAAATATATCTTCTTAACTAGCTCCTATATATGTGTATATTATCAACATTGTATTGTACAACAGTCCTTGTGAGAATGTCCCAATTTCAATTTTTCCAGACTTTATAAACATTTATGCCACGAGTAAAAACTGAGAAAAAAGATGCTTAATTCAGTCCTAGATTTCAATAATAATCTTCATCAATAATTTTATATTGATGAAGATTATTATTGAAAAGTCTGTTGCTTGAAATATTAAATTTTCGTAGTCCTTCAAACTGTATCCTTGTTTCTTCTATAAGATATCCGAAATATAAAATCGTAAACAAAGATTTCAAGTAAATTCCGCTGCTTTACACACTGCTTCTTTCTAAAAGCCATTCCATGGAATTATTCAATTTAAACCACTAAAATTATAGAATATTTAAACGTATTCAATTGATTTAAATTTATGAGTTAAAGCTCCTTTTCTATATCCAACAAAAACAGGACTATATATCACTTTTAAAAGTCGATTTAATTGTCATGAATGTCGCAACACATTCAGTTAAATGAAAACTCAACACAAAAGTTGGAAAATCATCCTCATAAAAGTCAAAGAATTGTACTCATTGTAATCCAAATTCTTTGAAAATTATCACTCATCAAATAGTAGTTCATCAACCTTTCGACTTTTCTTCACTTTTTTAAATTTTTTTTTTTTTGGAAAAATATATCAAATTGTTATTAAACTTTTGAACATTTTTCTTCAATAATAAAAACGTTTAAAATTCTTATTGGAAAAAACACTTGTTTAAATAACTATGCCCATTCTTGTATATATCAACTTTACCAATGTTTATAATTTCAAAAAAGAATCTACTAAAATCATCCTGTTTTACCCGAAAACACCATCAATTTTCAAAAGAAACTTTTCAAAAAAAAAAACACGGGTTTTTTTCACTTTCCACGACGGCCAAAATAAAATTCCCTTCTTTAAAAGGAAAAATGTTAATCAAAATTGGGAAACAATAAACAAAAAAAACAAAACAAAACAAAAAATGTCCATAAACAATTTTTAATTATACAAAAGTAAAAATAATGTACTCGTCCGAAGAATTGTTGAAATCATATCGCACTAAAAAATTTGTCAATAAAAGAATTCGCGAGTTTTGAGTTTTTGTTCAAAAACGCCACGCACAAAAACGTGTTGCAAAGAAATCAAAACCAAAATATTTATATATATATATAAAGACTAGTCGTAAAACTTTTTCATCACCCTCTATGTTAAGGCACTGCCAACAAACAGAAACATCTTCTTTTTTTTCTGATTCCGCATACCGCTTTATGATAAAAAGGAAACCAACACCATCCAGAAAAAGAAAATCATGATCTTGCGCAGAACTTTTTCAAATTCGCGTTTCGTTCTCACAAATCAAAAAAAAAAAAAAAAACTCACACACGTTGATATCCATTTTATATATATGATATTGGATTGTTGTGGGGACCTGCCCTTCGGTAGTATAATATCTTTTGTATATCCCTTTTATCTATGATTTGACCGCCCCGACATTTTCTTATATTTGATTGTACGAAATACATGTCCTCGCGTAGTATATTGTCGCCTCAAAAGTTACGACAATACATTAAAATGTGATGTGTAACGACACGATGATATCCAGTGGATGACTGCTAGTGACTGGAAATCTAGAAAATCAAACCACCCACAAAAAGAAAGGGATTTCTATTATGAATAAAATTCGGGATTGGGAAATTGGAAAACTTTGTATACGGACGCATGAATTTAAAATTTAATGATTTTTTTTATTAACTTTAATAAATTTCTATGATTTTATTGAATAATTATTTTAAAGTTGTATTTATTTTACAAGGTTTTAAATTCATCAATATTGAAGAACTTCTTAATTCTGATTCTTTAATTTGTGACCTTAATCCTTTTGTCTTCGATTTACCAAAAGAATTTCATAAGTCCTTGCATCAAGAATCTAAAGAAGTCAACCTATTTTCCATCCAGAATTTTAAATTTTCTAAGAATAGAGCTATCTACTTCCTTGTACAGATGGAACAGAACTCTAGAGAGGATGTAATGGAAAGTATAAACTTAAATTTTTCAAATGTACTTACAAATTGTTGAACAATCGTTGGTGGGACAATATTCAACACGAAATACCATATACTTGTATGAAGGTGCACATTAAAAATAAAATGATTCTGGGATAAATCTGGAAATAGTTATATTCAATAATTAGAAATACCATAAAAATGGAAGATTTAGAATTCGCAAACAGATACATGAAGATGAGGAATTGAAGATGCGGCGAGAATTTCTTAGGAATTATGTACTCAATCCTTCAGAATTGAAATTTTTGAAGGCTTCTTTAGAAGAAACAAACATGATCAAATATATTAGGGAATTCTTAATCAAAAAATTATGGCTTCAGGAATTATTGTTGAGAAGTCTTGAAGATAAAGGCACTTTGACAATTCAAAAAGTTCCTATGAATTACAGAGTTATAATTTTTCTTGAAGGAATTTGGTTGTATGTATATTTATTTTTCTTTTCATGATTTCCAAAAAAATTCCTATTCCTAAAGAGCTGTTCTAGTATGAGTTGCAGCGTAGTATATCCTCTTTAAATTTTGGGATGAGGTATTATAATCCAACACAAAGTGTGCCTATATCTGTCTATCCTTGTTTTAGATGTAACGGAGGTCATAAAGATATAAATATACTTAATTTTTCTTCACTTTTATATGGTGTAAATCTTCTACTGATTTCCGAAGACCACTTCATAAGAATTCTTCGAACTCATTTTATATTTTTATCTTCTATCCTTTTTAGATTTTCTCAAATGAATTGCTTCTTCCCTAAGGCTTTGATATGTTATCAGGAGTTTCCGTTTTTATTGCTGAAATATTCAAATATAGAAACTACCTTCCCTTCCTCAAAAATTTGTACACATTAAAAAATTGTAAAGTTTTTGCCCAGTTTTGACAATTGAAATAGTTGTGACAACTTAATTTTCTGTTGTTACAACTAAAATTCAGTTGCTACAACCGAAACTCAATTCTTGCAACTAGGCAACAACTTAACACTTTTTCTGTGTGTAATAATTGTTATTCTAGCATAACTGTCGATATTGCGATTGTTGCGATATGTAGTCATGATACTTTATACGAAGAAACGATATTTTTATTGACAGCTGTCAGGTTTCGAGCGCCAACTATGGACAGAAATGGAGAGGAAATGGAGAGAAATTCCACAAAATTTAAAACGTTCCTTTTTAATGAAGCATCCTTTATTTAAATCGTAATTAATTTGTCCGTCGTATAAGTTATGGGTCATATCTTTAAGATCAAGAATACCTGATATATAAGTATGGAGGTACATAAGGTATATAAGTATGGAGGTACATATAGAGGGAATTCTTTTGATTTCCTGTCCTAAAAAGGAATATTTTTTGAAAACGACATAACGAGTAAGGTTCGGGTCGTATCCAAATGGAACAGAATACCTGAGATACTTCAAGTTACGCAAATTGAATCCGTTACTCTTATTGGGACACCCTACATTTAGTCCCAAACTTTTGTGTGTTTATCATTTTATTCCTCTTTCAAGGGCCTTCTATAGCCAGACTTGGTTTAATAATTTTCTTCTCAAGAAACACTTTTCTTCCTTCAACTTGTATATATCGACCTTGTCCTATAAAAAAAAAACTGAAAAACCAAAACAAAACAAAAATCTGTAACACCGCCGCGAGTTCGCCGCATACATGATAAAAGGAAACCTGTTAATAGCGACATCAAACATAAATACTATATATTTTATCGCTATTTGTTTTTAATTAGTTTGAAAACAGAACGCGTGTTAATTTCAAATGACAACAAAAGAAAAATAAGTCTTAAGTATTAAGAAAAATCGCGAAATGAAAATAAATGCAGTGTCAGAGTATATATTCAATGAAGCGCGCAAACATCATATTTAAACAGGTCGTACCTATATATAGGTACAGGTCCCACATTAGTCATAGTCTCAAGGTAATTTTCGGTCAATTGATTTGCCATTTTATATATTTTTTTCTTTCTTAAATACCATAAATCCAAGTAGACTTTGAAGGATGCATTTTTTTTTTGGTCTGGCTTCTTCTTATAGTATATGAAAAAAGACTACCGAATTCTCGAATAAATATCAAACGTGGCGCTATCCCATCCCATCCGGAATATTATCACAAATAAATTAATTATGATAATCGAATAACCGGTCTTTAAATATAATATATGATCAGTTCATTATGATAACAACACTATGGGTCCGCGATCCACCATCATTCATTCTTCAGGTAGTTCTGAAAATGATGATGAAGATCATATACATATGTTTTTTTCATTTGCACACATTATGAACTCAATATACGTCTTTGGGAATCCAAAGAAGAAATTAATATTTGTTGTGTACGCGATAGTAGTGTTGTACCTAAAATTTATCCAACCAAATAGCAAAGTAATTCATAAGGTGTGATGGATTTACATAAACCGGTAATCGTATAAATGAACAATTTCCCCTTTTTTCCTTTTTTATTCATATAAAAACATATTAGAGGAGGAGGGAGTTGAATAGGCCGGATCAGTAAACTTAAAAAGCTTTTTTTTTTCTTTAATGTGCACAATGCAAATTACATATTACAGTTTGTGCAGTCATTATGGGTTTACATTGCGTGATATTATCAAAATTTAATATATGTACCTCGTTTATAACATGATAATTTTGGATAAACTAGAAGCCACAATGGCAGTGCAACTAGTGGGAAAAGAAGTATTTAGGATATGCATCGTCTTTCGTAAAACCTTCGTACTGCGGATCCCCAACTGGAGAGAATCTGCCCGGGACCGGACAGGTTGGAAGAAAATACTACATCAGGCCCAGGACCTTCATGGTCTGTAGCGCCATCGAAGAAAAAGAAGAAGAAGAATTTTCATCATAAACGTTGTAAAATTCGTATTTATTCATACAAAAATTTACGAAATACGAAGTTTACGATGAATATACGAGGATTTTACGGAAGACAATGAATACCCTTTTTAAGTGGAATTAAAATCTTTCCAGCCAATGGTATTAACTAATGGAATTGTTCATTCCAAATTCGTTTAAACGAATCCATATTAGCTGACTCATCAATTTCAAGTTTTGAGTTCGAACTAAGGAAAGGCTCAATTTTGTTCATGAACGAAATTAGTTCTTTGAAACGATTGAAATCCAAATGGTTATCATTATTTTTGTAGCCTGAAATCCGTCCTACAAAATCCTCCTTGGAATAATGACCTTTCTAGGTTGCCTCCTTATAATAGTAGACTAAAGTGAATCGGTTTATATTCCTTAGAAAATCAGATATGAAGTTGATAATCCCATACTACATTGTTATGACTGGATATTGTGTGTGCTGATTGCATTCAGCCGGTTGCAGGGTGATTTTGTGATTGATTTCATCCGTTCCTAATCCCATACTATGGAGTTTCTTACTAGTTTCGGAATGGCAATTGTAATCGTGAAGTACTAATTAAAATCTGGTAATAATTAATATGCAAGAAGACTGTTAAACTGTTACGAAATTTTTTAGGTTTAGTTCACAAATTTCTCCAATAAACAACCATTCCATGAACAAACTCATCGGAATGAATCTTCAACAGGATTCGAACTCGAGGAATTGAGTTGCAGAACTGAATGGTGTGTTGGACAACCATGAAGCTATATACTTGTCTTATGATCTTGTATAATTTAATTAAAGATATTTCACATGCTATCTTTAATTTACCACGAAGAAAATGGAAATATGATTTTCTTCATCGGATGATTTGAGTTTAGTCCACAATTTTTGAAACGGTTCAAATTAAGAGGGGAACCCTGAAAGTCGTGTATATCGAAAAATTCTTGTTGATATATTTATCTGAAGAAAGATTTCGATATTTTTTTGGGGATCAGAGAAGAAAATTAAACAACATTTTCGGAAAGCCGCTGAGTGTACAAACAAATTGCAGCCATTTCGATTGCAGTTTTTTCTTTCTTTCCTTTTACTTAATATTGAATATCTCTTTCACACACCTTTTTCTTCATGTTTTCGGAACAACTTTGCAGAACAAGTTTTTTTGGTTTTTCGGGGTACAGCTTCCAACAGCATTGCGTCTTTTGTATTCATGACGACGGCGTCAATATTGTTGATTTTCTGGTTTTCTTTTTTTCTTGTTGCTATTGATTTTTTTGAAGAAATCATTCCGACCAATAAGATTCTGGGAGGATGTGTTTTTTTTTGTATCTTTTGATATCCATTTGGAAATGGAGAAGGCAACCTGCGCATGATGAAAATAACAGAGATTTAGTTTCTTTATGGAATCGATTGAGAAGAGAAGTAAAATTCAATATGGATAAAAAGAAAGAAATGGAGAAAAATTAGTATTTTTTTTGGCGGCGGCAACGGCAACAGCGGTGGAATCTTTCTGAAATAAAATTTTTCCTGAGATAAAGAAAAAGAAAAAACTTAACAGGAATGATTGGTATTGGAGCTCTACTGAGATGCTTGAGAATTAGAGAATACGAAATTGTTGTTGGTGTGAAAATTTCAACAAAAAAAGAGAACTCAGAAGTTCGCAAATAATATGAACTTGATTTAAAGAAATTATATAGAATTTAAGATTATATGAAGGAACATCAAGAATAACAGGAAAAAAATAAAAATCGATAGTATAGGATGGTGAAAAAAGAAAACAGCTCCGGTAATATTGGGAAAGAACCTTGGAAAACAGGTTAAGATGACTTAGAATTTGGCGATATAAAATGGTTTTTTTTTCTTCTTAGAAATGCGAAAGGCAACTGCCAAAGCATTATTACGAAGAGACCACGTTGGGTATATAGAAAGACATGGGTTTTATTTCCTGTAGTCCAAAAAAAAGAAAATGGTTAAAAGTTGAATACAATGAACATAAAATATCTTTTGTCAAAGAGAAACTTTTGAACCTCTTCTTCCTCCATTTTTTCCATGCTTTTTTTTTCTTTTACTGGATTTTTATCCTTCAGGATCTATTTTTTTTTTTTTCATTCGTATTTTTATGTTGCCATTTCTTATTTCGATTTTTTCTCCCCTTTTCCGGGAAGAGGCTTGGCAAATCTTTATTTTTCTTGGAACCATTTTTTTTTCTTTTTTTTTATAA
Source organism: Xylophagus ater (assembly GCA_963422695.1). Lineage (NCBI taxonomy): Eukaryota > Metazoa > Arthropoda > Insecta > Diptera > Xylophagidae > Xylophagus > Xylophagus ater. The sequence continues at coordinate 41,624,594 of OY730484.1, forward strand.
AATAAGAAGAAAGTAAAGTAAGTACCCCAAAAAAAAAAAGAAAAGGAAAAACTAATTGGAATTATTGAAAAGAAAATTCTTCGAAAAGAAATTTTTATTGGAAAAATATTAAGAAGGACGCCACTCGTCCATAATCCACTGACATTAATTTTTTTTTTGTCACTCTTTAATATTTAGAAATCAATAAAAATAAATAAGATACTTTTTTTTTTTAAATATGGAATTTATTAACTCTTTTCTATTGCTACTATAGAGGAGTATGCTTCCTAACCAAGGCGCTGGTTTTCTTGTTTGATTATGGTTAGCTTGAAATCTCCTTAGATTTTCTTTTTTAATTTAAATAGCTTCTAGAAAAATTTTTGTCTTTATCAGGTAGGTCGATTTTGGTTCAAACGTACGTTTTGCTTGAGCGTGTGGTACACAATCTTTAAGAAGCCTTATTGTGCGAGGAGACGTTGATCTCCCTAAGATAAGTAAACAAACACACTGACTAAATAGAAGCAGATCATAGAAGACCGATTTTGGCTACAAGGCGTTCTCTGAGCTTCTGGCATTTTAAAAAACAATCAGAACGCATTCTGGATTTTTAATATAGATTGGAAAATCTTCAAATAGAAAATTAAAAATTACATTTTTTTAAATATTTCACATCATTTTCCAATCTGTAACGCAATTATTAAAATTCCTGAGCGCGTTCTAATCGTTTTTCAAAATGCCATTACGCGTTCTGATCAAAATACGTCCTTGGCTACAACTAGTATATGTACCTATATATCTATTTAGTTTAGGTCGGTTCTAATTACTGTCGGGTCTCCTTGTTTATATGCGGTAGCAATCTCAGGAATTCCCGATTGTATATTTTGCACGTTCTATACATATTACAACTATTGGAACTGCACGTGGCGTGTTTTTAAAATTCGGGGATTCCCCATTGTGGGAATACAAAAGGAGACAACAGCATTTCTCCATACAACTTACGCCCACAGATTGTTAACCATAGAACCATATGTAACAACTTTTTATAGGTATTTTACTGCGTTTTTAGCGATTAAAATCAACAATTAAAAGCTGAGTTAGCTTTTATGAGATTTGATTGAAACAAGGACCTTATAATTCATTGGACTAATAACTTACGGCCTAATAGTGTTTTATATCCATAATCTATTCTTGATAACAAAACTTTTCTCATGAAAAAAAGTCACTATTTGGTATACAGTGAAATTCGCTCTATTAATGGAATCATGGTTTTCATGAATTTCTAAGTTAATATTTTCATAGATTTGCAGATAAAATAGATGTCCTAATATAATGAAGGACACCTAAAGTCAATTATAAATTTGATTACATTGTATTCTGTGATTTAAACTAAACTTTCCATTTGTATTAATAATTATTTTATATCACTTGTGAATCCTTCATATAAGGTAAAACTTTATAAAATCATGAATTTTATATGAAAACTCTTTGAAAAAAAAAAAATAAGATTTAAGATTGCGGAACAACAAACGCATAATAATACAATATTAGAAAATAAACAATATGACAACTTTCTCATAAGATTTTCCTTCTCAGATTGAATAAAAATTGTCCACAAAAACTTGTACTTGTTGTAAATTTCTGTAGGATTTCTTGTCATACATTGTGTCGTCTTCAAATACCGACAATAGCGAACATAAATTAATTCGAAAGAAAAACTTTTTTAAACACTAACCTATGGCGACCGGTTTTCTTCGATTGGAATACAATATCCTCTTTTATGCGTATGTAGAAAGAAAAACCTTTTTTTTTTCTTTTTTACAAGACTTTTAAAACGCCAATCATGTTCATCATCATCATCACATCTTAAAATGAATTTCTAAAAGAACAAAATTTCTATTATTTCGGAAAATATCTTCTTAAGGGCCTACATCTATCAAGACTACCAAGAAAAGGTTTAAAGATATTGCTGACCGACTGTAGCTGATCAGATGTTTTCTTTTGGAGGCATTAGACGACGAACACTTCAGTTCAAACGCTTTATCTAAAGTTAAAGAATGAAACTGGTTATTTAAGTGAATAACTAGCGACAGCACGTTGACGATCGTTGATTATTAAAATCGATTTTCATTACAAAATGGCAACGAATTAAATATAAAAAAAAAAAATAAAAATAAAAATAAGATCAGCATCGACCTCTGAATGCTTCTGATCGAACTTTTCTAAAAATTTGAAAATGATCTGTCAAATGGTTTTCCAGATATGATGCCCGAAACAGTTACTTCGTTTACATGATCTACTTGAAGTTGATTTCAATCCAAAAATCATGTATGCGAATCTGACCTCAAAAATTTTTCTGATCGACTTGAAATTTTGCATGTAAACATTGATCGGCTTCAGTTCCACTTGGAAATTTAAAATAGAATCATAAAGGCAAATGAAATGTGTGATCTCTTTAATCTACAAGAGTCTGTCAATTTGAAGCTGATTTGAAGCCGGGATTTCAAGTTAATCTTTCAATCTGGTAAAGCTGAAAAAAAAACTCTGATTGAAATTCATGTGAAATCCACATGAAATCCACGTGAACCAGATTCTCGAACTTCCTCTTCGTCCGGAATTTTATAATTTCGTTAATTCTACAGAAACCGATTTGAAATTTTCAGGTCGTATTCTCAAAACTTGCAGCTTTTAGGAAGTGGTGTAAAAACAAAAAGATCGACTTAATTTCTTTTTAGATGGATGTAACCCCTTAATAGAAACTTCAAGGAATATAATGCGGTCTAAAAAGAAGAAGCCATTTACGCATGCACATTTGCGAAGTAAACTTTTAAAGTTGTGATAATTTTTCTTTACCTTTATTTTTGTAAACTTTACTAGTTACTTCTGTTTTAATCGCACGTTTTTTTTTAGTTAGTTAGTATTGTTTCTATGTCAAAGAAAAATTTTCATTGACAAGTTTTCAATTGCTTAAATTACGTGTAAATACAATCAAAGTTGCCTACCTTACCGTACCTATATAGAAAAACGGAAAATCATTATTATAGTTGTTTGTTATGAGATATACAACATGTTGTTAGCAACAGTTCGAACTCTTGTCCTTTTATATAACACCTTTTTTTTAAAGAAAAATATTTTATGGGAATATGTCCTATAAATCAAGTTTATATATTAACTAGTTTTGGGTTTCCACATTTAACACTTTATAGTATGTTTGTCGTTACAGTGTCTTATATAAAACTGAAGACTATAATAATATTTTTTATATGGGATATACTGCGTTTTTTTAAAGTACCCAGAGAGTAATATGATATGATTCGAAACAAATGGTAATCGAAGGGAAGAATATCTGATAGATATGCGGAGTGGGGTAATATTTCTCAGCCAAGCGCTTCCAACGTTTCCTGAAATGGTTTAGTAAAATTTGGTCCGACATTGTCATGCTGTAAAATCACTTTTCCGTGTCTACGAGCCCATTTCGGTCCCTTTTCCTTCAAAGCGCGGTTCAATTTCATCAGTTGGTGTCTCTACCAACATCGATCCCAATTGACATGTTGGCTATTCCTAATATATGTATATGCCAAAAGTTACATAAGGTTTAGGACTTGATATACAATATATTGAGAGTATAATGTTTATTTTAAATTTAAGGTAACATCTATACGGGGTTTTCTTCAGCACAATAAATGATGTTAGAAGATTTTCCCCGACCCAATAGCTCAACTTTTTATACAGTTTTCCTTGACTCATGAACAATAGAATTTTTCTTACCAAAATTGACGAAATAAATTCTAAAGAAATATTAACTATGATTCAAAGATAAACAACCAAAAACGCTATTCTGCAACTAATATTTTCAGTAATCGCTACATGTCAGCTGCTTATTCACATATCGCTACCAGTGGCAGAAACATGTCAGTTACTTAAAATGTTAGCTGAGGGGTATACACATGTGTGCGAGAATATTTAAAGACCTGATCATAAAATCTTAATAAATTACCAAGATTAATGTATTTACACTATTTATTTAGCCATAAATTACTTTTGTAGCAAATAAAACTATTATTGGATGTCTATAGTCATATTGGGAATACTTCACTTGGGAAGAAGTACAAGGAATTTTAAAACAAAAGACACCCTTAATGTGAGGAAAGAAACCCAAATCTATAAGACGCGTTATGACAGCCCTGAATTTAGTACATAGTGGTGTTCTGAATTGTTGTTGTTTTCCAAATGTTGCTCTGCTTCGGAGCAAGTGGCAAATAAAACATGACAAACGTTGGTACTCGACTAACTATTAGGAAAATTATATCAATTTTTAGTATTTATTCATGAATTCTTCAAGTCTGAACTCAGCTTATTATATTAATTACTATGAAAGAAAAGTACACATATATACAGATATGTCTAGAAGACTTTTAAAGAAAATTGGAAAAATCTTTGAACCATAGAAGACCATAGAAAAAACAACGATAAAAAATTGTATTTGAAATCTTTAAATGAATTAATTATCTATTGAGTTTTTTCTTCTTCTAAATATAGAGATAAAATAATCAACCGCCCGTCCCTCCCTTGTCACTAATCAATACGTACGTATATAGTTTTCCCGGGCGGTAAAATATTGTTTGAAATGTGACATCGTTAATAATCCTTGCAACATTTATGCGTTATTACGCGCTCCAACACAAAGTGTATATATTCCATCCCCATTTATGGGAATTATAATTTTTTAATATAGGCATAATGTTAGTTTTGCCGCAATCTTATAGCAAGTGTTGGAATGAATAATTGAAATTTATATGGTTTTGTTTCTTTGTTAAACATTTAAACTGTTTTTTTTTATATATAGAAAAATTGCTTCCGCGAGATCATACCAAAAAAAGGTAAATCTTTACAATATTTAAGGTGTTCTTGGGTTGTTATGCCCTATGGTAGTAGGTACTGCCAGAGGGTATATTAGTTTTGTTACTACATTTGTAACGCATAGAAATAATCATTGGAGAAGGGATTCAAGACTATGTGTAGAAAATCAAAAGTTATATGCATTTCTGCATGTCTGTTTGTCCATCCATGTACAAAAGGTAATTAAAAAAAAACATTATCCGATTTGGATGAAATTTGGAATGTTAGTTGGATAACTCGCTTTAGTATTGCATTTTAGTAAAATCGACCAAGGAGGAGTTATTAAGCAAAAATCATGGTGACGAGAAAATTTTGTCGTTTTTCTTTATGGTTTTTCAGATTTAATTGGCAAAATTTGTAAATGAATTTTATTTAAATTACTTACTACAATGCTTTGGTCTTATTAATACGCGATAATATGTTAAATTTCAGTAAAAATCGGTCCAAAGATAGTGGAGAAAGAAGTAACTGTAGGAGAAAAAGCCAGTTTATCGAATTTTACGATGTATTTTAAAAACTAGCATACCGATTTTAATAAAATTTGCAGAATAGGTTTATATTATTATGGCTTAGGGTAGCTGTAAATTAGGGAAAATTTGAAATGAAGGAAACCAAATTATGCAGGAAAAACCTTAAAATATTATTATAGTTTTGGTTGTTTTTGTTAGAAATAATTCATTGAACTGTAAGATTTGTTGACACTATGGCTACGTTTACACCGAGACCTAAATGCTTAGATCGGCCTAAATATGACAGTGTAAACACGTCCAAAATAACTTAGGCTACATCAACTAAATTGCAGTCCTTCCTTAAATTTAAATCGACCTAAGAGCTTTTTGACAGCTACTAACTACTGCAGTAGCTGTTATTGTTTAGGTTAACCTCAAAGTTCGGGAATAGTTTGTGAAGCTTTGACAGATGACAGCTCATCTCTTGATGTACAAGTTTCACAAATGCTCACATATGGTGGTATTTTAGACTTAGGTCTAGTACGGTGTAAACACATGTGACCAAACCTTACTTTTAGTTAGGTGACCTAAAAATTTGTCGTTTACACCGACTAGGCTATGAGTCCCATTTTTATCATAGGGCATCAAAAAATCGGGTAAATGCCGATTTTCAGTTACTAAAATATATATTTTTTGGTTTCTTAATCAACATATGTATTATTATAAATTGTCGCGCGCGTTTAATAATATACCTTAGTTACTCGTAGTATTTTTCGCGATAATTTTATTTGCACCAGATTCCTTTTATATTCCTACGACGCGGTAAACATGGTATATACTATATTTTGTTTGATTTTGTAAATTTTGTAATAGCAGTATTATATATGAGAACATGTTCATTTTTTTTAATGTCGATCATCGCGATCGCAATGATCGCATATATTGAATAACATATATTATGTAATTAATCAGTTTTGGGGATGTTATTTCAAGTAAATTTTTTTTTCATGAAAAATTGGATAAACAAGTTTTCCATTTATAAGAAAAAAATCTACTCAATTTCTAGAACGCATTTTCTTATTTTGGGATCAAAGAAAAGACAGAGAGATCTTGTTTTTACCATAATAAACTAAATTATTTGTACACCTTGTATACAATTTTAGTATTGAATTTTCTTTTCGTAAATGGAAATTATCTCGAATTTAATGTCATTTCAAAATTTAGAATTTGAAAATATGGAAATATTTGTTACTTGTTTTTTTTTTTTGTTGAAAAACCTTTTTTGGCTATTCTAAATTTCATATGTCCAAAAAAAATGCAATTTAAAACCTTCATCACTTATTCCATATCATTGACCTAGTTTTGAAAGCAATTTCCGCGATAAAATTCACTTCCAGCATATTCGATCCTCAATCGATCGTTAAGTTAATAACATATTTGTCTCTTATGTGATTTTGTTGTTTGTAATGCTCTAGACAGATCTCCGATTTTAATTACAATAATTATTTTTTAATGATATTTCTGGATGACCCACGACACATTTTCTTTTTTTCACAATGATCATTATTCTTGTCATTCCAAAAGGTTCAAAAATTACTATTTTGTTTATAATTCTCAAAATAGTATGTTTATTCATTTTGATTCAATAAAATTAATTTTTTGAAATTGTTTTTAGTAAATTTTAAGGAATTTTTAGAATAATGAACATTTTTCCTTCTTTTGAGTTTATGTGAAAGAAGAAAATATGTCAAAATCACATGAAATTTTTAAAATGTTCAAATGTAGATGGCCCTGATAACAGTGTATAGCAAAAATTTGAGACCTCTTCACAATTTCATTTGATAATTAAAACAATAATGATGCTTGAAATAGATACTTAAAATTAATCATTATTACGTAAATAAAGGTCATTATCGAGTTTTAATGATCGATTGGGCAATAATGAGCATTAAAGTCGGAGATCTGTCTACGATATAACATTAAAATGGATGATTTTTATTAGTTTTATAAAATGGAAATATCGGCTCCCTCGTGCGTCTACAGGCCGGGCCCTACAATACATAATATCACATTTTCAGTTGCCCTAATGGAGTAGGCCATTAATAAGCGTTGGATCCAGAAATCTAAAGTCCCGAATACCTCTAGCAATAACTTGAAACTTAAATTCAACATCCTTCTAACCGAGTTTCCAAAAGTTTGAACTATACAAACTTAAACTGGCTTTTCCAGGATTTGTTTCAAAAATTTCGAACAATTTTCTAAACAAATTCTCAACGCAAATAAAATATCCTTTTAAATAAGTTCCATTAAAAATCGCGATATATATTTATCTTAATTTAAATCTCATTAAATTGAGAATGAACTCCCAAAATTCTGATTGTCCTGTTTCGGTCCGACGATATTCTTCGATGAATAACTTTTAATTTTGTGTCCTTTAAAATTTATGAGATTTTGTTTTCGAATGACCCAAGAATTTCATAAATTCTTATCCTAAAATACAACAAAACCTGATCTTTTAAGTAAAAACTCGTAAATAAATTCCGAAACCCACTTTTTCAAATCAACACTTTAGTCCTTTTTTCTTATCTCTCATTTCAAAACGGATAATTTATTGACAACACACTGGGTTATTCTTTTATACCTTTTGTTTTTCTCCTTTTATATATATTCACCAATAAAACAAATTGCATTCATATACAATTAAGGTAAAGGACCCGTAGCATTAATTATTATGTCATTCGCGCAGGGACCTGAGCAAAAAGAAAATAATGCATCCGTTTTTGTCATAAATAATCGTTAGGTAATGTTTTGTATTTTCAGATGACATCATAATCGTGTAATGATGTCATTTCACTTACCCTATATGTGACAATTATTGTCCTTTAGATAGTCATGGTAACCGCATTTATATTTTGTATCCCAAAAAAAGGATATATATATATATATAATGGGAAAAGGGCTGAACAATTGGGCGTATAGCATGGTATTTATAAAATTCGAGATGGTATTATATATGCACATATCCTAGGCAAAAAAAAAAAAAAAACAGAAAATCTCCCTTCAACAAATCCTTTTTGCCTTGTTTTTAGATACTTATTGAAACAGGGTGGATTTTCACTTTTCGTCTTTTTGACTTGACTATTGATTCCCTTGATAGTACTTATATTTTTTTCTTTCAACTTTTTTTTTACAAATTATTATCAAGGATTCAGATACGATATCCTGGATTTTTTTTTTTAGCTTTCGTTTAGAAATTTAAGTTGTCATATTTCAGATTTATTTGATATATCTTTCGAATTTGAAAAGGGATTTAATGAACTTGTTGTAAAACAAGTTTTTTCTTTAGGACTTAAAACATATTTCAAAATTTCACTATATCCTTAATATCTATTATAAAATCATAGGGGTTTTATGGCTAGTATAGCATTTTCTATTCATCTCGGCCAGCATAGCGCTTTTAGAGAAACCCTTTAAACTTCAGTTTTTGTTTTTCCAAAATTAGCTACCTAAGATAAATGATCTTATTGGACGTTCATTCAGATTGTGATCTAGGCAGAGCTTTGTGAAAGTGTTTGATGGAAGTGAATCTAGGACATTTGAATAGAAATTTAAAAGTATTTAATTCCAAGAACAATTTAAAGGTAACACAGGGTAGTTAGATGTATAAGATGCCAACAGTAAGTATACATTTTTGGTGCTATTTCAGGGCTGCAAAGAAATCTATCTCGTCAAGTATAAATACAAGAATTTTTATGTCACAGAAAGTGTTTTTTACAAATACTAATAACGAGATATCTTGTTTACGGACTGAAAATTTGTGCTTTTTAATAATACCACATAGAAAAGACATTCTTTATTTCTACATAGTATAATTTTTTTCTATAGTATAATTTTCTTCAATAAAACAGCGATCCGATGTTCATTTATCGGAGAGATACTAAAATTATAAATGCTTTGGTTTGGCCCTTAGATACATTAGTGCGTCATTTGACTTTATAAATGTTGAGAAAATTAGCTACTAAAATAATTCTGATATGGAATTTTTTGTTTTTATTAATTACTAGCGGCCCGTCCCGGCTTCGCACGGGTGGACATTTATTTTTGAAACATTAGAAGGGTCTTTGTGCATGAAGTTAGACTACAGAGAATATTAGACGCGACAGACATGAATGTGAGGATTATTGGATACAGATGTATGCGAAATTCCATTATTTAAGTTTTAGTAGGGATCCCTAATTTTTTCTAGTAATAAATATAGCCTATGTTACTCAGGGATAATGTAGCATTCTAATGGTGAAAGAATTTTTGAAATCGGTCCAGTAGTTTTTGAGTTTATTCGTTACAAGCATACATACAAAAATACAAATCTTTCCTCTTTATAATATTAGTGTAGATAATAAAAACGGACGGTAAATACGGTAGCCGAGTGGAACCAAGCCTGAGACGGAACCTATAGTATGCTATAAAACTAAAAATTTGACAGCAACACATCAACAGCCATCTATATCACAAAAAATGAATTAAAATTTACAATTTAGTTTTATATTTAAACTTAAAACAAGATGTCTTGAGTTTATCTTGGAATATGGGAATACACAGTCTTGACAGTTATTAGTAAATTGGCTATGACCTGTGGAAGCGAGTAGAATACTATTATTATCTAATTCAAAACTTAATCAAACTAATAATATCTTTCCCAACAAAAGTTTTGCGATAAATTCTTTCCAACGATCACAATTATGAAAACGTGGTAGACCTGGTATGTATATTTAAATATTAGGTCTGTTTTATTTGCCACTTGCTCTGGGGTAGAGGAAATTTTTACATTGAAAACAAAAATAACAAAAGAGCAAATCCTGTAACTATCACACCAGAAATTAGTTCAGTTTCCTCCCACAAAAAGTGTATTAGCTAAACATTTCTCATTTCATTACAATATGGTTGCTAAGCAGCTCTACAAACATTTGAAGTAAAGCTTTCTCCTACTCTTGCTCGTTTTATTTGCCACTTACCCTGCTCCAGGGTAGGGTATGGCAAATAAAACAGACCTATTATGTAAATATATTTTATCTCATTACTATCAAAATATTGACATTTCATATTAAATTAATTACATACATAATCCAAAGTCAGCATAAAATCAAATCATATTTAGTTGACTTCCTTTTATATTAATTCAAAAGGTAAACATTTTCTATTCGCATCCGAAAAATTTATTTTAATCATTCCAACCAATTCTAGCACCAACCACCAACCCAGTCCCATTTATCATTACCCTGAATTTTTGTTAAACAAACTAATTAAGTCAGTTTATATACTGTTTACTTTGAAAATCATTTGAATCTATCGATTTCGATATATCTATATATGTTTATAAGAAAATTTTCACTCCCCTTAAAATTTCCAGTGTAAAATTAGCTTTGATTTTAAGTCATATGGATATGTGAAAATTCACTAATTTCTGTTAAAGATTTTCATATAGGAAACATAGTTCGACCTGTTTTCTTTTTCTGTAGTGTTTTATTTGAAGTATTTAGTTATATATTGTATATATTTCATCCCCTTTCAAATACTTCATTGACAAAGCATAATAAATGTTATAATTGGTATAATCTGGTAACAAAATCTGTGGCTCCTTCTTAAAATCCTTATAGATGTGATCATCTGAAAAAAAAAACCCTTATAGTTTACGCATCAACGATTAATTCGTTAAATATGCTTTACCGGATCAAAAGAACTATATATGAACTTTATTGTTATGTTTTTTATTTTTTATAGAATATGTTATTTCCTTATATTTTATATACAACCCTAAAATTTAAGCGTTAAATGTTCATGAACACACACACCATATGCATATAGAAAATAGTCCCTGGGTACATGTTCCAGGGGCCAACAATAGAAAAAACTTATATGTTTTATGATCATTTCATGGATTTTAAAAGGGGTTTGCAAATTATCGAAACCTAACCTCAGTTATAACTCACTAATTTTTAGGGGTTGTAATTTTTAAATCAGAAATATACACCAATATTGCACTTTCGGAAAATGTTTATGTAAACAAATTTTTTCGGTTTAACACTATTTAAACAGATGAGAACTTTTAAAGTCAAACACCAAATAATAATATTTTCATTTCGGATAATGTTTTAGAGATGTTCATAGATGCCGGACATAGATGCAGAGACATTTTTCTGTATTAATTTTTGGGATTATATTGCAGGTCTGCATAGATATATACCTCCTCATTAGTATGCTTATAAATAAAGACTGTACATATGCATGCGAAACTTTGAAACTACGTCGCCTGGTCATGAGCGACACGAACTAAGCTCGTTCATGTAGTTCAGACCTCAATTACAGCTAAGCTATGTAACTACAGCAAGGCTCGCCCGCATAACTTAGCCCAAGTGTGCGGAGGGCCTTAGAGTCTTTGCAGAACCTAGCTTTTAAACACTTAGTTTAAAAACTCAGGCGTCTAAAATCGGCCTTTAGATGATTATTATGTCGGTCGCGTTAGGAGTCAAAGTTGGAACTGAAGATATGGTTGTATGAATATGCTTTTTACTAACCCTAGAAGGTTACAGGAAATGATATATCAAGTCGTTAAGGAATTACACATATTTGGTAATTTAATGGTGGTTTAGGCGTTTAAGAATTCCAAAATTGATATTGAAAAATTTACAGATATTACAAAATTACTGCTGTACTGTTTTAATAATATGGACGTTATAGAAAGGAATCATGTCATGGTAGTCGAACAGTCTTATCTCTTCACTATAGTAACTGAAAGGTCTATTTCTAGCCTCGATCCTCTTCACAAATATAGGAATGAAGTTTGAGCATTTATCTATTGCTAATTAATGTGAAAAAATTAATTCAAAAGTTCTTGAAAAGCAGACATCATCAAAACAAACTTGTCTCTCCTATACCTATATTATATATGTAGACCACTCACGGCTACTTCATTTTGGTAATTCCAATAAGACAAGGCATGGTATTGGGAACGGTATCTCCATCAGGCCGATTGGTGTGTAAAAGAAAGTTCTTTCCAATCCAGATATATAGAACCTATTTAATATACGGTGCTACTCCTGCTACTCCTATATTTTTCCAATAAATCTCTCTAAATAATCGAATCTCTTCAAGAATTTTTCAACTAATTACAAATAATTTTCGGTTATGAAAATATTTAACCAGATGTTTAAAAAAAAAGAAGAAGTGGTTAATCGTGATATTTTTCATATAATATGTGAAAAAAGATGGACATGTCCGTTATTATATATAATATGACAAAAACTAACAATAAATATGAACCCTTCATTATATAATTATAGAAAAAACCCTTCCTTCCTTCCTTCCTATTTATATGAATTTAGCTTCCTTCCGGATTTCAAAGTTCCGTGTTTTCCAAAAAAAAAAACAACAATCTAGGAATCTCTCCGAAATAAACGGATACATGTGTCGACAATATTTTTGGTTAGTTTTTCTATCTGATAAATATTTTAATCAATAGATTTCTCAACCCTCGCACCCTCACAATTGTGTGTACTGAACCTTTCCAGAAAAGAAAAAAGGGTAGATTATTATCAGAAGCGTCAGAAATGATGGGTCGTTTACTTATAGGTACTCGGCGAACTCTTCAAAATGATTTTTGTCCATTTATTTCCCAAAAGTAATGTCATTTCTTTTTTCTTGATTGAGTTGTTTATTATTGTTAATGAATTTTGACGCGATATTTTTTTTTCCTAGTATAAAGGTGAGTACAACAATATTTGTTTGATTGGATTTTTTTTTTACCTTTTGATATAGATTTTTGATTAGGCTTCAATGGGTATTTTTTTTTTTTGTCCATCAAAATGTCAAAATTCATTTATGTTATATATCTATGATTTTTTTGGTAGTAGGACCTAAACTATCTGATGATTTGACAATATTTTCATTGTGACTTTTTTTTTTCTTGTGTCTGTTTCAAGAAACATCAGGTGGTGTCACTTGATGACTACATTTTCATATGTTTTTGTCCTCATATAAGATGGGAACTGTGATAATACACATCAATCAGAAAGTATAGTATTCTATTCCAATACAGTTTGTCCTTATGTTTAATGTATAACTTTTTAAAAACTAAAATCATTAATCAGAATTATATATATAGTGTTATAGAATATCTTTTACCACTTCCTTTCATTTAAATGTATTAGAATTTAAATTCCAAGAAATGTCTTTAACCGAAAATTAGAGTATATACATACATTTTTGGAAGTATAGAATTGGCACCACAGACCTATCTTTTTTCGTAAGTAAGTTCACACTTTTGCAAAAGGTTTTTTTCCAGAAACTTTCTTTTTTAGCTCTCGAAGCCTAAAAGTTGTTGAGGGTATTCGTTCCCTTCACCATAACACTAGCCTAAATTTTTGTTCTATGAAAATACATACTCAGTACGTTTATGCGCATACCGAACCGGTACGGATTGTACCATTTTAGCCTACTCATAAATGAAGACAGAACCGGTCACATTTTGGGCTTTATTTTGGTACGAACTAAATGAGACCGGACTAGTTTCGTTCGCACATAAACGTGCTGAATGGAAGTTTTTGACAGTTTTCGATTCGATTTTTTTCGTACGGATTATTAATCACTGTAATTTCGGATCCAAACCTAGATTACCCATGGTCATTATGGCATATGATTAGATTTATCATCATGAAGATGGAAACCAATAGTTATATTTCAGTAACTTCGTAAGAAGAATAAATGCTAAATAATTGCTAAATCATATTAGCTGAAATAGCACCTTCAATGCTTAAAAAAATATGAGAAAATGTTGCTTGTTGTTGTTTAAATATTGTCTGTGAACTTCGCCTCGGGTTACTATCTGCGCTCTCCAATAAGAAATGTTTTCATTTAAATGAAGCAAAATTAGTTAATCTCTGTTAAATAGATTATTAGATAAGGTATTCACGTGTTGACTATGTAGTAAAACTTTTGGCTTCCATGAAAATTATGGCCTTACTCTATATTTGTAAATTTTATAATCACAAGTACTATTCCTTTTTCTTCGCAATGTTCTCGAAGATGTGTCTTCTGTTGGTTATGTTTTTTTTTTGCATAAAAATAATGGATTAATTTTTAAATCTTGTGAATTTTCAAGAAAAATTTAATGTTCCGTATAACTATGGGAATCCATTATAACATATTTAAAAGGTTTCTTTACCGCCACCACATCACCACTCATTTTAATAATTTTGAAAAAATGTTGTTGTTCAACTTGATTTCCGTCGTGTGAACGCATAATTTTCGTCTGTTTATGTCCTATGGTATAGGTACTCCCAGAAGGTATATTAGCTTTGTCACTGCATTTGCAATGCGTAGAAATAAAAGAGCGGAGAAGAGTATCAGGGCTATAGGATGTGTAAAGAATCAAAAGGTATATCGATTTATGCGGACGGATGGACGGACGTCCGTGTTCAAGATAACTCAAAAATGCGTTTTTCGATTTGGATGAAATTTAGAATGTACGTTGGTTATTCCTTAACTAGATTTTATATTGAATTTCAGTAAAATCGGAAGGAAGAGGAGTTAAGTAATTAAGCAAAAACCGGGGTGACCAGTAAGTTATGTCGTTTTTTTTGCGGTTTTGCAGATTTAATTAGACAATTTGTAAACTAATTTTGTTTAAATTATTTACATATGTTGAGTGCAGAAGTAGGCGATAATAGGTCTGTTTTATTTGCCATACCCTACCCCGGAGCAGAGTAAGTGGCAAATAAAACGAGCAAGAGTAGGATAAAGCTTTAATTCAAATGTTTGTAGCGCTGCTTAGCAACCATTTCATTACAATATGAAATGAGAAACTTTTAGCTAATACACTTTTTATGGTAGAAAAATGAACTAATTCTGGTGTAATAGTTACACCTGGTCTGAAAGTAGTGTAGGACTTGCACTTTTGTTGTTTTTGTTTTCAATGTGAAAATTTATTTTACTCCAGAGCAAGTGGCAAATAAAACAGACCTAATATGTTAAATTTCACTAAGATCGGTTCAAGGATAATGGAAGAATAAATAGTCGTAGGAGAAAATAAGTCTGTTCAAAAAGTTTTGTTTTGCTGTGCTTTAAAAACTAATGCACCGATTTGAATACAATTTACAGAATAGTTTTATGCTACTAGGGCGTAGGCTACCTATGAATTAGAGCGAATTTGAAACAGAAAAAGCAAAGTTATACAGAAAGAATCTGTTTTCCTGTCCTATTTCCATTATAGGGTATCAAAAAATCGGGTATAGACCGATTTTGATTTTCTATGTTTTTTTTTCTGTATGCTTTTAAATATTTCCAAGAATTCTTAAAAATATTTTAAAGGAAGCGTTAAAATCTGTGCGCTAGAGTTTTACTAAAATCCCGCGTGCTATTAACTGTTCACATATGTAGTATGAATTTTTTTTTCTTCTGTGTTTTTTTCTCCCTAAAAACAAGCCTACACGAATCATTAATTCTGAGACAAATAAAATCTTTGGAAACTAAATATAAGGCGCCAAAATTTCTAGAAAGGGTCTTCTTTTACTAGAAAAATGTCCCAAAAAAAAAAAAAATTATAAATTTCAAGATTTTGGTTTTTTTTTGATTAATTTACAACCAAAAAAAAAAATGTTATTAAAATCATAAACTTAATTTATTATCAAAACAAGTGCGCTTTTGACCGTGTCTCATTTTAAAGTTTTGGTCGAATTCTTCTATGTTTTATTAAGAAATTTACTACTAATATAGTACCGCACATGTCTATAATATGTGCAAGGGCGGGGGGACCATGAAAAACCAAAACCAAAAAAAGAAACCAATCTTCCGACTTTGTTGGAAGTTGCGGCTTTTTCGGCCTTTGACATATGAGATGAAAACCCCCGTACAGGTGATAACTATATTTTCAAATAAAGACGCGGAATTTTCTTATGTATAATTTCACTAAGCGTGAATTATTATTTTTTATTTTTTTTCTGTTAGTCTTCAAGATTATTACGTTTTGAACGTCGTGCGGCCAACAGAAGAAAAAAGACCTTAAAATAATGATCGATTCGATTTGGTAAAGTGTTTTGTATTTCATTACCGAATATGTGAATCTTATTAACAGTTATTATATTATATTTGGTAACATAATCGTTACTAAGCGGAAAGATACGCGAAGGTAACGTATATATATGTGACTATACTGCACAAACAATTTAGTATACCCGCCGACATATTTATAACGTTTCCAATATATGTACTATAATGTTAGGACGCGGAATCATCTAAGTCAGTAGAAATTACTTTGGAATCATTCCTACAGAAAAATTATGACGGTATTGTCTACTAGCTAGTTGTTTCAACTAAATCTTAGTTGTAACAACTGAATTTTAATTGTGCGACAACAGAAAATTTATAATTGTCACAACTATTATTTAAATGTCAGAGCTAGCCAATAATTTCATAATTTTTCTGTGTGTTAAAACTCAGTCATTTCAAATGGTTCTGAAACTGTATCTCTATTTTCAACCAAAGTTCTTGTTATTGATATGTTGTCGCTAAGACCTTAAAACAAACGTCTTTATGTTTTGAAAATGAAAAGTTGTTCTTGAATTGAATTCTTAATGGTCCCAAAACTTTATCTTAAATCTCACCCGAAGTAGTCCTTCCGTTTTTGGATTTGCGTTGAGGGCTTAAACATTACGTCCTCATATTATCAAAACTTGAAATTGGTCGACTTTAAAAGTTCGTTTTTTAAATTACGTCCTAACACTGTAGCTACAAGTATAATGCTGCTACAGTTACAGTGACTTGATTTTGAACATCACAAAATAATGCATGGTATCTTCACAGTTCCAGTAACCGCATTTTGTTACTAACTCTATCGTAAGACATGTGAGTTTTCTAAGCGGTTGCCACAGTTCAAGTGATATTTATTGTAACCCAAAATGATACTAAACTTTAGGATTATATTCCATAATATAGTATATAAGTGCTTATAATTGTATTTTTTAATTTAGTTGTAAAGTTTAGTAGTTATAACGCTACTGGGGCCGCTATGAAAAATGATTTGAATTCCCTTATATGAGTGACACACATATACAACAGTATTCATACTATGGCATCGACACCATAGTATCCCAACTACCATTTCTGGTCGATGGCACGTTTCTGGTACTAAGTGGTAATATGTAAATAAGTAGCTGGCACGTAGTGAGTACTGAGGAAGTTACTTGGGATAGCTGATACCGTTTCAATATCATATTAATACTTCATTCTCGTAATGGTATAAAGTATATGGTATAAAGTGGTTTACTAAATGGTATTCTTATGGTATCTATAACATATGTGTCTTTCTAGTCATAGTTTTTTAGGCAGGAGAATAAATTTCAATGGACAATAATTTTCCTTGAAATAACTGTTTTGGGAAACAAAAACTTTATGAAACAATATATAGTATGTCCAATTTGATCGATTATCTATATTGTCATTATCCCATCAATGTAGAACTTTTGAGTTTTCTGGGCGAAAAACCAGGACAAATCATTCTCCCAGGCCTATTTTAAACTCGAATTTACACAAATAAAAGAGTTTTACAGAAACTGAAACTCAAATGATAATCTAATGGTGCAAAATCAAACTTGTATATAGTCTAGCGTTATCTCAATGAAACATAAAACACACTTTTCCGATTTACCAATCCTCTAGACCAGTGGTTCCCAAACTATTTTGGCCGTGGAACCCCCAAATTGTTTGCCAATGATCGCGGAACTCTGAATATTTTTTAAACAACGACTTTTCAAAATTTAATGAGATATTAAACGAAACAGTATTATTTCAGAATTTCGGATTGAATCCGATTACAACTTCGGGTAGCTGCCGAACAAAATTCAAATTTTTTGTATGAAATGATACAATTTTCAAACTTTGCTTACATATTTTCCTCATAATTTGCAGTTAGGATAACTCACAAACGTATTACCAGATTTTTAGAAGGAAACGTGATTTGAACATACGTATAGAAGTTTCAATAGTGGTTAGCGCACTATAGCTTGTTTTTTAATGAAATAAAATCTGTAACGCGGAACCCCTAAAGTTTTTCGTGGAACCCCAGGGTTCCACGGAACACACTTTGGGAAGCACTGCTCTAGACGCTTCTGTTTGCTGACTTTCAAAGCACTTGATTTGAATTAAACATCGATTAGATTCGACCTCTACCTTTATTTTGTCGTCATTCATAACACAATGACCTTTTCACACATCAATAGTTAAGTAGTAAAACCTAAGAAACAATTCCATTCAAGAGTCACTAAATGATTTTCAATTCTTAATCGTCATTTCATGTATGCCAGACTTAAAGTCTACTAATAAGCAATTTCAAAACTAAAGAAATAATAATAAATTACAAATAAATCACAAATAAATAAATAAATGTGAAACCAATTTTTTGTTTTTGTAATTCGATTTATCTGTGATGAGTATTTTGAGCCTCGGGGACCTTGATGTAAATCGATAATCTTTTACACCACAGAAATTCTCTTCCTTTTTTCAAGATTCAAGATTCAATTTCATATGTGTTATCCGGTAATAATTCATATCTCATAAAAGATGTTCATTTTTATATAGAAGGTATTCTTTGACCACGTATCTTTGAACAACAAAACCCCAGGTCAGTGCGAAAGATCCTTCTTTTTCTCTCCGTTTTTTTTTTTGGCTTCAATAATAACTTGTCAAAAGAAGGCATATGAAAATATTGGTTATTATAAACTATTTCTTTTTTTTTTTCTTTCAATATTTGATCTTATATGAAATTTATGGATTAAATTAAAAGAAAGATAATCCAAACACTTTCGATTTATTCAAAGATATTGAATTTATCGATAATATTGGCAGATCCGTATGGATTTTATGAGGTTTTTTTTGAAGATAAATAAATTTTGATTTGAACAAAATTATTTTCCAATAATCAATTCTAAATCGAAACTATATAGTACAAGTTGTTCCGAAAGAATTTGAACGAACATGGGGAATTGATTTAAGAAAAAGTTTCAGTTTTTTAGATCGACATCAATTAAAATAGAGTTTTTTTAAAAGATGTTTTATAAATCACATAAAATCTCTTATACTAGAGGCACACATTGGGTATTCATGCCATGGTTTAAGAATATCATCGAGTATCACCAAATGTGTGTCAACGAATACTAGCTTAATACACCATTTCAAGTATGTAGCATAAATATGGTTTTCGAAATTCGAAAATGTTTACGATTTTGTACTCAATTTTTTCATATATTATTTATTGATTACCGAGACTTTTTATTGAAGCGGAAAATAGCAAATCGAATATTGCACTTGAGCTAAACAATTGACATATTTTTAACACTTCGCGCTGAAAGTATTATTTCTAAAAAATGAAAACAAGAATTACAAGACTCAAAATTCTATCAGTAGATGAAATATTGATACTACGTTTGATGTGTGCCAATGCTTTTCTATACCATGTTACAAGCTATACTTTAGTATTGATATGTGTGCCTCCAGTATTAGCTGCATGAGCTTAATTTCAAGTTACATAGAGCCAACTCAACACTAGGCTTTATTAAACGATGATTTAAGGAATTCTCTAACCATCACATCACTAAGGCATTGGTTAGACTTATATCAGTAAAATATGGTCACCCTATCATAAAATTCAAATTAATAGATTAAAATCTATTCAATGTAAAATCATATGTTTTGCATTACGAGATCTTCCTTGAAATCATCCGTTCTTATTACCCTCATACCGTAGTATAGGTTAAAATTTATTGATTTGTTGCACTCCTTAGAAAAGTGGTGTCTAGTGCCTGATATTATTTTTGTGTCCAACAAATTTTCAATTGCCCTATGGACGGTTCTCTAAATATGAATATAACCTCTTTTGAGGTCAGTGGATTTATTTAAAATAAACGTACAACAGAACGAACTACTTGAATGCTCTGATTTTCGATTTCTGCCTTAGCAAAATTAATTTAAAGAAATCCTTACATAACCATACATTTTTGGCAACATTGTGGCGCTGCAGAACATACCTTCTCATTTGATAAAAAAAAGCTGTAAACACATGCGCACAGAATTCTCTTTAAACAAATCCTATTAAGGGGTTAGGGGTAGTCAGAATTTTCAAAAAATCAATTTTTGGTTTTTTGCATTTTCGTTAAGTATAATATCTTAAAATTATTCTCTGAAAATTTCAAGTTGATCCGATCATTAGTTTTTGAGTTATTCGACAAATAACAAAGAGAGCTCTGGCACTTCAAAACTATTATATGGCCCAGGAATAGATGACTCGGTGTAAGTAATTTAATAATTCGTATTTCTGTACGTAAATCTAGTGTGAAACTTTAAACGCGTTTTTCTCAAAACTATGTTTTTTAAACTGGTGACAACTGTAACTCGAAAACCGCTCAGTAGATTTTAATGAAATTTATACAGCTTTTAGAATACATAATAAACTCGGGTCTGATCGAAGGATTTTTTTTTTTTCAAAAATTTCGATTTTTTTAGACCAATTTACTGTTGATTTTTTCCTAAAAATCTAGACAAAAATTTCCTGAGGCCGCCATTTTGTTAATTTTTGAAAAAAACAAAAATCCTTCGATCAGGCCCAGGATTATCTATTTATAAAACTAATTTCTTTTATCCGATTGATTTTAGATGAATCTCCAAGGACTTATGATTGTCACCGCAAAGACCTTTTTTTGAAACTGGGTCAACACAGACAGCTATAACTTTGGAAATAAAATTTTTTTTTTTTTGAATTTTTCGTGACTTCAAGTCAAAACATTGTATAATAATGCCATATTACTACTTTTGTAAAATAACACGATTTAATAGCAAAAAAAAAGTACTGAAAATTCTCATTTTTTCGTGCCTCTGACTACTCCTAACCCCTTAATGAGTTGGTATGTTTTGCAGACTACAAATATGACCAAATCAGAATCGAAGTTGAGAACTCTATTTATTGTATGCTTTTCGGTATAATGGTTGAAGTAAAAAATAAAAAAAATAGTATATCCGTTCAAAAATTCCGCGGAATATTCAAAATTTATCCTTTTTTCTTGCCTTAAAAAAGCCTAATATCATTTTTTTCTTTTCTTTTTTTTTGGAAATTGATATCATGTACATCCAGGAACACATGTACATAAAATATAATAGTATCCACATAAAAAGGACTACTTGTCAGTCAACATTCTTCATCTAATTTGGGAAGAAAATTTCACGCCCAACAGCGCGGAATTTAACAAGTGGCTGTTTGGTATATAATGTTCAACTCTATATAAGTTATGTGTTCATTTGGGTATCTTTTTTTTTCTGGGGGGCAGATGTTTCTTCCAGAACTATACATAAATGTATATCATTAGAATCTTGTATTTTTTTTTTTGTTGAGACATAAATATGTATGATAAAAAATAATGGCGGTTCCAATGGATATCGAACAAGATCCAAAAAAAAAGAACGATTTTATATATAGTGTTTGTATATAGAATTTTTTTTATGCTTTTATGCTGTTTAACAAAAAAAAAATGAGGCTGATGATGATGATGAGGAGAAGAATGGTGAACTTTTTTGATCCCAATCGAAACATACAAACGTATAAAATATCTTCCGCATAAATACATTTCGAAATCTTTTGCGATGTCATTTATATACGAATACAAATTTATGTGACAAGTCAAGATTTTGTTGCCCTTATAGTTTGGGAATGGGTAGAAATGAGAATGGCTGGCTGTATATAGAGTTATAGTAGAGTAAATGTATGCCCAACCTTCTATGGTTCTCTATCATTCTTTTGAAAAGAATATTGAATACGTATACTTAAATTTAACATAAAAGTATACAGGGTGTAACATACTTATTTTGGGAATAAAATTATTTGTTTTTCTTAAACCTGTCGATGTTCTACGAAGAACAGAAATTGCTCAGACTGAGTCGTAATTGAAGACTCAAATTGAAATCGAATTGAAATGTAGACAGTAAATTTATTTCTAATTAAAAGCTAATATTATGCCCAGTTGTAACAACTAAAGTTTAGAACAACAACTATTACTTAGTTGTTAAAATTAGCCAATAAGTTTACCACATTTCGGTGTATAGATCAAATCTAATAAGAAATATTGTCTAGAAATCTAGTTTGTATTTCAATATATGAATAAAAATAGCTTGGAGATTTTAAAAATGCTCATCTAGGTAGATTTTGCCTAAATTTAGTTCGAAAAAAAAGTTAAAAACTCTTTCGAATTACAAGAAAAACGTAAAACCTTTGGACTAAACGCAGTCACGTAAAGGCAGTCGAATCCAGTCAACTCAATTTCAATCCGGTTCTTTCTTATGGATTGTTAAAAGTTGTTATGCTAGAAATGCTGTAATCTTTTATATAAATCCTTTGTTGCAACAAACTTTGAATAATCTTTTTCTTTAGTGCAAATCAATCATTTATATTTTACGCAGTTCCTGTATAGAACAGGATACCGACAAACTCATCATCATTACTAATATTTAAAAATGAGCAGCTTCATGTTAACGGTCCGAAGTCGATATAAGCTGTTCAGAGCCAATTTTTAAAAATTTACTTAGTCCGTAGGCTGATTCTTTTTTTTATAGCTTCAAAGTATTTTGAATAATGATTCCAGTAGCCAACTTTTTCCACCTTTTTGTAAAATAAACTTAAACTTAAACATAAAGGGAATTATTTTAGCTTATATAGAACTTCCGAGGTGTCATTCTGGCAGGTTTTTTTTATATTTATGTTTAGTATAGTCTGGCAAATAATCATGAATAGATTCATGCTAAAAAATTATCCAAATTTACCTTGAACATAGGTTATCGATTCACGAGACTTATTGACGACGAATTCATGATTCTTATGGTGCATAGAATCGTCCATCGAAGCAAGCCATCCGTCAAAACTGTGAATATACCTCGTAGCAGATACTTTCTGTACGTACTGAAGCGAATATTGCGTTTTTAAACTGTGCAAAAGGATTGAAATTTATCGATTTCGACATTGCTTGCAGCATTGAGATTGTGTACGTTTACCATGTGGAATTTAACTTTCTATCTGGCTTAAAAAAACATTCAGTACAAATACATAATATGCTGTCAGACAGTAATAAGAGAATATCTAAGAGTCTTGCTGTGTACATTTTATTGTTAAATGAAGGCGGATTGTCAAAGATAAAATCTGTCGTTAAAATACTTGAATGATGAGAAATGAAGACACGTTTACGTTACTTTCTTACTATGACCTGGGAAATGGTAACCTAAGTACTATAGAATGTATCTCAATCCAGGAATCCAGTTCCAGGAAACTGTTGTTTTAATGGTTAATTCACGAAACACCTTGTATATTTCTTTTTTTTGTGAAATTAAATCAATAAATATTTTCATGCCGATTTGCCATCAGGCATAAAATATTCACAACCGAAATTGAAGTATTGAACAAGTATTGAAAAAAAGAGTTATATTTTGTATGAAGTAGAAAAATCGCGAAGTTATTATTTGCATTTGAAATGTGTACACGGCCGGATGATGGGCATTGAAATGTTGTTATTCATGATGTTGAAAACTGGTTGATTATATACCTACCTACCTACATATCAAATAGGCTCCTGTCCTCTTATATACATACGTTTCTCTATCTCATCAATATATTCCATAGAATTTGAATTGATTTTCTTTTCTTTTTTTTTGTTTTGTGTACCCGAATAAATCTGAATAAAAGATACATGATGATGATGATGGCATCTCCATATCAGGCCGATTTCAATGAATTGTATATATTTAAGTTGAATATTTGTTCATCCTATATACATGTCCATTAGAAACTCTGTAAACCTCCTAAAAATCAAAAAAAAAAAAGAATAAATCTTTTACTATGTTACGATTTCTTGTTTTATCCTTAATTTAAAGTCGACTTGGTTTTGAAACATAGTAGTTTTGTGTTCCCCGAATTACAATACTATAGTTCTTTCTTTTCTGGAACAAATTGCATTGTAAATACGAAAAATTCCCATTTAATTTTTGATGATGATGACTTCTTTGATGTTCGCATATGCATACTTATTTATCATGAGGAGTTTACGAGAAACTACTACAATATGCAATTTGTGATTGGAATAGGATCTGATAAAGTGAAATTTTCATACAAAAAAAAAAAGAAAAACAAAATCCGCCATTTCCAAAGAGTTTGTAGAACCTATTATGTTCAAAAGTAGTTGATTTTGTGATGTTTTTTGAATTGAATTACGAAGAATATTTTCATCATGAATTGTGTAAATTGAAAATGTCAAATATAATAATTGATCATCAATCGAATTGGATTTGTTTTTCTTTTATTGTTGGTGTAGAATTTCTGAGAAAAAAATGGAGAACAATTCATTGAAACAAGCAAGACTTTACTCTGATATTTAATGATATTGATTGGGACCAGATTGTCGAAGGCCTAAAATGATACTTGGGACTTAAGCTTCAAATCCTTAGGGCCATTATTGCTCCTTAATACTAGAGGCACACATAGGGTATTCAAACCTTAGTATCGATACTACAGTATAGCCTTGTACCATGGTATAAAAAGGGGTTGGCACACATCAAACATAGTATCTGTCTGACATTTGAAATTCTGCCATTTCAGTGAGAATATGGGAATTTCTTTTCGGTCCTCTTAAATCCTCTATATGATTCCTACAAATATCTATAAATTTTGAGGTTTCATTAACGCATAAAATTTTGCGTATTTAATTACTTTTTTCAGTTTTTTAAAATAATATTTTCAAAAAAAAAAAGTGTAAACATGCGTCAATTGCTAAGCTTTCTTACAAAATTCCATTCGCTATTTTCCGCTTCAACAAAAAGGCGCGACAATCACTAAAGAATAGATTACAGTGGTCGAAAAAATGAAGTAAAAAAGAGAATATCACGTACTTTTTCGAATTTAAATACCAGATTTATGCTACGTAGTTGAAATGGTATTGGGCTAGTATTCGACGACACACATATGGTATACCACATGGTATCCTTAAACTATGGTATGAATACCCTATGTCTCTAGTATAAACGAACACATTTAGAAAATAGAGGTAATTGGTAGTTTGGCATGTGGAACCTGTCTCTGGAGGAGAATGTGTCAACAGAGCACTTTGTGTATTAACTTGATACAATGTTTGAGTGCACTTTGGGTTAACTAATTTGGACCTAAGTATACCTTGCTGACCTTTATTAGAAGGACAAATCGGTTTTGGGAATATACCTCTTAACTAAACTTTTATGAGGACGTGCAATGAGCCATTAAGGCCTACGTACTAAAAGAGCCTTCCAATAAAATACAATATAATGACTCTGATATTGAGATAAAATGGTCTAAGTATCTCCTCATCATACGTGGTAGTTATTCTACTTCGATTTAAAACAAACACCTGGTACGTTTAATATCTCATGAATGCTGTGTAGGCTAAATGAGAACGTATATATTTAAAAGTTGAATGCGTCGTGAATCCGTCGTGGATCCGCAATTCTGATTGAACCTTAATAACAACTACAATGTTTGATATTGAATTTCAATAAAATCAATACAGTCCAGTAAGACACGGATCGAACTTTTCATAACTAAACAGTTTCGTTATTTTTATGCCCTACCAAAGAGTATATTAAATTTGTCATTACATTTCTAATCATCGAAGAAGGGTTTCAAGGCTACAGATCGGTACAGAATCAAAAGTTAGATCAATTTATGCATGTCTGTCTGCCTGTCCATTTGTAAGATAATTCAAAAACGCGTTTTCCGATTTTGATCAAATTTACAACGTAAATATGTTATTCCTTAACTCGATTTAATATCACGCTTCAGCAAAATCGAAGAAGGGAAAGCGAAGTTATAGTATTAAAAAAAAACTAGAGTAATCAGGGTTTTGTCGTTTTTTGTTTATAGTTTTTCAGATTTAATCTGAAAATTTTTGAAGTAATTTTGTTAAAATTATTTCCATGCATTGACTACATAAATAGGCGATGTTGTGCTAAATTTCAATAAAATCGGTCTAAGAATAGTGAAGAAAAAAATAACAATAGGAGTGAAGGCCAGTTTATCTACGCATTTTAAAAACTAACATACTGATTTTAATAAATTTTGCCGAATAGATTTTTACTATTAGGGCCTTGGCGACCTGCAAGTTAGAGCAAATTTGAAACGGAAGAATCCGAGTTGTGCAGAACAAGACGTGAAATATATTAGTTTTGGTTGTATTTTCTCAGAACTTCATTGAACTTACAGATTTGTTAACTAGGAGTATCATTTCTACCATCCGGCTATAGACCAGTTTTCAGTTATTATATGTTTCTTCAAAGTAATATTCGAGGTAATATTTTGAATTTAATTTTATTGAATTTTGTTTTAAAGAAATCTTTTAAGACGTTACATAAAACCCTCAAAATATTATCGAAGAAATTTCCTCTAATTGTAAGAAATTACTTTAATCTCTGTTATAATCTGTAATAATTTTCAACAAAATTCATAATGAAATTCGATATTTCTTCATAATTGCTAAGCATTTCACTGCAGAAGGATTCTCAATTCACAACAAAATAAATTCCTATATGCATATTGTATAAATAAATGCGGTTTTTCTTTCTAAAACTTCATTAAACTTCATCATTTCTTGATGTAAGAAGTATTTGATTTCTAAAAAGGGTTTCAAGGTAACCGCGAGAAATTAATGAAATGAAAATAATAATTTTAAAAATCAATATTAGTAATTTTCGCGTATCCACTTTTCAATCGTTTTATACAGAAAATTTACAGAAAACGGAAAAACCATAACGAAAAACTTCAATGCAGGCAGCAGCAAATAAAACCACATATTAAATCTCGTAAAAGTTCCCACCTTTTCTTTTCTTGAAATCGTCTGGAGGAGCATTTAAAACAAGAGAAGTAAACTTTTTTTTACTATATGCGCGAAAACTACTTTAATCTGTGATCTTTGAAGCGCGAATCACAGGGAAATAAAATTGTTTTTTCATTTTTAAAAAACTGTATAATAAAACACTACTAAGAGGTATTGTTGAAAGGTGCTACTATTTAGTTTGGTCAATGATTTTGTTTGCCTTTTTCCAGAATAAAATTTTAAAATCGATATAAATCCCATTCACAGAGAGACGTGAAGAAAACTTATACCTTTTTATTCTTTTCATTTGAATTCGACGAACAATAAAAATACACACTGCCAATGTATTACACTAGAAGAATACTTTCTTCAATTATTAAGTACTAGTTGATACCCATGTGACTTGGCTCGCATTATTCCTAGAATATGAAAACAAGTTTAACGTATAACTTCCTTCTAGACAATATTATGTGTCTTATTTCCAGGGGCGGAAACATACAGATCATTACTACTGCTTATCCTTAGCGCGGGTAAACGGCGGGAGTAGCTATGACTCTTCAAAGGCGTCAGTCTTGGTTGCTTCCGATATTTTAAATTGGTCTGGTAAACCAAGCCCGCAGGAGAAACGTTGATTTTATCCTTTGGACTAAATGAGAGGTGTTATAACATTCGAACTATCTATCTATTAATTTAGAAGTTCCCGTTATGGTCATTTTGGCTAGTGCTAATTATCCTTAGCAAAGATCGCGATTTTTTCACAAATCGACCAATGCCTGTTGAAGTGCAAAAAAGGGTACATGAAGTCCCTAGTTGAATACAGATTCTCACTATGAGGGACAAATCATATAACGCGGAAGATTCGTAGGATGAAGGTGAACTAATGCGGTAAACCTTCTACAGCTCGTAAGAGTAAACCGGTAGTATCGAGGGCACCTGATATATTGATGGTTATTTGACATTATGTAAGGCGGAAGCGTCCGGTGTAAGTTCTGGTGAACGTAGTAGTAGTAATTCTACGAGTAATCATTATTGCCTGATAGAGCATGACTGTTTATTGTCGATACTTCTCTCTTATGGAGTATGGCACATAAAGCTGGTCGTGGAAGAAGTAACTAGTTCGCAAGTAGAGGCCAGTAGTACGTAGTAGTAGTAGTTTTTACAATAAAAATTCTACTAGCTTTACTTTTTCATCAGATTTTCGTATTCCATTATCTTTGTGTAAAATGTTTATATAATCATTAATGTTGGGTATAGTGCTAAAAAGAGGATGCTAGTTCGAAATATAATCCATAAAAATCTGAGGATCATAATTTTTTACCATCACAAAACTTTATTCTCATTCTATGAGAAGAAATCAATATGGAAAATTGGATTTACTTCACCAGTTTCTATATACAAGATTTGTTCCATCGATTACTATGCAAATGGGATGCAGCTCTAATGATTTCTAGAGAAAGGATAAATTTAGATAATATTCTTTATATGTATTAAAATGTTGCGTGTCCTATCTGTAACTCGATGTAACTTTAAACCGAATATCCTTATCATGTTGTTCTTCTTTTTCTTTCTTTTTTTGGGTCATCTTTTTCTTAAGATACATGAAGAAAGGTCACGGTGTTATAAATACATAACCAAAACGATTAATTTTAATTTTAAACATTATTTTTTGACAGAAATATGAAACTTAAACTTATATCCATTTATCATAAAAAAAAAATATGTACGAACAGAAATGCATAAAAATCATGTTTTATTTGGGATTTTCTTATATATAGTAAAATATTGTCCTCAAGAAAAGAAAAGCAAAAAAAAATTTGGAATAACCAAAATTCGATGGACCAGAACCAAAAACAGTCCCATTAAATATTTATTTCAAGACAAGAAAAGCAAGATAATGTCCGAAAAAATATGAACATGGGAACATTTTATAATACTGGTACTAACAAGTGTCTTGCGACATTATATTCGTTTCGCAGAGACCGGGATATATTCGTAGACTTGATAATGTATATACACGCTTAATTCGATACTGTTATTTTGAAGCCCTATGGTAGGTATTACCAGAAGGTATATTTACCTTTGAAACTATAGGTCTGTTTTATTTGCCGTACCCTACCCTGGAGCAGGGTAAGTAGAAAATGAAATGAGCAGGAATAGGAGAAAGCTTTAATTCAAATGTTTGTAGCGCTGCTTAGCAACCATATTGTAATGAAATGAGAAACTTTTAGCTAATACACTTTTTATGATAGAAAACTGAACTAATTCGGGTGTAATAGTTACACCTACTCTGAAAGTAGTGTAGGATTTGCTCTTTTGTTGTTTTTTTTTTCAATGTAAAAATTTGCTCTACCCCAGAGCAAGTGGCAAATAAAACAGATCTTATATTTGTAAAGCTTGGAAATAATCATCGGAGAAGGGTTTCAAGACTTTAGATGTTTACAGAAAAGTTATATCGATTTATACATATCCGTCCGTCCGCTCGTCTGTGTACAAGATAACTGAAAAACGCATCATCCAATTTTCATGAAATTTCGTATTGCATTTGAACAAAATCAACACAAGCGAAGCGAAGTTATTAAGCAGAAATCAGGGTGATCAGAAAGTTTTATATTTTTTTTTGTTATTGTTTTTCACATTTAATCGGAAAATTTGTGAGCCAATTTTGTTTAAATTATTTACATACTTTCAGTACACAAGTAGGCGATAATATGTTAAATTTCAGTCAAATCAGTTCAAGGATAATGGAGAAAAAAATAGTCGTAGAAGAAAATAAGCCTGTTCATAAATTTTTTTTCATTGTACTTTAAAAACTAATTCACCGATTTGAATACAATTTGCAAAATAGTTTTATGGCGAGGCCAGTGATGGCGAACCTTTTTGGTAAGTAGGTCAAATTTTGTTCATTATTTTTTTAGTACTAACTCGTGGGTCACTAATTCAGTGGCGTCACTTGGAAAGGGGGAGCGAAGGATGGTTAAAAACTATTTTTTTTTTTGGTTCTCACTTTTACAATCCTCTATTTATGATATAAAGTTTATAAAAATCAACGTGTGGGTCATTTATGAAGCCTGTTGGGTCAGTGTCTGACCCGTGGGTCATAGGTTCGCCATCGCTGGGCTACGCTATCTACGAATTTGAAAAGAAAAAACAAAGTTATACAGAAAAAACTTTGAAATATTAGTAGTTTTTGCTGTTTTTCTTTCTGATATCCATCATAGGCTATCATAGACGCCGATTTTCAGTACATTTTCCTTTCCATATAGATTTCGCGTTTGTTCAATCTTATCCGAGAAACATTATTAAATCAAAATTAATAATCCAATTATTTTATATGAAACAAATGACACTCCACAATGTTTTCATGTACGCGGTTACAGAATTTACATGACACTTTTTCCAATACCGTGATTCCTTGATGAAGCGGAATCGAATGACAAAGCGCCATTTGGTAATATGAGTCTAAAAGAAAAACTGCCGACCGGGTGTTAAAAACATTGTATAAGAAATATTGATGGTGAAACTCATTTAGAAGAGATCACCAAAAAAAAACTCCAAATCACCCAAAATTTTAGATCAAATTTCGAGAACCAAAAAAAAAACATTCTTGTGCTATTTTTGTACTAAAATCTTTCGTTATGCTATTTTAGACAAACAAAGTATACGAGGTACTTTCTATAGGACAGTATCAATGCCTTCTAGATATTTTCATCAGGCCAGCACATCTTCTTTATTTCAACCTTCGTGCTTCACACACTTGACGTTAAGACGTCACTTTCGTCTATGTGCTGACCTGATGAGGTATTTAGAAGGCATTGACCATATGCATTAAATAATACAAGATTAAGTATGCTTTACTGCTTCTTACAAACGTAGTGCTCGGATAATTGACAACGTATATAGGAAACATGTGAAAGGGCAATCTATCTTTCTCATTCATTATTGACTAGTTTTTCATATTAGTATGGTTTGTGGTTTGGTCCTTTGGTCCGTTAAGAAAGAAATTACGGTTTCTAGATAACTTTAAAATTACAATATAAAATAATAAGCTGTGAAACACACAAAAGAACCCGCTTTATTCATAAGAAGTATTGACAGCGCAATAGGATAATAGACAATACTATATTAAGAGTATTGATTTCAAGACTGCAACACATTAGATCCAGGTTAGCAAGTTCGAAGCCATAGTTGAAATGGTTTAACTCAAAAGTGCTGGAACTATATCGATAAAATATACCAATCACTTCAATTCGATCGAGTTTTAATGGCATTAAATTATACCATTCCAGGTATTACCCGTTTACTCCTTCAATAGTTTTAAGTTGGTATTTTCATCTATGGCGCTGTTTTGGAGATGATTTTTGGGATTAAAGTTATTAGGATGATATTTTTTAACCACATTCACAAGCAAGAATAGTCCATGTTTTGTACGTTTCCCATGCAGTGCTGTGCGAAAAACATATCTAACTACTATGGGGATCTGAAATTAGAAACCACAAATGCGCTGAATTTTTATAAGTGCAATGGAAACTAGTAACAGATTTGACTGACGAAATGGCAGCATGCTGAATATTGACTGTCGATTTTGTCTTAAATTTAGTACCCATTGTTATTTTGCCTGACTCAATTCAATTCTTTAAAAAACTATTTAACTTTAAATTTTAACTCAATCAGAAATCCTACGTGTCGATCCGAAAAGTTTTAAGGAAAACGCTTTTAAAAGTTTCAGAGCGAATTTTGTTTAGGGAAACTTGCTGTAACAAAATATCGTAGATAGAAATGTTATCTTAAACTTTGTGGCTTACCTTTTTATATTGTCTGTGTCTCTAGATAATTTGGTGAAGGATTTTTAATAGGCCTTTACTATTAAAATGGAAATAAAAACAGCATTATAGAATATAGAGGAAAGTGATGTTCCAATTGGAGCAACTACATGTAATGAAGATGACTTTGGACTTAAGTTAACTGTACCCATTCACAATGGAAGTCAGCAAAAGTTAGTATTATATTCATACCTGAAAACAAACAGTTCTTCCAAGGATACAACAATATTTTTTTTGCAAATTGGAAAGAAGGAAAAGCTTTGAAATAATTTTTCTCGACTATTATTTTATTCTTCGTTGAAAAAGACTTCATTTTGTATGTTGCCCATTTTTTCAATTTCTAAATGTTCCCAACGTTCAAATATCATAATGTACCCATTCAATAAACTTAATTTTAACATTTAAACCAAGAAAAACTTGTTGTATTACAAGAGGCGGTATATTATAACAAAAAAAACACACAACAATAACAATCAAGACCCATCTTACAAATTAGATCCCTCGAGATTTACACATAAAGGTTTGTGATATTGGTCATCCAATAACAACATCCACAACATGTTCTCATGCTGGAATATATATTGTATAATAGAGTCAATGATGTAGTTTCATCAAAGGCATCATCATCATCATCATATCAAGGGAATTGACGAATAAAATAGACATCGTTGGTCAAGATAATAAATTAAATAATTTTATTAGAGAAATGTGTAATGTCTTACATTCGTTGTTTTTTTGTCATGTAGAAATACTATTTAATATCTTTGAAAGTTGTTCTCTTTATTGGCTTTTCTATAAAAAAAAAAAAAAGAATAGAAAATGTGTGAAAAATCTTCAAGAGTTAATTAGGAAGCCAACGTACTTTATGGGCACATATAACCACGTCTAGATACGTAATATAATTTAGTTTTTCTTATTTCAAGATGGATTTATAAAAAGAAAATTAGTTTGGAAAAAAAGAATAAATAATAGAAAGCTTTTTTGCAACTTTTTTAAACTGCAAATTTGTCAGTTCTGAATAGACAGAATTTTCTATTTGATGAAGAAATTCTATTTACTTTTATTATCGTACAATGTTTTTTCAAGTGAAAGTTGTCATAAAAGGAAATTTGAATAGGATGAATTCTTCTGATCTTCTTTTCAACCGTTGTTTTCTTAAAAATTGGCCTATAGCCGATATGGCAGAAACGGGACAGAAAAACAGCAAAACTAATATTTGCGTAACTTTGTTTCTTCCTTTTGAAATTAGCTCTAATTCAGAGCTAGTAGCTTAGGCCCTAATAGCATAGACTAATAATAAAAACTTCCAACGACTGTGCATTCAACTGATTCCTTTTGTACCGTGATATCGCGACACAATATAGATTCTTCTCTTTTTTTTTACATTAAACCTAGTTTCCTCTATTCTTCTTTAAGTTCACCTACAACAACAATACTGAACATTACGTTGCTCATTTGGCTTGGAAATTTAGGTATACTAATCTATGCTAATAGCATAAATCTATTCTGCAAATTTTATTCAAATCGGTAGATTAATTTTTAAAGTATATACAAAGAACTTTATGAAATTTATCATAGTCTCGCTTGTTTATGTACCGAACCTAAGTAATTCATCGTTACATGAATTTTCCACTTAAATCCGAAAAAGAATAAAAACGACAAAATTCTGTAGCTATATTCATTTTTGCTATATAATTCCTATTTTGATTGGCCAATTCTGTTGAAATACAATTCCTGATCAAGTTACGAAGTGATCAATCTACATTCTAAATTTCATTGAAATCAGACAAAGCATATTAGAGTTATGGTCTAGACCAGACATGTAAAAGTTGCGGTCCGTGGGCGACATATGGTCCTTTCATCTAAGTTCTGCGGTCCGTTGATTCCATAATCCTAATAGTGCTATAGTAAAAGAATAGTAATATGTAAAATATTGATTCAATAAAAACTATGAAATTTAAAAATGCTTTTACTTGTGGGTCACTAAGTTTTTATTCTTAATTATTCGTTTAGAGTCCAGACGGGCGAATGGACACACATGCGTAAATCGTATTGGAAGCGTTCTTCGCTGATTAACTAACTAACTACAATAAAATCAAGTTGAAGAAGAACACGCAAAAAAGTCGCCAGTCGTACAGATCTTTATAGAGATTTTCAAGTAGACGCTATGAGAGTATGAGCTGATCGAATTTCAATAAAATTGGGAAAATATTTTTTTCAAAATCATTCACAAGGTTTCAATTTACATCAATGAATCTGACTTGAAATTGGAGTTAATACATCTTCTTAAAATTCAACTTCATTAAAAAGAAATCTATAAAATATATTCCATCAATGTTTTTTGTGGTAATATTTCACCCTATTTTTTGAAGAACACATCAAATCCCTTCACTTGACTGCACTCTGTGGAAAACATCTCACATATCAAACTAATGAGGAAAGTCACGTGACATTAAAAGAAAATCACTGAAATCTTATATCCCGCGTAAATTCGGGAGGGTTCGGAAAAATACACACACTTAGTATTGAGTATTGTTGTTTTTTTTTTTGATCCATTAAATCACACGCTTGAAATACAACAAATTGCTGGGCGTTTTTTTTTATTATTATTTTTTTGCAAGGACATTTAAACTGCGATCATCAGCTCACAAAATTTCGTGTAAATTAAGTAAAGACGGTCTAGCATATTTTTATTTTTTTGCCTAAATAGTTCCTGCTGTTCCTTTGAATCCAGTTCATTTCATCCCTCACAAATATGAATCTTTGTCCATGTTGCTTAAGAAATCCCTTGCGAATATGTGAGGATTTTTATGAAGTCAAATTGATTCGTTCACCTCTTATCATTGGCAAAAAAAAATATGCTATAAACACCGGAATGGGTATCAGGAACTACAAAAAAAATAAAAATTGAATACGTTCATTTACGCGAAAAGAAAAACGCTCTAGGTTGTGACACGTGCATAAAAACAAAGTTTTTCTTTTTCTACTGTATAACGAATAAAGTAAAGTTGCACGTGCAAGCTCTTACCGCGAAAATGGGTATTGTATTGCATTTGCATTATTCTCTGTCTCTAAAGGTATATATATAAGAGTAATATCCTAAAAAATCTCATATCAACAAAAAAATGGTACCAGCCGAGATAGATGGTGAGGCATTAGACGCGACTATTCTAATTCGTTTGACCTCATGTATACACTCGTTAATCCAACGTTGTAGATTATCCTGTTGGTGTACATATGAATATGAAAGGAGGGTAACAAACCAAAAAAAAGAGGGTGGTTGCCATTACATTGCGCCGATATATTGACGTGTAATCATGATCTATGAGCTCTAGACAAATAATGATTGCTCCTGTCCTGTCTGCATTACTCTTTTCATTTGTGGTAAATACCTAAAAAATCCTTTTCAAATATGTTTAAGGATGTTCAAATCTATTTAATTAGATTCATTTACTTCGTTTTTTTTTTTAATGGAGAATTTTCTACAAACAGGATTTTGGTAATTTGGAAAAGATTAACCTGTACGCAAACCATGCGTAACTGGAAAACGTGTACTACAATGATTTGATTGTATCATATTTCATCTTATTTAAATCCTTGAAATCTTTGAGAAATTTTAGGGAAACTTTAAAATGGAAAAGAGTAATCTATCATGAGTTGAAGTGACAAAGAAGGTGAGCGAGGTGAAAGTATACTTAGTTGTTATGAGTTTTTTTTTTGGTAGCAAGTTAACTGAGAGTTTCATGGCGAGAGAAACCAATGAAGATACAGAGCATGACTGATGAATCTGGTCCATATTGTTAGAGAATTTTATTTTATATACGCTTCTTTCTGTTGGAATCAAAGTTTAGACCTTAATATAGTATACCAAAACTGATGGCTTTTGCTACTAAATGTATAGAATTAAATTATTGTTACTGCTTCCAATTTCTAATTCCTAGAAGCTAGAGTTCTAGTAGCGACAAGTTTTATTGTACTGTATGAGGTGGATGCCTACTTCTTCCTCATATTGTAAGTGAGCTGTGGTGATATAAAAATTATTCATTGAACTTTATTTGGAGTTTCATATGGACTTAATTGTTCACAGTTTTGAAACGAAGTCACAGACAAAGTTGGATTATAACTGGGCTATCGCTATATGTACCAACTTCTTTATAGTAATTAAACCAATGGAAACCACTATGAAGAAGCGCCACCAAAAAGTTAGACTATAGGAATATATACGAGTAACTTTTTAGAAATTAAAACGGGGGAGGAATGTTATGTATGAATTTCTTTATAATGCGAATTACGAGACAAACATTTTTTTTCTCTATCAAATTTTTAGTTACATTTTCTTAGTTAAAAAATAATATGCCTTTAAAAAAAAAAAAAAAAAAAAAACTTCAAAGTACTTATTATTTTCTTTTCAAGAGGGTGTTTAAACGACACCAAATTCTTTATATTTTTCTTTAGAAGCAATTAAATTTTCACGCATGAAAGGAAAGAAAGATTTACAACAACAACAAAAAAAGGAAAATTTTCGCGAAAATATTTCAACTTTAAAAAGGGATTTGATAAAAATTTCTCTTCTTTAATTAAAAAATCTTTGCAACACACCAAGAAAGAAAAACTCAAATCTCTAAATAGTGGAAAATCATTTTCTTTCAAATCCAAATTTATATTAAAAATTATGAAAAGCGTTCGGCCCAATAATTAAAAAAGAAAAACACATAAAATGAAAACATATAAATTTCATTCCCAAAAAAAAGATGAACATATAAATTTTCCATTTCCACCAAAAAAAAAAAGACCGCGTCGAGGGTTTTTCCATATAATATTTTATTTAACCTTTAAAAATCATTACTTGTCGTCTTTTTGACATTTTTATTTCTCTTAAAACAAGACAAGTATGTCAAGGAATTCAATATTTCATTGTCCCGCCCGACATAGAGTACAGAATACCGCGCAACAACAACAACATAAAAAGGAGGAGGATGTGGGAAATTGATGTGTGTTCTTTGAAAACAATTTTTTTTTCTTCTTGGTTGGAAGTTCATCCATCGGTTGGGTACAGTTCACTTAATGTGCATACATCTTGATTTCATTTCCCATATTATTTTCAATTCTTTTAGATTTTCAAACCAGAAAAAAAACCTCCCAAACATATTATTCTGTTTGCTTCAACGGGAACCGGGAATCATTAAAAAATTACGGGACCAAAAATTCATTCAAATAAATCACACTAATTGAACACAATATAATTCCGGTGGTTTTTTTTGACAGCATGCCCAATATTTATATGTAAACGATGTAGTATTTTCATCATAATTTCTTAAAAGAAAATCCCTTATTTTTTTTTTTTTTTGTACTATATTTATTATTGTTTGATCCTCTATTTTTAGTTGCTAAAAAGCAACGCGGCACGTGAATATGGAAAGAAAGTAATTGGATCATGCGTGCGATCATAAAATGAAAGGAATATGTTGTTGTTTGCAGGAAAAGTTGATATAAATCGTGCAAAAAAGAAGAAGTAACCATGTCGCCAGAAAGAAAAAAGGACATTTTACACCTGTTTTTTGTGACAATATGCATATAACATGTAGTTCGGCTTTGTGCGAGTTTGTTTCTTATATTCGAATGAAATATGAACTTTGTCATGTTTAACTATCTCTCAGATGTGTCATGTCATGAACTTTAGCCGTTTTTGAATAATGCTAATCTAAATTTAAGTTTTTAATTAATTCATTTTAAATTGATTATTTCTAGACGCGGTTTTTCATTCATTGTAGTTGATTCATACATCTACTTACCCTGACATATGTACATATATATAAAGGCAGCATAGACACTTTCTATCATATCCGAATGATACTACAAAATTTAGCTCAATAAAATTATTTTATATATTGGATTAGGCGGTATATACATGTTCCTAGTGATTGATGGAATTGTGGAACACAAATAGTGAAAAATTGATCATTTACAATAATTACTGCAATCCCTGAAATCAAACAGCATTAGCTACCCGTAAAAGTCGGTTCTCATCTGAAGAGAATGATACCATATGTCTGATAAGACTAGAAAGGAATCCTCCTATGAGTTCCTATCGAGAAATTCAAATAATTATTGTTCCCAACACGACGAATTAAAGCGTTCAGAATTAGCCAATAGAAAGAATGTGTATCACCAAGATAATTCTAATATAGGTATATATCTTTGCCTATCCAACAGAACTTGTTGATGTTCTACAATAACTTGATTTTCAGACATTTGAAAAATTATTTTTTTGTGGTTTTCTCTTTTGTAAGGATTCAAAGTATAAGGCTTAAGTTTGCTCAACACAGGTCAAACAAGATCTTTATACCCAAATCTCATTGAAACATCTTTCTTCGTTTTAACCGTAGAAATTGGAGTGTTGTGTTGGGATATAGAAAAATGT
The DNA here is from genome assembly GCA_963422695.1 of Xylophagus ater. Lineage (NCBI taxonomy): Eukaryota > Metazoa > Arthropoda > Insecta > Diptera > Xylophagidae > Xylophagus > Xylophagus ater. Next base: position 41,663,073 of record OY730484.1, read on the forward strand.
CCCCAATTCGATAAATTGTAGGCGGATATTCATGAAATTTGGAATATGCTTTCTGAAGCCGGGCAAATATAGTGAAAATAAACGAAGTGGTATTCAAGGTGGTAGTTATGGGCTCATGGGTAGACATGTTACAGTGTACACGGTTGAAAGGTGTTATTTTCAAAATCTAAAATATGGCGCTTTCGAGTTAGTTTTGAAATCGTTAACATACCATCTTATAAATCTGTAGATATTGGTCAATATTGGAATATCATTCGATTCGATCTTTATGTTCAATAAGTCCAGACTCTTACCACTTAAACACTGTCACCTACATATATCGTTATGGTTGATAGTCGATTGATGATTCAATTTAAAACTTGAATCTTGGGCCATATTTCCGGTCGGTTACTTTAGAGATATACAACTTGATAAATTTAAATTTATACTACCTACTTAAAATAAATTCATTTTTAATCCGATTTAAAATTAATTCATATTATATTATTTTAAACACAAATCTTTCATAAATATTTATATATTAAAGAAGAAAACATTTTTAATCGCGCGCGAAATTTAAACGCGAAAATTTTGAATATTTTTTGACTGTTGGTTGTTTTGGAATAAAACACATAAAATTATATGAAATGGTATCATATTTTTTTTTTGGTGGATTGTATATTCTCTCAAAGACGTCGTATCCAAAGGGATGAGGAAATTATTTTCTTGTTTTGGAACGTTTTTAATTGAAAACTCATGGTAAATAATTTTTTTTTGACTATTTAAGAAACTACCGTGTTGAAGTTCATTCAAAGAACGACGCATAAAAATATATTAATAATCATATTTAAAAATCTGTTGTTTTTTTTTTGTTATATTTAAAAAATCATCATTCTTGTGGAAAACATCTTTTTCACAGGTTATAAAAGTAAAGAAACCAAATAGTCAGGACTGAAACAAAACCGCGAAAAATTCATTAATTCGGTGTTCATAATACCGCGATATAATGATGATAACATATTTCCATTATTCATCATCATAAAAACAAAAAAAAAAGAGTTAAGAAAGTTTTTAATGTAATTGACTATGAAAGAGTTTGGAGATATGAATATTTTAAGACTATTTAAAATAATCGTATTTTTCGTATTCGCAAATATGATATAAAAATTCATTCATAAAAATAAAATTCAAGTGAAATATGATTTTCGATGGTATCCATAATGTATGAGATTTATTTAAGGGGGGGCTAGATTTACCTGGATTTATAGTTCACACCCTAGACATAGTATACGTACTTATAAACTACCCCAACTTCCTATCTCTGCCGTGATATCGTTTTTCAGATTTCGACTGTAAATTTTCAAACAATTTTCTACCCACTTCTGACTGACATAGGATAGAGCTACAAATTTTACCTTCAAATTCAAATTGCAAACAAACAAATCAATGCTGAAATTTAGCCACCAAATACGCATATACCAGAAAAAACAGTAAGAGTGATTGAAAATTGCATAAGAGTAAGTGACGTCATTCCATGTGTTTAACGTGAAGTTTTTAAAAAACAGTCATTCTCCTTCTTTCTGATACATTTTGCCTCTGAAAAGTGTCTGTGCTCTTTTGCACTTATTACAAAGTGAACTTAGTTTTGCCTTAATTCCTCGCAATTTTGTTAAAAATCGGCGATCGTCAAGATCTGTGGCTGTTATTGACTTGAATCCGTTTTGGGTTTTGACCTTTTTTTCTTAAGTTCTTAAAAAATGTACAATGTATCAAAAAAAGAAAGAAAAGTTCTTAGAAAAGTAAATTCGAATTGAGCCATTTTTTACGCTAAACCAGGTGCATGTAGCCCCTTAAGCAATAAAGAACTGAAAAACTATGGTTTTAAAGGTAATATTTTTTAAATCGTCATTTTGTGACAAAAATTCTAGCGACAGGACCTTAAAGCATGATCTCCCAATCATAGTAGTTCCAATAAGTATTTTGTATGTCCAAATTTTTTCTTTTGGTACCAAAATTACTTTAAGCCTTCAAGAAATAGTTCTTTTCTTCAAGGAAGGCATTGATTTCTGCGTTTGAATGAGTAAAAATTGCAAAGGATATAAAATCTAACACTTATTTTCAAAATGCAATAACTTTAATAATTTTAAAAAGTGACAAAAACAAATTTGATTTAATATTTATTTAATATGTTTGTTAGGAATTGATTAAAGGTGTAGGTGCACTTCAGTATCTGAAATAAAAAGAGAGTGGGTTTAAGTAATATATATATTTGATGGAATTACTTGAGATTTCCATTGATATAATCCCACGTAGAATTTTTGGTCCACTAGTGCTGATATGTTACTGAAAATGTGAATTGGGATATGGGATCTTTAGTTGTTCAAATCCTTAGATCTTTGTCTCTTCACAATTATTTATTTTTTTTTTTTACTAATTCCAATTTTAAAAAGAAATATCCAAACTGTTTTTAATGGACTACCAAATCCGAATCTCTATAAAAGAATATAAGAAGTATTTTATGAATATTAAATAAAAAGGAAAATATTTTAAACTTACCAAAAAGATAACTTCGCATAGATACATTAAAAAGTGCAAGAATATCGTAAGCAAAGTGATATATTATTGAAAATACTTTCTTTTCAGAGGTGATGCAACTGAGAGGAGAAAAAATAGAAGCCGAATTTCTGAAATCAATTAAATACGGCGCCAATTCAGCCTAGCGCGTAAATAGAATAGGGCTCGTGTGCCTACCCTAGTATTTTGCGGCCCCTCAAGAAAATTTCCGGAATATTTTATAAAATATATATACAATATTTATGATACAAACCTTTTTGTGCCCACTCTGATATTCAGTTCTGGTTATGAGGCTGAATTAAGTTAAATTAACCGTAAATCCTGTATTTATAATACTCGAAGTACACATAGGGTAGTCATATCATGGTTTAAGAATATTATCAAGTATACTGCTTATGCGTTATGGAATACTAACTTAATACTAGTTCAGTATGCTTTTGAAATATTTTAGTTCATTTATCAGCCACATTGGTATATTTTTTTTACTATTTAGCGTGCGTTTATATTGGAGCGGGCGCGAACTAATCGAATTTTGCAGTTAAGATGATCAATTGATATGTTTATCCACTATAGTAGGTACTATCAGAGGGTATATTAGTTTTTTCACTACATTTATAACGCATAGAAATAAGCGGCCAATCTATACGTTCAATATTGAGGATAAGAAATGGAGTAGCAATTCTTAATCCAAGTAAAAACTTGTGCAGAATTGTTGTTGTATTCAATGTAAAACCTTGCTCTGCTTTGGAGCAACTTGGGAAAGGAACGCCAGCTTATATGTTTTTACATTTGGTTTGTACAAATTTTATCGTTGGATCAAACTTCGATACTTCATTTAATGTGTGCCAATGTGTACCATGGTACAAGCTATACTTTAGTATAACTTATGTCTACCTCTAGTAAAAACCCTGTTTATGACAGACTAGAATTTAAATCCAATCAGAATCTGGATAAAATATTGTAATATATCGGAACTTTTAGTCTACGAAGTTTTAGGTAAAACCAATAAAAATTAATGATAACTAGAGGCCCCTATGCCGATGCTACTGACAATAAAAATTAAAATTTTAATTTCTATCCTTTATGTGGTCTAAAAATTACTGATTTTTTTTCATTTCTTTAAATTTTCATAAAATAGTAACTACTTACTTGATTAATTTTGATATTTTAATTTTTTTTTGCTCGAACATTTAATAGAAAATTATAAAATGTAAAAGATATTTTTACTATCTGAAAATTTAAAGAAAACTCTGATAAAAATCTGTACTTTCCTTAAAGATTATTATTAAGATTTCATCATTAAACCTGTGTATAAGTTCCAAGAGAAAGTTCTATAATATTTCCTGCAGTTATATAATGATCTTTAACAGTTCGTCCTAAAGAAATTAAAATGATTTGTCGATATGTTTTTGATTGTGTATACCAATCGCTATTATAAAGGCTTTGACGAAATTTTGCAACCTTAAAAAAAAATCTCTTAAGACTATATATAGTAGTTTTTATCTAAAAATTTAATTTACTTGTACAACAATTTCTTCTCCAAAATAATGATAAGTTAATAATTGAACAAGAAATGTTGAACTAGCACCTATCATAGATGCTAGTTTAACATAATCATCAGTTATCTGAAAATAAAAGATATACAATATGTTGTTGAGACTAATTTGTATACTATACTACGTGGACTTGTTAAGTACGTGGGTTTTCTGAGACAGAGCTGTTAAAATTTGAGCCATTTTGGTTGTTTACAGGCGAAGCTGCATGCCTAGACAAATATTACGGGAAATCTTCCATAATTTGTTGGATTACTGATTTCGAAAGTACAAGCATTTATGAGGACGAATGTCTAACTCGGCCAGTTGGGATGACCACTGAAGAAATTGTCCGAAAAGTCGTGTTAGGAGATCGGAAAATGAAATGAATCATACAAATTTATTTGGAACATCTAACATGGAAGCTTATAGGTGAAAAAGCTATCCGCCAGATGCGTACCGCGTTCGTTAACAATTGATCAAAAACGTCTAAGTGGTCAGTTCAAAACAAAATTTGAAGGTGTTTAAATTACGTTGAGAATTGCTCCTCAATCCACATTATTCTCTAGATATGGCTCCCAGTGACTATTATCTGTTTCCAAATTTTAAAAGGGAAAGAGATTTCAATTAAATGAAGAGGTTGAGTGCAAAACTGAGGTGTATTTTGCAGGCCTTAAGAAATCGTATTATACAAAACGTGTGAAAATATATAAAGACCACTAGACTAAATATATCGGACTAAGAAATGACTATGTTGATAATAATTGTTGATGATAATTGTTTTTTCTATGTTTTCCCACGTACTTATCAATCCTTGTAGTATTGTCAAGTTTACAATCGAAAGTTGATATAAGCCCATCACTATCATTGAAGAACTATGAATTATGTTACATAAAATCGCTGTTGAAAAAATCTTTTCGATTGCTGATATTCGTCTTTGTTTGAAAAAGAAAATATATGTTATGTTATGTTATGTTATGATATGTTATATTATGTTAGGAAATATTTAGAAATTTTTAAACTTACGTCATAATTTCTTTGAACTTTAAAATTATTTCACGTAACTTTAAACATCTTTCATTAAAATTCATATTTTTAAATTTATCATTTTCATGAGAATCTTCCAATAAATCACCAACACATCCAATCAAACCTCTGGACATAATTAAAACACCATAAAAAGTCTGAAAATATAGAAACAAAAGTCATGCAAATATTTTGCGGCATTCATAAAATTGTATTCATTTAGTTTAGGTTTAGATTAGATTAAATTTTAGGATGTTCTTGTACTGCAATCATTGAGATCTATTGTACTCCCTCTTCTTTAGTGCAGTAGTTAAGTTAAATTCCCATTCTAGAGTACCTCTTTCAGGCCTATTTCTCTTAGAAATTTTAGTATCCGGAGTGGATCAAGATATTTTATATTTCAATTGGGGAGAAGCAGTATGCCCCAGACGGTTTCTCCTCCTACGGAGTAGTGCTTTACAGTCGGAGCGGATATGCATTGCGTTTTGCTCGTTCCTCTCGTAGAATCTACAGCTCCTACGTAGTTCAAGTCCTAGATTTTTAGGTGTGCTCTGAGTCTACAGTGTCCTGTTAGTATTCCTATCAGTAATTTTATATTATAGACAAATTACCGCTTTTCCTTTTGTTTTTCTTCTAGTACGTATTAATACTGTTCAACAATCTTACAACGGAAGATTGAATATCCCTATTTTATATAATAGGTATGTGAATGAGTTTTTACCATTTTACGTTAGGTGGCGTAAGTCATATTATATTTAATACGTGTGCACCGGCATTACGTGTATATGAAAGGTTTTATGACAAACTTCAAAACCTACTATATGATATTTAGTGTCAATCGAACATTTTGTATAAATAACATTGTTTTTTATTCGATTGAAAATGGAAACTCACGTGCAAAATAAACAGCATTTGCAGGAAGTTTTATTTTTCTGTTTTAATCAAAGGAAAAAAACTGCAAAATGAAGGTTGTAAAACCATTCGTGAAATGCTGCTTGAAAGACATCAAAGAAAGGGGATGAAAATAGGATCTACTTCAAAAATCCTAATAGCAGAAAAGCAAAAGTAAAGCTTGGTCATCCAGTCCCGTCAACGCCAAAAAACATGTTCCCAAAAATCTAGTAAAAACTGATTCACAGACCTAAAATAAATGAAGTTATAGCATACTATACATACCGTATCGAAAGCGAAATGAAGAGCTGACATTACAAAAATTGTGAAAACTTCACCAAAATACATTAATTCAAAATATGGTGTTTCACGAAAATCAGCAATTTCACTAATTGGCACGGGTAAAAAACGTTCCAGCAGCTGCTCTTCAGTACCATTTCGATATAATAATATTGGTGAAAATGATCCTTGACACGATACAAATATAACACTTGAATATAATATTGCTGCACCAAATAAATATGCTCGACGATAGATTTTTAAACCATGTTGAATTCTTGCAGGATTATTAAATTCTTGAAAATTTATTTTAATTTCTTTAAAAATTTCTTGAATTTCATTTTGATTTGCAATAAAAACAAATGTTTTCAGCAAAATCAATACATATCCTGCTGAAAATGTTATATGATCAATATAGAAACTTATATCCTCGGAATTACGACGTAAATATGCTTCAATCATGAATAATATCAAAAAACATATTTCAAGAGATGTTGTCTAATTAAAAAATGGTAATTAATAATTTTAATTTTTATATAATTTTAAAATTTTTACAATAAAAATTTCAATATATCGAAGAAATACCAAAGAATTCGGTAAAGATTCATATTTCCATATTCCCAATATTTTATAAATCAAAATTGAAGATGAAAATAGTTCTTTTGGTATTGGATCAGCAGATGAAGAAGACGACATCTCTCTCTCGATATATAGTACAGTAGTAAGTAAGTTCCACAATTTTGATTATACACTTTCTTAATCTTTGAAAAAAAATGGCCAATAAACACAACAACTTTCTTTGGACAATGACGTCTACACAATGAACTATGTCAGTCAAAATCTATTCTCTCTGGTAAACTTATGTTGTTCAGATTTTTTTTGGTTAAGTAATTAGTTTTGTAAGATATGTATTTTTTTTAATATTATTGATTTTTAATTGTTTAAATTACATAATTATTTTAAATTGAACTATTTTCTAATATAGTAACAAACATATACTTACAAAATGTAATCAGAAATATTAAAATAGGGCTATAGCAACAAAAACAGGCCCCATATATGATGACACTACTAAAAGAAGTTTTAGGATTTACTCGAAGATGCAAAAGATCATCAAGAAAATCAAAATTTGCATGCCTTAGATAAGTAGGACTCCATGGTCGTGGGTAAGAGAGGATACCAACCCAATTAAAGATATGTTTTCTTCCAAACCTCCAGGGTAGATCAAAATTAATGTACCACGACTCGAAGATAATTGGAGTCTGAAACTGGAAGGTAGCTGCCAAAAACTGGGACCACTGGAAAAGACTACTTGAGGAGTCCAAGACCTTAACTGGGTTGTAGTGCCAATGATGAAGATGATGATAATAGCAAACAAAAAAAAAACAAGTATGTTTCGCCACTGTTTAACTGAGATTTGCTGTTTATGGAAACATGACTGAAAGTAATGAAGAAGATTGATAGTTTTAAGTCACTCATATAGTAGGTTTTATGCAGTTTACTGAATCCGTCCGGGATTGTATCTTTATTGTGCTTTATTTTTTGGTATGGACCAAGTCAAACGGAACTGATTGGGTATAAACAAATTTCTGAAACTTTTTAGGTTTTGTTTATAAGTTGCTTTATCCATAAGCCAATTTGTCACAATTTCATAAACTGGATTGGAAATAGGTTTAAACGTTTCTTAACTTTTATGAGATGTTGGCTTGATAAACTTTAGAACTACCTATTATGGCTAGCTTTAATTGTATAATATGAGAAAAAATTGCAGAAAATATAATATATTGGCAAAACTTCTGAGCTGGGCTATGGATTTCTGGATTGCACAATTACACCAGGACAGGGAAAAAGGGATTTTAAAGGCGTTCTCATTTTCTTTATTTCGCTTCTTAACCATTTTTTTTGCATTTGCCAATTCATTGAAGCTGACAATAGTTCTTTTTAAAAGTAATAGAAATTCAAGACAAATTTAAATATTTTTAGGTGACAATATCGAATGTTAGGACCTTAAAGAAAGGGAAATTGCATTACAGTTTCTTATATGCTCTACTGTCAAACTGGTGCATATATTGCCAGATATACTAAACTGCAAATTTGACATTATTGAGATTCGTTTTTAACAAATGACAGACACACCAATATTGAGATTCCGTTTATATTTAATGTTGGAAGACTATCATAGAAGGTATTACAAATTCTTTCTACTTAGTATTCTATACCACAGGATATATAAAAAGAAATAATATCTATATTGTTTGTGGTAATTTCATAAAGCAGTGATGTCCAAACTTTTCTGTGCGAAACTCATACCGTTTTAAAAATAGTGAAATGTGCCAAACTGATGATGACATACAGTACCGTTGTATTTCTTTCAAAAATATTTAAATTCTTATATTGAACTGAGTTTTAGTGCCACTTTATTTCTATATTTATAAAATTTAGTCAAAAGCCTATAAAAAATCGCCTATAAAGACTATAAAGTTGGATAAAATTACTTGTATTTCTTTTCATCTTCACAAATTTTTGTATAAGAATGTTTAACACTGGATTAAAGAGAAGTTATTTCACTCCCAAATGCTTATTCCAAGCAACACATTTGTCGTATATAAGACTTAAAGACTTTTTTTTTATCCTAGTATATAAGTCGAGTTAGCAAAGTAGGAGTTAAGAGCTATATGCATCAAATGTGCTGCTTGGTTATACTGAAAAGTTACATATTTTTACTAATACAATTTTTTAACCAAAAACTCCTCCACAGGCATCTTCATTTTAAATCATAATTCTAAGAACTTCTTCTAATTAGAAGGAAAATGAGTCAGTAAAACACTTTTTGTGTGAATACCTGGTCTTTTCTAGAACGAGATTTGCTACACTGGATGGTGTGTGCACTCTGAGTAAGAGAGGATTAACTAATCTGGACCTCTAACTACGGTGCTGAGCTTTATTTGAGAGTGAGAGACTAATCGGTTTGCGTATTTGAGACCTAGCTTCTCAATCAAATTTTTAAGACGAGTAACAATGCGACAGTATGGCCCCTGTGTTGGGCATCTTCAATATATAAATCTATCTAATTATAAGTTTTGGATAAATTTTTCAAAAAGTAAAATTTCTATGAATTTCATTCGCGAAAATTTTGGTTGACATAAAAATAGTAACTATCAAAACTGAATACCTATTCGATTGGAAATCTTTCGATAGATATCTTTAATTGTCTTCGAACTTTGTGAGATAACAAAATCAATCATTTTAGTCGAGTGAGGATCATATAAATAGGATGAAAGAGTTAAGATTCCGTTCGCGGTCCATACTGTTGTCCACCCTGTCATAAAGAATACCCAAAAACTCAAGAAGGATGAGAACCAATTAGCATTTTTTCATTTTTAAAATCGTTTATTACTTAATTGACCTAAAAAAAAAACTATATATATAAGAAATTATGGGAACCTAAACAGTTTTTCCGTTACGAATTTTAAATTTTAAATAATTTATTTGTAAAATACATCTCTCCGCGAGTTATTTCTTACGTCTTTGGAAAAAATTAAAGGAATTCTTTTTTTTTCCATTCAAATAATTGCGATTTTTTTTTTTTTTGGTATAGAAACTAATTTTCAATTTAATAAAATATCGTTCAATTTGAGGGACTAAAATTACACACAATAAGTACTAGACCTAACTTAAAAATGGAGAGATTGTGTGTGTTTGATAATAAATAATATTAAAGATATAATCCAAAGAGTAGAGGACCATGTTAACAATATATAACGAGAAGAATCAATATCAATAATGGCAGATAAAATTTAAGAAAACACTTTGGGATTAAAAGGACATTGAATCAACAGCCTTCAGATAGTATTCAATCAAATAGGTTGTATTAGTATTCGAGGCTGAGAAATTGTTGTACAACCTAGTATACTATATTATTAGCTTTCCATTTGTATATGCCAAGTACTTAAATAGCAAGGACAACAACGGGTAAGTGAATCGAATTTTTACAAGTTAAAGACTAACATAAAAAACTATTTCTGTATTTTTAAATTTATTATTATTGTCCTTAATTTGCAGTAAAATAATGGCGCAACGAAACCGAATTGTGATAGAAAATGATACCAATTGGACCAGCTTGCCGAAGGACTAAGATATTGCTGGGACTCGAACGTAAAACCCTTAGGACCATCATAGATATTGTGATAGGATATTGTTCCATAAACGAACACACGCTGAAAATAGGGGTGGGCGAGAGTCCAAACCTGTCTGGAGGAAAATGAGTCCACAGAACAGTTTTTGTGTGAATGCCCAGCTTTTTTTTTTTTGGAAGGAAACTTGTTACACTGAGTGCGTGCATTTTGAATAAGGAGCTGGCTTAGCTAATTTGCACCTAACAACGGTGCTGATCTTCATTAGAAGGACTAACCGGTTCGAAGGTAAGATCTGGCCCCTTAACCAAATTTTTATGAGGAGATACAATGGCCAAGTAAAGGCTACGTGCTAATGCTCTCAACTGTGCGGCTCCCGCCAATACAATACAGTGTCTAGTCACTTTCATTTGTTGAAATTACCTTGGAGTTCGATCCCCACCGTTACAGTGTATTTACAGTGTTAAAATAAAAGAAAAATTGAAAGCAAATAAATTAGTATAAAACGATTTTTAAGTGAATTCTTTTCAACTGAATTAAATAGAACGTTGACAAATTGAAGAGAACAGAGCTCTGGATTTGTCTTTTATTTTATCTAAATACGAATTAATTGGATTATCTAATAGAATATTATATTAACCATTATTAACGTCGTTGAATAACATATCGTCTTCTATATTCTAGAGGCCAAAAGAAACGTCCTTTTCAGAACGACAATAAAATTATATAAAGAGTAAACATTGTATTTTTAACTAATATTATTTAAAAAAAATATAATCTCAATAATTTAAAAGCAACAAATCATTTCGCCTGTATTTTTTATCCCCAAAAAAAAGATGATGTGATATTTTAGCCAGGAAAAAATTCAAGATTTTTTTGTCATATATTGTTCGATTTTAGCTTTGATCGATTTAGGCGCCCGGAAATAGCAGCAAGGCGGAATTTTGCAAGAATTACAATTTTTTACTCTTTGATTGATTTATTTGGTGGCCCTGATAAGGGCCGTTTCACTTTCTATTAGTGGCCCTAATAAGGACCGTTTTTTGATTTAATCTGTTCATTAAAGTAAAGATTGTTTCAAACATTTATTCTAACAACAAACAAATATATCTCAGATCTGGATGAATTATACCTCATTCGACGGGGAATTTAATTCTGAATCAGAATCTATTATCCTTTTTGAAAAAGATTCACTTTTCTAAGAGAAAAACACAAAAAAACGATTTTTGAAGAAATTCCTGATGGTTAGCCTCTGATTTTTTATGCCAAAAAAAAAATATATCTCAGATCTGGATGAATTATAACTCATTCGACGGGGAATTTAATTCTGAATCAGAATCTATTATCCTTTTTGAAAAAGATTCACTTTTCTAAGAGAAAAACACAAAAAACCGATTTTTGAAGAAATTCCTGATGGTTAGCCTCTGATTTTTTATGCCCAAAAAATATATATATCTCAGATCTGGATGAATTATACCTCATTCGACGGGGAATTTAATTCTGAATCAGAATCTATTATCCTTTTTCAAAAAGATTTACTTTTCTAAGAGAAAAACACAAAAAACCGATTTTTGAAGAAATTCCTGATGGTTAGCCTCTGATTTTTTATGCCCAAAAAATATATATATCTCAGATCTGGATGAATTATACCTCATTCGACGGGGAATTTAATTCTGAATCAGAATCTATTATCCTTTTTCAAAAAGATTCACTTTTCTAAGAGAAAAACACAAAAAACCGATTTTTGAAGAAATTCCTGATGGTTAGCCTCTGATTTTTTATGCCCAAAAAATATATATCTCTCAGATCTGGATGAATTATACCTCATTCGACGGGGAATTTAATTCTGAATCAGAATCTATTATCCTTTTTCAAAAAGATTCACTTTTCTAAGAGAAAAACACAAAAAACCGATTTTTGAAGAAATTCCTGATGGTTAGCCTCTGATTTTTTATGCCCAAAAAATATATATCTCTCAGATCTGGATGAATTATACCTCATTCGACGGGGAATTTAATTCTGAATCAGAATCTATTATCCTTTTTCAAAAAGATTCACTTTTCTAAGAGAAAAACACAAAAAACCGTTTTTGAAGAAATTCCTGATGGTTAGCCTCTGATTTTTTATGCCCAAAAAATATATATATCTCAGATCTGGACGAATTATACCACATTCGACGGGGAATTTAATTCTGAATCAGAATCTATTATCCTTTTTCAAAAAGATTCACTTTTCTAAGAGAAAAACACAAAAAACCGATTTTTGAAGAAATTCCTGATGGTTAGCCTCTGATTTTTTATGCCCAAAAAATATATATATCTCAGATCTGGATGAATTATACCTCATTCGACGGGGAATTTAATTCTGAATCAGAATCTATTATCCTTTTTCAAAAAGATTCACTTTTCTAAGAGAAAAACACAAAAAACCGATTTTTGAAGAAATTCCTGATGGTTAGCCTCTGATTTTTTATGCCCAAAAAATATATATATCTCAGATCTGGATGAATTATATCTCATTCGACGGGGAATTTAATTCTGAATCAGAATCTATTATCCTTTTCGAAAAAGATTCACTTTTCTAAGAGAAAAACACAAAAAACCGATTTTTGAAGAAATTCCTGATGGTTAGCCTCTGATTTTTTATGCCCAAAAAATATATATATCTCAGATCTGGATGAATTATACCTCATTCGACGGGGAATTTAATTCTGAATCAGAATCTATTATCCTTTTTCAAAAAGATTCACTTTTCTAAGAGAAAAACACAAAAAACCGATTTTTGAAGAAATTCCTGATGGTTAGCCTCTGATTTTTTATGCCCAAAAAATATATATATCTCAGATCTGGATGAATTATACCTCATTCGACGGGGAATTTAATTCTGAATCAGAATCTATTATCCTTTTTCAAAAAGATTCACTTTTCTAAGAGAAAAACACAAAAAACCGATTTTTTAAGAAATTCCTGATGGTTAGCCTCTGATTTTTTATGCCCAAAAAATATATATATCTCAGATCTGGATGAATTATACCTCATTCGACGGGGAATTTAATTCTGAATCAGAATCTATTATCCTTTTTCAAAAAGATTCACTTTTCTAAGAGAAAAACACAAAAAACCGATTTTTGAAGAAATTCCTGATGGTTAGCCTCTGATTTTTTATGCCCAAAAAATATATATATCTCAGATCTGGATGAATTATACCTCATTCGACGGGGAATTTAATTCTGAATCAGAATCTATTATCCTTTTTCAAAAAGATTCACTTTTCTAAGAGAAAAACACAAAAAACCGATTTTTGAAGAAATTCCTGATGGTTAGCCTCTGATTTTTTATGCCCAAAAAATATATATATCTCAGATCTGGATGAATTATACCACATTCGACGGGGAATTTAATTCTGAATCAGAATCTATTATCCTTTTTCAAAAAGATTCACTTTTCTAAGAGAAAAACACAAAAAACCGATTTTTGAAGAAATTCCTGATGGTTAGCCTCTGATTTTTTATGCCCAAAAAATATATATATCTCAGATCTGGATGAATTATACCTCATTCGACGGGGAATTTAATTCTGAATCAGAATCTATTATCCTTTTTCAAAAAGATTCACTTTTCTAAGAGAAAAACACAAAAAACCGATTTTTGAAGAAATTCCTGATGGTTAGCCTCTGATTTTTTATGCCCAAAAAATATATATCTCTCAGATCTGGATGAATTATACCTCATTCGACGGGGAATGTAATTCTGAATCAGAATCTATTATCCTTTTTCAAAAAGATTCACTTTTCTAAGAGAAAAACACAAAAAACCGTTTTTGAAGAAATTCCTGATGGTTAGCCTCTGATTTTTTATGCCCAAAAAATATATATATCTCAGATCTGGATGAATTATACCACATTCGACGGGGAATTTAATTCTGAATCAGAATCTATTATCCTTTTTCAAAAAGATTCACTTTTCTAAGAGAAAAACACAAAAAACCGATTTTTGAAGAAATTCCTGATGGTTAGCCTCTGATTTTTTATGCCCAAAAAATATATATATCTCAGATCTGGATGAATTATACCTCATTCGACGGGGAATTTAATTCTGAATCAGAATCTATTATCCTTTTTCAAAAAGATTCACTTTTCTAAGAGAAAAACACAAAAAACCGATTTTTGAAGAAATTCCTGATGGTTAGCCTCTGATTTTTTATGGCCAAAAAATATATATATCTCAGATCTGGATGAATTATACCTCATTCGACGGGGAATTTAATTCTGAATCAGAATCTATTATCCTTTTTCAAAAAGATTCACTTTTCTAAGAGAAAAACACAAAAAACCGATTTTTGAAGAAATTCCTGATGGTTAGCCTCTGATTTTTTATGCCCAAAAAATATATATATCTCAGATCTGGATGAATTATACCTCATTCGACGGGGAATTTAATTCTGAATCAGAATCTATTATCCTTTTTCAAAAAGATTCACTTTTCTAAGAGAAAAACACAAAAAACCGATTTTTGAAGAAATTCCTGATGGTTAGCCTCTGATTTTTTATGCCCAAAAAATATATATATCTCAGATCTGGATGAATTATACCTCATTCGACGGGGAATTTAATTCTGAATCAGAATCTATTATCCTTTTTCAAAAAGATTCACTTTTCTAAGAGAAAAACACAAAAAACCGATTTTTGAAGAAATTCCTGATGGTTAGCCTCTGATTTTTTATGCCCAAAAAATATATATATCTCAGATCTGGATGAATTATACCTCATTCGACGGGGAATTTAATTCTGAATCAGAATCTATTATCCTTTTTCAAAAAGATTCACTTTTCTAAGAGAAAAACACAAAAAACCGATTTTTGAAGAAATTCCTGATGGTTAGCCTCTGATTTTTTATGCCCAAAAAATATATATATCTCAGATCTGGATGAATTATACCTCATTCGACGGGGAATTTAATTCTGAATCAGAATCTATTATCCTTTTTCAAAAAGATTCACTTTTCTAAGAGAAAAACACAAAAAACCGATTTTTGAAGAAATTCCTGATGGTTAGCCTCTGATTTTTTATGCCCAAAAAATATATATATCTCAGATCTGGATGAATTATACCTCATTCGACGGGGAATTTAATTCTGAATCAGAATCTATTATCCTTTTTCAAAAAGATTCACTTTTCTAAGAGAAAAACACAAAAAACCGATTTTTGAAGAAATTCCTGATGGTTAGCCTCTGATTTTTTATGCCCAAAAAATATATATCTCTCAGATCTGGATGAATTATACCTCATTCGACGGGGAATTTAATTCTGAATCAGAATCTATTATCCTTTTTCAAAAAGATTCACTTTTCTAAGAGAAAAACATAAAAAACCGATTTTTGAAGAAATTCCTGATGGTTAGCCTCTGATTTTTTATGCCCAAAAAATATATATATCTCAGATCTGGATGAATTATACCACATTCGACGGGGAATTTAATTCTGAATCAGAATCTATTATCCTTTTTCAAAAAGATTCACTTTTCTAAGAGAAAAACACAAAAAACCGATTTTTGAAGAAATTCCTGATGGTTAGCCTCTGATTTTTTATGCCCAAAAAATATATATATCTCAGATCTGGATGAATTATACCTCATTCGACGGGGAATTTAATTCTGAATCAGAATCTATTATCCTTTTTCAAAAAGATTCACTTTTCTAAGAGAAAAACACAAAAAACCGATTTTTGAAGAAATTCCTGATGGTTAGCCTCTGATTTTTTATGCCCAAAAAATATATATATCTCAGATCTGGATGAATTATACCTCATTCGACGGGGAATTTAATTCTGAATCAGAATCTATTATCCTTTTTCAAAAAGATTCACTTTTCTAAGAGAAAAACACAAAAAACCGATTTTTGAAGAAATTCCTGATGGTTAGCCTCTGATTTTTTATGCCCAAAAAATATATATCTCTCAGATCTGGATGAATTATACCTCATTCGACGGGGAATTTAATTCTGAATCAGAATCTATTATCCTTTTTCAAAAAGATTCACTTTTCTAAGAGAAAAACACAAAAAACCGTTTTTGAAGAAATTCCTGATGGTTAGCCTCTGATTTTTTATGCCCAAAAAATATATATATCTCAGATCTGGATGAATTATACCTCATTCGACGGGGAATTTAATTCTGAATCAGAATCTATTATCCTTTTTCAAAAAGATTCACTTTTCTAAGAGAAAAACACAAAAAACCGATTTTTGAAGAAATTCCTGATGGTTAGCCTCTGATTTTTTATGCCCAAAAAATATATATATCTCAGATCTGGATGAATTATACCTCATTCGACGGGGAATTTAATTCTGAATCAGAATCTATTATCCTTTTTCAAAAAGATTCACTTTTCTAAGAGAAAAACACAAAAAACCGATTTTTGAAGAAATTCCTGATGGTTAGCCTCTGATTTTTTATGCCCAAAAAATATATATATCTCAGATCTGGATGAATTATACCACATTCGACGGGGAATTTAATTCTGAATCAGAATCTATTATCCTTTTTCAAAAAGATTCACTTTTCTAAGAGAAAAACACAAAAAACCGATTTTTGAAGAAATTCCTGATGGTTAGCCTCTGATTTTTTATGCCCAAAAAATATATATATCTCAGATCTGGATGAATTATACCTCATTCGACGGGGAATTTAATTCTGAATCAGAATCTATTATCCTTTTTCAAAAAGATTCACTTTTCTAAGAGAAAAACACAAAAAACCGATTTTTGAAGAAATTCCTGATGGTTAGCCTCTGATTTTTTATGCCCAAAAAATATATATCTCTCAGATCTGGATGAATTATACCTCATTCGACGGGGAATGTAATTCTGAATCAGAATCTATTATCCTTTTTCAAAAAGATTCACTTTTCTAAGAGAAAAACACAAAAAACCGTTTTTGAAGAAATTCCTGATGGTTAGCCTCTGATTTTTTATGCCCAAAAAATATATATATCTCAGATCTGGATGAATTATACCACATTCGACGGGGAATTTAATTCTGAATCAGAATCTATTATCCTTTTTCAAAAAGATTCACTTTTCTAAGAGAAAAACACAAAAAACCGATTTTTGAAGAAATTCCTGATGGTTAGCCTCTGATTTTTTATGCCCAAAAAATATATATATCTCAGATCTGGATGAATTATACCTCATTCGACGGGGAATTTAATTCTGAATCAGAATCTATTATCCTTTTTCAAAAAGATTCACTTTTCTAAGAGAAAAACACAAAAAACCGATTTTTGAAGAAATTCCTGATGGTTAGCCTCTGATTTTTTATGCCCAAAAAATATATATATCTCAGATCTGGATGAATTATACCTCATTCGACGGGGAATTTAATTCTGAATCAGAATCTATTATCCTTTTTCAAAAAGATTCACTTTTCTAAGAGAAAAACACAAAAAACCGATTTTTGAAGAAATTCCTGATGGTTAGCCTCTGATTTTTTATGCCCAAAAAATATATATATCTCAGATCTGGATGAATTATACCACATTCGACGGGGAATTTAATTCTGAATCAGAATCTATTATCCTTTTTCAAAAAGATTCACTTTTCTAAGAGAAAAACACAAAAAACCGATTTTTGAAGAAATTCCTGATGGTTAGCCTCTGATTTTTTATGCCCAAAAAATATATATATCTCAGATCTGGATGAATTATACCTCATTCGACGGGGAATTTAATTCTGAATCAGAATCTATTATCCTTTTTCAAAAAGATTCACTTTTCTAAGAGAAAAACACAAAAAACCGATTTTTGAAGAAATTCCTGATGGTTAGCCTCTGATTTTTTATGCCCAAAAAATATATATATCTCAGATCTGGATGAATTATACCTCATTCGACGGGGAATTTAATTCTGAATCAGAATCTATTATCCTTTTTCAAAAAGATTCACTTTTCTAAGAGAAAAACACAAAAAACCGATTTTTGAAGAAATTCCTGATGGTTAGCCTCTGATTTTTTATGCCCAAAAAATATATATATCTCAGATCTGGATGAATTATACCTCATTCGACGGGGAATTTAATTCTGAATCAGAATCTATTATCCTTTTTCAAAAAGATTCACTTTTCTAAGAGAAAAACACAAAAAACCGATTTTTGAAGAAATTCCTGATGGTTAGCCTCTGATTTTTTATGCCCAAAAAATATATATATCTCAGATCTGGATGAATTATACCTCATTCGACGGGGAATTTAATTCTGAATCAGAATCTATTATCCTTTTTCAAAAAGATTCACTTTTCTAAGAGAAAAACACAAAAAACCGATTTTTGAAGAAATTCCTGATGGTTAGCCTCTGATTTTTTATGCCCAAAAAATATATATATCTCAGATCTGGATGAATTATACCTCATTCGACGGGGAATTTAATTCTGAATCAGAATCTATTATCCTTTTTCAAAAAGATTCACTTTTCTAAGAGAAAAACACAAAAAACCGATTTTTGAAGAAATTCCTGATGGTTAGCCTCTGATTTTTTATGCCCAAAAAATATATATCTCTCAGATCTGGATGAATTATACCTCATTCGACGGGGAATGTAATTCTGAATCAGAATCTATTATCCTTTTTCAAAAAGATTCACTTTTCTAAGAGAAAAACACAAAAAACCGTTTTTGAAGAAATTCCTGATGGTTAGCCTCTGATTTTTTATGCCCAAAAAATATATATATCTCAGATCTGGATGAATTATACCTCATTCGACGGGGAATTTAATTCTGAATCAGAATCTATTATCCTTTTTCAAAAAGATTCACTTTTCTAAGAGAAAAACACAAAAAACCGATTTTTGAAGAAATTCCTGATGGTTAGCCTCTGATTTTTTATGCCCAAAAAATATATATATCTCAGATCTGGATGAATTATACCTCATTCGACGGGGAATTTAATTCTGAATCAGAATCTATTATCCTTTTTCAAAAAGATTCACTTTTCTAAGAGAAAAACACAAAAAACCGATTTTTGAAGAAATTCCTGATGGTTAGCCTCTGATTTTTTATGCCCAAAAAATATATATATCTCAGATCTGGATGAATTATACCTCATTCGACGGGGAATTTAATTCTGAATCAGAATCTATTATCCTTTTTCAAAAAGATTCACTTTTCTAAGAGAAAAACACAAAAAACCGATTTTTGAAGAAATTCCTGATGGTTAGCCTCTGATTTTTTATGCCCAAAAAATATATATATCTCAGATCTGGATGAATTATACCTCATTCGACGGGGAATTTAATTCTGAATCAGAATCTATTATCCTTTTTCAAAAAGATTCACTTTTCTAAGAGAAAAACACAAAAAACCGATTTTTGAAGAAATTCCTGATGGTTAGCCTCTGATTTTTTATGCCCAAAAAATATATATATCTCAGATCTGGATGAATTATACCTCATTCGACGGGGAATTTAATTCTGAATCAGAATCTATTATCCTTTTTCAAAAAGATTCACTTTTCTAAGAGAAAAACACAAAAAACCGATTTTTGAAGAAATTCCTGATGGTTAGCCTCTGATTTTTTATGCCCAAAAAATATATATATCTCAGATCTGGATGAATTATACCTCATTCGACGGGGAATTTAATTCTGAATCAGAATCTATTATCCTTTTTCAAAAAGATTCACTTTTCTAAGAGAAAAACACAAAAAACCGATTTTTGAAGAAATTCCTGATGGTTAGCCTCTGATTTTTTATGCCCAAAAAATATATATATCTCAGATCTGGATGAATTATACCTCATTCGACGGGGAATTTAATTCTGAATCAGAATCTATTATCCTTTTTCAAAAAGATTCACTTTTCTAAGAGAAAAACATAAAAAACCGATTTTTGAAGAAATTCCTGATGGTTAGCCTCTGATTTTTTATGCCCAAAAAATATATATATCTCAGATCTGGATGAATTATACCTCATTCGACGGGGAATTTAATTCTGAATCAGAATCTATTATCCTTTTTCAAAAAGATTCACTTTTCTAAGAGAAAAACACAAAAAACCGATTTTTGAAGAAATTCCTGATGGTTAGCCTCTGATTTTTTATGCCCAAAAAATATATATATCTCAGATCTGGATGAATTATACCTCATTCGACGGGGAATTTAATTCTGAATCAGAATCTATTATCCTTTTTCAAAAAGATTCACTTTTCTAAGAGAAAAACACAAAAAACCGATTTTTGAAGAAATTCCTGATGGTTAGCCTCTGATTTTTTATGCCCAAAAAATATATATATCTCAGATCTGGATGAATTATACCTCATTCGACGGGGAATTTAATTCTGAATCAGAATCTATTATCCTTTTTCAAAAAGATTCACTTTTCTAAGAGAAAAACACAAAAAACCGATTTTTGAAGAAATTCCTGATGGTTAGCCTCTGATTTTTTATGCCCAAAAAATATATATATCTCAGATCTGGATGAATTATACCTCATTCGACGGGGAATTTAATTCTGAATCAGAATCTATTATCCTTTTTCAAAAAGATTCACTTTTCTAAGAGAAAAACACAAAAAACCGATTTTTGAAGAAATTCCTGATGGTTAGCCTCTGATTTTTTATGCCCAAAAAATATATATATCTCAGATCTGGATGAATTATACCTCATTCGACGGGGAATTTAATTCTGAATCAGAATCTATTATCCTTTTTCAAAAAGATTCACTTTTCTAAGAGAAAAACACAAAAAACCGATTTTTGAAGAAATTCCTGATGGTTAGCCTCTGATTTTTTATGCCCAAAAAATATATATATCTCAGATCTGGATGAATTATACCTCATTCGACGGGGAATTTAATTCTGAATCAGAATCTATTATCCTTTTTCAAAAAGATTCACTTTTCTAAGAGAAAAACACAAAAAACCGATTTTTGAAGAAATTCCTGATGGTTAGCCTCTGATTTTTTATGCCCAAAAAATATATATATCTCAGATCTGGATGAATTATACCTCATTCGACGGGGAATTTAATTCTGAATCAGAATCTATTATCCTTTTTCAAAAAGATTCACTTTTCTAAGAGAAAAACACAAAAAACCGATTTTTGAAGAAATTCCTGATGGTTAGCCTCTGATTTTTTATGCCCAAAAAATATATATATCTCAGATCTGGATGAATTATACCTCATTCGACGGGGAATTTAATTCTGAATCAGAATCTATTATCCTTTTTCAAAAAGATTCACTTTTCTAAGAGAAAAACACAAAAAACCGATTTTTGAAGAAATTCCTGATGGTTAGCCTCTGATTTTTTATGCCCAAAAAATATATATATCTCAGATCTGGATGAATTATACCTCATTCGACGGGGAATTTAATTCTGAATCAGAATCTATTATCCTTTTTCAAAAAGATTCACTTTTCTAAGAGAAAAACACAAAAAACCGATTTTTGAAGAAATTCCTGATGGTTAGCCTCTGATTTTTTATGCCCAAAAAATATATATATCTCAGATCTGGATGAATTATACCTCATTCGACGGGGAATTTAATTCTGAATCAGAATCTATTATCCTTTTTCAAAAAGATTCACTTTTCTAAGAGAAAAACACAAAAAACCGATTTTTGAAGAAATTCCTGATGGTTAGCCTCTGATTTTTTATGCCCAAAAAATATATATATCTCAGATCTGGATGAATTATACCTCATTCGACGGGGAATTTAATTCTGAATCAGAATCTATTATCCTTTTTCAAAAAGATTCACTTTTCTAAGAGAAAAACACAAAAAACCGATTTTTGAAGAAATTCCTGATGGTTAGCCTCTGATTTTTTATGCCCAAAAAATATATATATCTCAGATCTGGATGAATTATACCTCATTCGACGGGGAATTTAATTCTGAATCAGAATCTATTATCCTTTTTCAAAAGATTCACTTTTCTAAGAGAAAAACACAAAAAACCGATTTTTGAAGAAATTCCTGATGGTTAGCCTCTGATTTTTTATGCCCAAAAAATATATATATCTCAGATCTGGATGAATTATACCTCATTCGACGGGGAATTTAATTCTGAATCAGAATCTATTATCCTTTTTCAAAAAGATTCACTTTTCTAAGAGAAAAACACAAAAAACCGATTTTTGAAGAAATTCCTGATGGTTAGCCTCTGATTTTTTATGCCCAAAAAATATATATATCTCAGATCTGGATGAATTATACCTCATTCGACGGGGAATTTAATTCTGAATCAGAATCTATTATCCTTTTTCAAAAAGATTCACTTTTCTAAGAGAAAAACACAAAAACCGATTTTTGAAGAAATTCCTGATGGTTAGCCTCTGATTTTTTATGCCCAAAAAATATATATATCTCAGATCTGGATGAATTATACCTCATTCGACGGGGAATTTAATTCTGAATCAGAATCTATTATCCTTTTTCAAAAAGATTCACTTTTCTAAGAGAAAAACACAAAAACCGATTTTTGAAGAAATTCCTGATGGTTAGCCTCTGATTTTTTATGCCCAAAAAATATATATATCTCAGATCTGGATGAATTATACCTCATTCGACGGGGAATTTAATTCTGAATCAGAATCTATTATCCTTTTTCAAAAAGATTCACTTTTCTAAGAGAAAAACACAAAAAACCGATTTTTGAAGAAATTCCTGATGGTTAGCCTCTGATTTTTTATGCCCAAAAAATATATATATCTCAGATCTGGATGAATTATACCTCATTCGACGGGGAATTTAATTCTGAATCAGAATCTATTATCCTTTTTCAAAAAGATTCACTTTTCTAAGAGAAAAACACAAAAAACCGATTTTTGAAGAAATTCCTGATGGTTAGCCTCTGATTTTTTATGCCCAAAAAATATATATATCTCAGATCTGGATGAATTATACCTCATTCGACGGGGAATTTAATTCTGAATCAGAATCTATTATCCTTTTTCAAAAAGATTCACTTTTCTAAGAGAAAAACACAAAAAACCGATTTTTGAAGAAATTCCTGATGGTTAGCCTCTGATTTTTTATGCCCAAAAAATATATATATCTCAGATCTGGATGAATTATACCTCATTCGACGGGGAATTTAATTCTGAATCAGAATCTATTATCCTTTTTCAAAAAGATTCACTTTTCTAAGAGAAAAACACAAAAAACCGATTTTTGAAGAAATTCCTGATGGTTAGCCTCTGATTTTTTATGCCCAAAAAATATATATATCTCAGATCTGGATGAATTATACCTCATTCGACGGGGAATTTAATTCTGAATCAGAATCTATTATCCTTTTTCAAAAAGATTCACTTTTCTAAGAGAAAAACACAAAAAACCGATTTTTGAAGAAATTCCTGATGGTTAGCCTCTGATTTTTTATGCCCAAAAAATATATATATCTCAGATCTGGATGAATTATACCTCATTCGACGGGGAATTTAATTCTGAATCAGAATCTATTATCCTTTTTCAAAAAGATTCACTTTTCTAAGAGAAAAACACAAAAAACCGATTTTTGAAGAAATTCCTGATGGTTAGCCTCTGATTTTTTATGCCCAAAAAATATATATATCTCAGATCTGGATGAATTATACCTCATTCGACGGGGAATTTAATTCTGAATCAGAATCTATTATCCTTTTTCAAAAAGATTCACTTTTCTAAGAGAAAAACACAAAAAACCGATTTTTGAAGAAATTCCTGATGGTTAGCCTCTGATTTTTTATGCCCAAAAAATATATATATCTCAGATCTGGATGAATTATACCTCATTCGACGGGAATTTAATTCTGAATCAGAATCTATTATCCTTTTTCAAAAAGATTCACTTTTCTAAGAGAAAAACACAAAAAACCGATTTTTGAAGAAATTCCTGATGGTTAGCCTCTGATTTTTTATGCCCAAAAAATATATATATCTCAGATCTGGATGAATTATACCTCATTCGACGGGGAATTTAATTCTGAATCAGAATCTATTATCCTTTTTCAAAAAGATTCACTTTTCTAAGAGAAAAACACAAAAAACCGATTTTTGAAGAAATTCCTGATGGTTAGCCTCTGATTTTTTATGCCCAAAAAATATATATATCTCAGATCTGGATGAATTATACCTCATTCGACGGGGAATTTAATTCTGAATCAGAATCTATTATCTTTTCAAAAAGATTCACTTTTCTAAGAGAAAAACACAAAAAACCGATTTTTGAAGAAATTCCTGATGGTTAGCCTCTGATTTTTTATGCCCAAAAAATATATATATCTCAGATCTGGATGAATTATACCTCATTCGACGGGGAATTTAATTCTGAATCAGAATCTATTATCCTTTTTCAAAAAGATTCACTTTTCTAAGAGAAAAACACAAAAAACCGATTTTTGAAGAAATTCCTGATGGTTAGCCTCTGATTTTTTTATGCCCAAAAAATATATATATCTCAGATCTGGAT